>OX457079.1:33132486-34568736 GCA_949752815.1 Conops quadrifasciatus
CCCGCTCGCTCGCCGGACCGACCGCCAGCAGAAAACCGTTAGTTAGTAAAGAGTACTGCTCGTACGTTGGAATATTTGACCGTGTTTTTGTGTTTTTTCGTGTTTTTTTGGACGTGCCTTCTCACAGTCATTGACCGGTGCATGAGATGGTGAAAAGGGTGGGGGGGATGGGGGAGTGTGAACCCATTCCAATATTTGTCCAAACAAACTAATCATCAATCGGCAACGGTTTCGAAGCGTTGTGTGTTCATCACAGCGTTTCATTAATACCGTAACGATGTGTACGTGTTTGCAGTCACGGTCAATGCTGAACGTATTCCCTCCACTCACTTCAATCGTTTGTTGGGACGACAGTCTGTCAACCTGGTCGGCTGTCTGATTGTCTATACGTTTGTGATCATGCTGATTTGTTTATTTATGCTGGAGGTGGTAATATTGACTTTTTTGCCTCGTTGGTCAGTTGAACTCTGAGTGAACTCGACTCGAGGGTAAGAGGAAGAGAGAGCGAGAGCGAGAGAGAGAAAGAGAGAGAGAGAGACTAAACTCTTCGTTATGATCTGGGTTGTCATATGGAATCCTTTTTCGAGTTTTCGACATTTTCGACATGTCGGATTCCTACGGTACCAAACCAAATTTGAGTAGATTACACCAAATTGTCGAAAACTCTGAAATCTACAGAGATTTAATTTTCATATAAAAATTTTCATATAAAATTTTTTAAGACCATTTCATTTTATGAAAGATTTTTAAATATAAATAATATAAAATCAATGGAAAAATAAGATAAAACATTTTTATACTTTTACTCCATTTATTATATCCAAATTATATAGAATTTTATACAATGACAACAATTTTATACAATAACCAAACTGTTGTAGATTTGTATGTATTATATTTTAGAATAAATTTTATAGCAAAAATGTTTACAATTAATTTAAACTGCTGAGAAGATAGATAACTAGAGAGCTATTACACATCATTAAAAAAATCTTAAAGAGTGTGTAACCATTTACAGTTGAATACGTTTGCGTTTTTTTTTTCCAAAACCATTCGAAATCAAGTGTGAAGTGTTCAAGATAACCTCGCCTTTGCCCGAAATTTGCCCAAAAACCTTCTTTTTCTTAAGTTTTAGGATGCGTATTTTTGAATTTTGGCTTCAGTTTCGATTTCGGCTCGTCGAACCTGAATTTCGAAAAATGTTTGCTTGGTGAAGAAGAAGCGAAGAAGGTCGGTCAGACAAAATTTTTCCGTCTCATGAACAATTAAATATTTTTTAAATAAATAGAAATGAAATATATGTTTATGTGTTTATATTAAGTTATTAAATATGTGTTTATATTAAGAAATTATTATAAGAAACTTATGGTAAATACTTAAATTATTTTCGCTTACTTACGATTTTTCATCTTAACAAGTTTTTAAACTATGATTTAATGGAATTTTACGATTTACCTGAAAAAAAAAGAAAAAAAATAAATGTAATGAAATTGTTACTGTTAAATTTATAAAGTTTTAAAAAAAAACGCCTATTTTGGAAATAACGCGTATTTTAAATCGAAATGTCTACTTTTTTTTTAAAATTCCAATTATTTTCGTTTCGGCAATTCAAGTAAAAAATTAATGATCTGAAAATGGTAATAACAACAGTAACAACAACAACAACCACACCGCATAAAAATCACTGCCAGTATCACTGCCACTGACCATTTTAATGGCAGTGTTGCCAACTTTGCGTCGAGTCGACTCGACGACGACCATCAAAAGGAGCAAATAAATATTTTCACTTCATCCAAAAAAGGATATTCAGAGGTTCGTGGTCACACGAGCAAAGTTGTTACTTTGATGTTGCAAAGCGCTATTGTTCAAATTCAATGCTCGATTTTTGTGGTTTTGTTGTTGTTGTTGTTGTTTTCTGTGGGTAATTTCTTGGGCTTTAAAAGTGAAACATCATCAAGCAATTTTCTTGTAACGTTTATGGTAAGAGTCATAACAATGGCAGAGAGAAGAGTGGCAACGGCAGCGAAGAAGCACATAATTCAAACCGATTATGATTTGGTTTCGTCTTCACCTGCTTCTTCTATGATTTGCCAAAGAAATAAATGGTGAAGCGCATACAAAATTCACAAACGGTTGCCTTTCCAGAAACGCAAAGAAAGAGAACGCAAGAGACTCACTACAGGCGACAGTTGTAAAAACCTTCAGCATCCTAAACCTATGCGACGACAACTGGACAGCGCACAAAGGATGTGCCTTCAGGCGCAGAACAGTCTGATGACGGTTGATGACTGTCTGATAACGTCGTGTTCTGACGACGACGACGGGATACGGAAAAAGAAAACCAGATTGACTGTCAAGAGGCATTAAATCAGGCATCAAACAAACAAAGTGACCCAAAAACCTAAAAAAAATCCTTATCGATTCTGCAATAGAATTGATGAAATGAAATTACCTCCAGCAACACATCATCGACGGTGAAGCAGCAAATCTTTTTCGGAAGGTTGACGACTCTGTGGCTTTGAGATTTGATTAAGAATTGTCCAGAAAAAAAAAAAAACCGGTAACCTTACGGTAACCAAGAGAATAAATAGATGGTAAAAAATGGTAACCCAATCAGTGCGAAGTCCAGCATTGAACCATACGAAAATGATATTGTCCCCAAGAACAATATATGGCTATCCATTCATCCAGCAATACGTGCATCAATCTATTCGAAAAAACCGGAATTTGCGGGAATTCAAATCCATCGATCAGAAGGTTTATTTACTTCAATAAAAAATTGCCACGAAAAACAACATAAACGAATGACCAGAAAGGAATGCGAAAGAAAAAGAATGACCCCAAAGGAATAAGGACCATAAGGAAAATGACCATGCACAGCAGGACAGGAGACATTTTGGACAAAAGACAAAAGTAACGAATTTCGGTAAAGCCGTTTTTCATTTCATTTCGATCCATTTCAGCCTTCGCTTTTTCAATGAGTTAAATTTATTGGAAATGGACAGACACAAAGAAAAACAACATAGAAAAAAAAAAATACTCGTCAATAAAAAAGCTAAAAATAACGAGTTCAAAAATATAGCAACAATTTAAAAAAAAACCAAGCGGAAAAAATTGGCCAAAGGAACTATACGTAAAGCAAAAGAATATTAAAAAAAAAAACAACCAAAACCTCAACAACAAATCTCAAAGGATTCACTCTCATTCACGTTTTTTTTACGCAAATTTCACTTTTTCAGGAAAAATAAATTTTTGTAAAATAAATTCGAGTAAAAAATGTGGAATCTGCGGAATATAAAAAAAACTGCTGGAAAAAATAACTGGAAGGGATAACTTTTTTTGTCCTACTTTTTTCCGGTTTTTCTTCCGGAGCTGCGAGGATATGAGAAAAGTTGGACGGATGTTTTAATAAAACGCATATACTCACGCAAGCACACACCAGCACACTTGAATACACACACCCATCTAGTGTGAGATTTTCCGCTTCGGTTGCAGTGACCAACAGTCAGGTCAAAATGTCGAATTTCGGTCGAGCGCAAGTTGAATCGATTCGAATCGTGGCATCAGAATGCTCCAGGAAAAAATGATTTTTTTTTGGCCTTTTCTTTTGAACATTTCAATAAGCGCATGTTTTACGATGATGATAATGTGTTTGTGTGTGTGTGTGTGTGTGTGTGTGTGTGGTTGAGGGTGGGTAGTGCACCAATTTTTAGCCACCCTTAATAGCGTAATTAGCTCTAGAAACCAACGCTATAAAAGCTATTTGCAAATATAATTAATTTTGCTGCACACAAAACTAATGCAGAAATTCATAATTCGTTAAAGGAAATATTATTATGGTCTTTATTAGTGCGCACTAATGAGTTTATACCCGAGAATTAGGCGATCTCGTTCTCGTATCTCGTCTTCCGGGGTTGGTTCTCTGCACTCTAATCAAATTCGAAAGAAAAGAAATGAAACAAAGACATACATATCTATATTTTCAATACATACATACATATATCTTTATCTCTCTTTACCCATCTATACTTCTATCTCTATCTGCATTTCCGTTTCTATCTCTATTACGTTACATTTTAACATGTTTTGAAATTCTGAAACATTGCGAATTAAGTTGTCGAGTTATCACGTTGTAAATACGATACTTTTGACAAGTTTTTATGATTTTGAACTCTTGCACTTTTCTTCATTCATTCCTTCCATCCACCCTTCTTTTCTTGATCGCTCTCATTCCGCTCTCATTCCGCTTTTTTAACCTCTTTGAAGCGGTTTTTTTTTCAGTTTTCCTAAAATGAAATTGTAACGATTTCTCTAAAAAAATCATAGAGAAATTTTCAGTGTTGCCAATTTAACGCTTTCCTTTATTGCTTTCTTCTAATCTTTAGAGTTAGCAGTAAGCAACTTTATGGCATGTCAATAATATTGTGTGTATGTTATTGTTAAGAAAATTGTAAATTTTTCGTTTCAATATCGCTTTCTTAAGCTGTTCGCAAAGCAATAAAAATGTTTAGTTTAAAAACTTCAGCACTTTATCCACGAAAAGTGTTGTGTTGAAAAGAGGGTGAAGGGTGGTGGTAGTGGCAAGATACGAGTATACTCGTAACCGTAACGATTGTTACATTTTGATCAGATTATCTTTTTGTCGTTTCATTCAACGACTGCAATCGACAATTCGTTTAAGAACGATTTGATCTTCTCTGGTTTGTTTCTTGTAAGCACAACTGAAAATTGCAAGGAGCAAATAGTTGGAATCCTCGTAGTTGTTTGAAGGCGGGTTAGTGTGTGTTTGGGTGTGTCTCCGTCTGTCCAACGCACATGTTTCTTGTATTTATTACTTTTAAGAGTAAAGAATTCGTTTCTCTTTCTTTTCACTTTCGCAAGCTTATAAATAAATCGATTTCGATTCGGTCGATTGAGTTTTTTCTTCGCTTGATTTTCCTTTTTTTTTAAATTTATTTTTATATTATTTTTTTTCTATTTCTTTTAAGCTCTAAAAGATCCGTCCGTCTTTGAATTGCTTTGTTTTAATTCTTTCTTTATTGAAGATAAAGTGTGAATGGAAAAGGGATAAGGAGTAGAGAAGGGAGAGGGAGTGGGGGAGTGGTCTCCCTGGGGTGTACTTGAAATATATCTCGAATTTAATATATTTTTTATTTTTGTCTCTCAAAAATGTTTTTCTGTCAATATTCTTTACGGCAAAGGAAAGCTAGTCTTGTCGAATGGAAACCGATTAGCGAAATGGTTGATATATGATTTTCTTTTCTCCTCGAACAACAACAACAAAAACAGGAATTAAATCTTGAAAGTTATTCCATGATTTTTTGATTATTTTTCTTTAATTTTTGATTTAATTTTTTCGATAATACTTTTAGTTAGAACTTTAGAGATTAACTTCATTTTATTGCTCTTAAAATAATTTTCATTTTTGATTTCATTTCATTTTTCATTTTTATTTTCATACTACTTTTAATAAAAATTTGAATTCTGTAAGATAATTTTTTGTTGTAAATAAATTTTTAAAAAATAAAAAGTTGGCAACTTTTTCCATAGCTGCTGTTCGCTGCTTACTTTTCTGGTGGTTTAGTTCTTTTTTCCTAATGCTGCTGCTTCCTCTTCTTCTTATACTTCTTCTTTTACTTATAATTCTTCTTCTACTTCTTCTTCTTCTTCTTCTTCTTTTTTAACTTACTTCTTACAAGTTTTACAATTTCAATTTGGCGCACGACGACGTGTTCGGAATTTTTATAAGGATGACTTCGATGTTTTTTTTTAAAAAAGTGTGATTTATAAAAAAAATTATATTTTAAAAAAAAAATATTATTTTAATTATAAAAAAAAAATTTAAATAATTAAGATAACTAATATTAAAAAAATTCAAATAATTCTGAAAGTTTTAAATTTCAGCTCGTTTTATTCCTGTCAATTATTAAAAAATTTATACAATTTTAGTGATATTAGCTGAAAATTTTTTACACTAATTACACTTTTTTCACTATCTTAAATATATAAAAATAATTCAGTATGATTTTTATTAATTTCAGCTCATTTATTTAAAGCTTTGAGTCTCTGTTATCGATTCTGTAAAGCAGAGTTCGTTCGTTCGTGTTTAAAGCATCGCTCTATTACTTTTGTAGAATAAATAGAATAAATAGTTCCAAAACAAAATGAAAAAAAAACGCCAAAAATAGACAAAAAATAAAAACAAAAAAGCAACATTAAACTTTTCTACTTTGTTTCATCAAAGGATGATGATGATGAATGGATTGATGGATGGATGGATTTCGCTGTGGTTTCTTTTATGCTTTTCAAAAAATTTCAAAATATTTTGACATTGTTTATCGCTGATGATACGATACACACGTTGGCAACATTAAATTATTCAGCAACTCTCTCGCCAACGGCAAATTAATAAACAACAAAAAAAAAACAAAATATATGTGTTTAATTAAAATTTGTATATCGTTGGAAAAATTTAAAAAAAATAAAAACAAAAATAAATTTCGCTTAGTTTTTGTTTTTCTTTTAATACTTTGTAGTAGAAATTTTTGTTGAATTTTTTAAATTCTATTAATTCATGAAATTCGATGAAATTGTAAAAAATTGTAAAGCATCATCATCATCATCATCGTAAACACAATAGTTTAAAAAACTCTTCGCATTAATTTTGTCAAAAATATTTCTTCTTCTTTATCCATTGAAAATCAATGGTTTCTGACATTAAAACAGTTTAAAAAGAGTTTGTTATTGAAAGGTCGTTTGATCAACTCGTAAATGCATGCTGACAGCTCAAGTGTCAAAAGTCATTAATTACAATTGACCCCGTGTAATTGTGTGGTTTTCCTCACTCTCTCTCCCCCCCCCCCCTCTCTTTTCCTTTCTCTTTAATTTATGTAGTAACTATGCAATCTGTATGCAAAGTCTCGATACCACGAAATTGATTCTAGGCAACGATTGAACCAAATTGGTGGTTAATGCAAATGAGTTGGAAAAGCTACAAGCATGCAGAAATACGCTCTCTCTCTCTCTCTCTCTCTAAGAGCAACTTATTTCATCTACCCTTTAATAAATTTTGCAAATTTTGTTGGTCCAAAACCGTAACGATTGAGATGCTTGTTCGTTTTGGTAATTAAGCCACAGCAACTGCATTGCAGTGACGCAACAATAGCAACAGTCGCAGCTATAATGGCACTAGTAGGGATAGTGGTAACACCAACCAGCATTATTGGAGTTTTTCTCGAAAAAAATAATTAAACTCGTAAAAATAACCTGCAGCAATATTTTCACTTTTCGCGTACATAACTTGGAGACACCTTTAAAAGATTTCCAACAATAACTGACATTTTAATTTTATTAAAAAAAAACCAATTAAATTTAAAAAAAAAATTAATTCAAGAAGGTTTAATTTCTATTTGAAATTTTCGTAACTGGCATTATTTTAGCGCTTAAGAATTTGGTTCTTTTGAAAGGCTTTTCTCTAGTATTGTTCGCTCTTTAAAATCACAACTCTTTACTTTTCTCTCTTTTCATATTGTTCATCATCATCAACATCATCATCGTTTTGTTCATTATGCACAGAAAACAACCTCAACAAAAAGAGAGGCGGGTACAATAAATCTAAGATTTCTGTCAGAATTTTTAACACGCATTCATTTTATTCTCTGTTGTTAGAATAAATAAATGGTGTTTTTTTAGCTTAGATAGAACTTACGATAGGGACAACTGTCAATACAAGCTGTCCTTCTGACTGCTCTTGTTGTTATTTATGTTTAGTATAGTCTGGCAAATCATGAGGAATAGACCCACGCTTGAACAACGCTACCAAATTATCCAAATCGGGCTTAAAAAAACACCCTTTATTCATACCAGCTTTTGTTTCTCTTCGATTTCGTTTTGCTTAGGCTTGCTTAAAACATAGACCAAGAGTTACCACCGAGAGCAGTTTAACGAGCCGTAACCGTAAAGCGTGTAAAAAAAGCAAAAGAAAAATAATAGAAAGCAATTTTCTAATAGAAAAATAATAGAAAGCTTCCCCGATTCCGGTTAGAAAGCTTTTTTTAAATTATTTAATAAAAACGGACCACTCACTCAGTTTTAAATAAATATTGAATTCACTCTCGCGGAAAATTAATTCTTTGAAAACAGAATCAAAACACCGACGGCCGAACATTTAAATTTGAATTCTTTCGCAGCAACTCTTTTTCCTTTCTTCCAAACAAGAAAAAATTCATTTCGCTATTGGCCCAAAGAAAATATAACGAATGAAGGGCGAAGGGAATGTGGCAGGAGGAGGGCCACAAACAACTTTACTTTAATCGTATTTAATCATTTATACAAAAACAAAGGCGGACAAACAGAAACGCTTTAGTTTCGTTGTTGGCAAAAAGCCAAAAATTTAATTTATTATTTATTATTTCAAAACATTTTAAAATGTTCTTACAAATTAAAAGAAAACCAAAAAAAAAACACAATGTCAAGGGTTGAAAGAGAGGAAAAGAACATAAAAACTATGAAAAAAGAGTATAAAGTTTTTAAGTAAGCAAACTTCAAAGCGTCTGCGTTTAAATTGAAAGCTTGGGCAAAAGTATGGTCATTGGCATTATAATTATTAAGTCATAATTAATTATTCATTTTGACAACCATCATCAGTGCAGAAATGCTGAGTTAGTATTATCCAGCATCATTATCAACTAAATATCAATACTATTATCGGCATTTTCTCGGCTATAAATCCTAAATTCATCCAGCTAATATCATATTATCTAATCATTCTGCCATCATCACCTGCTACGTACGCGTTAACATCATTATCATGCTAAATGTAAAATCCTCTACCAAAGCTATTTGCATCAATATCTCTCATAATCAATCCTCATTCTCATGATTTTCGAACATTCTCGTTGCCGTAGTCACCATCTTTATCATCACCATCATCGCCGCTGCCACCACCACCACCTCCACCATCATCAATCACTTCAATGCAAAATGCAATATTAATGAATTTCGAGTGAAGCCAAGACAGATGATTTTCTGAATGATTGAACATTTTCGCAATAAATCTTCAAATTGGATTTAGTATTGTTTCACTTTTGATTTAATTACTCGAAGAGAATGGAAACCGCCATCACAGTTTCATCCATCAGCGAGATGGCTTACAAGCTTACCCAAGAGATTGTTAAGATTGATAATTTCGATTTACATCGGCATAAATCGGCTATTTATTTATTTAACGATTATTGAGGTAATTGAATCAATTAATCAAAGTATTAGGAGTGGAAGAGAATATTGCACAATATTTAATGTTTAAGGATCGATCATGAAAATCACTCAAATAATTTGAGTACTGTAATTTACAATAATTTACAATAACAATTTTTAAAATTTTTTTTATTAAATTTCAATTTATTTTATTTTATTTAATTTATTTAATTTATTTTGAAATTTTTTTTAATATTAAAATGCAAACATTAAATATTTAATTTTAAATATTAAATTATAATGCTATTAAATGGACAAAATTTGAACCTAACAATATCACAATTTATCACTTTCTTATTTTCGTTGTCCGAGAGTCCTTTTGCCTGCTTAAAGTTTCATCTAAAATCGACTTCTTCCTTCCGCCCGTTTTCTAACCTTTTCCAGTTCACAAATTTCAATTCAATCAAATCAAATAAAAATCAAATGAGATAAAGAAGGTAAAATTATTTAAAGGAAATAATGATAAATGCAAATGTGTGTTGCGTTACAGAAGAAGAAGAAGAAGAAAAAGAAGAGGAAACAACTACAGTTTCATGATAATGATGGATGAAGAATAAATGAGAGAGACGCGTTCGTGTCCTTAAAAAGACTTGAACGAATCATGCATGACAGTTCTCACATACCAACTTGCTCTGACAAATTGTCGATGATAATTTAATAAAAACGGGCAGATTGTCTTAAAAAAGACCAAGAAAGAACATTGAGGAAATCGTTGTCGATGATTGAAAAACGGGCCGACGAGGAAATTGACATCGTAGATTTAAAGGCAGATTATTGAAGGTATTGCTGTCCGTGTTTGATTTGTTTGGAGAAATGGCGAGGAAGTAAGTTATCGTTAATTATAATCGAGGTTTAATTCTACTGCATAAAAAATTAAATAGTTTAACTATTAAAAAAATTGATTAATTAAAATTACTTATAATAATATTAATTAACAAAAACATTTTAAAAGCAACTAAGAAAATAAGTTTTAAAAGAAAGGAACATCGCATTCCGGAAGGAAGTACAAAAACTCCGATATTATCGGAGTGAACCGAGTCTAGAATACTCAGTATAACATTTTAGAAAAAAGTCTTTTTTTTGATAATTTTTTTTTTAAAGCATTAATATGCATACATACATACATATATAACGGGTGCGCCATCTTTTATATCGGTAGGTAAACATTGAAAAACTTAAACATTTGTTAACCGATTGACTTAAGTAAACATTTTTTTTCAAACATCAATTTAGTACAATTGTTTATGAATATGTACAATGAATTTAATCATGATCGCTTCACATCGAAACAACGCGCCGAAATATTGATGCTCGAAAAAGTGATAGAAAACGCAGCAAAAGCAGGGGCACATTTTGCCACTTGATTGGTGTTGTATTCAAAAAGCGTAATAAATAAATAAAATCCAAATAAATAATAGTCCAAATAAATAATAATATGTTGGAAATCGGTTGTTTTTTTCTTAAAGTTTTTTAATATTCATATACCGCCATAAGAGATGGCGCACCTTGTACGAGTATATTAAAAAATTTATTTAGGTATCTAATTTATATGATAATACTCGGTACATAAATTCAATTGATTTATGCAATTATTCAATTTTCATATAAAATATTTCTAGTTTAATAAAATATTTTAGTCTGGTATTGAAATTTTTGTAGAAAACTTAGTACAAATCAATATCCATAATATCATAAATTTTAATCAATTATTAACGCACACCCTTGCACACACACACACACACATCTACATCTACGTAACATACCGATACCGTAAACAAGTGTCAACCGAAACATCCTTTTAACCCATTCCATAACTTTTAGGTATCGATACTGATACTCATTTAAGCTTCTGGTGAACGATAGAAGGGCCTCTTCGTGTGTTTTGGGGGAAAAAATCGAAGCAGGTTAACAGAAGTGCGTGTGTGAGTGAGTGTAGAGATGCGCAATATTTGTTAGCCACCAGAGGCCACACATCATCAGTAACAGGTCCACGTTGCAGGGACAGCTACCGATCGAAGGCAATAACTTTCAGTCTCAAGCTACTCTACGAAGCTGCTTTGATTCGACTGACAGACACTCTTCTCGAAGCGGTGTGTGTGGATAAGTGTATTGTACATATGCATATATGTATGTTTGTATGTATGTATGCATGTATAAATATATAGACGCGTATTGAGGTGTGTTCTTCTTTGATAGGTTGGTTCTACTGTAGATGGAGCAAATATTTTTTTCAGATTTTTTTTTCAGAAAAAGAAATTTAATCCTGGTAGAGGCTTATCTTCTCATCGAGCCTTAGGTTCTATCCTTCTCTTCCAGCCGAAAAACAAAACACAATAATCCATTTGTTACAACCAAACGAATTAGCGGTGATTCTTATTAGATTTTTATAGATATACTTCAGCGTACGATATAACATATTTTCTTTCTTTTTTGGTGTTCATTAGAGCTCAACTTATTCTCTAAGCTTTTCAGAAATTTTATCTACTTAATTTTCTAAATTTTCATGTAAGGACGTACTTACTCAGTTTAATAATTTTTCAGCACTTTCTACCATAGTCGTAAAAACGTTGTAACGACCAAGTAACGCTTGACTTTACCGTTAATCTGTCAATCAATCATCTGTCAACTGTTATTATGAGTTTGTGTGTAAAGTGACAATAGCATTCTCTGCAGTTAATCAATAAGTCAGCATAAGCCAACGCCAACAGTTTGTCAATTACTCAGTTAATGGGTAAGAGAGAGAGAGAGAGAGAGTGAGTCGGTGCACTGAAGTTCAACAATTAACAAACGACCGAAGCCTTTCAAAAATTTCACTAAAAGGTTTTCCGTTTAATTTTCTACTTTTTTTTTGCTGCTTTTTTCACGTTCTTCTTGTTATTCTTTTTCTTCTTATTCTTCTTTTTCTTCTGTACTTACTTTTCAATTCAATACTTTTCACTTTGTCGGCGAAGAGTATTATAGAAAACATGAGTCTGCGGTACATCATAAAAGTGCAGTTTTTTAGTACCTGATAAAAGCACTCTTTGTTCGTCTAACTCACTGACTTTATCACTTTTAATACTACTCTTCTGCTTCTTCTTCTTTTTCTTCTTCTTCTTCTTCTTTTGCACAACGTTTTACTAGCACTAAAATTAGTTTTTGGTGTAAAAAGTTTAAGAATGTACATTTTAAACCTACGAAGATTTAAAGATTTTTAAGATTTTTAAGATTTTATAATAATAAAAAAAAAAAAGTACCTACTACAAGCAGAAAGTTTTATTTTAGTCGTTAAAAAGCTACACTCCGAGCTAATGAGTCGGAGAAAAATTTTACTAATACTAAACATAATTAGCACAGGTTTTTTGTGTGCAATAAAAGGTAGACCGTGGTACAGGTCAGCATTACTTTTACAAAAGATTCTTCTCATCTTCACGTCTTTTTTATTCACAAACATGTTCTTCGTAAAGCAAGAAAAATTAATTATCATTAAAAATCAAAATAAATTTATTTTCATTTCGAAAGGAAACCTTTCGAAAGGAAGGATTTTCCTCTTCGAAACCATTGCAGGATTTTCTCCGTGCAAAACAGATATTTCATTATTTTCTTTATTTTTTTCTGGTTCTTTTTATACCTGTTTTCTTAACGCCTTCTGACAGCCGAGTCAGCATCGTCAGCTCGTGACTGGTTATGCTGAAGCGTGCATGTTGCATGCCTTTTTTGTACTCAAGATGGTTCTTTCATGTCTTTTATTCAATTCGTCGTCATGCTTGTCGCATTCCATCATATTTTTCTTAATTTGTGTAATTTTTTTTTCTGTCTGTGGTCTTCATTCAATTGTCAGCTTTGTTATATTCGTATTATTGTACTTTGCGTACGTTTTTTTTCTAAGAAAATAGCATTTTTTGTTGTGAGAAAATTAAAAGCTTTCTTATCGCAGTTGAAATGCCTTTAGAGCCCTTTATGCCCACCCAAAGAACTTGGACCTCTCCCCCTCTAAAAACGAAAGCTATAGACGCCACTGACATATAGTATAAACACATTTTACATTACTGCTAACATTCTGTTAACGCAATGTTAAGGTCTTTTAATGGAATTATGGAAATAAAACACATTAAAATCTCTCTTAACGCACTTTAAAAAAATAATCTTTCAAGTTTCTTGAAATAACAATTTATACACGTTTTTTAAAGCAAAAACCAAGCATTACAGTTTACGGCCTGCTCAATATCTCTTCAGAGAAGGACAAACAGCACAAAGAACAGATTTTCTGGTTCATTTCTATTCTTTGGAAAACTTCAAGACAGCTGTTGCGGGTCCCTTTAGTACGAGTATATCTCTTTTTGTTCTGTCTTTGTTTTTTTTGTTTGTGTTTTTTTGAAGCTGCTTTTTTGTCACTTGATGATTTTATCTTCAAAGTAGGTATGTACGTATATTCTGTCTGTCCTGTCTGTCGTATCATGTCATAGCCATAAAGATAAAACTTTCCTGTACTTTCGTTGCTTCTTAGCGCGCTAAAGAACAATGTCTTCAGGGCGCAAGCATGAGCGACTGGCTTTAAAGGTCACGGTGGTGGAGGACTCGGAGTGAACAATGATTTCTCGTCGCAGTTTGTCTGTCCCTTCGCGCAACCATTCTTCAGCCTGCCTTCTGCTGCTTTCGTTGTCGGGTTTTTCTTCTTTTTTTTTTTGTAAATAAACTGTCCATAAAATGAGACACGAAAAAAAGTGTCTTTGGAAGGGACCAAAATAAGAGTAAGCCCACGAAGCAAAAAATAAATAATTTATTGGCAATTTATTATTTTTGGTTTGTGTAGAAGTTTCTTCTCTTCATGACTACAAAAATGCGTAATGGCTTGATTTGAGATAATGGCAATAAGCTGCTAATAAAACCAAAATGTCAACAGTATATTGTATATATCGTATATCTCAATATATATTCATTATCTTTTGTGTTAATGTGATTATTGTTAAAACAACAATTTCCTATTTATGTAAGAATTTGCGAAAATTCTTCATTTCACAAGCAAAGCATTTTGATTTGATAAAATTTTAATTAAATTAATTTGAGAGTTCATTACATTTCATTTTTAGAAAAAAAAGTCTGATGTTATTTCATTCTTTTGGGCGTGTCTACATGTTATTGGAAGTGAATTTAAAGCGCCATCATTGCGTTTTATTTTATAGATTTAATTTTTATTTTTTTGTATTTTTACTTTTAGTAATTAAAAACGATTTCATTGAAGCCGAAATGTTTTGAAAAGCTTGTAAAAAATATTTAGTAATTTTTGTATTTTTTAGTATTTTTTTTTATTTTCTTTTAATTTTCTGTATTTTGTGTATTTTCTTTCAAATAAGAAAGAAAAGTTCTTTAAGTTCTTATTGCATTTTTCTACAAATATATTTGAATTTTTCGTGACAAATACCACGACAATGTTTAATAAAAAAAAAATTATGACTGTGGTGGTAGGGCAATCTATGTGTGTGTTTGTGTGTGTGGGTTAAGCTGACTTTTAGTGCTACATATTTTGTTTTCCGTTTGTTAACGATTTTATGACGCTTCCGTTTTAAACGTTTTTAACTCAGTCAGTTTGTCTGGCATTATGCCAAAAAGCTTTAGGCTTATGTATGTACATACTTACACCGACACACACACACACACAGGTACGTACACATGTACAATTACACTCGTGTGCAGCTCAATCTATGCTTAATGTCTTTTTACGCTTGGTCCGTCATTTTCTCTGAACTGAACTGAACTGAACGACTTTTCACAGCACGTGACTTAGATAAACTTGTACAAAAGCTGACAACATAACAGAAGTTATCTACAACAAAATTAATTATTTTCGTTTAGGGACAAATTCCATGAGACTCCATTCCATTGACTCTGAAAGACAACCTCTAGCAATTTGTTCAATTTGTGGTTGGTCTTGTCTTGACGCCTTGTGGGAAAAGTTTTAATACCGAAATTGGCATTAGAAGGCTCCCAAAATGTTCATTCTTAGCACTGACAACATCATTATGATATTGATTATTCTGTTCTATTCAAAATTTTTTTTTTCTATTACAGAGTTTACGACATTACCGTCGTGTTGTTTGTACCCAAAAACTATCTTAAAATCATCAGGAAGAGAGCGATAAATATTTTTGCTGAAACAATAGAAAATTTAACAATAACAATAATAAATATACAAACGCAAAACACAAAACACAACACAAAGCCACAACAACAGGAAGTAGCAACAACAGCTGAGCAATGACAGCGTCCATACGAAGCAACACAAACAAGATACGCTCGCATAATTCAGACAACATACGATATTAATTGTACAAACATGTTCATAATCAAATAAATACACACACACACACACGTTCTTACAGACAGACAGACTATAGGACCGTCTGCGAATATACGAAGTCGACTAAAACGGCAACACTCATGCACAAGCACAAAACTTAAAAAACAACAACAGCAACAATAAAATAGAGAAATCAAATTAATCCTCATACCATACCGCGAGTGAAATTTTACCCGCATAATTATTAACAATGTTCTGCATTCGAAAAGTATGTGCATACAAGGTCTGTTCAAAAAGTATCGCGAATTTTGAAATCCCGCGTGTTACGTATATTCGATTTTCAATATCAAAGGCCGAAGTACTCTTTTATAATTAAGAATATTCAAGTACTTTAATTATTCCCACAAGAAAAAAATTTTATTAAATTTTTTTTTAAAAACGTACCAAAAGTAATACGTGCGTATATAATAAAGCATACAATTAAATGAAGACCACGAATGGGAAAAAAAGTTACACAAATTAGGAAAAAATATGATGGAATACGACAAGCATGACGACGAATTGCACAAAAGACATGAAAAAAACATTTTGAGTGCAAAAAAGGCATGCAACCTGCAATATGCACGCTTCAGCGTAACCAGTCACGACCCGAGACGACGCTGACTGTTAAAAGGCGTTAAAAAAAACAGGTATAAAAAGAACCAGAAAGAAATAAAGAAAATAAAGAAATATCTGTCTTGCATGGAGAAAATCCTTCAAGGTTTAGAAGAGGAAAACCCTTCTTCGCATTCATTCTTTTCGAAATGAAAATAAATTTATTCTGATTTTTTATGATAATTTATTTTGCTTGCTTTACGAAGAAAATGTTTGTGAATAAGAATAAAAGCGAAAAGCAAAATAAATCTTTTATGACGTGAAGATGGAAGGAATCTTGTTAAAAATAATGCACGTAAGCATCTATCTTAAATTTCATTACATAAAAAAAAAACCAAATGCTAATTATCCTTATTATCCTTAAGGCGTTTCAAACTTGTGGCTCATTTAAGAGTCTTTTACGTAACCTGCGCATACTTGTCTTTATTTTAAGTTAAGCAAAAAAATATAAAAAAACATGCAAATAAATGAAAATTTTGCTAAAGGGTAATGCTTCTAAAGGATTTATTCCTACATGGGTTTACTACTAAAAATGGGTACCATTGTATATAAAAAGAAATTATTGATACGATTCAATGATGATCCGAAACAACGGAAATCAATTTGACTTTTGACCAAACAAAAGCCAATCAAAATTTAATCAATGCTTGTTTTATTATATGAACAATACATAAAATTTAAATAAAAAACAGACATGTCGTCGGTATGTGCCTGTATTAAGGAAAAACACACACACATAAACAATTGGCATAACAATTTCTATTACACTAAAAAGCTATGCCAGAGAATCGGTCCAGAGGATGACAGAATTGCAAAAGATTTATTATAGCCATAACTAACGGTCCCATAATAGCAATAACAACAACAACAACCAGCAACAAGAATCGTACCAATAACAACCACTGAAAGCACACAAAACTTGTTCTTGTTCTCTGAGGCATAAAACAAATGCATAAAACAAATGCAAATTCAGGCATTATAAAAACAAGTACACAAAACGTGCGTGGTCACACGACGACGACGCATGGGAAAGGACGTGACAGAGTGTACAAGAGGAGTAAGTACAGTGCCGTAATGAGGTACTGATGCGTGTCTGTGTATTATGTGTAGTGAACAGCTTTGCATTATCCTAAGTGTAGGGGTAGTATTATTAGTACATTCTAGTAATAGGTAGTATTGCCAAAAAATTTTGTTAAAAAAATTATGAAAATTTTAAGGAATTCGACTGTGCTGTTTTGATTATTTTTTTTATTTATTATTTTTTTATTATTTTTATTATTTTATTTTATTATTATTTTTTTATTTATTACAATTTATTTATCATATTCCATTTGTCCAGAAAATTCACATTTTCAGAAAATTCACTGTTAATATACATATATATAGTAAATTTTTGAGTTCTGTACAGATTTCTGTTATCAACAGCTTATATAGAGACTGCGAACAGTTTTGCTTACATCAAAAAAGATTTAATTAATCTCTTCTAAAACTTTACAACATTTCACTTATGACTTTTAATGTATTTACAAGCGTCAAATATCACATTTTAAATTATTAAAAAAGCAAGACGAGCATTTTTTTAAAATTATAACACTTTTTATTTCAAGCTAAAATTATGATTTAAGTGAAATAAAGCGTTAAATTTGGACGATTTAACTGCACTAATGAAACATAAGCTGGATTCTTTATTCTATAGACTAAATATATTAGTTTAATTATTGTCACATTAATTTATTTTGGATTTATGTAGGTTAAAAACAAACACTTCTGACAACATAAGCTTAATGTGCCAACCAACCAACCAACCAACCAACCAACAACGGTCGGTGTACAAGTATAAAGGCCAAAGTACATGCACCGAAAAATGTAAATCTCATACAATGCATTTTATTGTTGATTGAATTTTATTAACGGCATTGTGTGTTGCCATAACACAACATCAAAACCGATGAAAGCTAGCAAGCAGGCGATGGCAACTCTACGTGTATGTACATATATCATCCCGGTAAGTGTTGCTGTTCTTTGCTGTTGTTGTTGGTGTTATTGACATTGTTGCCATTTGTTTGCTGTTATTGCTGTTACTATTATTATTTGTGATGATTTAACAAAATTAAAATCGATCATGACCATGATGATGAATGAAATCCATAATAAAATTCCAATAAATTTAATTAAAGCAAAAATCGACAAAATTATATGCGACAAATAAATAACATAGCACAGCATGACATTATTTTATGATACTACTAACTAAGCATTGGCTTTTAATCAATAGTTAGCTTGACATTCGGTTTTTTTTTTTTAATAATTCAGGAAATTGTGTCTGAAAGGTTTTCGGTTTTTAAATTTTAGTGATTTTTATGGTAATGTCAAGAAAAATTTACCTTGAAAACATTAAAAAAAGTTATTTTTCATGGCTAAGAATCGTTATAAAATTGTGCTTTCCGGAAGACATTTATTTCTAGAGGCAGCAAAAAAAAAACCTTTTTAAAAACAATAGAAATTCGAGTAGAAAGAAAAAACAATAGAAACAACAATCACCACAATGTAATTACAGTAATTCAAAGTCATTGCATCGGACTGTAAAGTTTTTGTGATCTATTGGAGACACTTAAAGTGATAATGGCGACTTGGTAATTTATTTGATAATCTCATATTGAAATTTATTCCAGAATACCATAAAAAAAAATCAATTATTTTCTGTTACGAACAGAACTAATGACAGCTGTTATATATTCTATGTTACGTCTTTTGTAGCTCTCTCAAGAATTCTCTGTTAAAGCATGGTTGTAAACCATTTTCTTATATTATGATGATATTATTCTGAAATTGTAGCATTATGTACATACATTCATAAGAATATAAAACCGATATAGAGTCTAAGAATAAACCTTAGAGCTTTGAATCATATTTCAAATTTCCAATAATCGTCGAAAGCGGAAACAGAAAGCCGAAAAAAAATCGTAACACACTTCACTTTAATCGCAATTTAATTTAATCGCTTTTAATTTGAAAATATTATCTATAATAAGTTTCATATTAAAATGGTTATATGTACGATATACGATATAATAAACATAATTACTAACCATTGATGATAATGGTCACACACAAACGGTTAACCAAAGCAGAATCAATGAAGCGCACTTTGGTGGTCGGTCCCTTGGGCGTGATAATATAAAAAGGGCACCGACAACATGCCGGTGGAGGAAGAGGAGGAGAAAAAGAAAGAGAAAGGGAGTGACGGTGGAAGAACGTTGAAATGGAAGTAGTTCGTTATAATTTTAAGCTCCATCGACCAAGGATTTCCAATTTTACGAAATTATTGTGCAGCGACCATGAGAAACCTCCTGTAGATTCACACTCACACATACAGACCGACCAAAGGATATGGACACACGTAGCTACAGATGTGAGTTTCTCACACACACACTCAATGCCGCTTTACATAATCGCCTTATTACGCAAGTGTTGAGGGCGTAATTGGTCTCATGCGCGCATTGCTGTACAATTAATTAGCCAGCAATTGTGTGTGTGTTATTGTTGCTGCTATTGTTGTTCTTGTTGTTGTTGTGTTATTTTAATCTGTTGTAATACAGAATTTTCGCAACAGATTTCGTAACGTTCACTCAAGTTTAAATATTTAAAAGCTCTCACTTTTAAAATTATATAGAATATTGAATAAAAAATTCATAGTAAATTGTAAGATAAGCATCATTCATTAATTCATTCAATTATCCATTCCATCAGCGAATTGATCTAAATTCTATATATAAAAAAAATTGCGAAAAAAAAAAAATTAAAAAAAAAAAAAATTCAAAAAATTAAAAAAATAAAAAAAAAAAAATAAAAAAAAAAATTAAATTAGAAAAATAATAAAAAAAAATCATTAAATTTATTCAATTCATTTCATTTAATTTAGAAAAATTAAATTTCTTGTGCGAAAATTTAGCGCAAAATGCTTGATCGTGTTACAACAACAACAACAACAACAACAACAACAACAACAACAAAAACAGAAGACAAGAGAAAACAGCAGCAGCTAAGTATAATTATTTAATTAAAATCTGAGACAGCAAACGTACGTACACACAAAGAGATAGAGAGAGAGAAAGATTGAGGAAGAAAATTTCAAAGTTTATTGATGAACCAAAACTCTCATCAACACATCTTGCAGCAACAGTCCCAATAATAACAGCAACAACAACAACAACAACAACAACAACAACACCAGCACACAAAAATAAGTCAATTAAAAGGAAAGAGACAGTGTCGCCGGGAGGAAGGGCGTGTGATGGCCGCTTAAACTTGAATTGTTTGCCTGCTGCCGCCTCTCTCTACATTGTCCCTCTCCCCGCAGTTGTCTACCAATGCAGCTGCCTTTAGCAGTTCACATTTTTCACAGCAACAATTATTCGAGAAAGTCATCAAGAGCAGCAGCCATCTGCAATCTTCGGATAAGATTGAATGAGCGGAGTGAGTAGAGTGAGTCTTCAGTTTAATTGTTTCAGAAATAATAAATTTCTGGTTGCAGAATGTAAAAGTTCGCCAAGTGATGATGATGTACTGAGTGTGGGTGTGTATTTGCTTTGACTCGATTATTAGCAAAATTTTTTTTTTGCTTTACAGTTTTTCACAAGTAAGAATTTTGAAGTCATTACTATGAAAATTTCATCATCATTATCATCATCAGCATAATGAAACCAACGCACTCTAGACCGTCGTAATGGTTAAACAAGATTTGCATGAAAAAGTCTGGCATCTTGATTGAACATTCTATGAGACTAAATTAAATACTATTAACGTGAAATAACAATATTTTTTGTCAATATTAAATTTTTTCAAAAATAAACTAATTCACTTAACAATGAAGTAAAACGTAGTTACGACAATTATTTTTATCGTCACCGTAAAAGAAACGATAACAGAGTTGATAACAGAGCAGCTTTTAAGACTTTCACTCCATTTTTTTCTAACTAATATCTAGGTTTTTTTTTTTAATTCTACTCCCTCAATTCATCTCATTTATTCTCTTTCTTTAATATTCTTTGTATTCTATCATCGCTACATTGTTAGCACTGTTAACATTCTTTAATATCTTGCGCTACGGGCGCTCTGTTATCGTTTTCTGCTAACAGCACCACGTACTTTGTCACTGCCGCTATGTTAGATCATAGCGTGACTCTGCTATTGTCACTCCGCCCCACCTGCCTCTGCCTTAACCATTAACACTTGCCTACTCTTCTGTTTACATCCTTAACCCTTATTATCACTTTCTGTTAGCGTCACTTTTATATTCAGTTCTTTGCAGTTATTACCGCTATGCTATGCACTATATTTAGTGCCGCAGCAATAAACTGTAGATGAAAAAGAAATTACAAAAGGAAATTAATCTTATTCTTTATGCTCAGTTTGTTATACGAACACTATAAATCCATTTTATATCCCGATAAGATTAGATAACATATAATATATCTGGAGATATCATGCTGTGAGGAATGCTATTTTATTACACCAATTTAGACTGATATCATATCGTTTAAAAGTTAAAAAAAAGGAGAAGACTTATTTGTTTCATGTTCCCATAATCGTTTCTATGTCTATCCCTTCGTTCTTTATTCAGGATTATTTTATCAGGATTCTGCTCCTGCTGAGTAGAAAACAAGCCCCGAGTGACGAGTATCCTTTGAGTGCGACGTATTCTGATTCTGACTGGTTTTTTAAATCGTACTGCCATCATTCAAAAACCTTTTTTCTTTGTCTTTGGGAATTTTTGTCGATGCTGTCGATAGCAAATGAAAATTATTGAATTTCTGAGGAATATAAAAAACCAAAATAAATGAAATTGAAAGAATTTTGTTTAATTAAAACAATCATCAGTTGAATCAACCGAAAACTGATGCAATAACTTTGCCATCGTAAACCACAATGACGAGCATCAAATTAGTCACGCAATATCTCGTTGAAAGCATCAAAAGTAAGTAAAGGCTTTGGGAAAATTAACATCACGCTATGATAATGGTGACATGTCGGTGGCATGTTGGTGATATGTCGCTTGTGTTTACTGAGTAACAAGAAAAAAAAACTTAAACTGAGTGTGAGTGAGTGGTTTAATGAGTTGATCAAAGGTTGCAAAGTGGTAAAAATGTGGTTGTTTAAAGCGAACTGAGTAAAATCAATTTCACTTAATAAAATTTAATTTTCAGAAAAAAGGAATTTTATTAATTGTTAGCGGTTATTAAAGCCATTATTGCTGTTGTTGTTCTGAGAAAGTTTCCTGTTCTCTCTTTCTTCTTTATAATAAATATAATACATATTTTCTATTTACGTTTTAATTGTTCAGAACAGTTTTTATCCAATTGAACAATCAATGTCCAATGGACATACTTTTATCCAATACACAAACCATTGGGTAAACCATTGGGAAATCACGTCTGCTTCGACAATTTTGAAGAACAAACAGTGAAAATTAAAGTATTTAAAAAAAATATTTTAGATATTTGTTTAATACAAATTAAATATTGTACCTTTTTGTTGAATAAGTATGTATATACATTCCTTTTAGTAATTTTTTAACCGCTGTTTTGTCTATTATTCGATGATTATCATACATACATATACATATGTACGATATATTTGTCATTATGTCAATCTGGTTTTTCTAGAGTTTTTCTGTCAGACTTTCTTCTAAAGACTTTCTGTCAGTCAGTCTTGTCAGATGTCCCTCTGTATTTGCTTTCCACTGCAAATAATTTGCGCTTGTGTCTTTCCGTCCGTCATTTCGGTTTTTGTTTTTTCTCTGTAATTATTTTAACACGCATCATATTGTCCGCATATGTTTCATTTTATTGTACCATACACTGCTGCCAAATAATTATTTTTAAAAACTGGATTAATTTTTCGTCGCATGTGTGCAATTTTATATTTTTCTATATTTAAAAAAATGCAAATTTTTTTTTCATTAATAAAAATGAGTTCATGCATCATAAGTATGATAATACATAACGCAAATATTCGCTGTTACGTAATGCGTAAGCGTTTCTCTAGATCTACATAACTAGCTTCCAGAGAGGCAGTCTTTAATTATCTCTAATTTAATTATCTTTACCCGTTTTTATAAAAATTAGTGGAGAAAATTCAAAAATAATAATTTTTAAAAACTTCCGAGAGAAAAGACAATAATTTCGTTTCACGCTCACGCAACTCTAGTAAACTTTAGACTCTAAAGAAAACAAGATTGCATAAAAACAAACCAATTATTTTTTGGGAAAAAAAATTTCCTAATCAGCGAAATTGGAAAAATCTTTGGGTGAGGGTGATGATGGTGATGATGGCGATAATCATTGTTGTTGTCATTTTAGTTATTGTCATTTCGAATATTTGTCGATGGATTTGGCGCAGTCTAGCAAGGAACACTCAGCAATCAACTAGACTTTACAGGCATAAGAGGATACGTAAACAATGACAGCACACATACGTACTACAGACAAACCCGTCAGTCCCAAATTCAGTCATGACAAATCGTTCAAGAATCGGTAAAGAATTGATTTATGCATGTGTGATTTTTGAAGAACACTATGCCTTTATTTTACAGCCAAATTCATCACCACTTTCCATCGACACACACAAACACACTGTATACAACACAACGCAGCTCAACTCAACTCAACTCAATTAATGTCTGCGGCAGTTGCTGAAAGATACGAGTATAAAGAAAATGGAGAAATCTGTCGCATGTCATGTAATGGCAAAGCAACATACATGACAATGACAAGCAACCTGATTTGATTTTCTCAAAGGATGTACCGTCGTACCCATTAAGAACATTCCGAAATGGTACATGTTTGCCTGTGTATATGTCTGTAAGCGTGTGTACATGTACGATTGCGAGGGACTACATTTCTTCCTTGTAGTCTTTACTATTTTTTTCAGAAAGCATCAACGAATCACGCCTGACATTTCGCCCTCGTGTACCCGTACCAGTACGTTATGAATCATCTTCGTAACACAACGATCGATAACGTAATTTCCTTTCGGTGCTGTGTGCGTTGTTTGTGAAGTGTTTACCAATTTGCTGGCCCCTCGGGTCCCGATACTCAAACACTCAAATAATTAAAGCATTGAGCTTTTGTCAACATGCTTCGTGCTACACACTTTAGAGTCAAGCTCGTTTCTGTCTCTTGTTGACAGCTAATAGTATTGAAACTGAGCTCTCTAAAGGACAATTTATTGAAGCAGGGCAGAGAAAGGGAACAGGAGCCGGAGAAGGAGAGTGTTACAAGAACAGCAAAAAAACTAGTCAGCAAGTTTGAGTTTGAAAATCCAAATTTGTGGACTATTTGAGAATATTTCTTTTAGAATTTAAGTGAAATTAAGTACTAATTTAATTGGAATTAAATACTACTATTACTACCAGTAGCTTAATATTGTACTGCTTGTTTTTTTATTTTTAAATCTTTAAATGTCAGTTGTTGTTGAATATGTTAATAACTTGCGGGTACCTTTGACCTTTGAAATATGCAACATTTCGTACATTGCTTTATACGAAATCATAATAACTATTATTAAAACGAGTTGATTAAAAATAGGTATATGTATGTATTGATATAATATCTAATTTATATAAGGATTTTTCAAACGGGATTTGGTTTTTTGCAAAGCTAATTTATTGTAAGATATTCTTTTAGAAATTAAGATTATTCGCATTTCGAAGATTATGAATTTTAATGTGCAATTTTTCAAGCCCTAAAAGTATGCAACTTCTGTGGGCAGCGTCATTCAATGCCGGCTCCACAAAAACAGTCTTAAACCATTTATCTCTATTATTGTAATATTTTTCCCATTTGGCATTTTTTAATTTCTAACTAACAAAATAATAAACTAATAAATAAACTATACAAAATAATAAGCTGCTAATAAACTATTTATAAGGCTGCACCATCTTTTATGTCGGTATGTGACTGTTTGGTCGTATTTCAAACAACGTAGACGGTCTGTCGGTGATATTCTTTGAGACAATTGTACTTTATACCGAAACAAATGCAAATCATCCTTCAAAATGCGCCATAAGGTGGTTCGGCACTCTGCCAAAATGCTGAGCGCGGTGACGATGGACGGCATGTCGATAATCTCCCACTGACTTATGCTGAAAAAAAAAAATCACTCAAAATTCGACACCAAATGAAGAATAGTGTTTCAAAAGATGGTGCTTCTTGGCCACCATATTTTCAACGATATGCACGACTATTTTCAATGTACAGCGTCACTATTTCGGCGCGTTGTTTCGGTGTGAAGCGATCAATGATTAAAATTGTACTGAATTGACGTTACAAAAACATATTTACTCAAGTCAATCGGTTGATAAATGTTACAGTTATTTAGTGTTTACATACCGACATAAAAGATTGCGCACCCGTTATATATTTATATAAAACTGTTTATTCTTCTTTTACTTAAAGAAGACGGATAAGAGAACATTTTTAATGTTGGTCTTAATTTTCTTTTATTTATATCCCTTTTATTACATTCCTTTTTTCTTCGTCTTTAGTCCGCTCGTACTTAGAAGAATATTTCAAAGTCATTTGATAAGTCGCTAAACAGATAAAGCTGTAGACGCGCATGCTATATTTACGAGTACTTTCGTTGGATTACCATGATTCAATTACAAGAACTTCATCATCGACCAAGCCACCAACAATGCGTTACGGTTCCGACACGCCAACGCCCACCATTTGCGCCCGCGAGGAAACATTTCACGCCCACTGATAACAACTATTGCATGAAATTTCTCTATAGTCTAAACGCTTTAATCGCAAAACGAGCTGACGCAACGGACTGACGCAACGACGGGATGCAACGAACTGTCTGACGCGACTAACTGACGCAACTTACGAATGCAACAAACTGACGGCGTGACTGAAGGTTTTGTAACCTGAACCTAAACAATGAGAACAATTTATTAACGTGTACTTGTCCTGCATCCTGCCGATGACGGATAACGCTGAGTTTATATACTATATACATACTGCATAATCTATGTCGTACCACAATGCGGTGGTGACGGTTGGACGCAGACGCATGGCATGACGCGTCATGGTGCTCTTCTTTTGTGAAGCTCAAGAAAATATTTCATTAGCGTTGAAAAATTATAGCCATTCCTTCGCTTTTTGCACCGCAAAGTAACAGAAGAGATGTGCAGTCAACAAAAGTTGGAGCAGCAGCAACAACAATAACCAAAAAACAACAACAACAAAACGTCTTTAACAATGACCATGAAAGACGGAAGAACCACAATAACTGAATCAGAACGTTAAGAAGGAGATAGATGAAACGAGATAGATAATGAGTGAAAGATGACAAATAAAATTAATTTATTTGAAAAAAGTTCTTTAGTAACTGAAAGAAATTCAGTATAAAGCAACAACAAAAGCGGCAAACAAACAAAAACAAGTGTCACCGACAACATGAATTCTGATAGCTTTTGTTTTAACGACACCATCTTCTTCAACATTGTTGTCATTACCAACACTTTGACCAACACCACCATCATCATCATCATCATCATCGTCGTCATCGTCGCCTTCATTTTCATTTAAACAACGTTTTTTTTCTCATTTTTCCTTATTGTTTGTAATTGTTTTGAAAAAAATGTTTATATTTTCTAATTTTATATTATTTTTCTCATTTTTCCTTATTGTTTGTAATTGTTTTGAAAAAAATGTTTATATTTTCTAATTTTGTATTTTTATTTTTATTATTTTTTATATTTTTTCAAAGGGAGTTAGTTTTTGTCGTTGCTGTCTTAGTTCCAACATTCGTCTTTTTCTCTGCCAACAATTTAGTCTTCGTTCGCGCTTGGATTTAATTTCTAATATCTAGCGTTTGATGTGATGCCACCAAACGAAGAAAAAACAACAAAAACAATAGCTTCCACAAAAACGAAATGCAACAAAAACACGGCCAATGTTAATCACACCAACAACGGCACAGCGTTTTTTTTCCAGCTTCGTTTACTCTACATAGCTTTACTCGCTACAATCCATTACTCATTCGTTCGTTCGTTCGTTCGTTCGTTCGTTTGCTCTCTTCACTAACGTTCGTTACTGCTTGATCAGCAACAAATCGTTTAAACGGTAGAAAGAGATACCAGGAGTGTTAGCAGCAGCGCAGCAGCAGCAGCGAAGAGAATGCTGCTGGTAGTATTTTACTGTGCTGACCATTTGGCTGCTGCCACTGTGAAATTGGTTATTTCAATTAAAAGCGGGGGGAGGCCCTTAATTGAGTCAATATGTACTCAAGCATCATCGCCCTCAACATTTAAAATTCCACCCAACAGGGCGGTTGGTCGCTTCTTTAATTCTGCTGCTGCTTCGCGGTGAATCGAGAATGTTCGTCTATCAAATTCGTCTGTGAAATTGATGACATGAAATTTCTTCTTTTGTCTAAATCTAACAAACTCTTTTATTGATTTTTAACGTTTTCGAGTCTGATTAGGTTACTTTAATTTCTTAAAGAACTTTTTTTTAACCGCTTTTTTTTGTCTCCACAAAAATCTTCCGAAGATGAAAAAACAAAAATAGGTTTCTTGAACTTCTTAAAGAAACTTAAAGCGATTTCTTTTTTCTCTTAACAAAAGTCTATTATATTTTATGAAAAAAAAAATATTCTCGCCATTTTATTTTATTTTATAATTTCTATCCTATCTCTTTCTTCCTGCTTGTTTTTTCTTTCTCTCTCTTTAAATTCTTGATAAGCCAAATATCACCAGGGTGTGGCAAATAACAACAGTTTCCTCAACAAGAAAATGTAAATGCATTTAAAAATGAATAAACAAACGCACACAATTTAACCAATTCCAAAAGCTGTTGCGTTTTTAATAATGAAATGTTTCTCATTAAAACTTTGCACCGAACTTGAAAGAGCCGCCACCGCCGCCACCGCCACCAGCCGCCAAACACCAGCCAACCAGCCCAGCCGCCTCCGGTTCATTCAAGACCCAAACTCAAAACAACATAGACCGAACCACCCCCCAGTGACCGTCCCCAAAAAGTTGCTTGTTGCTTGCACCACATGCACCACCCAGTCGAAAGTTTTCGGGCGCAAGCAGTCTTAGGAAATAACAGCTGAAGAGTTTCTTAACTCGAATGGCGGCAATAGAGCCGAAGGTTAGACCGACTTCTCTTCCAAACCACGCCCACAGCACTCTGCATAAATTTAATGCGAATACTTCAAAGTTTTAGTACGGAATTATTCGAAGTTTTGTCTAAATTGTTGATGGCTTGCTTGAAGTTGTTGTTAGTGTTGTCGTTGTCGTTGTTGTTGTTGTTGTTGTTCTTCGAAGCAGTTTGTTGTTGCTTCTGTTATTATTGTTGTTGTTACGGTTGTTATTGTTGTTATTATTGTTGTTTGACTTCTGTTGTCCAACTTTAGGAATTTTAACGAAATTACTGCGTATAATAAATTCGAAAATCTTAAAATAATTATAGCAAAAGCTTTTATTACCTAAAGAATGAAGTAACCAAAATGGAAACAAAGAAATTTTAAGATATAAAATAATTACTTCATTCTTCCTTCATTCTTCTTTTTATATCTTTTCTAATCTACGATGTTTTACGATGTTTTTATCTAAGGATTTATTTATCCCTCCGCGTGCTTGTTAGGCCTTACTTTTCCTGTTTTCCTAAAACGGGAGTTTTCCTTGCAGTCAGTCAGTCAGTCTTTCTTCTTCAATTATAGCAACAAAAAGAAAAGATAAACAAACATAAAAGAGAAGAATACAACGAATTTTATGGCGCATAAAAGAATAAGGACTAACTAAGAAAAGTCTCAGCACAAAGGAAGAAATTCACCCAAGAAAATTACTTTCATTTAAACACACATTAAAATACTTTATTGTTGTTGTTGTTGTTGCTATTGTTATTTTTGTTACTGTTATACTATTATAAGATTATTTTCTTGGGATTTGTTGAAGTCTATTAATCCTTATACACGAGTATTTAATACAAAGACAAGAAGCGATTTTTTTGATTACTTCTTCTCTCTGTTATACGTCACTACTCGTATTTATTACAGAAATTAAATACGTCTTATACGTAATCTTAGCAATAAAAAGTTATTAATTTTAACCCTGTTTTGGTTTATCGAAAACATCAAAAAGTAATTGCTTTGGTAATCACTTTAACTTAGTTAACTTCTATCATTCTATCTTGCTAAAGACTATTTAGCATGAGTACAAACCAAAAATAACAGAGTCCCGAATTTATTTATTTGTAATATTTATTAATACGTATATAATGATTGTTACATGATCGATGTTGTGCAAAATCGCATAAAAAAATTGAGAATACAAATATCAACAAAATCTTTGATCTAAATTGTTTTCACTATTTAGTAAGGACACAAACCAGAAATAGAAAAATCAAATACTAAAAGCAGAAAATATTTTGAAAAAATTTAAATTTAAATTTTATAGCGTAAAAGTAAAAAGAACTTGATGATTGCATTTGAATCAGGATTAAATTTATTTATTCATAGCTTTATTATATTTATTTGGATTGGATCATTGTTGTTCCTTTTGATAAGTTAAAATATATTGAAAAAAAAAAATTAATATAGAAATTAAAATACTGCTTCATTATACCAGAATATTCAAGAAATTGACCGTTTATTTTGAAAGTGGTGTAAGTCCACTTCATGAAAAAATGGAGTTAATATGACAAGACAGCTTTTATCAGTGCATGATCTTCTTATTTTCATTAAATTTAGAGAACATAATCTTTTTTTAAATCCATACAATTTTCATCAGACAAAATTTTCTAATCCAATCTTTATTTATAAAGATATTGGATATAATTTTCTAATGCTATAATCATATAATTCTCTAAATATTTGTTTATTTATTTATTTATTTATTTAAAACTTAAACTAAGCATTGCTTAAACTAAACATTGCTTTATAGTCTTCCATAAAAGTTCCACAAAATATAAAAAATTCAGGAATTGGATAAAAAGTTTAAAATTTTTGATATATTTCAATATCTCATTTCAATATCAATTTCAAATTAAGCGCTCCAAATAATTCAATTATTTCTCTTCCTTTTTTTCCATAAATTTCTTTACATTTTGGATGATGCTTTCATGAATATATGAAAGCTATGAAAGATTTGAAAAATCTTTTAAACATAATAACTATCTTACAAATAGAATACTCGTATACATATGTACGTACTTAGCTGCTTCATAATTGATTTGTTATACTTAATTATAAGTTAAGTGTTGCTTTCATTGAGCTGTTAGTTTTGGCATTATACAATGTTACAATTCTACATAATTTATTCCTATGAATACAAAGGATTTTAGTGTGATTTTATTTCCTCTTCCAGACGCAATTTCATCTTTAGATTAGCATCTTAACTCATCATCATCATCAACATAGTAATACTTGTGTACTTAAGAGTTATTATTTGCTTTGGAAACATTAAATCGTTTTTACAATCTCTTTTTATGCTCATTGCTTTCACGCCTAATCTCTTCATTTCCTTCTTTCTTTATCGTAATATTCTTCTTTATCGTATATACGCTCATTTTATTACAAGATTAGTAATGTTTAGGCCTTAGTTATATCTTAAAGAACGTCTGTCTGGCTTTAGTGGCCTTTTTTGGTGCTAACATATGTATGTATTGTTTGTCTAACTCTGTTCTCTTGAAGTACTGTAATGGATATTTGTGACCGTGTACGAGTATGTACATATGTATGTGTGTGTGTGTGTATGTGTGGCTGTGCATGGGGCTGGCCCGGTTGCTCGCTCAAATTGGTCCCTTGGAAGTCATAATGTATGCACTCCTACATACGGTCTATGTAGGGCGTTTAGTATTTTTCTCCCCACCGCCATTTAAGCATGTAAATTTATTTGTGTATGTGCGTGTGTGTGTGTGTATGTAAATGTATACTTAATAATATGTATGTATGTAGATTTTGCTGCTGATTATTGAAAACTTTCTTTCAATAACTTTTGAAACTTTGTGATATTTCTAAGATTAGCACAATTGGAAGGACCTTTGACTTCGTTTGGGAGTGTATACGCGGGTGTGCGTATGCATAAATGTGTGTGTATAAATTTACAAGTGTTGCTAAGTGTATACATTCTTGCGCAACATTTCGAATATGCTTAAATATAGTAATTTTGTGGAAATTATATGTAATAAAATTTGTTTATAAAACTTTCGAAAATAATTTTTAATTATAACATTTCGTTGCCGATTTCCATTTTTGCTTACCTTTCGCAAAAAAAATTGTAAAAATTTTTAGAGATCCATCTTTTTAAAGCAAAAGCTGCAATACTTTGTAAACATTAAAAATTTACTGACACAATTTCAATTTTTTTTTGTAACCCAATTAAAACATTTAGAATGATAAAATGATTTGTCAACTGCATTATACGTTAAGTTTTTATATGCATGTACATATGTATATATGTACATATGTATGTACAATACGTACCGAATGTAATCCGCTAGAAAGTCGTCGCTATGGACCAATTCGCTGAGGCTGGCTGGCGGCAAAATTTTGCGCACATTTCTACAACTGCGTGATCAAATTTAATGTGTCACTATAGTACAATAAAAAAAAAACAAACAACAACCAAGAAATTATAATAAAACAATGCACCGTATAAGAAAGAAGGAGAGAAAGAAAGAAAGAACCGGAGGTGTCACTACCAAAAACCAGGTGGCCCCACAATGCCTCGCCAGCTGATTAGCAAGTGACTGCTGGCTGAGTCACGATTTACCGCCGAACCGGTGACAACTTCACGTGTCACACGAAAAGCTGCAACTCGTTGCAAGAGTCCAACGATCTCGAACGGGTTGGTAAAAAAGTTTAGAGCAAGAGAAATACGAGCAGTATATAACATACACGTACTCAAATAATAAAGAAAATAAAGGTAAATAAAAGAAAAACGGAAATGCATTAATTCGTAAGCAAATTTTGTTCAGCTTTGTTTTTCTCATTGTTGGTGTTGTTTTTGGTGTTGTTGTTGTTATTGTTTTGTTGTTGTTGTTGTTGTTGTTGTTGTTTTTGTTATAGTTACTGGCATCTCGTTATTCCTAGGGCCATGATGATGCTGCAGCTGCTCGTTTCGTTTCGGTTCGTTTGTGACCATAACCAAAATTAGTAACTCACGCTTAACCGACACAACAACAAAAAAAATAATAAAAAATTAACTCGCGTTCGCTCTCTTTACTTTTCTCTTTCTCTCTTTACCAATCGAAGTGTTGCCACATCAACGAAATCTTTGGGGGGGAAAAAGGATTTCTGTGGGATTTGTCCATTTCTTGTTGAAATTTGTAATACCTTTATTTATTAATACGTATAACATTATTCATAGATTTTATATAGATAAGTAAGACTCATACGAAATATAACCTTGTTAGTTTTAATACTTCACTAGAAAGGAAATTCTTTCTTGAGAAAGTATTGCCAGACACAAATGATTTTTGGGTAGAATTTTTCATTGCTTTGAAAAATAATTTCCACAAGAAAATTTTACTTATGAGCTGTGTGTGATATTTTTCGTTGGATTATTCAATGTGAGAATATCTGGTAACTCGAGGCGTTGAGTTCAACTGCCTCGATTTGAAGTTTGACAGCGTGCAGCAATACCATTCGCCACCGCCACCGCCATCGTCATCGCTATTTTAATTAATCGATTTTATCCATGGAAAGAATTTGTTTCTTGAACGCCAGACCCATTCAACCGCGGTTAGTTCGTTCGGCACAAGGCATGACTGTTCATACTTCCTGTTATTATTGTTATTATTATTATTGTTGTTGTTGTTGTTGTTGTTGTTGTTGTTGTCCGTTCTTATGGCAGTTCAAGTAAAAGTAGATTGTTGTTGTTGCTGCTGCTGGTGGCGTTTAAAAGAGACCCCAACTGTTGTGCGAAACTAATCAGCGTTGTCGTTTAACGGTGACGGTGATAATGTTTTTTTTTTCTGGCGGAACTAAATTTTTATTTCAGCCGGTGGTTAGTTATTGAAACTTCCGGCTTGTCTCGGCCCGCAGCTCGGTAAGCAGCTCAATCAAGCACATCGCGAGCTGCACACGCTGCTGTCTGGCTGCACGCATGCGCAAATATTATGCACAATAAAAATTTTTTAAATTATTAAAAATTTTCTACTTTGCAAGGAATCGCGAATTGTTGAAATTGAGAATTGTACAACAACAAAAAAAGTTTAGAATTTCGAAGTGTTACATTCGAAACTCATTAAATATAATTAATATTTAATGATTGTGAATGATTTTTAGATTTTAGCCAACGCACATCAATCGAAAATCACTATGTTATGGTTTATCAATAACATTGCACAATGCACTTTATTTATCGTGTTTGAAATACGATCGTATTTTTGTTTTCCGTTTTTTTTTTTTTTGACAGCTGAACTCACGAAACTGTTGAAAATTGAGAGATTATTATTGTTGTTTTTTTCACATTTTTTTGTTTTTAGTAAATTTTGTTTTTTTTAGTAAATATTGCTGTCAATGACAGAGAAGTTTTTTTTTTGTTTTATTGATTTTCGTTGAATAATTTGATTTTTTATTGATTTTTATTGTCTATTTGATTTTGATTAATTTAATAAATCTGTATTTTAAAATATTGTGATTATTATCTGTCATCGTTTTATTATACGATATTACAGTTTATACAAATTTTTTTATAAAATTAAATTTCATTTGGTTATGTTGATTTTTATTTAATGAAAATTAATTGAAATTATATTTTCTGCTGCGTCTACAATATTTTTTCAATATTTATATTAACTTTATATTTATATAATCTTTCATTTAATAATTAATACTTTTAATTTTGTCTCTGGATACATTTCGAATATTCTCTAATGTTAATTATCATTATCAGTTATAAAAAAATCGAACCAATCGTAATTTGTATACATTTTCATTAGTTATCTTTTTTTATATAGTTATCATCTTTTTTGTAAAATTTGAAAAATTTTTTGAAGAAATTCTTATTTAGTCCGCATAAAGGTTAAGGTAAGCAACTAAAAAGTCGTTTTGTGCGTTTCTTTGGGCTCTAAAAATTTGTGGAATTTTTTATGTATAAGCTTATGTACATATGTACATATGTTCATAGTCTCAATAAACGGTGGCGGCTTTCGTTTTGTGGCCACGCCCACCCATTTGTCATGAACCTGTGCAGCAGCCGTCACGCCCCCTTCAACCTCTTCAAAAGTTAAAAAGGAAACAAAGCAAAAAAAAGTAAGAGTTGCTGCAGTCGACGGCCACGTTATTGTCAGTGCCATTGTCGTCACCGCAATTACCTGCAATCTGCACAGATTCGACTTTAGATGGTTTTGTTGAATGAAGTTAGCAACATTTTTTCAGCATAGAAGATCATGATCTTTTTCTTGTCTGTCTCTTTGTTGTTGCTGCTGTTTTAGTTGGTTTTTGCCGTTGTTTGTGATGATGTTGTTGTTGTTGTTGTTGTTGTTGTTGTTATTATTGTTGTTGCTGCTCTTGCTGCTGCTGCTATTTTTTAAAATGCTGACTTAATATAATAGTTTCGACGGATCTGATCGGTCAAGGCTGATGCGTATTTTTTTGTCATTCTTTCATTTTTTGTTTAGCTCTTTCATGACTTGAAGATAAAATGATTAAATAGCTGACAAAGTTGATTCTAATAGTTGGATTGTTAGACTAAATCATAGAATGTAATTAGATTTTCTAAGTTTATCAGGTTTTTGTCAAGTTTTTCAGAGATTTTATCTCTTAATCTTATAAAGTTATAAACTTTCTGTTGAGTAAGAAATTTGAAAAATTCCAAATTTATTTTATAAAATTTTTACAGTCTTAAATAATTAAAATGAATTATTATTACAATTATTATTATTAAAAATGAAAAAAATAAATCATAAAATAAATAATCTAATTTCTCTGCAAAATAAAATTTTCTACTTCTAATTTTATTTTCTTCCATTCCATTCCATTGTTGTTGGAATTTTTTTTGGTTTTTTTTTTTGGGGATTTTTGGAAAATCTAATAAAACGATGATGGTAACAAATTAATTACTGCACGAGATTGGCATTGGCCAGAAGCCAAAGTGGATGAGATTTATTCAAATTTAATTGCAAAATAATGTAAATTTTCAACACAATCCACGAGCACTACAAGCACAACGGTAAAGCCATAACCAACACCCGCCCGCCCCTCTACAGTAAATTATGGCATTCGTAGTATTGTATATACAACGTATAATATCGATATCTATTATTAAAGAATCTACTTTATGAATAAATCTATTTGCGTAGCTAAATAAATTAAATGATTTATTTGGTTTATGCTAAAAGTTGTTAACATAGTATTAAAATAAAATATATTCCAATTTTTTTTTTGTGAATATAATGTACAATATGTATACTAAAAATACATAAAAGAAGTGAGCCTTCAGATGTACAAAAATATTATATCATATCAATAATATTATCGTTATTTGCTAAATTGATTATTATGGCCACTTTTTTAAAAAATTTTTAATATTAAACCCAGAAGTACATATTAACAAATTCGTGTTAATTCTTGAATCCTATTTTAACAAACAAATTTTATAAAAACCTTCTTCCGCTTAGAATTAAGGTAACCACCAACCCTTCATGCCCAGGAATATCCCAGAATTTCTGCAAGGCTTAAAAATCATTATTTGAGTATTCTTTAATTATGGCGCAGTCAGAGCCTGTCTCAATCTCTTAAGATATTACTATTTTTATGTTAATGAGATAAAAATGAGAGAAATTCTACTTCAAATAAATGTAATGGGTCGCGCGCGCTCTTTTTTGAACTTAATTTATTCGCTGACCTCAGAATAAATTAATGATGTAATTTCTTTTTAAGCGTGTTTTTATTCATCTCAATTAGAAGCATTAAAACAAACCACAAACCAAAAAGAGAAAAAAAAGGGGCAGGAATTAATTTGCTCTCTTAGTCCTCTTTGTTGTTGTTGTTGTTGTTGTTGCTGTGGCTGTTGTACCTCTGCGCTCACTGATGCCAAGTATACAGTAAAGTAATACTGAATGTAAAACAAGGAAAGTGGGTGGAATTTTGAGTACGCAACAACAATACTGACACAAACTGTAACCAAAAACAACAACAAAAAGACCGAACAACAATTAAAGCAATCGTATACGTACGTAATCGTACACAAGAATTAAAAACCAACAAAAACAACAGAAAAGTCCCAGCAAAGGACGATGCAAAAAGGCACAGTATGTGTTGCCAAAATCGTAGAGAACAAAACGATGTTCGAAATATCTAAAAGCACAATGATTTTCGGAACATCAACACGTAATAAAAAAGCCAGAGTAACCGACTAACCAGAGTATCTCTGAAGCAAGAAGGAGTATTTCTCTTGAACTAGATAGCACTGAATGAGAGCAAACGATAGAGCATTAATTATGTATCAGAATAATGTACTCTTGTTTTGGTTTTGTTACTCTTCCTGCGACGATGGTTTCTGTACTGTTTTTGCCTTCTGATTCTGAATGTCTTCATATCAATACGTACGTGTAGCTCCCGCACCGCACGCTCCCGCCTTGAGCCTCATACTGAAATTCTTATTTTTTTCACTCAAACAAGAAGAACAGAACCAAGGAAATGATTAAATGGGCGGCAGCGGCGTTTAGTTAATTGCAAAAGAGGCTCTTTTTGGGTTGGTAAAGAAAAACATGCAACAGAAAAATTATCACAATTCACGACACATTTTGGGAAAAAAAGCTTTATAACTATGGCTTTTTCGTCTCATGCTCTGAAAGAAATTCAATTAACTCGATTCTCTTCCAGGAAAAGAAAAAAGAAGGTGTAGAATTTTCATTACAAGAAAAATATTCTTTTATTAAAAGGAAGCGTTGCTCTACGTTAACGTGATAAAACACGAGGCTGACGTTGACAAAGACTCCACAGATATCGATCAAAAAAATAATGAAATTTTGACAATATCTTTTTTCAGTTAGCATAAAAAAAATTTTTTTTTTGCCTCAAAATAGACATTCTTTATGATAAAAATCAAGACCAAGCAAGGATATTTGGGGTGTGTATTCAAGAAGGTTATTGAACTCGAAAGTCTCGTAAAAGGTGGAAGAAAGGACTTTGAATGTTGCCTTTATTTATTTAATTAAATTTAAGTCCATATAAAAATTCGTTAACAAACGAGCATTATGTAATATTAATAAATAAATAAGTTAATAATATTTTATTATATATGAAACAATAGAAGAAGTATATTGCTGTGAATCCTTTTAAGAGTAAATACGAGTACACCAATCGAAAGTCTCTTTCGATTCTCTCATGGCTTTTTTTCAGGCATTGCTTAGCATTTACATTTGTTCTACGTCATTTTATATTTTTTACTCCACTGCGTTGTTGTTGCTGTATATGTATATACAATATATGTATATATGTATATACATATGTATATTGTATCGACAAACTCATCGACATTATCCATTCTCATTATGAGAACATTCATTTTTCATTCTTTTTATTTTATTATTTTTCTTATTTGGTTTAGTTTTATATATTTTTACCTTGATCGGCGATGCTGGCTGTTGGTACCGTACCGTACCGTACCTATGGCTCGCTCGCCGCCGCTACGCACGCACCTCAATCAAGCAAACACAGAGAGAGAGAAAAAAATAATTAATAATTTATAAAAATCAAAAACAAGCGCGCTTTGCTTTATAATTTATTTACATTTACTTCTTTATTTCTTTTTTTTTGTCTGTCTTTATTTCTTAACCAAGCATTTCGATTGTTATTTTGCCAATTTTCTTGGCAAAAACATATGGAAAATGTATGGCGGCGCCTCTTCTCTTGCTATGTTTTTTTATAATAACTTTTCTTCTTTTCTTTTTTTTTTTTTGTTTTTTTCGTTCTTTTTCTGCTGTTTGCGGAGATTTTGCTTGGCAAATTTTCAACCGGATAAATGTTATGCAATTACTAGATTTTTTGTGGTTAATTTATAAAAAGTCATGCGGAGAATCAATAGTTGATGTCTTTTTGGATTACTGTAAGATTTTGTAAACATTTTTTGAAAACAGTTTGCAATTTTTTTGAAGAAATTTCCAGCAGTCATCAAATCACACACATTTTTAAAAAATCACTCTCATTTTAACGAAATTTCGGCACTCGTTCTACCAAAAATGTATTCATTCTAACGAAAATACACTTTTTCTTATCAAATCACACTCATTCTAAAGAAATTGCACTCAATCTAACGAAAATCACACTCGTTCTCACGAATATCACACCCATTCTAACGAAATTTCACTCATTCTAACGAAATTGCACTCAATCTAACGAAAATCACACTCGTTATCACGAATATTACACTCATTCTAACGAATATCACACTTATTCTAAATAAATAGTACTCATTCTAATGAAATTACACTCATTCTAAATAAATTGCACTCATTTTAATGAAATCACACTCATTCTAAATAAATTGCACTCATTTTAATGAAATCACACTCGATCTAACGAAAATCACAGTCGTTCTCACGAATATTACACTCATTCTAACATATATCACACTTATTCTAAATAAATAGCACTCATTCTAATAAAATTACACTCATTCTAAATAAATTGCACTCATTTTAATGAAATCACAATCGATCTAATGAAAATCACAGTCGTTCTCACGAATATTACACTCATTCTAACATATATCACACTTATTCTAAATAAATAGCACTCATTCTAATGAAATTACACTCATTCTAAATAAATTGCACTCATTTTAATGAAATCACACTCTATCTAACGAAAATCACACTCGTTCTCACGAATATTACACTCATTCTAATGAAATCACACTCATTCTAATGCAATCACACTCATTCTAACAAAATCACACTCGTTTCAACGAAATTAAATTCACTTTAAATCACGCCCTTTCCATTGCAGTCCTCATGAAATCGCACTCATTCTAACGCAATTACTCACACTCCAACGAAGTCACACTCAACAATGCAACGCTGTCACAGTCGCAGACACAATCTTAGTCACAGTTGCAGTCACTTCAACAAAGTCTTTAGAGCTCCAACACAATCCAAGCCTCTTCAGTCGAACTGTCACAAACAGAGCGACAGACGGTCAGCAGCAGTCACAGTTACTGATAAAATACGATGGAAAAAGATCAAAATAAAAAAATTCGTCAAGAACAAGAAGAAGAAAACTGTCAACTTCATGGCATGTGGTACCAAGAGATTAAAAAGACATAATCTTCGCATTGGAGAGAATGACAAACGCAACAAGTGGAAAAACGATTTCAAAGGAATGGAACGAACGAACGAACGAACGAATAGAATTCAAAGGAAAAAAGCAAACTACGACAAAAAGCTGCAAAATCATTGTCTCCGAAATGAATCTGCAGGCTAAGCAGACAAAAAACAAAACTGACGATTAAAACCTAAGAGAATACAATTCTACTAAAAGAAATAAATAAATAGTTTCATTTACAGACAGACCAAGAAACCTTCAGAAAAGCACTATAGATAGACAGACAGACAGACAGACAAACAAACAGAGAGAGACATTGATGGTCATTCAGAAGATGACTCACTAACAATCTCTAAAGATACTCGTACATTTAGACAAATGCATTTAACTGGAGCGTTTCATGGTAACCGGTCATGGTAACCGGCAACTGGTCAGAGGGCTTCCGTAAACTGATGGCAACCATATAAATAACAAAAAACGGCAACATACACAAACAAAACAACAACAATAATAATAAAACCTAAGCTGAATCATATCCATTTCAGTGCATTTTAGTATTAGCATTAAACTTTTATATAGTAAAAGAAATACTAACTTCTGAAGAAGAAGAAGAAGAAGAAGAAGAAGCAGAAGACCAAGAAGAAGAGGTCAATTCGAACTTACACAAACACGCCGAACAATGAACTTGATATAGCACGTGATAACCTCTGAAACTACATATTCGTACATAGTTCGCAAACGCTTGCTATTTTTTGTTTGATGAAAATTACAAATGTCATGCGAGTTGAGCTGGTGACATGTATGTATGTGCTATATGTCATGCAACGAATAAAAGCAACGAATAAGAGCAACAAACTATGTTTAAACGATGTATAAATTTTGTAGTGACGGTGTATGGAAATAAATGCTATTGAAGTGGCGCGCTCGACCGAGATCCGCCGAGATTTTAACGATCTCGTCTCGACAGAAAAAATTCCTTAATCTCGTCTCCACTGCAATCACCAGATTGAGAGCGAGCAATAATTACCTTTTGTCGAGTAATTTCAAGTGAATCCTAGAGCAACTGCTGCTGCTCACTAAAAGCTCCATTATCATCATTCAATCCAATGACTTACATTTTGTCATATTAAATAAGTACGTATATTCTCTAATAATCACTAATAGCAAAAGAGAGTTACCAAATGAAATGTCCAAGTCGAATATACACTAAACAAAAACAAGCATTTATTCGTTTATGCTGACTTACAGCAATATGATACCAACAAATTTAACATATCATTATCAACATGGTACGAGTACAAGTCACAAGTTACATAAATAAATATTGTATGTACTTAACGAATAAATTCGTATTTGAACTGGTTTGTGTTTGTTAAATATTTAAAAGCTTAGTTTACGAGTACCTATGTTTATGTTACGTGTTGGTGTAAATAAATACGCAATACGAGTCATCATCATCATTATCATCATCAGCATCTGTCATTCGAATCCTATGCTTACGATAAACAATTTGGATTGTGCTCAATTTAAAGTGTTTAGCAAAAAATCAATTAAATAAATCATTGTTTGCCATTTAATGTGTAATTAATCTGGTATTATCAACATTTTTTTAAATGTGTTTTTTTTTTTTGGTTTTTGATTCAATTTTTGTTTATTTTTTTTTTCCTTTCGCATTGAATAAGTTTTTTAAAGGCTATGAAAATTCTATAAACACAATAAAAAAATTTGCAAAGGACAAAATTTACTCCTATATTTCTCTATTTCTATTTATTTTCTTTATTTTTTAAAAAGTTATCTGAATTTTCTTGCATATTCCACTGGAATTTTCTAAATTCTCTTGTATATTCTATTGAACATTTTTGTAAATTTTCTTGTATATTTCACTGGAAGTTTTCTCAATTTTACTTTTATATTCCACTGGAAGTTTTCTTAATATTCTTGTATATTTCACTGGAAGTTTTATAAATTTTCTTGTATATTCCACTGGAAGATTTCTTAATTTTCTTGTATATTCCACTGGAAGTTTTCTTAATTTTCTTGTATATTCCACTGGAAGATTTCTTAATTTTCTTGTATATTTCACTGGAAGTTTTCTAATTTTGTGGCATATTCCACTGGAAGTTTTCAAATTTTTTTGTATATTCCACTGGAAGTTTCTCAATTTTCTTGTATATTTCTTTGGAAGTTTTCTTAATTTTCTTATATATTCCATTGGAAGTCAACTTAATTTTCTTGCATATTCCACTGGAAGTTTTCTTAATATTCTTGTATATTCCACTGGAAGTTTCTAAATTTTCTTGTATATTCCACTGGAAGTTTTCTCAATTTTTTTGTATATTCCACTTGAAGATTTATCAATTTTCGTGTACATTCCACTGGAAGTTTTCTCAATTTTCTTGTATATTCTACTGGAAGTTTTCTTATTTTGTGGCATATTTCATTTAAGGTTTTTATAATTTTTTAGTATATGTATAGCGTTTTTTTAAATTTTTTTTTTTGTATATTTCATTGAAAGGCTTTTTAATTTTCTTGTATATTCCATTGGAAGGTTTCTTTTCACACTGTTTTACAATTTTTTTTTTTTAAAAGATTAGTTGTTATTTTTCCGAACAAAAGAGAAAATGAACCGGCCCATAGATTTTTTAATCATTCCTCAAATAACTTTACATTTTTATGGCATATTGTCTACTGGCAAATAAAGTTTTATAATACTTGCGTGGATACTAAAATTTTATTGATGTCATATTCCGCGAAAATTGCACTCGTGTAACATTTCTCTCTCTCTCGCTCTCTCTGCACAAATGTTAAATAACGTTGTGGCATGGACTGCATTAAATCAAGGACTTATCCTTTATTGTAATGATCATGTTATTAAATTGGAGCAAAGTAATACACGCGCTCTTGCTTCCATTCCAATTTTTACAAACACGCCGTAAAATCGCTCGCGTAAAATATCGAATCGAAATAAATGGCAACGCTGGGTCGTATTCATAAAATCAAAGAATTCATGGATTCGATTCTTCCTTTCTTCTCTTCGTCTTTCTTTTGCTGCTTTCATTGGTTCTCCAACAAACTCAGTGAGGCTTAAAATTAGTGGTGAAAAAGTGGGCAGCTGCCAGGAATAACACACACACACACACACACTAACACACACACTGACCACGTATGTAACAATTACTCGGTCGGTCCATACTCCTTTGCCGCCGCCAGTCTGACCGTATTACTCAATAAATTACAATTTGCAATGCGGTAGTTGGTGCAAATGGCGACGATGATGATGATGATGATGATGATGATGGTGATAATGGCGAACAGCCGAACAAACGAACAATATTGATGGCAGCTGAAACTGCGTCAGTAATCAAAAAAAAAACCAAAAAAAAACCAAAACCAAAAGAGCAAACATGTGTTGTTTTGTCTGTTGTTGTTGTTGTTGTTGTTGGTTGTTGTTTTTCTGCTGGTATGCAGGTGATAAAATGAATCAACCACCATTTGGTCAAGCAGCCAACCATGACAACAACAACCAGCAACAACAAAATTACTAATATTTGCGGCTGCAGTTTTCAAAAAAAAAAGCTTTTCCTGTTTTCAAAAATGATCATGCACCATTTGAACTAACTTTAAATATATTTGCAATGACTCATTGGTCAAAGGTCAGCAAACGATCATCGGAAATACAGATGGACGGACGGACATACTCTTAAATACGAGAAAAGTCTAGAGAAAGACAGTAAAGAAATATACTCGTTATAAACTTGTGCTCACGAGAGGTAATTAGGCCCCCCACTCCCTCCCTCTTCCCCTAAACACTAGCAACATTCATACATACAGTAAAATCTACTTTGATCTCGTTCGGTTTTAGCAACTGACTCGAATACTCGTATGCATTTAAATGAATCAGACGATCGACCATATAACTAGATTCAGATTTCTAATGAATTCGAGTACATCATCATCATCATCATCATCAATGATGATAATGGTTAAATTCCAAACAAAACGCTTGAGGGACATATTCGTACAAACATTTGTACTCGTATATTCGATACCAGACGATACCTTACGCTATATCTGAGATAACCTTTTATTTATTGCACTTACCTTGGCTTGAAATGTAATGCCATGGAAGAAGGCCTGTTCGGCATGTAACGGCACACGCAGATCCTGTTCGTCCTGCACCAGATCGTACGGTGTCGATGGCATTCTTAAAGAATTCAATATCACTGACTCGGATCGTTTGTAGTATCATGAAATGGTTTTCATTTTTTTGCCACAGCGCTGACGAACCGATTTCTTAACATACAGCAGAAGGTCACTTTGATTTTGGGCGCTCATGCAAAGTCGTGGGACTTTAAGATTTTCAGCACTGATTAGGATATTTTTTTTTTTTTGTGATTAATATAGCAGCTATCTTTAGCGCACACTCAAGCACAAACACACACACCCACGCGCAAAATACTCTATTAAACGAGGCTTGTGTTTCAGTTTTAAGACCGAAAAACGAGGGCAGAAGACAGCGCGAGACGACAGCTCTCGAAAATCTTTCACTGCAAAAACTTGAAGGAAAGGAAGAATTGTGTGATTGATTGATAGATTGATTGATTGGTAACTTTTTTATACGATATAAACTTGTAAGAGTTGACGTAAGTTGAAAAAAGATGGACAATTCGTTACTCTTTCGATGATGACACGGACTTCTTTTATTATTTTTAATTGAATTTTTTATTGCATTTTTCTCTTAAATTTAAGAGCCTGCTTTAACAGGTTTTTATTTCGAATTATAAAAGTTAAAAGTTTAAGCTTATCATCTTTAGATTTCTTGCAATTTGTTGAATTTACTTCTAAGAAGCGCAATCGGTCTGCTTGATTATTGATGACGCACGAAGAAGAGCTTGTGATGTAAAAATTCTGAAAAGAAGAGAATCAAAATCAAAATCAAAAGTCATTAATCATTAATCATAAATGTATTGTAATTATTAAAGAAGAATTGACAAAAGTGTCTGATAAAGTGTCGCCTTAATTTTAACATCGATCATAAACCATTTCTATACAAACAAAAAAAAAACCAAATTTAAAATAAACAAAAAAACGTAAAAAGGTACAAAAATTAAAATTAAATTTTTTTAATCAATAAATTAGTTTTATAACTTAAAAATTTTTTTTTATTTCATAAAATTTATTTTAAAAATTTTTTTATTTAAATAAATAAATTATTAAAAATCGCCTTAAAGAAACGTTCAAATTACTCATATGTACTATGTATTATAATTGTTTTTGTTTTAAACTATATTTTTCACTGTTTTTAATTACTTCCATTATTTTAATTACGCTTAAGCGCACTTTCTCGTTCGGCTACCGCTAGCGGTAAAACTAGTTGCCACCGATTTTATGCAAATTTAAATTCATAATTACAATTTCTGAAAATGAAAAAAGAAGTACGAGTATGTATGTATGTATTATTTTTGTGTTTTACAAACTATTGCCATATATTATTGCAGTTTAATGCGTCAATAATTTCTTTTTTGCTTTAATTTTTTTCTTTCTTTTGAGATCTTAAGCTTTTTTTGCTTCGAAATGATTTAAAAGATCATTAATTTTTTTCTTCTTTTTTTTTTTATTGTTTTTTTTGTTATTGTATAAAAAACTTTAAAAACTTAATTATTCTTATTACATCATGTCTCGCAAAGAATGAGAAGCTTAACGATATCTAACGTAGCTAATTAATTTCTGGTAACGTCTGACATGATTTTACAGCCTTTTCATTGAGTTTATTTCGGTTGTTGTTGTTGTTTTTGTTTTACTCTATACCTACACAGAAAATGAATTTTTAATTGTTTTATAATTTCGAAAACGTGCTTTTGTTCGTATTCAAAGACGAAACAGCTACAGTAACAAAAACAACAACAACAACAAAAACAGCATTTATTAGTATATACGATACGTCTCGAATTCAAACGAGATGCCGGATCGTAGTCTCTTGGATTATCAAATTTTGAGTTGATTGAGATTTAAAAATCTTTCTTAAACTTTTCTTTTGACACTTTTAAACTTTTCTTTTAAAAATTTATATGATTTTAATGGCCTCAGAATTCGGTTAGCTTCTTTAAGGATGCTTTAATTTATATGATTTTAATGACCTCACAATTCGTTCAGCTTCTTTAATGAAAACTTAATTTACAGCTACTAATACAAACATAAAACCGTATCATATAAATCAAACCGTATTTTATAATCAAACAAATAAACTTTCTATTGATTTTTTAACCCATTTAAGACCATGTCGCTACAATAGTTAGTTTTTTTTTTTAATATTTATGCTTATTCTGTTCACAACGATTGCAAGTATTTTTTTTGAATTCTTTTCTGATATTACTCGTAATAAAAGTTTTTATTATTCATAAGTTGTAATATAAAAAATAGCAAAAATTTTCTGTACTTGAATAAAAAGAACGGTAAAAATTGGTTAACAGACAAACGCAGCAATGCAATTAATTTACTTCCGGTGCGGAGTCCATTAAAACCGGAGTTGCCAGAGAATCAGAAATTCATAACCGAAGATAAAAGCAACAATAACACAAAAAAGTTGTAGTTGAAGAACAAGAAGAAAAAGAAGAAGAAGAAGAAGAACAACAACAAGAAGAAGAGAGACTATAAACAGTCGATAGTGCAGTTTATAGAAAAACACTGCAGAACTTTGAGAGTAAATGAAGAGTAAGAAAATTGTGAAATGAGTTAAAAAGTATAAAAAGGAATGATAAGTTTTATAGTAATTATAACAAAGCGCACAACTGAATAGTTAAATAAATACAACAACAACAACAGCAGCAAAAGGCAGAAAGCAGAAGATGAAAAGAAAGAGGAAGAAGAAGAGGCAAGTATGGTACTTCTTAACAATATTTAAGCAGAGAAAATTACAAACCTAAAAAGAGTTAACGACTTTTAAAGAAAAAAAGGGAGTAACAGAAAATAATGTCAGTTCAAGAAACAGAAAGAATTATAGGGAGAAAGAGTAAGATAGAGAGAGTGTGTAAGAGAAAGAGAGAGAGAAGGATAGAACATAAATAATATAATTGCTTTTTATATAATAACAGAAAAATACTTGAAAATGGTGCTGGCTCGTCTCTCCTTAGTACAAGAAGTCGCTCTTTAACAGAAATAATTGCAGCCCAAGACCAGTGGCGTACCTAATTACAGGGGGCTGGGAGGGGTCGGCCAGGGGCCTCGATTAGCCAGTAAGCGAAAATAAAAAGAGAAAGACACCGAGACACTACAGTTGCGATTCCGATACGTTGCGTGTAAAAAAAGGGTGTAAAAAATTATTTAAAAAAAACCTTAAGTTTACCATATAATTGCCGATAAATTTAATTTGTTAAAAAATTTTTTCTTAAAAATTCTTGGTTGATCGATCGTATTAAATCAAACCATATAGTGTAAAAAAAATAAATTACTGTTTTTTCATATTCGTGTTAAATCAAACTGAGCATGTAAAATAGCTTATGTTCAATAAAATTCGCGTAAAAAAGTCGTGTAAAAAAAATCGCGTAAAAACGGAATTCCAAATGTACTGTGTATTGTAGAAAATGTTTCTTTTTCTTCATCAGTGCTTAAGAATACAAAATGCTAAACACTAGAGTGCTTCTTCTCTTCTCTTCTCTTCTCAATAGAACAATTTTCTCATTTTCATTTTATTTCATTATTTTTCATTTTAATTATTTTCCCTTTTTTCTTTTATCTACACACCAAATTCGAGAAAGCAAAAGAACCGAACGCCGCCGCACTAAACGTAATGCACTTCATACACATTATTTCTACAATATAAAAACTACGTAATGGACAATGACATTTTAAGCCCAGAATAACAATAACAATAACACAGAAAAATAAACAGAAATAACAACAATTCCAACAACAATCAAATCCACTTTCTACGAGTATTCAAAGCAGCCACCCATACTTCCCATAGAACCTACATACATATTCAAAAGCAACAACTAAACGACTAGAAAACGTCAAAAAGAAGAAAGTAACAAAGTTGATACAAAGTTTCTGTTGCTCTTTTATTATCGCCCTTCTTCTCCGCCTTCATATCTTTGCATCAATCGCTCTTACTATCGCGTTTTCTTCTAAATATTTTACGTTCTCGTAACCAAAAAGTAAGCAACCAGGTTTACTTTGTATGGCCATAAAAAACCAAATGACCAAAATACTAGATCTCTTTCTGCCCTCAAGGTGAAGACGTGAGACGTGAGACGACGATAAATAAGATGAGCGTGTGTGTGCGAAGGTGAGAAGGTTGAAATAGATATACGTACGCATACTTATTCCATAGAAACTTTTTCTATTAATCTCGAAACTTCTTGTGAAGTTTTCTCTTCAAACTTCGTCTGCCTTTTCTTGTGCAGAATGAATCTGTGTGATGATGATACGATATGATTTTAAAAATTTGGCAGATTGCAATCATTTTGTAATTTTTCACTTCGAAATACTTTCTATTGGTCTTATTTTGTGGTGATAAAATCTCATGATTATGGTTATCAAAGTTTGTGATAAGTTTTTATGTATCAGAATTATGCTGGTGAATAGGAACCAATAGGTTATATTTCAAAACGCATCTCAATTTTACATTAGTAAACTTTTAGAAATTTTTATTTCATTCAATTCAAATCATTCACTTCAATTTCTAATCTTACTTATCTCCATTGAATATGATTTCTTACGGAAAAGTGATCACAAGAGAAAACTTCAAAATTGCCATTTACGGAATTAATGGAGTGCGTTGCTGCCTTAATCTGGCCTCAAGTATTGCCATTAGTAGAAAACATTGTGAACAGTAAATTGGCATGATTCATTTCTCTCAAACTGAGTCACAACATTTTAATCAAAATGACTCACAATCGAAAGAAAGAAATATTTTTCAAATTATTTAAATGTAATGCATTTAAATAGATAAAGAGAGAGAAAGAAATATTCGATAATGACAATAACATCATGTGATTGAGTTCAGCTTTGACGTTTCTCGATTTCAATTTAAAAAAGTTGTTGATGATTCAATGGAATTTTATTTAATATGAAATGATGGAAAAACGAAATGAATGAACTTTTAGTGAATGAATTTATAAGCAATGAATAATTAACCAAATTAATTTAAAAATTCCAGAATTTCACATAAAAAATCAATGATAATCAATTCTAATCTATTAATAGTAAATGATCAAAGATGACAAACAACAAGAGTTAAGACGACGATTTTAATTATAATCACAGAATAGAAAAAACTGTTCAATAAAAACTTCGATTTTTCAAAATAAATTTTTTATTTTTTTATTTTTTATTTTTTTTAGTAAAAAAATAAAAGCAATACTATGTATATACATACATATATGTACATATATAGTAAAAATTTTTACCCTTTTTATTATTTTCTTTCCTTAAATATTGACGATACCAACCGGAAAATATTAGATCATCAACACTTAGCATATTTTAAATAAATAACATTTGATACTTCTTGTTGTTGTTTTTTGTTGGTATTGAAAAGGTCCTTCACCTTACACGTGCCTATACGCAAACACGCAAACATGAACTAATCAAATCCACACATACATACATACATAGAGCCATGATTCGCAGTCTTTTGACGGAGAAACATAAAAACCAGTTTTAGTTTCAGAGAGAGTTTCTTTCCACGTGCACCGTGAGGCAAATCAGAAATTTTAAGATTAAAAATTTACAAGGTCAAAAGAGAAAAAATAAAAAAAATAGAAGGACGCAGCGAGGGAGAGAAAGAGCGCGAGAGAGATATTTATTACTGCAGTTATTGCCAGTAGGGCTCCTTTATAAGCTATGAAGAAGATGATTTTGTTTTTTTGGGAGAAAACCATAAGAACGCTTATGAAAATCTGCAATTATTGTCAAAAATCTGGCAGCTCCAGATCACAGTCAATTAGATAAAGTGCTGCAAAAAGCATTCACCAACCCATGAAAAATGTACTCTTCAAAATATTGAAAGATACTTTTTCATAAACATTGAATAGTTATTGTATAAAATATAATTAATGCACTGTAACTTTAGGGCGTAGGTCGTTCTGTCCAAATAGCCCTAAAATAACATTATTTTTTTAAAATTAAAATTAAAATTTTTTTTTACATTCTATCGTAAATACTTTTTTATATACACGGTTGAAAGTTTTAGTTTATTTTTCCAACTTAGCAGGTTTTCATATAAATCCTAACCAAAAAGTGGATATCTTAATTCTTCTCTACTCATTTTTAACTTTAAAGAGGACAAATTTTCAGTTGAAGTTTCACGAGGTTCTGAAAAGCCATCAATAATAATATGTAGAGAAAAACGGCAAAACATGTTTCCATTTTTTAGTCTTTCAATCAAAAGATTTGTCCCTTCAACTTATACTGATATAATATTATATAAAAGTCATTAAAAACTGTTTCAAAAAAGTTTTGAGTATAATTCTATTTCCGTAACCGTCAAATTTGTGGCTCTCAAGTCTTGACAGAACTTCAGAAAAAATAAATAATAACGAAGTCAATACTACGTTAAGTGTTCGATGAGAAATTATCAGAAATAACACAAACACAGATCATAAGACTCAAAACTTGGTAGATTTCCGGCAAGTGCCAATCAAAATCGTGTATTAATTTGTTCGAAAATTAGCTGGGAATATTAATACCGTACAGGAAACGTCTCGTTAATGGCTATTGCTTTCTTTATTTTGAATTAATTTTGTTTGCTCTTTTTTTATGAATGGCGCCACTGTATGGACGAAGTGCATCGTTGTTGTTACGCTTGCGCTTAAGAATGTGCTCCCGGTGCATACTAGCGCACACTACGGTATATAATGTATGAGTACGTATGTGTATAAGTATGGGTTATGCACACTGACGAAAGTCATGAAACAAACAATAGTTTAACACAAACCTGCCTGAAAAAAAGAAAAAAATTTAAATTAAATTAAAAAAAAAAAAAAAATAGTACACATGTATGTACTATAGTCAGTCGTATAATTTGAATAAAAATGAAGACTTGGATAAAAAAAATAATATAATACAAACGTTGAATAGACAAATGGTGTGAGAGACACCGGACGGATAGATTGATGAATCAATGTCAAGAATAAATGGATGGGACTGATGGTGGATTGTGTAAAATCAATACATGAAATCAAATTGAGACAGATTGAGACAAAATCGAAAGAAAATCAATAGATCGAGTGATGAAGAGATCATTGAGGAAACAAACAAACCAATAGACGGATAGAGAGTGACATAGAGTGACCATAAAAAACTGGCATTACTACAATTTTTTTTAAAATTGATTTTATTAAGTATAAACAGATCGAGCCGCACTTTCTATGAAAACAACTACAACAATTGCTGCCATTGCCCCAACCACCACTACCGCAATCGTCGTCTCTCTTAAACGCTTCCGGCCATAAAAAGCATAAAATCACACACCAATGACCGATGATGATGGTCACCCCGTCGCAGCCCTTCGGCCTTCGTTCAGTTTGCCGGAGGACTCAATGCATTTAATAGTTAACAGGCTTAATCTGATAAAAAATGCACATGATGTTGTTGTGGTTGTGTTAGTGTTGTTGGTTGGTAGTTGTTGCTGTTTCGGTTTCTGTTTCTGTTTTTTTTTTTTTTGATTTTCTAAAGAATATGTTTTTGCTTCTTCTTCTCTCTCTTCGTTTTAATAAATTCTTTTGCCTCGCGGATGTTGGTTATTGGTTGCTACTTGAACATATTGCATGCACATGATCGGTGGTGGTGTTGGTGTTGTTGTTGTTGTTGTTGTTCTTTGCCATTCCTTCATTCCTTTGATGCATAAGGTTTTCAGAAATGCAGCTGACTGTCTGGCCCGACTGGCGGACAGTTTAACATGGTATGGTCAAACACATGGAAAGGGGAGGGGCAGGGGGGGGGGCGGCGCGTTGGAAAGAGAGGTATGACGTTGACTTCTGCGCGCTGCGCCCTGACAACTATTGGCGGCCAAAAAACTCGTTTAACTGGTCTTTGGCACGACGACGCTTTGGTACGACTGACCCTCTCCCATTACCCTTTACCAAAAGACTTCCTGCACTGCACCCGCTGTCCCCTCTTCCACCACACCACACTTTCCATAGAGAGACACTTTGTTAGTGTCAGTGAAGAATTTTTCAAAGAAATTTTCAGAATATGTTTCTCCTGAACATTGTATAAACAAACTCTTATGAATTTAAAGTGTTTGTGTGTTTGTGTGTGTTGAGAAGTGTGTGAAAAAGGGTGCTCGGTTGTCGTTTTAGTTGTTGTTGTTGTTGTTATTGTTATTGCAGTATGTTCCTACAGCTTCCAAAGCAGCCGCCGCCATTGTTTTAATATTCTCTAGTTGTTTTGTTTTTTTTTTTTTTCTTCTGAGATAAGCAGCAAACGAGCGTCTGCGTCTGCTGCTGATGGTTTTTCTCCTCTCTCTCTCTCTCTCTGAAAGATGGTTGGTTGTTGAGATTGTTGATTTCTTCGCTGCAGCAGCATCTTGTTGTTGCTTTGTTTGATTTTCTTCGTTATCGCTTACGATAGGTTTTTTCCTGTTTGCAAGAAGCAGCGGCAGCTTTTCATGATGCCTGGCAAATTATTTAAAATAAAATAAAATACAATAAATAAATAAAACAACAACAACAACCAAAACAACAACCAGCTAAACCAAACACGAAGTTAGCGAAGCTGCTGCTGCTGCTGCTGCGGCCGTTGAAATTGAAATCGTTCAAGTGAATGCAATCTGTGCGTTTATATCGCATTATGCAAGTTCGTTTCACTTGTTGTGGTTTAGTGGTGTTGTTGTTGTTGTTGTTATTGTTGTTGTTCTATTTGTTTTCTTACTTTTCGCTTTTAGGCCTCTTCAAAAATGTTGGTCTTTTAGTTTCTTTGACTTTTCCTGTGCTGGATTCTGGGTTCTTTCGGCCAAATTAAGGCCGAACATCAAGCTAATTTGGTTTGATTTCTCAAGAATTTTAATTACACGAAACGTCATATGAATCTACTATGAATCGTACAACAAACTTTCGATGTCGACAATACAATAATTTTCAAGAAAAAATTTTACTCATTTTTAATGTTTTGAAATTTTCAAAATTTTGTCATACCCTGAAAGAGTACCTAACGCGTTCCAAAAAAAATCTCCATAAAAATCTGCGGTTAATCGAGCTTATTTAAAATCATATTTAGTTAGGATTTTGAATAAATTATCGATGAAATGTTACAAAATTTTGATCACAGTTTTATAGTAAAAAAATTTCCGTATAAAAATTTCATAACATTTTTCGATCCAGTAACAAAAAAAAATGCAAATTCTTAGATATGAATAATTTTATATTCATTCATACATCTGACATACACACACACACACCCATATGTAGATATTTTATTGAATTTTTCTTCTAGATAGAAAGTCTTTGAAAAAAACAAAATCCCTTTCGTGCAAAAGGTTCATATAAGTTCAGCAATAAAAAAAGTACATACAAAAAGTATTCAAATCTATCAAAATTACTTATTTTCTGTAAAAGGCAACAAAATTACGCATGCATGACACAAACAAGACGCAAAAATACAACAATATTCTACTAGTTCTTCCTTCGCATTTATTCAAATGCAAATCGAAAGAAATCAGCTGAAAGCCTGAATAAAATATATTCGATTAGCGAAGAGGATAATTCGGGCGCAGATTTCAGAAGTAACCACACCACAAAAGTGGTCCAATGTGGTCCAATAAAAAGGGTAAAAAGGTCGAAAAGTAGCAGAGAAAGTCGCTTAGAATCGCTTAGAATGATCAGGTATGGTATATCCTTTCCATTCCTCGATTTGCTAATTTCTTTGATCGTTTTTAGTCGTTTTTTTTTCTCCTCACTACACTAAAGGCTTCCTCCGTTTCCGTCTCGAAAATCATAAAACCGACACGTCGTTACTAAAACGTCCTCTCAAAGAGAAGAGCCCCCAAAACGCAAATCAAAATGTGGTGCACCGTACATATGTATGTACCACCCTATGAATTAGTAAATATTGGTTATAAAATATTCATCCTTTGATGGGTCGACCGGTTCATTTATATTGTTGCTTTCAAAGTAATCAAAACCAGAACCGGATTCACAGAATACAAAATCCAAACCGTTTACCCACAAATTTCGAAAAGGGGACAAAAATTTACACACTAAATTAAAAAAAAAAAAAAACCTAGAGAAAACCTGGTAAATCCTTTGCTTTTTGCTGACTGTGACGTCACACGTAGCATAGCTTTTAATACGCCATAAAAGTTCGAAGATTTTATTAACTTCTGCTTTTTCTTCTCCTTCTTCTTCTTCTTCTTCTTCTTCTTTACTTTTTTCCCAATTTTTGTTAGTTTTCATTTTTCTCTCCTTTTTGTTGTATCATTTCTGCGTACTCACTAAGCGACAACGACGAACCGAACCGAAAATGTCAGAAATATTCTAAAACCATCTTCACCATCATCCATCATAGGAACATAGCAACAACAGCAACAGCAGCGGCGGCAGTAGCAGCAACAACAAAGTGCGAGAGAGCAAAATAAAGGGGAACGCGCCGGACCGATGAGTTCGTTTTAGAAACTCGTTTAGCCTTTACTTTGTGCGGCAGCCAACAGATACGCATAACTATTTTTAGTTCTATCTGAAAAGCAAAGAAAACAACAACAACCACAACAACAACAACAACAAAAATTGTAAAGAGGAACCCAAAAAAAAATCTAAACATAATCAATCCAACCAACAACAAACGACCCATAAAAAATCAACGAAAATTCGAAAATCGAAATCCACACAAAAAACAGCTAAAATGAAGAATTTCTTCCGCCTTCATGATGTGGCCACACGGTGTGCGCGCTTGCGTCAGGGGCGTAGTCGGTTTTTGATCTCGGTAGAGCTAAAACTCTTTTAGTTGAAAAATTTGAAGATGTTGAAAAAATGGAATAAATTATTGAAAATATATATAATAATTATAATATATACTTAAGAAAAAACATAAATAATAATATAAATACAATAATATAATATAAATACAATAATATAATATAAATAATAAAATATAAATAAATATATCGTATATATATAAATTTAATATAAAATCATTGAGCAAAACCTCAAAATATGGCTTAAATATTGCATCCCTTCGTTCATGATAAAACGTTGGAGCAGAACGCCCCTCGCTCTCTCCGCGCTCTTACAAGAATAGGTGCCTCTCTCTTTAATGTCGTTTCACAACTGCCGTGACGATTGTTTCTTGAAACGATGTGCGTGCTTGAATTAGGGGCGTAGTCAGTTTTTGGTCTCAGAGTACAACAATACGCTTTTAGTTGAAAAAATTGAAGATGTTGGAAAAATTTAATAAATTATTGAAAATATGCCTAATCTATATCTATACTTATACTTACTTTTTAGTGTCGTTTCACAACTGCCCTGACGATTGTTTTAAAAAGTCTGATTTCGAATAATACTTTTTTAGGAAAAACTGAAATCAGTTTTTTCGGGGCGTAAGTTAAAGGCGGAGGGAGTCCATTCCTTCATGGAGCCCCCCTTCTAAATGCGCCACTGCAATGAATATATTGCTTCTTATGATTGCATTAATTGTTGTTGTATTCTATATCTATTAGTAGTTAATCTATAGAGGAACAAAAATTTCCGAAACAAGAACATATCTAATTTTTTTTTTAATTTTACAAATATAAAATGCTATCTCATTTCTACAACAAAAATTTGTTGTTGCTTTAAATGGATTTCATTAATTCTTTAGAGCACACAAAATTTTAAAAACTAAACTTAAATTTCTAAAAACCGAAATTTTTATCCGCTGGAGATTTACAAATTCTTTTACTGAAATAATATAATTTTGTAATAAAAAATAAAATTTTTCCCGCAAACGGTTCACTTAAATATATGTATATATGTACATATTGTTTTTTCTTACCCATTTTCAGCTTAAGAAAAATCATTTAAATTAAATGGTCCTCTTATTACTTCACGCTTTCTATTCCACTCTATCATTACATCTTTCTAATTTTCCCATTTCTTCGTTTCCTCTCTTTTTCTTGTGATTATTAGTGTGTAGTCGTCTCCTTCAATACGTTTTTCGCTTTCGAATTTTCTCACAATATTGTCATAATCCAATCCAATCATAGTTTATCGTATTAGAAAAAATGGTCTTTAATAACACAATTTCCGTTTGGAAACGTCCGGGTTGAACGAAGGGCATTATGAGGCAAATGGAAACTGTCTTATTAAGAAATGTGCCCCAGCCACTATTCTTCATTACCGCTAAAGTCAAGAGTTTAGTCTTTTAAGAAACGAGGGTCATAAAAGGGTCAGAAAAGTGTCAAACAAGAAAAGTTTTAGGCCAACACTTCATACTACATTTAACAAAAATTATGATTTTGAAAAAAGTCTACAGAAAAAGAAGACATTTCATAATACATGCGGTCCTCCTTTTCATAATACATTTTGCCATCTCCCCTCCGCCTAATACGTCACTGGTGAGAGACAAGGAAGACAGCGACAAAGGAAATATCGCGGGCCTGTTGAAGAAAGCTTCTAGAGAGAGAAGAAAAAAAATTAAGTACTTCGGGAAAGCAATTTTACACTTTATAAGTAAAATTTAGACAAAGAAGACAATATTTAGACAGAATTATAAAGAAGAATTATTATCTTTCACAGAGAGATTAAGAGCCAAAAGAAGCTTATAATAAATAATATCAAGAGAAAAATAATGGAAAAGGTTTTAAGGAAAAATTAGGAGGCATTAATTAAAATCAAAAGCGTTTAAAATGAAAATAGTAGGTAAGTGTCTAAATCTGTCTAAATTATTATCAAAATATCTTAGGTCTGCCTTCAAAGTAATAAAGCATTATATTTTTACAAGAAAAATGTAAAGAATTTTGAAAACATACATATACATAAAATAAATCAAAAGCGTTTAAAATGAAAATAGTAAGTGTCTAAATGTGTCTAAACTGTTAGGAAAATGTTTTAGGTCTACCTACAAGGTAATAAAGCATTATATTTTTACACGGAAAAATGTGAAGAATTTTGAAAACATATAAAATAAAAGGGCATTTGGCTCTCTACTTTAAAACATTCTTCTATCTACGAAAAGATGATTCTATGATGATTCAACAAATATAAATTTTCTTTTAATGAACATTTTACGAGTATTTAGTCATAAAAAGTCGCTTAGTACTTAATTCATAGAAAAGAAAGAAAGCTACACTATGTAAAGCTTTTGTTAAGTAAAAACCGAAGATAATAAAATTTTAACGACCTTGAAATCGACAGTAACCAACGTAAGCGAAGACAAGCAGAAACCTATTTTTGTCCAAACAAAAAGCAGCAGCCGGTTGACCATTAAAGACGAGTATCAAGAGATATCGTGTACGCAAAAAACAAAATCGCCAAAAGAGGAAAATTTATAAAGTATTCCGTACTGGTTTACCGTCGCCGTTCAGCCGCCTCACTGACTTACTGGCGACTATGTTGGTTGACCACTTTTTTTCTCAAATCCATTATAAGTTTTCACGCTAAAATTCTGCGAATTATGAATTAGACGTATAAACGACGATATTCAGGTTTTTTGTTTTCTACGATATTATATTCGTAAAAGATATAAAAGACAAAAACTCAAGGAAAAAACTTAAAACGAGTTACTTTAGAAAACAACAAAGTGATGAAATTCGTTTTAGTGCGTGCTAAGAGAAAACCGTATCATAATTTTAGCAACAAAAGGGTATAATTTTAAAGTAATGGAAGAGGTTTCTTAAGGCTTTAACCTAATTTGTAAAATTTAAAATACATTTCATTGAAGTCTGCATTTTCGAAACTTCCAAGATCAAGTTTTATTTTATTTTATTTTATTTTATTTTATTTTATTTTATTTTATTTTATTTTATTTTATTTTATTTTATTTTATTTTATTTTATTTTATTTTATTTTATTTTATTTTATTTTATTTTATTTTATTTTATTTTATTTTATTTTATTCTATTTTATTTTATTTTATTTTATTTTATTTTATTTTATTTTATTTTATTTTATTTTATTTTATTTTATTTTATTTTATTTTATTTTATTTTATTTTATTTTATTTTATTTTATTTTATTTTATTTTATTTTATTTTATTTTATTTTATTTTATTTTATTTTATTTTATTTTATTTTATTTTATTTTATTTTATTTTATTTTATTTTATTTTATTTTATTTTATTTTATTTTATTTTATTTTATTTTATTTTATTTTATTTTATTTTATTTTATTTTATTTTATTTTATTTTATTTTATTTTATTTTATTTTATTTTATTTTATTTTATTTTATTTTATTTTATTTTATTTTATTTTATTTTATTTTATTTTATTTTATTTTATTTTATTTTATTTTATTTTATTTTATTTTATTTTATTTTATTTTATTTTATTTTATTTTATTTTATTTTATTTTATTTTATTTTATTTTATTTTATTTTATTTTATTTTATTTTATTTTATTTTATTTTATTTTATTTTATTTTATTTTATTTTATTTTATTTTATTTTATTTTATTTTATTTTATTTTATTTTATTTTATTTTATTTTATTTTATTTTATTTTATTTTATTTTATTTTATTTTATTTTATTTTATTTTATTTTATTTTATTTTATTTTATTTTATTTTATTTTATTTTATTTTATTTTATTTTATTTTATTTTATTTTATTTTATTTTATTTTATTTTATTTTATTTTATTTTATTTTATTTTATTTTATTTTATTTTATTTTATTTTAGTTTATTTTATTTTATTTTATTTTATTTTATTTTATTTTATTTTATTTTATTTTATTTTATTTTATTTTATTTTATTTTATTTTATTTTATTTTATTTTATTTTATTTTATTCTATTTTTTTTATTTTACATATTTAGTTTGTTTTATTTTATTTTTTTTTATTTTATTTTATGTTATTTTTTTAGGTTTTTTTTATTTTATTTAATTTTATAAAAAATGATAGATAATGATGATGATGATGATTTTTTTTTAAAAATGATGATGAAAATGGTTTGTTTTTCTTGGACAGATAGAGAAAGTGAGGAATAATAACGAAAAACCACTAAATTATACAATATAATTATACAATGTAATTATATTATATAAATAGAGCATTGACTTAAAGTTTTAAACCAATTTTGAAAGACAGAAATAATAACTTGTAAACTGAAGGTTTTTGGAAGGTTCTAATAATTTCTCAAGTTAATTTTATAATTTTATAGTTTTTATTGCACCATTAAATTGATTCTCAATATACAGAACAAAGGTTTTTCATTTAAGCCATTAAATAAGAAACACAAAAAAAGACATTAAAAAATTAAAAATCGTTCTATAAAAGTTTAATTTCTAGACCTATTATAATCTTGAGATTGTTCAATCAAAAAAGGGCTGTTGTTTTTTTTGAGAAAATGTTTTTGAGAAATGTTCCAATAAGTTCAGATAAAAGCTTAAATATTGTTCTCAATATCCAGACGCGTTTGTGTAATGATTTAATACCAGAAAGACACAGACAAAAGTGCAGAAAATTGATTTCAAGAATTTATTATTAAGTGCTAAATCATACTGCTACAAAAAGAAAAGCTGTAATTGAAATTATTTTTGTAATTATTTTTTTAAGAATTTTAGAAATTATTTTTGTAATTATTTAAATAATCTTCAAAATATATTTTGTAATTATTTCAATAATTTTCGAAATGAATTTTTGTAATTATTTAAAGAATTTTTGAAAATATTTTAAGAACTTGTAATTTTTTTTTTCTTAAATTTCTATGAGATGATTCAAGCAATCTTGACACTATCACCATTTTAAAAAATGTTGCTATGTATGTATATATGTATGTACTCATATGTATCTATTAAAATTCTTCCTCGCATTACAAATATTTTGTACATAAAGATGTGAAAATTCTAAATTTAAAATATCGTAAAATATTTTCAATTATTTTGAATCTACTTCTTGGCTGCCGCTTGCAATCTCAAGAATAATAAACAAAAAAAAAGAGAAACCCATAAACCGAAAACTATGTGCGCCTTTTGTGGTGAAGAAGGTATGTGTGTGTGTGTGTGTATGTTCATGGATATCTGTGCATGTAGTATATAAATTTCTATATAAAGATTTACAAATGGATTGTACTCGTATAATTCTTAAATGCAAGCTGCAAAATGTCGCCTATTTACAGACTCATTTTCATGCCACAGTTGCCGAATATACATACACGTACGCGTATGTAAGAGGAAGAGTTTATAGATACATATAGAGGACTATAGAATCTTTTAAAAAGGGAAAGCTAGATGCACGCTTGAGTTAAAGTCGCCGAAACAACTTTCAGTTTTGTTTCGATTTGTTTTTTATTTATTTTTCTCTTACTTCATTGATTTTCACGAAGTTGCAAAAGTCGTACGAATCTTGCAATTGCAATAAAAGATCGCGTGCAAAGTGCAATTTCTCACTTTGTAATTTTTGTACAAATATCAACAACTTTTTGTGGATGGCAGCATTTTGACCAACTCAATGGACTACCTGTAGACGCCATATTAAAAAAAATTATATTAAAAATCTTTTTCATTAAAAAAAAATTAACAACAAACAATAGTTGTTGAAATGTTTAAAAGTTACTCTATAAACTCATTGCAATTTCTTGCAAAAAAATTTCTCTTCTTAAATTAAAGAAAAATTCTCTTTCGGAATTCGCTCTAGGCGTCATATTACTTTTCTGCGTATTCTTAACTTAAGTGGCAACCCTGTCACACCCAATCGCTGAAAAGTTTCCTGTACCGCACTCACACACACACACGCACGCATTCTGTACTGTCTCTTTGTACACGCGAGTATTTACTCACCTCAAATGAGTTTAGGGCAGCCGAAGACGGCGTCGATCACTGTCTGCCACTTCTCTTATTTTACTGATCCCTTTTCTTCTTCTTCTGCTTGTTTTTAGACTTCTGCTGTTCTTGCCCTGCGTTTGGGTTCGTTTGATTGGCACAAAGAGTTCGCTTCCACACTTTTTCGTTTTTGGATCTTAAGAAGGTGCAGCGCGGCGAAGAGCTATCGTGTTTGCTCTTCTCTTTTAAGGCGATTTCCGCTTGACTTTAAATTAACGGCCAATTCGTAGAACTGGTTAATGAAGAATATATTCTTAAAGCGTTCGCAAACTTGTTGCTATTCGTTACACCTTCGGTTTTATTTCTAAAGTATGCCGTTTTTTTTTTTTTTTTTTTTTGTTATTTGGTGAAGTTACAAGAGGGGGAAATAGTACAACAAGGAGTGGTATTAACTTGGTATGTGGTAAAACACTTGTTATTTCATTGTTTTCTTCTTGTTAACAACATTAATGGGGTGCTTCACTTTCGTTACGGTCAACAACACACGAGCATCAACAAAATTTTTGCATTGTTTTCCACTTAACTAGAATTTTGTGCTTCGTTGTGTGCATTAAAGATGTCGTCTACATTTTTCTTGGTTTGAAAATTTTGCGTAGCAAAAGAAAATTTTCGACTTTCCGAAAAATTTGTTCAGCCCGTGGCGGCGACCAGAACAGAAATAGAAAATTCAAATGCAAGAAGAATCGGTATTAGCAAAAGCTTACGCACGGCAGACGACTCACGTAACACTCGGTTGAAAGAACTTATTTGAAAGAAAAATGGCAGCCACTCACCACCGCAGACCAGACTGAGTAACCGTCGAACAACAACTAACCCACTAATCGGCTAAAATGCTACATGCAGCTGGCATTGTTTGTTTGTTTGTTAGCCTCACACAATCGCAAATACAAAATATCTCTCCCAAATTGGCCTCTTGGGGGAACGCAACTGCTACAGTGGAGCAATTCGATTCAAATTCAATACCCAAGAAACGGAATTTGCCTCTGGCTCCAAGCCATGCCAGATGGAGCACTCTCTCTAAAATCATTTTACATATACATACATTGTAATGCGTCTGCAAACTTGTTGGGATTACAGAGCATAAAAGAGAGAATACGATTGGGGAACTTTTCTCGTTTTTCGCGGTTAAGTTTGAAATTAACCAATCAGCGGTCGATAAACAACGTGCTATCTTTTGCAGCCCCAACATTTTTCTCTGTTTTGATTTTTACTCAGTATTGCCAGTAGATAAATTTTTGTAGAATACAAATATTTTTAAAGAAGCATGCACGTTTAAATAAAGCGCACCCTAGACGACACAAAACATTGCGCAACATTTATGCGAATTGCTGTTGTGCAATCTTTTGTGCCGTTTAGGGTAATTGTGACTAAATCCGGCTAAATGGCTGAATTACAACACTGATTTCCATTGCAAATTTTTTGTTAATCAATCTGTCAAATTGTTTTTGTTTGAATGTAAAATTCTATCTAAAGCCTAAAGGAATGAGAGAGAGAGAGAAGTTGACAGACTTCTACAGAAAACTGTTTATGTTTTATCGCCATAATTGGAAGACTAAATGGAAACATTGAAAACATTTGGCACTTTTTTTTTTTAAATTTTAAAGCAGTTCGGCTTGATTTACATTGATTTTGATTTTAAACACAATTAGCACACAACTTTAGTTGTTAGACTACAAAACTTTAATATTGCAATTTTTTTTAAATAACAGAAGAGATGATAGAAAATTAAAATTGGAAATGATACGAGTATAATCAAAGTAATTTAATAGAAATTATTATATGTTTAAGATTATATGGTATTTCTTACTTATATTGATATCTGCGAAGACGACAATTATACATATATAGAAATATATAGTATACGAAGAAACTATTTCTTCGTTTCTCAAGCGGACAATATTTTGTATACATAATAAAAATACGAGAAAATAGCCTGCGTATAAAACTCGTTTTATTCCAAAATATAATGGATGAATGGTTTGTAATCACCTTTACAACTTAAAATTGTAGTTTTTGCGTCGATGATGTTTATTCTATTACAATTTGGCATTGACAGGCAAGCAAGGCAGGCGACTTTCCATCTTCCTTCAACATGCTCTTTCTTTCTTCATTATTTGTTGAACTAGACGTACGTACATTTTTTAGAAAGAATATAAGAAAACTAGAAAAAATTAAATTATTATTTATTAAAAAGTATAAACATTATGAATACTTTTCAGCTTTAAAAAAATAATTAGCTTTTAGATTCGGATGCTTACGAAAATTTCGGATTACAGAGATTAACCTCAAATTTCTTATCTTTGTAGTATTTCTCGACTGAGGAAACGAAAATATGGTGAACGGACGAATTCCGTCGGTCTTCTCGAAGACATATGTGACTCCTCGTCGCCCTTATGAAAAGGCGCGTCTGGATCAAGAGTTGAAAATAATCGGTGAATATGGTCTACGCAACAAGCGCGAAGTCTGGCGTGTTAAGTACGCTCTGGCTAAAATCCGTAAAGCCGCTCGTGAGTTGTTGACTCTGGAGGAGAAGGATGAGAAAAGATTGTTCCAAGGTTAGTTATTAAGTGATGGCATTTTTTTGGTATGTGAGACTTTTTTGCTGATGTTTTAACTAAAAAATTCTGACACGTCTTGTCTGAACATATAAAAGTAGAAATTATTCATCTGATCCGCATTATATTTTGCCCAATTATCTTCCTTTAGTATGAAATATTTTTTAAATCCTCTTTTTCTTCAGGAAATGCTTTGTTGCGGCGTCTGGTGCGAATCGGCGTGTTGGACGAATCTCGCATGAAGCTCGATTACGTTTTGGGTCTGAAAATTGAAGATTTCTTGGAGCGTCGCCTGCAGACTCAAGTCTTCAAGTTGGGCCTAGCTAAATCTATTCATCATGCTCGTGTTTTGATACGTCAGAGACATATTCGGTAAATATGCTTAAAGCTGCTAGAGTGAGTGCCGGCAGATTGTCATTTTGATATTTATTCAGTAAGACCACTTGGGAGTCGGATGGACACACCTTATATGGTGCATTACGACTCTCAACGTCTTTTAATTCTTGAGTTTCTCATCAACTAAAAAATAATTACTCGTAAGTGCTCAAAGAACTTAACTTGTTTTACTAGCCGTGGTGTTTGGAGGAATACTCTAATTTCAACTATTTGTTTTCTTTCTGCAGTGTTCGAAAGCAAGTGGTTAACATACCATCTTTCATCGTGCGTTTGGATTCTCAAAAACACATTGACTTTTCTTTGAAATCGCCCTTCGGCGGTGGTCGCCCAGGCCGTGTGAAGAGGAAGAACATGAAGAAGAACCAAGGTGGAGCCGGCGGTGCTGGCGAAGAGGAGGAAGATTAGACTAAATAAGTCTAAATATTTTATACACAGCTACTTACATAAAGAATAAAAATAAGGCTGGAAACTATACTATGTATAAATTATGTTGGGCAGGAAATAGATGGTCATGTCTATTCGGGGTTATTGCAGTTCTTGAAAGTTCTTGGAAGTTGTTTTGCGGAGGCACTGTTAATTTAAATTGAGTAAAACCCATTCCTTTGGAATGTTTTTAGTGGTGCATGTGGTTTTGCTCGTGGTAAGGTGCCCACAAAGGGCAGCAGCTGATGCACTTCAAGAGAGCATGAGATATTATATTTTCAAGTAGAAGAAATTACAAGCTTTGTAAGAGCCTTCACTAATGACTTTTTTTCCTGTAGCTCTGCCATGGCTGTAGAAATTGTCATGAAAAAATTATGTGGTAATTTTGCAAATTGGTTTTCTCTGGTTTTCACTGTTCCAAAAAAGCTCTGCATCAAGGCTGCCAACATACGAATATAACCTAAAAATCTGATGAAAGCTTCTACGAACTGTCATTCGTCTAACGGTTGGTCCTTGTTGGATTTTGCTTTTTGCACTCTTTCGTACTGCTGGCAAAAAACGCATTCTCGGCCACCGGGTGGACGTGTTTTCACGTAAACAAACAACACAAACCCTTGACCTTCAACTTTGATGCTTGCAATCCAGGAGCAACTTCATTCCTTCCACACAAACCTAAAAAATAAAACATCAATAAGAGAATACATAGTAGTTTAGCGAAGTGGAAAGTGATCAGAGAAGGTTCTGCCAAGATGCCGAAGAGTGACAAAGTGAAAGTGAACGTAAAGGAGCGCGTGGAGGACAATGTCTGCGACCTCAGTTTGTCCGAGCTGAGTGAAGTGCCAGCCCGAGAAATTGTAAGCAGAATATAAACCAAAATTACAACAACAAAATTAAGGAAATTGTCGAAACTTTTCATTCGAAAGAATCCATATACGTAATATATGGAAAATCACTGAAGCGAAGGCGTCGGTGGTGGTTGAATGTCCGTCCCCTATTTCAAAAACACTCAAAGCAACAACAATAGGCAAATACAACAAGCCTTAATTCCTTCGTCTCCCTCCGGAACAATATTATCAAAGCCACAACGCTCATTGGAGCTAGATATTTTTTATCAATCTTAACCGACTGACTGAGTTTCTTTGTCAAATTGCTGGTTACAATAGCATTTAATTCCTTAATTTCTTGATTCTTTTTAAGATCCTATTATCCATGATTTCTACTGGTTAATTACGTTTTCTTGTCTCTTTAAAGGCTGCCTTCAAACGAGTTACTGTGCTGGATCTCTCTAGTAATCGTCTGATGATCCTCGGGGTAAGATCTTCCCGCATTGCGTTTAACTCCAAAGGAATTTGTATGTCTGTAGTATAACGTTGCATTGCCTTTTGCTATGATATACTTAGATGGAATAGTTTAAAGTGAATAGATAAAAGTTTAAGTGAATAGATAAAAATTAATTACAATACTATTCAAATGAACTATCGTTTTCGCACATTTGCAGAAAAACTTCATCATGCTGACACGTCTAACGAAATTAGATTTAAGTAAAAATCAAATCAAATACTTACCGGAGGATTTTGGCTTACTGCGTAACCTACGCCATTTGGATCTCTATGATAATAAATTGGAACATTTGCCATTGAGCTTTGGTAATTTAAATAATCTACGCTACTTGGATCTCAAGGGTAACCCACTTATGCCAGCACTGGGCAAAATCGTTGGACATTGCTTGACAACCAAAGATTGTCAGAATGCGGCAAAGAATACGGTTTGTTAGACCACACCATTCTTGAACACATTTGTATTTAACTTCTTCCATCGCATCTCTCTCAAAAGGTAAGGTTTCTGGCCCATATGCAGCTGGAAGCCGAAAAGGCAAAAGAGAAGTATCAGCTGGAAAATGTTACAGAAGCACAGCAATCCGATGACACCGGCGACAACAAGGAAGATGCGGAGGAGGAGTTGCAAAAGTCTAACAACAACAGTAAGAAAAATAATAAAAAATCCAAATCAAAACAGAAAAAAGGACTTCAACAAAACAGCAATGATCCCAGTCAGCCATCGGCCAAGTTACCAACAACAGCAACAAGCAACAACAAAGTCTCCAAATCAACCAAAAAGTCTAGTAATAGCAAAAGCAATAAAACGACATCAACTAATTCCAGTGTAGCACTTACCTCAATCCTTGTCTTCTTGCTGCTCCTGACCGTAAATGTGGCTCTCATCTACTTGATAACTTTCAAAAATCCCGAAATTGCCGATAAAGTGGTGGAATTCATACCACCGCAGTATCGTGACTGGATACTCACCAAAATGGAATTCTTTCGTTTGCGCGTCTCCGACTGGATTGAGGAATTTCGTACAGCTCCGGAGGAGAACTGACGGTTCATTTATTTGAAGCTTTAAGCTAACAAAAGCAAAGAGGCTTCAAAAAAAGAAAAACGCATGCTCCGAGTTAAAAAAAAAATATTTCATTCATTTAATTTTGTATGGTTTTCCAAAAAACATTTTTGAAACATCATTCACGAGTGTGTGCCAGCCAACATAATCATCATGTCAGAATCTAATCAAGAAGACAAACTTGTGAATTACGGAGCAAAAAAAAAACGTTTATAGCTTTCAAAAATACACGCATACATACGTACAGGATGCAGCGTACGTGCATGCTGTATTAAAACGCATGTTCTATATAACGTAAACGTAGAAGATGAATCGTCAGCAGGAAAATGTACGATTATAACGAAAAATTTTGTATTAAATTAAACTGCCAAAGTGTATTAGAACAATCTTTTATATTCAATATTAAACATTTTCATTCAGATTTTCCAATTTATAAAGAGGTGCGTAAAACAACGTTCCAATGATCAAAGTTAACTAAGTCAACATAAAACCTATCAACACACACACAAAAACACAAGACAAGCAACAAACTCAGAGCAATAGACAAGTTTAACTAAAATCAAATCAACTTAAAGTTCCAAGAGCAATAACAATAGTACCAGTAACACCATTATTAACTACAACAACACAAAATATTCAAGTCTAATACGTATAATAAGTGAAGTGCAGACAGAGAGACCGACAAGACAGGCAGCCTGTTGGACCGAATGTGTCAAGCACGCATCAATTACTATTAAAGGATTTCAACCAACGCAGGTCATCCATCACTACAGTTACATGCAATAGTCACACACACCACCCTCACATCTATCTCAGTATAGCTCATAGTTACAATATGTTGATTGTTAATGATTGATACATTGATGAATTTTAAATCTACAAATAATTATGTCGACGTTTTTTATATATTATTATTATACATACATATGTGCGTATTTATATTTTGATATACGAGTTATATATTATATATTGTCAGCTCATGTAGAAGAAAGTAGCACTGATTTTTTTCATTAAATCATATTTTTTCTAGTATCAATAGTATGTACCGACTTGCGAATTCAGTGAGGCTTTTAATAATTATGTGAAACTTATATTTATATTTGTATTAATTTTAGACATGATCTTATTGTAACAAAAACATAAAGACAAATATATGTCGCCATGGTTTTAAATACATTTTATATGATTTTATTTAATGGCATTTTTATATTTATATACATACTTGTATTTGGATACTTGCTTTGCTTTCAGAATTATTGGCCTTTTAAAGAAATTGGAAGGATAATTCTGTTGAACTTTTTATAATGGCATGTCAATGGATAATATCGTGGTAAGCTATTATAAATTAATTCAATAATTCCATTTAAAAGCGTACAATTAATTATTCAATAAAAATTTATGATATGTGAAACTATTACTGACAGCAGTTTGAAAAAAAAAATAGCACAATAGTAGATGACATATACTTCGTGACTAAACAACTTTACACTTCTGAGAGTCAATGAAGTCAATGTACATTTAAATATGCCGTATATCACATTTAATATGGTTGTTAATAAGTAAGTGTTTATATGCGTGTACGTATGGATTTGTATGTTTGTACAAAAATAAATAGTATCCATAATATGCTTCTATTATGACATTATTCATTCATAAAATAATTCCAAAGCTTGACTCTAGCAAGAGGAGAACATTGCTCGCTCAAACCAAAGCCCGGCGGATTAGAGTTTCATGCGCAAAATAAATTGAAAGTTATGAAAAAAATTCTACATAGATTATCAACAATCCACTATTATAGATTATCAACAGTCACTGACCGACGGCGTGGTTTCACAACGTCAATTGAGTCAGTTGCGAAACCGGTGCGCTGCAGACAGGTTGTTCCTATAGCTGTCAATTGGAAGAAGCTGCCGGAAGCAAAAAGGAAGAGGAGAGAGGATTCAGATATTATGTTCAATTTGCAGCAAATTTTTTATTTTTGTGGACTATGGCTTTTGATAGCCGGGTCTGGTCAAAAGGGGAGTAGCGTCACTTTTGCGGCAGCCGTCTCGGAAAAATATGAACCTCAGTGGGAGAGCCTCGATAAGCGTCCGTTGCCGCATTGGTACGATGAAGCTAAAGTGGGCATTTTTGTGCATTGGGGCGTTTACTCAGTGCCCAGTTTTGGCTCTGAATGGTTTTGGACCAATTGGAAAAGTAAGCATCAATTAGCGACCAAATTGAATAACCCGATCCCATTGCGATCTTCTTTATTTGAAGATTTAAAATACCCAAAGTATGTGGATTTCATGCAACGTAACTATAAACCGAATTTTGCTTATCAGGACTTCGCCGTTGAATTCACAGCTGAACTTTTCAATGCTACGCAGTGGGCGTTACTCTTTCGCGACAGTGGAGCAAAGTAAGAATATAAGAGAATTAAGAGCAGTTTTCCTTTCAATGCAGTGCTAACTGGGACTTTCAAACGTCAAAATCTCTTACAAATTGACATTTGAAAGTCACGCTTAGCACTTAAGTGGACATTGACCGGACATTTAACCAGAAAATGGCCCTAAATGAGACTTTCACAAAAGCACGATGAGTTTTCGGTTGAAATGAGAAAAAATATTTGGTTTTCTAAGATCTACGAATTTCAGGTATGTCGTCCTGACCAGCAAACATCATGATGGTTTCACTTTATGGCCCTCGGAGCAAGCCTTTGGCTGGAATGCTGTCGATATAGGACCGAAACGTGACGTCATAAGTAATGCCCATAAACACTTAGGGCTAATTTCACAATGTCCGGTTTTAAACGTCAGTTTGTAAGAGATTTTGACGTTTGAAAGCCCCGATTAGCACTTAACCGGACATTGTGAAATTGACTCTTAGAAGGAAACAAGTCTGAAATTACTGCTATTTATATACGGTATTATCATAGGCGAATTAGCATCAGCCGTACGACAGCTGAAAACAATGAAGTTCGGTCTGTACTATTCGCTATTCGAGTGGTTCAATCGTTTGTACATCAATGATAAACTTAACATATTTTTACAACAAAACTATGTCGACTACAAGGTACATCCGGAATTGATAGAGTTGGTAAATACTTACCGACCGGAAGTTATATGGTCTGATGGTGATTGGGAAGCTCCAGCGAAATATTGGAAATCAGAGGAATTCATAGCTTGGTAGGGAGAAGTTTCCGAAATCGAATCGATGATAACATAAAATTAAAAATCCATTGATTTTCTCCCCCTTTAGGCTTTATAATGATAGCCCGGTACGTGATACTGTAGTGACTAATGATCGCTGGGGCTTCGGTACCGCCTGCCGCCATGGAGATTTTTTCAACTGTGCCGATCGCTTCAATCCGGGCATATTGCAGGAGCATAAATGGGAAAATGCTTTCACTTTGGATAAAACTAGTTGGGGACATCGTTTCGATGTGACTCTGCAAGATTTTATAACCCCAAAACAACTCATATCCGGTAAGAGCCATCAGAAAGAAGTTGAAGACAACTTTTCAACGATCAACTGACATTATTGTCCTTGAAGAAATCGTCTCCACTGTTAGTTGCAACGGAAATGTGCTCATCAATGTGGGTCCCACCAAATATGGCACCATTCTGCCAATCTTTGAGGAACGTTTACGAGATATGGGCACGTGGCTGAGCAAAAACGGCGACGCCATATACGCCAGTAAGCCTTGGATTTATCAAAATGATAGTGTCACTCCGGGTGTCTGGTATACCAGCAAAATGGATAACGTCACCGGCTCTATTTCTGTATATGCCATGATCCTAAACTATCCATACGATACCAATGAAATTGATTTATATCCTTGGGGTAAGCGGATTACGACAAATTCAAGGGTTCTACTCACCGGCTTGGAAGTAAATGAATTCAATATTGAAACGAATGATGAAGCCATCACGGTGATTTTGTTGGGTATGGAAAGTACCAAGATTAAGGTGAGGGAGTTGTTGTAGCTCACTTTGAATACGGCAGATGTCGACCGATGTCTATTGACTATTAATTTTTTGTAATTTTTATTCGATTTTTAGTGGTCAATCAAGAGTAATGTTTTACATATTGTCTTTCCTCCGAAAAATCTTATCGATAAGCAAGGCTTACAATATGCTTGGACTTTTAAAATAACCATCGATAAATAAGACGAGATGCCTCCATTATAAAATGCATTGGAATCCTTACATTCAGAATTCGAAAGTAATTGACGTGTGTACTATTTAAAAAGCAATAGATGTATTTGAGAAAATAAATATCAGTTTATGATAAATACATTACTTTTATCAAAAATTAAGTCTTTCTTCTACTTAGAAGTCTTCCTCTAAACACTTCAGTGTCAATTATTTCATGGTGTTTTTGCTTTTCAGTAAATGATAAAATTTATTTTTATTGCAAAATTGTTCACTCTGAATGAATAGTATCTTTCTAAAAGCTATCAGAGGTACAATCATTAGATATCAATCTTTTTTTTAAGTAAACAGCAAATGATGATAATGTTACTTGTTGATTCAAATTCTAGAAAAAGGAAATAAATAAAGAAATCATACTACAGAATGTTTTGTGTTTATAAGAATATGAATCGTTTTGAAATTGAAATAAGTAACTACATAAATGCACTCTTAATGCTCTCGATTAGCATAATAATACTTAAAGATCTCAAAGGTTGAGCGAACGGTGAATATGAAATTAAAATAAATTCAACAATTCATTCATGCTTTTTTTCATTTGTTACTTCATTAGTTCAGTACGAACTACTTCATTATAGTAGTTGTAAAAATTATAAGCCTAAATACATACATACATATATCAGGTTAATGCAGCACGTGCTGCGTCTTTTGCTTCAACAGCCAGAAGCAATAGCTGCTTTTCTACTGCCACACAGTCACTAATACGTGCCAGACATACATATGTTTGTATATCTGTAAATACTTACTGTATCTAGCTAGCCCCCGGATACATTCCAAGAACAAAACTTATTTTAAAAAGTGGCTTTAAATTATTTAGGGTTTTCTGATGAAAGAATGACATAGTGTTTCATCATCTTTTGTCTCTTGGTAGCGTGCGGGCAGGTCAAATGAATTGCAGTCTGCTGTTTGTTCAGAGTCATCAATTTTAGGTAAGAAAACTTCAGAATTGGTAAAACTTAAAAGAGCAATGCAGCCAGCTCTCTCTCTCTCTCTCTTTTCGTTTCTCTTAATTATTCTCTTTGCAAATAAGCCCTGTAGGAAATTTGTTAGTCTATATTCAGTTCTTAAAGGTAAATGGTTTTTTTGCCAAATCGATTTCTTTTAAAACTTTCGAGTATTTTGAAAAGCGTCTCTATTACAGTTTATCAATCATTTATTTTATTACTAAATGATATCCATACTATCCATTACTATGACTAAATTTTACCAATACTATCAATCTAACAATCATAACCAATTAACATAATTTGAAATTTTCATTTCCTTTTTATTTCATATTAACTAACTAACTAACAAGCCAAATAGATTATTAAAAGATTTTGAAAAGAAAATTATATAAGTACATACGATAAGTGGAATATATCAGTTAGCAATTGTATTGTAGTGATAAATTGCAATAACTAAAAGCTCGTAAACTCTCTTTCAATCATACAATAATTATTATTTTAAAAATAAAATTGCTAATTAATTATTTAAAATAAAATTATTATTTCATTAATTGTTTCTTGGTATTCGCTTAGGTTTCCAACAATGTTGGAAAATGGGTTCTCATAAAAAAAGACACTGAATATGGCATATCGCGAATATCGAGACCCAAACCAAACTTGACTAGGGATGACGAAAATTCGCTCCAACAAACATAATGAGAAATCCACCCGTAAGAAAAAGTTAGAGCTCTTACTAATAGTTTGTATACTATATTATACTATAATATATTATTAATGCTATTGTATAATATATTATTAATACTATTGTAATTTGTAATAATACTATTGTATTATTAATACTATTGTATAATATATTATTAATTATTGTTTGTATAATTTGTATACAAAGTATCAGTGGAGTAAGTTGAAAATAGTTTCTTGATACGAAACTAGACGAGATACAAACAAACAAGATCATTGATTTTTTTTGAGAAAATATTTTCCCATTGGGTAGCTTAACGATAATCGCTAAATCGATTTCTCTCAATCGGTTTTCTCCCAAACCAAAATTTTAAAAATAGCTGAGTTGTATTGGAGTCGCTCTTTTCTCGATATTTTTTCGGTGTGGTTCTCTGGCTGGTTTGGTTGAAAAGAATCATTGCTGACATGTTAGCAAACGGCTAACAAGAAATGTATTCGGTAACGCATATATTTTATGCCATGAGCGAGAATATACTCACGGTTTCTGCGTGCTGTGGAGGGAAATACTCTTCCATCCCTAGCGCGCACAAGAGGCATTACTTTTCAGTCGCTCTGAATGTAAAGGCTTTCGAATATATAATTTCCATGCGAATGTCGTAAAAAGATTCAGTAGCGGACGGATTCTTATAGGCATTGGTTGCCTCCACGGTTGGAAGAGTGAATTAAATGTAAAAGAGGATAGATAAGGAAACAAATTGGAACTTTTGGTGTTAGGAATTAAATACTAAATCTTAAATATCGTACATTGTGGCTGTGGTGCATTTGTTAAAAAACCATACCTAAGAAGACTATGAAATAAAAAGTGGTACGTGAATATATTCAAACTGCCAACCATCGAAAAAATACACTTGAAATAAATTCGTATACTAAAGTGTATTGAAAAAAAGAAAGAAAACTAAGGTAAAAAATTTCTTGTAATCTCTTAAACAGTCAAAAAGTATTTAATGTAATTTTAAAGGTCAACCAACGTAAAGGTTTTCAAAGTGGTCATAGAGCAAGATTGGTGGTGGTTTTTTTTTTATATAGACGACAGCTAAATTGTGAGAAATTCTTAAGTCATTTTGAAACTTGAGCATTTTGTTCCTTTTATTTATATACAAAAGCAACATATGTACATATATGTATATATATACGTATTCTTCTTAGATTAGGAAAGTGAGTGCTATACACGCGGTTTTTAAAATATATGTATATATATGGGTCTATATATACATATAACTGGTACAAATGCATACAGACAAGTATGTATGTATATACTTTTGTGCGCATATATGTATGTTTGTATTTATACAGAGAAATTCACCTATAAACGATTGATGTGCGATATTTCAAGGAAAAGTATTTAAAAAAATGCTGCCGTCACGTTGAAGTATACGATTACTCTTTAGCATTTACACAATATCAAGAATGTCAAGCGTGTATAATTTTTTTTCCCCTTTATTTAATTAAGAATTTCTTTCAAACGAAGGCTTTTGTAAAGAGCGTTAAACTTAAACGTCCTTGCAACAAAACCGAAAGGCTCTTACAATTTTGTTAATTATTTAAAAAATTGTCTTGAAATCTGGATTGGAAAAATTATTGAGCTGTATTTAATAACATTTTTTGCCACGATTAGAAAGACTGTTAAAAAAACAAGCACCATAAAATATTATTATTGCTATTAATGACACGTCAAATGTCAGGGAATTAGTCGCGGTGGTTTTAAAATAATAAAACGTTGAAGGTGTGCAAAATTAATTCAAACGCTTTGCAAAATTGCGCTATAAAAATGCAAAATGTAATATTTTATCACCGCAATTTTTGTGAAACACAAAAACTTGCAATCGGTTGATATGAACACAATTAACTTCAGGAAGAAGTAATGGAGGCAAATAACGCAGGAAATGCCAGACACTCACACCTACGCAATTCCTAGCGGGTGTCTGGAGAGCGTTGCCTACGTCATGCCTACGCCAGTTAATTTGCCAGCAACTATGGCAAAAGAAATACACCAACTTGCTGTTCTCTGCTTCTTCCGCCACTTCCACCAAATTCTAAACCTTTTACGTCAACATGAGAAAAGTTGGCTGAATCAATTGATTTTTGTTTGGTTTCTAATAAAGATAAAAACAGCCGGGAATAATTTCTTACCTGCATTTCTTATGAATTTTCATTTTAACTTAAGGTACTGTTTGAATATGACGCGCCTAAATAAAACATAGACTTGACACGTTGACAAACGTAAGCAAGAGAAGTAACATCAATAACCAACAGACAGCAATTCGACTCAGAAAGATTGCAAGGTGGCGGGTGTAATTAGCAGTGTATTAATTATAACGTATTGATGTTTTTCACTTTTAAGTCTGTCCCGCCCGTCCTCTCCTTAAACGCAATGACAAATGCCAAATAAACACAGTGACATTGCAATTGCATAAGTATAGTACTCGTATGTCGTTATTGTTGTTGAAATTATTGCTAAAGAGTGTGAAATGATGAGCGCAAAAAATTAGAAGGGCAGAGGTGGAGAGGAAGTAGTGTAAAGAGAGAACTATGTACTTAAAAATAGTAGATATTTTTTATCGTATTAGTTTGTTAATAGTTAGTTTACAGCTAGTCGTCCGAATTTAAAGGGACAACGGTATCTGCACAACGTATGACGTCATGTCTGAGCGATGAACTGTGTGAACTGCGCAGTTTAGGCTGATTTTCACGCAGATAAATGGTCTGCGCATTCGGAACCTCTTTTGCAACGATAAACGTGACGAAAATTGCGATGCCCTACAGTTTATCCTACACACCTTCAGTTCAAATAAACGTTCAGATAAACTGTGCAGATAAACTGACGGTATACGAACCCCCTTTACAGCCCCTTTATAACAATAACACAGTTTCGGTCAACATGCTCATTTTTATTGATGCTACCAAAGCTATTGCTGGTGTTGCCAACTGGCTTTTTAAGGCTTTATACTCGTGTAATACCCTTGGCCTTGCTTAAAAAGGGGTATTTTTTTAAAGAAATTTTCAAGAAAAGAATGTAAATGTTCTGAGAATATTGATAGATAAATATAAATAGATAGATAAATTGATAATGATTTGATTTGTAATGAACTACATAGAGCTTAATGATTCTAATTTAATTTTCAATTTCAATTACATTTTTATGAAATTATCATTATTTATCAAAAAAAGCAAATTCCAATTGTAGTAATAAATTATATTACGAGTATTTCTACAGACTTTAAAACTCTATAAAATCTTTTAAATAACTCATTCAGCTGACTTAACTGTTTTTTATATAGAAACCAATAAAACTATAGAATTTCAATGAATACAATATTTTGTAAATCAATGTATGCGAAACAATAGACATCTCATATTGCGCAATGTTTTATTATTTACAAAATGTCGTCTTGATAACAAATTATTAACATTGCAAATGAATTTTTGTTCATTTTTCATTGATTGTTTGGATTGTTTAGAAACTTATTGATAATTTTTTAACACTTTTTTTAACACTAAATGGAAATAAGTATTAGTGTATATACATATGTACATATATTTTAATATTTATATTGTGTTTTTGTGTGATTACGTTGATATTGTCTACGTCAATATGTACGACCTATACTGTATGTATGTATGTCGTCAATAGATGCATACGAGTGTCATATGTGTTTACAAGTGATAATTACTGCTGGGACAAAGTACAGTTTACAAGGCCGAAAAAACAAGCCTCTTCCTTGATTCGTTTGAAAAAGGTCGAAAAGCATTAATTTTCATTTATTTAAAGGATCTGGAAAATTTCATGGTAATGATTTTTATTTTAGCAATTTTAATTTAGCATTATTGTCTTTCTGTTTTGAAGAATAAATTAATAGAACTATGTCCGTAAATAGAACTTTTATATTTCAGTAAAAGGCTGCAAAGAGTTAATGGGTAATGGTATGCCATTATGTACAGATAATCATATAGTACATATTTATTTTTTACGATTTAAAAAATTATAAGAATTGTATCAAAATACTCGTGTTTATATCATTTCTGTATTCTATGGAATAAACCCATAAATTTTTTTAATCAAAACTATTCTGGTATTGCGAGGAGTTATAATCGTATAAGCTTTCAAACCGCAAACCACTTAAAATATACATACATATATGTAATTATAACAATATATAATTTGGCTTAATTTACATATTGTATATAGAAAAAGTTTTACAATTATATTATAATCGTATTACATATTATGGACTCAGACATCATTGAAATATATAACGCATCTTAATAATAACTAAAATTTCCTTATAAAATTGTTGTTATATTCATATTCGTATACGTATATAAATACTCGTATTATATTTTGTTTTTTTTTAAACAATATTTTCTCTATTCTTTGTTCTTCTTCTATTCAAATGCTATTTAAAACGCCCACAAAATATTTTAATAAAAATAGCAATTTTTGCAAAATTTCTTTACTCTCTGAGATCATTTTTAAATCCAACGGCTCTCCGTATCCGCATATTTAATGCACAATATTATTGCAAAGAAACAATTAGAAATTTTATAGGCGCCAACGAAATACATACATATATTATATTTTAGTGTTTAGAGGAAGTGATAATGTTTATGCTATCAAATAAAATAAGAATGAGCAATGTCAAGGCCAATAACGCAATCAGGAATTAAGAAAGTATACAAAATAAAATGTTATACTAAAATATTTGCAATATAATAATAATTAAGTACGTATACGTATACTTTTTGTAAACATTATATTTTTCTTATGATGCAGAAAAATTTAATTCGGAAGAAGATACATAGCTTTTAACTGAAGAGAACAGAAAGATTATACTACTATACTACACCGTTCGATATACCACAAGTTATTTTTATTTTGGATAGTACATATTTCGTTTAGGCGGCATTTGAAACACAAAATAGAAATCTATTAGCTGAAAAAAGAAAATAGAAATCTATTAGGTGTAATCTAGGTGAAAAATTTTCCAAAAAATACTGATAACAAAGACTTTCGACAAACAAAAGAATTATTAGCATTGTTTATTCCAAGTCATAAAACATTTGAAAACTTTTTCTAAGAACAAACGATGAATAATGCAATACATTTCCAAAAAAATTGTATGAAACGAAGCAATATATTGTATGGTCCGTTTATTTTTTATCCTGGTATGAACTTTCTATTATCATTCAATTTTTAAAATCTATACAATTTGATTTCTATACAATAAAACTAAATATTCGAATACAAAAGAATTGCATTGCCTTCGAAATGTTTCGAAATAAAAAACTATGGCACACTTCGAAAATTCGTGTGGAATAGAGTTGATTAATGACTAAAGATTCAGCATTTTCAAGAAAATAAATTGCAATTTTAAAGCAAAAAATCCTAAGTCAGCGAAAAAACGGACCGACTAAAATTCAATATGATGAAATTTTGAATTCTAGTGCGTGTGGGTAGAGAAAGGAAAAAAGAGATATAAGAATACCATAGTTTTTATGTGTAGGTAAATACGATTATATTCTACATAACTAAAGATATGAAATAAGGAAATGAGTATAAAATGAGTATAAAATAAATAAATGAGTATAAAAAATAAATGAAAAAGTAACGAAACACCAAAATTACAGCGACTAAAACTGACTGAACTTCCGCAAAAGTAATTTTATTACCTTTAGGTTTTCCCCGTCTTTTCATAAAATATGGTTTGTTTTTTTTTGTTAATTCTTAGAAACAGAATTTTTTAATACGAGTATTTTATCAGTTTTGATATTTCATAATTATATACATATGTATATAAATCAAGCTATCAAGTTTATTTTAACGATTAAAAATAAAACGATTACATTAAAAAAAAAATTTTATTTGTCTATTTTTTTTTCTAAATAATATAAAATAATTCGGAGAGTTGAGTTTAAATTTTGGGATGTTTGTTTAATGAAAAGATCGCAAATAAAATAAATTAATGCATATAAAAACAAGAAGAAAAATAGTAATTTTCTGGAATAATGTTTTCATTTGTTCTTAGAGATTTCCGAATCTCTGCTTCCGCTTTTTCTAAACACGCCACTGACAACAGCTTTTCCTTTGCTAATAGTTACTGAGCTTAAATCGATACAATATGTTATATAGTAGACAGACACGTTTCAAAAATTATTAATGAGTGACGACATACTGGTATCTTAATAATTACCACGTTTTTTTTTAATATTTTTATACGAGTTGTAAAAGTTGGAATGTATTTAAAAACTGGTGGCATTTTAATTCATTATATCAGAACATTGTTATATATTATTATTAAATTTTTTTTAATTTTTTTTTTTAATGAATTATGCATATTATAGTAATTAAACATTGTTTGCAGTAAATAAAGCCTGAAATTTGATCATTCCGACAATGTCAAAGCACTGCAATACAATTAGCATTCATAAAAATCATTGCTATTTGAATTATACATGAAAATAATTAAATATCGTGCTTAAACTAATAGTACAAAGTCTTTTTATTTGAAAAGAAAGGGCTTTTTAACGGCAAACCCTTAAAAGTATTATCGCAGAATCCAGAAGTATGTGGCGCAAAAATTTTTCTTCAGTCCGATAAGAACGGTCCGATAATGTACAATGAGATAAAAAAAGTATGACAAATATGCATCGTGTTACAAATTTGAATTGTTTATCACCGAACAATTATAAAATTAACAAAAAAAAAAAAATTACAAATATAAAAATCTTAAAAGTTGCCAAAACCTATTATTCACATACTATGAATAATATTGAAAATAGATAACGTTAGAAGACCGGAAGATTTAAATGAAAATATCAATGTTTATAAAAGAACTTATTCAGACATACATACATATATATATACCTATGTACATATGTACATGTGGTGTAATTATTAGATATTAAAGAAAAATTTACAATATATACTAAAATATTGTGTAAGAGGCAATAAACAATTGTTATCTCCAAAGAAAAACGGAATAATTTTCATTGAAAAAGAAAGAAAACTAAATGGATTAATTTACATTCGCATTTGAATGAGTCACAAACATACTTACGAGTAGTATATAATTAGATTTTCGGATTTTAAATTTATATATGCATTCTGTATTTATGTACGAGTATGTTCAAAGAACAAGTGTTCAATTTTTCTCCTGTCTTTCCGTCAGTATTGTCGAATTTTAGCAGTTGGCAGCACTTTCGTTTCGTATAGTTTTGACGCTGGTGAGTGTTTTTTTTTTTTTTTTTCAACAAAAATAAATGTTTATGACATGAAATTTAATGATGATATAGAAAATGTATTTATTGTATGCAAAATACAAAAAATATAAGAATAAGCGTTTACCGGAAATTAAAAAACCACAAAAATAACTACATCCGCATATACAATATTATATGTATTAAATTTCAAGAAATATAATTTAAATAAATGAAAATACATTAGAATAATTTTAACTCGAGCGACTCAAGTACAACGAGTTGGCGCCGGCAGCAGAACACGTGTTTCTAAATCGAGCACTGTGTAGCGCAAAAAAGAGGAACATGAAGACCAAAAAGAATTAGCATGGTAGAAAGAGTGCGGCTGCAAACGCTCTCGGACTAGTAACAACGCAAGCGCAATGTCTTGATTGTTTTTTTTATATAATGAGCGAACTACCGACCGGTCGATTGGTTTTAGCTCTCTCCGAAACTATTTAAAATGATTTTCTACTAATATAAATTTAGGCTCCATGAAATAATGCCCAATTAACGCCCAGAGAAGCATTAGGTGCAGTAAAAATTTGGTAACCGAATAAATGTTGGACTTACTGAAGGATTTAATCCCTTTATGCCCGCCCCTTCACGCAAAGAGACCTTAGTTGCAATAAATCCTGTCCTTACTCGGTTACCAAAGTTCTATTGCAGCTGAGGTCGTTTTGAGTGAGCGGCCTACGGTGGCATGAAGAAATTAAATCCATTAGTAAATCCAACAGTAACAAATGTAACTGTTTTATTATTAAACTATACTAAATGGGTTGTAAGAAAGGACGGTAGTCTTTAGTTCGTATTGATAAATTCGATAATATAGAAACGCGTGTTAATTGATAACACGACAAGTACAAACATTGTGGTACTTAGGATAGTGTGTATACATACATGATAAATGCATTGGGTTCAACTGTCTGCGCCGATAAGAAACAGATGGTGCCAGCTTGGTGACCTTATCATGTAAGTAGTTTTTATCTTTAAGATATACACATGGTGCTTACTGCGTTCGTTCGCCAGTTTTAACCAATAACCAGCTCGTTTTTATTTCGATGAAAAGTTATCTTTTCAGTAACAAGTTATCCTACAGTAATTCCAGCACTACTCGGTTACCAATATTCCTTTGCAGCTAAACTGTCCGCGACCTTCGGCCGCGAGAAGTAATGAAATTAAAATTGGGCCTTGTTTCATTTGTTGGGGCTTTATTTAATTTTTATGGGAAATTTAGAAATAAGTTTTAAATGAAATAACACCCAAATTGGTTCTCATTTAATTTAGAAATAACACCCAAATTGGTCCTCATTTCATTTGGGTGTTATTTAATGGAGCCTTAAATGTGTATATATATGCATGTACTTACATTAGTACATAATTCTAAATGCAGATTTTATGTAACAATCACCGGCATTTCTTGCATATTTTTTTGCAATTGTATTTGTTCCTTTTTCGCTTTTATTACGACATTACTTTTGGCTCGAGAAAGTGGGTCAAAGAAATCGACTGCAAATAAATTAGTCCAATTTGGTTAATCGAAAGAGTCAGTTTTTTGCATTTGGTGAGACATGAATGACGGTGTTCTTCGACATAATTCTAAATGTTGACAACTTTGAACAAATTTTCTTTCAAATCATTTTTATTCTTTGTTTGCTTGACATGGGCATGTAGGTACATTGTACAAACATACTTACATATATATGTATATACATAAATACATATGCGTCTATAAGTATATAGTTCAAATGTTGCCTGTTTAATATATAGATAGCATATCGTACATTTATATAAAAGCGATGTCGTTCCACCTTCGCCTCTTCAAGCATTTTATGCTAGAAGAAACATTTTCACCAGTTGCGCCAGTCGCGCGGCGCGTCTACGAAAAATTTTGCTGATGCAATCGTTTTCTTTCATTTCTTAAGACACTAAAATTACTTAGCAATGAACAACAACGACAACGACAACGACAACGACAACAACAACGACAACAACAACGACAACAACATCAATGACAGAAATAAAAGCAACAGACAACAATAGCAACAATACTAACAATAACAACATCATGTCGAATGAGTCTATTTTGGTGTAGTCTGATGATTTTCGATCGATATAATCCATTACGTATTTATTCTGTTAGCGCAGTGTCACTTTTATCTTCAATTAATTTTTTACTATTTGATCTTATTTTATTGAAAAACGGGGGAAAAAACCAATGCACGATTTTTATAATTTAATTAATTATTTATAGCATTTGAACTGAATTCTTTACGAATAATTTGGTTACTTTTTGACATTAGTCAATGCTAAATATATCGACGACAACAAAAAAACAAAAAACGACCAAATAATGTGCCAAATATTTACAAATTTTAGGTGAAGGTCGTTTGATTACATCTTAACCCATTAAAAATTTGAAATTTTGGTCACTGACTGGATTCTGTGAATGTGAATGTAAAAGCGGAGTGTTTTTATTATCAGATAAGATTAGATTAGAACATATACACACACGCACATTTCCACACTTTTATCAAACAATAAAAGAACTTTTATCAGTTATCAGTTATTGATATAACTGATTGGGACTTTATTATTAATTTAAATGGGACTTTTAATAAAACGAATTAATTTAATAAAACGAAAAACAATTCAATGTTCGAACATCAAAATAAATAATATACAAAAGGGTACAATTAAAAGAAACAAAAAAAAAAACAAATACGATTATTAGCACGAAATACGATATACAGGATGTTTAGACTGAGCGCTCTTTTTAATTGCTGTAAAATGCTATATCCAACGCTCCATTTAAAACAGCTCTTCTTATGGGAATAACTTGTTATAAAATTTCAGAATATGTATTTGCTTGAGATATTTTTATTTAGTCCGAAACATAAACTCCATGATATAATAATGGAATATACTCGTATGCAAAGTGTTTTCGTCTACGAATTTTACTTGATTTTGTTGATCAATTATTCCCGTTTTTTAGTGATTTTTCTCTATTTTGGTAGGCCCATTAAGAAAAAAGCATTTTATTCGCGTTAAAAACAAAGTTTATAAAAAAACAAAGTCAATAAAAAGAGATAATAATTATTGTATATTCAGTGTCATTTACGTCAATGAATCTATTATCAACTTAGATAATGATGATACTCGTAATAATTGCCATCAGTCTAACAGCAAATCACTTATTTTATTTCTTTTTATATTTTAATTGTAAATATTTGTACGATATTAATATATTTATGTTCGAAATAATATAAATGATTTGTATTAGTTTTCTATTGAAACAATGTCTTTTTTAAAAATAAAATAAATTACTTTTAAGAATTAAGATAGGTGTTATCGTGGTAAAGATGATTCTATTCTGATATTGACCATGGAAATTGTGCTGGGCGACAAATTAACAATTACCTTATATTATGTTAACACGTTTCAGTCATTATTAAACACATTATTTTAATTATCACGTGTAATAAAAAACTGAAATAACTATGAGTAAAAGTACGATAATTTTATACAGATATTTGAAATAACTTCTGTTATGTACTTTTAGTATATTATATCGTAAATAATTGACTTTGAAGATGCGCTTCAATTAAGAATGCAAAACCTTCCTTTTCTTGCTATAATAAATATGTACGAGTATACTATAAAGAAAATTTAAAAAAGCGTATAGATTCAATTAAATTATTCAAGCTAAAAGTTTTGAAATAAAAATTGCATTATTGCACTCATCTAACGATTGTACAATTTAAATTGGTTGCAAGTTTTCAATTGGTTTGATTGATTAATTCAATATTGATGATGTTCGAATAGAGATATCGTCTACAATTATTTAGTGTCAGACAAAAATTGATAGCACTTAAAAGATTTTTTCATTTTCGTTTTTTTTTTGTTTTTATTTTATGATTAATGCAAAGCTGTTGGTTTTTTTTGCGCGTTTTTCCGTCTTTACTTTTGAAATTTTGGTTTGGAAGCAAACCAGTTTTGGTGATTCGCCAAATTTTGGGTTTTTTAAAACACTATTTCGTTCATTGAAGTAAACCAAATTTGATGACGAATAATGACGACAATTCATCAATATTCGAAAATAACTACATAATATTTTTTCTTCTCATTTTTTCAGAACCGAAAAACTGCGAGTAGTATAAAGGGAAGGAAGCACACTGAATTACTTGATACACAATACATATATAGTATATACACTTCGATCACGGAATAAAGAAACAACCGCCGGTTCTCTCTTAGCGACAATACATTATCATCATCATCATCAACAACACAATGGTTAACATTGCAGTAAGTATTGTATTTTTTTGTGTTTTTTTGTAATTGTTTTTTATTTATATTTTCTTTTATATTTTAGGCAATTTAAATTAATCATTGTTTCATTTTTGTTTTCTTTGTTGTTGTTGTTCTTTCAGGATAGCGGTGGCAAAAATGTCTCCCAAGAAATGGAACAATTTTTACCCGGCGACGGTACAAAAATCAAGTAAGTGAATAATGCTTAATATGCGTATAGTCAAAAATTTCTCCATCGATTATTGATTGTCGAAATTCGTAATTGATTTTAAATGAATTTTATTGAGTTTAATGAAAACCGTTTCACCAAAGAAAAAAGCGAAAGGGCAAAAAAGTGAAATTATTAATTACTGAAGCCATAAAATGCGGGAATTGTGTATTTGGTTACAATAAGACTTTATATATTTAATTAATTTGTGTACAGAGTATGCGCAAATTTCTTTGAAATGTTTTTAACTTCAAGAAAATACGTCAGAAATTCAAGAATAAAATCTATTATCAATTTTCATTAAGTGAATGACATTTTGCGTCAACATAAAAACTTATCATCTCTGCTAAGCGAAAGCAATATTTTTCTAAAAAGATCGCAGAGGTCATTCTGCTCTGCAAAGAAAAAAACTGCAAGCTTTGTTCGCACTTGAAAAGATAACTATTTGTTATCACAGTGTCTCGGGCCAATGGAAATTTTCTTTAGCCACGATTTACAGTACATACGAGGTCATCAATCATATTTTTATTCCTTTTAATATTACTTAATCTTCATTTTACTTAGTCTTACAAAAAGACAAAATCCGAAAATTAAATCATTCCAGAATTTTCGAAGTCGACAACGTATAAATTATTTAATGAGAGTAAATGAAGCTAAGTTCTAACTTTTTGAACGAATCTAAGTTAAATTAAGTTAAGTTAAATTTTTTTTTAAGTTAATTTTTTCATATTTTGAAAATTTTTTTTACAATTTTCTAACAAATAATGAGGTACATACATATTTAAATTGATTTTTTTCAAATTAAATATTAAATTAAATATAACAAGTAAAGAAAATTAAGATGTATAGAAAAATCTGTAAACATGTTATTAGTTTCTCTTTAAAATAATCGCCTAAAAACATACAACACTTTTTTTTAAGCATTGCTCAAGCTTCTGATGCAATTCCAATGAGAAAGCAGTCAGCAGTAGCGTCGCGACGGGCCGTGGCGCGTGTTTTAATGAAATTTGCTAGATTGCAACTAATAAAGCAAAAAAAATTGAAATAAATGCAATACAACATAATTTTGCAATAACAATAATAACAACAGCTCAGGTAGCATGCCGTCTTTCTTCTGGTTAAAGACCGTTTTATGCTGATATTAACATTGTTATTATTGATGGTGCATGTGTCCGTGCGTGCGTGTGCGTGTGTGTGTGTGTGGGCAAGTGGCGTCGCTGCTATTCCTATTACAATTTAATATCTTGGTTTACTGACTTAACCATATTAAATTTAAAACTTATATGGACACTAGTACAGAGAGAGAATATCGATTAGTGCAGTGCAAATTCCTGCAAAACTGGCACATTTTTCTTTGAATTCGAACCGCAAGAATTTCACTACAAAAACCCAAATGCCGAGGAAAAATCGTTTTATTTGCGCGTCTTTGATCGTCTCGAGAGCATTAAACGTGAAGCGCAAACGTTTTTTAAGAAGTTTTTACAATTTTCATACAATATTTCGAAAAAATAGTGAATATTATTAGTTAAGTTAAAAACTTAAAACAAACAAGAAACCAGACACACTCAAGCAGTAGCATTAGAGGAAGCATAAATAAAAATATGTCTGTTAATATTACAAGCCATAAACAAAGAAACGAAAAAAATTCAAATGATATAACAACAAGTGACCCTTTTGAGTTAAGGTATGATAATCTTCCATGAATTGCTTTTTTCTTTTTAATTACATTAAATTTTCACCAAAGAAATTCATATAAATTCATTACGTTTCTATCGTCTCATTGTAGATATCAGATACAACCGCGCAAGGATCCGGAGCAAGCAATGCTGCCGGATTTTGATCCATTCGCAGAACGTAAAAATGAACATCCTACCACGTAAGTAAAAACATTTACCGTTTGCTGCTTTTGTGTAATTTTTTATGGGCATAAAATTTAAAAAAAATTTTTTTCTTTCTTTCATCACTCTTTAGCGATAATGAAACACTCACACATCTCCTAAAGGCTTCCTTGGGCACCGGTATACTTTCCATGCCTATCGCCTTTATGTACTCAGGCATTGTCATGGGCATTTTTGCGACAATTTTCACTGCCTTTATCTGTACCCACTGCAGTTATGTCCTGGTAAGTACAGAAGTTTAAAAGTGCTGCAACTTAATATAATAAATGTTCTCATTAATATCGTTTAAACGCCAGGAGTAACTGCAGAGTAACTGCTATTGCCGCTTGCTATTTACATTTCCTTGAAGTTTTTTTGGGGCCAATGAAAGGGCTTTCCTACCATAAATTATTTAACATTCAATTTGACAATATTTTATATAATTTTTACTTTTAGGTGAAATGCGGTCACAAACTTTACTACAAGACACGCAGAACGAAGATGAGTTTCGCCGAAATCGCCGAAGTGGCCTTCTTGAATGGACCGAAATGGGCGCGCGGTTTTGCGCCCATTGCGAAATTTTCCATTCTTTTCGGTTTATTTCTAACCTACTTCGGTACATGTTCGGTGTACACCGTTATTGTGGCGAAAAACTTTGAACAGGTAAGTTCGAGACAGCATAACATTTAAAATAACCTTTTGATTTGATAAAATTTCAATTCTCTAATCATCATCATCAACGAAGGTTATGGAACATTGGCTCGGTTATGGTCTCTCTCTACGTATGTTAATCTCGGCACTACTCATTCCATTAATTCTACTGTCGTGGGTACCGAATCTGAAGTATTTGGCTCCGGTCTCGATGATTGCCAATCTTTTTATGGCATCCGGATTGGGTATAACGTTTTATTATCTGGTGCAAGACCTGCCCCCGATCGAGACACGTATTCTGGCCAATGTCTCGACACTGCCGGCCTTCTTCTCTATCACAATCTTTGCCATGGAAGCGATCGGTGTCGTGATGCCGCTGGAGAATAACATGAAGACGCCGCGTCATTTCTTGGGCATTTGCGGTGTCCTCAGCCAGGGCATGTCGGGTGTGACGCTGATCTATATGTTCCTCGGTTTCTTGGGTTATTTGCGCTATGGTGAATCTACCGAAGAGAGTATCACCTTGAATTTGCCGGTGCATGAATGGTAAGTAAAGGCGTATCATTTCTGTGTGGTTATGATAATATTGTACCTATTTTGGGCTCATTAGGCCCGCACAGGCCGTCAAGGTGCTGATCGCTCTAGCTGTTTATTGTACCTTTGGTCTGCAATTTTACGTTTGTCTCGAAATCGTTTGGGATGCCGTCAAGGAAAAGTGCACCAAACGCCCGATGATGGTTAATTATGTCATACGGTAGGTATTGCGTAACCAACTGTATAAGTATATAAATAAAGCTTAGAATTCTTCTCCATTTTAGTACTGTACTCGTCACAGCTGCTGTAGTTCTGGCAGTTTCAGTGCCCACAATAGCACCTTTTATGGGTCTTATCGGTGCCTTCTGCTTCTCCATACTTGGTCTTATTTTTCCGGTAAGCAAAAAATTAGTTTCTATTTCCTTTCGGAGGCGTTTTGTATTTATTATCGGTGTTCGTTTTTTGGTCAGGTGCTTATTGAACTGATAACCCATTGGGACACTGGATTCGGTGCTGGCAACTGGATTCTGTGGAAGAATGTTTTAATTGGTATTTTTGGTGTGCTGGCGTTGATATTTGGCTCCATGAGCGCCATCAAAGATATTGTGGCTCTTTATACAGTCGCTCCCAAGAGCAGTACATAAGAAAATCACACACAGGCGCCCGAAATATACACCATATATTAAGAGAAACACTAGCAATTATTAGTATATACTATACAATATAAAAAACAGAAAAAGGATGGATGATAATAGCGTTCACAAAAGACATACCAAAAAAGGTATCAGACGACGATAAGAAGACAATGGTTAGAACGTTTAATGTAAGAGCTTCGGATTTTAACTATAAACTATCCATTACGAGTACATACGATATAATGAAAGAGCAACCAACAGATTTTTATTAAAATTAAGCAGTGTTTATAAACGTTCGGCTGGTTACTGGTTTAATAAAAGTAGAATAAAAATCAATTGAATTTAAGAATCAATTCAATAGATAGAACTAGAAAGCATTCTTCATTTTAAGCAGAAGTATAATGACGTGTGCTCAATTTACGCGAAGTAGTGCCTCTGACTAGCTATTTTTAAAAAAAATGTTTCAAGTGTAGGGCCATTGCTCTAGTAGCAATCTTCAAATTATTGTAATATTAAGTAATTAGTTATAATATAAAGTAGAATAAGAAAGCGTAAAAAGCCCGCCCACTTCCTAAAATTTAATAATTTTGCTGCTGTTAACAAATAATTATTATTTCACCAAAATTCGTAAAATGAAATTCCGAAAATGCGTGTATCAAATATAAGCTATAGCTAGCAACTGTTTGTAACTCACGAAAATTTTTGGTTAACGTTTCTTTATTAAAATTAGCGAAATTTGTAACTATAGTCTATAGACAAAAATATACCGGAAAATACACAAACTTTTGTTATTTCGTTTTTATAGTGCGTATATTTTTTTTTAAAGCGAATATTAAAATATTAGAGTATTACGGATAGTAACAAAAGATTCAATGTTAACTTGTTAAGTTGTTAGTAACCCGGCTAATAGTAATAATACTATTAGATATGACATGCATATGTCAAAATGAAAGTAAAAAGCAAATGGTAACAAGAAAAGTAAGAAAACCTACTCAAATATCATTCGGTCCTTTGAAAATTAATTTGCAAATTTTTCAGTTTTCAGTTTTCAGTTTTCAGTTTAATTTGCAAATTTTTCAGTAACAACTTTCAATTCTGCCTTTTTTAAAGCAATGATTAGTTTTTATGGTTAAAAATTAAAATTATGTAAAAATGTATATGAATGCATTTAATAAGTAAAAATTAAAAAAATTAAGTTTTTATGTAAATGAGAATGAAAAGCAACGAATTTTTTTGACCAGTCCGTTTTTTTGATTTAATAAGTATTAGAGAAAACATTGAGAGAAACAGAAACTCGATTAAAATATTGTTGTTTTTTCTAAATACATGGCATTGAAAAATCTAGGATATTGTACTAACATAATTCATAATTTTACATACGTAGGTACAACAAATTTTTCTGATTTTAATGTACAATACATATGTTGAATAATTTAACAAACTGAAATCTGATTGTTTTAGCAGACGAAACAAATGCAACGTATTTATTTGAAAATATTTTGAGAAAATATGTATTTACAAGAGTATGTATGTATACGTATTTAGTTAAATTACCGCATTCAATGATATTTTTTCTAAATATATTTTTCATTTTTAAAAGTAAACGTTTTTTATTTCTTCTTTTTTTAGGCTTAATTCAAATTTCATTACTTCATGATGCGACTGTTATTTAAGAACTTGTGATGTTTTTTATATAAATCCAAAGCACAAACTTCATGAAACTTTACTTCATATTATAGAAAATAATATTCACCAAATTACTTTCTCCAGCTGCGTCCAAGGCAGCTGCTAGTCTTTTGAGAAAAAGTTTTCAAATAACTGAGGCTTATATTCCTTAAGACGACGCAAACTCAAGTCTGAAGATCTTAATTCCAAGAAGAACTAATTCTTCGAATACAGAGCTTCATCATCATTCGTAATTCTGGCAGCGTTATTATAATTCTATTATAGTCATTACAATTCCGTTATCAGTAAATGATCAATCCAGACTCATGGACTTGTTGTTTGCGTCATTAAGACGAGAAGTATAGAAGAATAGAAAAAAAAATAGTTTTCCCGTTTATTAAAAAGAGAAATAGTTTTAATGTTAGCGCATCTCTCCGTTTTCTTTCGTAAGAATAAATCTTTTAATTATGAAATGGACCGTTTATTTTGAAAGCGAAATAAACGAACTTTGCGAAAAAATTCACAGGTTGAGAAAACAAAATAAATCCTAAAAAAATTTACTCATAATAACTAGATTTGATATATGTAGATTTTACTTGTGGAAAAATGTATATTTAAATAAGTTTGTTATTTTAGAGAAAGGTTCCGCTTACTTCAACAAAATATTAAAATAGCTAAGAGTTATTTATTTTTCTTATCTACTTTAATAGCTAAAATATTTAGGAAGATTTAATTGGCGTAATTGGGTGACAAAATAGGGTTATCATTAATCTGATAGATGCGTGTTTTGATCATCAAAGAATATTTGTCTCAACGATGTTTTTTGATTGAAAAAACGTACATTTCAAAACGTATTTCTCCACGTACATAGGTACAAACATACATATGTATATGCTCGTACATACATACATAAATACGAGTACATACACTGCTCGGTTGGCAAAATTTATTATTTTTATTATTATTGATTGAATGATATGATTAAAACAATAATTGAAGTCAGATCGATGTCGACGGCCTGAGTAGAAAGTATGCATGTAGTACTGTATGTACTATTATTGCTTTTGTAATTTGAATACGTCATTAAAAATGTCGAACAACGCCGTCGTATGGTCTTGAGAATGCGAAAAACAGTCCCGTTTACATTTCTCAAGACTTTGCAGAGCGTATGCTCGTCGTAGTAAGCAGTCGTAGTGGGTCGTTCTATTCTCCGAGCGTTGAGTAAGTTTAGTTGTTGTTGTCTTACTGCGGTGTCAACAATATTATTATAGATCATATTATCGTATGTTATGTTGTTAATCGCCCCAAGATATTCGAAAAGAAAATAATTCCAAAAAAAAAAAAAAATTCGGAATTTCTTTTTTTATATTGTAAATAAATCACACAAGAATAGAAAAAGTGCAAACACAAAAGCGCAATGAAATAGTTTTGGAATCAGTATCGGTTATTTTTCGAGACAATACGGAGTGAACGCACTGCAGTATAACTAAAGCACGGCTAAATATTGTTTTCTATTTTAGAAATTTTTTTTTTATAATAATTCTAAAATTATTATATTAAAAAATAATACTTTAAAAGATAAATTCTTAAAAGAATGTCGTCGGCTGAGTTGAGCAATGACGATGATAAGTCGAGGTATTTGTTTATGTTTTTTAAAGTGTGTGATAATTCGGTACCGTTCCGCTTTTTTCTTTGAGTGTATAGTTTTTCTATGTATAAATTGTTATAAATTTCAATTTAATTAAAAAAATTGCACTAAATTTTTGCTCACAAGTTGTCATCTCAAAAGTTATTTATTTCATTTATTTGATTTTAGATGTCAAGCACAAAAGGGTCAAGATGCTGAGCACGGTGTCGCAACTTCTTCGGACTTTGATCCGTTTGCGGAACGTAAAAATGAACATCCTACAACGTAAGTAAGAATCTTTAATTAAGTGATATACGAGTATAAAAAAACAAATCTAAAAATAATTTTAATGCATTTACGAGTAGTTTGTTAACACCACATTTTTTTATTTTTTTAAGAGTGCCGTTGTTGTTGTATGGTGCGTGGTTTTATTTTATGGGAGTATTTTTTCACACAAACGTTTCTTTCTTGCGGCTCGCGTGAATGCCTTTTACGGCTACTTTTACGAGTATATTTTTTAGGCGAGTATTCTTATGGGAGTGCCATTATTTTCGCCATTTCTCGTCAATTTTGATTTAGAAATAAACCGGAGCGAATCGAGCCACTGAAGAGTGCATACAGCAAGGCGAAATCCATTTCATCCCAGAAGAATTTTCACAAGAGATTGAAGGAAAATTCCTTTCAAAAAAGCATCATCGTCTAAAACTCACGGAACTCTAAGCTTCTAGCTTGTACGGGATTTTTTTTATGCGAATGATAAAATACTTTTTTTTAAACGCACGGTCATACATAAAATCAATAAGAGTTAAAACATTTTCTCGACAATAGATTCGGAAAATTAAACTCTTTTAATTTTTCAAACAAAAAGGTCTAAAACCTTTTAACTGTAGAAAAGTTGATATAATTTCTTCAATATATCAATATTATTTAATTATATTTTCACTGTCGTTTCTTCTCTTTTTTCATATTTTTGTTTATTTTAGCGACAATGAAACTTTAATGCATCTTCTAAAAGCATCTCTAGGGACCGGCATTCTCTCAATGCCGATAGCATTCATGTACTCGGGAATAATTCTGGGCATTTTTACAACCATTTTTACGGCTTTCATCTGTACTCATTGCAGTTTCGTACTGGTACGTACATGCGTGCATAAATGGATTGGACGATATTTACTTAACTTTGCAATAATTGAGTTTATGAATCTTTTTCAATATTCAATATTTTTTGTTTGTTTGCTTGCTTTCTACCATTTGTTCGTCCATTTCAGGTTAAATGTGGTCATAAGCTGTACTACAAGACTCGCCGCACGAAAATGAGCTTTGCCGAAATTGCTGAGGTAGCCTTTCAAAATGGTCCCAAGTGTACACGACGTTATGCAACGTTCGCCAAAAATTCCATACTTTTCGGTTTATTCCTGACTTTCTTCGGCACCGGTTCGGTTTATGCTGTTATTGTGGCGAAAAATATTGAACAGGTTTATATACTTTTTACTCTTAAGATTTCTTCAAAAATTTGTAGCTCATAAAGTCTTTGTATCGCCCTTATACAGTCTTTATACGGCGTTCGTACAGTCTTTTTCATTAGTATCAATTAAAATTTACCCATATTTCTTTTAAGCTTCTGGAACACTGGTTGGGTTACGATATATCTATACGTCTATTGATCGCTTCACTGCTCATTCCCATCATTTTACTCTCTTGGATTCCTAACCTCAAGTATCTGGCGCCTGTCTCCACCATAGCGAATATTTTCATGGGTCTAAGTTTGGGCATTATAGTGTATTATCTGCTGCAAGATCTGCCAACGGTGGACACTCGTGACTACGCCCACGTTACTACACTGCCCGCCTTCTTCTCCATTACCATCTTTGCCATGGAAGCGATCGGCGTCATAATGCCGCTAGAGAATAACATGAAGACGCCGCGTAATTTTCTGGGCGTTTGTGGAGTGCTCAGTCAGGGCATGTCCGGTGTAACTATGGCTTATATGTTCCTCGGTTTCTTGGGCTATTTGCGTTATGGAGCAACGACCGAAGAAAGCATTACTTTAAATTTGCCAGTGGATGAATGGTAAGTACGGAGTAGTTCTTCCAAAAACCAGAAACTTCTACCTCAACATTGTCCATTTTCAAGGCCCGCTCAAGCTGTCAAAGTGTTAATCGCTCTAGCGGTGTTTTTTAGTGTCGGCCTGCAATTTTTCTGTGGCGTGGAAATCGTTTGGGATTCCATCAAGCAGAAGTTCACCAAACGTCCATTGTTTTATAATTACGTCTTACGGTATTATGGCAAATTGTAACACTAACTGTTAAGTCTGTTATTAATTGTCAAATTGACTATCATTAACAGAACTGTGGTAGTCTCGAGCGCTGTTTTACTCGCTGTGGCCGTACCCACTATAGCACCCTTCATAGGATTGATTGGGGCCTTTTGCTTTTCCACTTTGGGACTTGTCTTTCCGGTAAAGAGTTTGAGAATTTGGAGTTTTCAAAATGGAGAATGAAAAATACTTCATTTTCGTTTTTCTTATAAGGTCATTATCGAGGTGATCGCTAATTGGGACACAGGATTCGGTGTTGGTCATTGGTTACTATGGAAGAATATTTTCATTGGTATTTTTGGTGTGTTGGCGCTAGTTTTTGGTTCGATGAGTGCCATAAACGATATACTAAAGTTGTACAAATAGATATGAATATCAAGCAGCGAGAGGAAGAAAATATGCCATTATATACCATTACATACATACATTATATTATCTACATATATACGAATGCATTAATTTTTACAGTATTTTTCATAGAAACACTTTATAAACAGAGCTGCGTGCGTTGTGATAATGTGATTTATTTTTTAGTTACAAATATAAATGTGTATAACATATTAAAAAAAAATACCAATTAAACAAAATTACTAAAAATAAAAGCAAACTGAAAAAAAGAAAGGCAAAATATAGAGACAAATATTAACAAATAAATAACTAAAAATAACGATAGAAATTAAAATAATAATTTAAAAATTAAATATCATAAATATCATTATATAGAAAACTACAGAAAAAAAATGCAGTTAAAAAATAATTTAAAATTTATATTAAAAAATCAAACTATGTAATTAGAAAAATTACTGCTTTAACAAAATGCTATACATTATTTAGTAAAAAAGTGCCTAAAATTAATAAACTCTTTAAAACATTTAAACCGAAAATTTTAAAAAGCTACATAAAGGATACTACAAAAAATTATGAATCTCACAATTTTTAGTTTTTTTGTATGTTCATTTGTCAGTACAAAAAATAAAATTATACTATATAATTATAACACTAATCACAATATGTATATAAATATATATATATGTGTTATAGCCTTTTTTAAAAAATTAAGGCAAACAAATTATCTTTTGTTATAAAATTATATAAATAATTTAAATAAAGATTTGACAGTACATAAAATATACCATGTACCACCGACACATTTTTTATTTTAGATAAAGTTTTAGACATCTAAACATAACAACAATCTTAAAAACGTAAGCTCTTGAAAAACTTAAATATCATTTCTTTTCGCAAGCTGTTTTTCGAAGGTAAATAAATCGCTTTGAACTCTTTAGATTACTTTCAAAATAAATTATTATATACAAAACAGACTTTCACTGAAGGTTGCACTGAAGTGGATCCGTTAAATCACGTTCATAAAAAATTCAATTTAGTTGATACAAAAAAATACGGAAATAAAGGTTATGATTACGTAATTTGAAGAGTAATCTCATCATAATTTAGCTCCAAATAACAAAAAAAAAATTCATTTATCCTTATAAAGCAAAATATTCTATAACAAATAGTTAAAAGCAATCAATAAATAACAATCGGATCAATAGAACCAAATGGAAAAATAAAATACACCGATTTATTTTCGAAATCAGGTGAAGAAATTTCAAGCGCTAAGGTTTTGAAAACATCATGATTACAATAATAAGGTATGTATGGATGTATATTTGTATATTTTCGCGGACGTATGGACGTATGTCATTGATTTGTACACATTTCTAGCTCTTGGTACCGATGACGACTTTAATGTAATGCAGTAAATAAATTCTTCAATATGTATATAAAAAGTTATTGTGTTGCGTTTTCCTTCGAGCGCTTTTGGAAAATTGAAAGTTTTCGTAGTAAGCCATGATTAAATTGAAGTGAGCTTCCACGAGATAATCACCATTGTGATCATCTGCACCAAAACCTTCAAGGAAATGAAAAATTAGTTTAAGCAGCAAAGAATAATCGATTTACAACGATTAAGCATTTCAATTCACTTCAAGTCTTTTTGAGAAAAAAAAAATTTATTACGCTGTGAATACTTCGGATACTTTTAATTTATATAAAAAAAATAGTAGCGGCAGATTTTGAACTAAACTTTATGACTACTATATTTTTTAATGCTACTACTATTATTGATCTTAATATTACTGCGAAGAGCGTCGCAACCGATTCTTTGCTTTGGTTCTGCAACAAAGATTTTCTAAGATTTCAACAATATCACTAACCGCCATAACAATATCAATAACACCAAAGTCACGACTTGCAACATAATGAAAGAATGAATGAATCATGATCAGAGTAATGAAGACTTTTAAAGCATCAGCACAAGAATCATGCTGTGGCTTGAGTTAAAAAGTCATTGAGAATATTGCCGCAATATAACATTTCGACATTGTCATCGTCATCATCATCATCATCATCATCCGAATAAATGATTATTATTATCGTTTGTTTTGCTTAAGCTGATAAGTTCTATTTTAAACAAATATATTTTTAATGATACATTTATTAACATTCATCCATGATCCATCAATAATAGAGATGACGGTGACAATGATAGGCAATAATTTTCCTGAATTCTACGCTGTAATAAGAAGAATAATTTATAAACATTTTTTAATAAATTATTTTAAAATAATACTACTAATATTTGTTGTTTGAAAAATGCACTCAGATTTTGATGGCATGACTTTTTTGTTACCATAATCATTGTCTGTCGTGTTTTTTCTTAAACAGCTTTACTTACCGATATACATATCAACAATCTGATAATTTAAAAGATGATAATTCGTTTTAAATAATTTATCAAGGTTTTATATAGTTTAATTTGTTCCCTTACTTTGATGATAATAAACATAAACATTGTCCCGCAAGGAATTTTTTTTTAGAAACCTAAAGATCGTGTTGTTTGTAGCAACATGATTTCATCACAGTTAATGATAATGAACACCTTCATTGAAATTGGTAAAAAAAAATTTCAAAAAATTAAAAGAAGAACCATAAAAAAACAAATCGTAACAAAAAGTGCAACCGCGCGTTCACCACGAACCACAATCACTTGCCGCTGCTGACTGGAGCAAAGACAATTGAAATAATTGCAACAACAACAGCAACAATAGCAACAACAACAGCAACCATAACAACGGCAGCATCAACACTTCAACTTCATCTGATAAGACCGACCGTCTTGGTTTCAATTCAATATCTTCCGTTGCTGGCTTCAGTCGCTTCAGTTCTTCTTTAACATTCTTCTGTCAAGATCGTCGTTGTGCTTCATTTTCATTGTCAATGGTCGGTCTAACAGAGTTATTCTCAGGGCAGTGTTACTCTTGTTGCTACAGAATTGGTCAGCAGCAATTTGTCCAAAAAATTCTCTTAAAGTGAAGTGAATTGTAGACAATTTTTTCGCTTTTTTTGTTTTTGATTTTAGCTTTTAGCTTTTGCTTTTAGCTTTCATGTGATCTACATATTGTGAAACTTGATTGATTGATGGCTGGATGGCTGATTGGCGAGCGCGTGAGCTCGAGGTGCCACCACATGCAGTTACTCTTAGCCATCATTGCAAATGTTGTTACAGTTTGGTGCCGCAGATGGCGGTCATTAAATATAGTACATTGTTTTTGTAGTGACTGATTATCATAAATTCAATGACTATAACTAAAATGTAGTAAATTCTGTTGGTAGCCAGATTGTGATTGTGATTGTGCTTATGCTTGCTTGCACTGACTTCACTGTAGGTAGTTCATAAAGCCAGGTTCGACCAAGAAAAAAAAAAGAAATATTAAAATATTAAGAGAAAAAAATCAATTCTTAGTCTACTCTTGAAATTCTTTGTTGTTTCCATACTTTAATGCCATATTCATATTCATGAGAGATAACAGTTTACCACGATCTTCGGAGACAACAACACGCATTTAATAAATATCATATTTCTTTTAACAATTTGGATAATATTGTGATTGGACAAATTGTTGTACCTAGCTGTTATTTATAGACCACTTCGCGTTGAGATGAGTTTATGACTATTGAAAAATAATAAAAAAAATGCATTCTTTTGCACTACTATTCGTCATAATCGCGTTATGCGCCGCCACCAACATCGTTTCTCCGAGTTTGGAAAGAAATCATAAAGTGAGTTTTAAAAAAAAGAGAAAAAGTGTTTTTTAAAAGTTTTGTAGTAAGTTATTCAAAAAAAAAAATTGTTTCACATAAATTCAAGCCCTCAAGAAAAAATAATTTTCATAAAAAATATAATCCAAAGATGACATCATTCTAAGAGTTAAATTTCAACTATTTATTTCTGAGTAGGTCAAGCGTGATCACCATAGAACCGTCTAATTTTTTTCACAATGCTAAAATTGATCTTGTTTGCATGAGCTGCATAGAAAAAATTTAGAAAACAGAAGAAATATTTGATTGCACAATGTTTTTGCTGTATTTAAATGAAGGTGAAGGTGTACGCGTGCTTTGAAACCTTCTCATTTTTTAGTTTAAAGTTCTACGTTTTCTCTAGTTTTCTCTAAAGTATCTCTTCTTTTTTTCGTTAATTTCCAGAAACGTCAGATTTATCGTGAACACGTTTCGCCTCATACGGGCGGACGAATACCGGACACAGCGTTTCAAACTGATCGTCTCTTTCTCAATAGACTTCAGAAGGATGGTATTGCAATCCCCGATGGGGTCCTACTGGAGACACGTACTCCACAGGTACATACTATTCTTGTGTCAAATCGCAAAATAGTTTGCAATAAAGCTATTTTCTCTCAAATCATTAGGTTTATCCTTTTCTAAGTAAACCAATGCGTGAAGTTTATCGTGTAGCCTTGAGTCCAGATACCGGCTTGATGGAATCCTCCTCCTCCTCATCGACCTCTTTCTCCCATCGAGGAGCTCGTCATGGTCATCATAAGAATGGAGGAATTACACCATCGGTAGAGACCACATACCTTTACCCACAAATTCATGGACAACCAATGCTTAAGCCAGGACGAGAACCAAAATATCCCATACACAGAGAAATACAATTGCCAAATTCACAGCTGTTTCAAAAAAAAACACAAACAAAATATCGAGGTAAGTGGAAGAAGGTCAGATTATGCCTAAGATTATGATAAGATTATGGTAAGTTTTAAAAAAAAAATCCCCTCAACTTTTTGCAGCTTCTAATCCCAATCCATTGGATGGAAGTATAAATGATCAGAAATATCCCAAAATTCAATCCTTTCAAAATCTGAATATTGCTAATGGACCATCCTCAAGGCCTCGCTATTTTGCAAAATATGATTCGGAAGAGGTAAGTTTTTAGTGTTATACAATATTTTTTTAGCACGAATTTAATTAAAACCGGTTTTCTTGACAGCTTCTCGATGACTTCGACAATTTTTTCAACAGTTTATATTTACATGGTTCTGGCAGATTCTCTGGTGATAAATTGAATAGATATTCTACACGATACGCTAGACATTAAGTGTTTTGCAAATCAATACAATATAAATAAAAACTTTTGGTTCCTGAAATTTTTGTGATTGATATTGATTAATAAATTTATTTCAGTGCATATCAAGGTAACAGTAAAATTTAAATTGATTCCATTACAAACAATTTGGTCATTAAAAAAAATATTTGCAAATATTGAAAAGGAAATTATTTCAGTGTTTCAGAAAATTGTATAAAAACGTATGCAACCATCAACCGACTTCAGTGTATTCTTCTTTGCATACTTTTTGGCTGATTTGAAAATTTGTTTACAGAAAACAAAAATACTGTGAGAAATTTTACAGTGGTTTAGGAAAACAACCGAAAAACATTAATATTTTTAAAAAAACTGAAGATTGGGAAAAAATTTCAAAGAAGTCAATTATAAAATCACTTAATTTTTCTGAACAAATAAGTTATTTGTGATTCCATGCATGCATGGCTTCAAGTCTCGAGTAAAGTTTTCATAACATTTGTCTCGTTCTTCGTATTAACCAATATTTCGAAGTAATAATCCTTATTGACAATATGCTTATAAATTTATTAAACGAATCAATTTATGTAAGTGTACCTTCTTAGTTCACTTTATTTCATGTAACTCCTACATTTTCTCAATTAAGAAATTGCAAATTGCAAAAAGAAGAAAGAAAGAAATTAATAAGGAATAAAAACAAAAGTAGTACGACTAAACTGAAATCAATGGATCGAATATTAGCTGGGCTGAACGGACTGGGACGATCCAATTGTTGGTCACGCGTCTATGCTTTGAAGCTTAGCGCTTAAAATAACTTGAAGTTAGTCAAGCACCAAACATTAGCAACCTCTGCAAAGCTTACAGCTACAGCTACACAACTAACAAGCATCATTGCCCGTTTAAGAGCTAGAGCACCAAAATTTTAAAAGTTTTCAAATATTTCTTTTTGGAGTTTATTTCGCGAATTGGTCATTCAGTTCACTTTTACCACGACAAGAAGACGAACGTCGCGCGAGTAGTCATTTGCAATTCTTTTCCCAGCGCAGTGACAGAGACAGTTTCCTCTTCTGCATCGACAGGCAGTAGTTACTTCTCACGATACCGTGCTGCAGACAACGCTTCAGCAGACATGTTTTTATCGCATTTTTTGGCTCTACCGCTTGGTCTAGTATTGATATTGGGTTACGTTGTTTGCATTGAGATTCAGGTAAGTAATTAAGCTTCGATTAATAAAGAAATTTAAAGGAAAAACATATTTCAAGAAAATTTTATAATTGTGTTATTGTATTTTTTTAAATTACTATATGAAAAAATTAATAAACTTTTTTTGACAAAAAATTAGTCGTTGAAAAAAACGTGAAAAAATAATAACCGTTTTTCGATGTAAAAATTTTACTTTTCGACATAAAAAGTAGACGTAGCCATTAAATGCTACAACCTTTTATTTTGTTTATACTAATTATTAAGTAATTTATCACTAATTATAAACATTCTTTAATAAATACGTAATAAAACATATTTTATGCACGTTATACTATTTTGTCCACTCCCGAAACTTTTCAAAACTTGTTTGTCTCTTGCTACCTTTCACTGAAAAAATCAAATTAATAATAAACTTATTTAATTGCTTTAATTCTTAAATCATTTTAGTACTTTTTCAAGTTTGCAATAAGCCTTTAAAGTTTATTTCCTTATTATTCATTCTAGTACAAATTTAACCATTTAGAGCAACTATTTAAATAGATATTTTTATACTATGCCCGGCAGTGGCGTATATAAATCTCGTTTTTGGGGGATCCCAATCTTTTGGGGCGGGGTCCAAAGTAATTTCACCTATGAAAATTTTTGGTGTTTGTATAATTTAAAGAACTAAATACAAAAATTAATAAATATATATAAAAACTATAATATAAAAGCAAGAAAGTATCAAATATTTTAGGAAGCCTTTTGAATCAGTGGATCCCGCACCCTTTCCTAAATACGCCACTGATGCCTGGTGTGTAGTCGTAAATATCATCAGCTCTTAAACGTTATAATAATAAAAATTGCACGCAACGTATGCGTTCGAGCGCCAACGTTCACTTTTGACCCAAAAAACGTTAAAAAACCCATTTTATTGTGTTTTTCAATAAATCTTTTTTTTCTCGACAGTGCAGCAGAACCGGTCCAATTGTTACAGTGATACAGATTTTATGCTGGTCTTTTACGATATTCATCCATCATACCACCAACGTATTACTTACGAGTATTGTTTTCTATGTTTCGCATTAGAGAGAAAGAGTAGGGAAGACGATAGACGCTTCTTGGAAATGCAACCATGATAGTGGTTCAAAAAAAGGTTATTGTTGCATAAGATTTGCGGTTGTTCAATGGACTAGAAAATGGTTTATTGTTGCATAACTTATTTGGGGCAGACGCTGTTTCCACTGGGCATCTAACCTCAAAATTTTTACTTTCGCTAGAAAGCAAAAATGGTTGTCAGTTAACGAATCGGATTTAAACAAAGTAAAAACCGTTAAATTTAAAGTTGACGGTTGCGGTTATCAAGGTTTCTTAAAATCATCTGTTGATCATACAAGATCCCAACGTATTTGATATAATTTGCAGATAAATGATTCGATTGTTTTTAAATCGAGAAACATTTTAAAAATTTTAAATAATTTAGCAATATTCCAAAAAAAATTAGGGGAAATTTATTTCTAAAATGATATAGAAATCTCTTCTTAAACGTCTGTGTATGGACATAAAATAATTTTTCCACTTTCTTTCCTTTCTCAAAAAGACTTTCGGCCATCTCTTCCATCCGCCCATCGAAGAGCATGTCGGAAAACGTCGTGAAGAAAAACAAGATTTGAGCAAAATACCTGGCGTCGCTGGAGTTGATTATCCCATTTATCATGTAGTGCCGCATACCAATTTCCATTGCGGCAATGTCCCGGCGGTACCGGGTATGTATGCTGATGCCGAAACCGGTTGTCAAGCCTATCATGTCTGTCAAGACAGCAGCGAAGGTCATAAAGACGCCTCATTCCTGTGCACAAACGGAACGCTTTTCAATCAGAAGGAGTTCGCCTGTGACTGGTGGTATAATGTCAAATGTGAGGAGGCCAGTAGTTATTATCAGTGAGTTTGCATAGAGATCCCATCAATGATTAAAGCAACTCATCGATATTCTTATCCGTTTCTTGTTGCAGTTTAAATGTCGATCCGGAGCATAACCCTTATATTCCCAAGAAGAAGCATGACGTGAAAGAGCATGAAGCTTTCCTTATCAATGTTTGAAGTAACCGAATTTTAATGAAATGTTTTTGTGTTGTACAATGCTTTCCTTGTCGCAAAATTGATCCGTAACGAAAATAAATTGGACTCATCACTCATTCAACCTTTTGTAATTCAGCACTGCACAATTAATTAAATTAATTTGTATTTTATCGTATATAAAATTTCTGAAAAGGCTGGATTTAAAAGAATTAAATTTACGTCTGTAGAGTATTGAACTTTATGTTTCTGTAAATGCATTTGCATCGAATGGATGAATTGATCCAACTTGTTTTTAAGCTTGAAGGAACTTATCTTACGTAGCCATTTTAAAGACAACAGTTTACAAACTTTGCAAAACTAATTCTTAGTTTAGGTAATCTACAATATCAACTTAAATAATCCATTAGAGTTGGCAGCATTCAGTACTTCCAAAAATTTGGATTATGCTCCATTCGGCGCTGAAATGTTGTATACCAACTTTGCAACGTCGATAGCGGTACCATTGCCTCATTGCACATGGGCGACATTTGTTGAGGATTGACCGTAAAGCTAGAGGCGTAGTTAAAAAAGTTCTCAAGCATTTTCTGACTAAACTGTAGGTTAGCCGTGGCGCTGGACTGAAATAAATCGATCTGTGATCTCTTAACTCTGAGGTAGATAAAATCTTCAACATACCACTGCCGGCGTTAACTGTTGGACTGACAATTCAGGTTCAATTGATATGCCAATTTGAGCGATATTAGAAATCTCTTGTGCACCAAAAATCATTCCGTTGGTCTGTGATTCAAGTTCATGGCCTTTCTTCAGTTGTGATATCTTGAATATCGCCGATGGCTTGGTATTCGAAATGTGACCCAAATACTGCCAAGTTGGCGCGAAATTTGCGTCCGGCCAGCTAAAATATACAGCTGCTGCTGTACCCTCGGGTAATGGCACCACTCCGGTGAGAAAGACTACAATGTAGTTTATGTGATCAATTTCAGGAACAGTAATGAGCAGTTTGTTCTCATCGACCGGCGTGAAATTGGTTTGGGGCTACAGCGCGTTGGTAATGAAATGTGGGTTGACAATTTTATTCCACAATGAAAAAAGCATATTTACCAAACGTCCTGAAATAATAAGTCCAAACATTTTGATTGCTTGAATTTTAGAAAGCTCAAGCTCCAGGTAATCACTTCTTTCTTCTAGAACAAAAAAATTTCGCTGTTTATCAAGGCGCTACCAGCAGAAGCGTGTCAACGGCAAAATGTTGACAGATCAAATCAGCTGTCAGTGATTCTAAGCATGCGGTTACAGGTAAATACGATAAATGTTAACAGATTTTAAATTTTAAAGTTAAATCGGCTGGCATATTTGCCTACACGGTGCCGATTAGGATTCTCTCATGTACCATTTCAAGATGTTGTTCACACGTGCGTTTGATCGCAAGCGACGATTTGCACCTTTAAGTTCACATTACTGCGATTAGTCTCCACGTCATTGCATACCCCTTCACACTACTGTGAAATATTGCTTTCTCTTTTAGATAAATGTGCGGTCCGTCGCACGTGCAGGTACCGTCCAAAAGATGAGCGTCAAGGCTCAACGCGAATATGCTTTTAATCTTCTTACAGCAACTTCGCAAGATAACACGAGATAGAACTCCACGAAAGATTTGTGTTGCATGATAGCTTTCATGGCTAAATAAATCTCTTGTAAAGCCGTTAGATTTCAAATGATGTTACATCAAAAAAAAGTCGAAATCAAAATTTTTAAACATTTTCTTTTACAAAAAACAGTTCATTGCAGTTAGTTTTTTTACAATACTTATAAAAATATATTGTTTTTTTCGGAAGATACGAATAAAATCTAATAACATAAAATTCACAGAAAAATATACAATTATTTAAGTAGTCCCCCTCAAATGCATTATTTGCATTATACATGTATATATTTTTACATACATAAATCCTTTAGGCAAGTGTATATCCATGTATTGTGTGTGCGTTTTATTTGTATCGTACAGCCATATAATATACGCATGCATAGAGAATGTATATGTATATAAAAATATATATAAATATTCATGTGCATATTTTACAATAATACTATGTTGTAGTATTCTAGAAACACCTTACAAACTAATCACCCAAAAAATAACAGCTAGTTTTTATTTCAGCAGTACGAAGTGTAAAGTTTTAAAATCTAATTCTTCTACAAATATCACAACAGTTATACCACATACGATAAAAATTTAAGGCACATTTTTGTTTTTTAAAACAATCAGCTCGTAAAGACGTCTTTTTAAATTAAAATCTTCCGTATTATTTTTTATCTTTTGGTTTTTCATTTTTTTTTTCTTCTGATTTTGATGCACCTGCCGGCACCGCTTTCGGCTTCGCAGCCTCTTTAGCGACCACAGCTTTCTCTTTGGCGACCACAGCTTTCTCTTTGGCTTCCGATTGAGCCTTAGCTTCCGCCTCGGCCGCAGCTTTCATTTCAGCGAGTCTCTCGGCGCTTATTTCACCCAATGCACACACAATTAAAGCTTTGTACTCCTTTTCATGCATCTTCTTGTTGCCGGTTGAAGGTGCGGCTGCCGCACGACGTGTACAAACTCCGATGTCTCGCCTAAACAAAAATAAATTAATTATGTTAAAAAAATATAATAAAAATTAACATAAAAAATCAACAATAAAATAAATATAAGTATGCGATAAAAAAAAGTAATTGTATTGTATTCGGGGCTTAATTCTATTGTATCTTCAAAGGATAATTCCTCGAAAAATGAGTTTTTCTGAAACCATTTAATTTGTGGCAATTTTTTTTTTTTTTTTTAATTTATTTGATTTTTTTTTTTTACTCTCTTTTGTTATTTTGCTAGCATTTGCTTATGGCCTTATTTTCAATAAGCGCTTTGATTAAGATTCTTAATTTAAGAGGCGAGGACTCGTTTCTGATCACCGTGATCCTAAAAGCGAATTACAAAGCGACTCGTTCGCTTCTATAAGCTCTTACGTTGTTTTAATGCTTGTTGTTTTTGGTCCATTCGTAATCATAATGGCTTCTCATTTGTTCTCATAATTGATTAAAGGGGAGTAAGTGTGTTTGTGTGTGCAATGCTAAGAAGGACCACGAAACTCACGCTCATAGCAAACTCGCTCTGTGCAGCAAAAGATAGCGGTCGAGCGACTGAAACAAATGTACATATGTGCTGAACCTTTGACGCTTATATAAGACGCTGGTAGCGGCTAAACGCTTTAAGCGGAGCGATTTTTTCGTGGCCCAGGCATATCGAAGGAGCTTCTCGTGTATCGGAGATACCAAACTCGAAAGATCGGCTTCGATTATTGAAAATAAGGCCATTCATTTTGTATTGTTACCAACAAAATACTGATTGTATAAAATAAAAAAACATACAATAAAATCTAATGCACTAACATCATAAGTGTTGACATACAATAATACATATTATGTATGGACATCCGTAAATGTATATACAAAACTCACTATTATAGTAGTATTAAGTATAATTTGACCATTGATCAACGGCATTGATTAATTGTAAATCAGTGCTATTGGATTATAGTTGAGCTCTTAACTATACGTATGCATGTATGGATATGTATATTTATACATTACAATATTACACTTACTCTTCCTCATCAGATTCCTCTTCTGTTTCCTCAACTTTTTTTGATTGCATTTTATCTTTACAATCTTGCCACAATCGTGATACGAAACTCATCCTGTAAGAATTAAAAAAAATGAGCAACTTTTTATAATTGATATAACTACGAAGATATAAGAAGCTGATGATGAAGAGGAAGAAGAATGGTAATGTAGTTAATAAAGTTATTTTCATTATGTACATATGTATGTACATACATACGTACTATAGTCTTATATAGGTACCTAAGTAATCTTAAATGAATTGTGTATATACGATGTGTATAGAATTTTGCTTAATTATTATCGTAATAACAATTAGATTCGTTATTATAAATGCTAGTAACTATTAATCAGTCTAAATATAACTAGTGCAATTATTTCTAAATTTTTGTTCGTTAAAAATTAAGTAATAAAAAACCTTGCTTTACGAGTATTATCATCATCTTTATTTTATGTTGAGGTAAATACAAATTTTTAACCGAAATAAAAAACTTTCCTGGATTAAATTATATTTTATAAGTAGAATAATGTCAAGAGACCAACCATACTCGTATACTCATTTTCCTTTAAGGCTTCGAAAATAATTGACCTAACAATTCTTTCGATCTTGGTAAAAGGCTGTATTTTATTATTATTTTTTGATTATTATATACTATTTATTATACAACTGAAATAAAGTTATGGTCAAATGGTCAAATAGTTAATAATAAATAGCTATTTTTGAAGAAAAATTAGGTAAAATTGAAAACAGCAGGAGATAAATAAACAAATAGAAAGGATTTTGTTCATATCAATTTTAAAATTTAATACACATAAAAGATTATAAAAAATTAGAATGTTTTATATTTAAATGTTTTATAAAAGGAATACAATTACTTGAAGTCGTATAAATTTATTTTATTGTATGAAAAAAATGTAGCAAAACATTTAATTGTAGCTGGTGAAAATTGGCAACAGTGTTGAAAATGAGCACGAAATTGATAAATATTTTTCTAATATCTAAAAACAAGTCAGTGGCCAAATTATTTGATACAAATACAATAGAAATAAGAAATTTATATGGCGTATACGAAACCGATTTGTCTCTCCCCCTCCCACCCTCCACACAGACGATAATCATTATTGACGTTATGAACAAAGACTGAATCCACCGCTCGCTGATGGCGGTGGCAATGGCGTTGACGGCGGTGGTGGATGGTGTTAGTGACGAAGAGTGCTCTCGAGAGATTTACTACGAGAGATTCGTAGTTTTCTAATGCAATGAATTTCTAAAATACTTGTACTATTGTTCTGAATTTTATTGTATAATGTGTTTTTCTGTTAAGATTTTCGGTTTTTATTGGTTTGCGGTTAAAATGAACGAACGAACCAAAAAAAAAGCCGACGCCAATCGGCGGCCACATTTGCCGAATTATAATAAAAATTCTTTTGTCAGTCGGTAATTTTAATTTATAGAGACGGCAAATGTTATGCTCTCAACTGACGAAAATTCGTACAAGTTTAGTGTAGAAAAATTTTATGTGAAAAAGGAAAAAGAAATTATAGAATAAATAGAAAATAGTGCGACGAGTGTTACTCTCAGTTTTCCTAATTTATCAATTTTTGTCGTTAAGTACAGCAAGCTTTTGCTGCATAAATTTCATCATAGGTCAACTATTGGTTAAAATGAATAAACCGCTTTTAGCGGACGAAAGCAACACTTTGGCTGAATGTCAAGACCTAATGTCTTTAAAAACGGCTGAAGATGATGTTAAAGACGACCAACATAAAATGACAGATGCTAAGGTCGAAGGGCAACTGCTAGAATATAGTATTAATAACGAAAACAACAACAACCACAATGGGATGTGGGCGATTGAGTATAAAAAGAATTTGATACAATCTGAACCATTACAAATTCGAATGCGTGATGAGAAAAACTCGCAAGAGAATTTAACACCTTTGAAAAGATTTATTAGTCCTCTTCAAAAAGACCATTTGTCGAGAGAAACTTGGGAAAATACAGTGCAGAGTGAGGAGAGCGCTGAGAAGACGTCTTGGAGATCTCAATATAAGAATCGCAGCACCACAAAGACATTTCCATTGATCCAGCATAAATTATTTAACAGCTTCTCATTTCCATTGAGTGTACCGATGGTAGTAGAAACTCACATTAATTCGGTTAGTGCTGAAAAAGAAAGGAGACTACCATCTTTGCATGTTGCCAAAGAGCAAACTATTAATGCTTCCCCACTTTGTGCAGAGAAATTGAGATCTTTAGAAAATACGATTAATTTACTCAGAGAACAAAACCTGGAGCAATCAACAGGGTCTGTCATACTACGAAAATTTCCGCTCAGATTTGGAGCGAATGAACTAAGGCTTCATAAAAAGCGTTATTTATTTCCAAGCACAACAATTTTAACACCCAACGCAACAAAAACAACAACAACAACAACAACAAATATGAGTATTCAAAATTATTACATTTTTCATGATCGAAAAAATCAAGTTCAACGCTACGATAAGGAAGCTTTCGATGAAAGAGAGCATAATGTTGGACGAGATTTTCAAATAAATTTTAATTGCTCTTTTCTGCAAGAGCACGCAAAACAGAACGAACTACAACAACAACAACATCAAAGACAACCAAAGCAACATATTATGGACGAAAAAAGCCCGCACGAAATCGATGAGACTCATAATTCAGCTAGTATTGGTGAAGCATATGAAGAGACTAAATCGGCGAAACGAGAACAGCAGCATATTATTATTAATAATAATTTGGATGATCCAAATGAGCAAGCGATTTCAAACTATGGGCCTCCCACAACAACACCAAAGAGCGAACATTCAGAGCAGTTAGAGGATCTCTTAGACGCGTCTACGCGCACCTCGGTATACCTCGGCGACCACAGTATAATGAATGTTGACAGGGTGATTTCTCGCATACCGAAAACGCCAGAAACGCCAGAAGTTTGCTCAGATGGATACAGTTCGTCTTCGAAAGACGACGTCGCTCCACGTTTGCACGGTGTCACTGCTAGAGTCCAACTGCGTCAGTCGCAAGACAGCAGAGTAAAATTTGGCTCAACGCTGCCATCGAAAACCGACGCGCCGGAGCGAAAGGAACAGTTCCAACCGGAAGTTGGTGCTGAATCAAGTGAACTCGTAAACGAGAGTGGCATTGAATATTTTAAAAATACTCGTACTAGGTCAGGCGCGAATGCCCGCAAGCGTCAGGCGTCAGAGAAATTGAAAGCGGAAATAGATGACGTGGTCGGAGTCGGACTAGGTAACGTTTCGGAAATTGTGAAAAGTGAACATTTCACTGGAGAGTCCAGTGTGAAAACGGCGACTGTGGTTAGTTCGACTTGCGTTAAAGACATTTGTGGAAAAGCGGTGCCTGAAATGAAGTTCGAAATGAAAGGATTTAAGAGTGGCCTGCCGGAAACGGAAGGCCTACGTCGACGTGGCCAATTTAAGAATGAGCAAAGTGCAGAGACTCTAACGGCTGTTCCGCGCTCTACATTATCTGCGGACTCGAAGTATGGCAGGAGCGCAATTCTACCCGCTACGGTCACTGAAATCGGTCGTTCAGTTTCGGTGGACGGTCCGGCGGACAGCGTGCTGCCTGTGCGTACGCGTTTGCGAAGGCAGAGGCGCACAAACTCGGAGGATCAACCTGAGGATCCGATCGAGCGTTTGAATCGTCTGCGGGCTCGTATTACGGGGGCTTTGAGTGAAGTGAAGGGTGTCCTCAAGCAATACAGCACTGAGGCGGAGGCGGACGAAGGAGCGGCGGATGGAACGCAGCCAAAACAAACAGAAAATAAAGAACCTGTACACTTTCGATTTGTGAAAATAGTGCGTCGTAGAAGTATTTTCAACGAAGAAGATGAAGAAGGTACAGAGAAACCGAAAATGGAGGATGAGACAACAAAGGATCAGAAGGAATTTGAAGATCAGGACAAAAGGAAAGAGGAAAATAAAGTGAAATCTGAAAATGAAAATCAGGAAATCTCAAGGCGTGAAGAAGATAAGTCGTCGGAAAAATCAGCAAAGGAAGACAAAAGCGTCCCAAAAGTTGGGAAAGATAAGGCCACTATTTCATTAACAACTGAAGCAGAAAGAGAGAATGAATTTAAAGACGGAGAAAAAGAGAAAGTGAAATTAGTAGTAAAGGAAAGAAATAACCTCGTGGAAGGGGAACGAAATTTAAGGCAGTTGAGCACTGAAAAACACTTGACGGAAGCGGGACAAAAGTTGGAGTCAGCAGAAGCGGAAAGAGCACAAAGTGATGAGAAAAATTGTGCAAGCCAACCCATTGAAATTATAAGTGTGAAGGAAAATAAAGCCTTGACAAAGGCCGAAACAGAACTCAAAATGCCATCCCTCGAAAAGCATGCGATAAAAATAAGTACCGAAAAAAGGGCCGAAAATACTAAAAGCTTAAAAGTTGAAGCCAATTTGGAGGAGCGCAATAAAGTGCCCGACATTAAGGCCACCACGCCTCACTTAAAACTCAAAAAGAAAGTCGCAGCCAAAGCAGCAGTCGTCGACCGGCGGAGCTCCATAGCTGCAGTTGAAGGTTCGAAAATCCAGCCCCCGCTGCCGGCCACAGCACCGACAAGTCTACACTCGCAGCGACGCCCTTCAGACTCTGAGGCGATCGTGAAAAAGAAGAAGTTCTCCGTTAAGAATACTGCCAATAACGAAGCTGTTGCACTGACGAAAAAAATTGCACAAGTTAAACGACCGTCCGTGAAGCGTCCGAGTGCAGACGTTACTGCAGCGTCGGAGTCAAGCGATGCACCTGAAGTCACCGTAAAGCCAGCGCCGGCAAAAGCGAACGCGCAAAGAGACGACAAAGACACGCGAACTAATTTAAGCGGCAAGGATTCAGCGACGGCAGCGACATTGGCAATGCCATCGGTGATGGATGAGCCATCGGTATCGGTCGCCAAAGCAAAAACGACGACAGCTGACTCTGGCATGGCAAAGAAATTGGATAACAAAAGTGCTGCTGCCGAGAGTGGCCGCCCTCCTGTTCTCTCAAGTGCATTGCGAGCCAGCAAACCGAACGGTCAGGCAGACACGGCTACAGAACAATTGGCGAAGTTGCTGGGAGAGTCGTCGCTCATTATTCGCTCAACAGAAAGCTCAGCAGCATCGGCCGAGCCAAAATCTGCAGGAAGCGATTCCCGACCTTCGGCTGTCAATCGGGGACACGCCGGGGTATCGCAATGTATTCATGACCAGATCGTCGCTGACTGCCACCAAACGATCAAAGAGGTCAAAGTCGAACAAGCGGCAGCGTCTGCAGTGAGCGAAAGTCGCAGCAACGTACCCATAAATCATAACGAAATTGAAGAAATAGTGGCGGAAGATCAATTGCAGCAACGAGCTGATTTCACGACAGAGCAACAGGTGCTCGACGTCACTGTCGCGCTGTCGAAAACGCAAGTGCAAAGTCTTTCCAAGTCTGCAGCTAATGCCACGACGCTGACTATAGCGGACGAGCTGCTAGGGCTAGAAGCTACAAAAGCTACCGCCACTGCGCCGGCAGCTGACAGTCCCGAAGAAACTTCGACTAGTGTCGCATCTGATACAGCAGCAATGCCCGAATTGCCAGCCATAAAAGTGGTACAAGTGTTCGCAGAACCGAATGTTCCAGAGCCGTTCAATGTGCCCCAGGAGGAGTTCGGCAAGAAGAAGTCCTTCATCAGGAATCTGGTGCGCAGGAGTTGCACCGAGAAAGCGCAGACGCATCGAAAGAGCGCCACTTCAGGCAAAGCAGTCATGACCCAAAAAGCGAAAAGTGATAAGAGTAAAAATGGTGAAGCTGGCGTCGTCATCAGCGAAGATAAAGTACCACCTTCGCCCACTCTGCCGCAGGCGGAGAGCCAGTTGCTGCCCGAGGGTGCTGCAGAGCTGAGGGCAACCGCAGAGGTATTATCCAACGAAGAAACCTTTGAGACTGCGGCAGAAGTCTCCGGCGAAACACCGGAACGGCCGGCCGTTGAGAAGAAGAAAAGACTTCTCAAGAAGAAAGTCATCATCAAGCGACAACAGCGTAAACTTTCCATTAGTGATAATTTTTTCAAGGCCTCCGCCGCCGACGAGTCGGCTCCCTTCGCGGAGGACACCGTAGAGAAACCAGTCGAATATATTAAGATCGCCAGCGATGAGGAGCAGGACTATGAGGAAATTGTGAAACCAGTCAGGCCGACCAAGAGTTGTCTCAAAGTGCGCGAGTTCGAAGTTGGCGAGTTGGTGATGTATGCCGAGCGTTATAGAAAAACGCAGGTGAGATGGAAGAAGGGCAAAGTACTGGAGCGCATCACCAGCATATCGTACAAATTGGAGGTGGAGGGCAACGAAGTGTCGGCCCACATAAGCTACATCAAGAAATACACGGGAAGGAAGGTGAATTTTGGCGACAAGGAATATTTGGACATCGAATACCAACAGGTAGCTGGCGGGGAAGAGTCAGAAGAAGAAGAAGAAGATGAAAAAGCAGTAGCAGAAGAAGGGGGGGACAAGGCAAAGAAGGTGCGCAGTTATAGTATATGGAATATGGTATAAGAATATGTAGGTACAATCAGAACCTACATGGTACAATCAGAAGGTAGTGCAAAAAATAAAAGCCTAATGCTTTGAGTAGTTGTAAATAGCAACAGCTGATGTGTTAGTGCGTCATGTATGTAGATATATCATTATTTGATAACGTGCTGTAAAAAATCTCATTATATCGCGCCGGTAGTGTGTAGATCATAGAGTTAAGGACTTGTGTAAATCTCCTTACGATATTAAATTTTGATTTGATTTAATTGCACGTCATTATTATCTAACTTTAGGGACCTGCTTTTTGTCGATTTGTCGATTTGTAAATCGACAAAATTTGTCGATTTGTAAGAACAAAGGATAGCTTTGAAAAGTAGGCCCACTTACAGCGTTAGTTTAGCAAGAATGTCTTTTAATTTTAGTTTTTTTTTTAAGATTAAAAGTTTGTTCATTGTCACCATAAAAAATCAGTTAAAAAGGAGCAAAAAATAGACAGTAAAAATATGAAATGTTAGAGATGAATAAGTCTCTCTCTCCCTCTCTCTTAGTAAGAATCAAAGGAAGTTTTTCCAATATTTTGTTCTGTATTATTTTGTTCATTTACCACGAAAATTTAGTTAAAAATTTGTAAATAAATAGATGGTAGCAAATATCATAAAATATTATACATACATATTTTCTTTGATGGTAGATTGATAAAAAAGCTGTATAAAAGTTGCTTCAATTTTGATGTACTTTTTGCAATATTTATTGTATTGTATTTTTTTTTTGTACTTTTTTGAACAAAAAAAAATTTTGTTTTTAAAATTTTTGGAAAAGTTTTTTGTAAAATATTGTAGTTAGATAGTCGCATATTTTTTAGTATTTATTTAGTATTAGATGGCGCATATTTATTTATTTTTTTTGTATTTAATACGATATCATATTTTATAACTTCTGTATATAAATTATTCTAAAGAATTTATTTAGCTCTGTCGATTTGTCGCCACAGAATGATCCATTTCATTAAATTCCCAATCAATCAAATAATAAATCATATTTTTTAATAATCTTAAAATTAAAAAACGTTTTTTATTTAATTTTTTTTTCAGAGTACAATAAATTAGGCTTTTCACTTTACGATTCGCGGTCACTTATGATCAAGTGTATATTTTTTTTGAGAGAAGGCTCGTAAAATGTTCATTCAAATTCCTTAACGATTACTCATAAAAGTTTTATTAATAATTAAAAAATAAACAAAATATTTTTAGATTCGGAATGCTCTACGAACACGATGATAAAATGCCACGTTCGTGGAATTGTTTTTTTTTTTTAAGAAATCGCAATAAAAACCATATTCACTTTGCAAGAAATTATACGATTATTATACAATATTAACTCAACTCATTGTCAAGTTTCTGAAAGCTAAAAGCTGAAGTAAAAAATACCAAAATATGATATAAATAAATATTACTACATTATAAAAGAAGCTGTAGGCGCCGCGCCGCGCCGTTCAAGCGATTCAGCAGCGAGCTGAAGGTTGGTCAAAGGAATCTGCTCAGATGACTTTGACTTTGGTCATACCTTTTGTAAAAAGATTGGAGGTCGCTATAAAAAAGCTTTTTTCCTCCAAATGACTCTACAGAATAGAATTTTTGAGGCTTTTAAGTCATATAACTCTTTCTGAACATATTCTCTCTGAACATGTTTTTTTAAACAAAAAAAAGATCGCTTCGAAAACTGTTAATTTTAATGATATTTCTTTATAAAAAAAAAAAATTCAAAGAAAAAGCGCTTCAACACAGAGCGTGGAAATAAATTTAAAAAGCGAAATTTCAAAATTTTTTACACAATTATTTCTGACACAGTTAACAAATTTTGCTATAGAATTAGAATTTGAATGATTTTGATAATTTGCTTATTTTCAAGAAATTCCACATTAAATAGTACATATCATGTATACTTTCATTATTAATGGTAAAAATTTCTTTTTGACAATTTTATAAGCATTTTCATTTTTCTCTTGTCAACATTTAATGTACTACTTTTTATATAGTATATATGAAATAATTCAATGAATTCTCTGCTTGTATAACATGCGTGAAAAATATATTTTATATTTTTTTTTCTGTCGTTATTTCAGTGAAGTGAAATGAAATGAAAAATTGTGCCAAGTTCTTTGCGTCTAGTATAACAAAGAATGGCATTAGGCCATTACCAACGCCGTGATTATTTAATTAATTCTTTGCAAAATCGCGCCCCGTCCCTCCAACCTCTTATATAATAAGTGTAGTACGTACGTGTATATATGTATATTGTATATTATATTGTCTTGTAATCATTGCAGTGTTAGTCAAACTATGAATCTAGAGACAAGTTTTGTATTTCCGAAAGTCCAGAAAAGACTTGACTCATAAAAGTTTATCTAAGAAAAATTAAAAATTCAAATTCAGTAAGAAAAAATTATTTAACAATTTTTTCCAAATATGTATGTTCCCTCAACCGTTGCAATTTATAATGTAAACCATTTATTATAATATGAAAGTTCACTTTTTTATTTCAAGATATTAACAGATTCTTATTTTGAATGCAATGATGAAATTCTTAATGAAGACCTCTTACAAACGGGCAGAAATGCCTTTTTGGGTAATTTTTCCGGCACATTTTTGTAAAAATGTGTTCCGATATCATTTTTTGAGCTAAATATAACATTTTTAACATTTAACAGTTTGCTCCAGCGTCTAAATACGACGTTAAGGTTTTTAAAGTTATCCAACTAGAGCATTTTAAGTCTCTGCTTTTCGAAATCGAGAAGTTACAATTAGAAAATCTCAAAATGAAATAAATTATCATATTAATTTCATAAAAAAAAAAATTAAAATATTTAATAAATATATACATATTCGTATATACGTATATCCGTTTTATCAACAAGATAAAAATAATATTTTTGACGAATGAGGAATGACGACGACATTGAAGTCCCAAAATATGTCAGACACGTCATGACATTGACGTCTTAATTGTTGGCGTTGCCCGTTAGCAATTAAAGACAACAAACAGTGCTGCCAGCCTTTCTTCATTGGTTAAAAAAAACAAAACAAAAACAAGTACAAAAGTGACATTTCGAAATTCTTAAAATTGTAGAATTCTTAGAATTATATGAAAAACAAGAGAAAATAACGACGAAAAAGGCAAACTTGTTGGGCACACTTTATAAATCATTTGGATCAGTTTCTTTGCATTCGATAAAAGGTAAAGAAAAAACGTAAACAGGAAATACATTCAGCGCATCGATGATAATTATATTCAACAGAATATACATACTGGCATATACATACATACATACATACATACATATATAAATTGTACATAACATCCTTCATTATCAGATAAAGTGTGCCATCGTTAAAACTAATCACGTAATGGGTTAAGAAAATCAATTCTATAGTGTTTTTTTTTATTTTTCATGTCATTGACGTTTTTCTCAGTATGTAATTTGGCCATTCTGATTCTTTTGGTTTAAAACTTTTATAGGTTTAGGGCAAGGCAAAGCAAACATGTTGTGCGCCATTTAATTTGTCGGTTGCCAAGAATTTATTCATTCATTGATTGAAACGAATAAGCGTGAAATTAGCTGAGCATCAACGAAGTGTGTGATAAGGTCAAATTGTCATACATACGGGCTATGAGCCACATACAGTACGATGCTGCTGCCCCATACATCAAAAGCACTGTACTCGTACATATTTGTTTTTAATACGAAAAAAATACCTAAAGTGATTTGATGTTCATGAAATTTTCCGAAAGGGTTGGACGCTGATGGGTTTTAAAACGAATTTCCATTTTCGAAAAAAGAACACTAAAGACGGTACCGTGCCGAAACCGTTTTGCCGGTTAACAAAACAGGAGAAAGATGACGGAAATTCGTTCCAAAATCTATAAATTTCAAAAAATAAAATCTATATAATTGTCCTCAACTCGACTTAAGGAAAGGAGAAAAACCTTGATTTTCTTGAAAAACTTTGTGTTAAGGAAAAAAATCGAATTCTAATAGCTCGAAGTTTTATTATAGTTTAAATTGTAGCAAACATTTAAGTGCATACGATACATAAAATAATTATTTGCTTTTTTTTTATATATTTCGATCTACAGCAACTTACTAACCTCACAGATTCATTTTTAAACGTAGTTTTAATTTAACCCTTTAATTTTTCACAAACTTAAAAATGTAAAATGACAAAAATAGGGTCATATTTTGACATTGGATTTCTCAAAAAAGCTTAATCGATTAAGTAAGTCTTCCTAAATGGTGCCTAAACTAAGAGGCATGCTCTTGCGTACCTACAATTTTTAGTATAACAATTTACTTTGCCTACTCTGCCCTTTCAAACGCCTTTCAATGCACCCTCATCATCATCATCCTCATCTTCCCAAAACCCACTAAATCTTCTTATTAGGCCTTAACAATGCAATGCAATTTTAAAAAATCAGTTGAGACATTTTCATGTGTACCTACCTCACCACCAACTCATACCGAAATTAGTCAACATTGGTTTTAATTTATTGATTTATTTATTATGAATTTTTCAAAGCGTGCACCAAAAATATATGTATATCATGGGAGGAGAAATACTTTCTACGATATTTCATTACACAAATTTGTTATCCATTAATCTGTGTGTATATACATATGCGCACATACATATAGGTACATACGTATGTATACTCATCAATACAATTATAAATATACATACATAATAAATTTTATTTTAATTTTATTTCTAATTAGTTTATCATTTAATAAATGATTTAAACAACAGCGACAGCCACCAGAAAGAAAGAAAGAACGAAAATGAAGAGACGGAGAGATTTGATTATTTTTAATCATCTATTTCTTGTAGTGCACTTTACCATCACCGGCTGCTTTCTTTAAGTGTCTCGCAATTTCTTATTAACTCTACTACTATTTGACTAAATTCAGTTTCATTAAATTAAGTTCTATTAGTGTTTACTAGAATTTTTGTACGAGTGTATACTGTATACTCCTCCATCACACAAGTTTGGTATAGTTTAAATTATTTATTAAATTTCTTTTTTCTTTTGCTGTGGAGGTGTCTACTGACACTTTCACAATATTAGAAAACAATGCTCGCAGAAGCAAAAAGGTGTTCATAGTATGGTAAGTTGTTGCACATTCTTCGAATTCGTTTATCCAACGGACTGTATGCTTTTATTTTTTAAACAATTTCTATATTTTAGAACATTCCGTTATAATACTTTTAATGTACTCACGCGTATATTAAACTTTGTTGGTCTTTGCTGTTTATCTTAATCGAAAGAACGCATTTGGATTAAGATACATTTTTTAAAAGATCACAGCATAATAAAAGTCTAATAGATTTATTATATACCATAATAAGAGTAATTAATTGTTTTCGTTGAAGGTAGCAAGACAAAGATTTTAATTTTAAACAGAAATTAAAAAAAAGAAAAAGCAATTTATTCAAATCAATCGATGTTAATCACAAATTGTTTCTTCTTCTTCGTACACTCTCCTGTAAATCATTAATGTCTAATTTAGTATGACATACACCAAGTACAGCAGTGCCTGATTTTCTCAGACTGGTTGGAAAAAACGTTCTTCCAAGGCTTAAGAAAAAATTATGACTCTACACTTGTCATGCGTATAACATCATCGTTAACTTTGTATTGCTCAGTCATAGTTTATAAGTTAATAAAATTTTTCCATTGTCGATTTGTATAAAATTTAGTCCTTAAACTAAATATATTTGCATTATATTTTATTTCAATTTAGTAATAGTGGACCAGTGCATTGCTAAATTTGTTTTAGTTTAAAAAAAAAAACAGAACTTTTTTTACTTTTTGCATAATTTATTATGTTTTAAAGAATTAAAAATTTTTGTTTATTACAATTTAAAACTTAAAATTAAATTATATGTAATATAATATACATATATTACATATACATATATAGTACATATAAGACGTACAGACATAAAAAGACAACGTTTTAAAAAAAAATTAAAAAGAAAGCAGCGAAAAGAGAAACCGATAGTCACTGTAAAGTAAATAAGACACATAATAATACTCCAACTTAGCGATAATGATACTCAATTAAAAAATATAATACTCAAAAAACTACAAAATCGATGATGAAAGAAAAGAGTTAATCCAAAAAAAAATATTAAACTTTTAAAAGTTTGTGATTTTTAATTGCCAAGAATTAAAGACTGAAAAAAGAATAGGAATCTTTTGGAAGGGGCATGATTTTATATCAATGAGAATATTGCTCAATATTCGTATGCAACTTTTAAGTAACAATTAAATGAATTTTGTTTGTTTTTTTTTATTGGAAAAGTGAACTTTTCGGCCAATGGAGAATGTCATCATACAGACGACGATTTCAGTTGCCAAAAAAGATTCAAACTAATCGAAATAATAATCAACCACAATCCAAAAACAAGGAACTGATGAAATCAAGAACATTTTTGCAAAATGAGAAGCATAAAAACTTTACTATTTATGAGTTAACGTATGTAATATTCAACAAAGTATTGCCAGCCGCCATAGATTTTTTCTTAACAAAATTATTAATACATATATCAAAAAGTAACGAATAAAATAAATGAAATATGTATATTTCATTACTATCCCTGAAAAAACGACTCAACTCAATTTCAACTCAACACTATTTCTTTCTAAAAGTTTTTTAAAATCTTTTGCTTGAAATAAAGAAAGCAATAATTAATCATTGATGTGTATTGTTGTTGTTTTTTTTGCACTATTTTAATAATATTTAACTTAAATAATTTACAACACAAGAAAGTTTCATAAAAATTAGCACGAATCTACAAAATAACTGATATTTAAAATATATGCAAGTAAGTCATTTAATAAATATATAATAGTAATAATGATAGCAAGATGATTTCTCTTATTTGTGATTTGCGTTTGTTCTTGTTTTACAGTTAGATATTCATCGTTACAATTCACACTCTAAATCCTATGCTATTTAGTATAGTAAGTATTTATAGTGATATTTTAGACTTGTTTGTTTGTTTTTGTTTTTTTGTTTCTACATCATTTTCACGGATTTTTTTTTTATTCCCACCAGTCGTTCTCGAGTGCAGACATATATATTTTTATCGTATATCTTTCGAAATTTTCTACATTTTATATAACGTGTTAGGTGCTAAAGTATTTGCAATACAATTTCTTTAAAACAATCGTTTTGCATTTTGTATTTCCATCGTCTGTGTCATTAAAAAATAGAATCAAAAACCTAAAACAACTATGATTTGCTATTAAAATAATACAATATCGAAAATCGTTATACGGATAGTGTCGTACTTCTTAGTGTTTTATTTAGACAGTAGAATGCAGTTTTGTTGAGTTGGTTTTTGTGAATCAAACTTAAAGTTGTTTTGGTGGATAACTCTTTTTTGTGAAACGTTTAAAGTTGTTACTGTTGTTGTAGTTGTATTTGCAGTTACAGTTGTTACTACCGTTGTTGTTGTTGTTGTTGTTGTGAAAATTTAATGAGAGAAGGCATCATTAAGCAAAGCATTCAACTCGCGGTTATGCTGAGCCTTGGATCCGGTAGCGGTGGAGGCACCGCAAGCACGTCCAACGTATCTAAAGTTTGTAAAGTACGAAAGTGTTAAAATGTAAAAGAAATTAGCAATTAAATGGTAAGTAAGTGATTAGTACGAGTACGAGTAGGTATGTATGTGTGTATGTAAGTAAGTGCTAAAGTTTAGAAGGTTCAATTGATTTTAATTTAGATTGTTATTAAAAAAAACCAAAGCAAAGCAAGTCTTTGATGAATATGAGTATATAGTATACACGATTATGAGAATGACAGTAAAGATGGGTTAAAGTTGACACAAGAGACACATGCTTTAATACAGAGAAAGCGTTTGAAATATGAGCAATAGCATAATGATATAGTTTATATAATAATTATGTTATTAATTTAGTTTCAATAAAGTCCAATATTTAGCAGATATTGCTCGAAATAAATCCACTTGCTTTTCTTTTAAACGCTTAACAAACAACACAGTGCTACAATTTAATACAATTTCATATACAAACAGTCCAGGTCCAAATGTATGTACCTATAACGTTCAGAAGCTAGTGGTCAATTGATATGATTTCCGATTATCATATATTTGTTGTATTGTTTTTTATACATATATCACTTCAGTTATGGCGGATTATGGAGCTCAAATTTTCCTTCGAAGGGAACAAAAGAGGAGAATGAAAATGCTTTAAGGGGCAATGTTATAAACGATACAGGTACGAACACTTCAAGCGTATCCTATCGACTCTACTCGTATGTGGATGGAGGGAGAAGGCTTTTGTATATTTTTCGATGTAATTTTCGAATAAAAATTGTTTTTAAATTTAAGAATATTATGAGAAAATAAAGGAATTATATTTTCACTATTTAAGTAATACAACATAATTTCACTTCAGGTAAAAAGGTGTGATAATTATTTTTAAAAAGTAAGAAAATCTCCTAAAATTATATATACATACTTCTTTTCAAGAAAAATTGAAAAAAAAAAGTTTTATAAAATTTCACCGATCGTTTAATTTTAATTTTAAATTAATGAAAACTTTGAAATAAAATTATAAGATAAATATGCAAAATTGAAAGGGCTAGAGGGCTGAAGACAAGAAAACTGAAGCAAAAAAAAAAATTATGTAAGACAATGAAGAACTGAAGAATTTATTAAATATTAAATAATTACAATAAAAAAAAGAATGCATTATCACGCAGGGTCCATCATGCACAAGCACAATTCCTAAGAATGGAGGCACAGAAAATATGTGTAAATGTGTAGAACATAAAAGTTTAGTACGCTGCACGATTTACTATATTGTAGAACAGACCATTTTTTGCTTGAAGCCAATAAACCACTTTTTTATTTAAATAATATTATTTGCACAAGTACAATAAAGCAAAATAAAATAACATCGAATGCAAGAAATGAAATTATAGCCAATTAAATTTGATTAAATTATTCTGGCGAATTAATTTTTCGAACTTTAAGTCAATAAATTTGCTAAATGAAGCAACAAAACAATGAAGCAATAAATATGGATTACTTTGGCTTTGATATATATCACCCCGTAATTAATTTATACGATATATAACATATATGTACATATATCTATAACACTATATCTACAACATTCGATGGTTAGATCGATGTTTATACAAAACAACAACAACAAAAAAAAACACTCCAAATATTTGTACTTGTTTAAATTTTCTGTTTCCCCAAAAAATAATCGAAATTTTAGTTTAATTTGCGATTTCTTGGCAACTGACGCCTCGACCTCGCCCTTCTCACCTAATTGTCCGTCCGATTCTAGCCTTAGGCGACCCGGGGGCAGCAGCAATTCCGGGCGGCCTGTTAAAGTTATGGCCAGCATTTTTTAGATCGAAATGCTTGGCGGAATTGAAGCCGCTCGTAGCCTGATCGTCGTTACTGTCACTGCTGGACGCCTCAGATTTGTTTGAGGCGAACATACGGCTCAGCCAAGGTTTCGATTTAGTCGAAACTGAATCGGAACCGATCGGAGGAGCAGGCTCATTCGCGGTGGCTGAAGAAGTAGTACTAGCAGAAGTAGAAGTGGACAGTTCATCAGTTGGGCTGGAACAACAATAACAATAATACACGCAAGCACATACAACAAACAAGAAAGAAACCCAAAAGGATTTTTGTTCGTTTTTGTTGATCAAAGTACAATATTTTTGTTTTGGTTTATTTTAAATAAATTTTAATAAAAGTATATGAAAATTTTGAGAGTATGTACCAAGAAACGAAGAAACGAGAGAGAGAGAGAGAGAGACACACAGAGAGCGAGAGAAAGACATAGAAATGTTAGCAAGATGCATTAGTAATAATTTAAGAGAAAACGTGAAAAAAAATTTTCAAAAATATCAGACATAAAAAAAATTATAAAAAACAAGATAACCATGATCTATCTATAGATTGATTGTGAAAAAAACATTTTTGGATTGTTTGTGATTGAAAATTAATCATACAAATAATAAAAAATTTACTGATGAAAAATATAAAAAAATTATAAAATCATATTATCAGTGATAACCTACAGATTGATTATGAAAATAAAATTTGTAATCATAAAAATAATAAATAACTTTTATTCGAAAAGACGAACTATATGACTTCTATAATGATTTCCAACAGGTAATGACATTCATAATCTATTCTATTAAAATGTAGACTCTCTTTCAGATTTTAAATTTTAGTTTTTAATTGCACAAAAGCAATATATCAAAAATTATTCTTGATTTTTTAATAATTGTAAACGTTACTTCTGGTTGAATAACCTTTTACTATACATTACGCTGCATACAAATAGAATGTACCAAGAGGAAAAGGGTACCGTAAATCGATTTGTTCGACATATCATACCAGAATGGATGTCGACAAGTCAATGCAGAACCCACTCGAAGAAAATAGGAAAAAACTATGACTTACGACGCCTTCCACAAAGGTTTTTTAATATGAGAAACCTTAATAACACAATGCTACACAAAAAATATACAAAAGCTGCCACCTACGAGTATATTTTTCGATAGTTAGTGACCAATTTCCGGTTACGATATATTTAGATCATTTCTTGCATTATTTTAACATTTACAAAACGAAGTTATGAAACTAATACGAAATTATGAGACTAAAAGGAATTATCTTTTTAAAGAATGAAAATCCATTAAAACGTAGCAGACTTTATACATACGTCTTTACAACTAGAAATTGTAAAGAAAGTTCAAGATTATATTTATAAAGTGATCACTAGCTACCGAACGATATGGGCGGTCGCTTTTATTTGAAATTTTTTGGATTTCATTTTCGACGCTATATTAAACACTATTTATTGCACAGTTTATGCTAATATCAAAATAGAAAATTGATGATACATAGCTTGAAAATTCGACAAAATCTCATCAACGACTTAAGAACTCGTTAACGATTTTTACGTTCATAGCAAATTTCAGAAGAACTTGAAGTGCCTTAAAAAAAAGTTACAAATACACGCATTAAAAACCGACTACTAGAAAACGGTTTCAAAGGCCAGCGCGTAGTATTTTATCACTTTATAAAAATGTTCGTGTGATAGCAAAAGAGAAGACAATAAAAAGTGCGTTTGCCAGAGATTTTAGAGTGTTTTAAATATATATAAAATGCGGACTGCAAAAAAAAAGAAAAACTTATTAATAAAATGCTCATCAAGAAATAGAATAAAATTTTTTTTAATTAAGAAAGCAAAGCCTTTTCGCAGGAAAAAGGAAACATTGTTAGTGCTTCAAACAAAAAGACTCTAAAAACAATTAATATTAATGAAAGTTAGTTCTTCGTATAAACAAACTTTGTGGTACCGATGTAAATTAAATTAAATTAGTAACTAATTAGATGTACGTCGTAATAAAATAACACTTGATTTTGTTGGCAACAAATGGATGACTTGAAAAGGATAAAAATTAGAACCAAAACAAACCACAAGAACGAAAAAGAAAAACTATTTTCAAACTCACCTCACGTCCCTGGCGCTGTTCATAGCGGTCAAAAAGCGCGGCTGTACGTACGTCCAGGCTCCTTGATTTTTGTGTTCTTCTTGTGCCCAAATCAGCTCAGCCTCCGGGTACAGACAGCCCTGCTCTCTCACCAGGTCGAAGGGGAAGGGTGAAATCTGTTAGAAAGACAGAAAGAAAGAAACACGAAAGTTGTTTCAAATTAAAACCATGTGACTGACGACCGCCTACGTTTATTAATGCTCACCTGCTCCACTCGCACAATCGCCACCTCACATTCTAGCTTTCTATCGGCACGTTCCTTGAACAAATCGTAGTAGACGCGTCCGGAGCAAAAGATCAATTTCTTTACTTTATTAGGATTTTCCGCAGCTGGCCCGTATTCGGGAATAATACGTTGGAACTCGCTGCCTTCGGACATTTCGCAAAATTTGCTTTTGGCCATCGGATGACGCAACAACGACTTGGGAGTCATCATAATCAGAGGCTTGCGGAAGGGTAAAGCTATTTGACGGCGCATAATGTGAAAGAAATTGGCCGGTGTGCTGCAGTTTGCCACAATCCAGTTGATGTCGTGCAGTTGACGAATGGCGAACTCGTCCGACTCCGGCGGAAAATAGTCCGGATCGTCCGAACACATTTGCAGGAAACGTTCCAGGCGTGCTGAAGAGTGCTCGGGGCCCTGTCCTTCCATGCCGTGCGGCAACAGCATAACCATACCGGACTGTCGCACCCATTTCGCCTGCCCACTGCTGATGAATTGATCGATCACGCACTGAGCGGTGTTGGAGAAGTCGCCGAATTGTGCTTCCCAAATAACGAGCGCGTTCGGATTGGTCATGGAGAAGCCATGCTCGAAAGCCAATACAGCGTACTCGGAGAGCGAGCTGTTCGCTACCGAGTAGGGCGCCTGATCCGGGTACATGTGCTGCAGCGAATTGTAGGTGGCCTTGTCCACCATCTGATGGTGCAGCACGTGATGGCGATGCGAGAACGTTCCACGTTCTACATCCTGGCCGGAGAGACGCACATGTATGCCTTCCTTCAACAAGGTGCCAAAGGTCATTGCTTCTCCGAGCGCCCAATCGACCATCTTTTCTTCAACCATGTTCTTGCGAGCAGCTAAAACTCGTAGCAAGCCTCTACAAAATGACCGAATGACGAATCGTAGATGATAATTTTGTAATAATACGACGGAAGGAAGAACTACTCACTTGTGAATTACAAATTCCGCAGCATTCGGTGGTGGCTCCGAAAACCTATTGCCGATGTGTATCAGCGTCTCTTCTTTGACGCCGGTGGGAGACACTTTAAGCGGGTCCTTGCCCTCAAAGAACCCGGACCACGGCGAATCGAGCCAATCCTTGTATTTGATATGCGTCTCCTTCTTGGCCAATTCGAAAGCCTCATCGCAAATCTTCTCGTATCTATCAGCTACTGATTTCACCTCCTCCGCGGTCACGGTTCCTTCAGCCGTCAACTTGTCGGCATACAATTCCAAGCAGGTCTTGTGCTTGCGGATCTTCTGGTACATAAGTGGTTGCGTGAACATCGGCTCATCGATTTCGTTGTGGCCATTGCGACGGTAGCCCACTAAATCAATGACCACGTCCTTGTGGAAGGTGGCACGCCATTCAGCGGCCACTTTCGAGACGTGCATCACGGCTTCTGGATCGTCGGCGTTCACGTGGAATATGGGCGCATTCACCACGCGCGCCACGTCCGTGCAATAGGGCGAGGAACGCGAAAATCGCGGATCGGTGGTGAAGCCGATCTGGTTGTTGGCGACCACATGAATGGTGCCGTGAGTGGTGTAATCGGGCAGGTCGGCCAAGTGCATCGTCTCGTAGACCACGCCTTGGCCGCAGAAGGCGGCATCGCCGTGAATGAGCACCGACATTACCTTCTTGCCTTCACTGTCGCCGCGGTAGAACTGTTCGGCGCGCGTCTTGCCCTGCACCACGGGATCGACAGCTTCCAGATGTGAAGGATTGGCAACGATGGCCATGCGTATATTCTTGTTAGTTACGCGATTCAAGCGCTCGATGTAAGTGCCCAAGTGATACTTCACATCGCCGGAGCCCTAAAAATGATTAAATTTAAATTAAACTTCTCAGCTTTTCAATTTCAAACACATCAACTTACATCATCAGCCGCTTCTAATCCGGCGAATTGCGTGAAAATGTGATGCAAGGGCTTGCGGCAAACATTAGCCAAAACATTCAGACGTCCGCGGTGAGACATGCCCATGATAACGGACTCCACTCCCAAATCGGTGGAAGTGTCGATGATGCTCTTGAGCGACGGTATTAACATTTCGCAACCTTCCAAACCGAAACGTTTCTCGGAGGAGAATTTCTTAGCCAGGAAACCCTCAAAGCTATTTTGTCGAATGAAAGGGAATTTAATAGAGCAGGTTTTTCGCGTGAAAACCACGCGTCTAACGGACTTACCCGGTGGCACGTGTCAAACGTGCTAAAAGCAAACGCTTCTCTTCGGGGGAAAAGTGAAGTACTCCCGGTGTTTCGAAACGTTTACGTATCCAGTTGCACTGTTCCAAGGAGTTGATGAACATGAACTCAACACCGATTTTATTACAATAAACATTCTCCAAACGATCCAAAATATCTCTGAAAGAAGGTAGAAAAAGAGATTGAAATACTGAATTTCAGTGGAAAGAAAGAAGGGTGGAGGAATCTGCTTACCTTAAGGGCAAAGAGGTTTCATCACCTCCAATGAAAGTGGTGCTGGGAAGTTTAAATTTTCGGTCCATATCATGTTCGCCTGCGTATGTTTACATAGATAGTTTTTAAAAGGAAAAAAAAATAAAATTTAAAATGAAAAATATTTTAGTTGAAGAAATGCTCATTCCAGTTTATCAAAGCTTCGCATACGCGCGCATGATTTGAAATTCGGAGAACAAATCGGTTGATCACTACGCTTACGAGTATATGTATGTATGTATATATACGAGTATATATAAAAATAAATAACGGTTTGTTATGTGCCGGATGGAGGTACCGTATGTTTCTAAATGTTGTTTAAGTCTGGATGCTGAAATCATGCAATTGTTCTCTTTTGTCAGAGAACACATCATATATTATTTCTTTTGGATTTTGCATTTAAACGAAGGACTGACTACCTTCAAACCGTAAGCCCTGCTGGTATGGCTCAACTTCTTTTGACCAATATAAACCCATAATAAACCCTTTCTTTTGATTATGGATTTGCAATTTTCTTGTGGATTATAAAAAGCATTTACACAACATGAATCTTTTCAATTTTCAGTGATAAAGGTACTATGATACTATGATAATTTTAAAGTTACAGGAAGACTAATGCTTGTGGAGGCATTTATTATCAGGAGAAGACTTGTGTTATATCATATAATATAAAGCTGGATGAATGACGGCTTAGGGTTGCTTAATTGGAGGATACAAAGCTAGCTTTTAAGTTTAGAGCAAGTTAACTTTGGTTAAAGAAGAAAGCGATTGCAATTTAGCCAACAAATTAGCAATTTTTTTTTGTCTAAATCTTTAACAAAAAGCACCATTATAATAAAAATTCTTTGAAAGCATGCAAACAATAGTTATAAGTAATATAAATAAATGTCTTTTACTGTAAGACCTAAAACAGAACACAGACTTTGACTATTGGAAGCCTAAAGTCAACAACTCCGTAACTGGAAGAGAAATTAATCGAATTCTAGTCTAAATTGTCGTTGACGGTGCCGCTTTGCAGATCTTTCTTAAACTGTATTTTTTGTTATTTGCTTTTTTATTTTTTATTTTAACTTAAGATTTAAACTAAGCACATTGCTTTATAGTTTTTACAAAAGAGTGAAAAATTCAAAAACATAAAATATTCAGGAATTAGATAAAAAGTTTAAAATTTGCAAGGTAATTGCAAACAAATCCCGAAAATTAACGTAAAAAAGGCTTTTGTTCTGAGGTCAGAGATTTGGTTTCTTCGTCAAAAGTCAAAGCCTGTGTTCGGTTTGAGTGCTAAAGGAGGCTGGTATGTCCTCGTAGATCTAATGTTTAATAAAACTAAGCAACTACTATTGACTGAAGTGTACTTACCGAAGTTGAAATTAGCATAAATGGCTTTCGTTGTGCTGTTTTCGGGCAATTCGGCTGTCATAATGTCAAGAGGATCGAGATGTGCAATATTATGTCCTCGAATCTATGTACAGATTCAGTATAATATACAAACAACAACAACAACAAATTGAGTTGTTGATTATGAATTGATTTAGACGTTGTTTTTTTTTTGTTTTAAATGTTTAGAAGAGAGAAAATTGAAAGCAAATTATAAAATGTACAAAATTAAGCAAAATAAAGAATTAATAAATATTAAGTGTACTTTATTTGAAAAGCCTTTTAATTACAAATATTAAAAAATAACGTATTATAAGCAATAAAGAAAACATGAACACATAAAATAAATATTTATAAATCGAAACAAGAACAAACAACATTGACTAAAGCAGGCATGAGCAACCCGCGGACCGCCACACTTTCTCATGTGGCTCTAAAAAGATTTTACATTTTTACTTCAAAAAATTTCTAGACTTCATAATATAGCACCAAAATTAAATTCGGCCCAACATTTTTGAATATATATAAACTTTCTCGGACCATAACATTTGGGCTTTATTTCACATTTTTGTAAGAATGACAAATTTTCTTAAAATTTGAGTTTTGCAAAGTAAGGTTGCTCATGTCTAGTCTAAAGGATGCTACTCATATTATTGTGCTATTTTATTTTCAAAGCAAATTTCAAGGAAGGAATGAGTGCGATTCGTAATTTATTATTTACAAACGAGTTTAAATGAGTTTTTTAATGTTTCTTTCCTTAATATAAAAATTCCCAAACACTATCATTTAAAAAAGTTATCTCTAGCTTAGTTACATTTTACGAGATTTATATAAACCATTTCAATTTTTTTTATACGTATTGCATTAACAGAATTAGGCAAACGAAAGGAGGAGGAAAAAACATATACGTATAAACAAATTCTAGCGGGTGTGTGTATGTATGAATAATACCAAATCGATAAAGGGCAGAAAGAACCCTCTTCGTATATGTTTCGACAAAAAATTTCGAACTCTGTTTTCCGTTTTCGAAGTACTCCGAATTTCAATTCAAGGAAAATAGAAATTCGTAAACAATTCTATGCATGAATTCTATAATTCGGAAAGAAAATTACCAAACATAAACCCAAAATGCTGACGAAGTACATCTTCATTGGCGCGACGGCTGTGACCATCACCGCCAATAACGGGTGCGGGGTTAATAATTCCAAGAGGATCCAGTGCCGCTGCCAAGTGACCGCGTGACTGTGAAACACATTGACTCTCATTGAGTTTATATATTTAAACTAATCTAAGTATTAAATAACTAAGTAAAAAATAGCGAAGCAATAAAATTTGATAAGATGTCAAGGTAGTTCCGAAAGTAAATATCTCGAGAAGACTGTAAAAATAACGTTTATCACATCTATATATTGCAGTTTTGACTAAAGTGCCTACATCAGAGGCTCTCAAACTTATTTCGTCTACCGCCCAATTTGAGAATCAATTATTTTCTAACGTCCCCTTAAATTTTTAACTTTACCACATGGTAAAATCACAATTGCTTTAATAACTTTATTTAAATTAGAGCGTCCCATATACATGAGTCTTATCTCGTTTCTCAGTTTAAACTTACATTTTTAATGAGACTGTTCTAATAAGAGCAATAAAACGCTACTTTATAAGCAATATAGAAGGTATATAAATATTATTATATAATAATATAATAGAAAAGTGTATATATTCGTCATGAAATTCGGCAGGAGTATTATCTGCCATCTTTTTATTGAAATTAAAATAAATATTTCAATTTTAAAACTAAACTAATGTGAACCTAATGTGGATTTACTCGAATTTACTTGAAAACAGCCGTAACTCACTGCGTGCAATTTTCTCTGTGCCCTTTACCGCCCCCCTGAAGGCCTCTAGCACCGCCAAGTTTTGCAGAAAAAAAACCATTTTTTTAAATTTTAAATAAAAAATGTAAAAAAACCTTAGTTATTTTCGTATTTCGTAGAGGGCTAATTATAGCTTATACAGGTAGAAAAACTTATGATTATTTAAAAAATTGTACTGCGACAATTAAGAAAGAAGTGAAAATTAAAAAGAGTTCTTTCTTTATTCCATGAGAAGGAAAAGATTTTAATTTTGCAGCAACTATATTGAAATTTAGGAAATTTTATTGTAAATAAACAACAATTATCCATTTTTTTACATGAAACAAAAAGTTAAATTGAATTTTAAAAGTAAATCACCCCCCCCCCCCCCCCCTCCTCAAAATTAAGACCAATAATGTAGTAAAAAAAGTTTTGAACATATTTGAAATTTCAATAGTGAAAACATGCCAAAGACAAAGACGGGCAGGCACTAAGAAAATTAGGTCAAGGACGAGACAAAGAGAGAAATGAAAATCTTCACAATTAAAATGACAATTAAAGATTAAAATACTATAGTACTTATTTTAGAACATGCTCGGAATATAATACAAACAAAAAAAAATATACTTTGAGAATTAAGGGTAAGGATAACGACGAACTCGGGGTAATAATGCAAACTAAACTAAACTAAAGAGGTCTTAAAAAGAAAACAAATAGACAAATCATCATCATCATCATCATCACAACAATCATCACCATCACAACAAAAACAACAACGACGACGATGACGTACCTGATAACTCCTGATAATCGCTTGCACAGCCAGATGATCATCAATGGTTTTTGAGTCGAGTGCCCCGTCCAAGCCACCTTCACCACCATACGCACTCGATAAAGGCAGGGTGTTCCTTTGCATCGGTGATAGATTCGGAGGACTTGTGTAGGAATTGCTGCGAAAGTAGGCATCCCAAGACTGAATGGAAGAGCGCAAGAAATGTCAGATACTTGGAATGAAGTGGATTTCAGAGAGCATAAGTGTGTACATACAGTGTGCACTGAAGAAGGATCACGGCACCAGGAATTGTACATTTCTTCCACGTATGAGGCGGTGGTACCATTTGCAAAAGGTTCCGCAGCAACTGAACTGTATCCTCTCAAAGTTATTGTAGCTACAACATTGTTTAACTGCGAGATTTAAATAATAATTGTGTGAGTTAGTTAGTTATTTATTGGTTAATCAATTGCATTTACTTACTTTCTTACTGCTACCTTTCAAAAGCCATGTCGCGAAACTTTGAGACGCCATCGGCGATATCGCCAGATTGAAGGCTGTGCTTGCTCTATGCATGTTTTTTGAGTTTTAACTAGAATCAAAATTAAATGAAATCCAAATAAGAATAAGTAAATACTTTTTAAAATAATTGCTGTTAATTCAATAGCAAAACATGATTTGAGAAAAGGAGTTAAAAACAGATTTTCTCGTATCGTATAAAACACGTTTTTGCTATGTTTTATAACTACTTAAATGAAAAATTTTAAAACAACAACAACCACCGTCCCACACTAAACCTTAAAGAGGTATCTGGTTCTCAATTAGCTGGTAAACGCATGATAAAATAATAATTATGAATCGTAGTGATATTCATAAAGTACGAGTATTATACTCGTAGTAATACAAATTTACAAAGCGGAAGGTTAAAGAAAACTATATAAAAATCTCTATAGAAAACATTGCGAAAATTTTAGCTAAACTTCTTTGTTAAAGTTAAATCAGTATAAATCATAGTCAGTGACGGCTAATGATCGGACCAGAGCAATAAATACAAACAGCGCCCAGATTTTCACATAACACATTTGCCACATGGTCTTAATCAAATTAATAATTTCTTTTGGGCAACATTTCTTAAACAGGAACCACTTCAGAGCGCCTGTGCAGACTTTAGTACCGCTTTTTTCAGTTATAAATTTGTCTGATTCTGTTTATTTAACTAAAAAAAATCTTACAATTTGTATGCAATTAAAATAGTTAATTTTTCTATCCTGGCATTTTACAATATTTAGAATTTATTACTTAACAATAAGCTATTATCAAGCCTTAAAGGGCTTGGGCTTTTTAGTCTAACTTAGGTTTAATTTTAACAAAAAGAAAAATAAATATATATTCGCAAAAAGATGCAAGGTATTGCAAAAGATATAAAAGCTTTTTATCAATTTCAAAAGACTCCGAACTATTTAAATTTTATTTTGTAGATTTCCAATTGGGTCCATATGACCGAGAGTATGGTATAATTAGAAAGGAAAATATTCCATTTAGCATGCTGTTTAGACAGAAAATAAATAATAAACACAAAAATAACAAAACTCTTAGGTAATAATTTTTACAGTTGTTCAAATATTTTCGACAAGGTTAGACGAACGAATTAGACAAGGCCAACGTCAAGATCAATTTAAAGAAATAATAAATAAAATAAGTCATTGTAACACATTTAGTTCATTTGCCAAATCAATTAACTCCACTTGTTTTTTCACTTTTGAAAAATATTTCAAAAACTATTCAACTTGCTTTAATTTGAAGCAATTTTTTGGCAAATTCTTAAGAGATATCGTTGTTAACTAATTAGCATGCTATATTGAAACATCTTTACGAGATTTGAATCAATTAAAGTCCAGCTGAAAAGAAGTAAAATCACAAAAACCATATGAATCATAGTTTTCAAGATAAAGCACGGGAATGAGGTGAGAAGGCTGGATTTGATATCTCGAAAACCCGACAAGGAGAAAACCTGTTTGACAGACTCGCAGGTCACAATGACGTTTACATGTTTCAGTCTTATATCGTAGATTATAAGCATATACGAGTACCTCCGTCTATACTATGCATAATCCATACTTGAATGAAATATATTTTCGTTTAATAATCTCTTACTCTTTCTTCAATTTCTTCTCGTGAAAGCGCGCAAATGCTTTCAGCCTTGAAAATTTTCTAATTTAGCGTTAATTGATTAAATGTTGATTATAGCCTGCTACTAGTAGACAATTTTTATCACATTAAAGCACCCGCATTTCCCCGCCTTCATTGTAGTATTGTCTATTTATCTGCAGGCTATTATCAGCTATTGATTGCATGATATTGTCTCATCTTTTTTACACCGTTTTCTTTACATAATCTATAATTTATTAATAATAATTTATTTGATTTTTATACTCGTGATTGTTATACCATACTTCTTCATTTATTGACTACATTTTGTCATGAAATTTAAAAATAGAATTTTATCTTTGCAAAAATTCAAAGGCAACAACTCACTTTTTTGGCCTGTAAATTTTCAAGTTAAGTGAACAAACACAAATCATTTAAGACTAATAATAATATAAAAAATGGAAAAATTTCAGAAAACTAAATAGCCGAGTAGATAATATAGTATAACAGATGGTTTATTGAAAGTAAGTATTCAGCACGAACAGAATTTTAGCGAATTTTGTGTTTAGAACGAAAAGTTTTTAATGTAAATTTCTTACAAGCCTGCTGCTGATAACGAGTTATGAATTTAATTACTGGAAGTTAGCGATAACGAGCTGACGAAATGCTAGGAAAAATTTCGTTAGTCACATGGTGCATAATTAACAAACAAACGAGTATCGTTCTTCCACAAAAAGTTAAAAATGTGTTAAACATTTTTGTTTAGGCATTGGTTAATGAAATAATATTTAACACATTTTTAAATTTACAATCTTTGCTAATTCATTCAAAGTCATAAGTATTAGTTAACTTTAATTTCATTAATTTAAATAACGCAAAATTAAATCAAGAGTTGAACAACCTGCTCTTCAAAGTTTAAACGTCTTAGTTACCATCCATCGCGCCTGGTTTTTAAAAAGATGAACTCAATTAACAAAAACCAGAACAAGTTTTGGTTTTAAACTTGATCTTGACCTTGACTTTCTCTGGGTAGAAATAATTTACATATTGTATATCACGGTTTGTCTTATGCTTTGTATATTTCTAGAAAGTTGTTATGATTTTTTTTCTTATTGACTTGAACAAAACACAATAAAGAAAAAACAATTTAAATAAAAAAGCTGTAAAAGAAAAGAGAAAAATGTTTTCTTTATTTATTTTTATATTTTCATCATTTGTTCTTTAGAGGTATGTATTTATTTTAAACTTCTGGCAAGACTTTTTGAAAATTTTTTCAATTTTAAAGAATATGCATATAATAGAAGAAATAAAAAATTACGTAAATGAAAAAAAAAGAAACGTCAGAAAACTTTTAAGAAAACGAAAGCAGCGAAAACCTAACTTTTTCTTCTGGAATATAAATAGAATTAGTAGCATTTTCTGAAAATCACTTCAAATAATAGTTAATAATCAAGTTAAATAATAGTTAATAATCAATTTAAATAATGGTTAATAATCAATTTTGAAGTGCGAGTATATAATTACAAGTATACTCGGTACATGTTATCATAGACGTTTCAATTACATTTTGACTTTTTATTATTTGAATTTAGAATTGATTACAAACCAGACAAATCGGTTGAATGATTTATTCCGTAATCATCATGATTTATTTTGTAATCTCTTCAGAGTTAACAACCTCATTTTCAGCACATTTAGCTGTCAAGCAACCGGAACGGAATCAGAAACAACTACAATGACTGTAATAATTAATTGTATTAAAGCGATTAAGAGTATGACGCAGAGAAGAGACTATTCTAAGTGTTAATTTAAAAAACTCTCGTCTATGAACGATTCCGTGGAATAGTAAATGGTTATTCGAAATTCGTGTTGAAGTTTTCCAGTTCAAAGAAACTTATTAATAATCTCTGAAGCTAAAGATTTAAGAGAAAACTTTTAAGCTTTTAATATTTACTTTTATAATAATTTTCCTATAGTACTTGCTTCTTTTTTATTTTTTGATCGATTGTTTTATCACGTTGAATGAAGGCAGACTCGTTGGGTCTTCCTCTATGAAAAGTTACGGGAAGACTAAATTAAAAATCAATGTCGATGTCTATATCGATATCTAAAAATAATTAACGGCAAGAAATGATCTAGAGCGGCGTTGTCTATACAGTCATATGACCGATACAGTTGGCTTGAATGGTTGGTGAAGAAAACGACGATGGTGGTGATGATGTTTGTATCTCAGATGAACCGCGCGATATTTCTATAACAATTTAAAATTGAACGTAATTTCAAAAAGGTCTATTTATAAATAATAAAAACAAAAATACTCGTATATAAAGACAGTTAGGTTATGATTATAGACAATCTGTAGACTATTTATTTATAAATATGCAATTGCTATTAAAATACTTCCGACTTGCTTGCAGCGTAATGAATTAATCGGCGAATTAGCCGATCGTTAATTAAGGCTGTTCCACTTCAAGCCCAGACGGTATAATTTTACATTAATTTTCAAGCAGAAAATTTCATTCAGATTTGTGACGAAAGGCGACTAACGCAAAAGCGTCCACGAAACAAACTCGCCAGACAGCGTTACTATCTCTTAGTTACTAAGCATTAGTAACTCATACGAAGTGCACTCGATGTACTTTGGTGCAAGAGGGAGAAACTTCCAGTGCAATCAAATGATAAGCTTACACGGTGTGCTGTATGCAGTAGTAGGTGTGTTTCTTTGGGAAGTATGACTCTCTGAAATTGTCTTGGTTTCTTTTTTCCTCCCTGATTTTTATTAATATTTATTGCCACTTCTCTGAATGTTATCAAGTTGATTAAACACTTTGAAGGTCATGTCGACGATCACGACGAGCGTGTATACTCGCAACTTTGTCTTGTTTTCTGTTCTCTCTAGCCAGAGTCCAGTATTGACATATAAATTCTGTGTTGTTATTGTTATAAAAATTCTCTCTCTCGTTGGATGCTTTCTTGCTTTGTAAAGTAAAAGGTGCTGATGCAGTGTTTCTACAACAGAAGTTGTTGTAAATTTGTCAGTGGAACGAACAACACACAAACTTTAAACATGACATTGCGTAGACTCATTGGCAACTTCAAGCAGGCTCATGTGAAATCGTCACATGTTGCGTCATCTCATTCGCTAGAAGACGACGGCGATCTAGTCATCATGTTTAGTGTATTTTCTTCGAAAGGGAAGAAAACTAAAACAACATTTGGCAAAAAAATGCCTGTCATAAATTTTCACTTTCAAACAAAAGACGAGGAACGACCCACAAACACCAGACAGACTGCATAACAGCAGAGAGCGAGCGCACAAGAAAAACATTGAGGAAAACGCACACACACACACGCACGCGAGAAAAGCGAATTTCCCACAGTCGGCGTTATTCGGTCGTTGCAATGCCAACGCCGACGTAGCAGTCGTCGGCGCTGCATTATATAAGTGCAAGATGAAAAAATTGCTGCTTGAGCTTCGATTTTGACCGGAAAGCGGTCTAGCCTTTTGCAAATCCTTTACCTGCGATTCGTGGAAATCCAATTTAGACGCAAAATTATGGATATTTGTTAGGTTATTTTCTTTCAATAGGAATTTTAATTTTGTTTAAAAGTTTTTGCTTCGTAGCACACACGTCACTTGACCTAAATTGATTTTTTACTTTCTGCCATGAATTCATAAGCAAGAATTGCTAAAATTATCTCACTTTTATTCTCAATCTTGTGCACTTCTCTTTTGTTAGGTTTATGGTTGTTGTTTGGTGTGATAGTTACTTTAATTATTTTAGCTAAACTGCACAAAATCTATTTAGAATTTTTAATTTTACCTGAGAGCGGCTGCAGCAACGACAACGAGCACGACTTTTCTGACAGAAAACCGATTTGGAATTGAGCAAGTCGCTGTCGCTGCGGCGCTCGCAAACATCAAATTGCTGCTAGCAAATTTCGAGGAATTTTACGTTATGATATTATTGGCAGCACTGAATAAAGTGAAGTTGGCAATGATATCAAATTTATGCAGTAAGAAAAAGGGTGATGCCTAAAAGCAGTTTAGCAAATAAAAGGCTAGTCTATAGATTGCGAATGATTACAGTTTAGCTAATAAATATAAAAGAAAAACTACAATAAAAACGGTGGTTTTTCGATAGAAATATATATTTGGCCGTCTTCTCGGTTATTAAACCGGACTTACTAATAAATAATATCTAAAGTACTCAATAAACTGTAGCAAATATTCTAAAGAATTTGCCTAAAACCAGGCAATGAAAGTGTAAACAAACCAACTGACCCAATAAGAATTTCTATTTTACAGTAAATAAGTGCTATTTTGTATTTTGTTTTGCTTCTTAACGTAACCTAAAGTGAAATTAGCACGTGTATTTTATTATAATATAAAATAGCCAGTAACCATTAAAGTACCAATTTCGAAAATCCTAAACCAAGTCACATTTTCTTATTTCGTTCTTGTCCTTTTTCACTATTGCTTATTTATTGCTTGTAGTTATCCAAGCAGTAACCGGTTATTTGATCCGATATACAGTCGAACACATCAAAGGCTAAATCGCAGCTTTCACCTCCTTCCGGTTGCTTCAGACGGTTACCGTGATACTTTTGCGTCACCGCGTGCAGGCAGAGGTTGACGGAACGTAAAGTCGCCATAAAGAAACCATGTTCGTTGACACCTTCGGAGTAGAATTCGACCAGACCGTCGAGCGTTGGCCAACCGAGTTTATCGATGGCATTATTCTTGGCATAAATGCAATGTAAAAGGCACTTCAAAGAGAAGAAAGGACGAAATAAAGGCATCAACATAATAAACAGACAAATATCAATAGTTGGGAGAAAGAATGTTGCTTGGGTGTTTGCATGGGGGGTGTGTGTGTGAGTCCGTGTCTACTTTTGTGTAGATGGGATGTGTTTTTTTTTTTAATGGATGCGCTTCTCTTTAGGCTTTTATTCCGATCTGTTCAAGCATAAAACTTAAATAACAAAAGAAATACTTTTGTGAAAGGAAATCTTTTCACATAAAATCAGTTAGACACAGAAATGTTAGTTGTTGTGGTTATTTTTAATTAGTCAATTCTTTGCTTTTGTTAATGCTTCTGTTGTTGTTGTTATGTTGCTGTAGCTGTTGTAAGTTAATATTTCAAAAACCCTGACTTTAGCCATAGTCAAGTTAAAACAGCACGCTACCGAATTATTGTAATTACAAGAGACGACAACGCTCGGCGTTCGACGCTCGTAATCAGAAGAGAAAAGTTTCGACGCTGCGGCCTGCCATTAAATTTAATTAGATGTTTTAAATTTTTGCATTTTATTAAATAAATTAATAGATATTTATTTGCGATTGTTTCTTCTGTCAGATTTTGCGCTTGTTTTTCATTTGTCGGCGTCGATTTGTGTTTACTCTGCAAGAGCGTACGCTACGTGTTGCGTTTTACGCCGATCGGCAAAAAGAATCGTTACGTAAATCATTACGATAAAATAACGAATAGAATAATTTCTTGTATGGTTTTAGTAACAACGAGGTAACAACGATTTGAAAGCTAAGGAAAATTATAAACATTTAAGAGCAAAATTATCATTATTTCCGTAAGGCTTTAAACCGTTTTTTGGGTTATCCTTTTCTCTCAAGTAATTTATTTTTATTTTATAAATTTTGAAAGTATTTAAATTATGAGTATTTTTAGTGTAAAGGTATTGAAATTTTTTTTTTCAAAAACTTACGCCTGCAATACGTTTATCTTCGAACGGTACCAGGGTCGGATGGTAAATGCCAATCGTCAGGTCACTCATAGTACGCCTCACATTGCGCAGTAATTGGCTAAACTGTCGTTTTGCGGGCGTGTCTTCTGAGACGGTATATAGTTTATAAGGATTATAATCTCGTTTTATTTCAGTTTCACTTGAATCAGTTTCCGTTTTGGCATTGCTTTCCGTATCCATATGAGTCTCAATTTCGATGGAAGATGGTTTCTCTTGGTCGCCATAATCATTTGGATACATTAAATATTCATATGGCCTTTCATCATGCGCTTGTTCGTCGCTTATGATCGACTGCTTGTTGAGTTTATCTTTTAAGATTTGAAAAGCTTCTGTAGAAATTTAAAAAGAAACACAAATTTATTATACAATTTTAAGCCATCTCAATGTCTAAAAAGGACCTGAGACTAATTTCGTTCTAATTTCTTCTTGGCACTCCTTGATGTGAAGCTCGACGCGTCTTGCGGTACGTGGCGGATTTAAGCATTTAGTTTTCTTGAAGTATAAGAATTTTTATAAAATGTTAGATAAAAAAACATTTCGCATCGCTTTTTTCTCGCTTTTCATTGCTTATTTAAAATCAAAAAGTAACAAAAGTAACTTATTTTATATAATCTTAAGTACTTTGTTCGCCGTTGTTCTGCCACCAAAAACGTGCACTTCATTTTCCAAACTTATTAATATTAAATAAAAGCACAAATTAATTAATGTAAAATTCATTTTTATAAAAATCTTTTCTTTTGATCGACGCAATCAATCGATCTGCAAGCTTCACGTTACTGGTATTGAATGAAAATGAAATTTTCAGTTGCGATGCTCTGAAGGTATATTTCTTTGCACAATTTCACTTTCTTTCGAATTATAATAGTTTGTTGTTGATTGTTGGTTGTTGCTTGTTGCTATTGGTGTTGCTGATGCTGACGCTGATGACAATCAAGTTTTCCATTCGTATCGTACTTGTAGCAAAAAAACGGTCCAGTTGTTCATATTGTCATAAAAACGAGTGTTATTATTGTTGTTGTGTATCAACTAACAAGTTCAAATGCAGCGAACGACTTTAAAACTTTGTTGTAGCTATTGTTGTTGTTGTTATTGTTGTTTTTGTTTTTGTTTTTGTTATCTTTGGTGTTCGTTACACATTCGTTACTCATTGTCATGGTCGTCGTCTTGTTGTGTTTGCTCTTGTTGTCGTTGTTGTCTGCTGCTTGTTATGCATTCGTCTTTGTTGTTGTTGTTGTTTTTGATTGTTACACATTCGCCTCCCCTCGCCACACACCCTCTTCTTCCTTGGTGTTGTTGTGTTTGGCCTCTACTCGCATAACAAACACGTTGTTATCGTAAATGTGTCAAAGACTCTGTGAAATGAAGTTTAGTGTAACTTTAGTGTAACAAACAACAAAAAAACAACAACCCTACAATAATGACATTGAATAGGAAGGAGATGATGATGATGCTTATGATAAGGAAATGTCATTTTAACTGTATCATCCTCATCATTATCATGAGTGACATTTATAAATTATTTTCTTAATTTTGACTTTAATATTTCAACACTCAAAGTCTTTTCTTTTACTAAAGTAACATCATCATTATCATCATCATGATCATCGCCATTGCCATCGCCATCATAACCATCACTATGGATTGCGGTGGTAACCCACCGTGCCATTAAACCAAATCATCAAAAACATACATAAAATCAGTCGTGTGTGGTTCCTTCCTTCCGTGCCGTAACATAAAACATTAGCAACATTTTCGACAATGAAAATCGGGTGCCAAAGCTTGTCAGGTTCTTGATAATTTGATTTGCATTTGCAAGTTCAGTTTTATGTCTTTGGCTCTAACACCAAATTATGAATACAAGAAGAACTTGGAATACTTTTGTCTTGACTGCTTTGTTAACCTCAAAATTAAGGAAATTACAAGCTGTTAAAAAGTGCTGCGTAATTTTCATTCTATGTACTTTTGAGGAAGTTCCTGGAGGGGGGGGGGGGGAAAGGGGCGGTAAGAACTTCAAGGAAAGTTCGTCATAGACATTGCTTTTATTGAGGCCAAACTGGGTCGGCCATAAATAAAGTATGGTTTTAATTGATTTTATCATATCAACGAATTTTTGTACGTTAAAGAGTTTTATTAAACCAATTAATATAATGCCTTTTTATTAATAATATTTATTGTATATTACAATAGAGGTAAAGGATAGATGAATAGAAATTATTATTCCAATACTATTATAACAAATCCTTTCATTATTAGCAGATTAAGATTAAAATAATTCCATTTTTTTTTGTAAGTGATAATCTTTTAAGTGAATATACGAGTAGAAAAAAGGGAAAAGATATATGTATTTATTTCTTTTTTATTAGCAACAACAACAACAACAACAACCAAAGTACAGCAGCAACCACACAGAAGTTATGAATATTATAACTATGTACGTACGTAAGCGCAGGAAGTACCACAAATTGCTAAGAATTCAAAAGAAGAAGTTGGGGAAAATCCTCATTAAAAACAAACATGGCCGCACACGCACACACAAAGAGAGATAAGCACACACACACACACAAAGAAACCATTATTATTCAAATTCATACAGACTTAAAATATTTCGAGAAAATTCACCGCTAAAGTTTTGATTGCTGTACATTCATCGGCATCCAAGATAAACAAGATGAAGAAACAAGAAGAAGAGGAATAATATGAAGAAGAACAAGACGCAGTAACATGAAAGTCCATTGCTGTCGCCATTACCATCGCCAGCGCTTAACAAGCGCTGATGTTGATCGTTGAACCTTCATTTAGGCAGCGCCAGCCAAGCTCGCATAATTATATTTAATTGTAGTTAAACATTTTGTTGTTGTTGTTGCTAATGCTGATGCTGTTGCTGTTGCTGATGCTGCTGCTATTCTATTGTTTCTTTCAAAGCCTGGAATTGAATTAATATCTTCTAATATTAAATATTAATTTTTAAATTTTTTCTATTCAACTATTGTTGTTGAAAATGGCTGCTTAGACACTGACCTAGACTAAGACTGAGATTGAGACTGAGACTGAGATTGAGACTGAGGTGTGAATTGTTTCAGCTAGAAGCTGATGACTTCTATGACATGACGTTTGAAAGAGTTCCTTTCTTTCTTTTTTTCTTGCTGTCTCATTACGTGATAGACGCCGAGAAGCGCGTAATAATAACAATAACAATAACAATAATAATAATACTGTGCAAAAAGTGCAAAATTTTTTCTAGAGTAAATGTTTTCAAAGCAAAAAAAGAGTTTTACAAAAAAAAGAGGACAATTGTAAAATTTCTCTAGTACTGAATTATGAAAGTAAGCTTTATTTGTTTATTTCGAGTCGATATCGTTGAATTTTATTCAATTTAAGGATAGCGAAATTGACAATGAATGACTTAATATCATGCAAAATATAGAAAATGCAATACATACATATATTGCAAATATAGAAGAATATAATTTTCTTTTATTTTAATAAAATAACCTTGATTGAGTATGTTTCTATTGGCATCGTTAATTGTTAATGCAATCAAGGCTTGTACCCACAGAAACACAATCATACAAACATACAACATATGTACATCGTTAATAAAACGTATTTTTTTCTTGCGTTTTTTTTTCAATATATCCTTCGGACACGTCTTCAATCTTCAAATAACTCGCCGCTTCAGCTAAGAACATTCTTTACTCAGGAAAAGCACATCCAGTCGACAAATACAACACGGACACTAATTGACAGGCATGTTCTTCGGCAGCAACCACAGAGACCACAATCAGCCACATTCAAAAACAATCCAAGCAAGAACAACAGCAACCACAACGACAGCAGTAGCGTCAGCTAATTTCTCTACTAGTCTTAACAACAAATTCTTTCTCTGCTGTCTGTCTACACATTTCTCGATAATTTGTTGTCGTTGCTGTTTCTAACACTTTATCAATTTTCGATTCTTTCGTTTTGTTTTTGTAAAACACGCAACAGCAAACATCAACACTGGCAGTAGCAGCACTATCGTCAGCTGTTGCGTGTTTAATCATTAGTTGAAATAAATTCTCTCATGCGAATTTATAATGTCCATTTGAGAGTGTTTGAAGAGCAAGAGGGCAATGGTTACATTCGCACTTCGAATTTTCAATGTTTCCTGTCGGCTGGCGACGATGTGAGTACCTTGTTGTTGTTGGCTAGCAGCTCTGAGACTGCTATTCTTCTTCGTTCTTCGCTTTAGTGGGTGGTCAAACGAAACACGACACCTCAGGGGCAGCTGCGCCGACATCAGCGTTATAGCAACAACAACAACGGCCATCCCCGCCGTCAGCGTTCGCTGCTACGCTGCCTGGAATGGCGCATATTTAAAAAGCTTGCGGCCACGGTGCCCACAGTCAGTCGTTCGTGTCTATTGTTCGTCTTCAGTTCGTTTGCGGTTTGCTTTCTCTCACGGCGAATCCTCTGCTCAGCTCTGCTCGCGGTCGTGGTTGTTCTTAGAGCTAGCTAGTGTTGTAGTGGCGTACTGACTGCTTCAGTCAGTTTCGTAGTCCTCGGCGAGAATTTCGGCGTGTGTGTTGGATCATTTTACGGATAGAATTGCTGAAACTAACTGAATGTAGATAAAAAAAGATTTAATTTTTTTTTGATTTTTACAATTTAAGGATTTTAAAAATTGTCGATTATGTTTAAATTAAAAGGGCAGCTGCTCTATTTTCTCGTTTGGTTGTGGATTTTCATTCAAAGTCAACATTTTGTACGGTGTGAGATTGAATATAATACGATCAATGAGGATGGATCGTTTTCTTTTCGGTAAATTGGTTGAGAAATAATTTTATTTATATTATTTTTAAAAATTTGTGAAATTTTTGTAGCTAATTAAAGACAATATTTTATCAAACAGGATCAAAAAAGACAATGCATTAATACAAAAGAATGTTTGATACATATGGTAATATAAAAAGGATATTGCAAAATTAATATGTATTAAAAATAGAGAGAAAAAAATTGTAAATTAAAAAATTAAGTTATTATTGATTTTAAAAATAAAATGAAATTAAACATAATAATGTGTAATAATAAACATAATTATTTCAGAGCTAATTAAAAATTAAGAAAGTGAAAACTAAAAAAGTCCACAAATAAAACGCTTAAATAAAATGTTTGTCAATTTAAAAAAAAATTGTTTGAAACCAAGAAATTTTCAAGATTTTAGATGCAAGAAAATGAAAGAACCTTTTTGTGTTCATATTTTTTGAAAAAAATTTTTTTTTTTCGATATTTTTTTTTTTAACAATTAAAAACAATGTTTTTAACAATTTTTTTATTATTAAAAAAAAAATAAAATAGAAATATAAATATAAACTACGGTGTTAAGATACAATTTATAATGAGATCATTTCACGTATTCAACATGAAGTCGAGCTGATTAACTATGGCCTAATCATAATGTTCTTCATTCGCCACAAACAGTTTCTACAGCGCGGAAAACGCTTCTTGACCCACTTCCTGTGTTACAATTGAATTATTTCCTTGATGCGTTTTTCACGCGTTTTTTACGCGTTTTTTACGTTTGTAAAGTGAAAAAATGAAAACTGAAGAATAAAAATTCTGCGCAAAAAAATGCCTAAAAAATCGAAAACCAAATAAACAACATCATTAAGAAATTCGTATAAGGAGAGAGAGAAAAAAGGAGAGAGAGTCCAAACTACTACATAGTAAAATCTTCTACGAAAATGCTAGTTCTCTTTCCATTTTCGTTTTTCTTTCGATATCATTTAATCGACAATAAATCGACTTAACATTCCAAAAACAAAACTATGAATTATTCGGTAAAAAGTACCATCAATCCAATTCAAACTACGCAACAACAAATTAAAACAAACGCATCGAAATAATAATTTTTCCAAAAATAACCAACGTACCCAACTGTTCCAACTAATCCAAAGTTTGTTGTCTTCTCTGTTATCCATCGTAGACACACAAACGATGACATTGGTGCCTATTATCATTCAGCGGCTGGTGGCCCAGACAACATCGTACGAGGCCGTTATGGTTCGAGAAATCCGGCAACAGGCCAAGTGGAAGAAGTCGTTTATACGGCTGGACCACGTGGGTAAGGGTATAACAACCATAATAACTACAGCTAACCATACATAATAACAACAACAACAACAACAACATTAACAAAACAATGAAAAATATAAAGCAATCAACAATAAAAACATCAGTGGAAAATTGAGGCGTTGATTATAAACAAAAGTGCATCAAAGTCAATTCTCTACATATTTTTTAATTTTTTTTTTTGTAACGCTATTACAATCGTCGTCGTCGTCCTGGTCTCTGAAAAGACACTTTTTGGCAGCCGTCCGTATTCACAAGCTTATACGAACTCAAGTTCTAAAAGTGACTTGGGTTAAATTACGCTTACCTCAGTTGCAATGTGCCCAGAAGGTTTGTGTACCAGATAACATTTTTCAGCTCTAGCATACACAAATTGCAGTGGCACGACTAGCTGACTTTGAGGTCTAGTCACCTCAAAGCTATTCACAAGTACGACAGCAGACGTCAAAACGTCCATTTGAAGACGGACGACAGCAATTTAGGTGTCGTCTCTTGCTAATGACGACGACAGCTGTTTTTAGGCGACGACGACGGGTAATAGTGAGCTTGTAAATAAGCTTGTTAGTCTCTAAATTAGAAAAATATATCTGTCTGTTTGTCCGCATGAATAATAACTCAAGCTTGATTAGAAAGATGATGATATACGAAAACAAAGCTAGGTAAATTTTTCCCCCAACGCATTTCAATCATTGAGATCTTTCTTAGGTTCTCAAAAAAGGTATCACTATGTAGTATTTTTTGCTATTTTCTATTCCTTTTTGAGTTGGTTGGTTGAGCCTGAAAAAAACAACTGATGCAACAACAAGTGCAGCTTGTCAACAACACTGTCGTTTTGTTTTGTTTAGAAAACTAATCTCTTTCCAATGCGACAAAATGTAGTTCGCTTTCTAGAACAATGACGGTCGGTATAGGATAGTTTTTGCATTCCTTTTATAAAATAAACTGTACGAATTTTGTTTTATTTTAATTTGTAAGGATAATCTTGAATATTCTCTATCCGCTTTTTTATTTTAATTTGTAAAGATCCTAATTTTTTCAAACCTTCAACTTTTTGAAAACAAATTTAATGAAAAGTTTTCATTTTAATTTCATACAATTTTTGCTTTCTCTGGGTTGAAAATGTTCTCCGCCACTGTTTATGCTCTAAGCTTTTCCGATTTTCTTTGAAAATCATTGGCATTTTTAACCTACTCGTAGAAACTTAATCTAGATGGATTGTTGTTGTTGTTGTTGCTGTTGTTACTTGTTGCTTGTTGTTGCAAACTCCATTTAGTTGCAGCGAAATTGGACTAAGTTAGTGTGATATTTACTTCATTGCTGCTTGCTTCTTACTCTTTTTCGCTTTTTTCATTCATTCCACTTCAGTGAAGCTTCGTGAGATCTAAAGATAGATACAGCGAGAGGTTTTAGCGCCATTTACCCGACTTCAAAGCAATCATCATCATCATCACGGCTTTATCATTACCATCATAATCGTGATCATGATCATCGCGCCAAGTCTACTCGTACATACAACATATTTCCAAGATGGCCAGTCCGATTTGTTCAATGCGCTGTGTTTCCGTTTTCGAACGCTAGAACGCGGTTAATTTAGCTGTATTTTTTTCACTGTTCACTGTTGTGCTGATTGTTGTTGTTGTTGTTGTTGTTATTATTGTTTAGGTTTCTGTACCAGTAGAATAATTTTGATTGTTGTACTGTTTACAGCTTTACTCGGTCAACGATTGAAGCATCTCTTTTGCTATCGATTGCATTATTGCATCTAGTTTGCGAGTTATTGCCGCGAATGCCGCAACCAGACTGAAAATATTCTGATTTGCAAGCAAGAAAGAAAAAACAATAATCAGAATGCGTCTATGATTTATTCCACTTTTTGTTTGATCACTGAAACAATCCTTCTGTAGAGCGATGTTCTGAAACTCGGTCAATCAATGAAGTAGCGAGTAGATTGTTTGTTAAGAACTAGAGTAGCGAGTACTGAAGTAGCGAGTAGATTATTTGTTAAGAACCAGAGAACCATAACACAGACTTAGATAAATCCCAGATTACGTTTGAATTTAAGCTAACGGAAACGAGATCTCGGATTTATTAGCGTGACTTTTATTAGCTTCATAACTCGTTACTAACTCGTTACATCGTTTGTCGTCTTCATGTTTTAGATATCGCCCAAACGGACCGAAGATCCATCGAAAAACTGATCTCGCTCAGTATCCAGTACCGCCGCTTGGCAGTCCGGACGACCCGCTGGCCGATCCTTATGACACTCCAGCGTACAATTTTAAATTTCGTACCTCGGACCAGTCCAGAATGGAAGCCAACGATGAAACGGGTAGAGTTAGAGGTAAAATTCGAGGTATTTCTTTAATTAAGAAAAAGGGGGTTAGCCCCCCTCTTTTCTAAAAATGTCCCATATCCACACTAGGACTCTATTCGTACCTCGATGATGTCGGCGAACGACATAGCGTTCGTTATGCTGCCGGCGCTGGTATTGGTTTTCAGGTTTTCAATGCCGTACCCGACACTCCAGCAGCGGTCAGCTACACAGCACCCCTCTACAAGGCGCATCCGCAGACACGCGGCAAGACTTCGATTCAGCGCGGACCGAACGGCAGCTATAAGCTAATAGCCTCCGGACCCGATCATCGACGAGCCGAGAGCCGCGGTTCGGATGGCTTGGTGCGCGGCACCTACTCCTATCTGGACGACAAGGGCGTCCAGCGTACAGTGGAGTATATTGCTGGTGCCGGCATAGGCTATCGCGTGGTGAAGAACAGCGTGGGACCGGGCACTCATCTGAACCCATCCGTCGGTGAGTTTCGGCTCAGTGACACAGACTTCAGGTTGGCCAATGATTTCGGCAGAGGAGCTGGTGGTGGTCTTGGCAGTGGCAGTGGCAGTGGCACAGTGGACGTACGAGGTGAGAGTGCAGCGGTAAATGCGGGGTCAGGTTTCGGTGGTGGACAGCCAGCAGCTGGTGTTGGTGAATACCTTAAAATAGCGAGCTCAGGCAGTATTGGTGCCGGCGGGGGCGCTGATGACGACGACGCCGAAGACAATGCAGATGTCGGTGGAAGACGTGGAGATGCCGGCGGTACGTTTGGTAGCGTTGGCACAGCGGGAAGGGCAGACTCCAAAGGTGATCGCAGAGGTACGCTAGCGATAAATCGTGGCAATGCTCGATTTGGAGAAACTGCTAGAGATGACGATAACTTCAAAGCGGGTGCAGATCGTGACGCCACGGCGGGCAGAGGGTCGAAGATGGGCGGTCGTGGCGGCAGTCAACCTTCTAGTAATCGCAACGCAATTGGTGCCGAACGCGCAGCAAGCAGAGATCGCAATCGCGATCGAGATCGAGATCGCAAGCGGAATCATAATCGCTTCTCCGGTTCCGGTTCTGTCAGTGATATCCGAGGTGGAACGTCATCGGTCAGCAAGACCCGCTTTAACTACGGCAGTTCCTCTGGCACGTCGTCCGCAACGTCGTCCAACGATAATTACAATCTCAATGATGACGATGTCGGCTCATTGCCGCCGCTGATCACGGCCAATCGCAAAATACTCGAGATGGAGCGCAGACGTGACTGGATCGATCGCCAACGCGACTCCACCATCATCCAGAATGTGGGCAAGTGGTACATAGGGCTGCCCCCGGGCCAGAGTGTGCGTGCGCATGTGCAGAATATCGATTTATTGCCGCTGGGCAGTCGTCACGTACCGTCGCCGGCGGAGGCGCTGCGACAGGACGAGATCGCCGATATGGTTGCTTCGTTGGAATCCGGCTCGGGCCTAATGCGAGCGTCGTCGCTTCACAGTAGTTAGAATTATAGCGTAGTACGCGGCAACAGAACGAATAGAATTTAAGAAACGAAACGAAAGTTAAAATCGATTTTGTATGATGATGATGATGATGATGATGATGTTTTCAATGAAATACAATAGTTTTTATACCAATAATAAAAAAAAGTAATATAATTAATTATGAAAGGAAAATTTAGTCAGACTAAATCAACGATAAACGATATATACAGGGTGCGCCGTCTCTTATGTCGGTATGTGAATATTAAATAACTTTAAAAAATAACCGATTTCCATACTCGTATATGAGACATAAAAGATGGTACACCCTGTATATTATATATTATTTTGTGTTATGATTTAGTGTTACTAATAATTTATTCTTGAAATTTGAAATACTTTCTTTCAAGACCAATGAAAAATTTCTTATCATTATCGGCGTTATCGTCTTTCGTGAGGACAATTGACAACTGGCTGCCAGTTGACATTAATGACAACTCCCACAGAGTCATTAAAGAGTCGTGCAAGATTCGTCTATGCCGCGGGGTAGCGCTCTTTTATACTATTCTAACCTTGCCAAAGGCGTTGAACCATAAAGTTTCAATTAGCCAAGTATTCAGAACTCTATTTCAGTGGGGCCAAAAGGCGGGGTCGCTTTGGCCACCAATGCTTAATTTATTTAAACGCTTGATATCTTTGGGTTACATTTCAAACGTTTTCATACGTGCTGACGAGCTTTTCATGCGTTTCAAGGTGAAGTCGCGCCGCGCCGCGCCGCCCGCTCTTCTGCTTCACAATGTCTGTGAGTTCATTCATCATTCTGCCGACCGTGGTGCGACCACTTTTGCTCTTGGTGGCCTGAGATCATCGCGCATCAGATATCAAAATTCTAAAACGGCCGAATTCAAAACCAAGCTCACACGCAGATTTCTTACCCAACATAAGCTCGGTTAAGGGCATCATTGCGGTTGCGTTCGGAACATATAAGAGTTGGCCAGATCGCTGCTGATGTGCACAGTTCGTTGTCAACACTTGTCGGTGGCGAAGATGTCGGCGCTATTCAGAGCTTGGCACTTGGTGCTCTGGCTGAGTTTGCTGGAAGGATCTACTCGTGTCCGAGGACTCGGCGTACCATCGACGACCAATGCAGGCACCGCAGCAGGGGCTGGTGCAAATCAGGCTTCCTATTTTTATACTGAGCCCGGAGGAAGTTACAGTTTCGCCTACAAGACGGACAACGGTATGGAGCGGCAGCAGAGCGCCAACCAGGCTAACGAGGTGACCGGCCACTATAGCTTCTACGAGAATGGCGTTCCGTATTTGGTGAAGTATACGGCGGGCGTAAATGGTTATCGTCCCCAAATCTTTGTTGGTTCTAATGCGGCAGCAGCAGCAGGCGCTCCACTGGCTGCGACCTCCTTCACCGCAGCAGCAACACTAGCGCCTCCAGCAGCTGCACTAAATGTTGCGCAGTCGCAACCGCTGCAGTTATCCTTCGGCAACAGCCTGAGCGCTCCGAATGGTTTTGTGGCGAGTAATCTGAGCCCGCTGGCAGCCTTCACCGGCAGCAGCAGCGGTGGTAGCGCCCCCACCACCAGCAACAACAACAACAATCAAAATGCTATTCAGCCGCCGCCATTGAACGAATACAACAATGAACCGCATCCATACAGTTTCTCCTATAGCTCCGATTTGTCAACGCACAGCGAAAGCGGCGACAAGGACGGTAATGTTGTGGGCAAGTATTCGTACCTCGACCGAGCCGGTTACCATGATCTCTCGTACAAGGCCGATGCTGAGGGTTTTACAGTTTTGGGTGGCAGTTTAGCCACTACCCCTCCGGCACCAGCACCAGCACCACAACCGCCAGCACCGGGAATTTATAATTTTAATATGGCACCGGCTTTGACGAAAAGCAGTTTGCTGACTTCACCGGCAGTAGCAGCAGCCAGCGCAGGAGAGAAGAATTTAAAGAGAAGGTCTCTGCGCAAGTTTCGTAGATATAGCAATTGGTAGCCGATCCCAAGGTTCAGGATATATATATATATTATTTACTATTTTATTGATAACATTATTATTATTCAGAAAATAATTTTATACTATTTCGTAGATAAATATTTCATATGTTTCATAATAGATGAATAAATTACCTGGTGTTGGTTACGTGCGATGGATGATTACACTTTTATTTGAAAAATAAGAGAAAGAAAGTTTTTGCAGTAGTAGAAAAGAGATGGGTGAGAATGTCAAAATCCTAATTTAAAATCTAATTTGAAAAAATAATGCCCTGCCTCTGCATGTCGACAGTACCATACAGTTGTACAGTACCAAAAAAAGCTTGATTGTCTTGCTGGGGCTGCACAAGACGCAGGCGCTTCCTAAAAGTATGTAATTTTTACATCTGTGTATTTCAAATGATGAAATTTTAATGTGCTGCCTAGAAGTAGGCAATGGGTATGGCAAACGGTATGGGAAGATGGAACACACGACATTTTAGAATTTTTTAAATTCAACGGTTGTTATATTTTCTATATTACTAAAAATCTTTCAGCATAATAATACAATAAATAATAAATGAATGAAGAAAATTCTTCAATTTTATACGATAATTTATTGAACCTATTTATTCCAGTTTTCCGATTATTAAATAAACTAATAATAAAAAGAGAGATAAATAAATATGTTGAAAATGCAACACTTGTCCTTTTATTGTTTCTTATTTTTTAGATTTGTGTTTTATTTTTATGGTTGGTCCTCATTTATTAATAGCATTTTAATAGTTTAAATTCGACGCACATTGTAATTTAATTGATTGAGGGCGTTGGGCTGCTATTTTTCACAAACTCACGCGACTGTGAAATGAATTGAAACTGCTTGGAATAACGATATTGAGATTTTTTTTTCTTTTTGGTTAATTTTCTTTTTTCTTTTTTTCCCTCTGTTGTCTTAATGTGGTATAGTCTCGTAACCAAGGGACTACTCAATTGTGTTATGGCTAAGAAAACGTGTTAACCATTACGAACCTTTTGTATACAAACTTAGGGAAAAACAGACAAAAAAAAAGGCCTTGATATATTTTTGTTAATAAAGTGAGCTATGGAATAAAGGAAATAAAAATTATGCTTGTGCGAACTGTATTGTCAATATTTGCGAAATAAACGAATTTTTTTTTTTTTAATTTTTTTTTTGTTTAACAAAAACCACATAAATTTTAAAAAAGATTTTATATTTTAATATAATCAAACTACTTACGCGCTATAAAAATATAAAAACAATAACTGAAAATATTTCAAACTTTTGTCTATTTTAAATTCTTAGTAATTGTTAATCATTCTCATATTTTACAAGAACATCGTTTGTAAGTTTAAAGAGTTCAAACAATTCGACGCTTGTTAACGCCACACGGCGCGCCGTCAATAGTACGAAGATTGTTGAGTTCCAGCAAAGAATGTATTAGCAGTCAATTTATTCAAATGTCCATTACGAATTCTATCGGTGCAACGCTTTACATCGATTCTCATTTATCGTGTTATGCCCTCGAGCTTGAAGTCTGTCTAAGGATCGTAATTTTGCAAGCATGTGAAATATACGTGGGTGTTAGTGTGTTTGTGTGTTTGGACTTTGACAGTGACTTTTTCTGCTTCAGTTGTTCCATTTCAGTGATCTTTTTTCTTCTCTATTTTTTTTGAAATCTTAGAAATTTTAGTATCTACATTCTTTTTAAATGTGTCAGTGTAATTATTATCCGGCTTCGTGTCTCGTTTTAAGTTCAAATTTTCTTTTTTTCCCAAGCTTTTCTCTAATCTTATAACTTTTTACTATTCGTTTAAAGGCGGTGATTTTTGAAGGTTGATTTCTTTCTGAATAATTTCTTTCTGAATAATTTCTTTTTGAATAATTTCTTTATGAATAATTTTTTATAAGAGCAGCGGCCACTTAAAAGTTGAGCTAATTACTATGCCAAGCATAATGTTTTAAATGGTGTAAATTGCTCTAGTGAAATTTTTTGGCATCTTAATGAAATAAACTAAGAAAAATTAACCCAAAAAAAATAACAAAAAAGTACATGGAAGAACTTCACTTCAGAGACAAAGAGAAGACTCTTATTGCAATCGTCTTTTTCACATTTTTCGTTTTTAATTTTTCCCATGATAATACTTTATTGATTGCAAATTAATTCTTTATTCGTTCTTATTGTTGCAGTTATTTTTAAAATAAATTTGCAAAATATTTTTTTTTAATATTTTAAAATATTTTTTTCTTTTCAAGAAAAATGTGGTATAGTAGATATTTTCCAATACATACAATCCAAGAATCCAGTTTTCAAACGCAAAAGTTAAATTTTTCCATAAACCAGATTTAATTTTAATTTATTTTAATAATATCAAAGATTTTGGGAAGGAATTTCCGTCTTCAACATCCAATCCTGCCGGCAAACATAACGAATATAAAGAATTATTACGATACTTCAGTTATTATGTTCTGAACTTTCTCTATGAAGTCCAATAAAATAAGAATGGCCAAATACTCGTATTATTAAATTTTGCTACATTTTTTAAAGTTAATGTTTTTTTGTTTAGCTCATGTTTTTTTCCATTAACTTTAAAAATATTTATAAAATCCTTGAAGAGTGTCTGAATTCTATCTGCTTCCGTTAAAGAGAATAAAAATATGTGCTTCTCTTAAAGTGACCTTAAAAAAGAATGTAACTTCTTCGGCTCCTGCCTTTTTTTTCAAGCCTGCAAACAGAAGCATACACTGCAGAGCACGCCACAACAACAAAAAAAGAGACAGACTAACGAACAAGCCGAATTTTAAATTCAGGCTTCGTCCATCATCTATCCGTCCATCCTCGTAGTTGACTTCGCCGCCGTCGGTGTTTTAGTCGGAGTCATTTTTTTTGTTGCTGTTGTTGTTTGTCATCGCCAGCATTTAACTGCTTCGGCTTTTCATCGCACATCGTCGCACATTATTAATGAACAGTTTATATACTCTGGCCGGGATGCTCCACATCGCAGTCACTTCGTAGCTTTTGTGAGGTTAACAACACGCGCTGGTTACTTTTTTTATTTTGGTTGTTGTTCTACGGTTTGACGTTCAGTGGCTTTAGGCTGCTTTGTTCGTTTTTCAATGAATACAGAATTCATTTCCATTCTGTGAACGTGCAAATGACATAAAAACGTCATAAGGATTAATATTGTGTTGTGCTATTTAAAGTTGTAAAGTGTTAACGAACGACCGAAAAGAAAAATTATATTTAACATAATATAAATTTTTAATAAAACAAGCTTCATTGCTGGATATTTTATTGGGAGTAGCATCGTCTTTGCTTCCGTTTAAAGAATTTAATTAAAGAAGAAACAATCACAAAATGAAGCTGTTGCCGCTCATAGTAAGTGTCATAACTATAATTTTTGTAAATATTTTTTAAATATTAAAGTGCAATTAAGTTAATTTCAAAACGATTTATTTTGTATTTTTTTTTTTTGTAGAAAGTAAGTCCTCTGTTAATTATGTTATGCTGTTTTTATTTTACGAAAATGCCTTGCCTTCGTTTTTATAAACTGCTATTTTGCTTTGCAATTAATTTAAAAATTATACTTGAAAACTACAAAAAATTGATTAATTGAATAAATAAGATTAAATAAAAATTAAGGTTTAATTATTGGATTAAAAAAAATTATGGTCACTTTGCAAAAGCGATAATATTTGAATTTAAAATATTTAAAATATCAATACTTCTTAGATAAAATAGTAAAAATTAAAATAGAAAATTAGGTTAATTAATCAAAGGTCACTTAATATAGCATAATTTTATTAATAATAATAATTAATAAATTTTTTTTATTTTATTATAAATTATATAAACTTATGTTCTTGTTTAATTCTTTCAGGTTCGTTTCTTAAGTCTTTTGGTTTTAATGCTCTTAATTTTCTTTGGTGTTTTTTATTGTAAATATTTTGAATTTTTATTGCAAAAATTTTGTTTGCAGAAGAGTTAATAATCATTTGGTCTTAGCACTGAATTTACTTACTTACAAAAAGCAAAACTCTAAGCTTTGGAGTAATCCTATGCTAATTAGTATTATTCAATATAAACATAATTAAAATTCAACACTTGTCGCACGTCCCTTGAAAACTACCGATTCAAGGATTTTGAAACCGAAAGAGAAATAGAAAAGGAAACCATTCGCTGGAAGAATATTTAATAGGACACCTTTATAGCTTATAGTTGTTCAGATGTATACAAATGTGGAGAATACATACAATGTATTCATTAGAAAATCTTACATATTGCGTATATAATTTAACACAATTAATGTTAAGTGGGTTATTTTCATTTTATTGTTGGTCTTCTTTTATTTTTCTATTGTATTTCTGTTACGAGTATTCTATTTTGAACTCAATACGAGTATTTCTTCTAATTTCTCTGAAAAAAATAAATTACGTCTATTACTTTTAATAATAAATATTTAATAAAAACTTAACGCATATCAAGCAACAAATATTTAATAAGAATGATGAATGCTATTATACTCTTACGCTCTTCGCTCCGCTGACCGCCTTTCAACAGGTCATGAACTCTTGAAACGTGAGTTTAACACGTTCATTCTTTTTCCTCATGTTCGTTTTTCTTAAAAAATAGACATAGACTTTCGCTTTGTCAGCTTTTGCCATAAAGTTAAAACTTAAAAATGTCAGCGTTGACAATTATACAGCATAACCGTCAGTGTCGTAATTAGTTCTTGTAAGAAGAAACAAAATAGAAAAAATTAAGTATTCCGTTATTTTAAAAGGGAATACTTTCTATTTTTATAAAAAATACGTTAATTTTTTCGGTAATTTTTTTTCAGTTTTTTCGTCAATTTTTTCCTCAGTTTTTTCCTCAATTTTTTTCATCAATTTTTTCGTCAATTTTTTCCTTAAAATTTTCGTCAATTTTTCCGTAAATTTTTTCATCAATTTTTTCTTCAGTTTTTTGTCAATTTTTTTCATAAATTTTTTCGTCAATTTTTATATATTTTCACTAAAAATTAGAAATTTTTTCATCTCAATTTCTTAACCGAAAATACTTTGGAAGCCTTAAATTAAAAGAAATTAGCTAATATTTTATATATGTATATATATTGAAAAAAAAAAAACAATAATGTAATGTGAAATGTAAATTATTTGAAAAAACAATAAAATTCTAAAATATCTTTAGAAATATTCTATCTATCTCTTATACTTTAAGAAATAAAGTTTTCCATTAAGATTGCTTTGATGAATTATCATTATTCAATTTCTTTCTTTATTAAAAGTGCGTCGGTGCATATTAAATCAGAGAAATAATGTGACAAAACCGCGCCCCCAAAAATTAACCATCCTCCATTACATTTTTCATAACAAAACACTTCTACATTTGGCATGATTTGCGTAGCAAAGAGCATGATAAAAATATGCCTATAAAAATAACGTAAACAAAAATTTATTCATTTTAGTTCTTTTCAAAATAAATGCAAAAAAATATAAACGAAACTTATTAAGTATTCAAAAAGCGTTATTGAAAAAATTCCTTACAAAAGAAGGACACGTAATCGCAACGTATTGCATGATATTAAAAGAGTAAAAAGAACTATGAAAAAAACTAAGCGGTTTTGTAGCTTAGTAATGTTGATGGTAATATAATTTTAATAATTTTCGAGAGTAAATCTTTCTTTTTTGAAACTCGGCGACGAACGTATTGACACAGCTACCAAGCTTCTGCAATTACGTACATAAATGTTACTAACCAGTTTCGTTGGGTCTAAACAACTGTTACAATACTCAAACTTTCTCTGAATTTGAATTAAGTAGTTTATTTTTATTCTATACTGATTTTCTTATAAAAAAAATCAAGAACTTTATCACGAAGCTCTACGGTCTCACTCTGAGAAATCGCAAGGCGGACCAATGTCGTGTTTAGGTTTTGAGTACAAAGTATTTTACAATTTGAATTTTTTTAAATTCTTGTGATTGTATTTAAATTTTTTTTTTTTTACAAACGCCTTCGATCAAATAACGGTTACTTTTCAAACGACAACAGAAAGAAATCTGCTGAAATGAGTATTATAAGAGTTAGAAAGAATTATTAATTTGATAATATTAATGTGGAATATCGCAACATTTTTGAGGACATAAATTTTTAAAATATTGACGGATATTTACAAATTTTTTTATTTAAACCGTTTGTTAAAAGAAATATGACCATATAGAAAATAACATAAAAAATAATAATATATAAGAAATAAAATAAAATAAAATAAAAATATATTTATAAAAAAGTACAATTAAAAACAAAAGCTTCAAAAGTAACTTCTCTATAATAAAAAAAAAATTATTAAAAAAAATCTGCATGAATTTAATTGTAATAAACGATATTTTGGAAATTAGATTTAATCAGTGTAATTTCTCTAAATTAGAGTTATTTTCTTTTATGTTTTAGTAAGCATAATTCTAGTTTTTTACAATTGTCATGAACACTAATTATGATACTCGTATATAAAGCGTCCATAAACTCTTGTTAATTATCCATTAAATTACATTTGAAAGTACTCGTAATTACTATATATGTTTTCTTCTCATTCTTCTTTTAACACAACTCATAAAATCTAAACGTACCTAAGTAAAAAATGTAAATGAGATTTAAGATAATGATAATGTTTTTAAAGAAAGGCATTCATTTCTTCAGCAACAAGCTTAAATGGTTAGAAAATTTTCAACTGAATTGTGATTGTGATTGTATTTGTGTGTCATTGTGGTTTTCAGTTTGTCCACTTAAAGTGGACTTTTTCTCTTCTTTTCGGAATACTAAATTTTAAGAAATACGCACGAGCCTTGAGGAATGACCAATAGTCATTCATTAATTTTATTCTAAACACTAAATGACGTTATCGGTTTTTGTGAATACTTTCTAAAACTTCATTAGAATAACTTAATTCTTAATGAAATCTATTGGTTTTTTCTATTCTATTCTATTTGTTATTTCTATTTTTCTATTATTCTTTGTAGTAAAAAAAAACACGGATTTTTTTGAGATTTCATCAAAGCGGGTTCATTGACCTCATCAGTAGCCATCGATTTGGTTGTCTTTCGTTGTTGTTTTCTGCCTTTTCTTCAATTGGAATTTAACATTTTATTTATAGAATATTATCGTAATTCGGTTGAATCTGCGTGAAACTCTCAAAACGTTGTTCTGTTTGTGAACTTATTCTTCTTTCTTTCGTAGGCGTTTGTTTTGTTTGTTTTGCTTTCTTTCTTTGTTGGTTTGTTTATTTGTTAATTTTATTTTTATTTTTTCTCAAATTCCCAATTTTTTTTTAGTGTTTGTTTCTCTTGTGTTCCGAAATAACACACGACCGCCGGTATTTATTTATTTTTCTTCTTTTTTCTGATGAAGATAAAAATAAAGTAAATGAGTACAAAGAAGTAAGTTTACACAAAATTAATCCTTGCTTAGTGAAATATTTATTACATCATTTATTAACAAAAATGATATTTTTAAAACTGAAAGAAATTAATTCCTTTTTAATGAATTTATGGGCTAAGATTTTAATTTTAATATTTCCATTTCTAAAAAATGAAATAAATAACAAATAAATTAAAAGAAATGTAATAATGTCATAAACACTTTCAGAGGACTAAAAATTCGTTATAAAGAATTTTAATAGAATTTTGGAGAAAATCTTTATCGCTCGATTTTATTTCTTATTTTAGGATTTATTATTTTATTTGAGGCCACACAAAATTAACTAATCTTTTGCTCAAAAATTATGACTTTATATTAAAATTTGCATTTAGTTAATTTATTTGAAAATTTCTATTAAAATTTGTTTAAGATAATTAATTAGATTTGGTATTTATATAATTTTTCTATCTTTTCTTTTTGCAATATTTGAAATTTATTTATAGAGCTTATGTTTAGCATTAAAAGGCTTAGTTTAAATTTAAAAAAACTACTACTATACAATCATTTATGCTTACCTCTGTCAGTCTGTCAGTCTGAGACTTCAATCTATTAATATTACGATACACTTTTCTTACAGATAATCTCTCTGACCACAGTTGTCTTCAATTATTCTCTGCCTGTGTCTGGAAAACCTACTGAAAATCAGGATTCTGGAGTCGAGTAAGTAAAGGCTAGCGAAAGTCTCTCTATAGTAAACTAATTTTCGTCTATGCTTGAGCTTTAAAAACTACTTAATTTCTTTACTGTGTCTGTTCATGTCGCATATTTTACGAGAATGTCTAACAAAATATCGCAAAAATGCATGAAAGCATGAAGCAACTAAACTTCAAGAAGTCTTTATATAACAGAAGAATTATGGAGAATGAAAGAGAGAAAGAAAGGGTTAGGAAGAAAAATTAGTTTACAAAGGCGACAATATATCGGATTGCAAAAACTTTCAAAAACAAGAATACTTATAAGACTTTACTACCATCAAATTCACATACTCTTCATGCACACATTTACACACACACACACACACACACACACACTGTATTTCTTGGAAACTCATAAACAACGATTTTCGATTTTCGATTTCGATTTTCATTGTTTTTGCACTCAAACTCATGCCCTCAAACTTCATGCTTCAATTTGAATATTCGTTCGTTGCTTGCAGAGTTCAAAAACAGAGCTTAGTCAAATTCCCCGACGACGTTCTCGACGCCGCCGCCCAACCTGTTAGCAATCGCACCGACAAACAGCATGAAGCCGAGCACATTCTGCAAGAAATTGCCAAAATCAATGAAGCTTTCGGTTACGTGAAAAAGCCAGCACACTCAGCCTCGGTGCTGGACTCGGCACAGTATCTGTACCCGCAGCCCGCCTATCATCCAATGCATTTCTTCCAGCATCATCAGCACCACCAGCCCACAGGCCCCGGCGTTGAGACGTTACTTGTGCCGTCAATTAGAGCGATAAGCTACGAGCGCGGTGCTGCTGGCGAACAGGAACAACGAGAACAACTTTTGCACGCACAACAACAAAGGGCATCAGCAGAAAACAACGCGTTGGTACACAAAAGCCCAACAAAAAACATAAAAACAGAAACAAAAACCGAAAAGCCAGCAACAAATGATGTACAGAAGTCCAGCAGTGATCAGAGCAAGACAAAAGCAACACCTGACATTGACAAGACTTCAACAATCATAACAACATCAGCAGCAACACCAACAACAACACGAGCACCCCAGAAACCTGACAGCGATCAGAAGCTACTGCAAAAACAAACTAGCTCCGCATTAAGACCGACAGAATTAAAACTAGCTGAAAATGCTAATCAGCAAAAACCAGAAGAGAAAACGAAGTATGAACAGCAAACCCATGGCACGGACGTTGCCGATTCTCAGCGCCCATCTCAGACGCAACCAGTTCAGCTGCCGCTCAATCCTTTTCTCTTCTATTCTCAAGGAGCTTCTCAACACTCACTGCCTGCACACATTCGCCCAGAGTCACCGGAGCTGATGACACATTTCGCCATACCAGTTCGACTCTACAAACTGAACAGAGAAGAGTACCTGAGCAAGCATGCCCCCAAAGATTATCCCTTCAAAGGCTACAAAATAGTGGGCGACATTAACGACTTCTACGGCCAGAGCCGTCACGATCACAAGTCGAAGGCGAAGAGCAAGAACAAGAACAAATCCAAGCCCAAGCCCACACCGAAATACCAATTGTTTCTATTGCCCCGCGATTTGGCGACCATCAGTTCCAAGGAAGCGCAGACTGCGGAGACTGCGGACAAATCAGCTGAGGCAGCATCCAGCAGTTCGCGCGAGGAAAAGTTTGCCGGACACCGTCCCTTCAAAATCCAGGCCAGTGCGAACACCATGACCAACAACAACAACGGCATCACCAACTCGACGACGAATCTGCAACTCATCCGCAAACGTATCATACCCAGGCCTTTCGGTGGCGGCCCAGCAGACAAAGAATCGGCGGTGGAGTCGTCTGCGGGAGCATTGCAACAACAGCGACCGGGTGGCCCCTTGGCCGGCTCACTGACCTCCATCAGGATCACACCGCCACCGAACTCAATGCCGAGCAACATGTACGGCGCTCAGGGACAGGGACAGGGCGGCGGCGGCGGCAACCACAACAACAACAACAACAATTTTGCTAGCAACTTTTATAAAAACAACACCAATGCCATCAAAACAGCCTTCCAGAATATTTTCAAATTCCCCTTCCGTCAGCCGCCACATCCGCAACCGGCCCCGCCTGCCACCGAAGCTCCGGTGATGATGCAGGCAGTGCCGCTGCAGCAGCCGCTGAATTCTCTGTACACAGGTGGCTCGATGCTGCCGCAGCCCTTCTACGTGCCGGGTAATCAGCAGGGCGACGACGACTACCGCTGGGAGGACGACGACGTGAGCAATAGTGCAGCGGAAGAAGAAGACAACACCACCGAGCCGCAGGAGGAGAAACACATTTTCCTTCAAGGGCAAGTGCACCACAACCAAATGCAGCTGCAGAAAGAGGCGTTGAAGCGTGGCGGCATAATCATACAGCGCCTAAAGGTGCGCAAAGGGGGCATTGCCATTGCCGGCCCGGGTGGAGTGGCTACGGCAGGCAGTGGCGGCACTGCGATTGTAGGGCCCGGCGGTTATGCTTTGACGCATCCGCGCAGTTTGACCATCGCTGGACCGGGAGCGAAAGTGATTGCTATACCGGCCGATGTTGACCTTCAGGATGCTCTGGGACGTACCAATCTCAGTATTATGAGTTTTCCACGCGAAGGCAAAATAGTTGCTACTGGACCGACAGTTTATTATGATCTCGGTACAGGTGAAGCTGTCGAAGTTTAGTCGAGGCCACGAATGGGAGAAAGGACAAGAGGAAGAGAGAGAGTTTTTCTCTCCCATAGTATTAAGGAAAGAGATAAAGAGGGTGAGAGCGAGAGAGAAAGACCCTCCTCTTTATATACGGAACATACCTAGCCCAATTTTGACTCGATCAATTTAAGCTAAATATCAATTTAATATATTTCTATAGCTTTTAGTGAATTTAAAATAAAATTTGTAAACTTTAAAGATATTGATAGAATTTTATCCAACCTAAATATAGTATATCCTAACTTTGTGTTCAAGACCCGGTGATTTTTCTAATAGAGCTTTCCTCAAGTGTATTCGAAAATCTTGTAGCGCGAGAAAAGTGAAATCATGTTGCGGTCGATAAAGACCTGGATACTGAGCTGGAACCGTATAAATCTTAAATTTCAAAAACCTTCAAAAGCTCACATTAAAATTCTTCTACAGTTCTTCTCAGTTATCAATTTATTATTTGTTGGAGGTTTTAGTCTAGGTCTTAACAGGACTAACTCTTATTAACGTATCGAAATATGGCTATTTCTTATTACTCTAATCTCTTCGAGAAGCTGTTACTAACACTCGGTGACTAACTGATATACTCGTAAACTATATAAAAGTAGCTTGTAAATATTATTAGTAGCTTGTAAAATAATTTACCCCTTTTCTTCGGTAAAACACAAACTCATCCATCCCCTTCGACAACTATAATCTAAATCGAAATTTGGAAAATAACAAGACCGCTGCAAACATCTCATCTAAGGCCGGCAGCAACGACGGTTTGGCAAATAATAAAGTCCAACCAACTGAACGATTTTGCGAAACTTAACGAAAAGAAGCTACTCCAACCTCCAATTAAGCTGGTACACCAACCTGCTCAGCAGAAGAGCATATATGGATATGTCTCACAAGCGCAATGGCCTCAAATACAGTCTTTATTTTTCCAACAACCTCAGTTCTCGACATCCCAACAATTTCTTTTATCCCATACCAATTTGATTTATCCTAGTGCTGCTTTTCCTTCAGCCCCTTTTCCACCAACCCCATTTCCTTTAAGATCACTCGTTATTCCCATACCGACCGCCACGCCCGCCACAGAACGGCCTCTGAAGAAAAAGGATAGAGAACCGACAACAGCACCGCCACCTTTGGCGACAAAATTTGATACAAAACCTTCGTTACTTAAAGCAAATACACAAACCATACAATCGAATGACCTTCGTAGCGATCACAACTTGCTGGCCGGTGTTCGAAAAATAAATCCCATATTCGTAATTGAAGAATTCGTGTCGGTACCCGGAACAAATGTATTCTCCAATACCATTTTAGACAAATCCTACAGCGAGGAAAGCAGAGTTTCTGCCAATAGGCCGACTAAAGGCAGTATAATAAAGAACGTAGTTCAAGCGACAACGCAGAAAAGAGATAAGCCGATGTTGGGCTCACACAAAGTCAAAGTAGAAGCCACCGGCAGTTCAGCAACTTCGGGCAATATACCAGAAATACCGTTCGGGACCTATTTTCTGCCGTACTTATCACAAGCGAAAGCTGGCGGTAAGATTGCAGCTCTTATTCTGGAGCCGCATTCCAAGGCTGTGGTGGGAAATGGTGGCACGGCCATATCGAAGCCGATATCACGCGCCATTCTCAAGAAAGGAGTGCCCACGAATGTTTTCTTCAATCCGGAATCGGTAGCCATAGCCGGTGTGGGTGGTAAGGCGCATGCGGAGGCTGAATTAGAATTGGATTTGATAAGCCGACGCTAAAGATCATGCTAAATCTACATAAATATCGAGGTTTCTTCGCTGTAGAATTTTTAGTTCTTGCTCATTATCAATTTGTCCTCGTAAATTCAAGTTTAGTCTTATTTTATTTAATTAAGTACATATGTATTTTTTGTTGTATTCTGTTGATTTCTTACACTGTAAATAAAGGTAAACATATCGCTGAAGTGATTTTCCTACATACTACTCGGTTCTTGGATTAGCTATTCTTGATCTTTCTGTAGACTCTATAGTACCTTTCAAGCCGCATATCGCCACGTTTCAGTGCTTTTTAAACCTATTAATTTTATGTTGCCAATGAACGTACCCGCCGAAATTATTTGCAAATTTAATTACACGTGCACCTCCTCCCCGCGTTCCTGCTATCACTTGTGTAGACATAAATCGATCGATCCCGAGCTCTTCGAGGGGAACGTCCTGCCCTACTACGGTGGTTTGCGGGGCCAAGTTTTGCACTTACAAGCTCCGGGGGATGACATTGTTAATACTTACTTCCTTGCGCCAGCACCAGCACCAGCACCCAATACCAGCAGTAGTTCCAGAATGGCTGAAACGGAGAAGTCCAGCAATATTGACGCCGTCGACTCCATGAACGATCCCAATGAGTACCAAAACGATTTTGATAGGATCCAGTTGGCTGCCGCCCGTCTAGTTGCCATACAAGAAATGGCCAAACGGCGAGGAGGAGCTTTTAGCGATGAGGACAACAAGTATTTTGCCGATAGCTTGCTGCAGTTGGGGCAAGCCGCTCAAAATTTAGCCACTTCTCAACAAATGGGTCGAATCAAAGACTTCGGCAAGCTGTTACAAAGTGAGCTGATGACACCGCCGCGGCAACCGTTCTCGTCTGCAGACGAAAAGAAGCAGCAACAGGAGAAGATGGGAGAGTCCCTCGCCGATAACAAGACCGACGAAGTCACCGAACAGCACTTGACGGAACAGGAATTGCTGCCCTCAATCACTGATGACCCTTACGATGACATTTCGGACAGTGTAGCTGTCTTGCCGCCCAAAAAGGATGCGTCTGTAGCGGAGGCCAAGCCAGTGGGTAGGTTCCTGTTAACATTTTTAGATTTCTTTAAACAAGAATTTCTCAACTCTTGTTTGCAGGACTATCGATTGCTGGCGAGGGAGGTGTCGCCTCTTCGAAGCCGAATGCTGTAGCTTTCTCTGGACGCAATGGTTTAGCGGTTTCCTCCCCCAAAGCAACCGCTCTGGCCGGCGTTTCTCCCGAAGAGGCAGCCGCCTTCTCCATTCCTATGCCGAGTCGTCATCAGCTCGTCATCAAGGGCTCAAAACCGTGGCAGCAACGTTTTTCCCACAATCATCAGCAAATGATTGATGACTACGATTATAATGATTTCGTTCCTGCTATGCCGAGAACACGTGCAGCAATGACACCGCTACAGGCTTTAGCTTCAAAATTGGCTGCTCCTTTAACTTCTTCTTCTCCGGTTCTCCGAGAGCAACAAGCACAAGGCAGTGCTTCTTCTCCTTATGTTTTCTCCCCTGCTGATATCATTGCTCGATGGAAGGTAAATATGGCTGAGGATGCAACCTCACCCGTGATTGTTTCAAGTCGTACCGCCGCAAATCCGGAACTGAAGAAGATGTTGCCACCTGGAAATAGTGGTAATAGTAACATTGCTTTATATTCTGATGAAGAAGCTCCATTGTTTTATGTAATATAATAATATAATAAGAATTATATAATAATCAAATAATGATGAAAATAATGAAGATGATAAGGATATGCTTATAACGTTTATATAAACAGAAAAATATGTCTATATATATAAAATTTTGTAATTGAAATTTGAAATATTGTATCGTAATTAAAATCTTGCATAGCATTAATCGCCGGCTTTTTTCTATTGTGATTTAGTTAATCATATCTCATTTATGAATTCATGTTTCGATTTGAATGAATGATAGATATTTAGAATAATTGATAATTAATCAATTCAAGTTTATTCGTGTTTTATTCGCGAATAGATAAATACCTAGCAAAACATTTTCTTTCAATAAGTATTTAATGCATTAAAGCGATGGCATACTTTTAGGCTGCAATTTGAAGTGGCTTAGAAAAGAACTTCGCATAGTTTGAGGCATGGATGGATTAATGTGAAACTTCTTTGAATGGCACGTGATATGTGTCAACACGGAAATCAGTCAGGAAGAGAGAGGAGAGAGAGAGAACGTGTTATTATCTATTGTATTACGAAGTGTACTTTTCTTTAAGTTTAGAATAAGGTGAGTGTCTCCAAAGTGCCTACAAATTATCTCCTAATTATCTTATTCTCTCCAAATTCGTTCTAAATACAGCTCGGAATGATCATTTCTTTTATAATATGAAATAAAATACAGTAAAATACATATTTAATATAATTAAATTATAATTAATTATTTGTGTCTCAATTTTAGATTTTCCCAAATTTCTAAATAACATTTTCAATGTTGTGATGATTTGTCTAACATTCTGAATTATAATGTTTAGAAAAAAGCTAACAAACCAAGAAAACATTATTTCATATCAATCTATCGATTTCAATCAAAATCAATTCAAATTCAAATCAATTCAAATTTATTCTTTATACGATAGATAATTAAGAGCTTGATTTAATTTAAGACAGTAAAAGAGACAATGTTTTTTTAGTTTTTTTGCAAAACTAGAAATGGTAACAATGGAACAACAACACCAACAAAGAAATTTTGTAGGCATCTTCTTCTATTGAGAATAAATGTAGTAACTTTAAACTAGACCGATCAATAAACGATTATCCTTTAGTACAGCGACAAGCTGGTTTTTTAAAGCTTGACCAAGACCTAGGCACCGAAGAGAGGCGCATTATATTATACACTACATAGTTACTAGCTTATTAAGTTTCTTCCTCTTCTTCTTCTTCATCTTTATCTTCTAGTTCTTTTGAAATCAAGAACAAGAAGATCGCCACTAGCGCGTATGCTCTTCAATGTTGCTGCATCTGTTCGTTGATATTTTGTGGTTGTTTGTTGTTGTTTCTTTTATTTCTTTCTATTAACTATACTTTCTGGTTGCAATATATTAATTGTTGTTGTTGTTGTTGTTGTTGTTGCTGTTGTTGTTGTTGCTTTAGTAGCTGTTATTCTTTTTATTCTTTTTAGTCTAGAACAAAACTAAGAGTTTAATCTTGTTGCTGTCGATGCTGCTGCTGCTCTTTTTGCTTTTGTTGTTGTTGTTGTTGTTGTTGTTGTTAAACGCTATTTTTGCTGTTGCATAGTGGCATCGCTCTATACAACTCTGGTAATGTTATAAAAGGGCTCTACACCGATGGTAACGCCACAGTTTTCTTTAAGAGGCAGCTGATCCAAGACTCTTTCCGGTTTTATTTTATTAATTTTGTGATATTTTTTCCATGTCAAAAGTAGAGACATAATTTGTTCTTGCTAAAACATTACTGAAAGTTGTAATAAAATCATAATTGGACTGGACCGGGCCGCTGAAAAAAAAACTTGAATTTTGGTACATTTGAAATATTAGAAAGCGAGGTAAGCGGTACACGTTTCTTATATTATAAAAAGAATTTTGGCTTTTTAACTACTATTAAGATGTTAACAAAATAAGAATAGTTACTTTAAAATTAATTAAAGTGGAAGTAAAGAAGAAATTTAAGTTTTTTCTGCATTTCTTGTACTTCCTAACCTTAAAAATGGTTACATTCTGAACAAAACTTAACCTTTTTCATTTTCATTTTCATTCACAAACTGTTTATTGTTGTTCATAAGATTTAAATAGATATTTAATGTTTAATTTTTTATTTAAAACTAATTATGAGCCTGAATAAAATTAATTTATCCAGTTTTAATACTGATTTTTTGTGAGAAAAAAAAATGTACAAAAAATTTAAAGTCTTTCCAAACGTATCAGACGCCTTTGGCAGCACTTATTTACTTAACTAATCTAAAGATTATTTAAACAAAAAATTTGTTCAATGTTATTTTTCATATTACTAATAATTTTGTTACGTATTTTCTATAAATTTTCTATTATTTAAATAATTTCTATATATTGTTGATATAATGAAATATTTTCTAATTCAAAAGCTTTTTAAACAAAAATCTAAACGAAACGAAAGTAAAATAAAGTAAAACATTTTAGTAATATCAAGAAGCTTCTGTAAGACTCATGATTTTCGTATATACATATATTATATATGTACATATATATGCAATTATTATTGTATATATCATCAATTCATATATGTCATCATTATATATATTTATGTATATTGTGTATACCATGACCATAAACAGCTATGCTGCCTTTATGTAAAGTACATATGAAAATACAAAATCGTATTCTTTTTATAAAAATTAACAATAATTTTTGTTTTGCCTAAACCATTTTTAAGTCAATTTAAAACAAAAAAGAGAGAAAACCATACCAATAATTAACGCCGCAAAAGCCTTTCTTGGATGGTTTGAAATTACTAACGTGTCTAATTTAAAAAGATTATTTTATTTTTATTAATAAAATGCATGACCAACCATAAACCCGAATAAAATAATCACATTCAAATTTGTTGGACCATAATAATTTATCATTTTACTGCACTTTTCGTTTTATGGAGTTCGAATTTGGTCGAGTTGAATTTGGCAAGTGAACCACTTTTGTTGTTTTTTATATGCTTGTTGGTGTAACTGACCTTAACCACGCACGGTCTTTGCACGGTATTCCATTGCCAACATTTCTGCAGGCCGCTACAAACTAAGTGCTGTTGCAACCAACAACAACCAAAGAAATACCAAAAGAAATGAAAGAAAATTTATCGATGGTCAGTGTCATCATCATCATCATTATCGCCGTCATCATTATCATCATGTCAGTACCTATCATCATGGCAGACCAGACGAACGAACCGGTTAAATTTGCCATATTCTTTACACTTGCTGCCACCATAACGACAACCTCTTCTTGACCACTTATGGCAATTTAAAGCCTACTTGTTCTGAAACCCCTTCTTACTCTTCTTCTTCTTCGACTTTTTCCTCTTCTTCTTCTTTTTTGTAATTTTCTTGCTTTTTCTTTGGTTTTTGTTAAATTTTTGTTGCTGCTCTTTTAAGTTGCTTTATAAAGCATTTATTAAACAAGTATCGATTGAGCTTCTATAAATAAAATGCTCATTTTACAGGTTTTACAGCTTCTTCTTCTTCTTCTTCTTCACTAAAGTTCTTTCCCCTACAATTTCTTCCATCAGCAGCTTCTTCCTCTTGCGGTAGAATTTATATATCGTATGTTTTTCCTCTCTCAATTCGTTAGTAAGGAACTAACTTGACTTGACTCATACAGTGACCACTTAAGAAGTGACCACTAAGAGTATGCTCGTTGTTGTTGTTGTTTTTATCAGCAAAAGCAGCTGCAACTTTGCTGGCCAATTAGCGAAAAGTGTACAAAAAGGGTTAAACAAGATCAAATTGCGAATAGAAAAAGGAAGCTGCAAAAAGACTTCTGGAAGATGGAAAAAAAGACCTTTAAATGTTGCTGGTTTTTTTTTCTTCTCAAGAAGTATTAAACTTTAAGGCACAGATATCACAGTGTGGTGCTATCGTCCATAACTCATAAAGTCAGTCCTCTACCGATGACTTTGATGATTTAAGTGTAGCTCTGATGAAATAATGAAAATGTTAGCATTTCTATATAATTTCTCCTTTCTCCGAAACACAGATGTTCCATCACTTTTTGATCTGCTCTCTGCTGGTGTACGCTGTCTGTGCCATGCCGGTCGCCGTGCCGCCGCAACAGCAGCCGGCACATTTTCTGCACCAGCATCATCAGTATCCGGCCGGCGATATAGCCTCGCACATCGTCATTGTCACGCCTCAGGCGCAAGTTCATCTCGAACCTGCTTTGAAATACGATTCTTCTCCGGCTTTCCTGCATCACCTTGCCCCGGTCGCCCGTTTTAGCTCACCGCATGACCATGGCGGCGAGACCATTGTCTACTATCCGGCGAGCTCGGCAGCTGCAGCTGGCGGCGTTGGCGTGGGCCCCGGTGGGGCACTTATACCAATAGATGCAGCGGCCTTTTCACGTTCTGGATTGGCTGACGCCGCCACCGGCACCAAACAATACGACACTATTATCGAGCAGATTCAGACGGCCATTCAAACTGGCAGCTCCACCATCGGTCCGCAGTTGACTGAGGCGGCAGCAGCGGCTGCAGCAGCTGCATCGGCCGCCGCCTCAGCAGGCACGAATCTCTTTCCCAGCCTGTTTCCTGGTGGCTCAGCAGGCGGCGCTGTAGCAGCGGATAAAATCGAGAAGCCGCAGAAATTGAGCGAATTTAAAACCGAACTGAAACCAGCAGCAGCAGCAGCAGCAGCTTTAGGCGCTGCGGTTCCACAAACGCTCATCAGCAGCGATGGTCGTCGCTTCTATGCCTTGGCACCGGCCGGCGGCGCGTTGCCGCAAGTCATTGATTTTGTGCATGCGCCCATTGCGGGCCCGCTGTTGGTCGGACAGCCGGGCCCGGCTCTGCGTGCTCGCAGCATTAACTATCCGGAGTTGCCGGTCGTGGTGCTGCCCATTCCAGAGACACCGAGGCCGGAAGCTTTAGCACTCCAGAAAAAGAAGACCGAACTGAAGGAGAACAAAGATACCAAGAAAATCGAGGCGGAGAAGGAGAAAGAGCGCGAGAAAGAGAAGGAGAAGGAGCGCGAGAAATTGAAGAGCAATGAATTCGGACGTTCCTTGGATGGAGCAGGCGCTGAAGAGGGCGCTGGTGCTAGTGCTGCTGCTGCTGGTTTGAAAGCAGAAGCAGGCGGCGGCGAAGAAAAGCAAAATCTGAAGCTGGAGAAGAAAGAATGTAACGCCAGTAAAAGAATGCATTTATTATTCTTCTGATAGCAACAACTACTGAAATGTCTCTTCTTCTACATTTTCTCTTCTTCTTAGATCTGAAATCAAAGGAAGAGTTCGTTGCTGATGAGGTTGACTTCGATGAGGCCAAGCCGTTGAAGCAAAGTGTTGCTGGCGTTGCTAATGAAGGGTTGCCGCTGGCCAAATTGCAAGGAAAATCAGCGGTTGAGGGCGCTGGAGGGGCTGGTGGAGCTGGTGGGGCTGGTGGCGTAGGCGGTGTTGATGGCGTTGGTGGTGCTAGTGGCGTTGTTGGCATTGGTGACGTTGGTGGCGTTCATGCTGCAGCTGGACCGCATTCCAGTGAGGTATTGCCGCAATCAAAGGCCGTTTAAGTGCATTATTCACACACGAACCATCAACAGCACAACGCTCAACGCACACACACACACACACACACACACACACACACACACACACACACACACAAACGAAGCCACATCAACAAACAGCGCTGACACTAACATTTATCAATTAATCTTTCTACAAGCACAAGCACAAAAGCGCGCACACACACACTCAGGCACACACGCACACACTATCGGGACTCTTGGGTGAACACTTCACACGCAAAGACACGTTAAGTCGTTAACGTTACATCGTTAACGTAACTGAACGCTGAACGCTGAAAACGCTTCACGAGTTGTTTTTCTTTTGTTTTTTGCGTAAAAAAATAATAAATAATTTTATACACTAACAATTTTTCCTGCTTTCATATTAACCAATGCGTTGAACAAATACAACAACAACAAATACCACAGCCACAACAAATGCAACAACATTTACTTATGCACAATACAATCATCGTCATTGTCATCAATCATGTAATCACTATCATTAACAAAAAAAAAAATAATAATAATTAAAATAAAAATAAAACAAACGAAAGAACAGAACAATAAAGCAAAAAAAAAAAAAATATTGAATGTAAAATGTAATGAGATACGGTCGTTTTTATTTTCAGCACTGCGAGAAATTTTAATTTTTTTAATTTTTTACCTTTTTCAATTTTTGTACATAACTTTTGCGAATAAAAAACGCTTTTCTGGTCTTACAAAAATCGTTAAAAATCAACGTTCTGCGCATACAAAACATAAAATTGCGAACGGACGAGATTCACCAATCATTGCTCAATATACGCAGTTTGTATGACAATTTCATGCACAATTACTGCACAATGTGTTTTGAATTTTAAAAACCATTAACGACTAATGATTTAAAGAAGAAGAAAAAACTTATTCATTTCATGTGAAATTTCTTATAAACTTTAACTGGAAAAGCGTTTATACCATAAGAAAACAGACAGAGTGATAATACTCATATTTAGATGATATTTCTTTACAAGGTTTTTGCTTTAACAAGGCGTATAATTCCGATTGGATTTTTTGGGATTTTTTTTATTTAATTAAAAAATTTTATTTAATTGGATGCAAAGATTATAAAAATACATCTAGAAAGAAGAATCAATGAGCGCTAGAATATAGAATGAGCCTGAAAAAAAAGTTGGAAGTTATAAATTGTGTATATGGTGCATGATTATGTACTTTAATATTGTTGTCAGTTTTCAATCAAGTTTTTGGCGAAATTTTTCCAATTTTTAACTTCTTTCTGTTTTAGTGAAAATTTTGAATTTCATGAAATAACTTTTGGTGAAAATTTGATTCTAATAATAAATCTTTAATTAATACAATTTCAGTTTTTATGCATACACGAATCAATACGCACACTAATACACATCCATACATATAAGAACAAACGTCGAAAGGAAGGCTCTTTAGCCGTCTTTCCTCTATCGAAAGTACTACATGTGAATCTCCATTTGTTGTTGTAATGAACAATGAATAATGAACTGCAATCATTAGTTTTCATCTCAACATAGTCAACATCTCTTCATATCCTCCATCCCTTTTTGCATTGTCACGGAAGTGGAATAAGTCAATGTTATTTCCGTTTCCTCTTCTGCGAACGACAGGCTGACTCTGTTGATGGTGTTGGTTTTAGTAAAAGCGGTTTTGACGATAGCCATAATCATGGAGTTAACGACGGCGTTGGCGTTAGCGATGAGTTTGTCGATGACGCTGGCATTGACGATGACGTAGACGCTGATGATGTGGACGATAGCTTTGACGACGACTTTGACGATGGCAATGATGATGACAATGATGAAGGCGAAAGCGATAATTTTGGCGATGGCGTTGACGACGAAGTAGACGTTGGCGTAGACGATGACGTAGACGATGACGTATACAATGACGTGGACGATGGCGTAGATAATGACGTAGACGTTAACGTAGACGATGGCGTAGACGCTGACGTAGACGATGGCGTAGACAATGACGTTGACGACGACGTAGACGATGACGTAGACGATGGCGTTGACGACGACGTAGACGATGGCGTAGATGACGTCGTAGACGCTGACGTAGACGATGGCGTAGACGCTGATGAGGTAGACGTTAGCGTTGATGACGACATTAAAGTTGACGACGTAGAAAACAGCGTCGATGACGTCTTTGGCAGTAGTGATGTCGATGATGAGGGCGATGATGATAGCGTTAATGATGAGAACGTTGATGATAAAAGCGTTGATGATGATATTGACGTTGGTGATAATTCTGGCTTTATTTGCGGCTTTCGTGTTGTCTCTGGTTTTGAAGATGGCCTTAGCATTAATGATGATGTTGTCACTGATGCTGACGTCGACGTCGACGTTGATGTTACGAGACGTACCGGTCCACTTGTGTCTGTGTATTTGTAAACGGAAAAGTATGATTGTATGCGTTGAATGATCCGTTCGAGGATTGGTGGAAACTTATGCTCTACGCCTTCACCATTAATTCTTAGGCTAAGTTTGTTAATGTTTGAGCTGCTGCTGCTGCTGCTGCTGCTAATGCCAATTGATGCAGGAGGTGTCGCCATTTTAATAGCTTTCAAAATACTTCTGAAGAGAAGAAAATCTTCTAAAGCTGCAGGCCTCGAAGTTGTTGTTGTTGTTGTTGTTGTTTGTGTGGTATTTCCAAGATTTAATGATAGATCCAATGTAGTCGTACCATTTTTAATAGCATTCCAAGCCAGCCCATCAGCTTCGACGGCATACAGCAAATAAAATAAAAGCAGAAATAGTTGCTTATTATTAGTATAAAAAATTAATTTAATTTCGAATGACATTTTTTATTGCTTTGGCTTTTTGCAGGCAAAATCAATCTAGTGCAGTTAAGACGTTGCGAAATGTTCAGTGCTTGCCCGTGAACTGATTCAATTACTTGAACACTTCACTCTAAAAAATTTACCGAGAGAAAAAGAAAGTAAAGCCTTTATCAATCGGTAGAAAGCAATGTATTTATTGTAGTTAGTAGTTGTTGTTGTAGTAGTAGTGGTCTTTAGTGTGAAGAGCAGCGATTACTCGACGCTGAAGGAGGAACAGTGCCGACGTCATAGCAACGATCCTCTCTCGAAGTCTTGCAGTTATTTCGTTGTTGTTGCTGTTCTTCAAATCGCCTCCTTTTTGGAGCGAAGTCTTGCACTTGCTGAATTCGTCGCACTCTCTCTCTCTCTCGTTCAAAACTTTCTTCTCCTTAGTTGATGAATACTCCTAATTAATTTTTACAGTTTCTGTTATTGCACTTATAGTTGGCTCTCCTGTTGTTGTTGCTGTTGCTTTTATTTATATATTAATTTGCTCTTGTGAGCAGAAACTACTCGCACTTATTTTTAATATTTGTTGTAGCTGATTTTTTGTTGGCATTTTCGAATTTCCAGAGAAATGAGTTCAGAAAACGTTTAACTCTTTTACTTCATGATGAAAAAGAAGATGCTTTTTAAACGAATTTCTCTCGCTAAATGTTAACTTTTTGTGTAGACACCTTTTTATTAATCAGTTGGAAATTTTAATGACTTAAGTTAAAATTTTCAAACAAAAAATATCATGGATAATTAAATTAAATAATTCATTAAATCCAATAACTGTTGCATCACCTTCACGTCATTTTAAAGTCTATTTAATCATTTAACAATTCATTACTGTATCCGGATATTTTTTTCATTGATTCTAGAGACTTTTTTGTTTTGTTTTTGTAATTGTTGCTGCTGTTCCTGCCATTGTGTTGTCTTTCCAGTTTTTACTTTTATTCTATTCTTCTCTAACGTCTTTGGGAAAATTTATATATATATATATTGTATATACGTAATATTATATAGTCGTATATATTTTGTTTTGTGACTTTTGAACTTATATTTGATTGATTGATGGAATGCATGAATGCATAAACAAAATTTCTATTTAATTTTTATTTATTTAATTTTCTCTTTTTGTTGTCGTGACGAGAAACTTGCTAAAATAACTATTATTTTTATGCAAACTGTTTTCATTAATCATGTTAATAGTATTTTTACATAAGTATGGTTTATCTGGCAATGATCATTGTTGTGAATGTTGAATGTTTTTGAATTATTAACCAAAATTATAAAATTTATTTCATTTACAAAACCTATATTTTTTTTTTAATTTTAAATTGTGACATTTCCTTTAATTTATTTTAGCGATTTGTCTATGAATCATTTGTAAGTAATAAATAAAAATAGATGCTAAATACTTACTTACTAAATACTTACCGTCTAAACTGCTTCTTTTTCTTCTACTTTTTCTTTCTCTTCCTCTTCTGTTTTCTGGTTAACACTTAACAATATCCAAAAAAAAAAATTCTCTTCAAAATATTCCGAAAAAAATATTCTGAATTACAATAAATTAATTAAAAGTTAGAAAATTCCGTAGAATTTAATGAATGAGTCAGTCGATAACTGGCTCTTATAGTTTTTGGTTCAAAAATAGATTTTTTTTTCCATTTAGTTTTTTTCATTAATGATGAGAAGTAAACATTCTTAGTCATCATGATTAATTTATTTATGGCAATTTCAATAAATTTCCAAAAATTTCGTTTGGTTTTTTAAGGTTTTTTGAAATTAATTATTATTTTAATTATTAATTTAATTTAATTATTAATTATCATTTTTACAATAATTAATGTAATAAACACTTTTTAAGAAAATATTAAATTTACAATTAAATTTATAACTTATTCTAAAACCTCATAAAGATCTTGCAAACATATAAATAAATTTAATAAACTGTGTTAAAAGAGCAATGAATTATGCGTTTTTGCGCTTTTTCTAATTAAAAAATCCAATCCAACCGTTTCGGACAGAAAAAAATGTGTATAAGTTTAAAAATAAAATAATTTTTTATCGCAGTCTCCGTCTAAAGAGAGATTAAACTTAAAAAACGTGTCTTTATAACATTTATATATTCTTTTAAAAGCGACACCATGAAAAACGGCTTTATAATGAATTTTCCAACAGAAAAAGACAAAGAAGATCAACAATTAATAGCGGCTGGAAATGTTTGCCATTTGACCTTGAATGCGACCTCGACGAACTTTGTGAATTGTTCCTCATCTCTTCCGTTTACATAAAACGATCATTTTTGTTGATCGTCGATGATTTTTAGTTGTTAAATGTTAAGTCACGTTAGTATAATGGAATTTCTGACTGGCAACTGCGATGCCTACAAAACGTCAGTACCTATTGGATATATGTATGCTTGTTCTAACTAAATTCCATTTAGTACTTGCCCACAAGGTCTATACTTCGAGATTAAAATAAAAATTACGTACTCTTTTGAAAAACATGTTTTTGGGACTGAATTAATAAAGAAGAATTATTATTTAACATTATTTTTTCAAGAAGTTGCTATAGTAAAATTTACGTAAAGACAGAGATAGAGAGAGTGAGAAAGAGAGAGAGAGAGAGAGAGCAATAAAAAAGATGGTAATAAAGAGAATGATTCATGAATGAGAAAAATGTTCCATGGTCTTTGATTAAGATCGTTTTTTAAGTCTTTCTTGTGATCTTTTTCATTGTCACTAAAGGGTTCTTTCTTGGAAGAAGAAGAAGAAGAAGAAGAACACGAAGAAGAAAAAGAGGAAGAACAAGATAATGAATGACGCTTGAAACAGAGAAGCAACAACCTTGCTTTGAAAAATAGTAAATAATTCATGAAATTCTAATTTTAAAACATTAGAGAATATACTTTCCCGCAGAATTTTGGGTAACTTGAATGTTGTTAAATCTTTAGACAAAAACACTTCAAGACAAACTTGAAAAAAACCAAAAAAGAAGACAAGAATATTTACAAAAAAAAAAAAAAAAAAATTATAGGACAATGTATCCAAAAAGAATGAAATTAATTTTGCTTTAAAATATCCATTACGCCATTCAATTTGTGAAAAACAATAAAACACAACAACAACAACAATAAAAAAAATAGCAAAAGCAAAAACAATAACAGTAACAATAACAATAACGATAAAAACTTCATAACATAAAAACAAACACTAAAAGATAATTGCGATAAAAATACAACAACCACAAAACAACACTATCAACACTACTACTACCACAAAAAAAAAACAAAGAAAAGAGACGGATAAAATAGGAATTTTTTAATTTTTAATAACAACTATTTTCCCAACTTCCGACTTTTTTAGGAAATAAATTGTAAAATAATTGAAATGTTTATTTAAATTTGAAGAGGGTCAATTTAAAAAAAGAATTTATTATACAGAATAATTAAAAATTAATAAAAAAAAAGCATTTATGAAATACGATTTAGTTGTAAACAATAATTGATAATATATCATACGAACACCATCAAACGACCGAGCACAGCATGCGATTAAATCTTAATAAACTACAATTAGTTTTACGTATAGTATTATGTATGTATGTCGTGATTATTGACTTAAACTTAATATGTAAAATATTTCAGGAAAGTACAAAACAACAACAACAACCAAGCAGCAATTTAACCTGCCTGCTGCCACCGCCGCGGCGGCGTGCTGCCAAACAAAATTGAAGATGATGATGCGCTTCAAATAATCACAACATATCATGAGAAGCAGGACTAAGAAACCGGCTCGTAAGAATTGACGTAGTGGCAGACAGACAGAGTGAGAGATATTGTAGATAGATAGACAAACAGACTGACCAGATCATTTTCAACTTTGGCGTATCATCTTCACACCAAAAACAAAAAAAAACAAAAAACAAAACAAAAACACACTTTGTTGGTGTTGTCAAATGAGTTTTTGTATTGTTTTCGTTATTGTTGTTGTTGGTTTACCTTGTTGTTGTTGTTGTTGTTGTTGTTTTCTTTACTACTGCTATTTAATTTGCTATTGAGACTAAACGAGAGACAAGTTCAAGTCATTCCGAATGAACGTAACGAAGCATCTTCAGTTCTTATGATAACAATCAATATAATAAGAGAACAACAACAACAACAACAACAACAACAACAACAACGTGCTGAAATTAAAAAAACAATATAACCACCACAAATGTATTTGAATATTCAATTTTTTTTTGTGTTTTGTTTCTTTCTTTCTTCAGGTTTTTATTTTATTTTGTTGAGATGAATCTAGTTTTTGCTAAAGTCTCAGCATCCAGCATTTTTTTTCTAAAATATTTCTATATAAATAAAGAACATCATTTGATTCTAGCTGTTATTAAACAAAAGTCAGCAGTCGAGAGAAGAACTTCAATATTATTATTATTATAATTATTACAGAAAAACAAACAACGGTTGTTTATTATTACAATAAAATATAAGGATATTTAAAAAAACAAAAAAATTTTTTGCAACAAAAGAAAGCCGTAGGAAAAACAGTTTCTGTGTGTGACAAAAAATGTGCAAGTGTTTTATTTTGAGCTTGTTGTTGGTGGTTAGTATTTTGCAGTTGAATCAAAATTTGTCTCACAATTCTTAAAAGTCAAAGTTGAAGAAACTTTAAATTATTATAATTTTTCTCATCTAGAAAAAAGTTAACTAAAAGTAACAAAGGAACAAACGAGTTAGTTAAAAAATGTGGAACAATTCGAAAAATTTCTATACGTTTTAAAAGTCCAAAAATACTCGTAATTAATATACATAAGTAGAAAAAACAGAGATTTTTGTGGCAAACAAAAACAATAATGTATATATTTTTATACGCTTTCTTAAATAATAATAATATTAATATTTTCAACAGAACTCACAGATAATTAAGAATTGACAAATTAAGTATATTTTTAGTGAGGAGTGATGATGTTTTTACTCAAAATTCTGTATATGAACTGTTATAATTCACAAACGGGCTATGATCTATAAGAAAGTGTTTCGAATTATTGTTAAAAATTCTGTGTTATTAATTATGCAATATCTTTAATTTTTAAATAATTTAAAATAACCTCTTTTTTCCTCTATTAAATCAATAACTTTAAAATATTTTTAGTGAGGAGTGATGATGTTTCACTGAAAATTCTGTATAAAGTATAAACGTTTATAATTCACAAACGGCCTTTGATTTATAAAAAAGGTGGTTCGAATTATTGTAAAAAAAATTCGGTGTTATTTATTATGGAATATCACTAATTTTTAAATAATTTCAAATAACTTCTTTCCTTATTTATTTTTTAAAATAATGTATATTTTTTTAATATTTGTTTTTCTTTTTTAAATTAATAAACTTAAAACTATTATACATACCGGTTTTGGTTACTAATAAATTAAAAATAACTTATTTTTTCCCCAAATATTTCAAAATTTGTGTCACAAACTATTCTTGAATGATTGCGAGTGAACTTTTAGTATATGCATTAACATTTTCAAATGAAGCTTCATGCGTCGTGCTATTTTAAGAAATGATGTAAACTCTTAAAAAACAGAAAACTACGCCCTAAAAAAACAACAATATTTTAATACTCACGCCGATGTAAATTTGTAAATTTAGTAATCAATATAGCGAGAAACTCGTTGTGTCTCTAAGTGGAGTCATTTCAGGCGATGCGAGAATTAGTTTCTTTCATAAGTCATTAATCGCTGACTGACTGACGCCAGTCAGTCATCTTCTTAATTTCTTTTAGAAAAAAGGCATTAAAGCTTAAAAATATTAAACCAAATGTTAACAAGTTTGGTGCTTAAGTCTTTCGTTGGGAAAACCTCTCTGGCGAATAATTATTAAAATATGAAAATCTATACCATTCTTCTTTATACTTCTTCTCTCTTTTTCTCTTTCTCCCGTTTTTTTTTTCTAGGCTTTATCCACAACCGCCTTGGCCGAGAATGTCTTCAAAATTAACATCTCACCGGCGGAGGCGCAAGAATATTTGAAAAGTCTGGGCGGTGGCATCAACAATATCGATTACGCACCGAAAACCGGCGAAAATCCTTTACCAGAAGCACGCAACGAAATTTAGGGTGAATTTGTCTATATGGGACGCGTGATCGAGCATCCCGAAGATTTTGTGGAGGAACATTACGATGCTCATCAGTATCATGGTCAAGATGGTTTGGGCCAATACATTTACGGCTACAAAGACTGGAATCAGGGCAAGAATGAGAAGAAAGACGAGACGGGTACGGTGAGCGGTAGCTACAAGTATGTGCAGCCGACTGGACGTGATTTTGTGGCCAAATATTATGCCGATCAATCCGGCTTCCATGTCGAAGACAATCGTCCGGCTCACCTGAAACAACCACCGACCAAAACACCCGCCGTTCGCAAGGCCGAAGAGGAACACTTCAAGTTGTGGGGTGAGCTGGCGGCGGCTGCCGGTCACAATCCGGATCCATTTGCGGCCGAATATCAGCAGGAAGGTCGTTACGAACCCAAAGAAGACGAATACAAAGAGTACGTGCATCAAGAGCCGGCGTATGTGCCCGGTCCGGATGAGCAGGGCGATCCGAAGGGTTTCTTCTACGCTTTCGATTACAATGTACCGTTGTTGCGCAACAAGGAGGAACGGGCCGAATTGGAGCGACTACGTGCTGAAAATAATAAAGATGCATAAGAATGAAAGCTTAAAGTTCTATAATGTATAGTAGACGGCTTGTATGATGTACATTAATCATAATTCTATAACTTTGTGAAACCAAAACCAGTCTAATTTATATATAATTAATTTATTATTATTGTAAATGTAACCGCTGATACTAGTGCTATATTTAAAATTAATAAAAAAACAAAAAAAAAAACAAATGTGAACTAGTTTTTTACAATTTGGGCACTTTCAATTTCTTAATCAGAGCAGTTTTACTATATGTCTTTACTAATGGAATCAAAAGGCGTCAAGAGGCTTAAAATCGTGACCTCATTTCTTGTCAAGTCTTGTCTAACAAATCTTCCCTGCTGATTATGGACACACTTATGCGACTGCTGAGGTTAGACGAGTATAAACTTATCGTCTAAATCTCGAATTCGTCGTTTCGATGATTTATTAGTCCGAACCTTATACAATTTCGAGTCTCCATTTACGTTTCCTTTATCTCTTTCATCGCAATTAAGCCTGCAAAAATGTTATTACGTCTTAGCGATCTTTAAACCTTATTTAAAACCTTTGAACACTTCAAACCAAGTGTCAAAGAATGATAAAATCCATTGTCGATATATTGAATTTTCTTTATTTTACACTTTATATATATTCGTATATATATTATTTTTTTTCTGTCTTATATATATGTATATGTATAATATAAAAACTGTATATTATCGATTTCTTCATTTTTTCTTTCTAATTTTTTTTATTTCTTTTGCTTCATTTTTGTATTTTATTTGTTGGTAGGTTTAATTAATTTAAATATACGACATTATTACGTACTTACTAAAATGCAATATTTTCAGCAGAAGAAAATTACAAAACTTAAATACGACAATATAGATTTTATGCAAAATATTTTTTTTAGCTTTTTTTAACTAACTTTTTTGCTGTTAGTTATTGATGTTGAACACGATATTACTATTAAGATTCATTGAAATAAAACATGATATATTTAAATTTAAATTTTACAAAATGGCAAAAAATTTCTCATGTAATACGATGATATCTAGCATGTAATTATACTTTCTAATTATAAGTAATTAAAGAATTTCAATTTCTGTTTTCTTCATAATATCAATTAGTAATACTTAAATGAATTAAATACTCTTCACTTAACGATAAATATTCAACGCTTTTGCAAACGAAAGAGGAGAGATTTTTAAGTACTTGCCGTAATTCTTTTTTTTTTTTTGTTTTAAATTTTGGGACATTTTCTTTGACTGGCGAAAGAAGAAAAGAAATATTATTTAATTGCGAGAGTTTCTTTTTTGTTCTTCGATATTATATTATAATGATGACGTTGTAACGTTTACTACTTGTGCGTTATGATTTCAGAGATGTCAATAATAATAGTCGCGCTTATTATTATTAGTTGCGATAGTTGCGTTAGAGTAGCCTTGTGATAAACTAATCTTGTGATAAATAAATTGTGATAAACTAACTATACTAATTTTATTACAACCAATCAGCGGAATATGAACAACAGATAATTGCTGGAACAAACTTATTTATTACATTTGTTTAAATGATTTACATAAGATACGTGATAAATGATAAGATAAGATACGTAAATTACATTTTATATGTAATTACATAATTACATATATAATTACATAATAAGATACGAACACTATCGTCAAGCCTGTAAAAATTTGTTTTTACATGGATGTTATTCAACGCATGGACTAATGAGACTCGTCATTGATGCCAGTTTTCGCTTTTATTAATAGTCAATAAGGATTCGTTATTAGTATAGTTAATAATCAATTTAAAAGTCTTTTATTTTCTACAAAAATTTCAAATTATTCTGCTAGAAGAATAATATCTTCTGCCAAGAGAAAGATTCTCTGTGAAAATGTCAGTAGTTAAAAAAAAATTGTTCTTTCTTCATGAATTTAGAAACTTTTCAAATTTTCAGTAGTATAGAATTAGTATTGAAAATATACACAATCATTATTATCATGATTATAAATTTTACAATACTTTGCAGTTGCTCAAAGCCTAACAGAAATTGTTTTCTTTTTTCAGAAATACGTTGAATATAATACAATACGACTTCGCTGAATAGGATTTCATAAAAAATATTTTTATATGTTATGTGTATGTATATCTTAAAATTTTCTACAAATAAAAATAAAACAACTGAATTAATTAAAATATAATAAAATTTAACATAATTACTGTAATTTTAAAACAGTATTAATTTAAACCACTAACTCGGTGGTTATTAGCGAGCAATTAAAAATTAATTTAATAAAAATTAACATAAAATACATAAAAAATTGTTTGCGGATGCAAATAGTTTAGGAGTTAATGCTTTAAAATTAATATAGTTTGACCCAGAATATGATTATATTATAAGATTTTTGTTGATCTTGTTGTTCCAGCAATATTTCAGATAATGTATAATTTGAAATTAAAAACAGTAAAAGAAACCTTTTTGGTAATAGTACAAAAACATTCGGTTAAACTCCTATAAGTTTTATCGCGTCTAAATAGTCACGTAAGCTTGTGCTATAATGCATGGAAACTTTTCTCTATACAATCAATTTAATCGATTTAATCGATTTTCGACGCATATAAGGGTTTATCTGAATACTCATAATATTTTTTAATAAAATTAAAATAAAAAAAATATTAAACACGAGATTACTTTTGTAATCTCTTTACTTTCAGAGCCAAAGCTGAAATTAGTATTAAAACCATTTGATTAATATAATAACATTCTATTTGAAATACATTAAAAGCTGTAAATTTTCAAGAATAAAACTATATGAAGTAAGTCTCTCTTACTCTTGCGAAAGTAAGAGGACGTTAACAATAAAAATTAAGTAATATACAATCTTTTCGATATCATAATGTATGTAATGTATGTATGTATGAACATAAAAATCTCATTCAAATTAAGTTTGTATAAATGCAGTCTAAATAATTAAATGCATACAATAAATAAATAAATGGACGCAAAATAAAATCAGTCGAATTTAAAATAAGCTAAAGCCAGCCATCATGATCTTTTGGCAACAACGAAGAGAACAGAAAACTTTGTTTTATTCATAATCAGTTCCGTACGTATTTCTTTAAGGAAAAATTAAACGAAAAATACAAAGAAATCAAAAGAGTTGTGATACGAGGAAAATCAAAATTTCTTGAAGGGAAATACCTACATATTTTGTTCACTTCAAACTCTTTTGAAATACGTACATCTCTTTAAATGCATTTTTATCAGCAATTCTTGCGATGAAGATGGCAATCACAATTGCTGATCGTAAGTATTCTCTTTGTATCATTTTGTAGCTTATGAATTATATTTTAATTGCTTTGAATATACGAATAGTTTTGTTTCTTATACGAATTCTTGTTATTTGAAAATTTGTTCATATCATTTTTTTCTTTTTTAATTGCTTGTCAAAAAATAAGGCAAGTTACTGTATGTTGTTGCTCTGAATACTTCTTGCTTGCATGAAGTTTATTCCTTCGAGTTGGTTGGTTTGGTTGTTTCTTTTCCCCTCCGTTTTTTCTGTCTTAAAAAGTATTGAAATATATTTCTGTTTCCTTATAAGAAATTTTACAATATCATCATGCAAATGGCACATTATGTTTTTATGTTGTTGTTGTTGTTGCTGTTGTTATTATTACTTTTTACTAATTCATTGTTTACAAAAGAGGATTTTTTAGTTGAATCAGTTTTTCCATTATAATTATTAATACTATTTTCCGATTGCTTACTATGGCATTTTTTGTTGTTGTTGTTGTTGTTGTTGTTGCAAATATACGATGATTGCTTGGCAAATTTTGATGATTGTTTTTGATGATAAATTTAAGATTAGATTTATTTACATTCGTTTAGTATTTAATTATTTTGAGATGTGTTTTTATATTTTCGTATTTAAATTAAAAATTTTGTTAGTTCGTGGAAATAAGTTCTTATCTAATTGAATTCTTATATAATTGAAAAATGTCATTTGACTTGAATTTTAAACCCTTCGTGACACGCCGATGTCGTGGCGTTCGTGACAAAGGTTTAAAATTATTCTGAAATGTTTTTATTTTAGTAAATAATAGGATTATTATATCTTAGCTTTTGCTTGCAAAGTTTTCGGCTTTACGAATGCGCAATAAATTATTATTTTTCACTATTAATTCGGTAGAAGTACGGCTCAAACTTGTATACTTATGTAATATGTACATATTCTCATTTTGCAATAAAGACCTACTCCTTTATAATCCTAATAATGTATCATCGTAAATCATGTAAATAAATACATACTGAATTAAAGTTAATAAATTTAAATTTTAAACTTCTCATCTGCGACAGATACTTCTGTGTATTACTAGTGGCATTATCGTTCGGGGCGTTGCATTCTAGTCTTGTTGATTGATGATGATGATGGTGTCATGTGATGTGATTCGATGTTGTTTATCCGTTTGAAAAGCAAAAGCACCATTCTTGATGTGAGCACGATTCGAATGCCTTTAAATAAACAACAGTCTATCCGAACTGCTAATTATTTGGCCACTTTCAGTTTAATAAACATATTCTCATTGCTTGTCGATGTTTCGATTTTATTCAAATCGAGTTTCTCCACTTCACTCTCTAGATTGAGACAATTCTTTTCGTATTGACTCTTGGTCTCCATTTCCGATGGACTAGTAGTGGTGGTGGTGGTGGTGGTGTTGGTGCCGTTTTTCCCAGAAGAATGTCTCTCAATAGGCGCCACCTTCTTATCTTTATTCTTCTTGAGAGCATTAAGTAAGGTCTTTTCCTTCTCTTTCGGTTTCGACTCCTTGTCTTTATCTTTATCCTTGTCTTTGTTTTTATTATTTTTGAAACGCGGAAAGATGCAACCATTTGGTAAAAAACCACCGAGTTTCTCTTTCTTCGTGGATGCCGGGGCAGTTGAAACAGCCGGAGAGGCTGTGGATTTTGTGTGGCTTTTTATGCTAGACCCAACACCGCCACTCGATGCTGTGGGTGATGTTGGTGTTTTTGTTGCTTTGTCGTTAGCGATATTGGCGGCAGTTTGTTGTAGCTGTTGGGGCTTTTCTCCTCTACTTGAGTTTGCAGAAATGGCTTTAACTTCATCTTTAGAACTCTTAAGGCTTTTCTCTTTAGTGCTGGCATCCAGTTGATCGCAGTTGCCGTTTTGCTGCTGATTTTGAAATACAGAATTCGATCTTATCTGGCCATTAGGCATGGACGATATTACTCCGTGGTGGTCACCATTCAATGGCGCCGCTCCTCCCATACTACCGGCAGTTTTAATTGAACTGTTGTTATTTTCACCTCTTCGCTCTGAGTCGTTTGTTTTATTGTCGAGGTTTTGGGTTAAGTTTATTGTTGCGCCTAATGTTACTATTGTTGCCGATGTTCCTGATGTTTTTGTTGTTCCTGTTAGTTGCCCAACACTGTCAGATCCAATAGAGTCTCTCTCTTGAATTTCTGGCGATGATGGTGGCTGTTCATCTCCTTGGGCACTGCCTGCGGCTGTGTTTCCTATGTCGATGGCAGCAGTTTTTGGAATCATTTGTTGGGTTGCGACATTGTGAAAGTGTTGTTGTTGCCGCTGCTGCATTATTTGTTCTTCTCTCTCGCGATCGCGCTGTGCCTGCACCGCATTCCAGACATCTTTTAGTTCGCCCGAAATGTCGCGATCTTTTAGAATTACTGCGTTTCTGTGAGAAGGAGAAATTAACTGATGTCATTAATTTTCTAGAAGCATTTCATTGACTCCGTTGAGTCCCTACAATTGTACTTTACGAGGCCATCAGATTTCCTCAGGTTTGCTACATACCTCACCAGTTTAACGCCCGGATTCATAGCCTCCACAAAATCACACATGAGCTCTACCATGGCACGCCGTTCCTCTGGGTCCTTGCTATGCCGGCCAGAATCCTTAAGCACTTCCGGATTCGCCATGACCGCGAACACAATGGGCGGACTGCGTGGACTACCGGGTGGTACCTTTTGCAAAATGAATTAAGTTAAAAATTATGCTCAAAGGCACGCAACTTTTTTTCACTCGTAATTTACTTACACGCATGCCGCCGTACAGCGGTATGGGATCACTGGGTTCCTGAGGTATTACTATACGCGTCCAACTCAGCACATTTATGAACAGCTCTTCGCCGCCGTCGGTGGTGGTACGGATGCACATGTGCGGCTGCGGTGGATTTTTGAAGTGGCGGTAGGCACGCGAATGACGATAGCTGTGAGGAGGCGGCGATGACTGCATTAGAGTGATGCCGAGGCCGAGGCCAAGGCCATTCGGGGTGTTGCCATCGCCGTTGCTGCCGTCGGCATTTGTTGGGGTTGATGTGCTTGGAATCTGGCCAACAACAGCTGCATTATTGCCAATGAAGCTGCTGTTGCTGTCGGGCAGGGGTTCATTCGGCTGGAAAGGTTGGCTCTGGCCCACTTTGTTGGCGACGCTGGAATGCGCTGGCAATGTTGTGGTTGTAGTTGTGATGGCTGCAGACTCTGGTGGCGTTGTGTCCACCGAAGACTTGGTCACAATGGCGCCGCTCATGTTAACAACAATCAGGATAATGGTTTTCTATTGTTATTTTTATACAACGAAAACTTGCATTTACGACGAGTGTAGGTGTGAGTGCGTGGTGTTAAACTTTGCTAACGTTATTGATTTAGCTTAGTGAAGAACCATTGCTTTGTAGTGTTATTGTAATTTCGTGTTCAGGATGTAAACGAATTAGTCTGTTTGTTGTATGGCAATTATGAAGCAACAACAAGGTCGCCATCAATAACCATGACTGTCACAATGAAACCAAGTCTCATGCCAAGTAGCTAATTATGTCCGATGCCACCCCCTCACAGACACTCTTCCCCTCAATAGTTTTCTTTGACGTTGTCTGACACAAGGCTTGGGATCAAGGACAAAAACCAGCCTACCACCACCTTCTTCTTTCCACCTCTGTTTTTCATCAATAAAATTGCGTTTCTGCTTTGCTTTGCTTTGCTTTACTCAACGATCCGCTTCCAAGTTCCACTTTTATCGAGCACGCGACGTCCCCGCAAGAGCGAGTGGTTCATTAAATTTATTGACAATCTAAATTTAGGTTCGCTGTGTTGACACTTATTATTCTCAAAGTATATAGTCCCTCCCTTCAATCTTTTTCGCACTTAATCCATGGGAAAATTTACATATACTTCCTAAAGTGCTGTTTCACGTTCAAAGGCTGCTTTCCTCAAGGATTTTCGCTTCGTCTTAACTGCAGAAGGATGAGAAATTTATCCAATCTTGGAGCAAGATAGAATTAAGTTATAATCCTCCAAAACTCAACCGGCCAGTGGCACACAGTTAGCGGCCTCCATAAATTTTCCTATTCGTTTTTCTAGTATCACGCACAAGAAATCAACAATTCTCAATTTTCACCAAGTTCGATTTTTTCCGTACACAAAAATCTACTCTCGCCCGCAGTAGTTGCTGCTCCACTTAGACCAGCAGCGACAGCAATGACAGCGAGAGCGACTACTCACGGAACAGGCACTGCTTTAGACACATACGCAGCACCGCATAAGCAGGCAGATTGCACCAAATGGTATATTTTTAGCTTTTATGCGCCGAGCTTCTTGTTTTCTTTAAAAAAGTTTTGTTTATTTTACTTTTTCTCGTTTTTGTTGCAGCAGCCCACAACGCAAACAACCATTTTCTTTGGGCTTTTCTTCTGGGATTGGCCCCTTTTCACAATGATGAAATCTTTTTTCTAATTATTTTCCACTGGCTTCAATTTTAGTAAATACATTCACATTCACACACATCTGTCCTGCCGTCAACTTTGCTGATTTGTTGGTGGCTCACTGTGTCCATTAACTCCTTTGCTTTCGGGCTGACTGTGTGTCGTATGCCGTCTGTCGTCTGTCGTCTGCCTTTTCTATTCTTCCGTTGACCAAGTATGCAGTTCCTTTATATCTTTCCTTAGCCAACTTTTCCTTTGAAAATGTCCATTGACATCAGTATAATGGAGTGCTGTTGTTGTTGTTGTTTTGATGTTTTCATTTCATTGTTTTTCTTCTTTGGTTTCTCTATACCGCCTTTCTTGTTTATACTTTCAGACCGAAGTGCGAGCGAGAAAAATAGATTGATTACAGGGTTGTTAATTGCCGTAGTTTAATGTTGACAGTTGTTTCGAGTTAGATAACTTCATTCTTCTAACGAGTGCTAGATGGCGGGCGCGTTCGAGGCGAATTTGTTTATATTGGCGTCTTGCAAGTAGATTCGATTAATGTCAAAGAAACTTTTCATACAAAAAAGAACGAATATAAAATTATAAATTATATATAAATTACAATATTATCGATCTCGGACATATATTTTTTAAAAAGACTTATGTCTTTGAATGGACATTTCTCTAGAAGGACGTTTCAGCTTTAATTATTGAAATAAATCAAAACACTAAACACTAATTCCTTGCAAAAATGGCTTTTTCTAAAATAGTAGCAGCAAAAATCCTACAGAAAGCTGCTAAGTCTTAAATATTGAACGGAGGAAAAGCAGAAGGAGAAAAAAAAAGCTAGAGTTATCCTAAGCCGCAACATTTAGAGAAAAGCCACATCAATTGACGGCCATTTTTATGTCAAGTAACGAATATTTAGAGTTCAAAACAAGAAAGAAGTAAAGTAGTTTGTGAGCGCAAAGAGAGACAAAGTCAACAAATAAGGCTTTAAAGTTGAACTGCACTTGGCCAAGAGGCTTGGCCACGAGCTTACAGAGTAGCTGAATTTTAGAGATATGAGTTCTGTAAGATTTTCGTTCCTCACCTTTTTTACTCTCACTCAGCCATTTTAGAGAAGTAGATGACTCTCGCTTTACAACACCAAACCCGGTTTAAATGCTCAGTCGACTTTGGGCCATACGCGACGTAGCAACACGTTGAGTAGATCGCGGTTTCAAAAGTCCAAAAAGCTAAAAATCTATCGAAAGTAGAAACAATAAAATAAAAACTTTGTAAACAAAACGAAAAAGAAGAAGAGATCTTCGCTTTTAACAACGAAGTTAAAAAATGGAAAGTTTCTTTAAACCCAAAAAAAATAACACTGAAAATGTGCAAATATTGTAATTAAAGTTGTTGGTTCCACGTTCGTTCGTGGATTGTTTGTGTAAAATTACTGCAGTTACGAAGCAGGTCAACGCTGTAACAACAACAACAACACTAACACGCTGTGGAAATTGTTGCACTTTGTCCACTGAAGTGAAGTGAATTGAAGTGAAATGAAAAACTGAGCAAACTGCTGATGATGATTGTTGCGAGTTTGTAGCACAAACGCAATACAAACATATCTTCAATTTATTTTTTTAAAAATAATCATAATTTCCGTTTTCGTTGTTTGGTCGTAAATCGTAATAATGTTGTTGTTGCTATGAAAAACTGTATACGTTAATCGGCGCTAATTGAATTGATTTGAAATTCCTTCCTTTACTACTTATGTATCGTTGTTGTTGTTACTAGCATTTTTCAAACATCTTTGCCTTTTCATAAACCAAGTTTTATAACAATAATGCTCAATTTGTGCGCCGTGGATTCTATGGATGAACTTTTGAGAGCCTCTTTTTTGGTTTTTCGCTGGGTGGCATTTTCGTTTGTGTTCATGTGTGTGCGTGCGTGAGCTTATAAACGCGCGTTTAGTGCTCGAGCTTTCATAAACAAATATATTTTTTTTTTCTTTAATAAATATATACTCTCAACGTTTCGTCTTCGTCTTAAATGGATTGATTATTTTCCTCACTTTTTGGATTAATGCTCAAATGGCCGATAACGTAAGAGTATGTAAGATTTAACTAATTACGATGCTACAATACGATAATGTTTTTTTTTCTACGAGAACTCAATAATTTTCAGTGGAAAATCATTGAAAGAGTCATTAATATCTGTTTTCTATCAAGAAGTAAATACATATGTTTTAGTTTGTTGTTTTTGGTGGTATTGTTGTTGTTGTTATAGTTGTTTTGCTTGAGAAGAGTCGAAGGCATATCTATTTCATAGTTTCACTGTCCGCACAGTGGGACAAGAAAACTCTGCAAAACACCCGAACGCTTCTTTTTCGGTTCTTCTTATTTATTTATTTATTTTTTATTTTAAAAATCTTTCACTATAATTTTACAATTATTGTTATAATGAATTTATTAAAATTAATGTTTTGAAAAATTAAAAAATGAAAAATAAATTTCATCTTTTGAAAATAATGGAAATGATTTAATTTTAAAATTTTAATAATTTCAAATTATTATAGAGATAATCAATTACTAGTACCGAACTTTTTGTATTTGTCAATTTTTTTAATTATAATTTATAAGCAATAAAATTCATTCAATAAAATAATTCAATCAAAAAAATATTTGCTTTAAATTGGTTTTTGGTTTTTCGTTTGGTTTTTTCAACCTAAAAATTTATCATTTTCAAAATTTTTATTTATTGCATTTACTTATTTATTTATTTATTTATTTTGGCATCTCCTTTTATTTTTTGTCTTCAACAAATACGCAAGAAATTTGTATACATACATATATACATACATATATATTCTTTATCAAAGATTTTAAGTAATTATAATAATAATGAAAATCTAAAAAAAAAAATAAAAGAATAAAATAAAAGAAACAATAAATTAAAAAATTCAATAAATAAAATAAATATTTAATTTTTTAATAAATTTAATTTCCTCGTTTTTTATATCGCCAAGAAATATCGTAACTAACTTGATTAATACCGACCGAATAATCTTCAATTTTTTTAATTTTTATTAATTGCATTTATTTATTTATTTATTTTGGCATCTGCTTTTATTTGGCTTTAGCAAACATACAAAGAATTTATGTATTCCTTTTAAGTGCTGAAATCGCAAAGACGTAAAAATAAAAAAAACAAAAAACCGTCATTCATGATAAATTATCCATAAAAGAATAAGACAAATGCGAAAAAGAAGGAAAAAAATTTTTTAAAAAAATCCTTTGCAAACGATAATTTCATCAACGCGCCACTGACGAAAATCAATAAACATCAGTCAGTTACTGCAACAACGCAAACAACAAAGAACAACAACAACAACAGCAACAACAACAACATTTATGTACATCTACTTTTTTTTATTGACTTTCTTTGTTTGTCGTTTTATTTGTTTTTTATAAATGGCGTAAGATTTTTAAAGGAGACTAAAGAGATTTTAAAAGAGGAAAAAAGATTGAAATAAATTTATAAAATACATAATACAAATTTTCAAGGATTTTCAGTCGCATTTATTTGCAAGGAACAATTTAAAAACAAAACGCATAATTCTTTTTTATTATTTTTTATTCCCTACTTCTTCTTCTTTTTCTTCTTTATTTTTTTTAAAGTTTTTTTTTATTAAGAATACCGAAGCTTCAAGCTTTTTTAAAAATCTGGATTTTTCGGCTTCAGGCTTTCTATAATAAATCTTTGTTAACAAGATTATCATCATTATAGTAAATTAATCTACAATTAATATCATTTGTAAAGTCTTTGTTAACATTAATTATCATCATCACCATCGCTAACATTATTATCATTAAAAGCATTCTCATTATTACCATCACCAGCGAGCTTATCTTTGTGAAAATTCTAATTATAATCATTGTAATTTATAATCATTATTTTTTCTTTTTAAATATTTTTTTTTATTTTTTTATATTTTTTTTTATAATTATTATTTTTTTAATTATTATAATCAATGTAATAGACTTCGCAATTAACATTATCATATTACATTATAAAAATTGTTATAATAATTATCTTACCCTGAAGATTATAAACCGTATGATAATGGTCATTATACAAGATTCGGGAATGAGAGAGAATGAGTCTTTTTCATTCGAGACAAGTTCCACAAGACGAAGAAGAAGAAGCAGGCTGTTTCAGTCGAGACGAGTTCTGAGAAAAAGAACGTTTCTCGAAAATCTTGTCCAGGCGGATCGATGTCTATAAACACTTTATACCTCCATCACTTCTGTACCTTCATTATCATTCATAGTGTCCATAATTGCCATCACAAACGTTGTTATCGCCATCAACTTCTTTTTCTTCATCGTCATTAACAATATCTTTATTATGATCAAGCGAATAAGATTATACTCGTATCTTCGTTCCTATCATTATCATCATCATGCTCAATTATCTTCCTTCTCATGATGTCGCGCTAAATTACTATAAATAATTATTAAAGTGGTGCTGGTTGATGATTATTAGCGATCATCATTATCGTTGAGTTTTATTGTCATTATTATTGAATTTTGAATACACACAAAATAGCTTTGTGTTTTTCTGGGTTGCCGCAAACCAACGCCTTCCACGATGCTGCTTCAAAACGTTTTTGTTATTGTTGTTGTTATTGTCTTGTAACAGCAATATTTATTTGTGCATACATACATTCCAATATACATACGATACATATCATAGTCTTTGTATTTTTTTTGAAGATTTAAGATTGAAGATTTTTGAAGATTTTCATTAAAAAAATTTCAGTTTTCAACAAAACGCTGTTATTTTTACTGCGGCCGTCGCTGGTGTCGCCGCTGTCGCTTTTAAATCTTTAATATTATTGCAATTGGTTAGCATGTTGTCATTGTTGTTGTTGTTTTCTCATTAAATAATATACAGGTTGAGATTTATTTGTCATTTGTTGTGGATGTTGGTGTTGTTGTTGTTTGTTGTTGTTGTTGATGTATTTTTTTTTAAAATTTCTTTCAGTCACTATTTGCAAGTGTGTTGGTACTTTGACCAGTTGTGTTGGTAGTAGTCTTATAAAGAGTTGTTGTTGTTGTAGATTGTTTTCTTTTGTAAAAACCTGCTTTTCCGCTTCTTTATTATTGTTATAAATATGAATATTGCTTCATTGTTGTTGTTGTTGTTGTTGTTGTTGTTGTTGTTGTTGTTGTTGTTGTTGTTGTTGTTGTTGTTGTTGTTGTGGCTGAGTGTGCAGTTGGTTAATAATACTTTTTTTCTTTTAAATTATTCATTCATTTTATGATGTTTTTGTTGTTGTTGTTGTTGTTGTTGTTGTTGTTGTTGCCACTGCTGCTGCTGCTGCTGTTGTTGTTGTTGTTGTTGTTATGGTTGTCATTATTATTACTGGCTTATTCTTGTTACATGATTTTCTCATTTTTTAATAAAATCCTACTTTCATTTTTCCCACCATTTCTTAAAAAAAATTTATGATTATTTAATAATTTAATTAGTACATCGTATCATTTCCTTTCTATTTGTACATATTCGTAGTTTTTTTTCTAATACAAAATAACCAAATTTTTTCATTTAAAAAAAATTTATTCCTTTATAAACATTTTGTATTATTTTTTAAAATATTATAAAAATATATAAAAAGCAAAGTTATAATTTCAATTTACAGTATTCCTTCGATAACATGGTTGAAAAATAATCAATGGCTTTAAAGTTTTTCATTCCATTAAAAATTCATTACGCGTATTTTATTTTCATGACAATAAAGTGAAAATCAATTTTCTATATTCCCAAATTCGTGCTAGATTCAAGTTTATATAGTCTTTCCTTCGAAGCGGCTGAATTACGTGACACGAAATAAGTAAAAAAGATAATTAAATAATAATTGGAAAATGGTGGAAGAAATTCTTATAACACTAAAGATTATTTTAAATTGAATTGACAGTTTTTCACTTTTCAAAATAATCTTTGAAATACAAAAATTTATACAACTAAACTAAACTTGTTCGTGACTCTTAAAATATTTAAAAAACTTTTTTCCGTTGGTTTTTCAATATATTTTTTTAATAATATCGTATAATTTAAATCATGTCGATTGCAGCAAATTTTTGGTCAAATCTTTTGTAATTGGTTCCTTCTGCAATATTTTTGTTAAGCGCGCCGTATCGGTTTTTCAGTCCTTCAATCTGCCAATAATTAAGTCAGTCATCGTTAAAATTATTGTAATTTGAAAGTATACTGGTAACGTTTTATAAGCTTAAAACATTTTAAAAGGTTCCATTTATTGACTGCATTCATTAAGAAAATATTTTTAGAATTTTGTATCAGGAGGACACGAAAAGGAGAAGAGAAAAAAGTTATAAAGAATTGTTAAAATTATACTCTTGTGATATAAATATTTTTATTAACTTGTGAGTTTTGGAAATTTGGGTAAATTTGTACATTTAGTTTTGTATTTACTAAATAAAAATCGACCAAAATATTTCAACATAAACGCAAAAAATTTCTGCATTTTTATAATTTTTTTCACCTACGATACTACATACTACATTTTTCTTCTGCCATTGATTTCTGCTTCTGGTTGCTTTTTATAATTTCTATTAAATTAATTTTATGATAATTTTTCAAATTACTTTCTATTAAATTTCCTATAGTCTTTTTGGTCTTAATACAATTCTTTTTTTGTTGTGATTTTTTTAGCCTTTCAAATCATTTCCTTTCGAGAAACAAAACATGATACCATACCATTTTATTTTGATTAATATTTTGCTATATTATTAATTATATGAATGTGAATATGAATGTATAATAATGATATACAATATATAATGAATAGTTCGTTGAATTACGAAGGTTTTTTATACTTTATTTTCAATTGCATGTTATTAAATTATTTTATTATTTTATTATTTTTATTGTTTTTTTTTTTTTTTTTGGTTATTTTTTATGGCTTCTAATTGTTGCAATTTATTTGATTTGAATCGAAAGAATTGATTCATTCATTCCTTCAGTCTTGCATTCATTCATTTATTTATTCCTCATCATCATCATCATCATCATCATAATCATTATCATTTGTTCGTGACTTGTGCGGTGTAAAAGCATTCACAAGCATTTAATTGATGATATTAGTTGTTCTTATGATATTTGCAGTTGTTTGTTTGTTCGTAGTTGTTGTGCACTACTAGCTATGTATTGTTTAATTTTTTTTTAAGCGCAGAGACCATCAACAGCTCGAAAATTTATATAATTACAAACGTTTTTGGGTTTATATCAACGCGAGCGTCGTCTCTACGCGTGTTCGAATGTGTATAAATGTGTATGTGTGTGTGTGTGTGTGTGTGCAGGTGTAAATATTTGACATTCAATGGAAGCTAGTAACGCCTTTTTTAATAGTTTTTCTTGTTGTATAAAATCTGGCCTAAATCAAAGTTTCTTAACAACTTTTGGCGTTGTCTATAAAACCAAAAAAAAAACTTGACCCGCAAAATACTTTACCAAACTATTTCGAAATTTTTACCTGATTTGTTTTTTTTTTTGGGTTGTTCTATTAATAATTTTTTTTCAATGCATTTTTTCGCAATGAAATCATAACTAACTTGTTCCACTTGCGCTGAACCAATTGATTACAGACCTTCATCGTTTGTATAGATAGCTATCTGTCTATATCTATCAGCCACACCTGCTTTTTGTTCTTAATGTTGCTGTCGTTGTTGTTTTGTTCAAGTTATATGCTAGAGCTAGAAAATGATTGGTAAAAAGCTTCAAAGTTTAAATCATATTTATTCTTGAGAATTGCTGCGAATGCGCCATGACTTGAACAGTAGCCGCAGCAGCAGCAGCATCAACAACACTCGAATGCATTCTCGCAGATACAATACATTGATTATGACTGCGTATCTGTTGGATGAAATCAAAGTGCACGATTTGAAACGGTTAGAATTTGCATGAAAAAATGAAAGAATTATTATTTGTCATCTCAAAAGTATTCACGAAGGTTATGATGCGAAGCGATACGGTAGGATACGATGCTACAGAAAGTACATGGGAGTATTTTTCAATATAATATATCTTATATACTATGTAAATATATATATATGAAGTATACCGTTCAAACAAAATTAAATAAAAAATTTCTCTTAATTTAAAAATTAAAATTTCATGCAAATTCAATTTGCATCAAAAAATATTTAAATGATTAATGATGCAAAAATTTTCTTAAGTTCAAATTGTGATAAATAAACCTGGATAAATTTTCAAAAAAATATCGAATAAACAAATTTCTTATACAACACAATTTCATTTCAATTTGATTTTAACAATTTGGAAATATTTTGGGTAAAATTTTTTTAAATTCGTTATATGACAAAATTTTATTTATTAAAAATTTTATAAATTCTAAAGTAAAATGCAATAATAAAATTACAAACAGACTAAAAATAATTTTTTGAAATTTGCTTTACTGAAAATTTTGACAAATTCTAATAATTTAAGTAAAATTATTTTGAGCATCATTGTTTTATGTAATGAAAATGTGTTTTATTGGAATTTTCGTAAAATTCACAAAAGTTTAGTAGAATTTTTGGAAGCTATTTAGAAATTTTATTTCCAAAGACTATAGCGACAAATTTGAGGCATAAATCAAACAAATTAATTTAATTATATATTTTTATATTAATGTGTAATTATATTATATTTTAATTTATAAGAGTATTAACTTTACTTTGTATTCCACAATGAAATTTTATACAAATAATATCCGCCCAGAAAAAAGGCGCAGGGGAAAAAAACTTCATTAATAATGTTAACAATGGAAATATTAGAATGGAAAAAATTATGAATAAAAAAAAATTCTAGATCTTGCTAGAACAGCTAGAATCATGAGATTGCTATAAAATTGTTTTTAATGATGTGTAGAAAATTTACTTCTCATAGAATAATTTTTAAAATAATACTCTATGAAAAAAGTAACAATAACAACAATAGAGCTACAAAAAAACAACAAAAACAAAATATGAGAACAAATTATGATTTGCAAAATTTTCCAAGAACGTGATCTGGACGAAAAAAGGTATTCGTGGTTCTGTCCCGAATCGGCATCTCATCGCTGCAAGGGATTGCTTCTTGACTCAGGTTTTCGTCTAAAGTTGAGTTCTCGTCTCGAGTCGGGTTCTTTGTTGGCGAATAGAATTTTGCCTTTTTGACTTTTCGGGTTCTTGTCTCGACTCGGCTTAAATAAATAATAAAGGAAAGAAAAATTGTGGGAGTTTTTTGGCTTTTTATCATTATTTATTTTTTTTATGCTCTGCATTATAGTAAATTATTATTATATTTGGCTTATTATCTTGACTTTTGTTTGACGCTTATTATAATAATAATTTTCTTAAATATTAAAATTGCCAAAATTGTCCTAAAAGTTGTCCTTGTTGTATGCTACCATTGTACTCTATTCTTTACGATTGCAAATAATAGGAATGGTCTACTTTTCATACAATTTTCTTTTTGTTCTTCTTCTTCTCCATCGTGGTGCCAGTAACTATAGAATACTATTCTATATTCTATAGTCTTTGGTCTTGCGCCTGTTATTGTTTGTTTTGTGAAAAATATACAAAATATACCTTAAATTTGCCATATTTTCATTGTAAATAATTTAAAACTCAGGCGACGAACGAATATAATAGCTACAACAACAACAACAACACGAACTAACCATATACTATATTAATAACACATAACCATAATGAAACCATAAAAAAGGCAAGCAGCCACAAAACCAACGACAACAAACATTTATAACAAAGCAATACAGAAACTAATACAAAAAGAAAATTAAAATAAATTAAAAAAATAAAATTTTAAAAAGGAAATAACCCAACAAGAAATTCCACGACCAGAGTCAACTACTGACAGGAACTAGATCAGAATCGAAGCTCTGAAGAGAGCTCTGATATTTTCGACAAATGTTCGATAACTGCTCGGTAAAAATAGCGGTACGGTAATATGTCTTCATGACAAATCATTCGGTTTCACTTTTAATTTTGATATGAATTCAATAAGTTACTGAGCTAAAAAACGAGATCTTCTTTAAGGCCAAATTCTTTATTTGCCAAATTACTACCAAGATCTCACACATTTGCAGACATTTTAATTGCGAAAATCAAAATTTAAAATTGTCTTAAAATTGTCTATCATTGTTAGAAATAAAAGAAGTGTACAAACATGGCCTCTGACAGATATTCCCATTCAACATGCTAAAGATACTTTTGGATAAGATTTTGAGAAAAATGTCAGAAATGAAACAACTTTTATAACTAGATCGAAATTGAATCGTAACCAACTGAAGTTCTTGTAGGGAAAGCGTAGCACACACACACACACACACTCATACACCCACAAAGTTACCCATACATTTGCTAAAACACTGTTGCTGCCTTGTATCGTAGCAAAAACCATCACGAACAAAAGAAAAAACTAACAATGGTTGGTTGGTTGCACTTTTCGCTGTGCCGCCACCCTCTGCCCCTCTGCTACACTGCTTCTCTGCACTCAGCACAATAAAAGTTTCTAATGCCACACTTAAGCAATTTTATTTCCACGCTGCAGGTGGTTTCATATATTATTTTTTCTACCTGCCGTCGTCTCTCCTTGCAACGTTTTTCTCGACGCAAAAAAGAAACAACGATAAGAGTAAGAGACAAATGAAATAAATGCATTAAAGAGAGAGAGGTCAGACCGCAAATGGGTTTTAAAACTCAGGGTTTTAAAACTCAGACATTTTATTCTTCGGGGCAAGAAAAACAAGCAGGCACAGAGAGAAAAAGTAGTCAAAAGCAAGAATAAGAAAAAAAAGCAACAAAGCAAAAGGTGGAGAAAAAAGCTTTTATGAAAAATAGTTTTTAAAACCGGGCAGCTGTAAATCAAACAACCGAACCGCCACACACCCCCAGTCACCGACCCGTCACCGACCCATTTCAGTTGTTGTTGTTGTTGTTTTTATAGCAATATTTGTGAGTACTCGTTTGTATTCGTGTAGACATTTTCAAAACTCTGGTTGTTTTGAAGTCAATGCTTAAAGTGAAAAAGGTATGCATGAATGGATGGATGGATGCATTGAAGGCTCGCTGAATGATTGGCAGAAGGAATGAACGACTGGGCTGCAGCGTGGGTGGGTGAGTGATCGCCAGGCAGTGGTTCGCGGGTGCTCGTAAATGATTCTCTTAAAGTGTTTGAATGCCAGAAAAGATTTGAAATTAGTTTTTGCCATGGTTTTTCCAATGTTGCTGTTGTTGTTGTTGTTATGGTTATTACCAATTGCCAGCAATTGCACCATAGCACGAATGTGACTGAATGTCTGTGTAGTGACGACTATGGGTGGTATCGGTACGAAAAAAAAGGCTTACCGGATTTTGTTCGATAATCTTTAAACTGGTTTAAAAGTTCAAAGTTCTTTGCGCCAAAGAGCGGCCGACAGACAGACAGACAGACGGGTACACGGATAATATTTATCAATATTTGGAATAGACATACGGATATACCGTATACGATAGATTGGACAGACAAACATTGGACATTGCTTCGCTAAGTCGAACGGACGATATTCGTTTTTGTAACAGGTTTTTTTTTTTTTAAAGCGTGTGAAATTATTGCTGGTGTTTTTGTTATTGCTGTTTTAATTGTTAATCTAATTGTTGAGACTGTTGAAAAAAAATCTGTGCCACAAACTATTTGAATAGTTTTTATGATTCGAGTAAAAGAGTCTTTGAATATGTATTGATTGCTTGGCGAATAATTGCTGTTGCCATTAAGATTGTTTTTATTCTTTTGACCAATCATGAGTCAGTTTTGCTCTCAATAGAAACTGCAGCTTTTTAATAATTTGTTTTGATTTTTGCTAATTAGCGAATAAAAAATTTGTCCAATTATGGGGCTCACACGTGAGTTATGGAAAGCATTAAGCTCTATTTATAGTGTCAGCTAATTCAATTTATCTCATTTCAGCTCAATTTGACATCGTTTAAATAAAGTCTTGGGTTTAGATTTAATTAATCTAATTATAGCTAAATTCTATTCAGCACAATTCCGGTAAACTCAACTGAATTCAGCTCAGTTCAAACCAGTTCAACCCATTTTTGATGAATTAAAATGTACTCAATTCAGCGAAATTCAGCTAGTTTAAACTTCAGCTCAGTTCATCTACGTCTCCCAACTAAATTTTTAGCAATTTCATTCAGATTAGCCGGACTTAACTCAAATTCAGCTTAATTCATCCAATTTCAACTGAATTCAGCTGAGTTTCAATCATTTTTACTGAAATAGCTGAATTAATGTATTAAAATAAACTCAATACAGCTAATTTCAAATTGTGTTTGTTTTAATATTTCTTATTGTTTAATTCTATTTAAATTTTGTTCAGTTTAATTTATTACAATTCAATTCAGCTTAATTATGCATTATTCATCTTCAGCTTTTAACACAATTTGTATACAAATAATTTAGCTCAGCCTAATTCAGCTTATGTTAACTTAAATTCAGCTCAGTTTAGCATAATTCATCGAAGTTCAGCTCAGTTTGTTTTAATCTTTTACCTCAATTTTTATCAATTTCAACAGAATTCACAATAATTCAGCTGAATATACTCGTAACTTCGTAATCCGGTAACTGAAGTTCTGCTGAATTCAGTCTTTTTGTTTTACAATGATATATGTATGTATGATTGTACTCGTATGATGGTTTTTGATGTACGACTTCGACTTTAGTCATAGCTTTTTGATTTGTGGTATATATTTTGAAGTATTATACGTACATAATAATTTTTCTGCTTGTAATACTTTTTTTCATAATTTTTTTTCTTTATATTTTTGCTCTTCGAGTGCTCGTTGTTTCTTTGGCTTTCTTTCTTTCTTTATTTATTTCTTTATTTCTTTAGTTTTTATACCTGTTTTTCTCATTGTCAAGTACCTCATTTTTCTTTATAACTTTTTCTCTTATTTTAACTTGTCATCGGGGTCTTTCCTTCTTGGCTTTTATTGGTTTGTTTTATACATTCCGACTGTTTTTTTTTTATTTTATTTTATCTTCATGCGCCAAAACGTTTTGAAAATAATTCAATGGTTTCGCTTGTCACTATTATTTCATTGCTTTCGGTGGTGCTATTGTCATATTTGTTGTTTTTGCCGCTGGTTGTTGTTGTTGTTGTTAACTTTACTATTTGTTTAACGAACCGAGCGAACGAACGCCACCGTATCCGCTACTGCGGAGCACGTCTTCAGCTTAAAAGAAAAAATTGTTTTCAAGCTTTAGATCGGTTTCTTCTTCTATATTTTCCTGCCTTTTTTTCTGATTTTCTACGCTTAATTTATGAAATTCCACCATGCATAGCATACAAAATAATTATTAAATTAATTAAATTGTTAACTCAAAAACTGAAGAGCTAACAAAAGAAGGAGAAGAAGAAATATGTATTCATTAACAAAAACAAAATGAAACCTTTTGTATGTGATGATATGCTTGGGTTTAATTTAAAGATACATTTTTTAATTTATAAAATCATAAATTTCTTTACGATTTCTCAATCGGAAGAACCTGTCAACATCTGAAATTTTTTTTTATTATTCGTATTTTTAAAAATTCAAAAATTTATTTTAAGCCCTGGTTTTGTGAAGGTTTCTACGTGTTGCAACTATTTTTTTTTTTTCTGTAGACTTTATAAAGATTGTTATAGTTTTAATAATTTATAGATTCTCTGAACTACATTGAACTAAAAAGAATTACATTGAATTGATCAACGAACTGGTTCACAACGGCCGTGATTTTGACAGAATTGTTTGAACGCGTTAAATTAAGTTGTAATAAATTGAATTAAAGTGAAGTGAAATGAAATAATTGAACTCAATAGAATATCATTTAATCGAACTGAATCTAACTCAAGTCAGCTGAATTTACGGGATAAAATTTCAATTACATTGCAATTAAGCTGAATTGCACTGATCTAATGTAAGCTGAATTGAATTCAGCTAACAATAAATGAATAGAATTTATGTCGTCGCACATAATTGAGCTGAATTGTCATTTTGAGTAAAATACCATTGAATTGAAACGTTGAAACGCATTCAGCTGAAATAAGCTGACATAAAAAATAATGCATTTAAATTTAAATTGAGAAGAATTGAACTGAACTGAAGATTAACCCAGCTGAATTAAGTTAAACTGAGCTGAATTTATTTGAATCGAAATTGCATTGAACTGAAATCAATATAAGTGATTTAAGAACTTGAGTTAAATTCAGCTAATGTGAGCTGAATTGAAATAAAGTAAGTTGAATTGAGCTGAATTGGGCTGATTTAAGCTAAAGGAAGGTTTTGAATGTCGCAGAGCTACTAAGTAGCGCTCAACTACACTGTGTGTTTAGTGCCTTTAAAGCAACAATATACAAGTTAATTTTCTTGCACCAACTTGAATTATGCAAAAATAGTTAAATAGTATTAAAAATAGTTAATAGTTTCTGACACTGACTATACTCAAGGCAAAGTCGATTCAAGCAACAGTCGATGCAAATTAGTTGAGAATGAGTGAGTTATAGGCAGAGACAAAGAGAGATAGAGAAAGAGAGATAATGGGAACAAGCGAAAAATAAAAACTAATTCAGCAAATGTCCGATAGTAATCAATGGCTGCTGCTGCTCCTTCCTTTTCAATTCTTCTAAGAACTAACCTCACATTAATTAACAAAGTTAATGACTTGTTACGCAGATCCTAATATATTTTAACACATTTAAATATTTATTGCGTGCTAAAACGTATAACGTTTATTTATTAATTTGTTTTATCCAAAGAAACCTCAGCCAGCAACAACAACAATGGAGTAATAAATAAAACAACAACAATACAGATTCGTGTTTTCTCATCGATTTTATTATACTTAACGACCCATTTTCGTTTAACTGATAATAATTTTGAGAGAATATTTTCGAATTAAAAATTATGTGATTTTAGCATTTATTTTCTGCTTTCTCACGTTTGTCACATTTTTATTGATTCCCATAGAATTTTTCTTTTTTTTTTTGCTTTTGAGCAGTTAAAAGCAGAAAATTGTGCTAATAAACGTTAATAAAAAAATAATAATTAAAATTGAAATATTAAAACTTTTAATGTTAATTGAAAATAGGTATGAAATAAAATAATTTTTTAAGTAATAACAACAACAATATTAAAACAGTAACAAGAACCGGAACCAAAAGTACAAATTTAAATTAATTAAATTTTTAAATAAATAAATACATATTTGAATAAAGACATAAATAAACAGTATTTACTAATTAATATTTGTTTATATCAATATTTATTTTTATATTAATAAATTCTTAATTTTAATTTTTAATAAAATAAATTTATTTATAATTTATAAATTTATTTTAATAAAGTTTTATGTTTATAATGGCTTAAAAAATTATATTAATAATTCTTTAATAGTTTATACTATAATATTAATTTAGTTTAATTATATTATAGCATAAATTATTAAGATATTAAATTAAATAATTTTTTTACCCTTTATAAACATAAAATTGACTAAAAAAAAATTCGTTAAACTCGGCTTTTGTGATTGTGGTTTGCATTTTTGCATTGTCGTCGTTGCTGATGCTTGACCGTTGTTGTTGTTGTTGTTTTTGCTTTTGTTAAATTAACCAAAACGAACAGTGTTACGTTATGTATTGTTTTTCATATTAATTTAATTGTTTTATATTCAATGAATCTGGTTCCGATTTTTGATGCATTAAGTTTGGCGCAAGATAAAAAAAAAATTTTATGTATGTATATATATTTTTAATTTATATAATAATTTATAAATAATATATAGATAATATTTTTCCATTTTTCAAACAATTTTTTTTTGTTTTTGTAAAAACTTTTATCATCTTGCATTTTATAATTTTCTTTACAGAGCTCAATGCAGTTGGCACAACAAATTTTTCATCAGCAGTTCGAAAATGGTCTGCACCAGGATTTATACTTTTGCCACACCCCTCAAAGCCGTACCAAAAATTGTTTAAGCGTGCAGCAGCGTTACGGCAGCAAAGAAAAAATTCTCCATAATTATAATAATAAAAGTTGTCAGACGTGAGTGTAAAGAGATACCACACAACAGCAACAACAAAAGCAACAACAACAACAACAACAACAAAAGCAACAACAACAAAAACAACAAATATCAACAATTGTCGGAGAAAAAACCAAGAAAAACAGCGATGATAAATTCATTAAAACAACAAAATAACGCTACGAGTAACGAGAGAAATATAGACATACCAGTTAAAATCAGACAAGCAGCTGCAGCAACAACAACAACAACAGAAGTCAGAGCAAGAACAATACCCACAACAACAGCAGCAACAATCATCAAAACAACTACAGCAATAAATCTTCGACAAACAATTGAAAGAAATTTGCATAAAATTTTTGCAAGAATATTCAAGGAAAATATTAGTAACGATAGTAGCAGCAGCAACAACAACAACAACAACAATAACAACAACAACAACAATAGCAGCAGCTAAACATTTGTGTGCTATGGAAATGGTGAAGATTATTCATCGTTGGCTTTCGGTGGCGGTGCTTATTTTAATTATATGCGGTAACTCGGTAGGCGGCAGCAGCAGCAGCAGCAACAACAACAACAACAACAGCAATAGCAATAGCAACAGCCGCAGTCGGAGCGCTATACAGCAGCAACAACAACAACAATCGACGCAACAACAGACAAATTTAACATCGGCAGTAGCGACGATTGCAAAAACTTTACAAACCGAAACGGAATCAATAAAGTTTGCAAATACATCGGCAGCAAGAAAAACAACAACAACACTAACAACAAATGACAACAATAAAAATATTACGAATGGAATTTCCAAAAATGTCGAAAATATTGTTGAGCAAAAAAATATTACCGCCACGGCAGCAACAACAACGGCGTCTTCAAGCAACAACGACGATGGTAAGCAGAATTATTTTTATTATTTTTTTATTGTAATTGCTCTTAACAATTGCTCTCTTCTAATTTTTAATAATTAAATCAATTTATTTTATTTGTAAAAAAACTAAAATTTAAAAAAAATTTCATTAAGATTAAATCAGATTAAGAAAATTAAAATTTTATTTATTTTTAATTTGAAATTAAAAATAAATATCGTTTAAAAGAAAATAATAATAAAATATTAATAACAGAAATATATCGCGGCATAACTTATAATCTAAAAAAGAATTAATTTTTTTTTAAATTAAAATAAATAAGACTGATCGATCTTTTTCGAAAAATGATCACAGCAAAAATGTAAAAAAAATAATTACTTTTAATAAACTCAATTCGTGCAAAAGATCGGAGAAATCGGAGAAATTTTAATGAAAAAACTCTTCAAAACCGTAACGGTAATCTCGTAGAAGTGAAATTTTAAATAACTTTCGATACGAGATCGATCGAAGTTCAATCTTATATTGTATAAAGAAGAAGATGCGGAAAGAAAGCAATACAAGTTCGCTAAAGATTGAACAATTTAAATAGTAAGAAGAGGAAGAAATATGTTTGTACATTTAAAGCAAATCATCGCTGCGATGAAATAAATGAGGCTTCCGATGACAAGAAAATGTAAATAAAAAGTGGCAAAAGATGGCGGACGCGATAACTTAGTCAAAAGCATGAAACAAAAGGCAGTTATAATTTCTGAAAAAATTTTATTTGATTCGTTTTTGAGAAACTACGGTCATAATTTCGTCACGTCAAGTCAAGAATTACGAGGAAAAATTTTATTTGAAAGAGAGAAGATGGAGAACATAATATTTTCGAGGACACACAAAGAAGAAAAATAGAAAAATATAAGAAGAAAATAGACATTTTTCCAAACAAAAAAATTCAAGTTTATATTTGGTATGTTCAAAATTTTTTTTTTTATGAATTATAATTTAATTCTGAATATATAAACTTCTGTATAAACCTCTTCTGAATTATATTCCAAAAAACTCCAAATTCTCTCAAAACTTAATAGTTTTTTAAAGTGAGTAATGATTATGAAGAAAATTAGAAGGCTCCGTGAGGTACACCCACAATGGATTTCACTATAGACCACTAACGACTACCAACCGCCAACAATAAAGTTCTTTAATTAATTTTAATTAAATAATTTAAGCAACCAAGCAAATTAAACAAAGCAGTAACTATTTGCGGTTTCGGTGTTGCGCTCAAAACAACAACAATAACAACAACGTAGCAATAGTGAGATTATTGAATGTGTAATATTTTTACCTTGTAATACTTTGGTATTGATAAATTAAAAATTAAAATTTTAAAAAAAATATGAACAATTTGTTCAAAAGTAAAAAACAAAAATAACTGTGATTTTAAAATATTTTTGTAAATCAAACAAATTTTTTTTAATGTTTTATGATAGTTTTCTAAAAACCTAAGACCTTTTTACCCCTTTTTGGTGGGTATAATTTTAGTTAAAATTTTTGTGGAAAATTTACGGTTAAAATTAGAATTTAATTTAACCTGAAATTGAAATTGTAAAAATTGAATGAAATTGAATTTTAACATTATTTTATTTATTTTGTATTGTGTTTTTAAAAATGTTATCTGGACTTTATTTGGATCTTTGGTGAAGTTTTAGCGATTCATTCATTTATTTCGAATGGTTTGCGTCTCTGCTAAAAATTACACTAAACAATACCAATTCTGAGTTAAACAATTTAATATTACGAGTATTTTCTAAAAGATTTTGGTACATTGATTACAAAAATCGAAAACCAAAAATTTAATTTGAATCCGAAAAATACATACAATATTTTGGAAAATACAGTAGTCACTCTGAAAGATTACTTTATTAACTCTTCTTCATTTTCCACTTCTAATAATTCTTCAATATCATGATTACTCACTCTCTGAAATTGTATTGTATTGTACATATATAATTATTTTTAATGAATTTTATCTATTATTTACTTACTTTTCGATTAAATCACAAAATTATTGTTTTTATTCAAAACAATAATAACAACAACAACAACAACAAAAATAACATAAATTAACCAGCGCACAGCAACATCTACTAAAAAAAATTATGTAAATCGATTTGATTGTTGTAATTTTTTCAGTTTGAAAGTCGTGTCTTGTCACTTTTTGTTGATGGTTTTTTTCTTGTTTTTGGAATTCCTGAAACATTTACAACAACAACAACAACGACAACAACATCACGTTTTGCAAACGTATACAAATGTTTATTGCTGTCTGCTAAATCTGCAAAAAATGTTGTTGTGTTGATCTCTTGCTGATGAACTAGTTGCTGATGGTCACTAACCATGAGGCCCGGCAACCGGTTGCGCTACACAAAAACGAAAACAAAAACTGCGATAAATGTTTGAAGGATGCAAGAAAACAAAGAAAAACCAACAGTTGGCCTCGAAAATGAATTAAAATATTCAAGAGGTTTATAATAAATTAATACAAAAGTAATTCTAATGATTAACATTTAGGAAAAGAAGAAAAAACAATAAAGCTTAGTATCAATCATTACATCCTGAAGGTGTAGGATCGATCGATTGTGTCTATGTCGGCCTCTGTTGTATTGCTTCCGCTTTACAATTATCGCTTCAAAAGGTCTTTTTCGTCGCTTCACGAGATCTTTTGTGCGGCAACCAGCGTTCACTTAACTGCGATGCGCTGTCTGCCCCACACCATTCTGCGCTCTTAAATCAAGGGTACCTGCTCTCGGGCAATGGTACTACTACCTACCTACATACAACAATTTGGGCCGCTTGAAAATTACGCAATAACCACGCATGTTTGTGTGTTGCTGCCGCGTCTTCTTGAGTATTTCTGGGTTTCTCTCGCTTTTTTTACATCAAGCATATTTTTTCTTTTGTGTTTTTTTAGCGCTAAGAGTGTAATGAAGTTGTAAAGTTTCAAAAATTGTTGGATAAGTTGAATAATTTTGTGTTGTTGCTACCAAATCAATTCAATAATTTTTTTTTAATTGTTTAAAAGAGTAACAAAAAAAAACAGAAAAAACCAATTATTACAATTTTATTTATTTTTACTTTTTTCAAATTCTTTTTTATTTTAATTTTTTTTTTTGTAAATTTTTTTTTTGTAAATTTTTTTAATTAATTTTTTCCAATTTCTAATTTTTTCCGAAAAAAATTTTTCATTATTTTCGTTCTAAAAATTTATGAAAAGCATATGATTTTTTGAAAAATTAACAAATTTAGTGATTTTTATCGAACGATAAAAATCCCCCTCTATTTCTGTCACTCTATTGAAAAGAAAGAAGAGTAACTGAAGGCGCATAACTGCCTCTCAGTTTCTTATCCACCCACCCCCTCCCTCCCCTCCTCCTCCCTCCATCCCGCACTTTCATTCTTCACAAAAATGCGCCTGATTTTTTTTGGAATTTTTCTTTTATTATACAATATTTATAAATGCTTTCAGTGTTGGTAAAAAAACAATGTAGGTCCAACAATGACAACAACAACAGCAACAACGACTGCTTTGCGTTTATTAGAAATAATTAAAATTCATGAAATAATTTTTGTTGGTTTTTCGAAAACATCGTACAGAGACTCACTAAAATTGACCAAATAAAAACTTTTTATTAAGCATTATTTAGTTTTTTTCGTCTAAAATTTTCCTTTTTTATTGTTGCTGTCATTGTGATCGCGGTTTTTGTTGTTGTTGTTGTTGTTGTTGTTGTTGTTGTTGTTGTTGTTGTTGTTGGTGATGTTGTCACAGCTGCTGGTTATAATGACAACAACGATAGTTAACTATCATCATTATTAATGATGCAATTTAATGGTGAACTCAATTCATTTATGTTTTGCTGTTTGCTGTTTTTTGCGAGCTTTGTTTTTTTTTTCTTCCATTTTTGATTGGCTTTATTATTGGCTTAGTTGTTTGAGTTGTTGTTGTTGTTGTTGTTTTAATTTCTATTTTTTTTCCTTATGCCCAATGAAAAAACAAGGCATAGTGACCCAACAGGAATGCGGAATCCATGTCAACACAGTTATGTATAAAATCTAGAAATCAAAAAAGGTCGCTGCCAGAGTGAGAAAATACGATATTTATTTACATTTTTTATGCTTTACTTAAAAATGCACTCGTGCTCTCATTACTCACTATTCCTCAAAGCGGAATTTGAAGAAATAAATTCGTTGCAAAACCCATCAGAAACGAATGAAACCTTAAAGAACGCACGAAATAAATAGAAATTCATTCGTTATTTCGGAACGCGAACATATTATTTTATCGCTAATTACAGAAGAAGTCACCTATAAATAGATGTAAAAATAATAATAATATTATAACATATATTATAACATATTATATAATATTATATAATTATAATACGTAGAATTCTGAAGCTAAATTTTTCATTTCTATTTTTTTTTCATGCTGTTCTAAAAGTTCTTATCTCAGTACTTTTCTCTCTTTTACTCAATACGTTTGCTACGAAATGCAAGCAGATAATTTTATCCCTTACAGAGAAATTAATCTACGATATGAATTAATTTTAAATTAAAAATGAATTATAAATTATGTAATAGAAAGTAGAATTAAGAAAATGCATTCTTTTGGATTATATTTTTATTTTGTTGTGTATTGATTTATACTCGTATTAATTTAGTATACATTTCTCGCTGGGAGGCTGTATTGAGAAACGCTGTATGGCTTATACATCTAGTATAAATACATAGACACCCACACAAACACATTAAGCAAATCAAGAGCTAGTTTTTTAGACAATAGCGCACACAATGGCGCACACACATTGACCATATTGACCAACAACAAAAAACTCACCAACAGAGCTTTTCAAAGCTACAGTCGTGCATTCATCTGTTGATTGGCAGTTATTGTTGTTGTTGTTGTTGTTGCTGTTGTTGTTGTTGTTGTTGTTGTTGTTTTTGGTGATCATTATTGTGTTTTTTCATTATTAACTGTCGATCAATTTCGGCGCATGCATTGTCAATTGTTACCGCTTGTCGTTCTCGTGCTCGCTGAAGCGTGTTCATTTGGTCGTAAAATGATAATCAAAGCGCAATAGGCGAAGGCGTGACTATAATTATCTTCTTATTTCGTTCCTTTCCTCCTTCCTTCCTTCCTTCCTTCCTTCCTTCCTACCATCCTTCCGGTTGCCTTCCTTCAATCTTGTTTGTTGGGAATTTGTCCGTTAATGATTGATTGCTTGGTTAATGATCGTTTATTTGCCCTTAAATCTGTTACACTTGATATAATTTCATTTTATTTGTTGTTGTTTTTTTTAGTTTACAATACATTTGATGTATTAATTACAAGTAATTTGCTCAGATTTCCAATGATTAATTATTATTGATGACATCGTTTAAGTTCAGTCTGTCCAAATGTCTATCGTCGTTGTTGTTGTTGTTGTAATGATTTTTGCTATTTAAAATTTATTACATAAATTCGAGAAATGTTGTAACAGCGCAATTTTGCAAAAATTGTTTGTTTCGATTACGTAATTGTAATCGTAGGTGGGTTAATGAACCCTTTAACAGTTAGTTTATGCGATATTATAAAAAAAAATAGTTAATTAAATCATAAAACCATTATCGAGTTAACGTTTAGTGCGAGTTTTGAATGAGAATGAATTAGATTTTCCGAAGATAAAATTAGATTGAAATTTTTATTGATTACTCTTTTATTAAAAATCTTTCTAATTACAAAAATTTTTCTCTGAAAAATATCATCGCAAAATTTGCAAAATATCATTGCAAAATATTTTTCAATTAAAAATTTTTTTTCTAATTGCAAAATTTTTTCAAAGAGAAATTTTTAAATATCATTACAAAATAGTTTTGAGAGAGAAATTTTTAAATATCATTGCAAATTATTTTGCAGAGAGAAATTTTTAAATATCATTGCAATATTTTTCAGAGAGAAATTTTTAAATATCATTGCAAATTATTTTGCAGAGAGAAATTTTTAAATATCATTGAAAAAATATTATTTTTTAGAGAGAAATTTTTAAATATCATTGCAGAATATTTTTCAAAAAGAAATTTTGAAATATCATTGCAAAATATTTTTTAGAGAGAAATTTTTAAATATGATTGCAAAACATATTTCAGAGAGCAATTTTTAAATATGATTGCAAAATATTTTTCAGGGAGAAATTTCTAAATATCAATGCATTTTTCAGAGAGAAATTTTTTCCATTCAATTTTTTTCAGGAATTTTTACAATTTTATTGATAAAAATATTAGTATTTTATTCTATAAACAGAGCCTTCGAAGTTTGCAATCAAAAGGTGTTAGAAGTTCGTGCGATCTAAGCGGGAAAAAGCAATATTCAACAATAACTGATACCGTTAATAGAATACAATAAGCCGTTTCTTTAAAAGCCAAATGGTTACACCCATTAAACAATTATCATCATTAAACCAAAATCAAAATTAATGAATTCAAAACTGAGAACAATTAAACAAGAATGAATCAATCGCTTCGATTACAATCGATCGATGCTCTTAAATATTCAGAATATTTATTGTTACAAAAGCCAAACTAAACTTCTTTCGTTTTTTTTTTTTAATTTTCTGATCCCACAAAATACTCGCAGCATCTGCCTACAAAAGCATTTAAATTATCATTGTTTTGTTGCCAACAGAGAGAGGTTTTCCGCTTGGTTTGGTTTGATTTCAAACCGGATCAGTTTCAAATTGAATGAACAATTTTTCTCTTTTTCTGTGGTTTTTGTGTTGGCTGCTGCTGCTTTACTGCGGCTCATTGTTATTTAATGCTCTAGTTACTTCAGCTAAACTGTTGAATTGTTGTTATTTTCTTTTTTTGGTTCGAAAATTTTGCAAAACCTTCCGCGCTCTTCCTTCAATATGACGGACGGATCAGACGGCCTAACGTTTCGCAGTGAAAATTTTAGCGAAGGTGTTCAAGTCTCCGATCGCCTCGCAACGTATCATTTTCATCAATTTCAATACATCTAATGATTTTTTGGTTTTTTTCTTCTATTTTCATTATTTATCTGCTAAAGCACTTTACTGCCATCAGTTATTTGCATCAATATTGTAGAAATTGATATCGGTTGGTTTTGTTTTTCATTTTTTTTTTCTTGTTGCTTCCTTTTGGTATCTCTGCCAGGCGGCTCTAACCGACCGACCGACCGACCGTCTAACTTTGGCTGCGCGGTATATATTTCTTTTTATGAGCAGAAAAGTTCGTTGCACAGTCTTTGGCCACTTCTTCTGGGCTTACCTCGAACCGCGCATTTGCATTGAGAAAGGTAATTAAAAGCGACAGCAAACAAAAGAAAATAAAAGAAAAGAAACGAAAAGAGAAGAAACGAAAAAGGCACAATAAAAGGCACTATAAAAGCAATAATGCAAATGGATTGCATGCCAAGCAAGTGATGGCTACAACGAGACAACAACAACAACAACAACAACAACAACAACAACAACAACAACCGTAGTAGTAGCATCATCATCATCAGCGTCAGTCAGACGGTAAAACTTTCTCCTTCAATACTTATTTTTCTTTCTTTAGTTTCTTTAGATTTATGCTTGTCGTTGTTGTTGTCGTTTTATTGTTGTTGTTGTTGTGCTGTTGTTTTAAATGGTTTTGCTGTTTTCGGCGACTGTGACTTTATGCTTTTAAAACTTAAAGGTTTTCCTTACACAATTTCGCAGCTACGGCGTACTTTCATTGTTGCTGTTGTTGTTGTTGTTGTTGTTGTTGTTAGTGTAGGTGTTGCATTTTTTCAGGGGGGGGCGGCAAATTTTGTAATTTTGTATTTTCTTGCTTTGTTAAATTTCTTTTGTTTTTTTTTGTGTCTTGAGTCAATTCAGCGCATGACTTTTGCTCTGATGTTTTAAATTTAAATATCATCAAAGCATTTGAACTTTGCTTGTGCCTGCTTTTTTCTTCTTCTTCTAAAAGCCACAAACCATAAAGACAAAGGATAAAATTAAAAAAAAAAATACAAGAAAAATACCAAAAAGACTCAGCAAATGCACAAAAACTGAAAGGGAGCGATTGAGAAAGGTTAGTTCATAAGAATTAGCAACCTTTAATAACCGTTAACAAGAAATTAGTTAACAAAAAAACTTCATAAAAAAAAAGATTTTAAACAATACTAACACAGCTCAGACAGCATAAGACATCATCAACAACAACAACAACAGCAACATGTCGTTAGCTACGAAAAAAGAAAAAGGCGAGATGCGTCAGGCGTATTTCAGTCGCGGTAAATTTTGAGATAGTCTTTTGATTTATTGATTGATTTTACAATTTTTTACACGCCATTTGCATTTTTGTGCTGCTTGAGTGAGTTTCAAGGAAATAAAAGCAAAATAAAAATTAAATAAAAATTGTTTGAAATACGGAAAAATTATTTTTAAAACAAAAGACTATAACAAAAAACCAGAGAACATTTACAAACAAAACCATTCGTTAAAGGAAAAAGTGATGCGCATAAAAATCAACGAACATTCTGTCTCGTTTCAAAACAGACAGAAGACCTGCTTGCTGTCGCCTTGTCGCCTTGAGTGCAAGATTCTTGACATTTCAATTTGTTCAACAAAACTATAGAACTATTAAAAAGCATAATTAACGAGATTACTATACGCCTTTTATTTCTACTGCCTTTTCTTAGGCAATACATACTTGTATTTTTTTAAAAACCTTTTCTAACGGAAAAAACCATTTAACCCATTTACGAAGAAGAAAAAATGATCATCTAATATAAATTCCACACAAAAAAACCATATTATTTTCAACAATTTATCATAACTTGATGATATTTTGCACATTGCAAATGGCACAAGCTAAACAACTAAATAACAATAATAACAACAATAACAACAACAACAATGACGACACCAACAACAACAAAGAGCACCGCCACGAATGGTACGAAGGAAGGTACCTATTGTTTTTCTGGTTTTCTTGTAAGAATGCTTGAAAGCTGGCAAACCTTGAACACTTTTAGCAATTCATATTAGATAAATAAAATTATAATAAATAAACATTAGGCGAGAGGAACATGACAACAACTACTACAGCAGCAACAACCACAATACTAAAACAACATCATTAAACAAGCTCATGAAGTTCCATACTATTCATCTCATTATTCGTGGAATTAAGCACAAAACCGAACATACCTACTTATGTATTTTTGGGAGTGTTTGCTGAGATCCGTTGCTTGAACCCATTATAGTTGTTGCTAATTACTTTGTTGTTCTTACTGTTGTTGCTTTTGTCATTTATAATTCTATTGTTTCCAGTTTTCTCTGCTTAATTTGTTCATGTTCTTTCACAGAATTTGTATAAGCTTGAGGCGATACCGTTAAGTTGTTAGTTTGTTGCCACTTTATTCTTTTTTATATGTTTTGCTGTCCATTGCTATTGTTAGTATCGTATTGTTGTTGTATCGTATCGCTGTATTTTTATTTGTTTTTCTCTTAGCTACAGATCCGTTAGCTGGATTTTTTTTTCTTGTTTTGTGGTAAGAAGATTTTCCAACAGTGTTGAAAAATGACAACAAATTTTTTCGAAGAAAATTTAAAAGAAATACCAAAAAAAAAATAAAAATTTAAATTTTTATAAACTTATAATTATAAAAATTTATTTTATTTTTATAAATATAATATGAAATAATAAAAAATTAAAGTGATATGCAAAAGAGAAAAAATTGTTTGTAATTAAATATCAAATTACAAATAAAATAATCTCGAAGAAAGCCAAAACTTGTTTATACGCATATAATAAATGATACTTTATATTTTCTATGGTTTTTCATATTTATATTTTTCTTATATGTATCAAATATTTTATACATTTATATAAAGCAGTTGTTCTTTTAAAGTTATTCAATATTCATATACCGACATAAAAGATGGCGCATCCTGTATATTTTCATATTTTTTCTTTCCTTTTGTAACCATTTTTTCTTTGCTTCACGGAAACGTTCCCCGGAAAGGTAAAGGAGGAGAACAATACAATTGGCTTTAGACGTCATCAAGTCGCTCAATAATTAACCTATTTAATTTAAAAGTTGAGCGTCATCAAGTCACTTTCTTCAGAGAGATATACAAAGACAATGATCGGCAACGTCAAAAAGATTAATATTTTTAACAAAAGTAACAAATTTGTCTTATTTTATATTCGTTAATACTATACGAGTATGTTCCAGATTTTATTATATTATAAAATAATTTTTTTTATTACAAAAACTTCCAAAATAACAAATGTTTAATAAATAAAAACACAAAAATATATAAGTATACGAGTACTTATGTGCTAACATATGATTTTTTAAAATCTAATAATTTAATAAGCTAATAATTTATTTTTTATTAGATTTTTAAAAATCATATTAAAAACTATAAAAATCATTCTACAAAATTAAATAAATGATATATAAAATCATTCTGCAAAATGTTTAATATATGTATCTAATAATCTAAATATAATATTTTTTTACTAATTTTTTAAGTTTTCCAACACTTGTCAATACTCTCTCTCTCTCTCCTATTCCTCTCTTTGCATTAAAACTATAAGCTAAACAAGTCGTCTCGCGGACGAACTCTTGCAAGCTCTCAAGAACGGACCTCTCACAGCTACTAGCTTTTAAGACTTTTGTTAAGAAAACAACAACAACAACAACAATAACAGCAATAACGAACAACAATGAGACAACAACAAAAAAAACCTTGATGAATTCTATTAACAGAAAATGAATTATGAAATTATAAAATCGTCATCGTTAATAAAGCTTTTGCAATTTTTGCTTTTGCTCAACACAATTCGTAGTAGGTTTACATAAGATTTTGTTGTTGTTGTTGTTATTTTATAGTCTATTAGTTGGAATGCGTTTGAAGTTTGCAGAAGTTTAGAAGTCAATTAGTTTGTTCTCTGTTGTTTATTCTGCTTTAACGAAAGAGACTATAATTCGTGCTTAAAATTTGAAAATATTTGTAAAAATTATTGAATTGAAATTATAACAATTAAATTTAATTGTTTTCGTTATAGTCGAGTTATTATTATACTGTTATTTAATAGTCTTTATGTCATTTGTTGTTGTTGTTAGCTTAAATAAAATTTAAAGAAGGATCCACAAAAAGGAAGAAAACAAACAATTGCAAGAAAACTGAAAGCCGAAATAATTGTTAACATAAAATGTTATGTTATAAAATGTTATGTTATGTTCTTTCAAAACCTTAATGATTTGCTGCTGCTGCTGCTGCTGCTGCTGCTCATTAAAGGCTAAGCGTCACGACGCCTCGTCTAAGCAACTATCGTTTAAATTGTCTTTAAGCAGTTTCTGGTTGTTTTGTGTGTTTTCTATGTGTACAAAAAAAAACAACAACTTGCACGTCTGTATAGTAAATAAATACAAAATAAAATATTTTTCGTTGGTGGCACTTTTCAATTTAGGCCAAGGTTAAGATATTGCACGAAAACGACAACGACAACGACGACAACAACGACGACAAAGAGGGCGAAAAAATAACAGGCAGCGCAGCGAACCATCAAAGGAAAAACACAAAGCTTACATAAAAAAATCACAAAATTAACTCATAAAATAAAAGAAAAAAAAGTCAATTTAAATGTAAGAAAATCTATCAAAATACTCGTACTTAAATTTTTGTAAAAGAAATAAAAATGCCATTAAAAAAAAAAGTTGCCGGAATGTTGCCACAATTGTTTCTGTCTAAGAAATTCTCTCAGCATTTTTGTATTTTTTGTTTTTTTTTGCATTTGGAGCAACCTTTTTGGGTTGACCGCAAAATCCACCACCCCCTCCCACCCTTACCCTCACCCTCACCATCACCATTACCAGCACTCTGTAGCTTGAGGAAAATATAAACGATTTTGTGGAAAACTGAAAACAGCGTGCCTACAGACATTAAGCGCAGCAGCGGCGATTATTTTTCGTGGTTAAACCGCGGTCAACACAACGGTTTAGGCAACAACAGCAGCAACAGCAGCAGCAGCAGCAGCAACAGCAACAGCAACAGCCACACACAAGCAACCTATCATAAAATGCGCCATCACGTCGTGAGTTTTAGTAGTCGCGTCTGGTTAACGTCGCGTCTGGCAAAGTAGGATTGAATGATCATGGTTGAGCACAAAAGCAGACGCACAGTGGAATTTTACAATCATTCTGTGCTCTTTAAAAATAATATTAAATTGCGGTTAACAAGACATTTAGAAAAAAGGCGGTATTATTTAAAATGAATCCCAAAGAAACTCTTTCATTCATTTAACCCTTATACGAACCTTTTTAACGAAAAAATTCGTGAAAAAATTTATCATGAAAAAAGAGATGTGTTGTTTTTTTTTTAACTGAGATTTTGTTGCATTGCTCTACTGCGCGCCTATTGTTTTGTTATTCTAAAGTAATTGGAATGCATCTAACGATATTTTAATATCTTTATTTTTTTTACTTGTTGTTGGATTTTACCTCTTTACTAATGAATGGTGTAAAGATTTTTGGAAAATTTTATACATTAATAAATATTCTTTTGGGTTGTTGTTTTTGTGATGTTTTTATTGTTGCAAATTAGCAAAAATCAAGAGTTACCAAAATAAAATTTGGTGTTTTTCTTGAGGTTTCAGCCAAATTGAGGCATTGCAGCCACGTCAGTGTCATGCGTTTTTAAAAGGAATTTTTGGTATTGCCTAAAAAAGCAACAACAAAAATTAGGCGCTGTTCGAGACCTTGTTTTTCCTCCAAACCATTTTTTTGGAGAGACGCTTTTTAAGGCTTTTTGTTGAAACGATCGCTATTTGTCATTGTTCTGCGGCGTTCTGTCGCTTGTAAAGATTATATTTCTATTCCAAACTTATTCACTCACTCTCACCCTCTCTCTCTTCTTTTTCTTTTTCTTCTTACAGCTGTTGCTGCCTCGAGCATCACACCGACCACTTACCGTCCCTTGCGCTCCACCGTAGCGCCGCTTAACTCGCCTCTGGAGCGTGAACGTAAGTTAATGAACGTACTGGCGGCTCGACGCAATGCCCTTCATCGCGGCGGCTTTCGAACGCGCACCGGCACCACTGCACGTACCAGCATTGCGGCCAGTAGCAGCGTGACAGCGGCCACAGCGAAAGCGCCCACCGATCCTCGCTCGATTTGCATACGAAACTGTACGAAGAATTTCACGCGACGAACGACCGCCAGCTGCATGCGGCAATGCACCAACTTTCAGCGTGCCACCAAAGCGACTGCTGCTAATAGCAAAACCAAAACCAACACCAATGGCACCATGATCGTCGTTGTCAAGGCCTCTTCGAAGAGCGGACTGGGCACGCAACAGCGTGAACGCGACACCAACGAGATACTTTTCACTGACGAGTCCTCGCACGGCCTGTTCGTGGTGACCAAGGAGCTGAACGGCACCGCCAACCATATCACCGAAAAGGGTGGCAAGACCAGCAGCGGCTACAAGTTCAGGGCACGTGTTAAGCCAGCAGCAGCAGCAGCAGCAGCGACCGCAATACACTCTCCGGCGGTCACCGGCGCCACAACCTCTTTCGAAGAGGACGACATTGCGCCGTATCTGTATTTCGGTCAGAAACTGCCGCCCATACGTCCCGCGCTGCTGAACATCACGACCGTGAGTGAGGAGCATCCGAAACTGTTGGAAGTGTCCGTGGTGTCGTCCACACTGGGGCCGCCGCCGCCTACTGCCGCCGTACGCAGTACGTACGCATCAGCGGCAGCGACGTTGTCGCCGGTGGAGCGAAGCCGTTCGCGTTACAAATACAACAACGGGCGGGATCGGCCCGGTTTTGTACCATTTGGCAGACGGCAGTTGAGTGGGGCGCCGGTGTCGGATCCGTACAAGCCGGTACGATGGAGTGCCGCGAGTGCGAAGACAACAATGAGTCCAAGCTCAAATCGCGAGCCTGTAAGAACCACTGAAGGCAATGGAACGAAAGCGCTGGGACGAGATGTTGGCGAATCGGGGGCATCGAATCTGACGACTCACAAGATGTCGATTCCATCGACCTCCACACCGCTTATCATCACAGTACTCAGCGATGAGGAGCAAGAGGAAGGGATTACAGCAAGACCACAGATTAAGGAGGAGATCCTCAAGCCGAAAGCAACAACAAAAGCAGCGGCACCGACAGAAACAGCAACCGCAACCACAGCGATAATGCCATCAAGACCTCCGGCCGTGAGAAACAATTTGACGAGGCCGTCAGTAGCTGTAGCTTCGAGCACGACTGCGACCACGACAAAAGCGACAACTGCAACTACAGCTACAAGAAAAAGCACAACAACAACGACAACAGCTGCGCCCGCCATTTTATCATCAAGAATAACGCCAGCACCAGCATCGCCTGCGCCCACAAAAACGACTAAGTCGGCATTGTCAACAACACCATTGTCATCATCAAAACGACCATCATCACCACGATCACCACCAACATCAATACGGCCTTTGTCTACCGCACTACCACCATCGTCACCACCACGAACCACAAGACCGCCATCGCCATCGCCACTGCCACCTTTGACATCATTACGTCCCCGATCATCAGGAGACGACCTACCAATTCAGTCATCATTAGCACCACCAACTCCTACCAAAACTGCTTCCACCATCACCACTATCACCACCATCGCACCACCTTCCACCACATCGAACGCCAAGCCCGCCAAGTCCATCATCGAGGAGGATACCGAACGACTACGAGCCCTCGCACCGACCTTGACGCAACAAATCAACACCGATGAAAGAACCAACCTCATTATCTTCCTCAATAGAACTTCGGAACGTCATAATCCCAATGCCGTGAACGCCCACAAAAACTACCTGAGCCCAAACCATGCTCCGCCACGGAGCAGCTTTCCACCTTCCGCCGCCGGCGATGATTCATCGACTATACTGCATACGACCGTCTTGACCTCCATACGCTCGACGGTGCACCCACCCGTGACTAGAACCAGTCACGATTTACCGCCCCGAACAATCAACGCCAACGCCAACGCCAATGCGACCGAACGTCGCGCCGAGGAGACAGCAGCGGCGGCGCCCACCACCCCACAACCACCGCTGATCACGGTGCTGGGCAGCGACATCGTGACCGAAGAGCGTGACGTCGCCATTGAAGTTCAACGGATCAATATAGCGACGTACGTGCTGGTCGGTATTGGCATCTTTCCGCTGTTCGCCGTCATCGTCTACGTCATGCGGCACTACATCGTACGGCGCAACACTAAAACCGATGAGGTCTTCGATGTCTGCATCGCCGATCAGCAGCCGATCAGTCCGGTAAAGAAACTCGATGCGAAGTATCACCATCATCACGACGACGACGACGATGACGATGACGACAACGACGGTGAGGATGAGCATGACGCTGAAGACGTTTCAGAGCGTCAGCAGCACCAACACCATCACCACCATCACCAACAACACCAACACCAACATCATCAACAGAACACACACCATGTACCGGTTTATAGACATCATTCTTCGGTGCTTCACAAACAACGTGACGCCAACTATAACCTTAACAATCACAGAGACAGCAAGAACAACAGCAAAAACAACAACAACAACAACAACACCAACACCACCTCCCACAACAACAACAACAACAGCAATGGTGGTGTTGGACGATACGAGGAACAGTGCTCAGTTACCAGCGATCAGGAGTTCGATCGCAGCAACATACGCCTGAAGAGTTTGCTCGGCGAAGGCAACTTCGGTCAGGTCTGGAAGGCGGAGGCGGATGACCTAAGCGGTCACTTTGGCGCCACCCGGATCGTGGCCGTAAAAACGATTCGAGCCCATAGTGCCCAAGTGGGCTTGAAGGAAGAGGCGAGCATTATGCGAAAACTGGGCTCTCACCGGAATGTGGTGACGTTGCTCGGTGCCTGTGTGGAAAGCGGTAAGTAGACGAATGTGTATAATGTTGGCAGCAGCACCGTCTCAACTAACCCTCAACCCTCAACTCTCGACACCACCAACCTTCCAGAGCCGCACCTGATCATCATGGAGTATGCCATGCGAGGCCGCTTATTGTCATTGCTGCGGGCTGCACGTAACGCCACCAGCATCCTGCCGGCTTCGGTGCCCGGAGGACGCAGTTTGACGCCTCTCTCGCCGCGAACTCTGACAGGCTTCGCGCTGGATATTGCCTGCGGCATGGAGTATATCGCAGAACGAAGGGTAAGGGCTAAAAAAGAAACCCCACCCCCCAGACCCCGAAAACGATCAACGTTCTTATATTCCTTTCATCCTGTAGATTGTGCATCGCGATCTGGCCGCTCGAAATGTTCTACTCGATCATAATGGCATTTGCAAGATCTGTGACTTCGGCATGTCCTTGGATCTGGATGTTGAGCGACAGACGAAGACCTTGCAGAGGAGACGAAAGCAGAAGGCGGAAGAGGTGATGAAGAACTGCGCCAACGAAATCGCACGCAGTAATTCCAATAAATTCAAGTTCGACCTCGGTGGACGCTTCATTATAAATCATTGGGGCCTGAATTCCGCTGGCATAAACTCTAATAATAACACCAGCAGCAACAACAATAACAACAGCAGTAGCCAGCAGCAGCAGCAACATCACCAAGAATTCAGCGAGAAGAAATCACCTCGTAGTGCTGCTCCTCATGAGACCACCGTTAGTCGGCGTCCGGCCCTGCCCATACGCTGGATGGCGCCCGAGGCACTGCAGTACCACATCTTCACCACCGAAACCGACATCTGGGCCTTCGGCATTGTCTTGTGGGAGATAGCCACTTTGGGTAGGACGATAATCTCTTGCTGAAAACTTCACGCACGCGCATTGTATCTAACTCTTTGTTTTCTCTTCCTCTGTATGCACAGGTTCCACGCCTTATTCCCACCTCGCTGGACGCGAAGTCATTCGCAGCGTACCGAATGGCTTGCGTCCCGAATTACCAAAAGAAGGCCGCCATGAGTTCTACAATCTGATGGAACGCTGCTGGCATCGGGAGGCGCATCTACGGCCGAGTTTCACGGAAGCCCGTCTGGAAATCTCGCGTTCTCTGGGCAAGTGGGTCGAGGATGATTCGGCAAACTCCGACTACATGGACGTGAGCGGCTTCAGCGAAGATCTGGAGCATGGCATGGTGTACTTCAATCACCGCATATCTGAGTTTGAGTGCGAGATATGACGTTGACTGACAGCGGCACCTTCGGACCGCGGGCGTAAAGCGCCCGTAAAGCGCCTTCTCTCTCTGGCGGTTTAACATGGTGTTTCCATAAAGCGGTTTTGCTTCGGTTTAGCGCAAAACTGGTTTTCACAACAAAAACTATTGTAAAACCAAAACGAAACTCCATTGAAAATGTTGTTGTAAGTTCCGTGCAAAGCCAACAAGATTTCTGGTTTTAGTAGTTTTCAACCCTGTTTCGAAGTTCGAAATGCTAGACGCCATAGCCTTGACTAAAACCATTTTATGGAAACACCAAATAAGTTTCGGTTCTTCGTTGACGACTTTGCTACCATCATTTGAAGTGCTTTAAGCAGTATTATATATGTACATGTACTATATACATATGTATCGTACATACATCCATCACTATAAGCGGAAAATATTGCGAAGAAAAATTAACCGAAAGATCAAATCAAAGAGAGCGGTATAGTGACAAACCTTGAGCAAGGAGTGCCCACAGATAATTTTTAGTGCTGGCGATACTTATGCGAAACTTCGCACTACAGTTTTTCGAGCTTCCTTTCAGACACATTTTTGCACAGCTTTGGGCGTGGCTCTGCTGAGAGCTCACGCTCTCTCATTCACTGTATATAGGATTTTATTTACTTTTGTTTTTTTTATTTTAGATTTAATGAGACAGAAAGAAAGAAAGCCAGTATTTACATGTACGCACCGAATTCCAACCACGATGGAATAGCATTAGATTCGTCTAGTCTGAGTTTTGAAATTCTGTTATATTCACCATTTTCTTACACCAATTTTTATAATCATTTGTAACAAATTTTCTACAAACAAAAAAAAATCAAAACTTTTCAGATTGATCTTGTTATTATAAAATATCGAATAAATACCGAATATATTGCATGTATTGTCTATATGTTGTATTTTCGGATGGATATATAACGTTGTATTGTATATAACGTAGTATTTCTTTATTTTTAATTTTATTAATTAAATATCTATAAAATTAAGACTTTAGTTTTGAACTTTTTATTAGCAAATATATTGGTTTTTTATAATCGCGTGTATTTAATACTTTGGTACTAAACAATAAAATTTAAGAAATAATCATAGTAAAAAGATGCGTTTTTTTTAAAATAAATAGTCATAAAATTACTACTCTTTTACTTTTATAATTTTTAGAATTTACGATTAGGCCAACTGTCATCGAATGGCCTGTCATTTTGCCATATTTATCGATGTTGACGTTAAATAATATTTAGCTAGAAATAGACTTAATCGGCACTATACATTAGAATGTGATATTATTTTCGTATAAGAAATCAGTTTTCAATTAGATCGTCGAATTCATTCTCCACTCAATATGTTTTCTCAATTTCATATATTGTCTGTAGTTACAATTTTTAATTCGATTACATAATAATCGGTTATTCAACACCCCAATATTACGTCACTACTCATTTGAAGTCGATCATGATTCTTTTCTTATGGTGCCTAAAAGTATGTTAAGCTTCTTCAATTGCTTAAAGTGAGGCTGCTTGAAATCGGCCTTGAAAAAATGAATATTTGTTGAAAATATATATTTTGTATATGATATTAATTAAAGTCGCGGTAAATTGGTTTTTTTTAGTACGCATAAATAATTGAAATTTTTTTTTTCTAATTTTGAAATTTCAGTATAATTGTGGTAAAGATACTCGTATAATAGATAGAAACTACAAAATAAAATACGTAATTATATTTTGGTGAATAAAATACTTGTAACAATCATATACTATAATCGATTATGCCTAGGGATTGCATAGCGAAATTCGAAATTCGAAGAATTCCGAAATTCGTTCTCATAAAAATAATTGCGAATTCCGGAAATTCATAGCGAACTCCGCATTATCAAATTTTGCTTTTTTTTGCTCTTAATATGTGTTATTATGTAGAGAAAAGGTGCTAAATAAATGATCCCTTTAGGTAAAATCCTTTCTAGACTATTTGTGCCATCTAGTAGAAACCAAACTCAAACACTTCGTTATGATGTACTTACTTACTTAGTCAATACACAATCTTAGAGGATGACTGATAGATGACGATGCGCTTTTGCAGAGGAAAATTCAAATTTGAATAATTTGATGTATTATTTGGCCTACTTTGATTATTTTCTTAGCGAAATGCTTCTCTGCTTTGCCAGACTTGTCTGCAGGTATGTATTATACAATTTGAAATAGTGTTGAGATTCGTTCCTTCGAGTGCGTATTTGTTTCTAAATTAATTTAATTACTGTGGTGCGTATTTTATAACTTCGTTTTCTATTCAACTATAGATATTTTTAAACTGAGTAAGTTAGAGCAGTTTTAATTTATTAACGATATTTGAAAATTATTATTTAAAAATTTTTTTATACTCAATTTTCTGAAAGACAATGAGACAAATCTTTATAGTCTTTTCTAAGTACTAACTGAAATTTTGTACAATTAATGTTTTTCTATGATTTAAATTTTTTTTATTTTAATTACTAAAAATATCCTAAATAATACCTGTACTATTGAATTTTTGTACAATTTTATTTTTAATAAGTTTAATAAATACGTTTTTTTAGTATTAGTATTGAACAAAAATAAATTAAAATATATTTCGAAATATATTTTATTTCGGCCGAATTCCGAAAATGTTTAAATGCGAATTTCGAATTCCGTTTTTTTTATTTTCGTCAAAATTTGCATTCCCTAATCATGCCACATGTGTGCATCTGTCTGATTTTGATAGCGGTTGCTATGGAAATCTTCCTTCGATCAAGATAAAATAGATAAAAAGCACCAAAAAATTGCAGACTTGAATCATCGAATAAATGCGCCATAATAACAAGAAATTATGATGAATTATGACCGATGTGTGTCTTTCTGATAGTGAGCTGATGTAGTTGTTCTAATAGTAGTTTTGCAGCAAAAGGTTATAAAATCAGCATTCACATAAGGATGATTTCATTAATAGTTTCTAAGTGTAGAAAAGAACAACTAAGAAAATGAGAACAATTTCCATTCTTTTTCTGCTCTTAGCCGTCACTACACTGAATGTATCTGTAAGTTACATATATAATTTGGAAGCAATTTTGGGAATTTTTGTAAATGAGATAATTTATTACGCAGGCGGACGATGAATACATTGCCAAAGAAAAAGGAGCCGTTTTAAATAAATTGGAACTTCTCAAAGAAAAGGCTAATAAATTCGCTAATTATTTACCATTCAAAATGAAAAAACGTGTTAATGACGCCATACAAGCCGAGGGACATGCTTTGAACGACTGTGTGGTGAGAGACTGTGCTTTGGAGAAACTGAATAATTTGCGGAAGACTGTTGGCGGTATTTCATCTATAATCTTAAACAAACTGGAGGAACTTATGAGTGCTTATGGAGATTTAATTTTAGAAATGGACGGGTAAAATAACACGACTTGATGTTGATGTGGGTTTTCTCCCCTTTCACCCTTCTTTTGCTATTTTCCAGTGACAGCGCGTTCGCAGCAGCCTCGGAATTTTTAAACCAAAAAAATTCGGGTCGATTGTAAAGCCACTTTTTATTAGTTCACATTTAAACTTGCTTATTTTCATTGTAATCTTCGTAAAGTTGGAAAAGTTTTGGGCTAAACAAAATTAAGACAGAACTGCTCGGATTATTGAACCGTCGGTAGGACAAAGTCATTTAATGAAATATTATCAAGAACGTTGCTGTGAAGAACTTTTGATTTGATCTCCAAATGGGATGGACGGACGGAATGTTATCGTCATTAAATGACGATCACTTTGGGTATGATGAATCTTTTGCCGAAAACTATTATCTAACTCTTTGTTTCCTTCGTTCTAATCGGTCTAAGTTTTTTATAATCGTGTGTTTTTGATATTAAAAAAAAAAATTTTTAAAAAAATCACAGTAAAAAAATGTGTTTTTCAAATAAATAGCAATAAAATAACTACTCTTATCTTCGGTCAAACAAAATGTGACATGATAAATATATAGTACTATAATGAATTATGAGCCTCTCTCTCTCCCGCTGATTCTGATAACGGGTGCTATGGAAATCCTCTCTCTCGATTAAGATAAAATAGATAAAAACCACCAAAAAATTTGCCATTTTTTTGGAATAAAATGAATGTAACATTATAACCATAAATTATGACGCATTATAACGTGCGTACGTCTTTCTAATAGCGAGCTTATACATATATATATATAGCGATTCTGATAGTAGTTGTCAGCAAGAGGTTGTTATAAAATCAGCATTCGCATGAGGCTGTTTTCATTAATAGTTTCGGAGTGTAGGAAAGAACAACTGAGAAAATGAGAACAATTTCCATCCTCTTTGTGCTCTTTGCCATCGCTACGCTGAATGCATCTGTAAGTTATACAGTTTGGAAGCAAGTTTTTTGGAAGTTTTTGGAAATAAGATAATTTAACACACAGGCTGATGATGAAAACATTGCCAGGCAAAAAGAGATCCTCTTAAATAAATTCGAACGTGTCAAAGAGAAGGCGAATAAATTCGCTAATTATTTGCCATTCAATATGAAAAGTCGCGTTAAGGACGCCATTCGAGCCGTGGAGCATGCATTGAAAGACTGTGTGGAGCTAGACTGTGCTCTGGAGCAACTGAATGATTTGCGAAAAACTGTTGGCGGTATTTCATCGAAAATCCTAACCAAACTGGAGGAACTCATAAAGGCCTATGCAAATTTATTTTTAAAACTGGACACGTAAAATAAGACGACGACGAAGTTGATGTGGTTTTTGTCTCATTCATTTTTTTTATATTTTTCAGAGGACTGCGTTTTTATCCGGCTCGGAGCAAAATTACGGCACAAAAATTAAAGGAAAATAATTCGTAAATTAATTTAAGTAATATCGTTTACAAGCGTATACCATGCAAAATAGAGCTGAAAGGAGGACTCATTACTTTGCCAAAAACTACTTTTACTTTCGTTTAAAAAAGCATTGATTCTTCGGCAGGACGAAGTCATTCAACAAAATATGTATTTATTTTCAAGAACGTTGCTATTTCAAATAACTGTTTATAGGTTTTTTCAGTATATCGAAATGCGGACGGACGGACTATTATCGCTATTAAATAATGACCACTTTGGGTATAATAAATCTTTTGCTGAAAACTATTGTCTAACTCTTCATTTCCTTCGAACAGCGTGAAGTTCTCCTCGAAGTTTTCTTATAATCTGGTATTTAATATTTTGTTTTTACTGAACAATAAAATTTCACAAAAATTCACATTAAAAAAATTCGTTTTGTAAATAAATAAATAGCAATAAAATGACTACTCTTATCTTTGGTTAAATAAAATATGACATAACAAACATATTATGAGCCTGTCTCTCTAATTTTGACAACGGTTGCTATGAGAAGCCTCATTCAATCAAGATTGAATTGGTAACAACCACAGAAAAATAGCATTCTCAGATTAAAACAAATGTGTCATAATAACAAAAAAAAAAAAAATCGGATGCATTATGTCGTGCATTTGTCTTTCTGATAGTGATAAAAGGTGATATTAAAACAGCATTCGCATGAGTATATTTCCATTAGCAGTTTCGAAGGGTAAAACAGAACAAGTAAGAAAATGAAAATAATTCTGATCCTTTTTCTGCTCTTGGCCAGCGCTACATTGAATGCATCTGTAAGTTATAAAATTTATACATTTTGTATGGTGCGCCATCTTTTATGTCGGTATGTGACTGTTTGGCCGTATTCCGAGCGACGTGGACGGTCTGTCGGCTGAATTCTTTGAGTCAATTGCTCTTTATACGGAAATAAATACAAATCAACCTTCAAAGTGCGCCGCAAGGCTGTTCGGCATGGTACCAAAATGCTGAGCGCGTTGACGAAACGACACATGTGAGTTCTTGGCAACACTCTCTCTCTCACCGCTTCAGCCACTTCATTGGAACATCTTGGGCGTTGATGAACGGCATGTAGACGAGCTCCCACTATCCTGTGCTAAAGAAAATTCGACACCAAGTGACGAATAGTGTTGTCAGACGATATTTTCTTGGCCACGATATTTTCGACGAAATGCACGCCAGTATTTCGGCGTGCTTGTGTGGTATAAAGCGATTCATGGTGAAAATTGTACTAAATTCACCTTTCAAAAACATGTTCTCAAGTCAATCGGTTGACAAATTTTAAAGTTATTCAGTTACTCAATTACATATCGACATAAAAGATGGCGCACCTGCTATGATAATATTGTAAAATAAAACACAACTTCTACGAATTAACTCTTCTCTATTTAATGTGAGCAAATCATGAGATAACACTGGACCAATTAATTTCTCGAAGTAAATTACATTCAATGTTTATTAAGATAAGGTCAGTCAGACGATCTTGCCGCATTCGGTTCCTTAACTCACTTTTTGCACTCTTCAATTTCGAAAAAGAAGGTTTTCCGCTGAAGTGAGTAATCATTAAAAGCGACTAAGTTCGTAGGACTAATTCTACATTTGGGAAACATGACTCTAATGAATTTTCCATTTCAATTTAATAAAATTAGACATTTTAAGCAGCTTTTCGCTGGTAAATAGTAGCAGTCACATTAGTTTTAAGAAGTGCAGCGAACTTCTTCTAAATCCTTTTTTTTAAAAGCACTGACCATATTTGGAATTCTTTTCCACTAAATACCACAGCACAAAATCCACCCTTTTAAATTTTCATCAACCAGTACAAAATCCAACCGCACAAAATCCACTTTTACACTTTTTCCATTTCGTTTTGTATTTCAGATGTACTTAGCATCTATTCGATGCATGCATCTATTCGAGCATGCGTCTTAGGATTCCGTTCCATAAAATGGTCATTATTCCCGTTTCCAACTCAGGACGACCAATATCTTCCAATATCTTTCAATATCTTCCAATATCTTTTGACGCAATATCTTCCAGTGCTTTTGTAAGAAGGCTCCATCAATAAAATGGTCGGAAAATTGAGGCTTTTGTACAACAGTCTGCAGCTGATTTATTTATTTAACATTCTGCAGCTTATTTACTTAACCAAATTGGTTAAGTAATTTTCAAGATATTTATAGAAAGAACAAAAAAATTATTGAGATAGTGTACTAATGCTTGCTTTGCTAATACGTGCCAAATTTTTAAAAAATTTTACAAGCTAAATATTTTCTGCTCTAGGCGCTCGGCTCCCAGAAACACCTGGCCCATAGCGTAGCAAGTGCAAAAGAGATCCTTGTAAATAAATTTGAAGTCGTCAAAGAGAAGGCTAATAAATTCGCTGATTATTTGCCATTGAATATGAAAACTCATATAATGGACGCCATACGAGCCGTGGAGCAGGCATTGAAAGACTGTTTGGTGTCAGACTGTGTTTTGGAGCATCTGAATGATTTGCGGAAAGCTGCTGGAGATATTTCATCGGGAATCTTAACCAAACTGGAGGAACTCATCAAGGCTTATGAAAATCTAATTTCAGAAATGAAAATGTAATATAAGAAGAGTATTGTTACCGTGGTTTCTTTTCCACTTACTTTTTCCTTATTTTCTAGTGGCGCTGCGTTTTCAAGAGGCTAGATGATTATGAATCCAACGAAGGGACGCACTGTAAATCAGGCAAAATTACCACCCAGACCATAAATTAATTATGATAATATAATTTGCAATATCATGCAAAAACGAGCTGAAAGGAAGACTCGTACTTTGCTAAAAATGGAAAAATCGAAATTTTTATTAATTTTATAATATATACAATATTTATTTCTTTTTCATGGTAATATTCATAAATTCGGAAAAGGTTTTGGGTTAGAAAAGGATTGATACTTCGGCAGGACAAAGTCATTTAATAAAATATTTTCAAGAATGTTGCTGTGTAGAGCTGTTTATAAGTTATTTTATCTCGAAATAGGTCGGACGGACGGACGGTTTATTATCGCAATTAAATGACGAATATAACCTTAACCCATGTTATATCATGGTTATATCATAAATATAATATTGGTTATATCAGGTTTTTTTAATGCAGTAAATCTCTGAAGAATTCATTGAATTTCTTCAATTTTAAATCTCAACAAATCTCAAATCTCAATACAAAAGACAAGAGTCAAGATTCCAAGGCTGGAAGTCATATTTCTCGGTCTTCATAACTTATAACTTATCTTCCAGCTTATCTTATATTAAAATAAGCTGAAGAACACGTCTTCAAATATTCTCAAGCATTCTATATTAAATACCTAGAGAGATAGAAATAAGAAAAACAATATGAAAAAGAAATGAAACGAAGGGCTGAAGAATTAATTAAAATCATTCAGGGTCACGGATCAAAAGAGGCTGAAAGACTTATCTCGACACACGCTTGTCGCGCTTGAACGAAGATGATAAAGATAAAACAAAGATAAAGATAAAGATAAAATAGCAGCAATTGTATAGTATTTGCCAGACAAGCATGGTCATTATCGTTATTGCTGTGGCTTGCGTTTTTTTTTCTCGTTGTTACTCTTTGTTAATCTCGTTGTTAATTAATTCAACTTTTAATACAGTTAGTAATATTGATTAAAGTAATATTAATTCAAATGTCAGTGACCGAAGAAAATAGAGAAAATTATTATTTAATTTGTAAGTTTACTTTAAATTTTTAAAAAATAATCGTAAAAACTATAAAGCGTAGTTAACAGAAACTTTGTTGTCATTATAAACTAACAATAATATGAGAAAAATTATACAAAGGCATGGTTTTTTCGACAGTTTTTTCGATTAATTTTTGTAACTATCTTCGCTTAATGCAATTTTAACCATCCAATTTTTTTTGTGAGTGCAGCGTTAAAATTTTAGAAACTTTCTCACGATAGTAAAAAAACCTTTTCCACGTAAATTTTTTTTTATAAATAATTATATGACATATTAAGATCAAATTTTTTATCAATTGCTTTTGCTAAAGAAACCGGAAAATTATTATGTAATAAACTTAACACCAAAAAATTTTTGATTAACGCGAAAATTCCACGTTTTATAAATATTAAGAAGAAGAAGAAGGGAAAAGACCACGCACACACACACACACACCAAACAATCAATCAAACTGGTTGATGTTATAAAAAAATGCTGCTGTTGTATTGTACTCGTAGTTGCTGTTATTAGTTTGGTGTTTGCTGGTTGCTGTTGTTGTTGTTGTTGTTGTTGTTTAACATAATTATGGGCAACGCGTTACTGAGTTCAGGAAAATGATTTTCTTTTGCCTTTTGCAAGACTTCAAGACAGACCGAAGACGAAACGCCGCGAGCTGGGCTGAGCTGACCTTTGGTTGGTAACGTTAAAAGTGCTGTTGATTGGTTTATTGCTGTTGTTGCTACTGTTGCTGCTGCTGCTGCTGGTGGTGCTGCTACTGGAAATTGTTAGGCACAAAATTGCACTTGAGGTATTGGTTGTTGTTGTTGTTGGTTTTTCGTATCTGCTGAAAGCAAGGAAATTGAGCTAAAAAAGTGGTAAAAACCAGCAGCAAGCAACATTACAAAGCAACATTAGCAGTTACTAGATAACTACAACAACAACAACAACACTTCTGCGCAGCTACCAATCGCAATTATGTACTCGTATAACTAACTAACTAACGGTTTAAAGCATCGAAGCGTTAATAATGTGTTATTTTTCTCATTATGTTTGCGTTGTTGTTGTCGTAATTATTGCTATTTTGTTATAGTTGTAATGAAACTATTACATACTCGCATTATTGTAATTATTATTCTCGTTGTTGTTGTTGTTTTTTTTCTTTTTGTTCTTTTTAGTTTTCTTCTTATTTAAGTTTTGCATGTCAACGCTTTGTAAAATCTATTAACTGATGCCAAGTAACAGCATTTTTTGTTGTTATTTTTCCACTTTCCTCCCTTTTTATTTATTCCTTCCCAGCAACCGGAAGAAAAGGCAATGCTTCCATCAAAGTCCGGCCAGAAGCAACAACAATACTTCATTAACGCATTATTCATTTTGAAGTTCCTGAAGAAAAAATCGAGCTCGTACATGCCCGTACTCGCAATGCATTGCAATAGCTGTTGTTGTTGTTGTTGTTATTGAATACGTGAACACTTATTCCTGGTATTATAGATAAGTAGTTAATTTAATTAATTATGTTAATCTATTGTATATTTTAAATGCTTGGATGAACGCCTGAACTGAACGCCACGCTTCAGTAAGCTTTAAATTAGAAAAAAATACTATAGTGAAAATTTTTTTTGCAATATTAAAATTAGCATTAAATCGAATAAATTCAGAGAGTTTTTGGCTTTTCTACTTTTCATATCAGTTACAATTAATTTGATGAAGGGTCATCATTTTATGATATTCGTCATCTCACGATAATAGTCCTCTTATGATAGTCTTATTTGAAGTAAAAATTGAAACAAAAAACATCAATTCCAAAACAAAAAAAATTGTATTTTATTATTTTCGATCTCGTCGAAGTTTTGAGCAGGTTCATGACCTGAGTTTTTTGTTTTTTTTGGTAACAGAATATTTCGAGCTTAATTTATGATCATCATAATTAATAATGTATACTTTTATTTATTAAGAAAAAATTATAAAAACATTAGACAAAGGCGCTAAAAACTGTTTCCTCGCACTTTAAAAATTATATAATTGTTTAAATTTAGCGGTTAAAGCAATTTTTTGTTTAAATTTTTTTTTTTAATATTTCAAGACATTTTTTGAGCTTAAAAAATATAATAAAAAAAGTGGAAAGTATTAGTTCAACCATTACATACACATTTTCTTTATAATTACTGAATCAAATGATGAGAATCTTTAATGGGATTGACAAAACGAAGAAGAAAAAAATAAAAGTAACATATATTTAATATATATTTTTATTAAAAGGCAACGAAGAAACAAAGCATAAGATAATCGCTTAGAAAGAAAAAGTGAAAGATTTTTAAAAGCTTTTAAGACATTTTAATATGGTCACTTCAATTGTTTGTTCCTTAACATTTTTGAATTTTTTCTTTTTTGATTAAACAAAACAATTTGAAGAGTCTTCTATAAAAATCGCAAAGAAAAAAATACCATTCATTCAAAAGGATTAATGGGTAAAGCGACCTAAAAACCACAAAAGTTTAGAAAAATTATTAATTAAATAAACATTCTTAAGCCAATAACAGGAACACTTTAATTAAAAAAATTTCCTTTTTAACTTTTTTACAATGTATAATTTAATTTGTAACTTCTTTACAATGTATAATATAATTTCTTTTGTGAAAGTAGTTAAATTTCCATAATGGAAAATAATACTATAAAAAAATCGATTAAAGTTAAAACATTAAAAATATTCTTCTACGAGTATGTCTTCGCGGTCAACGAACGGACGCGGCAGACGAAGAGAAAATCTAAAAGAATAGAGAATAGTGAAGAAAACTTACGAAGAATGCATTGAGACTATGATAAAATTTTCTATAATTGTTTTTTATCCATTTTTTTGCGTTTTTTCTTTTGATTTATTATCCACTTTCTTTATCTCTCAGAATGTGAGCGCAGCAAGAGCAGCTTTTAACTTAATCAGCTGTTATGACAGCTACAGTGATAACGAGTATGTTAAACGCGTATGTTAAGTATTATATAGCGATTGCAATAATATTAAAATGGTCTCAAGTCACTGATGATACAAACAGTAACAGCACACGATAAACTTAATATTAAAAGTTAAACATTAAAAATTAAACATTTTTATCATATTTCAATAAACTAAAATTATTGAGAGTGATTGTTTCAATAGAGAAATAAACTTGAGAGAGAACTGCAGAGTAAGAATGTACTTCTGTAAGCAAGTTTAACTCTTCTGCTGTTCTTTAACAGCAACCTGCGAAGAAACAGTCAGCTCTTATTATATTGCTGTAATGCAGAAATTCGTTAGTTTCTACTTTCGCTGTTCGGGCTGCTGTTGACTAACAGTTACAATAGTATCAGCGATACAGACAAATGAGTGAACAGGCCGATTCGTTGTTATTTTAACAGCCGCAATGAAGTTGTTCCTATTCGTATGCTTACTGTTTATGTTTTGATGCTGTTGTTTAACAGCACTCCGGAGAAGACTTTCAATGGTCATGGCGATAGTGAGGACTCATCTCGTTTTGTGCTTTCCGAGCAAGCTGACGAAAATTGTGAATGGTGTGTGGTTCTCTATAGCTTGTTATGAAGCGCCTGATTCTCAGATTTTTTTTTTCTGCTGTTCTGCTGTAAGTGTTACCGTTCACACTGTTGCAGTGTTTCCCAATTGTTGAGCGTACAAATAAAAAAATCATTCTGCCCAAAATTTGTACTAAATTATTTTTTTTTGTTTTTATTTTTTCTTTATACTGTACTAGACCGCACAAATGTAACGAATATAAGTTACATAAATATTAATTAAAAAACTATATTAGCGAAAAATAATTGTAATAATAATAACCAAAAAATATATTTAAATTATAAAATTCTAGAATTCTCATTTATTAGCACAAACTTAAATTTAACAAAAAAATATATTTAAATTATTAAATTGTAGAGTTCTCATTTTTAAGCACAAACTTAAATTTAAAAAGAAACTTTTGCTTTGGAAAAAATCATCTATTTTCCAGCATTTTCCAGCTTTATTTTTCTCTCTTTCATGGATTATTTAATATTTTAAAAGATTTCGGCCAAATTCTTTCTGCTGAACCAATGCTGAATTAAATTTGTTTATTAATAAAATAAATTTTAAAAATTTTAAACGCTTGTTAATAATTTTTTGAAAAGAATAAAAAAATGTTTAACACAAGACAAGTTTGTTTCTTAAGTTTTTTGTGAAGTTTTCGAAAAAAACGTATTTTCACCGCCAGCAAAGAAAAAGTTTTGGGTAGCGCTGGCGACTTTTTTAATGAAAAGAAAGAAGAGTGGTTAAAATGCACGAAATGTTTATTATGCTGTTGATATTGCGACTGTTACTGACGGTAGATACTGTTGCTGCTGCCAGTGTCGAGGTGAAGGCAACAATGAACACAAACCGAAGCAACAGTTAGTGACGATTGTTAAGCGTGGCATGACGTGCATTGGGCAAAAAGTAACCTTTTTAACACAAGCTGAAAAAAGTTAAAAGAAGCAACAAATTGTAATTGAATTAAAGTGATAGTAGCATTAATAAAACAGAATAAAACAAAACAAAAACCTGTGAAAAAAATTGTAAAAAAATGACAAACGAAAGAGATTAAGAAAAGTCATTAAAAGCGACAAAGTTTTTAAGTAAATACTTTTAATAAAGGTTTTGATGCCAAAATAAGAAACGGAAAAAAATAAAGAGACGGTGAAAATACTTGGACTAAAAGGCCAGAAGCAACAGCATCAGTCTAAACCGCAACAATAACAACACATTTCGTAAAGAAGACGTGCGTCAAACACAACGACAGAGGAACACAAACGAGGTGAATAATCGTAATTCTTATTGCTTTCATTCGCCACCAACGAAAACGGGGCAAATAAACTTTCTATTTTTTTTCTGTTTCGTGTTGGTTCGTTTGGTTTTCTTTTATGAAAATACATATTTCTTTTATTTCATTGAATGAATGAAAGAATACTTTTTTTCTGGGTTTCTTTTTAAGGAAATCATGTCAACTTTTCTAGCTTTTCTGCTCACGAGAAGGAACCATCACTGAAGACCGAAAGAAAGAAAGAAAGAAATAAATAAAGATCGTTCATGCTTAAGCTTCAATGCGTTGCATTGCGTTGCGTTGCGTTTCTTTTTGTTTACACTTTATTTTGTTTTGTCATTTTTTTGCTGTAGCTATTTTCGACGCGACTCTGGGCATGCACAAAACTTTCTGAATCCTCATCCGCCTACATTTTAAAACTTTTTTTTTTCATTGCAAAAATAAATTGTTTTTGCGTATTGGCAAGACCACGTAACTACGAAATCCAGCCCACAAAATGTGTTTGAATGTAATAAGCATAGCAGCAGCAGCAAAAATTTTCAAGAAGAACAAAATTTTGTTTGAATTTTAAAAAATCGAAAAATAAAATAAAATTGAAATTGAATAGAAATTGAAAAAATTTTAATTTTTTTTGAAATTTAAAAAATTTTAATATTTTTGAAATTGAAAAAAAAAATTTTTTTAATTTCAATTTTAATTTCAATTTTTTAAAATTCAAACAAAATTTTTTTTTCTTCTTGAAAATTGTTGTCGACTACACGACTTTAGGGCGGTTGGTTTAAAGCGTGGATGAACGGAAGTGTGGAAAGAAATGTGTTTGCAACGATTACAACAACAAAACCCAACAACAACGACAACAATAACAACGACTAACGGGAATAAGTAACGAACAATTTACTTAAAAAATAAAGACGCGACTTCGTTATTTTTAGGCGCATTCTTATAACCGTGAGGAAGACATTATCATGATTATAATAACGAGTATATTAAAGTCTAGTGGTAGATAGGAAACAACAACAACAACAACAACTATAAATAAAATATAGCTAACAAGCCAAGCAAGACGCGACTTTTAAACGATTTATTTGTAGCGTGATAAAGAGCGGAAAAAGTTGCTAATATATTATAATACAACAACAATAACTACAACAACAACAACAAAAACAACAACAACAACAACCACTAATAATGAAAAGAAGTCCCGCAGTTTGCAGACTGGAAGGAGCTGCCGATTTTAGATCAGATGGATTTTGTTTGTGTTGAAATCTTCACCGCAAGCGCAATACATTGTATTTGTCTTGTATGTATGTATGTGTGTTTATTTGTTTTATAAATTTGCGTCTACTTTTGCGTCGTCTTCTTCTTCTTCTTTTGCGTCTTCGTGGATTTTTAATTTTTTTTTTTTTTTTTTATTTACCGGCGTTTTTATTTTCAGTGAAATTGTTGACTTGAACTTGATCGAAATCCATTCGCGAACAACTTCCGAACCATGCAGAAATTTAAATATTTTTCGCTAGAATTAAATTGAAATTTTTTGTTTGCGAAAAAAGTTGTTTGATTTGTTGTTTGTTGCACTTGAAAATGAAATTTCGCAGTCACTTTCTTAATTAGCTTTCTTGTTTGTTTTTCTCACTGCAAAGCAAGTGATCTTTCAAGTTGTTACCGTTAGAAATTTCAATTTTATTTTCATTTTTGCTTTTACTTAAATGAAGAATTTATGAGACTTTATGTGACTGTTATTCTTTTTTTTTTTTGTTTAAAAAAAAATCGTAATTCATTGTTTTCATTCAAAATTTCATTTCTTTTTCTGTACCTTTAATCTCTATTGTCACTCTCTCTCTCCCTGTCTCTCTCGATGTGTCTTTTTTTCTGCCTTTCTCTACCTTCAATTTTCAATATTCTTTCATTACTGTTCTCATTCATTGAGGCTTGCCGTTATCGTTTGTTGGTTTCTTTTTTTATTTAAAAAAATAAGATTTGAAAAAATTTATCAACGATTTCTTTTTTTTTCTTTCTATTTTACTTTTTTTCTTTCCCCCGCTTTTTCCTTTCTTCATTTCATTTTCATCGCTTCCATTCTTTCTGTTCTAATAAAAAAGAAATTAATTCTTTTAAACAGAAAGAGATTCAATTTGCGCTGCTATGATTATTTGTCACGAACTTGATCGAAGTCATTTTGATTTCATTCTCCAGTTCACTTCACTTCTTCTTCTTTTTCTTCTTCTTAGTATTTTTGGGTATCTTAGTATCAATGGGTTTCTCTAAAAAAAGAAAACATTGTTTTTAAAGATATAAATTTTAAAAAAACATTTTCAGAGTTTATTTTTATAAACTATTATTTTTCTTCACTTATTTCTGTTTTTCTTATTTTTAAATAGAATAGAATATTATTAAATAGAATAAATAGAATATTAAATAGAATAGAATATTATTAGAATATTATTATATTATTAGTTAAATAGAATATTATTTTATATATTTCTGCAATATTTTATGTAGATGTAGGCAAACCGTTTAAAATAATCATTCATTATTTTTTTAAAGCATTACTTAATTGATTTTCTTTTTCAAAATAATTTCAAAAATAAAATTTTGCATTTGATTCCAAAAAAACTTATAGAAAAACAAAAAATGTATGAAAACAAAAGATGCCATTATAATTTTTACTCAATTCGGCCATTTTTCTGACGGTGGTAACGTGCCTTTAGAAAATATCGTACGTCAAAAATTTGAAAAAAAATTAAAAAAGAAAGAACGCATAGCCACAACCACGGCCACGGCTACGGCCATGGTCACGTTGGAAAAAAATTTATCAAAATTCATCATCAAAAAAAAAAAAAAAAGATTAAACAAAAAGCACACGCCAATAGAAAACCATTTGCAAAAAACGTAAGAAGCTTCAATGGAGTATTATCACCGACATCTCGAACTCTTTTGACACGGGATGTCGAGTCTTCATTTGGCTCCTGCAGATGGCACGCTAAGTCCTTAATTCATGAAATTGCTGACTGTCGACTGTCGACTGTCGATGGGTAAAGAGATAAATTTTACTTAACGCTTTACTTTACTACAAAACAACAACAACTACAACAACAACAACAACAACGGCAACGATAACAACGACAACAACCTGCTTACATACATATAATGTTACTTTGGTAATAATAATAATGCGATGGTAATAAAAAAAAACTGAAAAGCATTAAAGCTGCTTTGTTAACGTTTTACTATTGTATTTAGTTAGTATTAAAGCAACAACAACAAAGTTGGCTTAGCCACCGTCAACAAAGAAGACATACCAAAAAAAAAAAAAATGGTAGAAATTCAATTTCCTCTTAATGATGCTGATAAATTTTAAAAAGATTTTCATTCGAGTTTGGTGCATCTGGTGGTTGCTTTTGTTGTTGTTGCTGTTTGTTGTTATTGTGGTTGTTGTTATTGTCGGTGTTTGCATGGTGTAATGGTGACAAAGGTTGTCGTTGATGATGATGATGATGACTATAGCATCGTTGTTTATATGACACTATTAGCCTTTATCAGTTTTTATTGTGTGGCAATGGTTGTATTCTTGTTGTTGTTGTTGTTGTTTTCTTAGTACCACCATTAAGAGCATTATTTTCAGCATTATTATCATGTTGATTAGCATCAATTGCCATAATCAACATTTTCATACTCAACACTTTGTTTATCACCATAGAAATTCTTATTATTTTATGACCCCATAATCATGGCCCTTTCCCCCAAAATCAATATCATCATCATTATCATTATCATTATTATTATGCTCTTTATTATTATTATCATTTTAGAGCCCATCATCAATCTTAGTACAATTCGCTTTCGAGTAACATTTGTAAACAAAAATGGCTTGATGATCATTATCATCATCCTCAACAATGTTGTAGGCGCGACTACCGGTTTCGTGACTTGAAAAAAAAATTTAATGTAATTTTTTGTTTGTGTTTTAAGTTTGTCGATTTTGTGAAAATTTCACTTTTTAAAGGTCGTGACTGTCGGTGGCTTCGAAGCGTTGATACGGTCCGTTGTCTGTTGTCCGCTGTCTGCTGTCTGCCTCCCTCAAACGAATATCGATGAAGAAGACACCGCACGACACCATAAAAGCCGCATTAAAAACGAAAGAAAAAACGGAATTTAATTTTAAAAAAATGACACATCAATGAATTATTCACTTTCTGCTCGAGCGACCGGCTGCAATATTTTCGAATTTAAAATAATTGAAAACATTGATGACATTTTCGTTGTTTGAGGACATTTATAATCGATTTTATTTGTTAAAAAAAAATTACGAAAATTAAAAAAAAAACTTTGATGATTTTAAGAAAGAAAAAACGAACGGCTTTTCGCTTAATTCGCAGCGAAAGCTTTTTTTAAAGCAAGACAATTTTTCTTTAGGATGTTTCTTTCCTTTCAGTCGCTTAAAATGAAACTTTTAAGGCATAATATTAATTGAATTAATTAAATTTTTTTCCTGTTTTAGTGATAAACAAGTTTAAGAGGAAGAAGAAGAAGATGGGAAGTTTTTGAATGTGAATGTGTTTTTTTCTCACAATTTTTCGAATCTTCTTCGAGCTTATTTTGTCACGATTAAGTTGTTAAGTTTTCTCTTAGCCTTTATCTTCAATTCGTTTTCAAGCTTTCTTGACCTTTTGCTGATCTCTTTAACTCTTAGATTAAGTCAATTGTATTTACCGTTACTGAATAAGGAAAATGCTAAATGCAAAAAAAAAAGAAACAAAAACAAAACAAAAAAGTACAGAAACTAAACAAAAAGTAGAGAGGAAAAGGCAATGAAAACTTGGCAGTGCTTGAGACGATGCATTTTTAATGATGCATTTCTAACTACTGACGGCCGCTTTTGGCTACGTCGCGACGTTGTCTGCCGCTACTCTGACTACCTTAATCACGGTCTACTGCGACTACTGCCGCTGCTGCTGCTGCTGCTTCCGTCTGGTTCTTCATATTGTGCTGAGGCTGCTGCTTCGCCTATAGTTTCTTCACCTTCTTACTTTTGATTTACGATAGCTCGAGGTCTTTGAAAGCATTAACAATTAGCGTACTAACTATACTCTTTAATGCCTGTATGTACTTTTCGACGGTTTGTTTTTGGATTTTCTTGAAAAATTGCTACGTAAAATGAGAAAATTGGTACTTTTTCAATTTTTAAAGGCTGTCTGTTGTTGTAGCTTCGTACCTTTTCTTCAGGCCTTCTGTATAAAGCTCTCTCAGTGGGCACAGTATAGCCTCGGAAAGTTGGACTATTTGCAATTATAAACTGTTAAAAAAGCCTAGAGACAGAGCCAGAAATATTTTCACTGAAATGACCCAATAAAATTTAAATTTTATTTAATATAAAATAAAATTTAAAATTTAAATATAAATTTAATAAAATATTTAGTTTAAAAAAGGATACATTTTCTTATTTAACTTATTTTAATTGATCTTTGTGCGTTAAGAACTTTGAAATGTTGAGAAATCCGGTGCTGTTGTGATAAAAAGGCCCATAAACAAATTAAATAAAAAAAATTTTATTTTGCTTTTTTAAAAAAAAAAACTTGAAAAGAGGCGGTTATATGTTCCTCTTATTGAGGTATTTATTTTTATTTTTATAAGCTTCTTGTTGTTGTAAGCTAATTTTTATTGCCGCTCTCTTGAGATAAATTTGGTTGCTCTGCTCTGTTTTTTTCTCTGGGCCTCTCCATCAACTGCATAATGTCTTTATTTAATGAAGTCGAAAAACTTTTATAACGATATCTTCGTTATAACGATATCTTCGCTTTTTTATGTGTTTTAATTTTTAAAAAATTCTAATGTACGATAATTGATTTGTAAATTTAATCTTTTTTAATAGTCTCATGTTTTTTCCTTTACTCTTTTTTTAGCTTTGCTCTCTTTACTCTTTCTTTTAAATCATGAGCATCCGCTCTTCAGTGACGTGGCTCTTCTGGAGAGCGCTGCTACTGCATGCTGCTGCTCTCTGTGTGGTCGCCACTGCAGAGAGAGGAGAAGAAGAATTACTCGATTTTGATTTCGATAATCTGAAGGAGATCGATTGGAATTATAACGGTGACGGTGGTGGGCCTGGTGAAGGTCATGATCGCACAGAACAATTGCAGCAAAAGCAGCAGCGGCTGCACCAACAACAACAACATCACACGCCTGTCACCTTCGCCGATGACTTCGATGAGAATGAAAATCAGGTGCATCCGTTCGATTGGCGTGAGCGTATTTTGCGCACGGCTCTCTCGAAGGCTCTGACGAACAGCGCCCTGCGGCAGAAGTTCATTGAAGTGATGCCGATACTGCGAGTGCTGTCGTCGCAGCAGCGTCTGGCGTTGTCGGCTATAATTTCGGCGCAGGTGAACGCACGACAAGGTCAAGAGTTGAAACTGGATCAGGTTAGTTCGAAAAGTTGTTTAATAATCGTTTTATTTAAACTGAAATAAAAGTTAATTTCTGGTAAAGTCTTGAGCTCAATCTATATGTTTTTTCCCCGATTGTTTGACCGACAGGTGCGTCTGATGTTTGGCGATGATAAGAAATTGCTGATACCGATTGTTTATGATATTGCAAATCTTGTACGAAACTCCGCACGCAAATACTTAACACTTAACAGTGACGCTTTACCCTCGGAATCATGGCGTCGCCGACACCCTGAAGCGTCCAGTGACGGTCAGTCAGTCCGGCGCGTGTACGAGCTGAGAGCAGGCGAGGAGTCTGTCGGTGAGGGGACGCAAGGGACCGATACATTATCGCCGGCCAACACAGAAGCCACTGACGATACCTCCTTAGAGGACTTTTTCGTCAGTATCCCGGCAGAGGTGGACGATGTGCTCGATGCCAAAAGAATCAACGAAGAGTTACAAGAGACAAACAGAGAAAACACGGAGTTAACCTCGAAAACAACAACAACACAAGCACAAACACCCGGCATTACCGTCAAAAATGAAAATATTGCGGAGCATCAGCACCAGCGCCGTCGCCGTCGCCGGGCTACAGAATTTGTGCATAAATTAATACGATCGATTCCTCTGTCGGTGAATGAAGACGATCTTCTGAAGGGCGCTGCCGGACGGACAGTCAAATTGAATACGACCGCGTTTTTTATGCCGCATCAAAATATGTTGCAGCGCAAGCAATCGACAGCATCGAATGTAAATACAGCAAAAACAGCAGCGCCAGCAGCAACAACGACGACATCAGCGGCAGAAACAATTACCATCGTTACTCCATCGTCGACGACACCATCCGATGATCTGCAGAATGAGCAACAGCAACAACACTTACAACAACAGCATGAAACGCACCAGCTCGCTCAGCAGCAACCGCCTGAAGAAGCTGAAAATATAATCTTCACCGCTCTTAATACCAGTCAAGTCAGCTTGAGCTCGAGTCCGTTGCCGGCAGCTCACAACGACGCTCAAGAGCCATTGCCCAGCCCTGAAGAGTTGATTGCCGGGCCACGCTATCGCTTCGGCATCGTGGGCGGGGCGGGCATCAAACGAATGCGTCCGCTGGGCATACACTCTAAAGTGGCGGCGAAGCGTAAACGCGTTCAGGTGCGACCGCGTCCGTATGAAACGCCGCTGGCGCAGCCGAGCTCTCGAGCGCCCGCCGTGCTGCCAAAGAATTGCGAGCGTTTTACGGCGTCGATGTGCCTGCGTGCCGACGACTATCCGCTGTAAGATGTTTTTGCTGGCTTTCTTTTACATTGTTGCTTTTTATCATACGAAAAAAATAGTAACAATAAAAAGTAGTAATAATAAAAAGTAGTAAATTCTTTTCCCACAAAAATATTTCTTATTAATTTAATTTGCTTTTGTTGGTGAGCCCGATTGTTTGGTTGGTTGAGGGTACCGGTTGTAGAGTGCAATGGTTTGGTTTTTCTTTTTATCAAACAGTCTTTTTAATATTATTAGACTTCATTAAAATTGAATTAGTTTCTGTAAAGGCTTTATTAGTAGTTTTTAAGTTTATTTTTTACTTGTAGTTTTTTCCGTTTAAATTAATTTTATTGAAAATTTTTATTCACAGAGTTTGTGCTTATTAGTTAGAAATGCATGCTTTATTTTGTATTTCAAAACCTATTTTAAATTGAGTTTATATTTATTTAACTTTTTGGTAACTGGACTAGGTGTATACTCCTTTTCCTTCCTCTCAAACTCGTTTGGGTTTTTCTTCTTCATTGATTTTCTTTCGATACAATGCATTCCTTTCTCATTCATTAATTCATTGCTTCTAAAATTAGTGAGCAGATCATGGGCAGTATACGTCGCCACAAGAACGCCATGCCCGCGTTGCTGGCTGAATATTATGACGACATCGGCGACGCTGACTCGAGTGAAGAATTCGAAGATTATCCGTATTCGAAGAAAAGGTTGGTAATTTTGGCTTAATCTTATTTCAAAAACAAAAACATCAACGTTCTTAATCGACAGACGTGAAGATGAAGAGAGCGACGGCAAGAGCGGCATGTGTCCGAGCACCGTGCGTTACGCACGTCCGCAAAAGGCACGCTCTGCCTCCGGCGAGTGGAAGTACATCGTCAACACTGGTCAACACACACAAACACTGCGCATGGAGAAATGCACGTAAGAGAGCTTCGCCTTTTCTCTCTCTCTTTGCTTTTCGAAAGCCGCTACTCGTTGAACTGACTAACCACAAACTCGTTGGTTTTCTCTTCCAGCACGCCGCAGGAGAGCTGCTCCTACCTCGCCCACAACTACCGCTCGCGCTGCGCCCAAGTCTACAACTACCATCGCCTGCTCAGCTGGGACAAGACGCGCGGCCTGCACGTCGACATCTTCAAGGTGCCCACGTGCTGCAGCTGCCAGATCGATGGCTACCGCCAGCAGTTCCCGCCGCTGGGCGGCACTGTAAAGTCCAAGGACTACACGCCCGCCTACAAGAGCGACCTCTACACCACCATCGGCGACGAACTCGACTACCAGGACGACGACGATGACGACATCTTGAACTTCCCGCAACACTACGGCCCCGCCTACAAGAAGCCGAAGCTCAGTCATTCGTCGCTGTACGATCCGAACGAACTGCAGCTGAGCAGCAAGAAGGTGCGTACGCATGTGTTCGCCCCCAGCCCCACCGTCGGCGCCTACCTCAGTCCGCCCAGTGCCGCCGCCGATTATGGTGGCGATTTGTCGTACAAACGCCAACGGGCGACCGCCGGCTCCGGCGGCCTCTCTGCGCCGCAGAACTTGCTGCACCAAAGCGGCAGCAGTCGGCGACGTCCGTACAAAAGCCTCGCCAACGAAGACCGCGTGGACCTGGAGATCGCGCCGAGCGAGTCGCAGTCCGAGAAAGAGGTAAACATTTTCGACCGCAGCGATGACTCGACACTCCGAGTGCCTCCAAAACGGAAACGTATTTATTCTGTGCCCCACACAGCTTCCAGCGCCGGCGCCAGCACCACCGACCGCAGTGATCCGGGCTCCGCCGCCCAACCTGCGCCTGCGATCCCCACGTACTATGCACCCAGCAGCGTCAGCATCAGCTCCGGCGTCAGCTTCGGCGTTGGCAATGGTGGCGCGCTCGGAAAAATCAAAAACAACAAAAGCAACAGCAATAATAACAACAAAAACATCGGTAGCGGCGCATCACGCCTACCCACGGCGATTGCCGCCTCTGCCTCCGCAGCACCGGCTTTCAACGCATTCCGTCCTACGTCGACGTCGTCAGCCACAACAGCACCCTTCCCTGCCACCGAAGTACCGCCGAGTTACCATGTGAACTCCATTTTCGGTAGTAAGTACGGCGGAGGAGGCGGAGGAGGCGGAGCTGCGGCCGTGCCCAGTAATTCCATGCGCATCAACTACAGCTACCACCCGATCATCGATTTCTTTCAGAATAACACACGCCCGGCAGATGCAGCCGCCCCCGCTGCGGTCGTTGCTTCCACCTCCTCCTCCATAACTAATCCCTCCGCCCCGGAGCTGGTGTATCGGCACACGATCCCCAACGCGACCCCTCTGGCAGGCCATCTGCCGCCAACCACGCTTTATCAGAGCCGGCATAGGATCGGCTACGGCGCGGCGCCGGCTGCAGAGAGTAGTTCGTCGTGGCAGCCGGTGGTTGTGGGATCCTAGAAGGTGGATGGATAGGTCTAGTTGTCCCTTGGTTTCCTCCATTTTCGTTCCACCCTTTTCGCATTAACATCAAGTAGTTTTGTGATTTTAATCGGGACTAAGCCGCTTATTTACTAACTAAACGTGTGTAGAATTAGTTTAATTTATTTTAAAAAGGATGGATATTTCGTCACCGCTTTTGGCTTCCAGACGCTTTTGTACAGCGTGGCGTTATTCCTGTAAAATCCTTGGCGACGTTTAAATTTAGTTTGTAACTCTTACCATTTCGTAATACGTAACAAAATAATGTAATAACGCAACATGAGATTTATGAATAATATAAAAAAATACTCAGTGAATAAAAATATTATTTACTTCCTGGAAAACAAAACTAAAAATTATTTAAAGGTGTATCTATTTTGGGGCGTTCTTAAAGCTTCTACGAGATTTTGTTGAAATAATTGTGGAAAAGCGTGTACTTGAGGTTACCTGAGGTTACCTACTTTGGGATTATTACAGTCAATTGTAAAGTGGCTCGATAACTATATTAATATTTTTATATAGTTATTGAAAGATATTTTCGAAAACGATTGAAGATCGCGTGATATTTAACACATTAAGAATTTATTTTTATTTCAGGAATTGTTAAAAAATTAGATTATTATAGATTATTAATTATTAATTTATTAGAAATTATTTTAATTTAGTTATTGAGTGATATTTTTGAAAACAATTAAAGATCGCGTAATAACTATCAAATTAAGAACCTTAATCGAGGATTAAGTAATAAGTTTTTGTTTTTCTTTTGCCATCAAGAGGTTTTTAGCACAGTATACTTTTAGGCGAAAATTGGTTTGTTGCAAATTGTTCGTTACAAATCATGAATATTTTACAAGTTTTAAAAGCACTGGAGTTGCAAACGAATCAGAGCTGAAAGCTTAACGAATTCGGGAATTTTTCCAAAATTTTGTAATAAAGTTAGGTTTTCAAATCGATGACAGAAACAATCAACTAAGCGCTGTTTGATTAGGTTAACTCTTCGGCTCTGCTGGTGTACATACATTTAACTCAGTTTGTGCGTATTGTGGTCTATACCAGAAAAACCCTGACCTACGTGCGTGTGCGCCAGAGTTTCAAGTTCAAGTTTGCGACAAAAGCACGTCGTCACATTTTTACTTTTGCCAAAATTGACCCAACATTCCACAAAAATTGCCCGATTTATTTTCAAAGAAAATAAATGCTACCAAAAAACGGTTCGTTGACCGAATGCCCGCAATGAAAGAGACGATGGCAACGTCATGGCCTTCGATGGGAAGCAACAAAAACAACGCGTTAAAAACGTGATGCGGTTTTCCGGTTTCTTTGCGTCCAGCCGCCAGCCACCATAGCAAACTGAAGTTGATGGAAGTCAAAAAAGATTTCAATAATAATTGGCCAAGTGAAGCACAGTGGGCGGAGAATATGCAATAAAGTTGAAATAATTATAAATTAAATTTTGTAAAATGTTTGGCGTTTTTTGTCATTTTAATATAATACAATTTTTTTTTGAAAATATCAAAATTTAAAAAAAGCATTTTGCATAGTACTCACTCCATTTTCTTCTGCGGTCCATTGTGCAAGCGGTCTTGAGATGCAGGCAAACCACTTCCCCTTTCTTTAGGCCACAAGAAATACAACTACAAAAACAACAAGTGTGTATAATAAAAAGTAACCGCGAATATTTTGTTACGGTTTTCGTTGCGATGGCTTCAGTTTTCGCTTTCATTAAAATCAAACGAAAACTAAGAAAACAACAACAACAACAACAAAAACAACGGTACAACACAATCTAAAGCCACTTTTCAAAAGAAAAGCGCTACTAACAAAAGTTTCTTTCGACCAAGTAAAAAACTAGTTGTTAAACTTGGAAAACTTTTTATATATTGTACAAGAGAAAAAAACAAGAAAGAAGAAAAGCTAATAAAAAAAATTTATAAATTGCCAATCAATGAAAATCTGCCGTTAGTCGTTTCGATACCGTCGCAGTTTGTGGTTGTCGCCCATGAAAAAGTCATCGAAACGAAAGAAAAATCGATTCGCGCTTCGAAAGTATTCGAAAATGTTGGCATTTCTGAGGCCCTTTCTCTGCGGCTTCGGGCTGCTCGCGTTGTTACCGGCCGCAAGCTGTTTGATGATCACACAGAAACCAACAGCGGCCGCCTTAGCATCGTTTGGAAATAAAATTAAAATGACTACAGCAGCAGCCACCGCCGCCACCGTCACCGCCTCCACCACCTCCACCGCCGCCGGCCACAAAAATCCGGCCCCTTCGCCAAAGTCTGCTTGGAGCTTAGATCGCATCGCACCAACGCATCTCACCGCCTCGCATGCGGGCTATGTGGACGATGATGCTGATGACGTCATCCACATCATCGAGCCACCGAAACATTTTGAAATGTTGAAGGTGTTGTTGCAGCAAGGCTTGCTGCCGCATATGAAAACTGCCCCCCACAAGAGGGGGGCGCTGCCCGCCGCTGCCTTTAATGATCAATTTTCGCAGCAGACGCAAAAAGTGTCCTTCCACAGAAATTTACTCCATTCCACAGCGAAGGCAGGTCAGAGACCTTTTTACGGGCCCATGCCCGTAGCACGGCCGGCACCATCACCTCCGTCTCCGCTCCCGCCTGCACCGCCCCGTCCCGGTTTGCCGCTTGAGGTTATGGCTTCAGTGCGAAAATGGCAGCGCTTCAGGCACAAGGAAGGACCCGGGGCAGGAGCTCCTTGGGCCAAGCAACGCCTTAAGACCAGAAAAGTGCAAACGGTCCTAGACGAACATGGTTACGCTCATGCGCAATACGAACGAGGTCAACAGCTGCAGTTGGCCGCTGGCGGCAAGTTGTCGCGGAAGGAGCGTGTGCGGCGAGATATTGAAGAGGCAGCGCTGAGAGCGAACGGCCGAGTCACGGCCGAGTCACGGCCGCTGGAAAACCAAACGAAAGTTGAAAAAACACCAGAAAAAAAGAGCAGCAAGAATTACGCAGCCGAAAAGAAGATGAAGAAGAATAAGGGAGGTGGTGTGACACGTGATCTAAAAAGCAACAACAACAACAACAACCAGCATTTGGGATCTTTAATAAAATTGAAGCTGAGAGAGTTTGCTCACAAGGCGGCCGCCATTGCCACGCAGCAAAATGTCGCCTGGAGGAACAAAAACAACAACAACAACAACAACATAGCGGCAATTCCTAATGAGTCATCGAATGATTATTCATCGATGACGCAACGAAACAATAACTTGACAAAAGGAGACCGACGTCAACGCAAGCGTCGAGCAGTACAGCCCAATTATAATGCAGCAGCAACAACAACAACAACAACAACAGCAGCAGCGGAAACAGCAACAACGAAGGCCACACGATCCATTCAACCTTCTCACAAATCCTTTCCACTAAAGGGCCATCAATTGCTGGACCACATCACGGTACTTCTGAACAAGGCGACTCATTTCACGTCCGGCCCTGCGGCGGGGAAAGCGCGAACGGCGACCAACAACTCGACACCGTTAGAGCATTTGGCCACGAAATGGCAGCTGGACACAAGCGCAAAGGAACTCATTGGCGAGATTGATCCTGCGCAAACGAAGGAGAAGGAGAAGACTCTGCTCAAGCAGAAGCAAATACAGAAGATAATCGAGAGCTCCACCAACACCACGAATGCCATCATGGAAGGACTAAAGAGAATGCAAAATTCGACAGCGAGCCAACGAATGCAACGGAGCAGCCAACAGCAACAACACAGCAACAACAACAACAACACAAAGGAGACGGCCTGGCCAAGACAACGTCTCGACAAACGCTTCGGTGAACGTATTCAGGAGAGATCGAGCAGCAACCTCAACCGTCTGCTTAGTAGTCCGTTACCGCAGCGACATTCGCAAGCGCTGCCGGTGGATCTGCTGAAGGAGCCGTCCACCACGCGCAGCAGCATCTCGTCGCTGTCACTGCTCTACAGCGACGTCATGGCCAACATACGCAACATGTTGCAGGCGAAAAACCTCAGCGAGTTGGAGGAAGAGCTACAGCAACGGAAGCTCCAGCGCAAGCGGCTGAAGGATGCTAATGGTGATGCTGATGCTGATGATGATGCTGATGTTGACTTTGTGCTGGTGCCGCCCCCGAAGGTGTTGATCAGGGATGCCGCTACCGATGCGGCAGACTACGGCGAATTTCGGCACCTGAATAAATATTTGAATGAGTTGCAAAGCATTGTCAAGGATTTCGTAGATCCGGCGACCACTGAATTGGTCTTGAATTCGTATGAGTACACCAGCAGCAGCAGCAGCAGCAGCAGCACCACAAACATGCCACCGCTGGCAAAGGAGAAGACAAAGACAAAGGCATCAACAGCGTCTATGGCAAAAACGGGCGATGCCAGCGACGCCAATGATTGGTATCTGATCAACGGCGATGGCAGAATATATCAAACCCATTTGATGGCTCAACAGCGGCCGACAGTGACGGTCTTTCACCGTTTTCCCGACATACCGAATGCGGACTTTCATCTGCGCAACGGTACGGCGGTACAGTCGCCGAAAAAGAAAGTTTAAGTTTCAAGAAGTTTCAGTTTAACAAAGTTTGGGTGATCTTTTGGTTGGTGACTGTTTTAAGGCAGTGATTTTTTAAGCCTTTTTAATGAATTCATTCAGTGATCACAACATTCATTCATTGATTTATTTATTTAAACAATTCTTAGCGATTTTGCTATGCTTTTTTTGAAGAAAAATGTTTGAAAAGTTGAAGTAAATTTTGTTAAGTTTAACAAAAACCACGTCAGTCTTTATTGTATAATATAATTTAGGTCAATCTTTAATTGAATAAATCGATTGGCTGTTATTTTATTATCACGCGAAGAATATGGTTTGAGTCTTGGATGAGATCTCGTAGAAATTGTTGTAGAAGTTTAGCCCAAAACCTACGAACGCAGAATGATGAACAACGGGATTGTTATTGGCCTCATATTTAGTCCTCATTGAAATTTGCCACTGATTTGAAACTGATCAGTTTAAATGACATTTCAGACGATTTCAAACGTCATTCATTAAATACTCATTAACATACATAATTTTTAAAGTTCATTATCGTTTTGATGCTCGATACTTCGGCTCGAAAACTGAATCATCTCAAATGTCTTTATTTTTTGTTTTGTTAAAAAAATATCTTACTCGCTCTGTTTCTCTCTCTCTCTTTGTGTGTTTGTGTGCACAATTCCGTTAGATACAATTAACGACCGCTTAGCTAATTAATATTTATTTGCTTTTTTGATGGATTGAGCCAAGATATTAAAGCGACAACAAAAAGTGGCAGATCAACATTCATCGAAGCATTTGAGACGGATAGACAAGAAGAGAGACGAACAGAAAGGAGAAAAAAAACAAGAGAAAATAACTTCATAAAAATACAGTAAAGAAAACCAACTTCATAAAACTAAAAGTGTTTTTAAAAAAGTTAAAAAAGTTTTAAGAAAGCAATAAAAAAAAAAATAAAAAAAAAAACAAAAACAAAACAAACAAACTAAAGCAAGTTAAAGAAAGAAGAAATAAAAAAAAAATTTAGACTCTCAAAGAGAGCTTTACACCATCGCATGACCTTGGAACAAACTGCATGCAACGCTTACTTTAACAAACGACGATCAAGAAATCCAACAGACGAATAATAACAAGAAGAAGAAGAAGAAGAAGAAGAAGAAGAAGAAGAAGAAGAACCCGGAAAAGTCGCGGCAGTCTTTAGTCTTTAGAAGAGACTAAATTAATTCGAATATTTTATGCTTCGTAGCTGACGCTACGATGTCTTTTGAACAAATGTAACAGGCCGAATCTTAATGATAATGATGATGACGATAATGGCATTAAACCGTGCTTTAGATTTATGAAAGTGTCTAAAAGACCATTACGGCTTGAACGCAATTAAAAAGATCTAGTCTGAAATCACTAAATATTACTTAGTGTTATTCACACAAAAACAAAAACAGACGAGGTTACTTTTTGAATTCTTATGGGGTTTTTTTGAATACGTTTGGAAGATTATTGTGGATTTTATGCTCTTGGGTGGGACTAATGTCCGCACCACAGTTTCAAAGGTCTTGACTCGACCTTTCAAGGGTCATTTACTTTGTGACTAACGCGGTTCGCGTAGCTACGAACTTAAAGGCACATTTTCTTTTGTGGCAAAAAATTGTAGGTACTCTCAGATATTTTGAAACATTTAAAAACATTTATGGTGAAGGTGAAATGAAAATACGAGTAAAAGAATTTTTTGTTAAAATTCATAGCTTTACATCGAAAAATACGCTTTTATTAGTGAAGCGCAGGAGAGAGATTTTTCGAGATTTTGGCGATCTCAATCTCGACTAAAAACAATTTGGAAAGAGACAACTTAACAACAAAAAGTAGTAGACCAATGGAAATATTATCTGCATATTAAAAATATTGTTAGGTTTATAACTCTAGGAGTTGAAAATAACGTGCAATAATATCTGTTATGGAAATAACGGGCGCGCCATCTTTTATATCGGTATGTAAACAATGAATAACTGTGTTAATATTTATCCTATTTATAACATTTACCGTCTGACTTGAATAAACAGGTGTTTGAAACGCCATAGTGGATTCCAATTCATGAATTGGTTCCAAAGAACTGGTTGAAGTGGTAAGAGAGAGTGTTGCCGAGAAGCAACCTGTGCCGTATCGTCACCGCGCCTAGCATTTTTGTACAGTGCCGAACCGTATTTGTTACCGTATATTGAGTGCAATTGACTCAAAGAATTTAGCCGACAGACCGTCTACGTCGCTTGGAATACGGCCGAACAGTCATATACCGACATAAAAGATGGCGCACCCTGTATTTTCAAGAAATTCTCAACTAAAACAGTTTGTCGCAATCGCAGCTTATTCTTGTCGTCTCGATTGAAGACTCAGAATCTTGTTTGAGCTGGAAAATTCCGTTTGTTGTTCTCGTATTTCGTCTCAGAGGCGACAACGCAACGAAACGAAACGAGAATGACAATTTTCTCGTCTCATCACATTTTCTCGTGACGCATTAAATGTTAACTTTTACATAAACTATCGTTTTCTCTTCGGTCTCCTCTTAACTCTTGATTTACACGCTATAAATTGGTGCTCATTTTCGCGTAAATGTCGTGTGAACAAAAAGTGGGCAACATTATTTCTACTGAGTCCAGGATTTTTTGGAATCGTCTCTAATTTTGTGTTTTTCTTTTCAAAATTTGTTCCAACTATGATTGTTTTCTGCAGCAACCACGCCTACAACTAACCTCACCCTATTTAATCCTTAATACAACGAGAATAATAATAATAACAACAACAACAACAACAGTGTGTCTTTTTGATGACATTGACCTCAGCATCGGTAAGAAGAAGTTAAATAAACCGAGAAAACTTATAGAAAAAATGCTGTGAAAACAGACTACAACAACAACAATAAACATACCTAGTAATTAGTAATCGGTCATGCAAACAGAAAACGCAAAAACAACCATAATCCCAACAACAAACACAGAAACACGCAATTCTTTTTATTGTATTCAATTTAAGCGCAGCCCTTGGCGTTGCCAAATCAAACTTAAAGCAAATACATTTGGAAAATTTACAAGAAATAGCGGCGGTAGCGATGAGAGGAAGATGGTCGTCGGTCGGTCGGTCGGTCGTTCGGTTGTGAATACAAATCTTCCACGCAATGCCGAAGCAAACGGTTGAAAAGCCAACCGAAATTACGGCAAAAATATTAGAAAACCAACAACAACAACAACAACACTGTCTACTACATAGTAAATTTTGTATAAAAAAACAACCTTGAATTTTAGAAAAACATGAAGAAATTGCGTCTTCGGGAGGTTTGTTTGCCCAAACAATGCAAAACTTTATATAAATCCACGACAATATTGTTCGTTGTTGCTGTTGTTGTTGTTCTTTACGAAAATTGACATATAGTTTTGTGCTTTTGTTGTCGGCGTTGTTGTCGGTGTTGTTGTTGGTGTTGTTGCTGTTGTTGTTGTATAGGCTTTTAATTTGATGTTAATTGATGTTGTCTTTTTGTTTCTAGTATAAAAGCAATATTCTCTAGTGGCCAAGTTATCAGTTCTATCTGAGACTTCAGCGAAAAATTGTGATTTCCTTAAAAATTTCAAATTAAATAAATATTAATTTAATCGGCAAACTTAAGTGAAGTGTAGTGAGAGATAGAAAAAAAATGGCGAAATTTATTTTTGTTTACTGCGTAATGTTTTTTATTATTATTAACTCTTTATTGCAACAAACAACAGCACTGCCACGCCCACAACCACTGCCACAGCCACGCCCACAACCACTGCCACTCCCCCTACCACAGCAAGCGATTACTGATCCAGACTCCGAAGTTGAAGAGCTAGAAAACGCCTCCGAAGTTGGCGAAAACGAAAAGGACGATTTGAATGGCGCCTCATCACTCGGTTATGGTTACTATTCGTCTCCGTATTTAGGCGGTTACTATGGCGGTTTTGGTGGTGGCGGTTATTATCCGCATTCCTATAGCTATGGATTGGGTAAGTTTATATACTCGTATTGCATAATATAGAGCTTTTCTTTTCCTTTCAGAAAGTGAAGAGGTCTAACTTTATCTTTGACAAGTTTTTTTATAAAGTAGAGAATAAAGTAGTTTTAGAAAAATTTAAAATTTTATTGTATTTCGTTACACAAACACTGAATATTAATTTTTTAAAAAAATGTATTTCTGTGGTCAAACCTTAAAAATTCTTAAAAAGAAAAATTGTATTGAATGCTTTGTGGTTTGTGAAAATTGAAAATCTAATAGACCAAAATAATTGGAAAATATTATTCGTTTTTTTTTTGTAATCGTATACAAAAATTAATTTAAAAAAAAATTATATAAATGCAAATGTTAAAATTAAAATTAATACTAGTTTTTCCATTCATTATTGTATATTTTTTTTATTTTAAAACTCTATTGTTTTTGGTACAGGTTATCCTCACTATGGCGGTGGTTACTATGGCGGTCATCATGGTTATCTCGGCTACCACGGACATTATTTCTAAAAGTTGAGGAGACCCAAAACTATGGACCCATAACAGCTATTTGCTCAATAACCACCAAAGTTTATTTTATTTCATATAAATACATATTTTAAATTTACAAATTATTGTAAAAATTTCTTTTTTTTTGTACATTAAATATTATGAATAATTTCTTGTATTTCATATATATATATTTTAATATTCTTATTTACGCTTCTCTGTAATAACAGACTGTTACACAACAGTGAAGCATTTCTGTTAAGTTTCTATTAAATGAGATTTTTTTTTTTAATTTTTTGTCGAATTAAAACTGCTTTAAAATTTATATTTAAATTCATTCAAAGTGATTTCAACTAATTAAAAAAATTGTGTATTAATTTGATTATATATTTTAGTTGATATTTCATTTGTTTTATTAATTTTTTTTCTACCAGCCTTTGCTGATTTTCAATAAATTTATAATTTTAATTTTGAAGAAAAAAATTTTTATTACAAAATGTTATACAGAATCAATAATAAAATAAATCTGGAACCGGACTGCTCTAGTTTTATGAGTAATACTTTTCAGGTTTTTGTATCGGTACAAGTTATTATCGCATTTAATAACAAAGTACTGTATTTAAAATCATTTCGCGAGCAAACCTTTCTTCCAAAAACCCAAATTACTTGAAATCGAAGATATTTAGCATATGAAATTTAATTTTTTTCCCATTTTATGACGTCTAATGTTAATTGACTTAATTGATGGCTAAATTTGATTTGCGACGAGTTTGGAAATAATTACAATTGAAATTGACATTTTTTGTCACTGATGTCGCTGATGTTTTGTGAAAGAAGATCTTCCAGAAAAAAGACGTTGTTAAAAATTAAAATTCGTCTTTGAATACACAATAAAATATTCACATTTATATTAAATGAGAATCATTATTTTATCGAGAATATATTATATTACTTAGTTTTAACTGAAATAAAATTGAAATAATATTAAACTCTTGAAAAAGTGTGGGTAAAAACGATGCCGACTTTGACTTTACAGTAATGTTAGTACAAATGATGTTGAGGCGAAAAAAAATGTGGACGCAAATGTCGCTACGATTAATGCGCATCATTCGAATAATCCTCATTCAAAGAATCAACTGATGTTGATTCTGAACAATGTTCGAAGGATCAATGTTGATGCAAAAGTCGATATGTTTAATGTTGATTCGTTGATTCGACTTATTTTAGTAGGAACCATTTTTAAAGGTTGAATATTAATACAAATTTTAAACAATCCAAAAGAATGCTATCTTTTTTGTCCTCTCTTAAAATTTAAATAAAATGATGTGATCAGTGCCGTTGTGCATAATCGTTTTAATTTAAAGTGTTACTGACCTGCTGTTTCATTTACGAATTAGTACTGATAATTCCGGTTTTATTTTGCGGTTCAGTTAGCATTTAGCAATTAGTTGTTAACGAAAATCTGAGTCCTTTAATTGCGATTTTCCTTTTCTCCTTTAAAAGTAAAATCGGAAACATCACAAAACAAACAAAAAAATAGACAAAAAACCGCAGCAACATTTTTATTTCGACCATGATTGAATTAATCTGGTTTCAAGTCCGTTTCAAGCACATAAACTTGAACTAAAGTGTTATTATCAACACCCACACGCCCACACGCCCTGACAAACAGCGCCCTCTCACTGCCGCTAACATGAAATAATAACCACAAAATGCAAAAAAAAAAAAATTGGAAACGGGCAAAAAATTTACAAAAAATTTAAATGCGAAATTTAATTACAAACAAACAATTGTAAAAATATTCTATAGCTCAATCGAAAACAACAGAAAATATTAATAATATATATACATATATAAATATTTATAAATATACATTTGTTTATTGTATATATACGTGCACAGATACATACAAACACACATACAAACATATTCTTATACTGAATTAAAACTTCTACAGAAAAAATTAATTGTATTTTTAGGTTAAAAAATCTGCGATGCTTACCCTTCGACTATCAGAGGTAAACACACATACACATACACACACACACACAAACAGCCACACGTATACACCTACATATGAGTATGCGCATACAAACCGCAGCATAAGCTTCCAACCTCAGCGTCGGCGACTCATAGAAGTTTGAGGCGATAAAGGTTGTTTGTTGGTTGATTGCTCTGAAAACTGAAAATGTCTTCAATTTCAATTTTTATCAGTAGCTTCAATTAGAAAATACATATTTTCTCCATTTTCTTGCAATTTTAATTATTTTATAATTTTGAATGATTAGAAATGTATCGGAAAAAGAAAGTTACTTGCTTTTTTGCTTTTAAATCAAGAAGAGAATACCAAATTTTACTATTTCAATTTCAATTAATTCAAGCGAAATTAATATAAATTAGTTAATAATCCGGCATCACTGCGTGGATACACATAAAACAACTTTTCTTTTTTTTTACTAAAGGGCTTTCGACGACTCCGGAAGAATGTTGAAGCCTCAGGAAAATCATTGTTAAAGCCCTTTAGCTCATATTTTTTGCTAATTTTACGATGGTAAAAGCAGGGAAAGAGGTGAGATACACCATACAAGTATACTAAGATCGGGACTAAAAAATAATGTTGGTAAGCTCAAAACATCAAAAGAATATCATTAACTTCGTAACGTCGTCACATCCTTTTGCTTAAAAACAACCAACGAATAAATTGAACCTGCTTTCAAGAGCGTTCAGTGAACTGTAATGAACTGTAATGAAAGTGATGCGGTTTTGATCTGGTTTTTTTTTAAGAATCAGAAGCAAAAAGCATAAAAAAGAAAACATTTTCAACTTTTATTTCTTCTGTAATTCTTCTGAGCAACAATCTTTCCGGTGCTCTGTTTTTATGAAAATCTTCCACGTAATACGTAAACCTTGTCCTTGGACATGTTTTTTTTTATTTATATAGTATTTAAAATTAGTAATATTTCGGTGGTAATATTTATTATACCTTCTAATTTTTTTCTTATTACGATATTTTTACTACCTTATGCTTAATGATAATGATAATGATAATGATAATGATAATGATAATGATAATGATAATGATAATGATAATGATAATGATAATGATAATGATAATGATAATGATAATGATAATGATAATGATAATGATAATGATAATGATAATGATAATGATAATGATAATGATAATGATAATGATAATGATAATGATAATGATAATGATAATGATAATGATAATGATAATGATAATGATAATGATAATGATAATGATAATGATAATGATAATGATAATGATAATGATAATGATAATGATAATGATAATGATAATGATAATGATAATGATAATGATAATGATAATGATAATGATAATGATAATGATAATGATAATGATAATGATAATGATAATGATAATGATAATGATAATGATAATGATAATGATAATGATAATGATAATGATAATGATAATGATAATGACAATGTTAATGATAGAGTTAATGTTATTCGCAATTTTAATGGTTTTGCTTGGACTATATCTGAGTGAGTCTTTGGAGCTGGAAACAATGATGCAGTCAAGCGTGTAGCAAGCAGTAAAAGCCACTACAAACATTACCAAAAAAAAAAGGAGAACAGGAAACAAAATGTATGACTTTTCAAAACTTTAGAAAAATTAGAAAATTCAATAAATTAAAAAAATAAACATTAATCAATGACAAGAAATTATATAAAGTTAAAATTAAAGCCAAAATTCTAGACAGATGAGAGCAATGCAAAATTAATATTATTTAAGCCGTGATTTTTTTTCTTATTATAAAAATTTAAATTGATTTTTTCATGGTAGCATGCAAAATTTGTTTAATTAACTGTATTTATATTAGATATTTCATTACTTTTTAAAGCTCAATCAATAAGATTGAGAAAAAAATTGTTATTCATATTTATTTAATCTAAAATTCATATGATAAAAAATTGATAAAATTAAGCATTTTATTGTTTAAGTACTTTTAGATTTTTAAATTAAGTGGTTTTTACCAAAAACAATGGTTGTTCACATTTATTCAATCTAAAATTTATTAAATCGAAATAAAAAAAATCAAATTAAGCATTTTATTGTTTAAGTGCTTTTAGTTTTAAAACAACCAAAATTCTAGTATTCCATTAAATAGTATGTGAAAAAGTATTTTATACCTTGAACCTTAGGAAAAATTTTATAAAAAATAAGCTGACGGTTGAGCATTTAGCATTCGCTTCTCAGAATTAAAACGTTGCAGTTTGAACCGCAATACGAGTATAAGAAGATTTTAAAAACGCAAACACCGTGCAGCCATAATGATTTGGCATCACCGACTGAATTATAAATGACAGATTTGATAGATGTGGCTATAGCAACATGGCTGCCACAGACTGTCAAAATCGACCCGTCTCTATTGGAAAACTCTTTATATTAGTTTTAAAGTTTTCGAATAAAATTAATGTATTAAATAAATTATATTGGCCCGTTAAATTTTTTTCTTTTGTTTTAGGCCCGCTCCCAAAAAAGTTTTCCCATCTTAAAACTCTTAGCAAAACTTACTACTCGTATTAAAGCGCCTTCTAACCGCAAGCTCAAGAAGATTTTATTATATGTAGCTTCAAAGGACACGAATTGAAAAGAAGTGAGGTCGCTATAGTAGATTTCCACTTTTGTTACGACTTCGCTCCTTCCCATAAACCGACTATTTTTAAGCTATCAGTTAAAATATCATCTAATTGAAATTATAAAAACTGCGTGAAACGATAACAAGCATAACAATACCGAAGTGCGATAACAATGTTACCCAAATTATGAGTTATGAGTTATCTGGATTTGATAAGGTCTTATGTTATGATACAATAAAGTCTTACGAGCTACAAATTGTCACAATTTTAGAGTTTTTTAATATGCTAATGTACTATGGAGGAATAATTTATTGTATTATAGCAGAATAATAACTCTTTTCTTTATACGTATTATAACGAATAACAATAAAAAACTTAGCAATTTTAAAAATACTGCAAAGAAATCAAATGGGTGAGTATTCTAACAATATCTCAAAACGATCTATAAGTTATAAGTCATAATACCGACATACATACATACATAATAACATTTGAAACTAAATAAAAAATTAATAGATACGGGAAGGACATAGCGACGGCATTAGTTAATTGAGACGACTACAAAACTTTCACGTTTTTAAAATTTATTACCTCATTTTTTGAGTAATTTTTGTATAATGCTATGGCATTATGGTATTATGGTATGGAATTATACTATATGAGGGTTCTTTATATTCAACTCTCCATTTACGTATATAAAAATTCTTTTTAATGTCGCCACGATTTCAGTTTCAAAAGCGATTTCACCGACTTCTCATACGACAATCTCATACGACAGGAATGAGATTCTCCATATTCTCCATAACTTTATTCGCAATCAGCTTTAATCATATTCATTGCATAAACGTATCCAGCAATTTGGGACGTATTGCCAGAGGACTTCCCGCGACAATCAGGCAGTTCCCATACACTGTAAGAATGCACATCCGCAATGGGCAAAGCAAACAAAAAAAATTGTGTGGGGCAGCTCTCATCGGCACCAGCTGGCTTCTGACAGCAGCTCATTGTCTTTACGAGTGAGTAAATCGGGTTTAATAGATGAGACCATGAACGATTTTTTTTACTCTATCACAGTGCAATAGCTATTGAAGTATATCTGGGCTCGCTTTTTATAGACGACGCCAAAGTAGCCTACAAAGTGCCAATCTCAAACATTGCAATTCATCCAAATTTTCACAAAGGTTACTTTGGTGATGATATTGCTCTGCTGAAGATTCCGCCCATTGAGTTGTGTGAGGAATTAGGAATCGTTCCACTGCCAAAAATACAACCTGCCTACTCCACCTACGAGAACTACGCTGCTAAAGGCAGCGGGTGGGGTGCCATAAATGATGAGGGAGTTCATCCGAAGAGATTGCAATGGGGACGTATGCAAATCTTGAGTAACGAAGAGTGCGGACTTGTTGATGTCATGAATGAATTACTATGCACGGCTACAAATTCGGATTGGGCGACAATTTGTCCGGGAGACTCAGGTGGACCGCTAATTTTGGAGAGTACTGGTGAATTGGTAGGCATAGCATCTTCTGGTGATCCTGAAAGTTGCGAGCGCGGAGAGCCAGCTATTTTTACCCGGGTTACCAGTTACCTGGACTGGATTAAAACGGTTTCTGACATCTTTTATGAATGAGAGGAAGCAGCTACAAACATTAAAAAAAGCAACTACATATTGCAAAATAAACCTAAATTGTTTATTACAGATGGTAAAAGTGTTTTTTAGAGAGAGTATAGAAGGAGATGAGTAGAGAAGAGGAGTATACAAAGAGTAGAATAGTGTAAGTCCACCGTAACAAAAACTGCAATTATAAGAGAACAAGTAGAAGTTCATTCTACATTCATCATTCATCAAATTTCTTACATGCGGCCCGCACAAAATTTTTGTATTTATAAAACTCTCTTATGAGATTATATAGTCTTCAACAGCGATAAAAACTTTATTATCGAACATTTAAAACAGCATATCTCGAAAATCTGACGTGATTCTGAGTGGAATTTAGTTTGAGTTTAAAAAGACTTTCAAGAAGTCTTCAAAACCCTTCCGGAAAGTACTTAACCGGTTTCTATTTTAGAAGATCAGTACAATTTTATCGACCTGTGTTCGATAACGTTATAACGTTCGATCGACCTGTCTCGAAAGTTATAAGTTATGTAATAAGAAGACGAAAGAACATAATTAAATAAAAATTCACACCGATCATGCATCATTCTCCAACGACTGATTGCATTGCCTAAAACTTCAACACTTAATTATTAATTTTATTGTTTTTTTTTGAGATTTCTTTAGTTAAAAAATGAAGAGACTTTTAGGTTTTTTCCTGCTGGAAGGCATAAATGATTGCAATATTCATGGTTGATTTAAGAATGGTTGCGGTCAAAAAGAAAAAGACAAAAATTTTGTGGTGGTTGTTGTTGTTGTTGTGTAGTTGTTGACTATTGTTGCACAGAATTAAGATTTTTGATTTTTTTTTTTTTGGTATTTCTTATGCCTCGGATGTCTTCATTTCAATTGCTTAAGAATTGTATTATTATTATTTTTTGACTTTTTTGAAATTTTTGGCATTCTTAACATTTCGCTACGATTTTTTCTTTTAAATATTTACTAAGATTTATCGTATTTATTTCATTTTTGAAACGTATAATATTTGTTCTTAAGAATAGCTGGTGTTAACCTTAAGCTGACTTTTATTAGAGACTTAAAATAATTTCAAAATTTATATTTAGAAAAATCTTTATTCAACTTCTTTCCATTAAGTCGATGCAATATTTTTACACGTTTTGTCGTGTCTCCAGAAGCGAAAGAGAATCAAAACTATTTGAAATCAACAACAAAATGCACTCAAAACAAAACCTTTATTTCTCCATTAGATCGATCATCTTTTCTTTAATTCATTCGTGGTCTCAGTCATTCATTCATTCGTGTATAATAAAATCAAAATTCATCCCTTGAAAAAATTTATTTATTTAAAAAAAAGTAAAAGTAAAAGTTAAAGTAAAATGATTCCATAGCAAGAGATTAAGCTGATTAAGTTGATAAAAATCAAATCCACAATTAATTGTATTGTATAAAATAAATATTCTTTGAATAAAAAAACAATACATTTAAATAAATTTATTTGTTTGTATTTTTTTTGTTTATTAAAATTTTATTAATTTTTTTTACCAACTATTTAAAAATTTAATTAGAAATTAAAGCTACAAAATATTTGCGTGTGAGTAATTTTTTAGCAAATTACTATTTTAAATTCTCAAACATGCGCCTCCAAAAAAAAAAAAAAAAATTTAAATGTGCAACAAGGAAAATGCAAACGAACTCGTACAACAACAAAAAGTTAAAGACAAAATACATTGTATTTTTTTTTTTTAATCTATAGCAATTTCGTTTAAACAAAACAAAAGTTGTATAAATTGAAAATTAAAAAAGCGAACAATTAATTTCTTGGAAGAATATGAAAAGTCGTATGCATACGGCCGCTCAATATTTTTACCGAATGATCCACACTGATTTCTACTGATTTCTACTGATGAATTTCGCAATCGATCGACTCTTAACGTTTCGTGGATTTCACTGATTGATAATTAATTTTATGGAGATGATGAAACTATTATTAGTACCTTCGTTTTTATGTTTTAAGTTATTTATTGTACACTTTTTACTTTTTATACTTTTTTAATTTGAGAGAAATTGTGAATCATTTATTGCACAAAACGGTTTTGTGAAGTTGTTGTTTTTTTTTTAATCAATAAAAAACGACTTGGTATAAAAATGAGATTAATTTTTATTGCCCTTCAACCAGCCGCCAGTCAAACAGCATCCAGTCTACCAGACGGATCCGTAAATACAGTTCAAGGTCGTTGTACAGAAACAGAAAAAGAAACCCAAAACAACAACAATAACAACAGTACATATACGTAAGTTTAAGAAGAAGAAGAAGAAGAGAAAAACAGTGTGTATTTTTTCATTTTGGAAAATTTTTTTCTGGTATTAAAAGTCAGGAAATGTTGTTATTGAATAAAATCTTTGGATAAAACAAGATAAAAAACATATAACAGAAAATGCAGAAATGAGTTTTGAAATTTTTTTAGAGTTAGAGTTAGTTAGAGTTCTCTCTCATCCTTTAAATTAACACATTTTTTGTTTTAAATTCCAAAATTTCAAATCAATGAATTTATCATGATGTCGATTGTACAACAAATAACTTGGCCCAGAGTAAACAAAATCCTGAAGAATTCTTTTTTGCATGAACTTCCGCCACGCCTCTTCTCGCTTCTGTGCTAGTTCTTAATTTTAAATTGCTGCAGCGAGAATGCGGAAATTCTTATTTTTAATGAAGATGAAGTAAGATCATTATTTCTGGGTAGAAACAAATGACTCGAAGGTAAACAGGATAAAGTTAAAAGGAATTCTAAAAGAAACAAGAAAAATAAAATAAATACGTAAAAATATGTACGTATAAATATGTATATAAAATAAATATAAAATACACTAATAAAAATATTTATAAATACATTCGATTGACCTTAATTATCTTCTTTTATAATAGACTTTCTTTACCGTGGTTTTATTAACTTTGTGAACTCTCCAGGATTGATAACTGTCATAAACTCTGACACTTGAAAAAAAACAAAGTGTTGAAAATGTCAATTTTTGAGGGATTAAGAGTTAAACCGTTTTCTATAGACCAGTTTGAGGCCATTGCAGTCAACTCACCTGAAAAACTGGAACTTCCTCTATAGTACTCTCCTGTTCGATGTTTGTGAAATAGATATTTAATTGATTTTAATCTCTATAGAGAATAAGAAACAAGTTAATTGAATAATATGTTATTCAAACGGAATAATAACCTAGATAAGTGTTAAATTTAAAGCACATTGTGATATAAATTTCAATTTAAAATTAATTTAAAGCCGATTACAAATTAAAACAAAAAAATTAATTTCCGGTAAAGATTACGCCCAGATCCGTATAAATAAGATAAAAATATTGTTTTAACATAGAAAAACATAGAAAAATAAAGTTTTAAAAGTTCCAAAACACTTTAGCAAATAATTTAAATAATAATAACTCAAATATTTCAGTTTCATAAAGGAAATACTACGGACTTAGCTGGATATAAGCTTAGTTAAATATTTTTTTTAAAATTAAAACATAAAACAACTAAGCTTTATACGTATTTGTCGTTATGACAATTAAGTTTAATTTTAATTTAGATTTTACGCGCAAAAAAAAAAATCTGTGACCAACTTTGAGCCCTTTCTTAAGGCCCGATTGTTCGGTCATTTTACTTTCAATGGAATTTCGCACATTCCTACGAAAAGGCATTTCTTGAGAAGCGTGAAACTCGACCAAAAACAAAAGAAAAAATTTCCAGCTGACAATTTAGAGGCCCCGATTTTCATTTTCCGGTTGCAAAAAGTTATAACTTTTTATGCGTTGCGTGGTTTCGCCTGAAATGCGAATACGTGCTGTTGCATTAAGAATCATTAAAACTGACAACGACGACAACGACAACAACAACGATAACAGCAGCAACAGTAGTGCATTCGATACGGCTTCAGATTGCAACGTGCGTGTCGATGTGTCAACGGACGACAAACGCAAAAACTGAGAGATGCTTCTTTTGATAACGACTGAAAATTCTGTGCTAATTCTGTTGTTTTTTAGACACTACGCGTTTCATGAGACACGTTTTATGGATCCTTATACATTTTTTTGGTATTTTGTCTTATTTTCTGTTAAATTATTCCAGGCGTTACGCGCTATAAAATCGTATTAAAAACGCATCTAAAAGCAACAGCAAAAATTAAAACAATAACAAGAATAAATGGTTAAAGAATTGTCACTCTTTTAACAAAAACAATTCACTTTTTCAATGCACTCTGAATATATTTAACTCACCTTCGTTTGGTGAATCATCTTCTTGTCATCATCGTGGTGAGTTTCGAACGAGTACTAGTGCTCGCATTCCGGCACCTGAGCGAGAAACAACTACCTCTTGCCGAATAAGCTCTGAACTTGTTACGCTTCTTTTGTTTTAATCTGCAGCACGGGCTGGCTAAAGGCGTGTTTTTGTTGTAGTAATTGTTGTGTTGTTGTTGTAGTTATGGTTTGTGTTTTTGTAGCAATCTTTTTCACCCCTTTTGATTTCGTATTTTTCTTTTGTTTTTTTTTTTTTTTGCTGCAAGCAACACAGACCCAAAACGTTTTAGGCAAAAGTTCTGAGGTTGTCTGATTTGTACGCATGCGTACGTCGCGCTTGTGTTGAGTTATTGTTGTTGCTACTGCTTGTTGTGTTGTTGTGGCTCTCAGCTTCGACTATAAATACCACATGCAGCTCCGTGGAGTTGATTATTTGATGTTTTAAATCGAGCGAGTTCGGTTCCTCGAAGTTCACGAAGGAGTGAAGAAGTTCCACAAACTGCTCCAACGAAGCAGCACAACAACAACAAAAACAACCACAACAACAACAACAACAAGAGCTCAGTGATTTGAAAAACTTATGCGGGTGTACGTGCGTGTGTATTTTTAAAAGATTTTTTTGATCTGCAGGAGATAATATTAATAAAAATAATGTAATTTTTGTGTGGAAAAAGGAACAGACAGAGTCGTCTAGTGGCCAATTATTTGTATTATCTCTTTTTAGTTCTGTACTAAAAAAACGTGTGAACAACTGAAATTGCACTAGATTATCTTTTTTGGTAAATGACAGTAACACCAACAACAACACAAGAATGGTGAGTGGGTAGAAAAAATATTTTTCGAACGATGTTTGCAAGACGAAAACTGTGTCAAGTGTTTGAGTTAAGAAGCTAATTTAAGGCAATAAAAAAAACAACAATCGCTAATAAAGAGAACAATAATACTAACAACAACAACAACACACAAAACGTCAGAAAATCAAAACGATAACGTAAGCTTAGTAGTTTTTATTTTAAGAAAATGACAGCGATGGAAAATAAATTGGGTGCCATAACTTCTTTACAAAGAAATAACAAATTACATCTTGCTCTTCTACATCTAACCGCTCTACCCCCGGTTTTTTTTTTGGTATTTTTTGGACGCTTTAGAAGAGTCAATGGTGTAGCGTTAATGATATATCAGAAGAAATTTGTGTCATTTAGCATAAAATTAAAGTGCGTCATTAAATATGGTGCATACATAATAATACTAACACGAAAGGTTCTTTTTTGGGTACTGGAATACATGAGAACTTTTAGATAGTACGAGGATTATCTTCTTTACTAATCCATTTTATACATTCATGAAAAAGGATTAAATAAATCTCATTGCATGCTCATATGTTCAATATATTTAGGCATAATTTTAAAATTTGAATAATCCGAAATTCATTTATTTATTAAGAAGATATAAAAGGTATAAATAATTACACGATATCTATACTAATATTATTTTATATAAATCTCAAAAAATATACAGTCTAAAATGGAAAATAATTCATGATTTTGAAATTTTACTAATCCAAAATTTATTCAAAAGATATAAGAAGTATATATAATTACAAGTCTAAAATTGAGTACCTATAATTAATGATTTTGAAATTTTACTAATCCAAAATTTATTCATTAATTAAAAAGATATAAGAAGTATATATACATAATAACATGATATTTAATATAAATCTCAACGTACATACATCAAGTCTAAAATGATGAAAAATTCTTAGCCAAATTACAAATTTAAATTATTAGAAATTATTTTAAATTTTCAATTATGAGCAAAAATTTTATTTTATTAATTTTATTCATTATTGCCATAATTCCTAGAAGAAGAAGGTTTTACTGAAGAACAGACTTGAATTTACATATACGTACAAAATGCCATCTGAATTGAAGTTTCTGATTACAAAATAGGCAAAAAAGTGGAATTGGAGAAGGAAAAGAGAGAGGAGAGAGGGAAGGGGAGACTAAAACTCTAAAATGCATAAATTTTGCTATTGCTAAATATTGCCAAAGTTTTGTTATGCTTTTTCTTCGACTTCACTGACATGACTTGACGTCAACCGGAACTTCAATATGACGTTCCATCAAGTCATATCCGTTTGCAAGATGATTTTGTAGGAGGTAGGAATGTGTGTGTGTGTGTGTGTGTGTGCGCAGTGTTAACGTACAGTGTTCGCGTATTAATACTTACTAATCTTGTACATATTTTGCAATTATTAAGAGTGCAAAATATGTACAAGAGTGCCGAGTTTGGAATTGTTCTAATCCCAAAATTAGTCAATTTAAATATTGTGTAGGTGTGTGTTAATGCTTGCTTCTTCTTTTTTAATCTGATTTTAGTTTTTTTCTTTAACTTCAAAACCTTAAAAATATTAAAACTTGTTAAAAAATGCTAAAATTTTTTTGAATTAAAACTATTTTCAATGTAGAAGGTTGATAAGTATTTGCCTTAATTTGGTTAACTTATTGTTTTTGTTGCTGTTGTTGTTATTGATTATTGTTAAAATAATTTAAATGTGACCGAAGCTGAACTGGATTGAAAAAAATTGCGCATTTATGGTGAAGTACTGCATTCTCCAACAAAGTTAAAGTTAATCTTAGAGAAAATTAAGATTTTTATTGAATTTCTCCTTTTTTTGCGATGTTAAAGCCACAGAATAATTTCAGTTTATTCTTGTGAGCTCTCTCGTTCCCATCGAAGGCGCTGATAATGTTAACTAGGTCTAAGAATACCTGCTTCTTATGCCAAAGAAACTAATTTAGAGTCCTCTAAAAGCATATTTTGGTACAAAAACTTATATCCAATAAATATTTTTTGTTTTTTTTTTTTATTGTTTTTTTGACACTAAAGGCTTTAAAGAATGTCGTCAACTTGTCAATTATTAATGATAATTATGTCTAACCACGATGCTAATGAATATAATAAAGAAGTTGACCAAGTGACCGAGTTTAGCTGAAATTATTATTGATTTTTTTCCATTCTACGAAATTATCGAATGACTGAGAATTAATCCGCCTCAAATCCTTAACCGCGCGTCAGTAATGCGGTCAGTAATGCGTTTGACATTTGAGTTTGGCATTGACAGTTTGAAACAAACAAATTGAGGACACTTAGAATTATAAACTCTCTTGCTTTACTTAATTAAGGTTATTTTTTTATGGAATTTTTAGTGTTTAGATAAAAATAAATACCAACATTCATCATTAATTTTGCCCAAAAATTGTCTCGATTTTCAAAAATAATTCATTCAAAAATAATTTCAAAAATAATACGAGTATATTTTGACATTTAAATCAATTTGGATAACATTATTATACAACATCCAGTAAGTTATGGTGTTGCATCGTAAAGTGAATACGAAAATTTAACGAGTGAACACTGTAGAAAGCATGTTTGTCGATATGGAAAAAGTACGAGAACCCACAGAATTTATTTAACACAAGATTCTTTTTGTTCTCCATGAAAAATATTGACTTCTTTTTTCTTTTCTTTACATGATCTATAATGGCGTAGGTGCTGGCGCGCCATAGCTTTATTAATAAATAGTTATGCGTTGATGTTCTACCATCATCGCTGTATGATAAAATTATTAATTTGCTTTTATATGATTTTAATTCTAATTTACATGACATCATAGCATTTGTATGGTTGAATTTTACGAATATCAAGTGGCAGATAACCATAAACAGTAACAAAATATGATTTCGTTTCGTTTCGTTACGTTTTAGTAAATTTATAGCATCTTTCGAACCGATGTGGGATACTCTCTAAGAAGCTCTCATCAACCGTCATTAGTTGAACTTAATTTGTCTATGTTATTTGTCTATGTTGTCTATGTTGTTAATTTGTCTTAATTTGTCCACTTCAAACGGCCACTTCTAAACGACTTTTAAACGAGATAATGTTTAATCTTTTTGATTTTTTCTTCACCAAATCTTTCCCAGTCCTTTAAAGAGTAATTCTTTACAATGTTCTTCATTCACGGTATTAACTGTGGCTTTATATACTTCGCCTTTCAATTCTATTTTAAGGTTTTTATCATTAAATCCTTGGCGCCAACATTTAATCATTCTGCTGCCGAAAATGATTAAATGATGTGACCTTTTTAAAACAAATTTTGTAAAATTAATACAATCGTTTAAATAATTCAGGTTCTACTTATTATAATTAATCATTTTCCTTACCATTATTCTAATGATTCTATCTGATTTTGACCCCCTACAGCTCTCTCAGCTTCCCTGATTTCTGCCCACACATAATTTTTTTTTTTTGTTTTTTTGATTTGTCATTTCCATTCAACGAAGCACGATTGAACGAAAAGTCAGCTGTACAGCAATCAATTGCGTCTAATCATTCTCGATCAAACGAGTTCACTGACGTTAGTGACAGCAACAACAAGAACTTAACGAACATATCGCACGTATTATTTATGTTTTGACAAATACTGATATAATTCGAAATGAATTAAAAATGCATTCAAAACGAAACTTACGATGTCATTTAATATTAATGAGTTTATTCACTGCTGACAATGAATCAGATTTATTTTGAATATTTTTTTTTGTTTTGCTGCGAGGTATTCACATTCTCTTCTGAAATTAATTCGAACGTCATTCATTCAAAAACCCACACGATAATATTTGTAATATTTTTTTCATTCCTTCTTTTTTCAGAAATCCAAACTGATTGGTATTTTTTTGCTTGTCTTGGCCACACAATGCAGCGCTCAGTATTACTACGATGTACCTCAATCGAAGGGTTATGACTATCCCATACCTGAGAAGCCATTTCCAACGCCGGAAGAGCAAAAAGGTTATCAGTATCCAAAGCCTTCAGTACCATTTCCGCCGCCACCGCCGCCGCTGCTGCTGAAACCAGAACCAACTAAAGGTTACTCATATCCAAAGCCATCGGTACCATTTCCGGAACCAACGAAACGTATAACCTACGCACCATCGCCGCCACCACCACCACCACCGACACCGACACCGACTAAGGGCTATTCATATCCCAAACCTTTAGTGCCGTTTCCAGAACCAATTCGTCCTGCTCTACCACCGCTACCGCCCGCGCCGGTGTCAACGAAAAGCTATTCCTATCCGAAGCCATCGATACCCTTTCCGCCAGTCCCAACCGAACAACCCCCGTCCAAATATCTGCCACCAGAGCCATCAGTAAAGGGCTACTCTTATCCTAAACCCATAGTTCCGTTTCCTACGCCACCTAAGCCCGTGAAAATAGCCACAAAACCACCGCAGCCAAAATACCTTCCTCCTCCGGAGCCCACGAAACCACCACAGCCGAAATATTTACCGCCACCTCAAAAGCTCACCACGAAGGCACCCAAAACAAACTATTTGCCACCCCCAGAGGCCACAAAATCACCACAACCGAAGTACCTACCGCCACCCACAGTCAAATATATTCCACCTCCCGCCCCTCCCAGACCAACACCACCGCCACAACCCAAATATTTGCCTCCCCCACAACCCCTAAAACCTCCGAAATCCAAATATATTCCACCACCCCAACCACCAACGAAGGGTTATTCCTACCCCAAACCTCAAATCCCATTTAGCGAACAATCAAAACCCGTGAAGCCAACGCCCCAAACGAAAGGCTATGCCTATCCTAAGCCGTCTATTCCCTTTCCACCACCACCGCCAGTAACAAGCAAAGGTTATTTGTATCCTACACCGTCTGTACCCTTCCCCAGCAGGGCACCAGACCCGAAATACCTGCCCCCTTCCCCGCAACCGAAACCGACGCAACCGCTATATCTGCCTCCACCCAAACCCACAAATCCCCCCAAATCCCAATACATTCCACCACCTCCACCGCCGAAATCCACTAAAGGCTATTCTTACCCGAAGCCCGAAATTCCTTTCACCGACAAACCGAAATACCTACCCCCTCCTCCACAGCCCTCTGCAGGGTATTCATACCCCAAACCAGCGATCCCATTCCCCTCGCCCACGAAGTACGAGGAGCCCAAGCGAATAGGCTACGAATATCCCAAACCGGAAATTCCTTTTCCTCCACCGCCCGCGGCCTCGATTAACGGCTACAGCTATCCCCAACCCGTGATTCCATTCGCCTTCTAAAACAACAAATTAGTCAGTGTAAAATTAAGTCTATATCTTAATAGTTTTAATGTAAAATGTAAGCAATTTTATGTACCTAGATCCATGGCTGGTGGTCTCTTCAGACACGAATTTCATGAATGTTATCATTTGAAAGTTTTATCAAAAAACGGGAAAACATTTCGAGATATTTTGTACGATATTTACTTTATATTTTGTTACGAGTATATTTATAATGTTGATTCATTTATTTAAAACTAATGTGATTAAGAATAAAATATTTTGAAGTCTTAATATTTTGGTCAATATTGGTCAAACGTTTTTTGAAGATTAACAATTTTCTATTATTTTTATCTACATACAAAATAAAAAAAACCGCAAAACTAGTTTTAATTAAAAAATTAATTGCTTCATTAAAAACGAAGAAGACAATAAATACTCATTGGCGCGTCTCACATACCTAACAGCCGCATTGGTTTAATGAACTATACAGGTCTTGTTATCCCGTTTATTAAAAAAACGGGATTTTGTTAAACTTTGAATCGCAACTAACTTCATAGTTGCATAGTATCTCAAACGTAGCGTGTTATAATATGTACAAGCTATGTTTTTTTAATAAACTGTATAGGTTTTGCCCATACAAAATCGAAAATCCCAGTTTCATCTAGGTTTCTATCAAGGTTATGGGGAAATTTAAAGAATTTTCCCCTTTCAGAAAGGGGATCAACCGAGAAACGTCATATGTGCTTGCTGAAATCGAACAAAAAAGAGCGCGAAAATTTCAAATAAGCTGAAGCTGTTTTTATTTGTTGTTTATTTGTTTTATTTGATGTCAAATAGTTTTTGACGTTTAAAAATTCCCCAACGTTTTTTTAATGAACAGAAAACCCAGTATTTTTTTTGAATGCGTGAAGTTGGCTACATTTAAAAAAACGAGGGAATTTTAAAATTTCCTCATAGCCTTATCCTCATACCTACCTCATACCACATACCTAAACCTGGGTAAAACCGGGATTTTCGACTTTGTATGGAGAAAACCTATACAGTTCATTTAAACACGGCTAACGTCGCTCAGTCTGTCAAATAGTGTTACTTCTAATTCCATTCCATTTCATACTCCTTAATATTATAGCCTAAAACGATGCTATCCTAAGCAGAATTTTCGTTAACAATAGCCATAAAATTGTTGTAGTCTCGTGGCACAAAATTATTCGACACTTCTGCATACTTTTCGGCTCCAAACTTTTTTAATATCAACATCAACTCATTTTCAAATTCTGTCGAAAAGACAGCAATAGATAATTGTGCATAATTTCTTTGATAAATACTCGATCGTATTTATTACGGTATATTTATAAGTTTCGTTTATAATGAATTATAATGATTTGATAAGAAGGAGACAATATCTTAGGTTCTGGTGAACTGACGACGAATCAGTATCTATGACGACGATATACACGACGGCGATTGGTCCTGTAGCTGTATCCTGTGCTGGGCGAGAAGCTATGGGCCGGAGCGACATTACTGGCAGCCGACTCGTGGTATTCGATTTGTTGTTCCGGTGCTGATTGTGCATATTGTGCCGCTGCAAATTGCGGTGCTGGCACTGAAGCAGCGGCGGTAAAGTGGGCGGCAGGTTCCGGAATGGCAAACTGCTGAAGTGATGCCGATTCGTAGTTGGCGACGGGTGCTGAAGCGGCAAATTGTGGAGCTGAAACGGATTCATAGTGCGCCGACTGTTGTGGCGCATCGACGGAGTACGACTGATACTCGGTGGGCGCTGTCTCGTACTGGGCCACTGGAACCGAGGCAGCAGAATGATGTGGTGGCAAGTATTCAAGAGACGCTGATGGGGCGTGATGATTTGGTGGCAAATAATCGTTGGCCGGCAAGTGGCTGACATCACGACGATGGCGATAGACAACGTGTCGTTGACTCTTATAATGGTAGCCAGTTTCAGCGGAGAAAGTGTGAGCTGGCAATGGTTCTGAGGCAGCGGCCTCATTAGCCGAAGCGGCAGCATAGTTAGCAGTCTCATGGTAATTGTATTGAGCCGCTGATGCTGCTGGAGTTAGACTTACCGAAGCAGCGGGAGCGGAAGCAGCAGAATAATAATTCTGACCAATCGCAGGAGCGGCAAAATTTATTGCCGGAGCCGAAGCAGAAGCAGCAGGGCTGTAAGAAGCAAACGGAACTGGGGCTGAGGCTGCCGCATGGTACGACGTGGCTGGAGCTGGAGCTGAAGCTGCGTAGTTGTAGCTTTGAACTTGAGTAGGAGCAGATGCTGCAGCGTTATAACTCTGATCAGTGGCGGCAAAATTTATTGCCGGAGCCGAAGCAGACGCAGCAGGGCTGTAAGAAGCTAACGGAACTGGGGCTGAGGCTGCCGCATGGTACGACGTGGCTGGAGCTGGAGCTGAAGCTGCGTAGTTGTAGCTTTGAACTTGAGCAGGAGCAGATGCTGCAGCGTTATAACTCTGATCAGTGGCGGCAAAATTTATTGCCGGAGCCGAAGCAGACGCAGCAGGGCTGTAAGAAGCTAACGGAACTGGGGCTGAGGCTGCCGCATGGTACGACGTGGCTGGAGCTGGAGCTGAAGCTGCGTAGTTGTAGCTTTGAACTTGAGCAGGAGCAGATGCTGCAGCGTTATAACTCTGATCAGTGGCGGCAAAATTTATTGCTGGAGATGAAGCAGACGCAGCAGGGCTGTAAGAAGCAAACGGCACTGGGGCTGAGGCTGCCGCATGGTACGACGCGGCTGGAGCTGGAGCTGGAGCTGAAGCTGCGTAGTTGTAGCTTTGAACTTGAGCAGGAACGGGAGCAGACGCAGCAGCATTGTAGACGCCAGAGGATGCTGGAGCTGATGCGGCTGCACTGTAAGAGACAGCTGGATTAGAAGCGGCAAAGTTATAACTTGGAGCGGGAGCTGAGGCGGCCGCATTGTAGGACGCCGCCGGGATTGGGGCAGAAGGGGCTGCACTATAAGTGTGAGCAGGAGCAGAAGCAGAAGCGGCCAAGTTATTACTTTGAACGGGTGCTGAAGCCGAGGGTGCTGAAGCCGAGGGTGCTGAAGCCGAGGGTGCTGAAGCCGAGGGTGCTGAAGCCGAGGTTGCTGAAGCCGAGGGTGCTGAAGCCGAGGGTGCTGATGCCGAGGCTGAAGCAGATGCGCAGGCGGTGGCGGAGGCGGTGGGGGTGACGACAGTCTTGCAAATTTGTGCCTCCGCCGGTGTGGAAGCAGCTTCACTGTGAGAATGATTTGCGGCCGGAACAGAGACTTGAATGCGTTGACTTGGGGCGGATTGAAGCTGAGAGCTTAGTGCAGGCGATGAGTATTGCGGTTGAGGTGCGGAGGCAGCAGCATGGTGTTGGTGGTCAGGCGGCAGGTACTGCGTCAAATGGCTGACATCGGCGGAGACAGCTGCGAGTAAGACTGCCCAGACGACGGCGACTTTGAGAGTGGACATTTTCTATAAAGTCAACAAAAAGTTATTACAATCCTCGTGATATTCGTAATTTCAGGATGGTCAATGGACGACGCACCATTTTACTTTTTGCAGCTGGAAAATTTGCAGTTAGCGATTTAGCGCGAGCGACCCTCGCGATTACAGAAGACTCGCGATTAAATTATAATGATATCGGCTGCTAGATTTCGGGCGCTTTTATAGCATTCGGACGCGCTGTGTCAATGCGGGCGTCTTCAATGCATTAATTAGCGCGTTTTTTCAAACTAGAAGAGCAGAATTTATGGCAGCGTAGCGTCGCGCAAATGCATAGATTTTGCAAGCCGGTTTAGTTTCGTTCTGAGACAAAGTCCCGGCCCCTGCAACGACCGGGTGGAGGGATCGACACAAAACATATATTTATATATTTATAAAAACTATTTGATAATCGAATGCAAACTCGAAAATGTTCGCAACCGGTTGGTTACTGTTTAAAATAAAGAACCGAGGCATTATGCTGAAATATAAAATGTCAAAATGTACATCGATCAGGAAACAGGATTTATGCTATTCCTTTGCAAACCGATTGCAAATGGATGTTCTAGGAACGATGTTTGAGTTTTTAATGAGTCGCCATTAGTAGCTGATGGTGAGATGCTGAGGCACGCAGCGCTGTTTGCTTCAGCACCAAATAAAAATTCTAAAGAAAAATAAAATAAAATAATATAAAAATGTTTATTTGAATTGATTCTAAAGTGCATGAATGGATGCTTTCGTTGTAGCTTTTCAAGTTTTTCTAGTTTTGATCTCTTTAGTCGTCAAATGTTCTTTTTAATTTTTAAAAACAAGATGAATTTTAAACAGGAAAATACTCCAAAACTCGCTAAATAGTGCGAAAAATCATAATACAATAGATCGGTAGAGCGTTACGTCTGCAAAATGTTTAAAAAGTCCTTTGAGTAAAACGATGCATATTATTTTGAATATTTTGAATTACTTGCATGCAATTTATTATTGTACAATTTTATTGGCTTCCAAAAAAAATTCTATCATGTGTTTTTTCTTTAGTGTTCTTTTAAAATCTATGGCGGCACTTTAAGTATTTATAACTAATGAGGTTATGAAGTTATCGCTGCGCTGCGCAAAAAAGCTGATTTGAACTGCGTTTTTTTTTGTTTAATGACGACGGTAGACTACACGGCGCTGGGTCTTATAGTGGTAACCATCATCGGAGACGGTATGAGCTGGTTCAGCCTCTGCAGAAGCTTGACTAATGACTTGTGCCACTTCTGGGGCCAGCGGTGGGTTGTGCCCTGGTGCTGCTTTTGCGACCGGAGCGAGGTATTCGTTGTTGGGGGCGGCGTGCTCTTGGACGGGGGGCAAGTATTCGTTGGCAGCCAGATGGCTGACATCACGGCGCTGACGCAGCCGGTAGACCACACGACGATTGGTCTTGTAGTGATAACCATCTTCGGCGAGCGAATGGGCGGGGGCAGCCGCCTCAAGCGGGCCTTGAGCAACAACTTGAGGAGTTTCTGCGACAGGCGCCGGGTTGTAGACCTCTGCCACATCGTGCTGTATACCGTGGTCGGCCGGAATTTGGTTGACAAGAGGTGAAGAGACTGGAGCTGCTGGAGCCAGATACTGATTGTTAAGAGCACCTACTGCGGGGGGTCCTTGATGCCCTGGAGGAAGGTATTGGTTGTGGGGCAGATGGCTGACATCGCGACGATGACGCAGCCGGTAGACCACACGGCGATTGGTCTTGTAGTGATAACCATCAGCGGCGAGCGAATGAGCGGGTTCAGCCGCCTCAACGGGGGCAACTTCGGCTACAGCAGCAGCTTGGTGGTAAACTTCGGGTACAACCGAAACGGAATCATGTTGTATGCCATGCTCCACTTCGGGAACGGCAGCAGCACCTCCGAGACCAGCGGGACCAGCGCTGGGAGCGGCGACTGGAGCCGCTGCTATCGGTAGCACGGGTGCAGCTACTGGCGAAGGAGCCAGATACTGATTGGTAGGAACATCGACTGAAGCTCCAACGGGATGAGCGACGGGAGGAAGATACTTGTTCTGAGGCAAATGGCTGACATCACGGCGATGACGCAGGCGGTAGACCACACGACGATTGGTCTTGTAGTGATAGCCGTCATCGGCAAGTACGTGGCCGGCGGAGCTAGGCTGGTCAGCTGGAGCTTGATACTGAATATCTTGCAAAAGTTCTTCGGGCTGGACTTGTTGCCCCAACGGCGGCAAATAGTCATTGACGGGAGCCTGAAGCGATACGGAATCAACCTGCGCCGGGGGCAGGTACTCGTACGACGGCGGCAAATGGCTGACATCAGCCGAAACGGCTGCGACGACGACAGCGAGAGCAAGCAAATATAATTTCTGAAAAGATAAAAACGACGACGAGGATGTTGAGGTGATGATTTAAAAGAGGTTACTTCTGCATGAAATCAATTAATTCGCACCATCTTAATTGTCCAAGAAAACGGTCCGCCTGTTCCTTCCTTACGGTCAGCAAACTCAAACTAAAATGAGCTGCCAGAAGAATTTTAAGGTATTTATACTTCTTGCGAGCGAGTTTGTAACGAACTTGTCGGCGGCGGAACTTGTCGGTCTATCGTGAAATTTGCGTAAGTCGTAAAAATGGTACAACAACAACAACAACAACAACAACAACACCAACAGCAAAAAACTGTCAGAACTCTTTGGTTAGTAGTGAAATATACAAAGCAAATATAGTCTCTTCTAGTGTGGGTTTTTCTTCTTCTTCTTCTTCTTCGGTTATTTGAACAATGGCCAATAGATGGTACAATAAATAATTTGACAGGGAATGACACAAGAGTGTTTTCGTAGCAAAATCTCTAAGAATGAATGAACGTTTGTTTGGTTTGAAAAGAAATGAAATATTTATTGAGCCAAGGCTGAATTTTATAATCCGGCTTTTTTATATACTAAACGATTTATCTGGTTAAATGATTCTTGAGAGAATTTGCCCTGAAGATATTTTGGTGACTACCAAAAAGTGTTGGTTGGTTCGCTTGAAATTAAACGAAATTTCAATTTAATTTGTTGGAAATTTTATATGAACGATTTTCGAAATTTTTCTGCTTTTTCTGTTGTTTTAAAATTTGTTTCGAAATTGAACTTTCATTACATTCTGATTCTTCAATTATTTATTTAAGAGATTTAATGAAATGAGATTTCATTCGAACATTTCTTGGTAAAACGTTGCCATTACGCACTTTTGGTATGTACTTCCAATACAACCTCTTACCTCTTCTTTCTCCTTTTTCCTTGTTCTCATATTCATCTTCAGCACTCTCTTTTTTTGCTTTCCCCTCGTCCCTATAATACACACGCTTATTCCTTAATTAATATTATATAGTTTTTGATTTAATTCCTTTATCGATGTCAAGTTAATTCATGCAATTCGGCTCGTTACAAAGACTTTTTAGAAAGATCATAAAATACGCTTTAAGTGCTAAAAAACAAGAGAATTGATTTTCATTTTGAAATCTTTTATGGATTTTTACGATTTATTTGACAAAACTTTTCTTTCAGCGTTCTTCTTTTTTTGCTCGAACTTTTAATTAGAAACTCATAAATAATCTAAATAAAGTCTTATAACTCAAGCCTATAGAAATACGTTAGAACAACAAAAACAAAAAACCACAACTTTTTTAAGTCTTTGACCACCTTTGACAATCCATTTTGGTTAAATTTATAAATTTATGCAAAAAATAAATGTTAAGATGTTTATTTACGATGGATGTCTTCAAAGCAAACAAGCCGTTAACAGCAACGAAAAATTCATATTCATAAGACTTTTATAAGACTTATAACGTTTCAAAGGTAGCGGTCAATGGTTTTTTTTTTTTTAAAAGCATACTCCTCAAAACGGGAACCAATAGACACCATGGTTCAGGAGGAGGAAAGGTCCATGAGGAAAGAGCTGATGCTGTGCGATTTTTGCAGCGATACATCGAAATTAGTTAACGAACAGCAAAACTTCCATTTCTTTTATTAAGGTAGTTTTTAGCAAATAGTAAAGCTTTACTAAAAGGTTCTGTAAATTGAATCTCCACAAAAATTTTAACTACTTACAGGGCTTTACAGGGCCTTTATCATATAGACAGAGCTGGAGGTATGCGATATATTGATAGGATATAAGGCCCATTACTCCAGCGCATTATACCGCCCTACTTTCCTATATTGCAAGATTAAAAAATAATACAGAAACAATTTGTGAAAATTGTAGGCTTAAATCATTAGAGTCATTTGGAAATTATTACATATATTTTTCAATATTCTCTGGATATAAACATTGATCAATTCTTAGAACTCTTTCCATTAAACTTTTGTTTCTAGAAATTTCTCCGCTTTTTTTTTATTCTCATTTCTATCAAGTCTCCTAGAAGTCTGTCTAAGCTGACAGATTTTTTCGATAGTAATTTGAATATACCTATCACACGATATTGCCACACCAACCACAACATTATCTTCTAAAACTTTAAACTAGTCCACACGCGTATATAGTCTTTGTCTATTTTTTTGTTATATTATTTTGTAACCTTTATATATTTTTTGCATGAAGAAATACTCATCCTCTTGATGTTGTTATTGTTGTTCTCGGAACAATGGAAATTATGGTATATTAGAATATGTTATATGTTATACGAACGTATGTATAACATCAGTTCATTTAGATTTGAAAGCAATATGAATAACGAAAATTTATGCTAATTTTATGATATTTTTATAAATTTAGAGGTTCTTTTTTTTGTTCTAATTGAATTTCCTTCGCACAGCTTGTGTGTTAGTTAAGAATAGCGATTTGAAGAAGCGGCTTTCTTTGTCACTCTACATCTCGCATTGACGACTACGATGTGAAGAAAACAAAAAATAAATGCTTCGTCTCTTCTCGTCTTTAATCTCTGTTTTAGCTGTTTTCCATCTTTTTTTATTGTTACGTCTGAGAATAACAGGCAGGCAAAAATTAATAAACGTTGTGGCAATTTTGATAACTTATCAAAAGAAAATGTTGATAAAATTCTTTCTTCGCCTTAAAATGGTCAAATAAATTTGATAAATAGTTTACTAAAAATCACCCAATCATGACTACTGAGTACCTCCAATCGTTATTAAAGTTTTCCAAGTCGAAAATTTCTTACCATTTAAAAGTAGAAAATATCTTACCTTTAAAAAGAATGACTTTATAAAAAATTTTTACTTTTTTCATTTAACAAAATAATAATTTTTCATGACTTTCTCAAATTTTCCTTTGTTAGGAAACATCTGACAACACCGTAGCGCTCTTTATAGTCGATTATGGCCAACAAAAAGAACTTCTATGCTATACAAAAACTCCGAAAAGGTATTTTTAACTACTTTTATCATCTTCATTCATTTGACTGCAGAAAAATGGATTCTACTCTTATAATTTCGATTTAATTCTAACTAAAATAAGAACTGGTTTTCGAAATTATTCTTCTTTATGACGACTATTCAGCGGTTTCTGAAAACAAAGAAGATACAACAAGAAAAAAAAACGATGGAAATGCAAAAAAAAAACCGGGGAACAATGGCTTTAACACACCGGGCTAAAAAATTGTTATACTCGTATTATAATGTCATATAATACCAATAGGAGTATAATAAACAAAAGTATATATGTATGGCCAAAGAGAAATCATTCTTGTGGAACCTCTAATAAAAAAGAAATAATTAATTGAAATAAAATAAACTCCTTTTATCGTATTTAGCAACGAAAAAAGACACTGAAGAAGGCACATCAGCGAAACCGGTTTGTCTTCAAAGCAGGACGATCACCAAAATTTGAAACCATAAAAAAAAAATGTAAACTATTAATTTACATTTATTTGAGGATTTTTTTCACTTCAGTTTTTTAAATAATAATAGTAATAAATATAGTAATTTGAATTTAATAAAATAATATAATAAATAATTAAATAAATGAATTTTATTTATTGTTTTTAAAAAGTGATTGTTTTTTGTTTTGTTTTTTTTTTTTTTGTTTTTAATTGTTACGGTTTATCGATAACATAAAAAGTATAAAAATTGATCTCTTTTGAAGAGAAGATTTAAGAATATGTAAAAGAAACATATTCCGACCGAAAGCATTTAACGTCATGTCGTAGAAAAAAGGCATGGTTGCATAGCTGTCTCGATGGATGAATGGACTGACGGGCGAACGAACGGATTTACCACGCCTAGAAGCTTTATTCAATCGAAATGGACGAACACATTAAGCTTCTTTCAAGCCGCAACTAATCGGCTAAAGGTGAAGAATTGTTTCCAAGAAGCTGATCTCATGCTCTTACGCCTTTCATTTAACATTAAAATTAAATAAAATTAAAATTAAAATAAAAATAACTACGATATTAATGAACGAATTTGTTGTAGCTCCAATTTACAAAGAACATGCATTATTTAACGCTTTTCAAAAATATTTGAATATTTTACTAATTTTGAATTTTTGATTTTACAAGATTACACGGTTGTCAAGTGATTTTATTAATATTGTGTAAAAACGAAAAAAACCGCACACGTTGCTCACTAATTACTTAATTAAGCATAAATTATACATATAAATTATACAAAAGCCACAGAAAAAAAAAAACAAAATTAAAAATTCTTAGAAAACCGAAAGAGTTCTTTGTCCCCTAAAAATTTTTTTAATAGTTATTGTTGTTGTCATAAGTTTTAAGCGTGTCTTAAAGTGCAGAAAATGATAATATCGTGCATAATTATAAACAATTTTTAATGTAAACCGTTTTTAAAAGCATTTGTTAGAAACTTAATTGAAGGTGCATCAATCAATCAATCAATCAATCAAGTTCAATCAACTTCAAAAATACCAACAGTTTGTTTGTGATATTGAAGAAGCAGCTTCAATTACTCTTGAAAATGTTCACTTCCTCTTCCGCTTCTGAATAAACACATGAAGCATATTTCTTAACATTAAATTTGATTTCGCTTAAAAAACGCAAATCATAGCTAAAAAAAAAAGGAGAAAAAACAAAAATTGCGAACCAACCAATCCACGATTGTTATTGAATTTAATACAGCAATAAATTGAAATCCTAAAAAACCTAAACAATGTATACAATTTTTTTTGAAATGATGCGATCAATTTTCATATTAAAAGCAATATAAAAATATTGCGTGTAATCGTTTCATACTCAGAGCGGCATTCTTGAAGTTCAAGATGAATTTGAGAGCTATGCTTTTGTTATTGCTTTCGAAAAATGTATACCATAATCATACCATAATCAGGCAATATTCATATGTCAGTGAGTGTATATACAATATAAGAGCGTAAAAGCGTCATCGAAGTGTTTGATTGTCTAAAGCCGATTGTTATTAACGAATAATGAGGAAAACTTAAGATCGGTATTTTTTATGAATAACGATTATGATAAAATTTTTGTATGTTTTTTTTTTAACATCTCGCTAGTGCCCCATCAGTACTCAAATTTGACTTTGTTTTTGATTAATTAAAAAATAAATGTTATTAATAATAGCAGAAATCGAATTATTAATACGTACATACCTACTTCAAAAGAAACAATACAAACTTAATCGTTATTTTATCTACTAACTATTTAGTAACGGTAGGTAACTATCATGCAACACATCTTGCCAAATTATGACATAAATTCGTAATCATGCAATAAACTCAACACTGCATATCGTTGAGAAAGAAGATCTAAAAAAACTCAACTAAAAAACATAAGATATAAAACAAAATCATTGATTTAAAAGCTAAGAAAGTTAAAATTTCATTAAACTATGATGATATTAATTTCATTTTTATTTCTATTATTTCTTTTTTAAAATTTCAAGCCTGATTTATTATAACATCAGCACAAAAATAAATAATTTTTAAGCAGCAGAGTTGAAGAAAAACTTGAAGAACATGTTTTTATTAATGATAGAATTGCTTTATTAACTTAAATTAAATTAAATACATTATTATTTTCAATAAATCAAAAATTATATAAGCTCTTCAGTACAAGAAAGTGTCCAAAACAAAACTTGTTTTACCAACATCTCACAGACATTAAAATACTCTTCATTGATATATGTATGTATGTAGTCGTTTTTATGGTACGTTTAAACGGCCAGCAGGTTTGTTTAATGCCACAAACCTTAAACGCTTTGCAAGAATGACTCCGCTGTGTCTAGCGAGTATCTTTCGCTCTGCTTTAGTGCTATTGAAGAAGCTAAAAATCTCTTAAAAAACCTTTTCAATGATAGAATTGAAGGATGAGTTCTATGAAAGTTATCACAAGTTTTTAATATTTGGCTGATTGGCTGATTGGGAATCGTTTAGTTTTTGTTGTTCGATTAAGATCTTAAGCTGAATAGCTTTTTATTCTCACGGCGCAGAGACATTCTACTCTCTCTGTTTAATCAGCAAAAAGTTTAATTTCAGAAAGCTCTAAGCAAAAGCTATTTATAGGTAGCTTTTTTGCTGAAAGCTTTACAATTTAGCTAAGATCACAACCGGATCTTTTATTATTACTTCAAAAAATATTAATTCCAGCAAAAACAAAAGCTCTTTTATTTTATATGATCAAGTTTTCCTTGAAAATTCTTTAGGCTCTGCCAAAATGTATGCTAAATAAACTTTTCAGGAAACAGAGTTCCATTTTTTCGAAAAATATGAGCCAAATAAAAATTAATTTTCTTTAAGTTAATGATCTCATTAAGTTCATAATATCGTAGTCCTTCTAGACACATAATATTAATATTGTAAATATCACAAAAACCAAATTTCATCATTTAACGTTAAAGGGATCAATTTGGACTCAAGCTCCTTTTTTTATTTGAAACTTAACTTAATCCTTTCGAGGCCAGTTTTCCAGCCATAGGTTTAATATTTATCGGCCTAGAGAACTATTTAAAAATTGGCCAATGGCCCCTAAAAAATATCTACAGTGTATAAAAACAAGCAATTATATACGGTTTTTGTTTTTATAAAAAATACCAAAAAAAACCTAGAAGACTGCTTGATCTTGTTTTCTAACCACTTTCTGAAATGTTAAAACAATACTTTCTTTCTCCTCAGCCGTTAAACAAATCCAGTAAGAAATAGCTAAATTTTTTCTCTCTTTTCAACGAACAACAAAAATTTATTTGTTCTACAAGTATGCATATGATCTTGTATATGAGAGACAATAAATACTGAAAGATAACTCCGTGATCAATTGAACAGGCGATTCTTGGGTGTACCGTAATGATAGCCATCCGCTAATTTAACGGTATCAATTGCACTGGCAGCATCAATGGAATCTGTTTTATGCAAGCCTCCATCCAGAGTTACGTCATTAAAGTCAATATAGTCTCCAGGCTGGTAGATCACTTCAGGAGCGTAGGCACTACTAGGAGCATATTCGAAATCCGGAGAGTGTGAGCGTGATGCATCAGACGAGGCGGAGGAGGAGGAGGAGGAGGATTTGTAACCGTTGTGGGAAATTGCATTTGTGTTCGAAGCTGAAGCGACAACTTGCGCTAATGCTGAGGCAAACTGGCCCAGAGCTAAATTAGCTATGAAATCTTCTGTGAGCGGGCGATCTCTACTTTCGGACGCATAATCAGTGCTCGTGTGGTACTGGGTGGTCTCTTTAGCCCGATTATCATTTAAATTTTCTTTTAATTTTGAAGGAATTTTAGTTCTCTTTATGTGGCCATTATCAGATTGAGGTTTTTTTTTGCTTGAAATAATTTCGATTGCGGAAATAGCATTCGTTTTGTGAGATGATGATGATGTTCCTTCACTCTTAATTGGTTTGCTGGGAACTTCTTTTATTTGGTTGTCAAGAAGCAATATGTCCAAATTGCTACGAACTACCGTCGGCGCTGCGCTGAGAGCTTTCGGCAAAGCAGGTTTCTCATTAATGCTCAGTATGGCTTCACTTTGGTGCACTTTATCTCTCTGATTAGGGTGACTTTGATGATTATGCAACTTCTTGTCATCGATTTGATGCTGCTGATCATGCCGTTGCTGTTGCTGATGCTGATGCTGATGATCACCAACACTATATTGCTGTCGATGGTAATTTTGTTCAAGTCGTTTCTGTGTCTCATTTGGTTCTTGTTGCTGAAGATCGATCGCTGTAGATTGTTGATCATTACCTTCTTGCTGCTGACGATCATGTTCCTTTATGCTCGAAATTATTTTGAAATCATGATGATGAGTTGAGCTCGATCCAGCTAATTCTGCTGAGTTATCCGATGGTAGATAACGACGATCGGGACTTTCGGTGACAACTCTCTGAAGGATTAACCACAAAGCGATGAGATTTAGAAGTAGTTTCTATAAAAAAAAAACGTGTAACCACATTATCTTTCATAACTTCTGAAACATTTCTCAACACAAACCATTATCTCTTTGCAAAAATCAGCAGCGAAATGCTGTTGCCTCGTCATTACTTTCACTTTAAATAGAAAATATTAAATTTCTTGCCAAAACTCTTTGCAGAATTTTAATGAATTTTTTGTATTTCTCTCACAAACGATTAAAACCTGATTTAACGATAACAAATATTAATGTTGGTATTTATTGTATAAACAATTTCTTAGCAGATTTTTTACTAAAGAGATTTTTTTAATACTCCCTCAGTAACTTCTCAGTAAAAATGCTAACATTTTTTTTAAACAAAGTAATAAATTTTTTGGGAAACCGGCTAATATAATAACGAATAAATTCTAACTGTCAAAAGCCGTCTCGATATTTTACTTTACTCTCAGAGAAGGATTGAACTTCTAAGGTCTAACACCTCTACCTCTCTCTCTCTCTCGAATATGAACTCAAAATGTATGAAGATTATTTACGAGTATGAATCATTTGTACAGACTCGAATTATCGAATCAAATCGAATGCAATCGCTAGAACGATCAGATGATACAAACGAGAACTCAGATGTCTGTCGAGTAATCAGTTTAGACTCCAGAGTTGAGCTCTTTTGAGAGATGAATGTCTTTGAGATATTGTAAGATATTCAAAGGATTTTTATTGTAAAACAAAAGCTTTCTTTATTTTATTTAAAATTTTTATTTTATAGATAATATTCATAAAAGTGTAATAATGTTCGATTTACACTGTTGTTGTTGTTGTTGTTGTTGTTATTTGTCAAAAGCAGCTTCTTTTATTTTGCGGCAATTTTTACAAACAATTAAAATTTCACCGATTTAACGATTATATAATTTTCACTCAATTTTTATAAACCACACGGCGCACACTCCTGTAATGATAACCCTGATCAGCTGGTGCCGAGGGCTGTTCGTGGTATATCGGCGGAATGTAAGACTGGTGAGGACTGGTAATGGAGGGTATGGGTATGGCTACCGCAGGCGGTATGTATTCCATTTGAATTGGTGCCAAAGGAATCTGCTCTGCTGCAGGCGGTATGTATTGCATCGGAAGTGGTGCCGCAGGAATCGGAATCGGTAGCGGCTGTGCCGGAGGAATATAGCTTTGCGTGGGAATCGAGGGAACAGGCTGCGAATATTGATAACCGAGATGAGAAACATCGGCGCAAATGCCAGCCACGAAGCCAAACAGAAGAATGATACGTTTCTGAAATAAAAACGAAGGCAAGAAAAGTCATCGAGATTGATGCTTGTTATTTTTGCTTAAATTTTACCATTTCGTATCTAAAATTTTTTCAAAAATAACAAACTTAATTAAGTAAATGTGCAAATTTCAGCTTAAACTTTCGAATCGATTTTATGTTGTGCGAATCGTTGATGTTTCAAAAGGTGAATGATTTGAGCATTCGTCGAACGTTGAGTATTTATACCATTATCACAACGAAAGCTGTCCTTCGAATAATTATGATACAATATTTTCGCAAAGCTCTTCATATATTTTCGAAATATGAACAAATAATAATCTTCTTTTGGCGATAATGATGAAATAATTGTTAACCTTTTTTTCTGTTTGCGAATCCAGTTGATTGCTTAATTCTTTATGGTCTGGTCTCACTTCCATTCGAATCATTTCTGCTATGTGCTCAATTAAGTGATTAATCTGCAGATATTAATTAAGTTTTCAGGGATGATACGAGTGTCTTATTCCATCCGTCCTTAACTTTGACCTTTTATATCAGCGCTCCGAGTGATGCTCTGACGGAGGTCATACATTCTGTTACGAGTATCATACTGCAGCTCTCTAAAAATCTCATTGACATCGCATTTAAACACATTTGAACTTCAAGTTCAATTATAGACTTTTATATCGAATTTCAAAAGTAATGCGATGCGAAGGATTAGAGAGGAAAGCTCTCCTTCAGAGTTACGGTAAGGTCGGGCGAGCTCATCACAAGCTCTAAACAGTTCAAAACTGCCTTCGGCAATCATTACTTTAGTTAAAATCGGTGAAACTTTGAGAAATTAGTAAGAATATTTATTTTATTTATTTATAAAAACCTTTCAAGTGCCTTGCTTGGTTAAAAGCACGGACGATGAAATAAATATAATTATTAAGACATAGAAATAATTTCGATTATTCAGTATATTGAAATCGATAGTTCATATTTCGATTTCTTTTAGATTCTTTATTCAAAGCAACAAACAACCTTTAAAGTTTTTATGGGCCATCATCATTTGATGATCTAAACTTAATAGTTTCAGAAGAAAACATATTTGAACTTGTGTTCGACAAGAATTTTAAGCTAGTTTAGCAAGAATTTTAAACAGTTTAAAACAAGTTTAGTATTACAGCGCTAATTCGTATTTTTGTGTTGGAAGTTGTCACGTGTTGGAATGGTCGCTACGTAAACTTAAATAGTATATATTGGAAAAATAGTAAAGTTTTTATTGAAAGAGTTCAAATAGTGCAAAAAGATTATTTCTAAATTTTAATATAGGTCTATTATCACGGTTGACGCATCTTACTATTTAAAAAATATAAACGGAAGTCTTTTTTTATATAATTAATAATAATAATATTATTATAATTTTTTAATATTCTTTAAAACTTAATAAAGAGATAATAAAAACTTTACAAACGCAGTCTATAAATCTTATTGATCTTTATCATTCAATAATGATCATTCTTGCAAAAATAACATATTCTTTAATTTTGGTTTAATTTAAAATATAAGCCACTTTTTACATTTATAGAAACAGATAGAACCTCAACGAAACTGTGTTACTCTGTAGATAAAGACCTCCAAGAACTTAATCAGTTAGCATAAATTGTGTTGAAAAAGACTTTTGAAATAAACTCGTTTAAAAATTTTTGGCCATTTTTTTATATTTATTTTTCAACATCTTTTTTTCAGAAATAGGTTTATTTTTGTCAGTGTATTTTATAAGCTTATAAAGAGCTTTAATTTCTTATACACGATACTATATAACCAGAATTTTTAAAATTTACTCCTGACTTTGAAGATAAAACTGAGAAATAAATATTGAAGACTATGCCGAAATATTTATAATTTGTAGTAAACAAATTTTCCACTATAACCATTAATATACAACACTATAGTAAATATTTTCACAATTCCATTAATTTCACATAATTTTTCAGTGACATTCACCGCTTTTTCGTTCCAAATTTTTCTTCTGCCATGCGATATTCTAAAATGGGTCAGGATACACTTCGTTTTTATATGCTTAGAGCCTTTTGGGACGCGGAGGAATATAGGCATTTGATGGCACTTGACTGGACGTTGGTGGCGGCGAGAGTATGGAGGATGCTGGAGGAATGTATGTTATTTGTGGTGGCGCCTGAGACGGTGGCGGTGGCTGCGGCGGTGGTATATAGTTGTGTTCTGGTTCAAATGGATGGATATGGATTAATGGTAATTGTGCCGAAATTGTGGAAGGAGGAATGTATGTGTTTGGCGGCGCAGTGTTAATCACCGGCGGTATATAAATGTTCGATGGTATTTCATTAGTTACTGGAGGAATATATAACTTCGCTGGTGTACCGCTGGTCTCTGGAGGCTGATATATTTCTTGCGGCTCGTTTATTGTGGACAGTGGTGGCGGTAGACTGTCGATTATTACAGGTTGCGCTGGAGCTTCATAGTGATAGCCCGCATGCGGTGCTGAAGTGATGATTTGCGGTTGTGGCGGTGGTGGTAGTGGTGGTAGCGGTGGTAGTGATGGCTTGGAAATGTCAATATGGACCTGGTGAGATGGACGTTCATAGTGATAGCCCGCATGAGGTGGTGAAGTGATGATTTGCGGTGGTTTTGGTTGTGGCGGTGGTGGTAGCGGTGGTAGTGACGGCTTGGAAATCTCAATATGGACCGGGTGAGATGGACGTTCATAGTGATAGCCCGCATGAGGTGCTGAAGTGATGATTTGCGGTGGTTGCGGTTGTGGCGGTGGTGGTAGCGGTCGTAGTGACGGCTTGGAAATGTCAATATGGACCGGGTGATGTGGAATTTCAGATTGGTAACCCAAATGGGACACATCACCTGTACCATAGCCGATGAGCAGCAAAAAGGCAAGCACTATTAATTCCTAAAAATAGAAGAAAAATTCAATTAATCGCACAAATGTCGAATATTTTTATAGCAAATATTTACCATGTTGAGTCTTGAGTCCTGTTGACTGCGGCGATGGCGCTGTTCGAATGACATCGATTAAAATGGAATTTTTTAATTTATACTTACCTGAGAAGACTAAGACTGACCGATGTCAATCCTCGACTTTGCACTAAATCCATACACATAAATAATATGGTTTTTTTAATAATTTTTTTTTGTTGCTGTTGTTGATGAAATTTTTGTTGACAGCAATCGTAAATAGTTTATAAATAACAATTAAAAGCGTTAATTTCGGCCTGGTCGACGCTCATATGCCCTATAAACGTAGTCGTCGCGTAGTCACGCCCATTTTTATTTCATTTTTAAAAAGTTAATTTAGAACTACGAATATCAACTTTTTTGCAACAAAGCTTTTTTCAACAGAAGTTACTTCATAACTTATATAGCATATCCGTGGGCGGGTCACGCCCTTTTTTGTAAGATGACATTGCTACCCAATACGGCAATAAAATGTTAGCTTTAATTCTGCTGTACAAGCGGAGAAAATTAGCTTAAAAAATGAATGAAGTTATATTTACTATAGAAAGTGGGTGTGCCACTAGGCCGATTTTCCCCATTTTCCATCCGAAACAGCCTCGGTTTATGGAGAAAATTTATGCTGCATTTAATGACGAGAAAAAAAGAGTATATTTATACATATACTTTCCTTTATCTACCACGCCTCCTTCAATGCGTTACAAACGGAAGAACAACGTGTATATGCCTCTCTCTTCGGGTGTAGGGTATAAAAATATCCAAGTATTACTGACACATCTTCTACGTAAGACTAGTTTCTAAAAAGCAGGAAGATTAAAAGAAACCAGATGCCTGCGAAACGGAAAGAAAAATATTAAAAATATTTTTGTTATAATTTTTTACGGATTTATTTTATGACGATCAGATTCATAAAGTATACATTTCTGAATAAGCTTTCAACGAATATGCAAAATTGATGAGATAAAGTTAAAGGCAAATATAATCGCATCTCGCACGCTAGACTTCATTTCAGATAATATTCTGTCAAAATTATCACCTTCCATCTGACTGCTTTTATTCCTCTCGAAAGACTCGTAAATGCTACTTTCGAAATATATCGTTGTAATAAAATAACCTTTTTAAAGATACTCATACAATGAATCTTCTTATCGTAAAAGTCTTTTAATTATAGTTTTTTTTATCGATATTTGTTAAAGAAGAAGATCAAAGAACCTATACTTTAGGGCCTTCAGACCTCAGTTTTATGGATAAACCTACGCAGTTTGTCCATTTGAATTTTAAAATTTTTTTCGTTTTCGAAGCGGCTTTTAAAGCGACCATAAATATGTTGATATTTCTCTAAACTAAACTAATTTATGAGCGACAACAACGACAGCCAATTTAACGATATATTCTCTCTTTAATCCTTTTAAAGCTTAAGGAAAATTCAAATTTTGCAGCACCCAAAATTATGCTATTTTTCGGATTCTTTTTGTATCATAAACCTCTTCTAATGAGTCGGTCAATGGTGTTGTACTTCATAACTGCTTCATTTCGTCATCAATTTTCACGAGGACTTCAGTAGTCCTTTCTTGTATGAATGCAAATACACGGTATTTGTTATGGCTTAGCCTTTTTCTATATAAATTATATATCATAAAACTGAAAACAATAAATTTTCCTTACTAAAATGTTTATTTTATTTTGAATTTTTTTCAATTCACACTATTTTTAATTAATTCGTGATGTTTAATATGTTCCCTTTTCCATTATTATTAATAAAAGATTATCATATATTTATAGAATAATTAAAAACGTATCAAGGATGCTTACAGAAATTTTTACAAAAATTATTATTTTGTTTATTATTCATGAATTTACTCGTAAATTGCGATTATAGAAAAAAAAGAAAATATTAAATTTGAATTTTCAGTGCTTATTCCGCTGAGCATATAGTCGCAAACTAAATAGAAACTATTGTTTTTAACAAGAAAAATTTCATATAAGAAACGTTGTAGAAGAATAAATTTAACAAGCAGGTTTTGTCTTTATACGTAGTATTTTTTCGTAGATTTAATTTATACTGAATCAAGAATTTTTAAGTGCTTTAATGTCATCTATTTTTTATTTACTACGCATTTAATAATTAAACCAGAAAACATTTCAAAAATTTATAGTTATTAATATTATGAGATAATTGAAAAAGATGATGATGATGATGAAGAAATTATTTATGGAAATATGTATAAAAATAACTTTTTGAAATTAGATGAAATTATAATACATATTGTACTATTGTACTAATACATATTGAATAATTTCAGAAAATAAACTGAAAATGACATTTCTTTTTGGTACTTTTATATTTATTTTATAAAAATATTTGTGTATTTATACTATATATTTTATTTTATATTAATTCTAACGTACAAAAATATTATAATTAAATATTTGAACTAATGATTTCATATAAACAAAAATTCCTATAGTAAAAACTTTAAATTTAAGTGTTAAAAAACAGAAGCTATTATCATTTCAAACAATAAAATAAACATACATATAATAAACTTTATGCAATATAAAGTTATCGTATATGGAAAAACCGTTTAAAATTGACTCGTAAATCACACTAAATTTAGCGTTTTATGTAAATAAATCAATTCTATTGACACTTGTACCCGGTTATTATTCCATGATAATTTCAACAATTTAAAAATTTCAAGTATTTGCAACATTCGTACCGCTCTTCCTTGCGCTGCATCTAGATACACAACCGAATTTATTAACGCCAATCAAAAATCTACAAAAAAATTTATGGTATTCACATACCATTAATAAAAAGCGAAGCAGCGGTTATAACCGCTTTGCTACAGGTCCATTGTTGCAGACTGTCGGTACTCATTCTCGTTTGCGTAACCAGTTTCACTTTTCCTAATTTGGTGTTATCGGAGGTGGGTGGGCGAAGGGGGCTATTACAATAAATTCAAGACAGTAGAAGCAGCCCTTTATCGTCAAGGAGCCCTTGATGTTGCTCTTCCTGAAACACGGCACGATTGGCATACATTCGCGGCAAAAAGGTGAAGTAGGCGGTGCCGCGAGAATGTTTATCGCGCTTGAATATCTTCCTAACGGTTTGATTTAAAAATACGACATTGTAACTCTTATGTATTTTGTTCTTTTATTCCTCCACCTTCTTCTTGTTCTCCTATTGAATTCATTTATCGTATATAGATGCGTCATAACCGTAATTATATACGTTGTGAACTTTGTTTTTTTCCTTTCTCAATATATCTTCGTACGACTGAAGAAATATATCCGGTTTTGTTGACCTTGTCGATGTGGTTATTAAGACAAGTTTGTAGTATGATCAAAGTGGTCGATTGTTTTTCAGGCAGTGAAAATGAAAATATTATTGAAAACATGTTTTTTAAAATCTCTCAAAATCTGTTCAAGATATTTGTCGTTTTTGAATTTTCATCACGTGTGCATAATATTTATACATAGATTCATTAGATTTTAATTAAATGTAACTTATAGTCCTTCCTCATTTTTCTCTCTTATAAATTTAAGAACTTAAATATTCATACTCTTAATATTAAATTTCCATCATAAAAATGTCTTACAATTCAGAAGAAATTCTCTGGATAATTTCAGCAATTCATCATGAATTTCGAATTCATCGTTCATCGAATTCACGGAACTTTTGAATTCATCGTTCATATTTTAGTTCTTTAGACGCAGAAGCACAGTCGCCGCTTTGTAAGCCATTATAGATTATAAACAGATTTCAACTTAATTTCTTATATTATTTTAGAAAATACTACTTAATTTTATTTGGGTTTTTCGAATACAAAATGAATTAATGAACTAATTAAAAAGCAAACTCTATAAAGTTATTCTTCAAAATCGTCAGAAAAACTGAAAACCACTGAGTTTTTTCTTTATTTGGTATGAATTTTAAATAATAAAAGTTGTTTTTTTTTTCATTTAAGCTTTTTGCTATATAATACCAATAGATATACATATAATTAAATTTTATATATTTTGAATAATACATAATTTTTGCTTTTATTGGCATTCAAAATATTCAGGAAATATAAAATGTGACGAATGAGTTCAGTTTACACTCATTTGAATATTCTAAAATGTTCACAAGAAATGAAAAACAAACTTCTTAACTTATCACTTTCTTATCGTGTGATCTGGTATTAATAGATATTTGTAAATTAAAAACTGAACCAAAATAGACGTGACGAGACTGAAGGAGTAGAGTAAACTGCTTCGTCTGGCTCTCTTCGGGGCGAGACGCAAAGGTTTCTTAGGAACCAAACTACTAGCGTTCGCATTCGTGACCGTCTGATTTCTTTATTGTACTATATAACATCATTTCTTTTTGCCATTTTAAAGTAATACTCATTATTGAAGTGAAATTAAATAAAGGGGGGGAAAATTTACAAGGGAAAATTTTATAGAAGGCGTAAACTGATGATGTTTAGAATCAACAATTTTTTTAAAAATGGTAAATAGATTCTAAATACAAATTTAAAGTTCTTTAACCCCAATTATTGAAACTTCAATGTAGTCATGAAAAAGTGGAATGAAAAATATGACGTATAAAAATTTGAAGTGGTTCATTTTCGTTTTTTATTTGTTCTTCCTTGTTTTCTCTCAATTATTAATAAACGTTTTTTCATTACGATGTACCAACACGTCTAAATTTTGTGACTACTTAAAATATATTCGTTAAGTTTTTTTGACTAAACGAAAAATAATACTTTTTGTTTTTTACTTTAGTTAAGTTTCGGGGTCAATCTTATACGTACGTTGTTTCTTAACATCGTCATGGCAACGTAGTTAACTTGCAGAGACACAAAATACTCTGAAGACTAGGTTTTTTGTTGTTTTTTTAAAAATGATGGTCTTCTTTTTCTTTTGATTTCGTTTGCGCCAGCCGTGAGACGAGTTAATACACAAGAAAAGCTTGATTTTAGCCAAAGCATCATCTCGAAACCTTAAGAAAACCTGAATGGTTCGATTTTAAATAAAATTAAACGAGTCTTTGGTTGTTATTATAGACACTAGTTTGGTCGCTCTGGAGCTCTGGAACTAGTGTTTCTTTTTCTCTTTGTCTTCGTCGTCGTCCTCTTCGTCTTCTTCTTCTTTTTCTTCTTCCTGCTGCTGCCAGCATCATTGTTACGTGATATTTTGTATTTCGTTGAAACTTCGTTGTTGTTGTTGTTTGTTGTCAATGCTAAAGTAGTTGTCAATGTTGTAGTTGTTGTTGTTTTGTCTGGTTATTGCTGTCCGTTGCTGTCGTCTGTGCGAAGTACCCGCTCGTATAAATATGTGGAAGCATCATATCGGTTTTTGCGCTCAAAAAATATCTGGTCCAAGAATGTTTTATGGATTTTGTTATTCTCCGCAGCCGGTTGTTTCGGTTCTCTGGAGCCGTCTCATCCTTTGGCCGTATAAATGATTTCGAAATTTAGAAAAACAGCACAGTTGTTGGTCTGCATTCACCGAGTCGATCGGAATTTAACAGAATAAAATCAGAAGTGAAAAAAAACAAATGGTAAGCAACGAAGTGAGGAAAAAAAAACATGGTTATATCAAGTGCTATAACATGCTCACAATGTGTTAATTTTTAATGAAGTAAGAGAGCGCGAAAGTGCAGGAAAAGTTATGCTGAAATAACTCGAAAGTGTCAATATTCGGGACACGCAGTGACACGTCAAAACACATACGAACCTACCTCATCGTGCCTTTTTTCCCTTTGCAGAAACTGCTTATTGCCGTCTCTTTGTTGGCCTTCGTCAGCGCTGACGTTTCTCACCTCTTCAGAGATAGTAACAACCTACAGGAGGACGGTTACCACTACGAACAGCCCACACATGAATTCCCCGTTGCCAAAAGTGCTATTGTGGACGTTCCATTGGCTCGGCCGCAGGTCGAATACGTACAGCCGCAGAAGCCCAAGCCTACTGTTCAGCAAGCTCACCATGCCACCAGCCCGGTCCCTCAAGCTCCAGCTCACCACAATCCCGCCCCGGTTCAGCACACAGTTCAACCAGTCGCTCCAGTACATCACGTTCCCGCATCAGTACCTCCTCTCAAGCCAGTCGCTCCAGCTTCGGTTCCCGTGGCCGAAGCTTCCGCTCCTGAAGCTGGCATTTTAAAACAAGACGGCTACCACTACGAAAATCCCAAAGTTAGTTTTCCCAAACCCTCGCTCCAGAGACCACAGCAACCACTAAAGCCGTCATCATCAAATGTTATCTCCAACGCTCTTCCCACGCAACTGCCCAAAAAGCATTTGGAGGTGAAACCTATTACTCCCAAGGCCGAATACTTGCCTCCGAAACCAGTAATCACCCCAGCACCTAGACCTATCTACAAGCCAGTATCGCAGCCATTACCGAAACCAGCGCCGGCTCCAGCTCCCAAACCAGTTGCTCCCAAGATTGAATATTTGCCGCCGAAACCCACACCAAAACATACACCAGCACCCACCTACAAGCCCATACCGCAACCTGCTCCAAAACCAGCACCAGCTCCGGTCCCTAAACAAGTCGCACCTAAAAATGAGTACCTGCCACCAAAACCAGCATCAAAGCCAGCACCAAAACCAACACCGAAAATAGTACCAGCACCAACCTACAAGCCAGTCCCACAACCTGCCCCAAAACCAGCACCAGCTCCGTTTCCTAAACCCGTCGCACCTAAAAATGAATACCTGCCACCAAAACCAGCATTAAAACCAGCACCAAAGCCCATACCACAGCCAACACCAAAAATAATACCTGCACCAACCTACAATCAACCAATCCTGAAACCTGCGCCAAAATCAGCCCCAGCGCCGGTCCCTAAACCAGTTTTACCCAAAAATGAATACCTGCCACCAAAACCAGCATCTAAGCCAGCACCAAAACCAACTCCGAAAATAGTACCAGCACCAACCTACAAGCCAGTCCCACAACCTGCCCCAAAACCAGCACCAGCTCCGGTCCCTAAACCAAATAAGCCCAAAAATGAATACCTGCCACCAAAACCAGTGCCAAAGCCAGCACCAAAACCGCAACCACAACCAACACCCACAATAATACCTGCACCAACCTACAACCAACCAATCCTGAAACCTGCACCGAAACCAGCACCAGCTCCGGTCCCTAAACCAGTTAAACCCAAAAATGAATATCTGCCACCAAAACCAGCACCAAAACCGCAACCACAACCAACACCCAAAATAGTACCTGCGCCAACCTACAAGCCAGTCCCTCAACCTGCACCAAAACCAGCGCCAGCTCCGGTTCCCAAACCAGCTGCGCCAAAAAATGAGTATTTGCCACCAAAACCAGCACCGAAGCCAACACAAAAACCAGCACCAAAACCGGTACCACAGCCAACACCCAAAATAGTACCTGCACCAACCTACAGGCCAGTCCCGCAACCAGCACCAAAACCAGCGCCAGCTCCGGTTCCCAAACCAGTTGCGCCAAAAAATGAGTACTTACCACCAAAACCAGCAACAAAAGCGCCCAAGCCGAAGGTAGCTGTAAGACCTCTTGTTCCCAGCACGGAAAACGTGCCCGCTCCAACAAACACAGAAGCAAAGATTATACCAAAACCAGTACAACCCAAAAACGAATACTTACCACCACCGACTGCGGCGAAGAAAGGCTACACCTACCCCAACGATCCTCAGCCACCCTTCAATTTCTAGAGCGGTACACAGAATAAGTCAAGATCGAGATCAGTAACTGTTGTTATATAGTTAGAATTAAGAAATATTGTTTAATAATGAGTTGTGAAAATAATCTGAGGACGTAACCTCGTTTCAGAATCGTTGAAGAAATAAAAAAGAAAGACAAAATTTAGAATTGCTGAGTTTTTAAATAAATATTTTAAAATATTATATACTTGCAGGGAAATATACATAAATAGACAGATCTATTTCACACGAATGAAAGGATTGTATGTGTCTTCAGAATATACTGAGCTGAAATAATTTTTTAATGATCGTTTGAAAACTGAATCCATTATCAATATTAGAAACGTAAAGGCCTTCAATGCAAAAATTGTAAACAAAGATTAACCGAGTTGTAATCATAGTTTACAGGGTGAAAAATTACGCTTTGATATTTCGACCATTCCGACTTTTATTTTCGAAGCTGAAATGTACTTCGTTAATTGTGATGTTGAAATGGACCCAACTGGCCATTTTCGACCGTGTAGACTTATAATTTATGTACACCTCCTGAGGCCTATTTTTCGTAGTTTCAAAAAAGGTTCACGCCTGCGTGTACGTGATATTTAGTGAATATTTAGTAACATGAAAGTTCTAAATTTGTGGTACTCTTAACGTCTTCGATTTCAGTAGTCTTATTCTGGCTTCATGGTAGTCTTTTCATGGTAAGATTCTTTTTCTTTTGTCAAATAACCAACAAGTCTTTTTTGTTGCCATTCAAAAAACAAGTCTTTTTTGTTGTAGATTGAAACAAAGTGTTCAGATCACAAAAAGCGAGTAAAGCATTGAAAATACCGAAAAATATATGTATAATCATTGTTGAATAAATTATGTAAAAATATGTATGACGATAACAGAAGACAGACAGACTTATTTTATATTCATCTTAAAAAAATTGGATTATATAACTCTTTTTAGAACTCTTTTTATTTCATTTCAAATCAGATTGTTATTCATTAACTTGAAAAATTCTTGCAAAAGAAATTAAATCTAGATCTTTATCAAAAGTTTATATATTTTTTGGCCAAAAAAAAGCATTAAAAGTAAACTTAAATGTATTTAATTTTGATAGCGTCGTCGATTTTTATTATCGTTTCTAATATTTCCAAAATCGTTTATAACATTTCCAAAATTACAAACTCACTTTTTAAGAGTTCATTCAAGATTAGTTGATTTTGGAATCGATTGGTGGTGTCCGCACTCAAATTTTCTTGGTTTTTGTAGAATATCTTACGCAAGATATAATAAATGTCATTCTTGTAGTCTACAATAAATCTGGTATAAATGTTACAAGTATCAAAAACGGTCATGTATGGTCATGATCAAATATCTTTTATTTAATTCCATTTTCATTAGCTTTCATATGTTTAAGTTTATGCAATGTTTTCGAACTAACATAAATTACAACGTATTAATTATAGGATTAATTTATTAATTTGAAATTATTGATTTATAGATTTGGAATTGAAATTTTATTTTATTAAACACAAACAAAAAAGAGAAAAGAAATAAAATCATCTCTCTAAAAAAATAGTTGACTAAAGAGCACATTAAGAGCACTTTACACTTCGTGATATTGAGTTAATTTTTGTGGTGGCTGAAGGTCGAGGGCGCAAATGCTTCAGAAAGGCTTAAATAAACGAGACACGATTGATTTTTGGTTATTATATTTGTTAGACCAACACTTTGATTGACAGCTGAAGATTGTTTAGTTGTTCGTATCGCACAAGAGCCCCCTGAATTTTTTTTCAAAACCACTCTTTCATTTGTTAAATTTTATTTTACTAATTTTAATAGTTTCAGACTTTTCATGCTGGTCCGACGGTCCCGACTGCAGCGGTATTCATTCGAATTTGGGTATAAATAACATGCTGCAGCCTTATAATACCATCATTCCAGCAACAGCTGTCTCAGTATAATATAGAAAAACTAAGAAATATGGTAAGTCATAATAATAAAGTCATATATGTATATACAAAATGATCTCTTTAATTTTTTTAATTCTTTTGCTCTCTTTCTGTGCAACTACCAGAAACTATTCATTTGGATCCTTTGTATGACTACCATCGCCGCCGATGTGTCTCACTTGACGTCGCCGGCAGGATATACTTACCCAAAACCATTGCCATCATACCAAGAACCGTTGCCGCCACGAACTGTACCATCAAATGCGTATATACCACCGGCAACCGTTGCTCACTATCAGGAATCAGCCGAAGTAACAGCACCAGCACCTGCACCTGCCCCAGTACCAGCACCAGCTCCAAGCCTTTCAACTTCATTTGACACTCAGTTATCAGCATCACCGCTTCCTCAGTATCCACCGGTGACTGTCAGTGAACATTCGGCACCAGCTCCTCAGTACTTGCCTCCAGCTACTGACAGTGGATCATCGTCAGCTACTCAAAATTATGACGCAACTCCTTCCAATGAGTACATACCACCCGTTGGCAATCCTATTAACCACTCTTCAACATCGTCCGATAACACGCCGTCACCACATTCCGCAACATCGGTATCTGCTGATGAATATCTGCCACCCGTTCAGCAATACTCAGCACCTATGCTACCGCTTAGCGAACCTGTTAGTATGTACTTACCGCCCGTACCAGCATCTCAATATCTATCGCCCAACATGAAACAGTCACTTCCAGTTGAATTACTCTCTCCAGAATACATACCACCATCATCATCTCAGAATTATGACACGGCAGCAATGCCAACAGTTTCACAATCCATGCCAACCGGTGAATACTTAGCGCCCAGTGATTCGTCGGCAACTGCTTTTAGCGGTTATTATTATCATGCGCCACAAAGATATTAGCACTAAGGCAAAGCCTTGACAGCAGCCTTGAAGTATTATAATCATCAAGACATTTTGGATTATTTTTTCTTTATCGTTTTAAATCGTTCAGAAGAAATAAAATAATTCATTATATTCATCATCTCTCAATAAATATACTGTAGTTTTATTAAATAGACAAAAAAATGTGGCACGAAGTAGACGAGACAGATGAACTCGCAACTGATTTGCTAATGATTAATATTCCTCTGGGACCTCCTCGGTCACATTCACATGATGCACAACTCTCTAAAGGCTCTGTGAAGGCTCAAGCAGCGATCAGTGTTAAAGGATACTCTACGCCCGCTTCTAAAACTGGCGGTTACCACTATAATGTACTTACATGAGATTTTTTCCTAGAGCTTCGTTGAATCATAAAATTTTAAGGATGTGGGCGCTATTGTGGGCGCCATCTTTGTAATTTATATTAGATATTCTTTAATTTTGTACTTTTTAATAAAACATCTTTAGATGTATTAATGTAGGTTCCAAAAAAATCGCTCTTATTTCTTGTTTTCTCACAGAAAATAATAAACATTTCATTTAAAAGACATTGAGTGCAAGAATAATGGCGTCGTTGACCTCTCGACCTTGAAAAAGTGGATCGTTGATCGACTTAGATTTCTCTGCTCGGTTTTTTTATTGTTTTCGACCGTATCTGCATAATGATATGCTCTTATGATGGTAATTCATTCGATTGAAACGGTCGAATTAATTTTGACACAAAAGAAGCAGCTTATGTATGTTTTTTAAGATTTCGATTTTTTTCTCTTAAATATTTTGGTCTCTGCTGCCACTATTAGCTATTGTTTATTATTTTAGCAATTTACACTTGATCAATATTCGATATCATATTTCCCAGCGATTGCCAAAGATGTTGTTCGTCTATCATTGGCTGAGGCGATAATTGATTCGTGAAGTTTTTACAATAAAGCGTCTAACCTTCTTTAAATCATAACGCGTTTTTAGCTCAAAGCCTTTATCATCAAACACAACACAAATAATGTATATACATAAGTACTCCCACCATCGATCGACTTGATCCATAGTAACCTTTCCTATTTAACATATACTTTCATGATTTGGAATGGTTTTTTAGGGCCCATCAAATGTTTCTGCGCTTAAAGTTTTCCCAGAATCTTATATCGTTATATATTCTTATAATAATAGTAAACATAATTACATAATTTTGCTCTCCGAAAGACATTTTTTGATAATATATTTTTTGATTTTTAAACTCAATCGGTCGTAACTTATAGATTTTGTTACCGTTTGTCATTTTTGATGTCGCAATTAAAAGCTCGAATACTTAGCTAAACAGACAAGAAATAAAATCATTGATAATTATTCTTAAAAAGATTGTATAATAAATTTAATAAAAAAAATTAAAATTTTAATAAATTTTTTTTTTATTATTTTTTTATTTTTATAAAAATTCTTAAAGATTTCGTTTCTTCGCTCATGATTACAATAAACATAACGATATTTTCTACTCGACGTTACTTACTCTCTTTCCATCTCAATAGAATTCTTTTAAATATTCATTTATTTTTAAATCAAATTTTGTCTACGAATTGTAGGCCTTATCATCACACAACGGTTAAATAAATTTATTTATAAAACATTGTGAAAGTTTTATTGGAAACGGTACAATAATGCTATAATTTTCTTGGCCTATTGTGATGCTGCTGCTGCTGCTTCATTTAACACCGTCAACGACCAACCTTCAGCTGAAGAAAGAAAAGAATCTGTAGGCAGTAGACCAAAGTCAACGAGATGGACGCTAATGATTGAAGGATAAGGTACCGCCGTCTGAAAGATAGAAAGAGAGGAGCATCGTAGGCCCAAAACGCACTATTGAAAAGTGAAAACACTGCAGCAACAATGGACTCATTGATGCATACAATCTAAATCACAAAAGAATTTAAATGATGATATTTTTTCTTCTTTTATTGTAATATTTTGGTTTGTATATATTAATATATAGCGCTTGATCAGTATTACTTATCGGCTCAATAGAATCGAAACTAGTATAAAAACCACAAAATTTTCGAAAAACTGTATCATTTGTACAAGAGTTTTTAGAGTGTTAACTTTACAAAGTGAAACTTGTGAGACAGTGACATTAACGGAAAAATATTTAAAAATTTTTAAAATAAAAACGCGTTGGGATAAATTATAAACAAAAAACTGCAAATCTTATTTTGCTCCGAAGCAAAAAAATGGTATTTAAAATAAACATTTTTCTACATAGAAAAATATTACATTATCGCGAGTTATTTTTCGACTTTATTGATCTATAAATGTATACAAAATTGTGCAAAAAAAAACTACTAAAAATATTGAACTAATTTCTGATCTTTAAAACGTTTGAATAAAACAAATAAGAAGAAAATCGGAATATGTTATTTTGTTTTTATAAAAAAATCTAAAAAAATTAAATAGTTCTCAACAGCAAAAACTGTTACTAAAATAAATATATTTATAGAAAAATATTACATTACTGAGCCCTTTTCTTTTCTACTTTATTTTTCTTGGGTAGAAAAAGAAAGGCTTCGGTAAAAACGTGTGTTCAAAATTGTGAAAAAACTACTTTCTTATGATTTTTAAGACGATCGAATAAAACAATAAAATTAACACCATAAAATCGGAATATCTTCAAATATGTTCATTTATTTATTTCAACTTTTCAGAAACCTCTACTTTTAATTCTCTTCGCTTTTGGTCTTGTTGCCGCTGACATTTCACATCTTCTGGATATTTTCCACAATCCAGACGATCACCGCGATCAGCACAAACCTCACGATTACGATTATCACGGCCACTACGACCATCACGATCAGCATAATTCTCACGATCATCACGACTACCACGGCCACCACGGCCACCCCGATGTGCACGACTACCACGGCCACTACGATCCTCACGATCACCACCATTATCAGGATTATCATAATAAGCACGATCATCACGCTTATCAGCATAACCACCACGACCATCATGGCTATTACGATCATCACAGTCCTCACTATCACAGTCCTCACTTTCCTCACTATCGCTCCGACTCACACGATCGTTACGATGATTTGGGTGATGACCATGTCGGCGAGAGTCCTGAAACTACAATTCAAGAGTACGAAACGGTTACTGAAGATAGTATAAGCGACAATAAACCGGACCGAGGTTATTTCTATGAACCTCCAAGCATTTCTTTTGAAGCAGCGCAAATCGATTCCTCACGCAAATACTTACCACCATCACCACCATCACTATCACACTCAGAAGAAGAAGAAGAAGAAGAAGAAGAAGCAGCAGCTGAAGAGGATTTCGATTCGGTAACCGAGCCCACATCGAAATATTTGCCTCCGGCTAGCCCAAGCTTTGAGCTTGAAACAACTCTTCCTCCAGAACCATCGAAACTATTTTTACCACCAAAACAAACACACAATCCCGGTGCTTCTGGAGACTACCCGGTGACAGCGCCACGCGAATATCGAGTAAAGAAATATATTCCGATTTCATCTTATGGCGCTCCATCGTGGACCGTCGAAGCCAGGAAGAAAACTTTTCACTGGCCGCATCTGGCGTCAGTGCTTGATGACGTAGTAGAGTAAGAGACTTTTCATTGCGATTACGATCAATAAAATTGTAAATTTAAAACTTAACTTGTTTTGTTTTATTAAATAGATTTATAAGTATTTTTTCATAAGTACATACATATTTTGATTCATTACGCTCTCACTGACAATGGATTTTTTTTAGGTCGACATCAAAAATGTGCCACAAAATATTCCGTAAATTCCGTAAGACATTCCATAAACTCTCATACAAATTGAAGAAGACTTGGTCTACTTTATATTTTTACATCAAGTTGTTACCATACTGTTTGTTGTTGTTTCTGTGAGCTGTGAGCCTTCATCCGTCCAAAGATCAATTGATCAATTGATGATCGTTGAAAAGGAAGTAATCTGTTAATAACGAAAGGCTTAAATGTTTATTTATACGAAATCTGGACAGCAGCAACATGAAAACGAAGAATAGGCGGTACTTGAGTCATGAGTTCGCAGGCGCTTAATTCAGTTTGTCTTGGAAGGTGAAGTATCTATTTATTATATTCTATTTATTTATTTATTTAGTTTTAAGAAACCAATTGACATTTACAATGTTTTCGACTTAAGTGGAATTATACAAAACATATATTTATTATTAAAAAAGGAATTGACATTCAGAAAAAAAAATTATTAAATTATATGTATTACATACATATTTTCAAAAGCGTTGGTTGATATTTCATTTTAATCTAAAGCCCCATAATCTGATTTTGATTTTTGATAGGTGATGACGGTAATTGGTCTGTTGGTCGTTGGTTATTTTTCGTAGAATTTTCACATACGCAAAAATGCTCGTGCTCTCAAATCCTGAAACGAGATTTTCAATCGAGAAGGGTTAAAAATATTAGTTTCCTTCGAATTAACTACGAATATTAAATTATGCGACCTCGGATGATGCTGAAGGAAAACGAAAATATTTTCTATTTCCGTTGCATGATTTTAGGCTGTAATATAATTTAAGAAAAGCTCAACAATCTCTGCCTCGAAATCTCTCTCAACCGTTGTTTACAATGTTTTTACGATATTAACAGCAACGTCCAATAATATTATATGACTTTGATTATTAATTCTTTACCTCAAATTTCAAAAGAGCATTAATTAAAATGATTCTACTATCATAAATTTTTGGTGTAAGGTTTTTGTAGTAGATTTTTAGAAAAATTATTAAAATATATACATAATTTAATGACTCAATATTCAATTAAATTATTATTATAAACATTTTAAATATTAGTTATTTGATTAATCCAATTATTATTTAGCTTTAGAGAGGACTAAACGTAAATCTTTAGTACGCTATTTATTTTAAATTAATTTTATTTTGCTAATTTTTATGTAATTAAATTCAACAATATTCATTCTAGAATATGATATGTTCTCTGAAAGGTCATGGTAAACAAACAACTATAGCTTAATTGAAATCTTTTGGCAAATATGAATTAATTAACCTCAGATAAAAATCTTTGGCGCGAGCTTTTTTTTCTCTTTATCCTATAACAGATCATATTGGATAGCATTTTTTTGAAATTCGTTGACATTCGTTTGCCAAACATTTTTCTGAAATTTATTCGAGTTATTGAAAAAAAAAACTCAGTTCATTTTTGCCAACAACCTTCGATCGTACCAAAACAGGTACAAAAATGTAAATAAGTCTCTAATAAATAAAATGATGTAATCGAATTCGTGCCATTAACTATGAGTAAATACAAACACAACTTGTCGATCGGACAGATAAATCATGCGACAATGGTCGAAAATCTCTATCTAAAATATAAATAAATTAATAAATTAACAAAGATCAAAAAAATTTTCTAAAGCACGTTTTAGAAAAGAACCTGAAGAAAACCTAAAGAGAACCTGAATGCTTTTCTGAGGAATTAAGAATATTTGATTATGATGGTCTTATTATTAAATTTGCTCAATGATATTTTATGATTTGTGTAATGGATATTTCATGAAGTTTTCATTGTTTGATTTTTTCTATAAAATATCTAATAATTCTATAAAATATATAAGAATGATGGATTGATTGAAAGAATCCTTATATGTAGTTGTAAATTCATTAAATAAATCAAACCAAACAAATCGATGGAATCTGAAAAATCATTCACTATAAAAAGAAATTTCGCATTTGCTTTGTAAGAAGAAATGTTTCAACCTTGATCTAAATGAACTCACTGACAACAGACTGGCAATAAACTGACGGCAGTTAGTTATTAATATAAATTTTTCTTCAATATTTTTTTTTTTATTTTTGAAATTTGCTTTAAATAATTTGTACAATGATGTTTTATCTGAAAAATTGTTGACGCCAAGGAAACAGAAATGCAAGGAGAACAACTTTTAAAAAGCTATTGTAATAAAATTGAATAAATAAGTGTTTGTAGGAGAGAATTTCAAAATTTTGTAGGAGAAATTGAATAAAATTCTTCTCTCTCTCGCTCTCTCTGAGGATGATGTTTTCCCGTTTTTCTATACTACACTCGTATACTCTTGATCTTGAATTTTTTTTGAGCAGGCTTTAAATTGTCATTTGCCGTTAGTAACGTCGACGATAGACAACCCGTCTAGCAGATGGCGGCACTCGGTATTGATAACCGTCTTGACTGCTGAAACTATGGCCGGCAATATTTTGTGAAGGCTGTTGATGGACGAAGTGTTGGAAGACGGCCGGCTGCTGGCGCTGCAAAAACAAGGGCTGATAACTACGCTGCGGCGAGGCGTACGATTGTGCAATAGAGCGCGCTATGGGAGAGATTGGTTGCATCATGTAGATGGTTGTTTGAGGGTGTTGTTGTTGTTGAGGTTGTTGTTGTTGTTGTGAAGGTTGTTGGAATTGCATGATATTGGATGACGGTACGAAGCTACTACGTGGCTGCAAAGGTATCGCCGGTGCGGCTGCCACCACCGGTTCCGGTTCATCGATATCAATGTATTCCGGTTCCGGTGTAGCAATATCTTGTGGATTTGGTCCTTGCGTCGCCGAATCTAGCAGCTGCGCATTTGTCCGATACGCACCAGCAGCGACGAGGACGATGGCGGTTGTGATGAAGAGAAATTTCTAAAATTAAAAACGCAATTAACGTAAATGAAATTATTTTGAATGACATTTCACACTTGTTCGATTGTGAATTTTTTGTAATTAATTTATTTCTATTCGAAGTTCAAAAAATTATGGCATGAATAAGAAGAAATATGAAATTTTTTGGTAATTTTTCTCATAAACTTCTTCACTTTTCACATTTTAAAGAATGCTCTGTCAATTTCTTGACAAAAATATACTGATCGTTATTATTCAATGAACTCAATTTTCTGAATTCTGAAACGGTTTAGTGCTCTTTTATTCACTATTTTTATAATTATCACTTTAAATTTATTCTTTTTTTAATCTACAGTGTTTTTAATACAATCATTTTGTTTTTATTTAAATTCCACAATCTTTTATAAAAACTTTAATTATTACCATTTTTTAATTCTAACCGAATTTCTACAAGTTAATCTAATGCAGAAGATGAGAGGAACACAAGGAAAAAGGGGGAAAAAAAACGGTTAAAAGTATCAGAAACTAAAGAAGTTCAAAACGCAAATGAAGATGATAGACCAAGAGACGCTTTTATTTATACAAAAAAAAAATTTTCACAAACACAAAGAGCTCTCGTTAGAGACAAAAGCTACAACAACAACAACAACAACTATAGTATTAAGCTTATAAAAACCAACAAAAACAACAAAATCCATAACAACAAGATCAACAAACAGTAAAAGACCGACGAACGTCACAAGAGTCAAACAAGTTAAGCTTCTCACAAATCGCTTAAATCGAATTGAGTAGCTTTTACAATAAAAGAGAACAACAACAACAACAACAACAACACAAACAACAACAATAACAACAACAACAACAACAACAGCAACAACCAAAACGACAACCAAAACTAATAGTAGCAAAAGTGAGCATAAATTTGTACCGTCATTCTTCGAAGATTATTCGAGAGACCAAGAAGCCGGCGAACCCACCAATATAGGTACCATTATACTATAAACATCGTAATCGTAATGATGTATGGCGATGATGACCTTGATTATAAAGAAACTAATGAAGCTTAGATCTTACAACAGAGATGGTTCATCGCCCAGTGACAGTGAAAAAGGCAGTAATGACAAAAATATTAACGGTAATGTTCGCAGATGTAATGATAAATTTGAGATCCAAACGCTAATGATGCCAAAGGGTACATCATATCTTGAAGGTGACAATGATTAAGAATAATCCAATGATGCTCAGACACGTTAACAATGTGATGATGAGCTAATGACAGTGCTGTTGACAGAAGTGACGAGATGTTTGAGATAATTGAGATAAAATGCTATATTGTTAAATTAACTTTATTAAGTATTAATGATTAGTAACTAAAAGAGGTTTGAGCATCGAATGTAAGGATAATTATAGTCACAAAATTACCTTTTCCATACTGAAACTGAAACCGTAATGAAAATGACACGAAATTTCAAAAATCGGGAAATGATTTTAAAGCAAGCCCTTCAAGAATATACTTCTATAAATGTATTTAAAATATATTGAAAACAACAAGAAACAAGAAATACATACTACATTCCTACGCATTTGAATATTTTAAAATAATGCTAAAAATACATAATGGTAAAACGTTTATTTTCAGGTTCGGTTTTGTAGATACTGGATCAACAAAGATTCGGTAATCAATAAAATCAATAAGTCAATAAAAGAGCGAAACAAAAACAAAGCACATGAAAATTAGTTAAGCTTTTCTCTTTGTTTAACTACTATAGTGATGCTTTGCTATAATGCTTTGCTCAAATAATGCCTTTAGTAATAAACTATTAAAAAAGTGTTTATCAAAATCTTGACTAATTTTCATTCGTATCATTGACTGGTGAGCCGCTAAGGCTATCTTAATCGGCACTTTTCTTAGTAGCTCTCCAGATTTTACTCATGAATTATGACATAAAGTAGTAGATTTATAAAGTGATAATAACATTTTTATATATGAACACAAAATAACTAAATACAAGAAGATCTTACACGATAAAAAGTTAGGTCGATCATGATCGATCATAATCCAACGTAAAACTAATTTAACACGTTATTAAAATAGCACTACTTTTTTTTAAATCAACTAATATTTGATAACCAAAACAACAATATAATATATAACATCAATAATATAGTAGTAAAATACCTTAAAATACCATAAAATTTCACTTGAGAAGTTAGTATTTTCTCGTATAATCTCTGCTCTCCATAACTAACACATGATGAAGAGCAATGACTCAGTTTATTTAAAATTTTGGAATATCATAGTTATGATGCAATCAAAGATTAACCCTTGTGTCTACAAATAGGTCTGTTTTTTTTTGGTTGTGTTGTAAAAAAATCATAAAAAAAAAAATAAAAATATAAGTAAATATGTGCATATTAAAATAAATTTTAGAAAAAATATATATTTATAATAAAAATATTAAATCGTGATGATAAAATATGATGTAATAAACAAATGGCTTCTTTAACACAAAAATGTCCATCGTTTTGATTATTTTAATTTTGATATAAAATGTGAAAAACCTTGAAACCTTCTCTTTTTGCTTAAAATGGTAACCTCTTTGAAGTCCTGCCATAAAACTTTCAAACAATATTTAATAAACTAATTCTCAAGAGACTCAAATGCGATTAAAATATTAACAGCACTTTATTTTAGCTTTTGTTTTGAGAAAAAAAGAATAAACAAGAAACCGAAGAAACTAAATTTTAAGGTAGCCAAGACCACGCACGCATTTCAACCGAATTTAAAACAAAATCGAAGCTTAAAGCACTTCAGCGTAGGTCAAGAAGAGCTTCGTAAAAGATGATTTAGACAAATGATAATGAAATGATGATGATCTGACAATCACCGAATAAGTGTGTATCTTTTTTCTTTGGCAATGTTCGTTTCGTGAGAGGTATTTTAACGGATATACTATATGTCGTTATGATATACATACATAATATGAAAAGCTAACATTAATGAATAGTAGCAAGAACAAAAATTTCAGCTAAATTATTTGATTTGTGTTTTAGTATTTCAATCCATTTCAGATAATATTATTATTATAATATTAATTTTGACTTAACCCATGAAGAAGTGCAGTACTCAGAATTTCGATTTGTTTAAATGTGAATATTTCAAGTATTTTGTATTCATTGGCGATAAATATTTTTATGATGAAGAGTAAATATATGAAGTACTTATAAGTACTTTAGACTCGAATAATCGATAATCGATTGACTACTTAAAATAGTCGTAGAATGAAATACACATGAAATACACAGTAAGTACGATAAATATTTTCGTATATATTATGTACACAGGTAACCTCTATATACGAGTATGTGTAAAATTAATGTTGTACCAAAGAATATGTATTGTATATTCTTTGGTTGTACACTTCAAGTAACTCTATTTATCTTGTAATGGATCGTAGATACTTAAAATAAGTTAATAGCTTAAATTATTTTTTTTTAAATCGGAACAAATGAATCGTAATACTTCATGTAACTTGAATATTTTTGGATCTTGAGTAAAATAATGGGGGAAAATGATAAACACTTCAAATATTCACTATTCCTTTGTAGTCATTATTTTTGCGGATTAGAATAAATACTTCAAGTGGCTTGAGTACTTATTAAGTAGCGTCAATATTTTTATCAGTATTTTTATGATGTGAGTATTTTAAGAAGCTTGAAAAATTTATTAATAAGAATCGTGATTACTTGAAGTAGTTCATATAATTGCCAAAAATAGTGAATACTTTACGTACTTCAAATAAACTGTAAAATCTGTGTAAACTTTAAATAATAATCAAATAAATTTACATCTTAAGGCTTGTGAGACCCAAAAATATGTCATATTTATTATGCATTTAATTTAAATATTAATTAAATACCAATAACAGTACTTCTAGTCGTTTAAACATTTTTATAAATAAATAAATATCAGAATAAATGTGTAAATTCAATACTTTTCATTCTAAGAGAATTCATTCTAAGAGTATTCTAAGAGAAAACGAAAAATTTATCATTCTTAAAAATGTTGTTATTGTTTACAAAATTTTTAAAACTATGTTTTAGATGGTATTAATTTTTCTTTTCCGTTTAATTTTCGATTTAAACGTGCATAATTTTTTATGAAAATCAGAGCTATATGGACTCATCGTGATGCCAAGTGGAATATAAAAAATCAAAACCGAAACAAACAATAAAAGAAAAATCAGTTGACATTTGAAAACGATTAATTTTATTGCAATCACGCCTTGAGAATTATAAAATATTCAATAACTCTGCCAACAATTATGAATTAATCACAGCGATCGTTGTTGATCGATGGGATAACATTTTTTCTGGCTTCAGTTTGACCATTAAAAAAAAAACAACTTTTACAGAATTTACGATAATATCATTTCCTTTTTTTAACATAACCTTATTAACAATATTTCAATTTTTAGAAAACTAGTGACATTTTTATTTTCTTTTAGAGGCCAAACTTCACGATTAATCTTTGGCCACATTTTTCACCAAAGCTTTATAACGATATTACGTATGTATTCGTGCGTATCTAAAATAATAGGATTATTCAATGAATAAAAAAACGGTATTTTCGGAAAATAATTGATTTGAATAATAATAATTGATTTTTATTATAATTTTAATTATTTGACAAAAAAACTAAGTATGTACAAATTATTGTACGCCTCTAAGCTTACAAATCGATATACATAATTTAATTTGTATTAATTTAAACAGAAATATAATTTTTACCTTTTTTTTATATAATATAATTTTTACAGAAATATAATTTTTTTTACCTTCGTTCAAGTTGATATCATGTAACAAAAATAGAATCATTTAAAAATTCTAGAAATAAATGCTTAATAGTTGGATAGCAGGATATCCGCATGCGTTACTAAAAACCATGGTGACCATTTCAAATTGCCATTAGTCGGCAGTAACGCCGAAGATATTTAATTTTCAATCTTATTGGTTATACCGTGCCATGAAAAAAAAATGTGATTGATTTCGGAATCAGTTACGGATAGAATCACAATCGTAAATCAATTGAAAACGAAATGAGTTAGAATTTCATGGTTCATGATAACAATTAAAGAATTTTTTAAAATTTTTATGACTGCTGATTTTTTCATATCGAATAGATGGACATATAGTCATAAAAGGCAAAGAGGAAGAGGAGAGAAAGAGAGAGAGAGAGAGAGCAAAAGACAACAATAACAAACTCATTAATAATAAAAGAATCAAAAATCTTGCCAAATTCAAATGAAGTTCAAAAATTAATTCAACTTTTTTTTTTATTTTTGCCTGAATTTGATTAACCTTATTTTAATTAGGTTTTGAAATTTAAATTCAGACACAAAAACAATAAAATTTTAACACTTCTTTTAGAGATTATAATTATTATTGAAAGGCCTATAAAAGCTTTTGTTTATTATAAAACCTTTTTTGATGAAAATGATACAGAAAAAAATTTAATGCTTTATAAATAATTAATCGTTGATTAATCGGTTGCTTGATGAATTGATTGATTGATTGATTGTTTGATTGTTTAAATTGATATATTTAAAAACGCATGAAATGTTAAAATATTTAATCGTTTAATATGAAACGATCTGCTTTACTTAACCCTTGATATTTGTTTGTTGGAAAAAATATTTACAAGACTTAATACTTATAATTTTCCCCATTAAATTAATTTATGCTGGAATTAATTAATCATGATAAAAATAAATCATGCTGGAATTAATTAATCATGCTGCGTTACTTAATTTTTAAGTGGATGCAATGGTATATATAACAAATAAAATCGATTTTGTTTGTTGAGAAAATAATTAATTATTTTTATAATTAACTATCAATATTTAATGTTTTTTATTGTTGAAGAATTAATTATGTATTTTTAAACAAAAGTTTAAAATTCAAATACACAATTTCATTTCAGTTTTAAGCGTAAAGTGGAACTAATTTTCATTGCTTTAAATTAATTTTTAATTGTTTTGTATAATAACAGCATTACTAAAAGCATTAAAACAGCATTAAAAATACTTGATAAAACAAAAAATGAACCGAAAAAAGTGAAGAAATAAAAAAATTAAAAGACTCTCATCACTTTTGATTAAATGACGAAAACTGGTGGTATATTTTTTCAGGGCTAAAGAAGAGAAGACTTCAAAAGCTGAAGCATCGGCAATTTAAACATAACACTCATACTAAAGACTTTGATAAGATAACAGCAATAAACTTTTAGTAAATATTGACTTTGCTCGGGTTAGCGTTTCCGGCGAATGTTTGTGGCCTTAAAAATGGCTAATTTAATGAATGAATTCGATTTGCCAAATTTAAATATAATTATAATTAAACAAGTAAGAGCATTAACTTCGGCTTGACCGAAGCTCATATACCCTACAGCCGCAACTGCCGAAGTGATGATAAAAAGTGGGAAGGTATGCGTCATCTTTCTTTTAACTGATAGATAGTAAATTTTTTTCTACTATCTACTATTTACAACACTACGTTTCTCAACAAATGCGGTTAAACTATTTTTTACTCTTATAATTTCAACTTTAACATTCGTTTTCTCCATACTAACCTCAAACTTTTGACTAAATTAGAATCATGTGAAGTTTTCAACAAGAACAATATTTCAGTTAAAATACCCCAATGTAATCACTTTTAAGGCGCCATCTACCGAACTGCATGGTAGAGAAAGCACGCCAATAAAGAAGTTCATTTCAAAAAAAGGACAGCCCAAAACTCTGCAATCGAAAAGTTGCCTCACGTGGATCTTCGTGGTGCCAAAACTACAGCAAATTATATAAAAAGGTTGCATACTCTCCAGCGTTGCTCTGAGGAAAATAATAATATGCTGTAATAAAGGTTCCACTTGGTGTGGAATTTAATTTAATTTAACCAACCACACACAAATAATATTTAATAAAAAAATAATTGTTCCGTTTATGCGGTTCAGTTTATGCGGAGTTATTACGAATATACAATATATTATTTATTAGACAAATAAAAAATTTTCATTTTTTAATTTCATTCACATCCATCCGTCCAATTTCGGATTTTTCAAAAAATCAATGAAAAATTCTCTTCAGTAGATAAACATGAATCGAGACATAATCTCCCTGACATTCTATAATGACGAATATAAAGAAAAATATAAAGTAAGCTGTTGCTGCTGAGTCTGTTTGCAATCATCGAACATCATCGACAACTTGACCATGTCAAATTCGGCAACTGTCAAGGTTTTTGGATTAATGGATCAAGGTCGCAAGAAAGTCGAGGCAAGTGTTAGGCCAAAAATTTCAAATTCAACAACAATCAACGGAAAGATGAGAAAGAAAATAAATAAGAAGACGAGAAAAGAAAAATTTGCGTTATGACTTGTGCGTTTTAGTTATTACTTGACGTTTAATGGTCACGTCTGGGTCCGTTTGTTCGTTCGTTTGTTTGTTTGTTTGCTCTTGACTGGTCCGCGGCTACGCATCCATGCGCATCACCTCATTATATTCATCATCATTCTATTTCATCCTCCTTTGGTGTCTCTCTCTATCTCTTTTTCTCACACACACACATGTTTTCAGCGCGTGTTTTACGAAGATGCGCTACGCATGCGTAATTGTTGCGTAACTGATGGCGCGATGGCGCTAATGAAAAAAATTGTATCTTGCTTAAATATTGTATTAGCTGTTATTGTCATTAGCTCTTAAACAACAACAACAGCAGCACACAACAATTTTCTATAAAGCTTCCAGGTACCGCATGAAAGATAACTAGACCAAATTAATTATAATCATGCAATTAGTCTTACTCAAAGCATCAAGTTTGAAAATATCTTTAGTAAGAGGTCAGAGGTTGAAAATATGTATGCTTCTTCTCAATTTGTTTCGTTGTCAAATGCTTGTCAGAGGCTTAAAATTTTGTAAAAAAAAAAAAGACAAATGAAAAAATTAAGGCCATCGTAGCCTTAGGCCATCGTACAGCTTAAGCTTTTACAAAGGTTGTCATTTTTTTTTCCACTGAAATCAACAATTAGTGTCATCACCCAACTGACCAAGGGCGGCGGCGGTACCTCATTTTTATTGCAAATTTTATTACTCTTAACTGAAGAAAAGAATTTGTCCATACTGACGTTTAAATTGCAAAATTTCATTAGAATTCTTAATCACTGCCAACAGATTGAATAGATTTTGCCCAAACATACACACACATACACAAATACACAGACAGGGACATATTTTATAAAGAATTATTTAATGAATTCTCGATAATAAAATAATATAAAATATGAAAAAAGAATAAATCTTTTGAAGGCTTTGAGTTAAATTTAGCTCAAGTGCAAAATCATCTTCGTCTTTTAGTTTAGTCTGATGGTAGCTCACAACTCTTTTTCTTTTTCTTTTTCTTCTTCTTCTTTTCAAAACCCAGATTTATTTAGCACTCAGCAGAAAAACCACAAAATATGATAAAATTACAAAAAAAACCAAATTATTGTAAAATTCAAAATATTGCAAAAATAAAAAAGAAAATTCAGAAAAAAAAATCATACTCGGTTTCGATCATACTTTGATCAAAAAGATGTACGTATTACCACAAAAGTTAAGGCAAACATTATTTCAGTATTATTTGGTACACTTCGGTCATTCCATGCTCTGTCCTTGGTATTCAGTGAACCCTTGTTCTTCATATACCAGTCTACATGCAACGAGTTTGTATAAAGCAAAATATCATGAATCTTGCTATGAATTAAAGTGAGCTGCATAGAATTTTTCAGGGGCAGAGTATTATAGTTCACTGTAAAGTTTAATAAAATCGATTGATAAATAATTCAAAATTATATGTAAGTACAACAACAACAACAACAACAACAACAACAACATATTTAATTGCTATAGCATTTTCAAGCAATAAGAAAACTAAATCAAGACTACAGAAAAAGACGAATGAATCACGAGCTGTTGGCGACGATAAATGACATTGAATATAATAGTTTTCGTGAAGAAAGAAAAGACAAATAATAATAATAATAATAATATCAATTTACATAATTTTAGTCTAATTCTTAAAATATGTTATTAAATTTACATTCTAATGTGTTTGTTTTTTTAAGATTTGTAGAAGAACTTAAGACTTGGGTATAGACTCTGGAATAAATTACATCCAAATAAAAAATCCTCATGCAAAAGACAAATTCAAGTTCTTAATGACTCATGGCTACACGAAAAATATATGTATGTATACGAGCTTCCACTTCTGTAAATTTAGTATATCGTATAGTAAGTAAATTTTGCCAACGTGATGCTGACATTTCGTACCTTGATGCATAACATTCTAGCGATAATAACTTTGTTTCTTTTAAAGAATTTTTTAATTTGGAGTGCATTCCTCAAAGCCGAAATTTAGAAGCAAAAAACCCTTTTTAAGTAATGAAAATACATAAGAAAATGTGTGAGTTATACACACATATGAGACTAAATAATCCTTTTTAAGTAATGAAAATCCATAAGACCATGCCTGAGTTATACGCCTTGACTGGAGAAAACAGAAGGGTGTTGTTTAAAGAAGTTTGTAAATACTTAAATTGAGATCACTTTACTTTTAATATATTATAACCTCAAATTTAATTAACTTTTAACATTTACCTACATTACATTTAATATCATATAAATCCTAAAAATTGATAAAGAAATTAATGATTTATGAGCGTTAAAACCATCGAAAGAATGCATTCCTTTAGAAAGTCTAGAACTCAAGCAATTTTATATAAACGTTTTGTGGAATTTTTGAAACACAAAAATAATGATTGTTACTATAATGATTTAAGAGGTTTAGGCAACATTTAGCCATCATTCTTGACAGTTGGTCTCATCATTTCGAACTCAGAGGGGAAAAAAACAAAAAAAAATTGTGAGAATTTACTAAAAATGTAAATTGAAACCTTCGATTTTGTATTTTTTTTATCTTAATGATCCATAATTAATGATATTAAAAATCGTTAAAGCATCATTAACAAGTATTAAAGAAAACAAAAGCAAATAAAGGCAACATTAAAATGTACTGAAACTGACAATAAATCAAAACTGAATGCGTTAAGCATTGCCATTTTAGAATACGACTATAGTAAAACGTTGTGCTGCTGGGTCTGATCAGCTTCTAAGTATATATTTTTAGAAATTTTATAATCATAAACAATAGTTTCTCATTCGTTTCAGATTCTCTGTAAGTTATTTAAAAAGCAATAGAAATAAATACACGCAAGTTTAATGTATTCACAAAACATTCGCTTTTATGATTCTTATGACTAAAAAAGGTAAAAGTTGAGTACAATAATAATAACAACCATTAACCTTACCATCATTAATTCTAAGCTTAATAAATTTCAATTGGAAGCTGGCAATGAAGGAATTATTGTGTCTCTAAGTCTTTAAGTTTTATAACATATTTTGCTTAAGCTGAAATTTCCACTTCTCAGGTCCGCCCTCCGCCAGCTTCGTATAACAGCCGAATGCGGATGTTACGCCGCTAGAGTCTCTGGGAATTTTAGACGGATATATACGACCTCTGATGATTCTTTTCATTTCGTCTCAATCAATACGTCTCAATCATCAGGAAACCCTGATGACTCAATAGATTTTTATGATTATCTTTTTTGCTTTTGAGTCTTAGGCTTTGTACTATATAGAATTTTTATTTAAAACTTATTTTCAAGCTTCCTTTTAAAGGCTATATAAACAATTCTTTTAATCGTTTGACTTATTTTTATTTAAATGTATAAAAAATAAAACTTAACTCTCCGTTTAATTTTTTTTTTGTCTTTTTAAGTCTCTCTTTACTGTATACGTGTTTCTCCTTTTCATTTATTTTTTTTTTTTGGATTGTTTTAATTATTCATTTTAAATATTCGCATCATCAGAGACTTTGTGCAATAATTCTTCACTACCGCTCTTAAGAAAATCAGAATTATTTTAAATGCAAAAATTATTGACTTTTCAACAATCTTTATATGAATAATTATCATCAAATTAGTCGCATATTCGTAAAGTTTTTACTTTATTTGCCCGCGATAAGCTGATAATTTATTACATGGGAAAAAAACACACATAAAACATAAATAAATGAAAACCCAAATGCGGAATATTTAATTAAAAAAAAAAATTTAACATTTCAATTAAAGTGAACGTTTTGTAAAATTGTCTAAAAAACTTGCTTCAGGATTTTGTAGGAAAATCTTTGTGTGAATGCTTAAATTAAAAGTTTTAATATTTGAATTTTAAATACATAAAGTATTCTTATTAAGATTCTTATTTAGTAAATTTATTTTTATTAAGTATTCTTATTAATAATAAAAGTATTTTTGTAAAATTTTTTTTTTAAATTTAATCAAATGAATTTAATAATTATAACAGATTATTAATCTATCATAATGGAAAGAAGTAGATAATATTTTTATAATAATTCGAAAGAGACTGTTTTCTATGAGAAATGTTATACTGACAAAAATGTTCGGTAATCCAACAATAACTGACTAATTTTGAACATACGTATACGATACTAATTACTTAAAATGTCCACCAGCTACAATTAACACATTTTAACATTGACAAAGTGCTATTAAATTATGATAGAATCGTTTAATTAGGCCGCATAATTTAAAGGAACAATTAGACATTAACAATAACAGCAAATCGTTCGAACTTGTACACACATATATTTATATAAAAACAAGAATTTATTGACGATCAAGAAAGCAAGAAAGCAAGCAAAACTTACGCACTCGCTTGATCAATCAAAGAAACTGAACGGCAAGCCATAAAATAGCCATTAAAAATTAATAACACAAACAAATAAAAAAATCAAATCGAAACATAGTACATACATATGTTATATAGAAAAACAGTGCAAATAAAATACACGAATAAAAGACAATGAATGTTGTTTGAAACGAACACACACACACCAGTCGAAATTTCCAAGAACAGACGAACAGATATTATTCAATACCTGCCAACACCACAGTAATGACACTAGAATGCCATTGGTAATGAGTAATCAACAAAGCGCTGCCAGGCGCAATAAAGCGACAGCGTCAGCAAACATTGCGAAGGTCAGAGAGCTGCAATTGACTGAAGGTACCGTAACACACACACATCAAATCATCTGAGCATCATCGAGCGCTCGATACAAGACAGCAACAACAACAAAAACAACAAAAACAACAACAACAATGAGAAGTCAATGAGAGACTACGGCTGCTGTTGCGCTAATGCAAGCAACTAAATTATTTTTCTATCATTATTATCATGATTTTTATTATTTATTTATTTATTCTGTTGGTTTGTTGTCTCTTCTTTCCTTGTTTTTGTTGCTGTCGAAGCACTTGAAAGCGTTGCGACGACGAATGCAATCTACGGTAACAAAGAATGTTGTATTGCCGTTTCCAAAAAATTGTACCTATTCATATTTGGCGCGCATTGGTATTGGCTCGGCTCATTTTGGCGACGTTGCCACAGAGGACAATTGCACAATATTACACTTTAACTACGAGTACCATCGAGACGCTGTACCGAGTTGCAGTGTTGGCAATTAAATGAATGCCGCAATTGATTGAATTTTCGTCGATTGTTTGGTGAAAACGTTGTTGTTGTTGTTGTTGTTGTTGTACTCACTCATCGATTCATTCATTCATTCATTCAACATTCATCGCAACTCTTGGCAAGACATACATACATACATAAACAGCCACGGAAGGGCCAGCGACATTCAACGCAGCGTTGAATTGTGTGAATTTGAAGGCGGCACTACGCCGCCGCGTAGTAGCAACGGTTGCTTTGTTTGTTTTTTGTCAACTGATCGATTGCGGCGCTGTTTTGTGATTCTTGATTTATAAGCCTTGGCTGCCTGCTAATATGCTTTCAGCAAAACCACCAAAAAAAAAAAAAAAAAAGAAAAAAATCATTTGTCAAAGAAGCTGCGAAAATTTTGTTGTCGTTGATATTGAGTAATTTTTCCAGTTGAAATATACGAGTATAAAGTCTTTTATGTAAATCGTGTTTTTACTTACTTTTATTCCAAAAATAACAATTTTTTCATACTTTTTAATTAACATTTAAAATCCTCAGAATTTATTTCGGTCCTTCTATTCGGTAATACCTCGCAAAATTTATAGAATTTTAAGAATTTTAATATATTTTTCTACTTGGTAAAAGCTTCTCCGTTGATTTTCATCATAGCCATCATGTCGGTGTGAATAACGACCATTAGTCTGGCACTAAAAACCTACTCGTACGCTTCTTAATTATAAATTATTTGATACTATCCACGTCATCTGATCGCTCAATACCGCTAGAAGCGTTCTCAAATGTCAATTTCATAACCTATACCACTTTCAACTTGACCCCTTCCACGATTTTGAGCCACCGGCTGGCCTTCGTTGCTGGAGTTTTGTGCTGGTCGCCGCCACCAAAACACTTGTTGCTGCAAAAAAGTTCAAGTCTTCAAGCCGCAAAGACCACTTAAGATAATTTAAGAAAAAATTGTTAGACTGTCCATCAACTTTGAAGCCACTAAGTGAAAACCACTAAGTGTAAACAACTTTGCAATTTGCCCAACATTTACGATTTAAGAAAATATTTTTCTCGTGCTTACTTCATCCAAGAATTTTATTAAGTTTTCGTAATTTTTCCTTATCGTTCATATACATACATACGTTACAATACGTTCGTATCGTTATGCTAAACTTAGTTCGTTTAAATTTACAATACATGAAAAGTCGGCTTCTCCGATATTCTCTGTTGTCTTTCGTATAATAAATACTAGAATGAAACGCTTTTAAATTAATTAATCCTTTAGCCTAAAATCTGAACGGTTTGGCTGGTTTGTTGTAATTATAACCATCCGGTCCCAGAGACCCAGCCTCCGGAATACTAGGAGCTGATGTTCCCGGTTGTGTCGGTTGACCGCCTGGATAAGAGGTTCCTGGTTGACTTCCTGGGTATGTCGATCCCGGCTGTGTTGGTTGACCACTTGGATAAGTACTTCCCGGACCCGATGGACGGCTTCCCGGGTAAGATGTTCCGGGCTGTGTTGGTTGGCTACCTGGATAAGTACCTCCCGGACCCGATGGCCGGCTTCCCGGATATGTTGATCCTGGTTGAGTTGATTGACCGCCTGGATAATTACCTCCGGGACCCGATGGGCGGCTTCCTGGATATGTTGATCCTGGCTGTGTGGGTTGACCGCTCGGATAAGTACTTCCTGGACCTGATGGGCGGCTTCCCGGATATTTTGATCCCGGTTGTGTTGGTTGGCTACCTGGATAAGTACTTCCCGGACCCGTTGGACGGCTTCCCGGGTAAGTTTTTCCCGGCTGTGTGGGTTGACCGCTCGGATAAGTACTTCCTGGACCTGATGGGCGGCTTCCCGGATATTTTGATCCCGGTTGTGTTGGTTGGCTACCTGGATAAGTACTTCCAGGACCAGATGGGCGGCCTCCCGGGTATGTTGACCCTGGCTGTGTGGGTTGACCACCTGGATAAGTACTTCCCGGACCCGATGGACGGCTTCCCGGGTAAGTTGATCCCGGTTGTGTTGGTTGGCTACCTGGATAAGTACTTCCCGGACCCGTTGGATGGCTTCCCGGGTAAATTGTTCCCGGTTGTGTCGGTTGACCACCTGGATAAGTACCTCCGGGACCCGATGGGCGGCTTCCCGGATATGTTGATCCTGGCTGTGTGGGTTGACCGCTCGGATAAGTACTTCCTGGACCCGATGGGCGGCTTCCCGGGTATTTTGATCCCGGTTGTGTTGGTTGGCTACCTGGATAAGTACTTCCCGGACCCGATGGACGGCTTCCCGGGTAAGTTGTTCCCGGCTGTGTCGATTGACCGCTGGGATAAGTACTTCCAGGACCAGATGGGCGGCCTCCCGGATATGTTGACCCTGGTTTCGTCGGCTGACTTCCCGGATAGGTTGAACCTGGCTTCGTTGATTGGCCGCCTGGATAAGTAGTTTCTGGTCTCGATGGGCGGCTTCCCGGGTATGTCGATCCTGGGCGTTGTTGTGACGGTGGTTTTACCTCATTCTCGCCAGACGGTGGCAAGTATTCAGGGCCTGCATTGTTTGGTTTCTGAGGTCTCGAGGGTTGTGATACTGGGGGAGGTTGGTTGGCAGGTGGGGTTGGCTGGAAGGTAGGAGGCCTTGGTCGGAAGGTGGGTGGTGCGCTAGGAGGAGCTCCGTAGCCTGTAGATGGTGGTTGAGGCACAGATGTACCGGGTTGGGGACGAGTTACTGTCGGCCGTGGTTGAAAAGTGGGTGGACTTGGTTGATAAGTGACTCCTCCAGGAGTTTGTAATCCAGGGCCAGTGGTCACTGCGGTCGTCGGTCCTTGTTTTTTGTCTGGTGGTAAGTATTCAGGTGCAGGCCTCGACGGTGCTTGGGGATACCCCGGTCGTGGCCTAGTAGGTTGGGGTTGCGATGGTCCAAAACCTGGCTTAGAGGAAGGAGGTCTATAACTCGGTCCAGGCGACGGTGGCAGAGGCCTAGATGGCTGCGGTTGTGGGAAGGGAGGCTGGGTTTGAGGAGGACCATAACTCGATCCCGGAGCGGATGGTTGAGGTCTTGATGGCTGTGGTTGAGGCGGACCATAACTAGATCCCGGTTTCGGAGAACCATAACTAGGTCCCGGAGCAGATGGTTGAGGTCTGGATGGCTGTGGTTGAGGAGGAACATAACTTGGGCCCTGCGATACTGGCTTTTGAGGTTGTGGCGGACCATAAGTTGTACCGGGCTGAGATGGTCCTTGCGGACCAGATGGTTGGGAAGGACGATAACCACTACCGGGTGTTGGTTGCTGCGGTCTGGAAGGTCTCGATGGTTGTGGTTGAGGAGGGCCATAACTAGGTCCCGGAACAGATGGTTGAGGTCTTGATGGTTGCGGTTGTGGCTGTGGCCTGGATGGCTGTGGTTGCGGAGCAACATAACTTGGGCCCTGCGGTATTGGCTTTTGAGGCTGTGGCGGACCATAAGTTGTACCGGGCTGAGATGGTCCTTGCGGACCAGATGGTTGAGAAGGACGATAACCACTACCGGGTGTTGGTTGCTGTGGTGTAGAAGGTATCGATGGCTGTGGCGGACCATAAGTTGTACCGGGCTGAGATGGTCCTTGCGGGCCAGATGGTTGAGAAGGACGATAACCTCCGGGTGTTGGTTGCTGTGGTGTAGAAGGTATCGATGGTTGTGGTTGAGTAGAACCATAACTAGGTCCCGGAGCAGACGGTTGAGGTCTTGATGGCTGTGGTTGAGGCGGACCGTAACTAGGTCCCGGAACGGATGGTTGAGGTCTTGAGGGCTGTGGTTTAGGAGAGCCATAACTAGGTCCCGGAGCAGATGGTTGAGGTCTGGATGGCTGTGGTTGAGGAGGAACATAACTTGGGCCTTGCGGTATTGGCTTTTGAGGTTGGGGCGGACCATAAGTTGTACCCGGCTGTCCGGGTTGAGATGGTTCCTGCGGACGGAATGGTTGAGAAGGACGATAACCGCCTCCGGGTGTTGGTTGCTGCGGTCTGGAAGGTTGAGGTTTCGGTTGTTTTTGTGGAGGACCATAACTTGGACCTGGAGATATTGGCGCTTGCGGTTCGGGCTCTTCAATGCCGTTTCCCGTTGGCGGTGGTGGAAAAGGCACTGATGGCTCTTTATAATGGTAACCGTCCTCTCGCAGGTCAGTGTCCAGATGAGAGACGTCAGCGTAGACACTAGCTCCGGCTAGCAACGCTACGAGCGACACAAGCAGCTGCAAAGAAAAGGAATACTCGTAGTAAAACAAAAAGTTTATAGTTCTCGAATTAATCTTATAAGCAGCATCACTAAAGACTACGTTAACAATTTGTTTTTGCCTTCACTTAACGATCATGTGTCATTGTTCGCGTGTAACGAGCCGCCAGCGAAATAAACTTAAAAGTGTCATAATCCCGGAAAACCCGTCCGAATAAAATGCCGGTACTGCGGAAAGTCATTTCAGCATTTTTTCTAGTCACGTTTTTATGGCCGATTGTGTCATCCTAGTGTCTTGCTTTTGTTATAACAGCCGTCTCTATTATCATGACGGTGATGATTATCGGCATGAAGACATCGAGCCGGCTGGATGGAACGCCAGCTTGATTTCTGGTTTTTTGTTTTCTAACGAAACAGTTAAAAATCTTCTGCTTTTTGCGTTTTTATGTATGTAGAAAACGTTTTGCCATTGTCGTCTGACAATGTTTGATCCCTCTCGAGATAATGCGAGGACTTTTCATAACTGTTTATGCACAATTTCTATCACAAACTTTCCGCACTCACTCACCATCTTTCGCACGATTTGCTAAGAGAAGAAAAAAAATGCGAAAAACACGACGATCTGCCCGCTGCCAAAGCTGTACAAACTTGGCCAATACAAAATATTCGATGTTGTGGCAGTTTCTGATGCGATACAGAATGCGATACTGCGGCGGCTGTGGCTGCTACTTATGTACTATATACCGATAGCTTCTCGTCTACTAAACCAAGCGCGGCAAAAACCAAAATTCGAATGATGCTCCGTGGTTCTCCCGACATCGATTTATATAGAAATCGCCTCCGATTTCGAAGAGCTAGAAGTAGGATTTTAGTGTTGTTGCTTTTTTGCTCAGCAACAACGCGACGCGAAGCGACGCGACGCGCAATGGTTGGCTGAGACGTTGTAATGCGGTCTCTCACGTTTGCTGTTGTTGCTGTCTGGTGTTGTTTTTGTTGTTGTTGTTGTTTTGCTGGTTTTTAAAGATTGCTACTACTGTTGGGTTAAATTTTTGTGAATGTGAGCAAAGTCTGAGCAAGTGTTAGATTCCACAAGTATAAATATTATGATGTTGAATCTCATTTCATTTCAAACAACAACAGCAACAACAACAACAACAACAACAGCAACGAAAACACCCTAACCATGCGGTTACAACAAAAACATAACAAAACATAGTGACCCAGCATTGGCTGAACGTCTTTAAAACTTAACAAGAACAACAACAATAACAACAAAAACAATAACTACAACAATAAAAACAACAACAACAATAACAACAACCACTACTACTACTACTACTACAACAACAACAACATCTATCGTACAACAACATAAAAGGGTTACGATTACTTTTGACAAACGCTCGCAATGTGAAGCTTTTGTACTCGTATCGTCCATCAAACCGTTAGTCCAACAATCGGGCGGACAGTAAATCAGTCAGTGAGTCATTCTGCCAGTCAATGTGTCAGTCAATTCTGTCCGTTAGTTAGAGCCAACCAACCAACTGTCGCGTGAGATTTTCAATGGGTTAGTTTTTATAGTTTTTCTGTCATATTCGTCGTTGTGTTTATGATGATGAGTATGATGATGACGATGATGATGGCAATGGAGATAATGATCATGATGATGTTGATGGCTCGAACTAATTTGGAGATGACGTACTCGTACATACTCGTCTTTCAAGCAGATGAAATCGCTTGCGAACGATTTTCCTCTCGTTGCTTTTATTTTCATTTTAATTTTTTTTTTGTACCGTACCGTATGCATTTATTTTGAAGAATTGCATTCACGTCGACCGAAAGGAGATAATATTTGATCTAATCTACTAATTCTGATGTGCTATAGCATCATAACAATACCATAACAATGTCATAAAACAGTTCTCTTAACGCTTTCAATCGCAAGAATAAGTTGCGGAATGGTTTTGTGATAACATCATTGAGCTCTTAGTGAATGGAGACTTTTTCAGACTGGTTTCATGATACAAAAAAAGCTCATGCTTATATTTTCCGCACTTTTTTAGGTCGCTTTAATAGTTCAAAGGATCAATCTGTGGCTCTGAACGGTCAAATGTCGCCGTCAAAGGTTGATTCGTTGATGCTCTATACTTGATCTCTTAACCATATTTGATCATCTTGGACTTTTACGATGATCAGTTTGCATTTTTTTTAATTTCTCAAAATTATAAAATATTGATAGAAGGTTTTTTAAAAATTGAAAAATGTGCAATTCCTTTGTTTAGTGCATAAATAAATGTCTGCTAAAATACCCTTTCAAAGGACAAAAGGTCTCTGAACAATTTCGATAATCTTTTTATAATTTTTTTTTACATTTTTTTTTTTTTACAAAGTTTCGTAACATTTCATTTGAAATCATAACAAAACTTTTCTAGCTCGATGCTACTTATTTAAGACGTTAATTAAAATAATAGCAAAATATCGTACAACAAAAAATACAACGTTTCCATGTTCCAAAAGCTCCAAAAAAAAAAATCTTAGCCAACGTGCATAAAATTATTTTTAATTAGATGTTTTTTAAAACGATGCGTTCAGAAAAGGCGGGAAAAATCGACAGAGAGAGAATAGAGAAGGAAACTGATTCTTGGGGAAAAGAGGCTCGTTAAGAACAACAAACGTAATAATTACATAGAGTATAAAAAAAACAGTCTAAAAAAGACCGCTTTCGGTCGAAGGAACGAAATCTTTTCGTGCGTATAAAATCTCATAATGATTAGAGGCGTACAAAGATAAGAAGAAGAAGAAGAAGAAGAAGAAGAAGAAGAAGAAGAAATAATAGAAGTAGAAGAAGACAACTTCATTTACATTTTGTACCATTCAAATACTCGCATCATTTGAACTATTAAACGTTTGTATGTAAGCTGTCAAAACGTTTGACATTTAAATTAATTATGGCTCAAAAAGTCATAGTTGTTTATGACTAGAGCTGGTGTAAATAAAACTTATTAAGATGTTAAGTAGTTAATAATTGTATTTAATTAAAGCGCTTAGTAAAAATGGCATCGTTTTACCGAAGCAATTCTCGACCGACCGACCAAGAGACGGTACGAATCCAATCATTGGGAAACTGATGTAGAGTGGGTTGGCATGACAGGCATCGTCTAATTCACAAAACGCACAAGCCTATCTTCACCTCTGTGTAGCTGTCTCTCCGTCCTCACATTTCTCTTTTTGTTCGCTCTCATCCCTCTCTCTAACTTTTTCTTTGAAAGCAACGAGAGCTTGTATGAAAATTGTATGAAAAATATACGGAGAGAAAGCTCTCTTCACAAACGAGAGAATGGAATACAGAATAAAAAAACTAACAGTTTCACTTTAAAAGAGAGTGCGTGAGAAAGGAATAGCTGCCGCTGCCTCATTGTGTTTGGGCTGATAAGGAATATTTTATGTAAGAAAATAAAGACAATAACCTTCTGAGCTATTATCCTCCGAAGCGATGTCGCGACAAGGAAGACGAGAATTCTCGTGCGTTTTTCATTAATTTCAATAATGAAAGCTCTCATCAATAGTGTTCGTTTCTTCTTGTGTTCTCTTTAGTTTGTCTTTTCATAAGCGCCGTTTTCATTTGCGCCGTTTGCCAAACAAAGTGACGAAAAGTAAAATTAAGAAGAAGGCTACATGTTATGAAGTTTTTAAACATAAGACTTTTGAATAACAAAAAATTGCTGATGAGATCATTTTTATAAGTTTTTTATAGACCTTAGCTCTATAAGAGAATGTCATTCATCTCATGTGGAATGCATAGCAAATTTTAGCATGAAGTCATGAATAATTATAAAATTATTTGCACAAAATTGTTCTGCATCAGAACTAAATAATGGAATGCAAATAAATCAAGGTGGCATAGAAAAACGCTTCTTCAAGTCGCCTTCGGGACATCTGTCAAAGCTAATAATAAAATGATCACGAATTACTTTATTACCATTTTACGATCGAAGTAAATTCAAAAATAATTAAAATTGAGAGAGAATTCAGAAAAAAAGATTCGACGAGCACAGCAGCAAAAGTACTCAACAAGTACTCTCTTAAATCTGTCATTCGAAAGTGGTACCGATTTTCTGCAAGTAAACAAAATCATTCACGCCATTGACAAACAGCGCTCAAAACAGCTGATTTGCGAACAGCTTTTTCAAATTGTTCTTTATGCCGTTTCTCTTTCGCATTCCAAAAATGAGAGAACGTGCCCTTGTCTCTGGTCATGCGCTTAAGAAATAGAGAGAGAGAGAAATAGAGAATTGATTTGCTCTCTTTGGCTTGAAATAATTTGCTCTCTTTGGGCAAAAAAAAAGAGTGAATTTGCAAAATTGATTTTATCCAGAATCCTGGAAAAGACAACACAAGGATTTATGTATCGTCTATCGTGTAGAGCATAAGATTTAGAACCTTCGTCCAGCTCGGTCGGTCATTGTGAAAAAGTGAAAATTCCTAAATAATTTCAAATAATTAAATTAATAAATTTAAAAATAATGCAATTACTAGAAATTCTAATTGCTTTTTATTAAAAAAAAATTCATAACATCCTTTTTTGCAATGAAAAAACCTAAAGAATAAATAAGAAAAATATGTGAAAATTTCTGGAAAACTCTGATTACGTCATTGTGCTAAAGAAATTTGCTAAAAAGCGGCGAATGAAGAAGCAGCTTAACGCTACAGCAAAGAAAATATGCTAAAATAAAAGAGCGAAGATTTTTCCAACTCATAAAAAAAATTTTGGAAATTTTTCGAAACATTTTCCGGGCAAGGATGGTGGAGGACCGCAGCGCAAGCAGCAAATACTTGCTGTGCAGCATCATCAGCTTGTTCGTGTTGGCTACGTTTCTCATCGATTCTGGTATAATTGTACAAACTTTAAGGAAATAATATTAAGTAATAATAATTTCGTATTGATTGGTTTGTGAGTCAGCAATGGTTTCTTATCTTCATTTTCTATTTATTTGAGAAATTTCAAAAATTTTTTTATGATTTATCTTTCTTTTTAACTTCAAGAAATTATAATATTATCCACGATTCAGTCATTAGAGATCTGTGAAGGACTATAAGCGTTTAGTGTTTATAAATAAATTTTCGTGTATACTAGACTCCAAATCGCTTAGATAAAGCCATACATAATCGATAGCTATCGATTGCCAAAGAGCAGCTTTAACCAACGAACAGAGTAATTGCAGCTACTCCATCATCATCATCATCAACATCAGTCGTTCATTTTCCATCGTCGCTTCTGCCCCGATGTCGCTTCTCCATCATAGTCCATCGCCCAATAGATAAATTATTTTATCGTATTAAGTATTTTAAGGACGCTGTTAAAAATCATTAACATTTTGTGTATACAGCCGCAGAGCAGTCAGAGTCGCTGAAAATTATGTGGACGACTCTCGTTTTCGCTTCAGCGAAACAATGCTGCTCCAAGAGAAGCACCCCCGCAACAGCGACATCGCCAGCTTCCAGACTATGACAATCATCTGGTCTCCTGCAACAGCCACCCTTCAACGTTGTCAGCGCCGTCTTCACAAACGGAACGAAAGGAAGACACATTTTCCCAACAAAAAAAGAGGAGCCATCGATGAAGCAGCATTAAGGCGGAAGAAAAAGAAGATTTCTGTATCAACTGCCGAATCTTAATTCATACTCCTTCTATTGCCGAGCATTTTCAGAACGTCAAAAAAAAAAAAAAAGAGAAAATTAATTCCAAAAGCTACGCCTGCTTCTCTAATCCATATAGAAAATCAAGGAATTTGACCTCGCCCTCTCATTCAAGCACTCCCTCACCCTTTTTACGCAAGCTCAAGAGTAAACCATTTGTGGCGTTATTCCAAAAAATCAGAAGCAAAAACCACGGAAAAACCCTCGCAAACAGCTTCCACTACTACACTAACCCTAATATCAGCATCGTCTAATTCACGAAACACACAAGAAAACTCTCTCTCTCTTTATCTGTCTCTCCCACTTTCTCCCTTTCTTCTCTGTCATCTCTCTCTCTCTTACTCTCTCCTCGTAAGCTGAAGCAATTGCTTGTGCTTTTTGCTGAATTTTAATTCAATCTCTCTTATAGTTTTTATCATATATCCATACATATGTAGGTAGATGCACTAACACAAGCTTACACTCACCCACACACACACACACACTCATTCAACGTTTTCTTATCGAGTAGTGAATACTTTCCAGCGCTAACAAAATAGCATCCTTCCGAAATTAATACACATTCCCAAATATTTCTCTCTTCGCCATCCCCCCCAAAACGGACGCAATGTATATGCATCTCTTTTTCGTCAATATCATCTATCTTCTCTTTTTCCACTTTCACCCTATTTTGTGTTCTTTTCTTTCCTCTCTTTCCGATTGTCAGTGCTACTGTCAAATTATTGCCAAAAAGTTCCATATAAAGGTACATACGTTTCAGAGAATATCGTGTAAAAAAAGTTTGTAATGGGAAAATATTAGTATCTGAATTTCAACCTGAACGGACTTCGTGCACTTTCAAAATAAACGGTTCATATCAAAGGACAAAAAAACAAGGAACAGCTAAATTCAAAATCATTCAAATTTGAATTTTTTTTTGTCTGTGTAAAAAATACTTGTAAAAATAGAATAAATTTATTTCTGACGACCGTGTTACTTCAAAATCGCGTAAAAAAAGACCGTGTGACCAAAAGAAAAGGAAAGGAAAGTAAAAAAGAGATGTCTTTAGTTGTACAATTTTTTTTTTTCGCAAAACAACAACAAAATTTGAATTCTGGAGTGTGTTATTTCGAAGTCAATGTCGTCGACCCGCTATAAGGAATATTTTATATTAAAAGTAAAGTAAAAACCTTCTGAATTACTCTGTCTTTTTCACGAAACCCTCTTATTTTTTTTTTATTTTATAAGAAATAAATAGAAAATCAGGAACAAGAGCAATTTGCCTAATCTTTCTCCGGCTCTCTCTCAAACTCTCTCTTTCTATCTATCTTTCTCTCTCTGCTCTCTCCTGAACTCTCTATACTCTAATCTTCTTTATCTTTTGTCCATGAGTTTATCTTAATTATAACAAAATGTCATGAAGTGAGCAAATGTCAAAACTCGTGGTGTGTTCTTGGTATAAAACTTTGACTTTTGCATTTGACATTTGCTCTATCTCTCTTTCTTTTTCTCTCCCACTCTATACTTTTATTTGTTTACATTTTCTTCCTCTAATTTTACTTATATACGTAACACCGCGGTGCGCCGTTCTCTCTGTTTTTCTGTTTGATATGATACTGTTATGTTATGAGCGCTGATATCTGCCTCCCCCCTTCGTCGCGCCCCTTTCGTCATCGACACGCCCTCGCTCCATTACTGTTAGACTATATCCCTGTTTGTTTTTACTGTCTTCTTCTCCAACTTCAGCAACAAGAAAATCTTTCAAAAAGTCAATAGTGTATCCCTTTATCCTTTTATTTTCTTCTTCTTCCTTCTTCTTCTTCTTTTGCTTCGCTTTTGCCTTGTTTTCTCTGTTTTGTTTAATTTTGGTTTGAACAATAAATTCGTTTCCTTCACACTTTTAACATCATAAACAATCAGAAGGCGCCAAAATCTGAAGTGACCGCAGCATCCTCATCCACACGAACACTCAATGCATTCAATAGTTTCTTGCCCGCTCACTCTCTGTACATCATTAAAACTTCTTTGCATCTCTTTCTCTCTCTCTCTTTGTTTCTCTCTTTCTCTCTCTGTATTCCGTATCCGTATTATCCCCAGTCAATGCATCCGAAGATGAAGAGCGCTTGGTGCGAGACCTCTTTCGAGGGTACAACAAGCTCATTCGGCCTGTTCAGAATATGACCGAAAAAGTTGGAGTAAGATTTGGTTTGGCGTTCGTACAGCTAATCAATGTCGTAAGTGTGCTAATACTTATACATTTCCATGCTAACATATACACACACTCACACACTTAAGATGGGGCAATGTAGGGGGTCAATCCCCCCGTAGGCGGAGGTTGTCTCTCTTGAATAGAACCCCCGAGGAGGGGAGAAGTGAGGCTCAATTTTCGAGCCAGATTCTGGTTGGAAAAGTGAGCTCGAAATGAGATATTTTTGGGAAAGGGGGAGGAAGACCTCTTTATTCCTGCAGGAAAGCCGTTGGTAAGAAATGGGGTCTCTCTCTCTCTCTGCAAAGATTACATACTGGCTGTACGAAGCAGTCTCCTAACCTTAGGCCTCCTAACCTCCTAACCTTAAGGCCCTCCTTGGAAAAGGTAACTATTTTAATTGGAGAAAGCCCAAAGGGGTGCCTGCTTGCGTATCGGGGGGCAATAAAGCTCTACACTGACTGTAGCTCTCGAGGTATTAATGTGCCTTCTCCCAATCGATATAATAGGAAGCTTAATAGCTGAATGTTCGGCAGTGAGGCTAAGTACCGTACTTTAGTGGACCCAGAGAGAAGTTGGTTACCCCCCCGAATAATGGAGGGGTTGTCCTTCTCTTTCGAACATCTTGACTATACCGCTGCGACCGTACTCCCGGTGCGAAAGCTTAGTACGCACATGGCACACAAAAAGGACGGGTCGGATCGGGTGGTCACTGCCGACTGGTTTGACCCCATTTTCACCCACTATATGGGAGTGCATACACTTCTTTAACGATCTTTTTGAGGTAGCATCTCTTATTCACCATTAACAGCTCTTCGTGGTTCAATTTAAGGGTGAAAAGATTCACGTCATATCTCAATGGACCCAGAAGCGGGGTAGGTGTTTCCTTCGGGACGACCATAAAACCTAACCCAAAATAATCTACACTCACACTCACGACACACAAGAATCCAAACGAGCCTCGGTGCCTCGTCATTCCATCAGTTCAATCATGCGACGGCCATCACGCGCGTCGTATATAATACGCCTGTTCAAAATGGCCGATGGTGATCAGTAGACAGTGTTTCCAGCAAATGTCAAACACTCGAACCCGAAGCTGAACCCGAAAGACCCGGACTCTGCTGTATTTGTTGGAAACACTGTTAATGCTATTCTGTCTCTCTCTCTCTCTGTTTCGATGTTGTTGTTGTTGTTGTTGATGTTGTTCTCTAATTAATGGTTGACCATCATGGTCATCTAACATCTAAAAACGTCTGCTTTTATCACGACCAGAATGAGAAGAATCAAATCATGAAGTCGAACGTTTGGCTGCGTTTGGTCTGGTCCGATTACCAGTTGCAGTGGGACGAGGCCGACTATGGTGGCATCGGGGTACTGCGCCTGCCGCCAGACAAGGTCTGGAAGCCCGACATCGTGCTCTTCAACAAGTAAGTTCAACCGAGATCGCCCGGATTTCGAAGGCTACTAAATTTCATCTTCAATCTTCTTCGTACACAGCGCCGATGGCAACTACGAGGTTCGCTACAAGTCGAATGTGCTCATCTATCCCTCCGGTGAGGTGCTGTGGGTGCCGCCCGCCATCTACCAGAGCTCCTGCACCATCGACGTCACCTACTTCCCTTTCGATCAGCAGACCTGCATCATGAAGTTCGGCTCGTGGACCTTCAATGGCGACCAGGTGTCGCTGGCTCTGTACAACGACAAGAACTTCGTCGACCTCTCCGACTACTGGAAGTCGGGCACGTGGGACATCATCGAGGTGCCCGCCTACCTGAACGTCTACGAGGGCGACGGCAACCATCCGACCGAGACGGACATCACCTTCTACATCATCATCCGTCGCAAGACGCTCTTCTACACGGTCAACCTGATCCTGCCCACGGTGCTGATCTCCTTCCTCTGCGTGCTGGTCTTCTACCTGCCCGCCGAAGCGGGCGAGAAGGTGACGCTGGGCATTAGCATCCTGCTGTCGCTGGTTGTGTTTCTGCTGCTGGTGTCGAAAATCCTGCCGCCCACCTCGCTCGTGCTGCCACTCATCGCCAAATATCTGCTCTTCACCTTCATCATGAACACCGTGTCCATCCTGGTGACGGTGGTCATCATCAACTGGAACTTCCGCGGACCGCGTACTCACCGAATGCCGATTTGGATTCGTACCGTCTTCCTGCACTATTTGCCCGCCGTGCTGTTGATGAAGCGTCCGCGCAAGACGCGACTGCGCTGGATGATGGAGATGCCGGGCATGAGCATGCCGGCGCATCCGCATCCGTCGTACGGGTCGCCCACGGAGCTGCCGAAGCACATCAGCGCCATCGGCGGCAAGCAGTCCAAAATGGAAGTGATGGAGCTGTCAGATCTGCATCATCCGAATTGCAAAATCAATCGCAAACTCAACACAGGCGCCGATCTAGGCGTGGGCGATCCCTGCCGGCGCGAGAGTGAGTCTTCCGATTCCATTCTGCTGTCGCCGGAGGCGAGTAAAGCTACGGAAGCGGTCGAATTTATTGCCGAACATTTACGCAATGAAGATCTCTATATTCAGGTAATGGTGGCTTCTTATTTTCGACAATCAATAAATCTGTGGAAAATATTTCAGACTCGCGAAGATTGGAAGTACGTGGCGATGGTTATCGATCGTTTGCAGCTTTACATTTTCTTCATTGTCACTACAGCCGGCACCATCGGCATACTCATGGATGCACCACATATCTTCGAGTATGTCGATCAGGATCGTATTATTGAGATATATCGTGGTAAATAAAACAGAAAGCAAGCAGAAAAGAAAAGCTATAGCAAATCGGCAAACGTTGAGCGAGATATTAAATGAACAAAACTTTTGCAAAATTTATATTAATTATAAAATGGAAAAATTCAAATGGAAGCACAAAAAATACCAACAAAGAAATGTAAATTAGGCATAGACAATTTGAAAAAGAAAAAATACCAGACAAATACAAATGATCTGTGAACTCAAGAATTTGATTCATTCAATTAAAACTTTCTTAAAAACAGAAACTATTTAAAGAAAGAATATACTATCAATATCGACACTAATAAACTAAAATAAACACAATAGTTTAATCATTAGAGAATATTAGCGCAAATACTTATAAAGTAAAAAATAATCAACAACTGAAGTCTTCGCATTTAGAATAATTGTGAATTTTCCAATAATTTTTCTAAATAATATCAATTAATTTCAATTGTTGCTAACAGATGAATAATCCACGGTATTTTATTTTATTTTTAATCATAAAATAAAGGTTAAACAAAACAAAGAAACTAGTTGTGAGCTCATTGCAAATTGTGCTCTTTTATGACCTAAATTGACAACAAGAAAATGTGCTTTAAAATAAATTAATATTCATAAAAAGGTAAGAAAATAGAAATTTGGGAATAAACTTAATTTTAACTATACACAGTTTGTCTGAACGCCTGGCGATGTTATAAACGCCTTTTTGTTTGAAAACTTGAAGTTCGTTTCTTAAGTCTTCGGTTTTTCCTAAGCGTTATTTTCGTAAATGAGACTTTTAAATAACAAAAAATGCATTATGAGCTCATTTTTAGACGTTGTAAAGCCTTTCAGAGTATATCATTCATCTCATGAGGCATGAAGAAAAAAATTTTTAGCATGAAGTCATGAATAGTTTTACAATTATTTGCACAAATATTATTTTCTGCATCAGAGCTAAATAATGCAAATAAATCAAGGTAGCCTGAAAAGACTATTCTTCAAATCGCCTTCGGGACATCTGTCAAAGTCAATAATAATAAAATGATCACGAATTATTTTACTACCATTTTATGATCAAAGTGAATTGAGAAATAATTAAAATTGAGAGAGGCTTCATAAAAAAATAGAAAAAGAATACGATTCATTGGACTAGAACAGCAGCAGTAGTACTCTCTTGACAAAATAAATAAATTATTGTTGCTTTTTTTTTGCAAGAATAAATTTAAATGGTTTAGTTTAATATAAAAGTCTACAAAAGACAAAAACAACACACACTTAATGAAATAAAAATGTTCATAACTAAAGACATGAGACACGAACTTGCACAATTTTATTTTCATTTTTTGTAGTTTCTTCGAAGCTGACACTGCCTGACGTTGATTGCGCAAAACCCGCCAAAAAAAAAAAAATATGGAAAAATAGAGAAAAACCAACAACCATCACTGAAAATCTGAAAGGTCACTACGGTGTGGCAGTTGTTGTTGTTGTTTTCTGTTGTTGAAATATGTAGTCGTTGAAGGAGGGGAAAATTGAGAAGCAAACGTTAATGCTGTTGGCGTTTGCAATATCAAATTAAAAATCAACATGAAATACACCAACGCAAAAAGAATTTAAAAATTTTTTTATCTACAGAGGGACGGACCGACCGACCCTCTTGAAGCCCTTGAAGAATCGTACGTACATTCATCGCCATCAGCATCGTCATCTTCTACTATACGTTAAACTCGTTTGATATAAAAATATTTATTTTATGTTGTTGCATAATTTTTTACTCAGTAATAAAAAACGATTATGCTTTAGACAGACGTTAATTAATACTTTGCATTTATAATAAATTAACTCTTAGTTAAATTCAGATAAATCTTCATGCTTTAATTTGTGTGTGTGTGTTTGTGTGTGTGTGTGTTTGTGTGTGTGTGTTTGTGTGTGTGTGGAGTAAACAAATCTTACAAATACAATTTCTTTGCACTAGAGCGAAAAATACCGGAAAAGTTTGAGGTTGAACAAAAATTACTGAGAGGTTTTGCCTCGTAAAAGTTTTTAATAATTATGATTTTCTACTTTGTTTTCTTCTATGGCTTCTGTTACTTCATTATCGCCTGTTACTTCGTGCGCAACATGAATACATTTGCAACCTTCAGATGATTCCTGAGCACGTAAAATTGCAATAATCCATGAATGGCTAATTTTTTTCAAGGACAAAATTATGGAAAATGAAATTTAACGACATTTCGAAACATTTGCGGAAGCTTTTCTTACTAAGCAAGCATTTTTGAATTTATCACCGACTGCTGCAGCAACCTACTGCAAACAAAGTTAACGTACTGCAAGTAATAAACACAAACGAGAATTTATCGATTGCCTCAAAAATCGAAAAAAAACTCAAAAATATATTAGTAATTATTTTTGCTACATGGTCTTTGTTTAATTTTGCATTATTTCATTAAAAGAAGTCACGTTCTGCCACTCAATAACGCAACTAAACGGTTGGGTACACAAAAGCAACTGACAACAACAACATAATGTACACTTTGTCATTACAAAGTAACGTTATATTTTAAGCACATGCATACATACATACATCCGCTTACGTGCTAACGCATTTCCAAGGACTTGTGCTATTTATTGTACGTATTTTGAAAAGTAAAAGTAATGCGGAAAACCGTTATAGCGTCACTCAGAAATCCGGAAGGAAATAACTTTGTAGCTTTATAGCGTTTAACATTTTTTTCTCTCAACAATATAAATTTTTATTCAAAAACTTTTTCTATTTGCGGCATTAACAAAGTCCTCAATAAAAATGTAAATTATACAATTTCTTTTTATTGAGTATCATCAAAGTCGCATAAAGTTAAGCATAAGCATTTGTTCTCCGAGTTTCGCCATCAATCAATCAAGCTTCTCATCATTGAGGTAGATCGGTCTATTTATATTGACATCGTGACGAGTTAGTTCTCTAAAAAACCGTTTCCTTGCATTCTCTGATAAATTTTATTAAATCTCTATTCATCTTCATTTTATTGTTTCGTTGTTTAGTCTTAACAGTTACGTAATTAATGTTAGCAACTAGTCGTTATGGCAGCAAACGAAAAAAGTTCCTTCGTCTTCTCTGCCCTCGCTGATAAATTTTAATAAAGATACATGTGTCTACATGTCTGTTCTTTTTCTTTGCCTTTTTTGTTCTTTATTGCTAAACTGATGTTAGCAACTAATAGTTACTACGGCACAGTGTACATACTCACTTCTAACAGAAGTTTATAAATCTCTGCTGTGTACTCGCTGATAAATTTCGTTAGTTGTTCTCGTCAACTCGTTGCTCGTTGTCCGGTTTTCACGGTTGCTAATAATTAATCTTTACGACGAGTGACTACATCGTACTAAAATATACATAAAGAGTTTATTTATTTTATTTAAATTTCATTTTATAGTTTATTTTATTTTAGAGCTTATTTTATTTAAATTCGTAAATAATTAAATAAATGTAAGACATAAAGCGCTATAAAATTGCTTACAAAAACAAGAATGACGAGAAAAAATTGACTAAATTACTTTAGTCAACTGGTTCAAAAAGAAGAAGAAGAAGAAGAAGACATCTTTGAAATGACATATGCGTAATTTTTGATCATTTTTTTTCCACATTGAGTTAGTTAAACAAACTTAACATACAGAGAGAGAACTGTTAGTGGTCAATTTCAAAGGAGCAGCACTGCAGAGTTAATACATTTTAAACAGCACTGTGGAAACATTAAATTTTTCAAATCCGCCTAAAACTATGCACGGGTTCAAAACGACGGACTGAGTCGATTGTTAAAATATAACTCAGAGCTTCCTAAACCGTACTCAGTGTGAAGCAACAAGTCAGCTTGCGAAGTATATCGATAGTTTTACTCTCATTTTCTTCAGTATTCAATTCTGGCTTTTCTGTTCGATGCACAAAAATTGCTAAAATGGAAAATAAAAATATTAGCAAGATAAATAAAATAAACCAATTATTTCTTTTGTCCGTAGTGAGAAATTTCTTAAAAAAAGCACAAACTTCTGCTTAATGAACCACTTTATTACAATAGAAAATATATTAAATTATAATTAAAGTGTCAAAACTTAAAAACTACAAAATATATAACTACAAATCTATTATTCTAAAAGTAAAAAACTGAGTTTAAATGTTTTGTGAAATCAGAATTTGGAGAATTCTTAAACCAAAAGACAATACATATTAATATTTTCAATAACATTTTCATAAATAAACATCATACGACTAAGATAATTATTTACATGCGGGTAACAATCGATTCTTATCTCAAACGATTGCTACCTCAGGCGACCCCCTTCGTGCGCCGCCTTCAATCGATTTGACCCTTGTGCGTTATGTACGAATCGTAGAGAGACGATTGTTTGCTGCGATGCTTCAGGCGCGAGCACGTGATCATCAGCGCCGCCGACAAAATGCACAGCAGGGCCGAGCAGCTGGCTGTCATCGCCGAGAATGTGGTGGTCTTGAGGCAAGTCTGGTGCGGCGACGGCTCTGGGCGTCGCGAATGCGAATACACGTCGTCGCCGTCGGACTCGCCCTCCTGCAGCACGCGCAGCGATTGGAAGAGATTGACGTTCTCGGAAAGCGACAGCGACACTGGATCCGGTTTCTCGGTGACGTCGTCGACGAAATCAGCCAGCGGCGGCGCGGGCAGGCTGGAGGAGTTGGACAGGTCACGTTTGGTGATGGCTTTCAGGTTGCGCCAATGACAAGGCTGACTCTGAAAGGCGCAGGAAGAAGGGAGAAGGGAGAAGAAAAAGGCAAATGAAGTTTTCCAACGAAAGCGAAAACTTACCGGACAACGACCGTGACACATGCGCACATCGCATTCAATATAAAGGGCCGGTGAGCCGGTGAAGCGGAAGGTTTTCATGTACGCGTACACTTGCGTCTCGAAGACGCCCGTGTCCGACCAGGAGCCGCGGAAGCGCGAGATCAGCTTGTCGTCGACGGGACAGCCGTACTCGTCGATCAGCTGGATGCGTTTGGTGGCGCCGTTGTGGGCGTAGCAGTCGTTCACCACAATATCGAAGCCATCTGAAAGCAGAGCGGAGAAAGCGGAGTAAGTAGAAGCGTGAAGGGCGGCGAAGTAAGCGACAGAAGGGCGCTGTACAGACCGTATTTGCTGCGCATGTAAATGATGAGCGTGAGCGGATCGCCCACGCGTACCGGACCGGCAACGCGCGGCCCGCCGATGCCGTAGCCGTTCTGTATTTCCATATTGCACTCGGGCGGACTGAGGGTGAAGACCACCGGGTTGCCGGTGGCCACTCTGAAGACACAGAAAGAGAAAGAGAAAGAGAAAGTGTTGAATCAAAATAGTCAATCATCATCATCATCCTCGTCAACACTCACTCGACATCGAGAAAAGGAAAGGTTACCGTCTTCCAGAAATCGTAGCCGTACTCACAAGTGACCTTGAAGTGTTCGTCGTATTCCTCTTCGATGAGCGGATTGTACTGTACCGTTACCGTATTCCACATGAAATTCTTAAAAGAGCGCAAAGAGAGCAAAGAGTAATAAGCGATGCAGTTGAGAGACTCTCTCTCGCTCTCTCCGACTTACCGTTGGATTCTTTCGGTTCTCTTCGTGTAAGGCATTCTTGCCGAGTGTACCGCATCTGTTCAGCTGTATGTAGAACTCATAGTAGTCCCGGCCGGAGCCATTGATGTACATACAATCGGGATCGTAGGCATAGCCCGCCGAGTACACGAGACCACTGAAGGTGCCATTGAAGCCGACACGTAATTTCATGTAGTCGTCCTGACACTCCGCTTCGATATCTTTACGAAAAATATACTCATTACGCTTGAGAGCGATCGGCTCGAAGAGACGCCAAAAAAAGAGACCACTTACGTTGCACTTTGGTGCTATTCCAGCCCAAAGGATTGGTGTAGTCGCGATCCCAGTACTCATTGCGGTACTTGTCGGTGTCGTATGAGTTGGCGCGGTAACCGACACTGACGCCGCTGCCGCTGCCACTGCCGGCCGATATAGTGCCCGCTCCCGAGCTACTAAAGTCAGCACCGCCCGCGTGTGGCGGTAAAGGACGCGTGCTTCTGTATGGAATATGGCCCGAGGAGTCGGATAAATGATCGGGCTGCACAAACAGCAGAGAAGAACAAGAACAAGAAGCAGAAGAAAGTAATGTGACAACAAAAATTAACAATAATAAATAATAACGAAATTTATGGCAACCAAAAAAACACTAACCACGTTGTTATTGTTGTTGTTGTTGTTGTTTAATAACTTTTCATTTTGCGTTGAAATTCTCGAACGATTGCGTTGATCTTTAAAGATTTTCTGCTGATTCTACGATGTCAAAAAAAAGAGAATTTTTTAAATTTTTTATTTTAAACGCAAAAAAAAAAACAAAAACAATTTTACCTTCTGTTTAAGTTCCTTCAGATCGGCCAAGTTACCCGCCCGTTTGGTTACCTTTGGGGGCGTCAGAGTGTCGGGCGGTGGCGTTGTCGTTGTCGTTGTCGTCGTCGTCGTCGTCGTCGGTGCGGTGATGTACGATTTCGAGGAGACGGCAATCAGAGTATGCTCGATGCCATTGCCCAATTCGGCGTTGCTGCTTTCGGCGTTGGTTTTTCTATTGATGGACGTCGAAGCAACAGCACCGAGAGTGGCAGCAGCACCGGCACCACCAATGGTGCCTCCTCGCACTGCTGATGAAGGTAAAATTTTGGATTTTATGCTGCGACCGTTTATGGCCGGGCTGCTTCTACTCAAGGCGGCGACGGCGGCGTACTCGGTGGTGGTGGCGGTATATTCGGCCTGTGCCAGCGTCGTTTGATTTAGTATGAATAACTGTAAATAATAAACATAAAAATGTTAGCAAATAAGAAGAAGAAGAACAAGAAGAACAGTTATAAACCGTTGAAAATGAAAATCATCGCCAACGGCATGCAGTATGGAAAAGTCAATTAAATTCATTTCCACTTTTCACGCGCATTGCAACAGTTTCCGCATCATGGTTATAACAACAACAACAACAACAACAACGCCACCATCAACAGTAATAATGAAAAGCGTTAGCAAACATTTCTAGAACAATGACAAAAAGCAACGCAACGCAAAGCAAAGCAAAGCAACGCAGCGCAACGCATCGCAACGCATCGTATCAAAGAAGAGTCTTTTGTTATTCATTGTTAATCATCATTGTATCTAGTTCCTGTTGATGCTGTTATGGCGGCGGATGGGTCATTAATAACGGCAATAACAACAACAACAACAAACACCACAACAACAACAACAACAACAACAACAGCGATGGTAGTAACGATACGCATGCAACGCATTTATCTTTCGTTTTACGGAAAGAACAAAGAAAAAGTGCAAAAATGCAACGCAATACGGATACAATGCAATGCATTTGGCATCGCGTTGCAACGGCGTACGTAACGGAGTACGTAATGAAAATGTACGTACGTATGTATGTATGTATGTATGTATGTACAGCAAGAAAATTGATGTTAATATGATCACATTTCGTTCAATTTCATTTTCATTTTGTTGAATTGAGCAAAAATTATGCAATGTTGTTGCACTATATGCAATTAATTGCATTAATGCAATTCTTAAAATGCTATGATAAGAACAAATTTTGCCACTCTCATGCGGTTCGGGAGATATAGCAGCTCAAAGTAAGAAAATGTTGAGCTCATATCTTTTAAACTTTAAGAACTGTGAGTGTAATATTAATATGGTTGTAGTTTTTTAAACTCTTTATTTTATGTTAAACGAGTTCTGAAAATCATTATTCCGCAAAATAAAGCACCAAAATGCGGGCTGGATCTACCATAATTTCATGCACGCATTCGTTGCTGAAGTCTTTTGTCTTCAGTACGGTTCTCTGCGGTTCCTTTTGTTATACTTTTATCACTCAAGTAAAGTCTTTTAGCAGAAATTCTTTGATTGTTTTTATGTTGCTTCTTTTTTTTGTTTGTTTACTTTAACAATCAAATTTTTGGAATCATTATCATCGTCGTCGTTTCGCTACTGGACCATACTCGCCGTTTCTATTGCGCCCTTCCCCCCAAAAAAATTGCAACAATAACATCAGCAGCATCAGCAGATTCATTGATCAAAAAAAGTCGAAAAAATTCTACATGAACCGTAACCATTATTGGCCAATAATGGCCAGTACCAACCAACAAACGGATGGACTATTGCGTATTTGCGATCAATGCTGATGCTGATGCTGATGCTGATGCTGACGCTGATGCTGCTTGCTACTGATGCTAATGCTGCTGCTGCTGTTGCGGATACTTTGTTAGCACGATGCTGACTAAACAATACTAAATCATTGCCGTGACTATAAAAATCGTTACATCTAGAGCTGTTTTTCTTTCAATATTACTTTATTTGTATTGGTTTATGCTGCGGTGGTTGTTATTGTTGTTGTTTGTGTGGTTTAGGTCTATAGAATGAGAAGTTTTAGCTGCTTCACGCCGAACTTTTCGACCAAAAAGTCATTCATTCTTTTATTCTTTGGCGTTATTTTTATGAATGTCGTTATTTCAGACTGCTTTTTCGCTGTCGTTATTCGTTTCGCTGTTGTTATTTTGTGATTATTGTTTTTTTTCTTTTTTTTTTTGTTCATTGCCACTTTTTCTTCATTGCGCCTAAGCAACTATCACGGTCTCGTTTGTTGTTGTTGTTGCTGTGGTTGCAATTTCTTTGCGCGTTTGTTTCATCTGTATTTCTTTGAAAGTTTTTATTGTTTTTGGAGATTTTCAGTCCGGTGTTTTTGTGCTTTTGTATGAGATTCTTGCCCGAGATGTTGCAATTTTTGGTGCATTTTTTTCATTTTCGCTTGTTCATTATTTCTAGGTTTTCTTTTGCGGTTTTTTTGCCATACCTCCTCCTCCTTCATACCTATATATGTACATCTTCTCTTGAGAGTAACGATTTTTTAGATTTTCTTAATTTTTATGTTTTTTTTCGGTTTGTTCGAAAACAGAAGCGCCATTGCTTCTCTGATGCGAGCATTTTATTGTTCGCACGTAGTTAGCATTAAGTTGTTGTTGTTGTTGCTGTTAAACCTGTTAAAATCTTATTTTTTTACTTACTTGTGGCCATAAGAGTAATGCCAGCCATAGCATCAGGCTGCTGCTGCTATGATGACCGGAAATTGAGATAAATTTTGGTAGTCTTCTTCTTCTCAGTTGCTTTGTCATTTTCGAATTTCGTTTGCGGAATAATGTTGAAATATTTCCCTTTTCCACTTTTCGTCCAAAAATCTGCAAGAGAAATTGAAAGAATTTTTAAATTTTATGGTAAAGATAAATTGATTTTTATGATAAGAATAGAAATGATAAATATCTTTGTATTTTTGGGCTTGTCATGATTCAGATCATAATGATTCTATTGTTTAATTAAAGAAGAATAGAGAGAGAGAGAGAGAGAGAGGAACTACTTTCAAGTGTTTTTTCTTCATTGATAGATTTTAAAAGATCTCTAAAAAGAGCGGCCTCAGTACGCTCAACGTTTTGACTTCCTTTTTGTGATGATAACTCATTTAAATTTCAATGGTATTATAAAAGAAGAAAGCAATGAAGCCAATAAAACCAACAGAAAAATCAAAATTAAAGTGTCAATATTTTAGCAAGTTCGTTTCTTGAGTCTTTTGTGTTTTAAATGCTAAATTTTTAAAGGATTTTAAATTCAAAAAAACTACAATAAATTATGATTTTAAAATAAATCAAAAATAAATTTAAATTTAAAATTAAAATATAAAATAAAAAAATGTAAAAAAATTTAAATTTAATTGAATTTAGTTTTTTTTAATATTATAAAATTTAAAAATTTTAATTTTGTATTTATTAAAATTAAATTTATCATTATTGAAATTAATATTTGAGTCTAAATTAAGAAATTAATAGATAAATAAATATTAATAATAAATAAAATAAAGTAATAGCATACAATTATAAAAATATAAATTTAAATTGAAATTTTTTTCCTCGAAGGTTAAGAAATTATGATGGCATTAAAAATTACTTAATTGTGATAATTGCAATAGCGAAAACAACTAAAACAACAAACGGCGCTCAAAGCATTTAAGAACATAGAACCTAAACGAAACCGCAAAGAATAAAATCAAACGGTAAATCTTGAAGTCTGGAAAAAATCACAAAAGCAACCACAAGCACATTTCTCAAATAATTATAGCAACACCAGCAGCAGCAGCAGCAGCAACAACAACAGCAACAGGAACAACAGCAGCGTTGAAAAACAGCCAATGTTTGTTTTAAACACTAACCAAATGACGACGACGATATTATTGTTGCGGATGAAGGTAGACTTTTTTTTCGAAAAATCACTGAAGCGTAGGAAAAAAACCAAGATAACGTAATAACGTCAAGTAATCAAGTCTCTGTTTTTGTGGCTATTACAAAAGTTATTTTTCAAAAACAAAAAAAAATCATAATAAAACGCTTTCTTCTTCAATGCTTAAACCGGCGCGCCGGCGAGAAGAGGAGGCTCGTTTGGGAAATGGTCTCTAAAGAAGGGCAATTTCAGAGCATGGTAACTATAAAGAAGGGTGCAGGGTGTTGAAAAGAAGAGCAACTATGGCATGACCGAAGACCATGACCTTGGCTGGAGGTACAACAAAAAATAAAGAACACCTAAAAACGTAGAAAACATTAATGAAAAACGGAAAATAGATTTCCAAACTGTGTTTGATTCAACGCATATAACGCAATAAAAATAATATATATGTCAGGGTTAGTGATACCAAGGTTACTGAATACTCTTCTACTTCTTCTTCTTCGTATTTCTCGTCGTTACGACTTCCGTCGTTTACTCAAACAACTCAAAAGGTTTTACAGAACAAAAGTTCCTTGAATTCGAAGCTCTCAATATCGATGGGGCTTGATTTCGTCTGACGTTTATGCAGAATTTTTTTTTTTTTTGCTATTATGATTGTTGTTGTTGTCGCCGCCGTTTTAGAATTACGTATCTACGCAAGGCGCTATAGTACTTACCGCTATTCTTTAACTTGATGGATTTTTCTCAATGACTTTGTTGCAAGCGAAATTACTTAACTTGACCTCCTGTTTCCTGCCTGTCTCTCTGGCGCTCTCTGTCTCTTTCTGTCTAGCAGACTTTTGTTTGAAATTTTTTTGTTATTTTTCTGCGTCGATTTCTATCGATTTGTCTATCGATCTATCGAAGGTTAACAAATACGTTTTCTATCAAGAATCCATTAAGAACGAATGACTTTTTCAAACTCTTCATGATGCTCCATTAATGTTTTTTCAAGTTCAACTGAAGGTTTCTGAAGTTTTGTCTGATGGAAGATTTTTCCTTTCATTACTCACTTTTTATCAATCGTAGAAATTTTTGTATTTTGCTTGAAAAATTAGAAATTAAATAAATCAATATTTAATCATAAAAATAATTAATTTTTTAATGAAAAATTAAATTGAATTTTAAAAAATAAAGAATTAAATTTTAAATTTTTGTTTTGTTGTCATTAAAATTTTCTATACTCTTACATTCTATTCGATGCATAACGTATAAAAAATTAATTCTGACTTTGTAAATATAATCGAGAAATTACTTTGGCTTTTATTTATCGATTTATAATCATCGTTGTTTTAAAAACTGCGACCATATTTTGATATTTTTTAACATTTAATTTAAAGAGTTTTAAATACAAAATCAAAAGCAAGTAGAATTTCAATTTTTTGAGGTCCTAACGATATAGGAAAAAAACTTTTTTGGTAACAGATAAAGAGTTAGTTGAAGATTCCGTGAGAAATATTTAAAATTAACATTTAAGGTAAACTTTAAACTTACTTAAAGCTAATCCAAATCTTACTTTTAGCACTAAAGAATTTAATTTCAAAGGAGTTTTATTTTATTTAATTTTAGTTTGGAAGTCTTTTCCAAAAAAAAGAAGCAAAAAAAATTTTCTTTGAAATTTTTTATTAATTTTCCAAAATTAATAATTACTATTTACTTCAACTCAGTCCGAAATATTTCTGTTTCTTAAAAAACACTTTCTCTTTCAGTCCGTTTGAATTTTTTAAGGCTTAATTTTTTTAAAATTTATTAAAATTTTAATTTAAAGTTTTCACTTTCAATGAACTTTTTTTTCACATTTTTTACATAATACGAGCGTAGCTAAAAATTTGTTTTTTTTTTTATTTTTGTTTTTGTTGTTGGTTTTATAGCGGTTTAGTGGTTATAGTATGCATTTGCACTTGCCAAAATCACTCAAGTGCAACTTTTCAAATAGAATTTCATACACACACAGACACACACACATGCAACATCACAAGACTGATGATGATGATGGTTGCTTAACACTACAACAACAACAACCTTAGCAATATGAAACTATTGTAGTTTCTTTGATTTTTGCTTAGATTTTCTTTAGTTTGTAAATTTTTGGTCCGTTTTTTTTTGTTTTGTTTGGTTTTGAATGCACTAATAACACTTTAACTGAAGAAACTACGATACTTTAGGTCTGTCTCTGCTTCGACGCTGAACAAGTGTGAGACGAACCGCAGAACCGTGTGTTTTATATAAACATAGTGGTCCGAGCAGCGAACAAGACTTCTTTCAGTAGCTGCAGAACATCGTCTTCACTGTGGAAGAAGAGTAAGAAGTTATTGGAGTAGCAGAAAGTGAAGCAAAAACCGCTTAGCTTTGATGTATAAAGCATTCGCTCAGCACGAGAAGTTGAGTCAAATCTCAAAAGGTCTTCGTAAAACTAAAATTTCTCACTAAATTTTCTCTTAAGAACTGAAAATTGTTTTGCTCTTAAAATCGGTTTTAGTGTGAAAACCTCATCATCTCAAATTCAAAACTATAATTTCACAAGTTTGGGACTCACCGAGCGAACTCAGAAGGCATCAGAGCGAGCACTCTTCATCCATCATTTTCAATTGTTTCTTGAGTAAATTCTTTGCTTTTCCGTCACAAAACAGAACAGAAGTAATCTCTTTGCAATCTCTTCGCAAGCGGTTACTTTCTCATTTATCCATCAATATCTTCAGCAGCCTCTCAATTAATCGAATCAGTTTTCTAAGTTTTACTTTAGATTCTATCGGAACCAAAACACCGTTTCGTCATTTTAGCAAACCGTTTTTGTTGAGGTAAGTCAACCCGGAAACTGAACCCATAACAGTTTTCTTATATTATACTTAGTAGTTTGTGCCTCCGGAAGCAAAATAGCAAAAATTAATTTACTCAAACTTAATTCTTGCGCCGGAGCTCTTCAAGTGTTGCGAAAGCATCAAGCACAAGAGGCCTCAGGCATTGAAGAAAGATGTTTCTTCAGCCTGGCCTTTTGCATTTTGCAGCTTCTGCTAACAAATATAATTACACAGTAAAGGATTTATTGGTCAATACTGGACCCATTGAGGCGCTGGCGGTGATCATACAATTCGGAATCCTTAAAAATTTAAAACAAAAATTGATAATAGATTTAAAAAACATATCGGTTTGTTGTTTTAAGGTCTATTACTTTAAGGTTAAGGTTTGTTTGTGACAAATGATTATGTATTGTATACTCGTAAAAGGTATACTAGTTCAAGTTTTTATTAAGAAATTTGAGGTTGTTTTTAGACGGTTTAGAAGTCCAGAAAAAACAGTCCTTAGTTTTAAGCTATTGTATAAAAATCTTTTTCATCATCTTGTCCTCTAAAAGTTGGTATTTGTAGCTATTTCAGTTAAAGTTTTAAAGCTTAAAAATTGGTGAGTATGTTCTTATAGGCGCAAAAGACCTTTAAGACTGAGTCTACATTTCAAGGGAAAACAAAAGGGGCTATTCCGAGTAAAATACCCGAATATTGAGGCCTTTTAAAACAGGTCAGAATGGTCAGAATTTTGTAACAGAATCTGAATACTTCATTAGAAGACGTAATTAGAAATTTTAAGTTTCGAAAAGACTTTCTATTATAGATATTAGAAACGCCATACCATTTCCTTTCGACCTCCGGAACCGTTTATTGCTGCAAATGCTCAAAGTAAAACAACAAACACAAAAATCGGTAGCTTTCAGCGTTTTATTTGCTGTTGTTTTTGAGTAACACTAAAACAAAATGTTGTGAAAAAATTTATTAATAATATCCTTAATCGACAAGTCGTATAAGGTCAGAAAAGAACAAAAAGAAATCAATAAATATTGCTAGAATTATTGTATTTAATTAAATACTAAAGCAAATGACAATGACATTTTTTCTAGGTTTTGTGTTGTGTTTTTTTTTTTTGTGTTTCATAAATTCATATAATTCACAAAATATTTTTCCATAATTTTTATTTATATTTATTTTAAATTTAAATATTTTGTATGATATTTTTTTTTTTATTATTATAATTTATAATTTTTTTTTTTAATTTTTCCTTATTTTTGCAGTAAAATCGTTTTTTTTTGTTGCTTTGTTTTAATAAATTATCACTAGATTAGTTTATATGTACTTTGTTTTTATTGAAATTGTCGAAACTAAGAACATTTTTAAAACTACTCCATAACTTATAATTATTTCTAAAATAAATAATTTTTTTTTTTATTAGTGGTATTTTCAAAAAAGTATTTTAATTTTTATTTGTTCTGCTTTTTCATAAAATTCTTTCTTATTGTTTGCAAACAGATATTTTTTTAAATTTTGTCATTTATTTTTTTTATTATTTTTATAATTTAATTTTATAATAATTTTTGTTCTTTGTTTTTGTTGTCTATTCATTTGTAATCAATTAATTTAAATATTTTAAAATTCTTGTAAACTAATTTTAATTTTAATTGTTTAAGATTGTTTAAGGTATGTATGTATGTATACAGTAAGTATATAGCTATATAGTGATAATTGTGGGTGGTGGGGGCTAAGGGTGTACAACTACTGTGCTTATTGCTGTCGAATTGGTTGTTCCTGTTGTTGTTGTTGTCGATTTTGTTGCCTTTCTTGCTGCGTTTTCTCTTTTTTTGTTTGTGTCGGCCTTTCCATCTTCAAATTTCTGACCGCGAAAGTTGTTGCTGCTTCTTAAAAGCAACACTTGCGGTTGTTGTTGGCAGCGCTGACAACGCGGTAATGCTGCAAGTCAGCGCGGCGCTGACAATTAGCTTTACTCTGGTAATCGCGTGCTTTATTCGAGCGTTTAATGGCGCTGCGGCAAACCATGTGACGACGCTCTTGCTTTTCAAAGGACTGCAGCGGATGCGTTCAGGCGCAGCAGAATGGAAATAGATAAAAAAAGAAATAAAATATATAAAAGAATACTCTAAGTGACACACACACACACAAACCTTTTGATTACTGCGCGCTAGAAGTTCCTGCTTCAATTGAGCAGCGCTGTAACGATCCATGCGTGCGCCAGCGGCACGTCGCGGCATCACTGCAGTCTTCTGTGTGGTAGACAGAGAGAGAGCATTGTTTTTGCCGAATAGAAGAAATAATTCTTTAGCCGTTCGCTTACCTTTTCATCTGCAGCTAACTCCACTTCCGGTTGCTGTTGCTGCTGCTGCGGCAACTGCGGAAACTGCTTCTCACTTAGCGGTCGCCGCTTCTTCTTCTTTCCTTGCTCCTCAACATGCTTTTGGGTATTCTTTAACCCGAGATCAAGATTTACGAAGCTTTCCTCTTGAGCTGACCTAATACTAAAATACACTGACATACTATAACAACCACAACAACAGCAACAATAACAATGAAAATACAATACAAGAAACAGAATGAGAACAAGAACAAGAACAAGAACGAGAACGAAATTTTTTTTTTTAAAAACAGAAGCAGAATAAGCATAAAAAAGCGTTAATTTCTAACACTTCATCGTTTTTTTTTTTTTGAAATGAAAGAAGAGACAAAAATCGCCAGCGTTAGAGCGAGCGAGCGAGCGCGTAGCTCAGCGGCAGAACCTACCTCGGATGCTCAATCAGTAGGTCCTCGTAAGGTGACGTCTCCATGTGAATCGGTCCGATGGAGGTGAAACATGGCGGCGGTGTCACGAACCATGACTCTTCCATTGCGCTCGAACCATTTGCGTTGCCGTGTCCATGTCCGTGTCCGTGTCCATTGCCGCTGATGATTGCAGGCGCAACCGTGTATAAGGATTGCGTCACAGCAGCGCCGCTTCCTGCCCCTCGTTCGTTAGCAAAACAAACTGTTGGCGCTGCAACGCTAACACTTTGGGCACCTTCGACACGCCCGTCATCGCTGGCGCCGTTGGCAGCGCCGCCACTAATGACACTGGCGGCGACGGCAGCACTGCGCGGCGGACTTGACGCTGAAACGCTGAGCAGTCGTCCAGAACGTGCACGTTGTAAATAGTTACGCTGCTGCTGTGGGCGTGGCCCACTGTACAGTGAATGAGTGCCAATGAGCTGCTGACGACGTCGTTGTGCTGCCGCTGCAGCTGCTCCGCCCTTGGGCGCAGGCGAATCGTAACGCCTTGGGGACGTTGACAGAGTCAACGAAGCCCGTTCCTCATCCGCCGAGGAAGACTTAACCTCAAAGACGGAAGGTTCTTCGTCGCAGTCAGCGAGTGGAAGATCGTTGCTGCGTTCGTCTATAAATGCCGCCAAGAAATGAGAAGAAAAATGAGCAAATTTATCTTTAGAAAGATTCTTTATAAGAAATCACAAAACACTCACCCTCTCGCTCCACAATAAACCAATCCTCCTCGTCTAAGTCTTCATCGAAATCATTGCTAGACGTTAAGAGATTAGTTTTTGAAGGTAGTGCCTTTTTCTGACCCGGTTGCTGCTGCTGCACCGCCTGCTGCGGCTCCGGCTGGGGCTCCGGTTGCTGCTGCTGCGACAGAGACCGCGGCGGCTGCTTCTGTTCGTGTACTTTTCTCTTGTTACTTCTGTTATTGTTGCCCTTATTCTTGCCACGCCTATTGGTGCAATTGTTAGAGACCACCTCCCGGTCCTTGCCGGTTACCGAAGAAGTGCAAGCGGTTACGATAATCGTATTCTCAGCATCGACCAGTAGCTCGAGCGGTTGCTGCGGCTTCTTCTTGGATACCTCGAGTGGCGGCTGTTGTTGTTGTTGCTCTACGGGTTGATCCTGATTGTCAGTTTCAGACGAATTCGTTCCAAATATAAACGACGTTAGACTTCTAAACATTATACGAGCGAAAGAGAGGGCGACGGTAGCGAACGGGCGCTGTCAATTTGCTCTCTCGAGACTCGAGTTTTTGGCGACCAATCCTTTCAATTTCTCGTTTATGTTAATGCGTTGTTGTTATTGCTGCTGCTGCCGTTGTTGTTGTTGTTGTTGTTTTGCTCTTTTCGCTGTTATTGAAGAACCCACAAAACTGCACCGAAAATGGTGAAATTTTAAGAAATTTACTCCGATTGCTTTTCGCTTGAGATGGCAAAATATTGCTTGATTTTATTTCCTTTTTGTTGATAATCAGTCTTGTTGTTGTTGCTGTGGTAAAATTTCTCTCCAATGCGTTTGTTTGTTAATTAATGTCTTCGATGATCGCTGCCGCAGTTTCTGAAATCAAAAAAAAAACAAACAATCAAGTTTTAATAAATACTTTATAATTTTTCATAAATAATTTTTCGAATAAATCTTTTTTCCGTCGATAAACGGACGAGAATTTTGAAGCCTTTTTGAAAACCGCTTTTTTTGATTGCTCTAGAAATTTCTTTCAATTGGTTTAATTTTTATTTTGAAATGACAGTTGATTCAAGGATTACTCTCTCTCTCTCTTTGCCAACAAAAATAACGAATAAAATGCATGCAGAGGAGTTTTTTTCAGGCTTGGTTGACGCTGCCGAACACGCTACAATCATTGAGTTCTTCTTTAAGAAAGGACAGCAGAGAGAAAAAGACACAAGAGTGAACAAGATAAAGTATTCGTATATGTTTATAGTTTATGAAAAAGGTTTATATGTAATTTCTTTACACAAATAAATGTTAAATTCTCATTTTGCTACTACCCATCTATTTAATTCTTTTTTAATTTCAGCTGTGTACAGCATTTTACAGCAGTGCATCGCCACTATGTTATTAATAGACAAATTTCGCACGTATTCAAACGCCAGCACAATTAGTTGCTGATTATGATTGACGTAAAGAATGAGTAACGAAGGTTTTCTATTAAATAAAACAAATGACTGTGACAATAGTTGTGGTGGTGTCTGTTTTACGTCTGCTTACGTCTGGTGGTATGTTCACAGAAAAAAATATTTGACGTAAAGCCTCAGAAGCTTTAGAATTCTATAATGAACAGACCTATTTAGCAAGAAGTATGTATAAGTTTAGTAATATGGATCTAAATGATTATAATGTAAACTAATTGACAAAAAGCAAAGTGATTTTTTGAGTTGGTTTCCATTAATTTTTAAAATCTGTTTTTAATTTATTACTTTATTTCTGCAAGATTAAAGACTATATTTTAAACGGTTAAATTTTGGAACGAAGAATTCAAAATTTTTTACTTTCTTGTCGATAGTGGAGCGTTCGTCTGACTCAACTAATAAAAACAAACAGACGTGTTGTGTGTAAAGGGTGGGCAAATTTGAGGTTAGGAAGTAAATTGGCTTAAAAACACACTTTTTTTGACAAATTCAGTTTTAATGATACCAATATAAAATAGAAGTATGGGAATTAAGAATGGAATATGACATCGGGCAAATGTCCACCTCTAGCACGTCGACAGACGTCCACTCTTTTTACAAAATTTTGCACCACATTTAATATATGACTCTGTCTATCTACAAAACCGCACATGCCACCACTCGAATGGAAGACACTCGTAGATAAAAGCACACATATATAAAAGATTTGAACCTTTTCCCCTTCGCTTCTCTTTCATAATTCCAAGCAGTTTTTATGAAATTTTGAATTTTTACGTCATCAGAATATTCTTCTATATTATTTTCAATATTATATTATTTTTCAGCTTTGTCATATTGAGGCAACAACAGCCATCATTGGACATGACTGGTACGTCAAGGGCATCACTTAATCTGTTGGAGATGAAGAGTGGGCGCTCACAGCCGGTTTATAGTAACTCATTTACGTCATTTACGACTCGTTTGAGTGATGGCGTATGATAGCACACGTTTGCTGTTATACTATCTGTTACGACACGTACATACGGCGCTATTCGACGAACTGTTTTAAGTGATGCTGCTGCTAATAAAAATTCACATTTAATTAATTAAAACACATTAAGTATTTTTAAACGAGTATACGTCTCTGTGTTTCGATGATCTCATTGGCATCGATCGACATATCATTTGCGAGGAACAATTAAAATAAAAGCAGTACACTTGCAGCCTTTTAACATTCAAGTGCTATCACAGAAAACTTGTGATGTGTTGTATAATAATTTATTAGGTAGGTACTATCAGTAGATGCTGTTTTCATGCAATTGTCTCATTTATTGATGCAGCAAAAAGCTATTAAAACTTTTTGCTGTGCTTCTTTGTTGTTGCATTTCTTCTTTGTTCTCGCATTTCTCATTTATTTCTATTTTTGTGCAAGCATTTGGAGTGCTCGCTAAAAAAGTTACAATGCAAATTTATTGTGGTTACATTTTGACCTTATTGTTTGTTGTTGTCAATGGTGTTGTTGTTGTTGTTGTTGTGATTCTGGTAGTGGTGATAGTTGTTGCAGTTTTTGTTAAAGCTAAATATAAATAAAAAGCTTAGATTTGTCCAAATTTTGTCTTAAAAAAGTAAAAATTAACACATAAAATATTAAATGGTCGCAAGAGTTAGAAGAAAAAAAATTTATTATTAAATGTTTCAAAAGAAGAAGCAGAAGAAGAAAAAGAAAAATAACCCAAAGATGACTTTCTGAAGTGGGTGTCACTTTAACTATAAAAAAGACTGAAAATGTTATGAATGGATAATAAAATATTTTTGTGTCCGCCTTAAGTTTAAAGACCTTTTCAGAAGATTTATGTTATAGATTTAAGAGAAGACTTTTCAAAATTTATAAAGAAATATATGTATAAGAGTATTTTAACATATATGTATATGTGTATATACAACTTTTAACACCTTCGTAAGATTCCTTTAAAAGGTTTCAGAGCTCTTTATAGAGCTCTGGAAAGCTGCAACTGATTTGAAATAATTCTTAACTTAACGGTTTAAGAAAATGTTTTTATTACTCTCTGAGCCGTTTAGAAGACTCTAAAGAGGGTGTGTGTGTCTTCACATTTTAACCTTAAGAAATTCTTTATAAAAGTGTTCCATTGAAGATGAAAAAAGATGACTTAGAATACATTTTAAAGGTTTTTATGACTTTAAAAGGATGTATGTATATCATTTCTTTTGAAAGAAATTGCCTTTAAAAGTCTGTATAGGTATAACTTGTTTAAAATATTCTATATATATAGATTTTGTATAGGTATAACTTATAGCCTATAGCCTATATATAACCTATAGGTATAACTTGTTTAAAATATTCTATATATATAGATTTTGTTGGGATACAGCTAAAGGTTATTAAAAGGGTAACAACTAAAAAAATGTAAAAATATAAAATGTGAATGATTGCGATTTAACGGATTTAACAGTGTGCGTTTTGATTTCTTTCTACGATTTATTCTATAATTATTTATATTTACTCCATTATATTTATTGCATTTTTTTTTTCAAATTGATATGGCTTTTTTATATTGTTTTTTATATACTAAAAAAGTAACGTTTTGAAAACTTCTGTACTTATTTGCACAATGTAGAAACGAACAAACAAAGAATAAAGGTTAAAAAAAAATTTGCGATAAAAATTATTTGCTTTGGTTTTTTATATCTACATATTTTCTTTCTGTATTTCCATAAGCTCATACTAAACACGTGCTGAACCTAGACCCCTTTGGCAGCCCCTCCGCCAACCCTTTGGCAAAGCGATCGATATCTGAGCGAAACTGATAGACTGCTTGACGTCGCATTGAAGGTAAATAAATGTATTGCACATATGAATGTGGCTGCGGCTGTAGTTGTTGTTGTTGTTATAATCGGCAAGGAAAAATTGTTTGTACTTTAAACTCGGTTGTTAGATTTTCCGCTCACATTTTCGAATTAGTTTTTATTTTGAGTTTGCTTAAATTTTATTTCAAACGAAAATCGCATTAAAAATGCAATCGCATGTTGCTCAAATCTCTAACTTTTGCTGAAGAATGCAATAGTATAAAATTATATTAATAACCTTTTGACATTGAAAGCAATAAACTATTTAAAAAAAAACCTCATCGAAATGCACTGAAATAATTTATAAAGGCGAGTCGTCAACAATTGAAACAATTGTGGTTTTTTTTACTCTGGTGAATGATTTTGATTGTCGCTTTTGCTGATTGAGGAAAGAAAGTTTATAAACAAATGGAAAAAAGTGCATTAAAAAATGAATTTATACTGTAATCTGGTGGGTGTAATTTTGGAATTGACCTGTAATTTGTAACTGCAATTGAAGCAACTAAAAATGCATAGATTTTCTTTGCCGCGGTCAAACAGCAACAAAATAATTTTTAAAATTAGCAGAGACAAAGATAGATAGAGGGAGAGAGCGAGCAGTATTTACTTGTGTTTAGACAACAAAAAAAGAAAGTGCAACAAATGCACACCGTGTAAAATAAATGAAAATGACCATATTTTTTCAATCAACAGCAACAAACCGAAGCAAATCATGGCACACACTTAACAATAATGAGATGATAAACAACAAACAACAAAACAATGTGCAACAATGTACAACAACTGCGGTAATAAATAAAAAACAACAACATCAAAACTTTTTGATAAAAAACTAAAAAGAAAAACTGGAGCGAAACACGGTCACTGAAAGCAATTTCGACTGATAAGACCACGGCGACGACGACGCCGATAATGACAACTTGATCGTAGCGCAACGTAACTGAAGCTCAACCACGACATGAAAATGTCTTCCTGTCTTCTTTTCTCAATAAAAAAGGAAAACGAAACGCAACCAACAACAACAACAATAACAACAACAACAAGAGCAACCTTAGACCGAAGAATTCAATGTAGCCACAGAATTTGCTGTGAAAAGAAATAAGTTTGAAGTCTTCTCAATTTCGGTTTAAGAGAATTTATACCAAACTAAGCATGACCCAGGAGCTTACATTAATCGCAACCATCTGGCAGCACTGTAAAAACAAATTGATTTCTATATGGCCTGTTAAAATAAATAACAAGAACAAGGGAAAAATAGCTAAATAAATTCGTATTATTTATAAATCAAATTTATTTAAATTGAAAATAAATTTTTTAATAATAAATAATTAAATAATTAATATTTTTTTTTTTTCTTTTTTTTTAAAAAAAGAAACTGTTCTCGTACATTCCCGTTCAATGTACATTCTCGTGCATTGAATTTCAGATTTTTTGAGGAAAAGTTATATAATTCTTTAATTAAAATAACTTTTAAATGAAATTAAATTTGTCTTAATTTTTTAGATGTTAAATCACTAAACAATTATTTACTAAATCTAATTAAATAACGATTTGTGAATATTTTAAATTTGATTAAATTTTTCAATTTTACTAGATTTGAGTTGAAGACAAAACATTTTTTCTCGCTTTGGACGAAATAAATTACATAATTAATTTAAAAACGAGAAGAATAAAAAAGAAAGCAAAAAGAGAGCAAAAGCAAAATTAACAAATTGATTTTCCAGCTCATTAACTTGCAAAAGTTCGCTCTGTAGGCAGTAATTGCTTTTATGGCTTTTATGATTAAAACTAATTGTATTTATATCCTTAAAGCGCAGTAATTTATTGATTTTTCTTTGAACAAAAAATAAAATAAAAAATAATAACCTGCCACTAATAGCAAAACCATGTTAAGGACAGAAAGAGAAGAGCACAAAAGTACCTGAAAGCAAACTCAAACGCTTGTTCGATGATTTGTGAGTTTCTGGCACGAATGAGCGCCATAAACGGAAGCTTAAACTCGTCGACTAATGTTGGTTGAAAGCAGGGACCGAGTCCGTGATGGTAATGAGATTGAAAGCGATGGTACTCGGTAGCATGCTAAAGGTTGGTAAAAGACATTATGCCGAACAATATGTACTCATAGACATGGATTCGAGACATTTTGGATATAGTATAAACATGCATAGATAGTATACAAATTCGTTCGTTCAAGTGGCAGTACCTCAGAATGTTCGCTAGTTTTTTTTCTGCTCCTAATTTGCCCTATTTTTTTATATAAAGTTATAGGTTTTTACGGAGAACGTAACGTACACTCGTATTTGATATAATTTCAGATTATTTGTGGGTCAGTGGATAATGAATTTATGAACAACTGTGATCTGGATATCGGCATAATGGTTTCATATTGAAATTTTTCCGGGTGCTTTCCGAAGCGTTTACTCTTTTTTAGCATTTTGAAGCACTAAATTGTAAATAGTTTACTACAAAAGTTTAAAAATTTTAAAATAATGTTTAAACGTTTCAAGAATATTCGGTAAGTCCTTGAGTCGCGAGTTGTAGAAAAATCTGAATCATTGGATGGCGTTGAGTGTAACCATTTCCGGGCATTGTTTTCATCGGTCGATAGAAAATTATGTTGAATGAAGATTTATTTTTTGAGATAGTTTTCGAATTTAAAATAAATTCTTTTTTTGAGTATTTTAATTATTAAAAAATTTATTTTTAAATACATAAATAAATCATAAATAAATCATACATCAATTTAATAAAAATATTTATTAGAACACGGACAAAAATTTAAATCTTTTTGCTGAAAACCAAAAACAGACATCAATGAAAATATTTATTGAGATTTTCTTTTTGTCTGCTATACTTTTCGATTTAATAAATTTGTTTATATATTGTACGTATATTTTTTTTTGTTGCTAATATCTGTACAGACTGTAATAATAATAATAGTAATAATAATAATAACAATGCAAACGATGCCAAGGCGGCGATGTACCTACTCGTTGTTTTAAGTTATTATATACATATATAGTATATATGCAATAATGACATTTATCATATATGTATGTACGTTAGACATATAGCAGTGATAATTAATATGCACACCAACACACGCGTAAAAATTCTCAAAAAAAAAGAAAAAATTGATTATTTTTTTCACACATAACTTTACAATTTGCTTACAAAAACAATTGCGCAGAAACAATGTACAAAACACAAATTAACTTAAAATATCAATAAACTGAAAAAACATTACAAAATGTGTTAGCTTTTATACGAACGAATGTAAACAACACAATGCTTTGATTGTTGATTTTGTTGTCGAAGTTTGTTTGTTTGTATCTGGTTTTTTTTTTTTTTTTCAATTTCACTTCTTTTAGAAAAACAAACTGATGATGATAGAACAACGAGTATTTTATGGCATTGTCGTTGTTGTTGTTTTTCTGCTTGGCTCGGTTCGGTTCGGTTCGGTTGTGGTTGATAACCTTAACGTGCTCAAATGTGTTTATTTTTTACCAACTTAATAACAATGCATTCAAAATGCATTCAAAACAGCTGACGATTGTTTGGAATCGAAATCCAAAAAAGTTGGGGGGAAAAATACACTAGAAATACGCTCTAGAATAATTTAGGAGAGTAGAAGAGGCAGAAGAGATCACCCCAGCAACGAACAACTGAACGAATGACCCAGTAGCAATATTTTTCGCTCTCTTCGCACCATTCATTAGACGTAAAACGAAAAAATCGTTAACTGTTTTACTTTTTATTTATTTAAAATAATAGACTAAACATATCGTGTGTTAGCTGGCGACGACGACGACTCTCTTATTTTCACTGAGAGAGAAATCTGAGAGTTTATTTATGAGTAATTATTGAAAATTTATTTATACAGAACAAAAGACAAAAGTTTTACTGAAATAAGACGTCCAGGCTCAACAACTGAGAGAAATTTAAGATACTATTATCTCCTGGCCGCGGCGACTCGGCGACTAGTTCGTTACTAAAGGCCGCCATAAAATTATTGTATATAGAATATTTGTTCAGCCTACACAAAAGGCATAAAAAAAGTGACAGAAATTGAAAAAATAAAAGAATAATAACTACAAAAATTAATAAATTTTAGAAAAAAACTCTAACAAAAATATACACTTACATAAAAAGAAATATGTAAGAACAACATCAAAATCAACGGCAACCACAACAATAAAAGCCAACGTTAAGAAATGTTCTTATGAAGCAGAAATGTAAATTTATTTTTGTTTTTATAATGATACTTATATATTTTCTTATTTAAATTATTTCTACAAAGAATAAGTTGATGACAACCGAAAAAATCCACAGTTAACATCATCCGCCGTTAACATAATATTCAATTCTGTTGCCCTGATCATCATCGTCAACCCCGTTGTCACCGCAACCCATTTGCTACCTTAAAGGCCGATTTAACTTAAGGCGTAAAACATGACCTTGACACTGGCAGGCACTAATTCTATTTCCACAGCTATTTTTGCACATAATTTTTTTTCAGGTTTGCCTTCTCATTCTCCTCCTCCATAACATTATCTTCATACTTCTCTTCTTCTTCACATTCTTATTGTTTAGTACATGCACAATAGTTAAAATTAAGAATGACATCAAAGAAACTAATTTGAAATAGATTTTTTTCCTCTATAGATAGCTGCTTAAAATTCGTTTGGGTTGTTTTGGCAACGCTTTTCAGCTGTTTTTGGTTTTTACATATGTATGTTTTTGTTATTATATTATTGTTGTTGTTGTTAGTTTATTTATTTATTAATGCTACACTTGGCATTTTTACAAAACGTACAATTTGAATTAATTCTGCTGAAAAATATTATATACTTTTGGTTATGAATATAGTTATAGAAGAAGTGCAGGGAGGAAGTGCACGGCGGAAGGAAGGGTATAAGAATTGGGAGGAGGACGGAGGAAACCAAACAGGGAAGCGCGCAGTAGAGGCACGATTTTTTGTCGTATTGTTCATCACCGTTCTAATGCAAATGAGCCTAAAAAAAATAGAGAAGCTTTTGTGCAATGACTGACGGACAGAATGAATAATTTATGGAAAATTCATCAAATCTGACATAATAACTGACAGTCGAGATATTGCTACTGTCTGTCTGTGCGGCTAACTTATGCATTTGGAATGACCTCTTTCCGAGCAATGATTGACTATTAAAAGATTGAACTAAAATGATAATGTTTTGCTATAATTCATTTCATAATTCTTTTCATCTGACGAACGAAACTGACGAATAGTGAACGATAGTGAAGTTTATCGTTAAGTAAATTGCATTAGAAATATTACAAAAAAGCAAGATATCTTTCCATAAAAGTATAAGAAATTTGGTAGAAAAATACAAATTTCAGAGTTAAAGCTTCTTAATCTTAGCAGTCATAATTTATTAACTTTTAGTAGATTTACTGATAAACGACTAACTCACACACACACACACGTAGTCACGAGTATACCGCGCCTTCCTTTTCTCTTGGGCTTTCACATTTGTCGGAACTTTGAAATATATTACTATTCAAATAAGCGTGTGGCTGTAAAACCAACAACAACGACAACGACAACAACAACGACAACACCCAAGCACTTCCTAAAGCAACGACAAAGCTACTCTATTGTTTGCTGCATTGTTGTTGTTGTTGTTGTAATTTCTTTTCTCTACGCCCTTTACATAGGAATACAAAAAACACTAACTTATTTTCTAGTGAATTTTTTTTTCGTGTATGACAAAAACATTGTTGTTACTATTCGTAGAAGTTTTAGTTATCGTAATCTCCCAACGAGCGAGTCATTCATCATCATCATGAAGTTTTCACGTGTACAACCGCACAACAAAAAATGAACTCTCACACTCTCACTCACACTCTCTTCCACTCTCACAATATTAGCGTGTTTTCTAAGCGTGCCTTAACCCTTACACGCTTGGAACGAATAGTAATGTACTTCTTTCATAATCTTTTTTCAGTTCTATTCATCGTCAGCTGGCAAACGAATATTAGAAAATTATTGTGTCGTTAAAATTGTATTCATTTAAATAATCTCAATAATCACCACTACATGTACATGCATACTTAAGTACTTAAGTATGTATGTATGTATACTTTAAAACATATGTATTCAGAATTTATCATTATGTAAAATTCTTATAAAATTCATTTAAAATTAGATTAAATCTATCATCTATAAGATTAGATAATTTTAGTTAACCTGAAAATAAGAAAAAAAAACATAAAACACAAAAGCAAAATATTTTTATAAAATTTGAACGAAAAAAAAATCTTTGGCGCAGTCAAGCGGTAAAGTAGTCAACATTTTCAGTTATTTATGGCTGAAATACGATGTATAAAAGAACGCAGAAAGTGGCCAATTTATAAAAAATGTACTTATGTACATAATCCCCAAAAGAATTTGCCTTTTTGAAGTCTTAACAAATATCGTATAAAGGTATAATTAGTCATTAAAATTCACTAAAATCATTTAATCATGATATCCATCCACTTAAAACAAAAACATATACGAGTATAAGTTTTGTTTTTCAAAAAACAATTAAAAATTAACAATTAACAATTTTTTAAAACGTAAAAAACAGTTATTGCCATAAGAAATCCTCAGACAATATGATGAAATTCTTATATACTCGAATTTACTGAATTAAGTAATAAATACATACATAAATATTAAGAACAACAGCAACAATATCAGAAGCTGTAAACACAATACATATAATATCTATAAATTTACAATTTCTGATGCAATTCTCTTCATAATTTTATAATTAAATAAAAAAAACTTGTAAGAAGAAAAAAATAAATACAATAATATATAAAAAACGATAAGAATACGTGATTGCAGACACGTCGTCAGCAAGAGAATTGTTGTTGATAATCAAATATCTCTTGTAAAAGTAATACTAAAGGTATTACAATATTAAGATGTACATATGTACATATATAAATGGAATGAATATTCGTTGTAAATACTCGTATATACTCGTATTTTTATTAACATATGTTTTTAAAAAAAACTTTTTAATTTTTTGCGCTCTTTAACAAAATTTCTCAATGGTTTGGAGACTTGTATACTTAGGCTTAGCAGATTTTTTTTCCTATCTTGAATAAACAGTTAAAGAAGGGTTAAAGAACATGAAGCTATTAACGAATATTTTCAAAAATTCAATTTATTTTCTCTACAACTTTTGGTAAATCCTGTTTATTTATTTATTATCTAATGCGAGTGAGACCATAGTTTTAATGAGAAATTATCCACATTACAAAACTTAAGATTAAAAAAAAAAATAGTAGAAAAGTGTACTTAAGCACTTGATTAACATTTAAGGCTTTAGGCATAATATTTTTCAAGGCTACTATTATTTTGAACGTAATTTTATTCCAGACGCAAGAAATAATTTTAATATTTTTAAATAAAGAATTATGTAGAAAAATTTGTTGTAGATTTATATAAAAATTTATGTAATGTTTAAAAAAAATGTATGTAAAATGTTAATAGATTTAAAAAGGTTTTGTTCACGTAAATACATAGATATAAATAAAAGAAATATTAAAATTAAATTTAAAATATATATATTTATATGTATGTACTTTTCTTTGAAAATTATTGCGATTTCTTTAAAAAATGTCTAAACATTTTTTTTTTGGTTCAAAAAATTCAGTACTATAGAATTAATTTTCTTTGCTGGAAAAAAATATAATGGCAGGATAATTTCCAATACATTATTTTTTACTTTGGTTTTCAGAAAAACACACACACTTTTTAATATTTTTCCTTTTCTCTCCTCACTTACCTGTTTTTTTAAAACACCAGATTAAAGTCGAATTTTTTGCATAAAAAATTTTAACAAAAAATTGCTTATTTTCTTCTTTACGGAACAACAAAGTAAACGGATGCAGAACGTAGACCACGAAAAGACGTTGATGGAACGATGTTTACTAGACAGACGCTTGCGATACAACGCAGTCAACACGATTTTGATTCCAACTGATTCAAGTCGTGGCGCAGCTGATTTTTAGAAGCCCAAAGCATTCTATTCGAACCATCAGAACGGGCAACAACAAGCAACAGAAAGAAGAAAAACACAAAATCCAACAAACGTTGAATAAAGACTTAACAGATTGGATGATGTGAATATACGAATGTAGTTACGATACAACAAAAAACAAAAACGTACAATGAAAAGAAAATGTACAGTGAAAAAAGAACTGTTGATTACATTTGTTGTTTGAAAGGGGTAAAGAAGGCGCGGGATTGATTGTGTGGGGCGGTAGGGGCCACGGCAGAGAGAGAAAGTGTGAGCCATAGTGAGATGTGGTAGCAGAAAACAAAAATAAAATTTACGACTTCTCAAGCCAAGTTAATGATTGATTGGGGCTATAATTTTTCGCGTTTCTCTCACTTTAGCCAACTTGTTCTTAATTTGCGTATGCATGAATGTATGCATGTATGCATGCACGAGTATGTACATATGTATTTCTCTTTTATTCTTTACCATAAGTTTTTGTTTTGATTTTGTGAAAATTTTCTTAAAATTTTCGCGCTTTTTATTGATGGAAAAAGCACTCGAGATTTTATAGATATACATACATACAATATAATATTGTTGTATTTTTGCTATCTAATTTAGCTATTTATTATGCCTTTACGAGGATGTATCTAATAAAACTTGATAAATTTCATACTATTGTTATTATGCCAAAATGAAAACTTATGAAGTTGTCTTACACACAATGCTACTTTTTTCAACGGAGTTTTTTAAGAAAAATTCCATTTTCTCCGAGGAAATGACATGATTTGTTGGAATGTCAAAGTTACGACTAACAGACTTTGACACCTTTGACCCAAATAATGACTTAGCAATTAATTAGAAATTATTTACTGTACGTTTGAGCAATAACATCATATTGAAATATTTAAAAATCATTGAAGAAAATACATATATTAACAAACAAGTTCACAAAACTAGTAGTAATTTTATTTAATTATTATTAATAAGGTTAGAACTTTGAAATGAAATAAAACAAAAAAAAATCATACTTTAAAGCAGTTATATTTGATTTTAATTACGATAGTTTCCAACTCACAATAATAATTATGTAATTTCTGTTTGGATAGCTTCTATGGATAATTTGGTACGACTCTTTATACCTTCTTCTTCTCTTGTTGACCTTCTGGAATTTTGTGAGCTCACTTTTTACTTTATTTATTTAAATTTAAATCTAAATTTAATAAAACATAATTTCTATATTTTTCAAAAGTTTTTTTTTATTTTTAAAATTTTTAATAATATTCCACACAATTTATTAACACGGACCGATTATATTTCCTCTATAGAATAATATAGATTTTATTTTTTACCCAACGATGGATTTATTGGATCCTTCTGTCTTGAGTTCTAAACGTTTAATGTCGAGGAAGATACAATTGAGTCTTTGCCTGCGCGCAATTAATTAAAAATTCAGTCGAATACTTCTCTGCATCTTAACAATTGAACATTTTGCATGCTTTTTATTGAGAATACGCACTACACCAACAATAACAGCAACAACCAGAAGGAGATATATTGTTGCAATGTACATATATACACAGTAAACAATATAAAAATTAATATAAAAAGTCGTTGTTTCTTTCTATCGTATATAATATTACTTGCGCGAGTGAAGAGAGAGACAATGTAGCAGAGAGCAAGCAGAGAGCAAGCATAAAGAATCAAAACAAAAAGAGAAGGAGAGAGTATTATTTTCTATAATTACTAATTAAAACGAAAACGCAAATACACCGAGAGAAAAGCAGCTATAATATTATTATCATCTTCTTCATCAGCATCATTATACCTTAAAGTCGTTAAGTTTCAAATTGAAGTTTATATTTATTTAAAATAATTAGATTTTTATAAATGCAAGATAAAAATCTAGTTATTTTAAATAAATATAAACATCTTCAATTTTAAAGAGCTCACAATTTATGAACCTCACAAATTATAAATAAAGACTCACAAAAACATAATTGTGACTTGAAAGCATTCCTAATGCCAAAATAGGCCATTAAATTTATGATTTCGGTTGAAAAAAGTCGACCTTTTCTTGATCTCGTTTATAAAATCAATTATTATTAACTGTTTACTTATTTTAATTCTTTTCATTTTACGCTAATTAAGTTTTATGGAAAAATATATAAAATTAAACTGAAATTTATTCTTTTCAATAAATATATACACACATACGGCATTGGCACGCATATAATTTTCATATATAATGAACATATTTTATCCAGTGGAAATGTTCAAACAATCTAATAAAGAATACTTGTATTTTTCAAAGTATATCATTGAGTTCATGAGTTTCATTAAGTAAATAAATCACTATAAAGTCTTATGAATAGTGAAACAGAAAGCCAGAATAAAACTAAGATTTAAGTAAGTTAAAACTCATTTAAGGTCTTGTCAAATGTTTAGATGTCATTGATTTGTGTGTGATGAATATACTCGTATCATATTTTTTTCCCTTCAAAAAAAACGTTTGCAACTTGGCCAACTTCTCAAAAAACCATAATGACGTGGTTTTCCGCTAGATTTTGTGATATCACAAAATTTTTTTTTCAGTGTTCAAAAAAATTTACAAATTCAACAAGTCATTTCGTTGTTGCTGTTGTTGTATAAAGTACAGCGTATCATTTAAAAAAGGAACAATGCATTGGCTTTGTAGGAATATACTATTTTACATTGTCGCTTTTGTTGTTGGCTTTTTTATTTTACTCTCTCGACAAAAGTTAAAAAAAATTAGCTGAAAAGTTGGCAGAGCCCAAAGCGCAAGCAAATCAAGAGCACGACGACAGAATTAAAATTTAAAATGAAACTTGTGATGAACTTTGATTTTGTACTCATGACACACTTTCATTGTTATGCGATGAGTAAATCCAACAGCACCGCCAACAACAACAACGACGGCAATATAAGCTAAAGTAACAACGCCACAAAGAGATCACGTACGGCTAAATTGTTGTTATTGTTAAAGTAAATTGTTGCTGTTGTTGTTGTATTTTTATATTACGTTTTAATATTTTTACAAGAAAAAATAATTTAAATTAGCTTTTTTTTGTTTATCGATGAGTAAAAAAATGCTCAGTATAGGTAAAGGACTGTGGAGAGTAGAGAACGTGCAGAGAGAAGAAGAGCAGCATCATCACCAGATGAGAGAGATTTAGAGAGAAAATGTACTACCTACTTTTTGTTTCGTTTTTATTTTGATTTGACGCTACTTACTCGTTTTCTCTTGTGTTCTAACAATACACAAAACAATATAATTTTTCAATTTTTTTTTTAATAATCAACAGATAATGTTCGCCGTCAACAAAACACAATTCAAGAAAGATGTTATTTCTCACCGTTTAAGTTCATTGATCTTTATCATTTGCACTCTCATTCGAGAAGCTTAAATCATACAGAGAGAGAGAGAGATTAAATTCATCTTAGAGAATAAGTTTTATGAATATATGAATTCATTGCCATTAACTCTTTAAATGAATTCTGAAATGTGATCACTTGCACTATCATTTAATATCAGCAGCAGAATTATGATCTATAGATCACAAAAAATTTAATTTAGTTCATCAATGCCAAAGATAAGATATTCATGTTTCATCTTCACTGTCATTAATTCTTTAATTTGATTATTTAGAAATTCATTATTCCTGTGGAAATTTCTAATATTTATATTTCTTTCACAAAAAAAAAAATTGATACGATTTATGTGTATTTATGGAAAATTACCACAATTAATCACAGTAACAGGCCTGAAATATTCACACTGCCATAGTCATTGTGTACGTATCGGTCATTATCATTATATTGTACTATGTACATACATACGATACATATATATTTATTATAAATATTCATTTGTTTATTTATTGACAATCAGTAAAATTTATTTTTTTTTTTTTTAATAAATTTTATTGCAAAAATGAGAACAAGTTTATTTTTAAACAAACATCTCAATGAACCGTAAACTATGTACATATGTATAATCCTTGGTTACGAAATTCGAAATTTACATTTTATTATTTAAATAAGAAAAAAAAGGAATAAAACAAAATTTAAATTACCCGTAGTTATTATATGCATACATACATACATAAATAAAAATGTGTAATCATTTTACTATACTGCACAATATTATTTACATAACGTTGTCTACGTACATATTCGCCCGTGCATATGTACATACGTTTATTATATTCATTCTAAGAATTTTAAAAAGGATTTTTTTTAATAAGGACTTAATTAATTTTTTTTTTTCACTGGTAATAATTTTTTTATTTTAAATGATTATAATCGCATTTGAAATAATTTTTTTTTTCAAAGAAATCTACTTTGTCGAAGGTTTCTACGTGGTTTTTTTATTTACGATTGAGTTGTTTTTTAATGATGACAGAATAATTTCTGTTCGTGATCCTGCGGTTCCTCATTATCATTAACAAGCATGGCCTCGTTGTATACAATTTTTAGTTACCATATTTTATAAACACGATTTTGGTATCTGAGAATATTTAAATATATGACTTTACTATTTACTCGTTATTACTCATAACAATATGAATGATAAAAATCAAACATGGAAAAGGTTGCTGGATATATCCATTTATATGTATATACCTACGTAAAAAGGATCTATGATTTATCTCCAAGAAAGGGAAAAAGTGAAATTGTTGACAACAAAACTTTTATCAAAAGAAAAGCAACACAAAAGATGAGCAACATCTAAGGGCGTCTTAACATTATGGTCGAATAATACGCACACACGCAAATTTGTTGTTAGTTTAAGTTGACAACTCTTTCGATGGCAAAGCAAAGCAACAACAAATTTTTGAGCTTGAGGGGAATATTATGATGCGAATGTAAACTCGCTCCAGCACCAGCACGACACAAATCGGGGACACAAAGAATTGCTATGACAACGATAACAACAACAACAAAATAATAAAAGGAAATATAAATAGATGAAACATAAAAAAATCAATAAAACCTTAAGAGAAAAAAACAACCACCCGGGAGAAGCATTCATGCGTCGTCTAAAATGAATAAAAGCCTGTGCGAAAGAGTACGTGAGTGTATAAATAAAAAGGATACCAGCAAGAATAGGAATGATAACAACAACAACAACAACAGCACCATTATCAAAAGGTGGTTGACTTCGGCTATTATTGTTTATTTTATCCTTTGCAGAAAAATTGAAAGAACGAGACAAAGGAGACGAACCCAAGAATATTATCCATCCATACTCAAACACGTTCAAGGAAAATTATGTACATATGTACGAGTATATGCGTGTTTATATGGATATTATATAGAATTAGATAATGTATAATGCGTACATTTTTACCAGGATAAAATTTCTTATCTTTTGTAATAACCTTTTCATTTTATAGTCATGCTTTATTTGTACACATACGATATGTGTTGTATATACATATGTATATTGTATATATGTACATATATAGCGATAATAATTGCTTCCTTTTGTCCTAGCATTGCCCCCCCCCCCCCCCCACTTATTTTCCGCATTTTCTATTCGAAGGAATTTTTCTTTATAACGCGAAAACCCATTCAACCCATATAACCATAATTTCTTCTATATTTTTCCCCTTTAATTTCTCGTTCATTCTCACTTATTTTTCTCGTGAGTTTACAATGAGTATCAGGAATGCCAACTTTTGGGGAATTTCCCGATTTGTGGGACTTTTTCTTATCGGTGGGTAATCAGGGAATGGACTGTTTTTATTGGGCAATTTGAAATTCAGAAATATAAAATGAAAAAATTAAATTCAGATAATAATCTATTACATGAGTTTTTAAACTCATCATTATTTCTACAACCCTGTTTATAAAACAATTTATCGCAAGTAGTACATCGCGAGCCGATTTCGTGAATCAGCCGGGTACCGAAACTGAATATTATATGAATTTTAAATTCTTTTATAACTATATGAAATATTATACTGTATAATTTTTTTTTCTTTGAATTTTTGTTTTTATTAGAGTTATACTATATACATACATACATATATTATTACCTACTTTTTTACGTTATTTTACGTTTTGGGGAATTTTTAGTGAGCATTCGGAGAATTCTCAGATATGACTTGGCAGCCCTGACGAGTATCAAGTCTTTACAGAGCATTTTGCTCTCTTTAACGATGACTCTCTTTTTATTATTTCGACTCTCTGCGTTCCATGATTTGTTTACAAACGAATCCTGCGCAATGAAAAAATCTTCTAAAATATATTGTACTTACTTTTTTCCTTTTCTTTTGTATAAGAAAATTCTTTTTTCTTAGCCTTATATGTATGTATATACATATAATTGCATTAAGATATTTTTGTGTTTTTGTAAAATATTACAATGAATGAAAATTGAAGTGTGTTTTTTTTCTTATTATATTTTAATGTCCTTGGAAAATTAAGATAAGGAAGGATATAAAGAAAACTGTTTATAAAATTGAGAAAAAATTAAGAATAATTCCTTTTTAGCCAACAAAAAAAAAAAAAAAAAAAAAAAAAAAACTAATTATAATAATTTCTTAAAAAACAAACCATAAACAAAAAGTTATATCAACTAATATAGAATGTACTATATATATTCTTTGGTTATATGCTGCAAGAGGACGAACGTTTTTCTTCGGAACGAACGTTTTCCATGAACTTGATGCGATATCAATGTCAAGGACATGATTAATATTATTATGATGCCTCAGAAAATGGCAAAACAAGAATAAAGGAATGTTATTAATATAATTTTATATCATTATTAAAAATTTTCATACTCGCAGAATGCAATAAAATTTAATTAGAATAAATAAATAAGCTCAAAAGCGGATCAGAAAATATTCCAATGTATGTAAATTTTATCGTAAACCAAAAATAATAACAAAAATATTTAAAAACGAATACCTGAAAACGTTTCAAAATGTGGAAAAATGCCAAATCATTTTTGGCCACTTTTACCAAACACTTCCTAAGATCACAAAAACGAAAGGAATAAAATAAATGACCGTCGGCATAACCACAAATTTAGCAAAATATTCTATTCATGGTTGGTTTGAAAAGCAAAAGTAATATATGTATGTACAAGAAAATAACTGAAAAATGTATTCATAAACTTAGAACTCAATTACCTTGAGCGAGGTTACAGCTTTGACGATTTGAAAATGAAATCGCAGCGACGGCAAATAAAGCTAAAATTGTTTTTAATAAATTTTTTTGCAGCACCATTTTACGAAAAAGATTATAATATATTTATTTTATTTGCAAATAAATTTATTAAATATTTTTGAGGTGATGAGAAAAAAGAGCATCAGTATTTTTATAAATTTTTTTCCCGCCTGACATTCTCGAAGGTCAAAATAAATCGATAATTTTACTGCCAACTGCAGTATGCAGTATGCCTCTCTTTCTCTCTCTCTCTCTCTCTCTCTTGCCATCTCTCATCTGCAGAGAGAAGTAGAGTGTATGCATAGCCGTACCAACAAATAGAGGAAGAGCTACACCGAATGCGCCAACACTGGCTAGAAGCTGAAGTATATAAACGTAATAAATGCTTATTTTTAAACGATGTGGTATTTTTGCTGATATAAATCCTTGGCAATGAGCTAGAATCTGGATGTACATGAAGTCGCTGATTCGCTGATGGTAGAATTTTTGAACATCACCATCTTAGGGAGGAAGGGAGGGGTGGAGGAAATTGAAATGTATATACATACAAGTGTTTTTTAGTTGAGAATTTGCCGAGAAAATCTCCGACTCTTTTCGACTCTTGTAAAATGTGAGAAAATGCATGCAAAGACAATCGTTTTTGTTGAAAATTTTTAATAAAGCGTCTGTTACTTTTAAAGCTTTAATTCTGCTTTTTATCATTAGTTCTTTCTATCATATTCTTCAATCTATCATATTTTCATACCATTAACCATTTCTTCAATAACAAATTTAATGGTTTAGTCTAAATAGTTTAGTCTCATCTAAATGAGTGGGTCTCATTACTAACCATCAGCTCTTTCTTCATCCTAAATTCAGTCTCTAGACATAATTAGTTTAGACGATTAACTCTTTCTTTCGTTTTATCATCAGAAGATCTTATCTGATCATCATAAATATCACCTTTTATCACCATAAATATTAATTTTAATTTTTTATTCAGTTTTGTCCTCATTTTATTTCGCTTTTATTTAATCTGCTTCTTCGCGTTAGGTATCTTTTTATCATAACCAAAGGTAGTCTCACCAACCTTATCAGCGTAGTTAGTATTTTTCTTCGGTTTAATCATTGTTAAATGTGTTTATACTCTAGTGCTCATAATTAGTTGAGGCTTCATCCTTGAATAAGTTAATCTTTTGCCTGAGATAAATAAATTCTTATATAAACTGTTGATAAACATCAGAGAAGAATCTCTTCCTTTCTTCTTAAGTCTTTGAAAGTCTTTTTTTCCCAATCCTTCTTCATTGCTTTGGTGCTTGATCTTTTAGACTGATTATCATCGATAGAGCGTTCTTCTTTCTCTTCAGTATTATTGGTTTTTTTTGTTTTTATTACTATTTTCGTTGAGTTAATCTTCCCTGATACTTTTCGATAAATTTGACTTGTCCTAACTTCAGCCCTGATCTTTATCATTTGTCTATTTGTCTGCAATTTCGTCGCCTCGCACAATCGTCTAGTCATTATGGTCTAGCCTCTAGTCTCGTCCTCGCTTCCGATCATCAACAGTCTAGTCTCTAGTCCTTGTCTCTAGTCTACTGATTATTCTACTGATCTACAATAATTCAGAATTGAAATGAATATAATTTAAAAGTTACCTTTAAAATGATTTTTTACACCGTATTTTTAGTTTGCTGCTATAATGAAATTGTTGCTTTTTATATATTCTATTGTGATATTAAAAAAAAAAAAAGTTCCCGTCCATAAAAAAGGAACCAATAATCTTTCTTGTTACTTTGCCAACAAACTAAGGAGAAAAAAAATTCTCATTACGTATTTATATACTAAGTATGCAACCATACAACCAAAATGTGTTAGAAATAATTTCTACCTTTATATTGGCAGCCTTTTACTGACATCCTTTTCAGTTACCTGCGCAGTTATTTGAGCATTTTTTTCGTAAAAATCTTTGGAATTTTTTGAGAGAAACTTGACCTTCTAGAGCGCCCAAATTAAAACCTTATCAGAAGAGGTACATACTTAACAGTTCGTGGTCGAAGGAAACCAGAGATGATATCATTTTGCCTGGTAAAGAATATTGCCAAAAAAAAAAAGAACACCAAACCAGAAACCTTTTAAACTCTATAAAACCAAAGACTTTTTATTCACCGTAAATTTTATTTTTAAGTACCTACAAATCTTTTATATTGAAAGAGTTTCGAGTCGAGTCTGGTTTTAAGTTTAAATTGCAAGAGGCTAGAGCACATACATACGAGTAACATGATGAAAATCAGATCAGGTGATCAAACAGCTGATGCCCAGACGGTCAACAGTTTCAGCAAGCAGGTTCTCAATCAGAACCAGTTTTACTGATGGTCATGGCTTTGCCGATTGCTGAGCTTTTTGCTGATGTTTTTGCTGCTGCTGTTATTGTTTTTTATTGTTTTTGTTGTTGTTGTTGTTTTTGTTGTTGCTGTTGTTTTTGTTTTTGGGTTTGTTCTTTTTGCCGCTTTCACAAAGTTGTGCGGTACGGTTCGGTTTCAGTTAAATTGTAATTGGTTGCGCCACCATCGATAGTTTTACTAAAGGTCAACTTAAAGAGGTTTCTGCGCAAAAACAATTCTCTGCTCCTTTCATAATTTATCATTATAGACGGACGTGCACTCAAGTGTTCAAAAAATGTTTTTTATCTTTAAAACTTTATAACTTTAAGGTAATAATTTTCAAAAAAATTAATAGATTCCTTTTTTCGTCTCTGCTGGAATAAAGACCCTTTCCGTCCACGACGTTCTTCACTACCGTCGTTGCTTCCTTCCCTCCTTCCTTTCTTCCTTCATTATTTGCTTAATCATAGAATTTTCCTCTTTTTCTGAACATTAGAATATTTCTTTTCTAATCAACTTTTAACGAAATAAAGAAAAGAGCATGAGAGCTCGCTTTTATAAGGATAAGGCATAATTCAGGCTTCAAAGTACTCTACGAACGAAATGATCATTTGTTCGATGCTTCGATTAAGAATCAGTCTGTGAATGAGTGCGCTACGGTATGTTCGCAGACTTGTCCGCGGTAGACATGAAGATCGTCGTCAGTGGCCGTTTTATGGCAAATCAGTAGCTCTATAAATAAGTTCGTTTGCACAGTATCGACACTTTATGGCCACCAGCATTGCTCAGCATTGATGCTGTTTCCTTCATCTATTCCATTCCATTCCATTCGTCGATCCATCTATCCATCCATTTTATCCGTCCACAGATAGATTCATACATATTTTGACTTCGTCGATTTAATTGGGAATCAAGATGACTTTCTAGTCAGTCCAGCTCAAGCCAACCATCATTAGCTTGCGATCGGTCTGCCATGTCTGAACCAAGCAACTATGTCTGTGTAAATTGCTATCGATTGGCGTTATTGCATCAGCTTCGTCATAGTTTCGTCGTTCGTCATTTACAATATTTATTAGTTTTGCCCGTTTTTTCTTTAGCCCGTCTGGTGTCCGATCCACCGACCGAGAGACCGACCGATCATGTTCCGCTCAGACCCTGATCATCATCAGCTGTTTTCTTGTTTACGTTAGCTGTTTGTGTTTTATTACTTTTTACCTGTTTTTGTTGACTGGTTTTGATTTTAACCCTTGGCAATAATCGTTGTACCAACGAACCAACCGGTTTACGAGTATACTCGTAAATGCCTTAATTTTTTCAATTATTCTCTGCGGTGCCATAATCTCTAAAGAAACGACTACGCTACATTTCAACGGATGCATTCTCAATCTTAATCAATCGATTTTCTTTTGCGATTTTTAAGTAAAGGGTGTTTTTTTAGCTTAGATAGAACTTTCGATAGGGACAACTGTCAATACAAGCTGTCTTTCTGACTGCTCTTGTTGTTATTTACGCGGTGGCCCGATGCCCGAAATCATTTTCAAATGTTAATGTCATGTCTTAATCTTTCAAATGAATAAAACAATTTTATTAAAATTAAATGTTTTGTGTTATTTTTAACCATTTAAAGTTCTATCGGGCTTAAAAAAACACTCTTTATATATAATATATTTCTACCGTATTATCCAAACCAAACTGACATTTCAAATTAAACTATCAAGAATATTAAGTTTAGCTAAGAGTACAAAATACGTACTATACACAATGGACTGACAATTTTACTACAGCTTAATAGTTTAACAGTCAAAGTTACTTGAGAAAAGTTATTTGACAGGACTGACAGTTTGAATATATTTTAATAGTTTAATAGTCAAAGTTACTTGAGAAACCTTCAGCAAAAACAATGTACAACCGTTTAACGTTGTGTCTTTGCAATGAAAAAGTAAAGAATCACCACGAAGATAGTCAAAATTGTATTAGTCGAGGTTATTTGACAGATATTTTCATATTTTTGCAGTTGCTAATATTTTTTAATTGTGAATTTTGTCATTTGAATTAAAGTCAAAATATCATAGTTTCTCGAAATTTACATAAATCTAAATCGAAATCTAAAAGCTAAATAAAAATTTTTATTGAATCGAAAATGTTAGTTATTTTTGTATAATTTTCAGTTCACTTTTTTCTGTTTCTTGGTTGAAATGCATTTATTTTAACGCAATTTATATCAGATCAAAGACGGTTGGTTTACTTTAAAGTCATCGAATAGCATTAAATTTAGCATTAATCAAATGGCGCAGAGATAAAATGCAGTTTTGTACAATGGAGTAGTTTTTCCATCTATCGAGGAAAGTTTCAATACAGCCGTTCCTCAACAACAACAACAACAACAACAACAACACAATAACAACACTTTACTATCGCCTACATGCGCGTTTATAAATTAATTGAATATAGGTTAGGTCAACTCAGACAAGTTATTATTAATAAAAAGTGGGTAAAATATAAAAAGTATTATTAATAAACAATGTGTAGGCCGTCAACACGGCATCATTAAGAACTTAATCATAGAAAATTATATATTTTTTCTCAAGTTTGGTCTATTTTTTTGCAAAATTATAATTATATAATAATGCCATATAAATGAATATAGGTTCCTATATAGGTTCATGAATTAAGACGAAGATCACGAATCAAAGAAGAGAGTAGAATGAAAAATAATTCTAAAATTACGTAGTGTATGCTAATTAATGTTATGTAGTAAATGTTGTATTGTATTCTTTTATAAAACCATTCAATTCGTAGATAATATGAACAATTAACTTTTATACTATATACGTTATTGTGCACATAAAATATGTACATATAAATATACGTATATATTCGATAATATATTGAACAATTTGTCTAATGTATATTGGACATACATACATACTTTAACCCTTTAGCTTAAATTTTGTTGTGAGCTGGTTTGTCTGTTTCATGGTCGGCCCGTACGTACCCTTTTCGCTGATCATGATTTACTGTGTGAAATTTAAAACCTTAATAGTACCTTTAGTCGAGAAGATCTTTTCTCGAAATCGTGCAGGTTTATTTGTTTGTTTTTTTTTTTTTTGTTTTGTTTCTTTTTCTGCGGGCAAGCAGTTTCTGCATGTTGTTTGTTGGGCCTCTTTCTTTTTCTTTACTTCTTCATTTTAGTAGGTTTTTTAATCTTCTCTTTGAGTTTTTATTTTTCTAACCCTTTTCATTTACTTTTACCTAAAGTTTACAAGTCCTCGTAAGTAGGTAATTTTTTTTCATTTTTTTTTTTTTCATAAACATTGCCATTTAACTTTATTCCATTTAAAATATTGTACAATCTGTACAATATCTCTTGTATCTTGGATCTTTAGAGTTAAGTTTTATACCAAAATTCAATTTAGGCGAAATTTCAAAGCTTCGAAAACAGTAAACTTTGAACTTCTACATAATTTATGATCTTCAATGTAAACATTTTTTTTAAATTAACGCAGCAAGAAAAAAATTTAGTTTTTTAAAGAAAAAAAGGCAATCGTAACAACCGGAGGTAATCTTTTTTTTACTGACGTGTTGAGAACTATGTAAATACTTTTGTGTATATGTATATTGCACATTATATTGACTCAATATCATTTATTGTGAAATCGCTTAAAATAAATCAACACTTAATTCAAATGAAGAAAATTGTTTGAGAAAGACAAAACTATAGACTTATCGTAAGATAATACGGAAAAGAGATAACACGAACAAACATTAAATAAAAGATAATAAAAAGTTCAGCTTATTAAATTTTAAAAATTAAAATTTTAAAATTTCTTATTTTTTTAATAATCACACAGTGTGATTCATAACAGCATAAAAATTTTTTAATGGAAACCAAACTCATCGAACTCATAGTGAATTTTTCAATTAAATTAATTAACATTTATTTTTATTGACTCATGACCCAATTTAATTATTTTTTAATTATAAGGCTGTTCATGTTTCATAAAGCCAGCAAAAGAGTCGTCCGAATAACTGACGTCAGTGAAAAGACGCAAATTGACGTAAATATTGTACGCAATAATTTTCATTATTGTTTTGAAAGATCTCCGTCGAATTGAAAATATTAATTAAAAAATTTTTGTTTACATAAAATCTCTTTTTTCCAATTATGTTAAGCCAAAGAGAATGAAAAATGTCTTCCTTACCTTAATTCTGAACTGAGAAGAAAGTTCTCTTTTCACGCACGATTTTGTTAATATTGTACATATACGTATATATGTACGCGTATGTGTGTATGTAAATCCGTTTCCGTTTTTCTGGCAATGCAATGAATGTTCAAACAAATATATTTATCGATTTTCTTGTGGCTTTTCAGTGTTCAACGGCAAAAAATAACAATTTACTTTGAATGTTGATCACTTAGTTTTTTTTTTTTTACTTTATTATAAATGTTTCTTTTTGTTTTACCGTTTTTGGTTGCTTTTTTATTTTTTGGTATTAAGCAGCTTCCGTGTCAAAGACTTCTTAATGGCGATGGTTTTGTTCGTTTTTTTATAAGAAGAATTCCTTAGCTTTTGTTGTTTTTGCTGTTATTGTGTTGCAGAGCACCAGAGCACTACTTGTCGTTCGGACTGATGTCGAGCGAATGCTTGATAAAGATTCCAGCGGATGCCTGAATTGCCTGAATTTCTTCTGTCGCTGTTCTTCTGTTGTTCTTCTATTTGTGCTGTTTCTTCTTCTTTTTCTTATTTTTCTATCATTGCTTCTAACCCCTAAAATTCTCAATAGTTCAATGTTGCTGTTTGTTGTTTTTGTCATTCTTGTTAGTCAGTCTTTTATTACTATTATTATTATTATTCCTTTTTGTTAATAATTTCCTTCTCTTCTGTGCTTCTATTATATTTTTTCCGAGTAATTATGTTTTGCTCTTTCCTTCCACAAACACATGCTATGCAATTTGTTGTTGTCTCTCTCTCAGCTGACTTTTGTTTGTATACAAATATCATATGTAGAGAAAAGTACTTTTCTCTTTACGCCATTACTTCCTCTATCAACGGAAAATCTTTATTGTTTACATTTTATTTTTAGCTCATTTTCTAAACAGCTTCGTTTCTCTCTTTTTCTCACTCCGTCTATAAATTTGAATTTTACATTAAACTGTTTTTTTCCCTTTTCGATGTATTTACATACATATAGTATATGTATATACTATTCCGGTGGTGGCAGCTGGTACACTTCTTCTAGAATACACTCAGAAAAAAAAGTGAGTAATACAGTCATACAGTTTAAGTATGACTTTTTAAATAGTATACTAAATTTCAGTGTTAGTAGCAAGTATTGATAACTTATGAAAGTTTTCATTCTAATAATGATAAAATATTCCTGAATGTTCAGAAAGAAAGCAATCAAAAATCCACAAAAAGTTATACTCAATGAAAGAGATTTATTCACTGCACTGCGCAATGGAAAGAAAAAACATTAAAAACAATTTTTCTTAAAATTTGAAAAAAAAAATTTTACAGACACTTCAAGATTACCCACAGCCATCCATATTGATAACATTAAGAATATTTAAAAATTTTATGCATGTAAAATTTGCTGAATCATTTTATTAAAATAGAGTAAAGTTGTTGTTATCAGTAAAGGTTAAAGCAATCGTCTTGATTTAAATTAAATCAAAAGTTGTCAATTCTAATTAAGCTCGTTTAAAAAAAAAAAATATAAAATTAAACGATCTAAAACAATAAATATGATTAAAATTGTTCAAAAAACACTTTTACGCTTCACGTTAACCTAGTCATTATACAAAAAGATCTTTGCAATTGAGGGGAAATTTGTATATCTTAAAATGTCCCACTCAGAAATTTCTCTTAAAAGTTTATTTTCTCAAAATAGCATATTTAAACTTAAGCCAAAGAATATACAATATACAATACATATTCTTTGCTTAAGCGCTTACTGGCTTTTACCACAGAATTATACTCGTATAATAGAATAAAGAAAAATCTAAAAAATTCGTCACTAGGTCAGAGTTTAAAAAAGAAACCTAAAAGTTCTTTATAGGATGAAATTAAACATAGCATATATTGTTTATATTGTTATAGTATATATAGTTTTATTAATAACCTTGTGTTGTTACCGCTGAGCAGATTTGTTTTAAAAAATTTAAAATATAAAACGTTGTTTTAAAAAATGTGAAACATGTAAAATGTTAGCTGTAATACTCTTTATAAGTTTCTTAATAAATGAACTGATCAAATATGACATAATTAGTTAGAAATGCAGTCGCAAAATTTTTATTTAGTTTTCCTTTATCCTTTTATTCATGCTCTTCTTTATTCCTTTACTTTGAAGTTTTGTATAGTTCAGAATAAAGATATTTGTTTTCAGAAGACTTAATGCTACGACCAAAATACATTATAAAAAAGAGTGTATTCTATTAATATAGTATTCCATGAACATAGTAAGTATAGTATTTAGAAACTAGTTATATGTATAATTATTTAATATTTTTAGATTACCTATTAAATGTATACGTCTTTCCTTTGGAAAGTTTTCGCAAATATTCCTTATTAGTAACTTCAAAATTTAGTTCAATTTCAGTTACAAAAGAATTGACTTCGCAAAATGTGTACCGAGAATATTTTTGGACATACTGGACTACTTCCTCAAGTAGACTTGCAACTTAAGGTCCCTGATATTTATGATTGACTAATCATGTTCATGTTTCTTTACTCTTCCATTTTTAACGCTGTGCATTTTGTCTCGTTTAGGTGTACCTCTCTTCTTTTTCTTTTGCTTCTTTTCCGCTGTACTAAAATCAATTACATCGCCATCATCCTCGCCACCATACTTCTCCATCAATTTGTCCATGAGCGAATCAAAATTAGATGCCCGCTCTTCGTTACGCTTCATTATCTGTTGTTCTAAACTCATGTTCGATTTGGCTTGCAATTTCTTTTTAATTTCGGCAGCCTCTTTGGATTCGCGCTCATATTTTTTGTGACGGCGGATACGTTTTTGTGCTGGTTCTTGAGTAAATATTTTATACTCGGGAACTTCTTCAGCGTCAATGAGTTCTACAAACAAGGAAAATATGTAGTTGCTGATTTAAAACGAAAGCGAGAAAGAAAATAAAGTCTACAACCTCTAACAATAGTCTGTAAGCGCGGCTCGTCCTTCACTTGTATAAATGGCACCTCGTTGAACATATGGTTGATGCACCCTTTACCCGAGAGGTATGCTTTTTTAATGTCACTACGCTCCAACTCGGATCCTACGTGATGAAATTAACCAGAATGAACTGATAGAATCGGAGAAATAAATCTCGAATCTATAGGTCTCACCAACATATTCTCGTTGGTAATTATCAATGTCTTCGGTAGTTAGAGGCTTGAAAATTTTCTTCCATAATTCCAACCAGTTGCCTAACTTGCTTTCGTAGTCGTCGTCATCATCTTCGATGACACCCTGCCCGTCGTAAAGAGCTCTCTTATCCTTGTCGCTGAGTATCTGATGCAGTTTAGAAAGAATTTTGAACTTCTCTGTCGCTCGTTCCTTCTCCTCTTCGGATACTCGATCTGGATGCACCTTTAGTGACAATTTGTAGTACGCTTTCTTGACTATAGAAATGCCAGAAATTAAATGAAACAATTGCAGAGATAAAAATTCAAAATTTCTCGGCTCTACTCACTATCTTTGGGCAGAGCATCTTTTGAGACCTCAAAGAGTTCGTAGACATCTCGTGTACCAAAGTATTCCTCGCATACGTCCAGAATTTTCGGCATTTTTATAACGATTTGCTGGGTGAATTTTAAATTTTTAAATAAACAAAATTATAAAACTTTCCACCAATAAATAAATCCAGACTTGTCCCACAAAACTTTAAAATGAAAGCCAAAGCAAAAATTCGTTCCCACTTCACTCAAATTCCTTGAATGTGACACAAGGCGCGAATCTGTTGTTGCCGGCTTATAAAGTGGCCACATAAAAATATGATATTAACAGCAACACCAATCATGGTGTAATTGGGGTATTCGAGCCACAGCACTAAACACTGTTGAGTAGTTTGTACATGGAATGCTTTGCCACTCAACAAGTTGCGGTAGCGGATAGAGCGAAAAAATTCAATGCAACTTCCACTCAACAAGAACAGCAATGGGTACATTGACAAGACAAAACAGCTTCTTGTCGCTGCCGGCACGACAACGAGATTTACACGTTTTAAGCTTTTCACCTTTTAAGCTTTTTGAACGTGAATGCATTCGCTCCGGTAACATGTTCTGATAGCGGAAGCCACTTTAGAGCCTCCGCACAACCAACTTCGCAACGTCAAACGTCGCTCTCTCGCTTGACTTCGCCCTTAAATAAAAAACGCAGACGTTAGCGAAGTTTGTTCACATTTTTAATTTTTGTATCAACCATTCTTTATAATTCTGTATCTGGCATCCTCCTCCACCAACCTTTTCACATGCAAAATTAGCAAATACTTTCACCACTTCGTGAAATTGGAAGGATTTTCCATAAAAAGTAGGCATTACTTTTTTGGAACCAAACAATAATTTTTCGACAACAACGAGGGGAAGCTCGACGTCAGAGAGAAAATTGAATTGAAGCATTCGTGACTTCTAACTTCTAACGTCAGAGCTCTCGTCTAATCGTACTGAAAAGTTGACTGTAGACGTTGCGAAGTTTGGTTGTGCGGAGACTCTTATGTATCGAAAAAAATCAACGCTACCTATTCAGAGCATATTACATGCTTACATTTATTTCGTGGCGAAAAATAAAACACCATGGTTTTTTCGAATGAATGAACCCAATTTTTCCACTAATCACTTTTTGTCATTCTGTTAAGGATTTTTAAATTTGATGTTTTTTGTTTAAAAAATTTACCATACTTTTACCATTTTGCATTAATACCCCTCGTGTAACCAGGAGAAAAAGGCTTTTAACACATGCAGTGCATGTGACACATGTCATCGTGAAGCATTGGTCTTTTGGTTTATTTATTTTGTTGGGTTCTGCACGTGTCCATTTGCTAATTTATTAATAAAGAGCAAAAAACGCAGCAATTGCGTTTAAATTATATTCGATAATAATGGGTCGCATGAATCGTTCACGTAAACGCCGAGATGAGATGAACAAAATAAAAAAGGCACGCTATGAAGCGAAAGAATTGATTCGGCTCAAGAAGACGCTGGGACTCCTTGATGCGAACGGCAATGAAATCATGAAGGAAGTAGCAGATGTGGCTACAGTAAAGACGGCCAAGGAGTTAAAATTAGTAAGCACTTTTAGCATTTAGAAAAAGTTTTAATAAATTATTAAAACTAACATTGTCAAAAACAGGAAAAGAAAACTAAAGAAGAGCAAGAAGTTGAGTATGAATTAGAAGAGAAACATGATAAGGGCGAAAGTGTTAAAGTGATCAACGAAAAGACCGGTAAGGAGCATATATACAACAGCAAAACCATGAGAGATCAGTACGGTTCCTATCCACCGTGGTTTAAACCGAAGAAGACCACTAAACGTATTCGAAAGCTGCAACATGCACGAAAGCGGCGCTTCAGACAGGCGTGGTGTACAATCAATGTTCCTCTGTAGAATGAAGCGGTGTACTGATGGCAGAGATGATGGTTTGTAGAAGCGCTTTACCTCTTTTCTTTAAAAATCTTGATTAATATTTTATACAGTTAAAATATACAAGTACTTCGGTGTATATTAAAAAATATGTTATGCGAAAATAAATGAAAGATTTATATAACGTATTTACATAAATATTTGGTTAAAAACAATAGCTTTATTCGGTTATCTTATTTATTTGACGTCAATGATTAGCTGCGTTAATTTTTCAATGACCAGTTAAACATGCATAATTTTGGTTGTATTGATAATATTTCTACACCTCAATTTACATTTTGACAAATTTCTCTTTCTTAGTCCTCATTTTAAACCACAGAAAGTTTTTCTTAAAGTTAGCTTCACAAAAAGTAAATTATATAAATAGTTTGTCTAATTATAGACGGTAAAAATAACGTTAATATAAAATAATCGTACACTCTAGTTGATTGATTAAAACCTATCATTAAACTAAAATTATATTTTGACATTAGTTCAGAACTGCGTCAGTTCAAATCCTTTTTACTGTATGGAGCAATAGTTGCGTACATTACATATCACTTCATTAGTAGATTGCGCTAGAGGCTCCGGCTGAGCCAAACGTCGTGTCTGCATATGCCAAGCTGAATTCATACTGGTCGAAGCAGAAGCCGTAGTAGCTACTTGTCATTCTTTCTTTTTTGATGAGGCCACCATCTCAATATCCAGTTGTTGTTGCTCTTCGATATTTCCTTGTAGAACAGTTGAATTGCTCTTTAGCACAGATCCACCGGTAAAACCTAGTATTCCACATCCTATGGCTGCCAAACCACCAACTTTGAGGCCAGCTATGAGACCAATTGGCCCTCCGAGGCAAGTGCCCACCATTGCACCCATTACTGGGTACATAGTCTTTTTGTAGGCAAGAGCACGCCGCAGATTGCTTTCACCTTGCTGCACCTGTTCCAAAGCTTCTTCCGCATTCTCTGCTATAGCCTGTACGCTGGCGGCTTGCACTTGCACCATCTCACGCATATTGTGGAACATCCCATTAAGATCTCCGATTTCTCGCTGTAAATTTTCTAATTCTTCAAGGCAAGCCTGTCGTTGCGCTAATTGATGGTTTTGTGCTTCAAAGTCGGCCTCAATCTCTGGCAGCGTAGTGCGATGTGCCACAGTACTTCCAATATCTACGGGTCGTGTCAGTGGATCGGAGGAATTAGCATTTGCATCATTATCTTCTACCAAGCAGGGATTACTGGCAATAGGTGATTTCAGTTGCAATTCTTCAGAAGTAAACCAAAAATTTAAACCAAAAATTTCTCTCATATAAAAGTAGAACGTACCTATATATTCCTTCATTCCCTCAAAGGCTTGTACTTTGCCCTTCTCCATCATAGCGTCAAAACCTTCAAGATCTTTTTCGTCCACTTTACTCCGCAAAGCGTCCATCTCGAGTAATAGATTCTTAAGTTGCTTGATGACTCGCATCGCGTTAATCTCTTCCTTCCTAATTTTCAGCCAATTACCTAAAGCCAAATTCTTCTCTATGTTGCTCTTGTGGTTTTTGAGTAGACCCAAATGATAAGGAATCGCCTGATCATTGAAGCGCTGAACGGCGACCTCTGCTTGTTTCAGTGAAATTCTGCTGTTGTCACCACTCATATTGTAAATCGTAGAATAATTTGGCCAGTGTAATCTCAAAGTTGTGGGATCTCTTGATGCTCGCACGGGTCTCGATTTTCCTTCCTAAGGACAATATCCTACTTAATTGTATTTGTTATTTTTTTTTACCAATTTTCTTTAATGAAGAATTAATTTATCCCGTCTACTGTTTTCATTGGGTTTCTTATCTTTTATAAAATTTCTTCAGACTTGCCTTCGACTTTGTTTGTAAATTGAAGACCTTAACGAAGTTGGTTGTAATTTGGTAGGTGTGACTCATGTGAATCAGCTGATTTGTTATTAATGCAGAACAGAGGTGGCCAGTTGTAATTTTTACAGAGGCATTCCAAGATTCACGAACTATTGAAATCGTCTTTCAAAATCGTCTTTAGACGATTGAAATCGTCTTTCGTATTCCAAGATTCACGAACTATTGAAATCGTCTCTCAAATCGTCTTTAGACGATTGAAATCGTCTTTCGTATTCCAAGATTCACCGAAATAGTTAAAATTCTTGCAAAACGTTGAAATTATCGTCTTTTGGTATTCCAAGAGACGATTTTATCGGATTTCTTCTCCTAAAAAAGACGATCAGAAATTAGCTCTCGTTCCCTAATAAAAATGTAATATTTCAATGAAAAATCTGGTTATACATATATTTTTTGATTCACTTGTATAGTTATTATTTTCTATTTTTATTTATAAAATAGATAATAAATAGTAAATACATAATTGTTATAAGTAATACTAATTCCAATTTTGATTTCAAACGCGAATTAATTCCTTCTCAGAGTCTTCAGCAAAAAATTCCACTAAAGGAATCCATGTTTTTCAATGAAGCTTAACACACGATAACAATTCTGCTTGCATTAAACCGTCGCTTGTGGGCGAGGGAGATGAAGAGCATGGTAGTTCGTGCATTGAAATTCTTCACTCTTGGACCTGCATGAACAGAGCACAAAACTAACACATACACAATTTTAATTAACGAGGGTTCTGAATATTTCACCAACACATACAAGTGACAGGCCAATCCAAATATTCAACAATATACATACACGGAATGTTTTCACTTGAACTGTGCAATACAATGGAATTTTCCATTGTTCACAAGTTCGTACAGTGTTGGAAAATTTCTAACAAAAAAAACAATGGTAATTTTTTTTTGCTAAAATCTAAGCGAAATAATATAAAATATCACAAATATTACTCTACATATAATTCGCGATGTATATTCTATATTTTGGTAAGGTTTATAACTTTGTTTTTCGCGAAAAAAAACAATTTTTTTAGGTTTTTATTTATTCAACATAACTACAATAATCAAAGTTTTGCCTCCTAGCACTGAAAATGTCATCTTGAGCTCAAACTGCAGTAAAAGCAAAAGACGATTCGAGTTTCGTGAATCTTGGAATGCCTCGTTCCCTTTTTCGTGACTTTTTTGCCGAGATAGTTTAACGATTGACCTCGAATCTCAGAATGCCTCTGTTAATAAATAGGTGGCCCTTCGAAAAATGTGTTCAAAAAACACTCAACACTTAAGGTTCTATTAAAATAGACGACGCTAACTTCAGAAAGCGAGTAATAACACAGAAATTCTTTCTCGCAACCATTTTGTGTATGACCATTTTTCGTTCCTGGTTTTTCACATTATAGTTCAGCCTTTAAGAATGGGGTGAAACCAAGCGCACTTTCCGTATGCGATTCATTGAAGTTCGTTCAATTCTCTCAATACTTTATGGGAGGTACTTATAAGGGTTAACAATACTTTGTTTTTTTGGTATGAACAAAGTTTTGTTCACCCTTTAAGTAAAGTAATACTCGTATAAAAGTCTATATATATGGAGTGAAATTTTGGCCTAGAATTATTTCAATACCTTATCAAATTATTGCATTTTCAGAAGTGTTTATTAGGGAAACACGCACTTTATTTTTAATGAATACTATACTGTAATGAATATGAATATGAATATTCGTATTACGAATTCATCCCAGGGGCTACTGGTGTTCGCTAATACAATATTGTATGTTCTTTGCTAATACTTACCCAAAGTGAACAAGCAAACTTTTCTGAATTTAAAATTCCTGAAATGTTCTAACATGAATTTCATACGTGCGGTCTGGTTTTTTTTTATATTAAGTAGTTTTTTTTATTTTATTTCTTAAACTACATAATTTAATAATTGTCAAAAGTCAGTATTTCCTAAGTTCATACTAATAAATCTTAGAAATAACATGGAAACCTTTTTAACGTTTTGATATTATTCAATAATGAGAAACATGCTTCATTGATATAAAATAAATTTAGAAATTATAATAATGTTTTAAAAACCTAAAAATTTACAGATTTTATGTGCAGTTAATCAATTACATTTCATATGGTAAAGAAAAACAAAATAGTGACCAAATTTAGTTGATTACGAGATAAATGTTTGGGGGCTCTTAAAATGAAACGTTTTAAAATCAGAAAAAAGAAAACATTTATACAAAGCTATCAATTTTAGGTATGACAGAAGGCTAGAAACGTTAAAAATAGTTTATGAAAAAACACTAGCTTAAGTTTAAATAAATAAAATATGCAGTTCTGAATATTGATTTATTTTTATGGCGCAGAAGACTCCGGCTCCGGCTCTATCCTACGGACACTGGGCATTTGGTGGATTTCGACATTTCATCATCAAGTTTAGCATGCCTTCTAATTTATTGGTTCGTGTTTCGGTGGCGTAAAGATTTGCTTGCAATCGGTTAAGGTCTTGCTGTTGTTTCTCCTTTAATTAGAAAAAGTTATAATTTATTATATTGCATGAATGTAAGTGTTTTTTGCTTTTAGTGGCTTGGAAATCTCTATTGGAACAAATTTTTTGTATTTAAAAACATTTTTGTATTTAAAATTTTTCGATCTGTTATCTCTAAGCCGTCCAAATCTTTTAATTTCTTTTCTTTTCCTACTGCTTACCAACGTACTGAGGCGACTTTTTAATGAGTCGACAACGTGATGAGTTGCCACGAGTGATTTTTCCAGCTCCTGAGTCTGTACACGTTCTTTAGCCAACGAATGTTCGATTTTCTGCAAACGTATTGCAATGTCATCATTCGTTTCAATTTCATTCTCCAAGTCGCGCGCCTCAAATGCATCTTCGCCATGAAAATCTTTAATGGCGAAATTGTACGTTCAATTTAATATTAAATTACCAAACATGAAACAATTCCTAAAGACTCACCGATTTTCTTACAACTCTCTTGATCCTCTTGCAGAACGAAACCTTCTCGACATACGCAGATATAAGAACCGACAGTATTAATGCAGGTTTGGTCGCAAGGTTTCCGCTCCTTACACTCATTTATATCATTTTCGCAGTAACGACCTGTAAAGCCGGGTGGACAAGTGCACGTATCGGGGCTAGAGCAAGTGCCACCATTTTGACAACGATGAGAGCAAATTGCTGTAGAGAAAGTTGAGGAGAAGCGAATGGATACATATTTAAAAATAATAATCGTGTAATTTCAATTTAAAGGTAATAAAGCTAAGCTTTCGGCTTTGCGTGCTGGGATAGTGTTTCCTTCTGGGTCAGTAGACAAAAAAGAAAAGCAGAAATTTAAACCAAAATGATTTCTGGTTTCTTCATATGCTAAAATCTCGTAGCTAGAAAATAACTAAACCACTGTTAAGAAATTGTGGTCAGTTCTCGGTAATGATTTCTGTGTAATCATCCCAATCGCCAACACACACACACACACATACACACATCCATACTTACGCAACATGCAAGCATCCGATTGCGGTTTCTCACGCATCCACCCCGCGCAGCAGTCGTACGTGACTTGTTGAGCTGATTTGTGCCGAATGACATCGCGATAAGCTGGCTCGTGGATGATCTGCACGCGTGTGCACATTTGTTTTATATGCGCTTGCGCTTGCGCCTGCGTGTGCGTGTGCGTCTGCGTCTGGCAGGGTATGGGTACGTGTTTCCAAGTGGGCCGTGTATAGATTTCGGTGGTTTTGACGGGCATGTGAACTGTGCGTTGTTGTACGCAAATGTGGCGTCTGTGAGAAGGAAGAAGAGAAAAATCGTTAAGATGGCATAATAATTTAAGTAATTTAAAAGAGGCCATTTTAAGGCACTTTATCTGCAAAAATCCATCTCATTTCCATTCCTGCGAGTAACTAAATGTTAATGTTAATTCATTTAATTACTTTATGGTTTATTAAAGCTCAATGTTTAATCCACAAAACCACATTTTGATGATTTTCTGCTACATTTACGCAAATTAGTACGTTGAAACATTGATTAAAAGCCAGTTTGGTTCCTATTAGGAATAACTGCAGTGTCGGTCTATATCTATCTGTCGGTTTGTAATGTGAAAACGAAATATGTAAACTATTTTACATTTATTAAAAAACCGGGTTTTTTACCCCTCTCTCTCTCTCTCGCTCTATCTGAACAACTAGCACAAAGTCGTGACTCCTCAGCAACTACCAACTTGCCCACCACAGACCGCCACCATCCATTCCATGCCGCCGCCAGTCTTCAGTCACCCAATCATTCACTTGTTACCATTGTTGATATTGTCCCTCACGGAATTACAAGTCGTCGTCGTCAGCGTGTTGTTGTTGCTGCTGTCTCGCACAGAGATCAGAGTTACAGCATTTAAATTGTTCATATTCGCAATGCCATTCATGCACGTATATGTATATGTCTGTACGTCTGACAGACTGTGTGTATGGCTGGTTGTTTTTGTATGTTTGTCCTTTTTCCGTTTGTGTGCTCAACCAGATGACCACTCACCGGTTTTGACCAACTTTTGATCTTCACCCGGCTTGACGTTGCCATTATTTCTTGCATGCCGAAAATGTTGACAAAGTTGTTGACAACATGCATGCATCTCGGTTGGTCGGTTCGCGTTGGTTGTTCGAACAGTGTCGTCGCTATGTCTGTCCTACTCCATATCGGAGACAATCTCTTTCTCTCTCTCTCTCTCTTTCTGTCTTTGCGTACGCAACAAATCATATGATATTATTTAAATCTGTTTATCTGCGGGACGAACGAACGTTAAGGAGGTCTAGCGACTTACGTTGAATTTACTATGCTAAGTATCTACTGATTTACAAGGTTTCCATGGATCACACACACACGCACGCACACACGCACAGAGCTTTTTTAAATTGAAATTTATTATGACATTAATTGGCCAAACAGAGATTCAACCAACCAAAGCTTCAGCCAACCAGCCAGCCCTGTCCAGTCCAGGAATCCCGGGCCTGAATTTCTCCCAAGAGTTAAAAGAAAATTAGTGTCACGTCATGCACGGCATGGAATATTTAATTGAAAGTGTTGCGTGCGATGTTGCAAGGTTAAGAAATACATACAAAAAGTAAAACTTCGAAAAAATATGTACGACTTTGTGACATGCTGAGTTAATGACCAAAGGATTAGCAGCTTCTTTGTTGCAATCAGTTCAAAGAAAATCGCATTTAATGTGGTACGTCACGTACGTCAATGTTAATAATAATTCTAACAATTTCATATGGTTTAAATGAAATCAATATCATTGCACTTTTTATTGTTATTTATTGATCTTAAAATATCGTATAACAAAGTATTTAAAAAAATTGTAAAAAAATATTTTTAGAACAATTTAAGATATATTCTCAGTTTGGTGAAAAAAAACACATTGTGGTCATTATGAGCAAACATGCTAAGAAAGCATCCATCGCACTTGTACGACGTATATCTCTACCGCTTCCCGAGAAACCAGCCCACAATCTCGCTGTATTAACCCAAAGCTTGTGGACGTATTTTCTTTTTCGATTGCGCTCTTTCTTGTTGCTGTCAATGTACCATATGGTACATTGCACCAAAAAAAAAAACTTTCCATTAATTATCTTCAACTCTTATTTGGCAGAGCATCATTCAACCCAAATCCACTTGTCTGCTGTTTTCTCCCCCTTTTTCTTCTTCTTCTTCTTCTTTATTCTGTTTTAGCATCATCCAAACTCATGCTGTGTTTAAATGGCACATTGCAAACGAAAAAAAATGCCAAGAGTCTTTTTTTTGTGGGCATAAAAAAAGTCCTTAAACTCTTGATCCAACAACAGCAACATAACAAAAAAAAAAGATTTAAATCAACAACAAAAGAGTTTTATTAACAAAAGAAACGCTTCGTCGTCGTGTCTTGTAATCTGATATTGCAAAATGGTTCAAATGACATGATTAATTTTTTTTTTTTTTTGTTGTACTGCGTTAAACAAAATTTTTTTCTTTTTTTAAGAAATTTTTAAAATTTTTAATTCAATTGAATTTAATTTTTTTAGTTCTCAACACTAACTTGAGTTGAGTTGAGTTGAGTTGAGCGCTCCAGTTGTTTAGTTGATCAACTTGGTTTAGTCGAAAGAAATGAGTTGCGAACAAAAGGCGCTCTGTCAAGCCGTCCGTAACCTACTGATAAAACACAACCATTGCTTGGTAAGGTCTTGCTTCTTCCTTTAAAAATCAAGTCTAGACACTGCATCCATCAACGACGCTGACGAAACCTTGATGACGAAACACGAGCAAGATTCTGAGCGAGATTTGTTTGGTCTCGATTCAACCGAAAAAGTGTGTCGATTTCTGCTCTCAACTCTCGTTATTCCCGGAAATTAACGTGTATAAATAAATTCCACACGTCATAAAAGCCATGGTTTGTCTGCCAATTCAGGCACTTTCTCTGTTTGTTTTATCGTTAAACAAAAATAATCACATCATGATGGAAATATCATATTTATTATGAAGATGGTTATTAATCTACCCATCTTTTTATTATTATTAGCAAAGTGGTTGCTGTTGTTGTTGCTACTTGCGAAAAGTTGCTACTCTACTTTACTTTTAATATGCAAAATCTTTTGATACGATATCATACCACCAAGCAATATTTTCTACGACGAAACCATGTTGTCTTTTCCATCGTAGTGGAGATTGGTAGAAAAAGACGACCTTGTCAGAACCTGCAGGTGGTCTCTATGTGGTATACAGCATTTAATTATTTCTCGTTTATCACGTAAAAGAGTTTGGTGTTTTATATTATTTTTGCTCTTTCTCCGACTGAAAGTCTATTTTTTTCGACTAAAAGTTTATTTATTTATAGAAGAAAATGAAATGAGATGAATTTGACATATTTGGGAAGACTTTTTTCTAAAAATGCATCATAGTTCTCCAACTGATTTTAGTATCATGAATTTTAAGGCAATACCATCGAAGTTTGTGCGATGTTTTCAGGAAGGAGACTTTTTGTAAAAAGAGATTCTAATTAAAACTTAAACTTGTCTCAAACTTAGACAGCTTGACATGAGAGTAACTGAAAGTGGTCTAAAAATTCTAAACTTCTTTAGATTCTGACTACAATGATTTTAATGAGGATTTCCTAAAGAATATAAACTTGTTGTAGGAAGAGATATACTAAAGAGTTTCAAGAAAATTATGCTGATACGATAACAAGAATATTTTAGAGGTATATATTTATAGTGATCCACTTTTATATAAAAAGGTTAGAGAACCTTTTTCGTACCCTAGAATTTATCTGAAATCGAAATTCAAGCAACCGTATTTTCTGACTATAAAGTACATACACACATACATACGATTATATGTACATAAATTTATATATATGTACATACATATGTATATGCAAAATCTGTGTATCGTAAGTAAAAACTTAATGGGTTAATTTAAAATGAACTCAGCTTTGAAATTAGCATAAATCGCAGTCACCGCAGCCACCGACAGACAGATCATTGACACTGCTCGTGCATAAAAGAGAAAAAGGGCAAACCTCTTTCGAAGCTGCAAGATTACTAACGGACACGCCTTCTCCTACTCCGCTGTCTCTGGTCCTTCCAGCAATCCCTATCCCTTTGCATTTTAACGGTCAACGGCATGGGCCCAAAACGACAACAACCTGCCTGATGATTTTTTTTCCTTCCTGACCTCACTAAATGTGGTGGTACGTGGCCATAACACAAAAGAAGAAGAACAAGTAGAAGAAGGCGAAGAAAAGTTGCAGCAGCTCATAAATAATTACAGCCAAGCAGGGAGATGCCAAACAACGACAACACAAGCAGACGAGGACAACAACAGTCAACAGAAATTATCCCAAATTGCCGCATATAATAATTATTAAAACATTCAATTACTGCACAGTTTGCTACCCATATTTTTTCATCTTCTTCTTCTTTTTCTTCTTTTTCTGCTTTTTTTTTTGTCGCACGAACGTCTCTAAAATGTGCCAAGCTTTTCGTACATAACTGGCGTATTATTAATTTTGCCAAGGCGTTATACAGTCATGCCTTAAGGTAATACCTTCCGCTCGCTGCTAAATGTGTGGCTCCTCCTTCGTTTCTCGCTTGTGGTGAAGCATAAGAGACCATTTCCCAGAAACCACCGAGACAATCATTTGAAAACCATTACTTTTCGAAAGAATTTCTTTCTTTATTACTTACAGATTTCTTTTGATCCATATTAATCCATATTATTTTGATCCATTTATGGTTCTTTTGGACCATATTAAATAAAAATACCTCATATATGGAAATCGGTAATTTTTTTTTAAAGTTATTCAGTATTCACATACCAACATAAAAGATGGTGCACCCTGTACTTTTTGCGAGATTTTGACGAGCTGTAACTAAAACTGGCTCAGTATCAGCGTCCGGCGGTTCAGCAGTTCATAAACCATTGGAAAGATATTTTGTGTGGTTTTTAAAAGAGCATTTTTTAACTGATGATTGCTGGTGAGGACGGTAAATGAGACAATAATGAGTCACTAAATAGTGAGTGAATCATTGAATTGTTGAGGAACTGACTTGTTGGCTCACTGGATGACCAAGTTTTCAAAGAGTTCGTTGATGCATAATTTTTTTTTAAAGACCAAATAAACTATAAAAACGACAAACCGTCACTAAAGGAAAATTGTCTACGAGAACGAATTTAAAATTTCTCTAATGCAAATGAACTCTTTCCGGCTTTACGGAGAGAAAAAAAAAATTTGATTTATGAGAGTATTGCACAATATATGTATGTACATATATACGCCGCGCATGAATGTTTCACACACAAAATCTACGAAATGAAAATAGCCAGGAAATTTATTAAGAAAACTCTCTAAAAGAAAAAAAAAAGTAAAAAAAAACCGCGTAGGAAAACAAGTCAAAAGGAAGTCTGGAAAATAAATAAATTCGAAATGCTTGAGATGCTAAATTTTAAAATAAGCATAGAATAATTTTAGATAAATTACATGAAGACTCTGTCGTCTTTATGCAATTTCAAGGAGACAGACGACAAACGGCGACAAACAGACGGACCAACTAGTTGAACGAACCAAAGAGAGACGCACTAACGAGATAACGAAAGGAGAGAAAAATCGAGAGAGATGCTTGTCATCTCTCAAGACGGAAAGACAAAAAGAAGGTCGGTCTATGTCTCCATGGTAAGAGAAGAGTTAGTGAGGCAGAGAGACAGACTGTGAAATAGTAATACTGAAGCACTGAATCATCACAAAATAGACACACAAACGGAAAAAAATGTGAATAAATATTAATAAATGAAGGCAGAACCGCAAGAAGAGAAAGAGAGGCACCGGCGCAGGACAAATTTTATTTCTGGCCAGAACGACCAGAAAGGGAACGACCCCAAGTTGAAATAACTGAGACTCTTTTGGGTGTGGTTTTTTATGATTAAAATAGTTCATGCAAGAAGTAACATTATTTCGTGCATTATCAAAAAGTCTTGCATTGCAAAAACGAGACAAAAAAAACAAGATGCAACCATTCTCGACCACACACGAGTTGATTTATTTTCATTCTAATGCGAAACTACGGAGGCATAAAAAACGACTGCCATAATAACAATGATAATAAGAGTAAGTGCAACAAATCATGAGAACGACGGAAACAACAACAATTGCTCTTTCTCTTCAGGCAACCAACGAGCCTGCTTCACTTTGTTACTCGTTACTCGTGGCTTGTGTTAAAACTACGAGTACATATAGCGTATGAAAGTCGGCCAAAACCGATGGTCTTCGGCATTCGAATCGTTAAAATGCATTAGATGTGCAGCATCCGACAGTAACACCAAAAAAAAAACAACACAACAACAACAACAACAATATAGCGAGTAATATATACATATGTAAAAAAAAATGTGCATTAGTTAAGCAATCCCGAAGAACAAAAAAGCCATCATTAGAAATTGTTGTTTCTTTTTAACGAGTTGACAAGAATGATGATGATGATGATGATAATGACAATAACGATAACCCTGGCGATGACGCTGCAGATGAGGATAGCGATGATGAAAAATCATAGAAAAATCTTCGCCTATCTTTTGCTTAAAAATTTTTTCTCTGTTTTCTGAAGTTAAGACTTTTTTAGAAAGGCTTTAAATTCTTGCACAAGAAGTCCTTTTAATATAAAATTTTATAAAATATAATATAAAATTTTATAAAAAAAAATATTAAATACATATAAAATTTTAATATAAAATCCTAACTAATTGAGCACTGTTTAAATGTATCGTACCAGAAATGATTACTCAAGACAAATATTTAAGCCTTTTTTTTTGAAAGAACCATAAGTTAATTTGTCAATTTATTTTCAACTCGAAATACTCGTATTTACGCGTTTGTATTTAAAAAAAAAATATATTCCATTGATAAGCAAATATTCTTTTGAGAAAAGTATAAAGATTTTGAAAAAATTGTTATCAAAAAACGATTAAAATAAGAAGAAACTAAAATATTAAACTATTTAAAGAGCGGCTCATAAGTTTAGAGCGGTCATAAAAATTCAATCTGGCAACGGTGTTCTCTAGAAATATTCTATCTTATATTTTAGTGTAAAAAAATGATTGATTAACATGAGGCAACTTTTGAGGAACGAATATTCTTCGAACAGTCAACATTTTATGGGCCCTAAAAAAATTTCAAACGGTGAAATCCGTTCAACATGAAACTTTCCAAATGATTTACAATATTCAGAATGGCTTCACAGAGTAAAATAAATTATTTCCAATCAGTAAATCGTAATCCCAGAATAGGTAAATTTTTTATAGAATGTATAAATAATGGATTACGTACAGACTAAAACTCTTTCAAACATCAGTGCAACAACAACCACAATATCATGTGCAACAGGTAGTTACAATAAATGGAAAAAACCACAAAAATGTTGAAACTTGAGCTTAGAAAAGTTCTCACAATTCAGCTCAGTTACCATCGACAGATCATTTTAATCATTATTGTCATCATCATCATCAATCGCCAGAGTGTTAGAAATGCATACGAAAAAAAAAATTTACAATAATGATAGGAGGGTTAAAAACCCATTTGCGGTTGAAGCAGAGGCGTGGGCAGCAGCACCTCTTCATTTGAAAGTAATAAAAGCAAAGAAAACCAACCAACATATTTTTTAATTATTTTCTGTGATTTATCTCATAAGTCAAGTCATGTACCTAATCACAAAAAACCGATTACAGAGAAGAAGAAGAAGTACGACACCTTCTAAACCAAAATTGAAAAAAAATTTTGTTAAAAAACAAATTGTATTATTTAAGTTATGTACTTTTAAAACTTTGAAAAATCTCATAAACTCGATAAAAACATGACAATCGCAAAAAGTAATTTCTGGTATAAACATAATAAGTTATTAATGCTGTGTGATGGCCAGAAACTCGGTACCAAGGTTTAAAAGATTACCAAACCTTTAAACAGCTTTAACCTAAAACTACTCTGTAAGCTTATTTAGACTGTTTTACGTGGCAGATCATTTGATTATTTTGATTGAATTAATTTTCTGTTTCTTGAAACGTATAGCAATAGCATGGCACGGTATAATAAGATCTAACTAATTGGATTGGATTATGTATGTATTGTATGTATGTATGTCATTGTAAACATAATCGGCTGTAGTTGTCTTCTTGCCATTATTTTGATTGCAGTTGAATTAAATTTTGGGGTCAAGTCCTAGGTTCAAGTTTGCAGTTGTTTTATTTGTTTGTGAATAGTATTTTGTTTCTTTATTGATCAAAGGTCATTTATTGATCGCGTCGATCCGGGGGCGGTAGTATGGGCTGCATTATTGTAATAAATTTGTTGAATAATCTTCAGAGACCTTCACCTACTGCTAGACACCACTCTCTTGAATTGATTTCTTTGGTTTTTTGCATCAAAACTGAAACTGAAACCGAAACCGATTCGAATGGATGCTCAGACATTGAAGATTAAGTGAGACTGAGAAGACCGAATTGTGTAAAATAATGATGAAATCAATATAATTCTTGTTTAATGGAATTTCAATAGTTGCACGGTATATATACATAGTATAGCGATAATTATGCTAATATTTTTTTAGATATGAAAAAGTGTTTGTGTTTAAATTATTCAAATTATTTTGTTTGAACACAAAATCTTTAAAACAATTATTCTTCTTCTGTTGTAAACCGTTCCTTCTTCCTAAAATACTCGAACTTTGTACCTTTCGTTCTGTCGAAAGATATCCATAAATATGTCTTTCAACATTGATAACTTCGTAAACCATTCATAACACTTTAGCTACCATCGAATGACTATTGACTGCCTCAAATGCCTTGAAGCCGACAATCGAAACTTTAGCCGTTTGGTTGCTGCAACATTTTCCCAGCAACAACACAATCGTACCGTCTTGAAATTTTCACGTTAAGAGACACACACAAATAAAAGAGATATCAATATAAATTTATTGCTCACAAGATTAAAACCATTTTTTATTGTTAGGATTATTTTTTTTTAATGTTGCTGTTGACTTTCGATTTTTTTTTCAATTTGATATTGTTTGTTGAATAGAAGATAAACATTTTATTAACAGATTTTGTTAAATTTTTAATTAAGCCTTTTATTTGTAAAGTGACTCAGAAAATGTGTTAATTTTGTAAACAAATGAGAAATTTTTCAATATTTTATACAGAGTTGAGGCCTATAAGAGCAAAATAATATAGAAAAACCAATTTTAGGGGACAGAAATGTTAAAAAATGTAGTTTAATCTTATAAAAGAAGAGATTTTTAGTTATTGAAAGTTTGTGAGAGTTTAAAATGTGTTAATTTTGTAAAGAAACTTAAAATGTTTCAATATTTTATAAAGAGTTAAGACCTGTAAGAGCAAGATAATATAGAAAAGCCAATCTTAGAGGACAGAAATGATTAAAAATGTAGCATAATCTTACAAAAGAAGGTATTTGTAGTTAAGGAAAATTTGTGAGATTTTAAAATGTGTGCATTTTGTAAAGAAATTTTAGCTTTTTCAATATTTTATACAGAGTTAAGGCCTAAAAGAGCAAGCTTATATAGAAAAACCAATCTATTTTATGGGACAGAAATCATAAAAAATGTCTAATCTTACAAAAGAAGAGATTTTTAGTTTCGAACAATTTCAGAGAGCTCCTTTAGAAGTCACTCTTAGAAGTTAGGCAGAATGTTCTAAAATGTCAAATTTCAAATGATATTTATCTTTTCTTATAAAAAAAACTTTCATTTAACTTTAATATTATTTAAGTGTGTACTCAAGAGTGTTTTTGTCTCTTGGGCGTGTTTGTCCAGTGTTGGTACCGTTTAAATTTAATAGTGCCATTGAACTTACAAAATGTGTACGGATTTGTAATGGACCATGACCTTTTGCCACCAAGAACGCCACTCCTTTAATTTACAGTCCCTTCCATAAATTTTTAACTTGATTAAATTTCTAACTAACTTTTAAGATTTCCATTAAAAAACTTCCAACAGTTTGAATAAGTTTAAGATTCTTCCATTCTTTCCTTTTGGAAAAACACTTTTGTTGTTGTTGTTGTTGTTTGCTATGCATTTTGACTGGTAACTCACATTCACGCTTAATGCAATTCTTATCAAAAAACAAGATTTTGCTCTTCCTTGAGCGACACTTTTTCCTCACTCACTCACGTACGTTTCTAACAAAACCAAAAAAAAAAAAGTAAGAGGAAACCTAGACCGTATCAACCCCAATCTCTATAAAATTTCATGTTTTATACCGAAGCTCATCCATCGTTAGTGAAACCATTAAGCCGGTGTTTTAGACTAAGGAAAAAACTGAGACTAGAAAGAGAGAGAGAGAGAGGACAACAACAAAAAGGAGTACAATTTTTAAAAATTACCAAATGATTGCATGACGTTGATAAAATCAGGCAAAAGGGCGTGCTTTGGGTTGGGATGTCTTTGAACGTGAAGTGAGGTCAATATGTTGGAGCTGCGTCATCAATTTCTTCTTCTGTTTTTGGATTTAATAAATTTTTCACTGTTTCTAAGATGTTGTTGCTCAGAGTTGGCTGAGATGTTGTTGGTTGTAGTTTTTGTAGTTGTAAGAAAATCTTTACATTATTAACACCTTTTGAAGACGCCACTCCAGGAGCTTCAGCTTCAAACGTCTTTTTCAGCTTCAGCTTCAAACGAGACTTATTTTCTTACTTATTTTACATGCTGTCAATGTACGTGCTGTCAATGTACACGCTGTCAATAATGTATCCTCAATCAGATTGAACAATGCGTCCGACCGAATGAGTTTAAATTTTCTCTTCACCGAAACCGTTGAGCATTTCTGACCATTTTCCTCAATTGAGCACGCCAAATCGAAGCCAAGGCTAATTGTAAGACTTCAGTGTGTTACTTTTTTCTTCTCTTCTCTTCTCTTCTCTTTCGTTTTTCTTTCAATGCTTTTTTAGTTTTCTAAATCTACGATTTTCCGAACAACCGCTTGACTGGCAATCATTGAATATTTTGTCTCAAGTAAGTACGACTTTTCTACGAGACTTATTTTCATGTTGCATGTTTTTGCCAAATTCGGTCTTTTGTTTGTGCCACTTTTTTGTTTTTCTTTACAATTAGTGTTTGTTGCTGATACTGTTGCTGCTGCTGTTTGCAAGTAATTCGCAAGTGCAATGTCAAAAATGACCCAATTCAATTCCAGTCAATTCGATTCAATTCAGTTGAATGCAATTTCATTCGCAATTGATCGCTGGCACTGATTCGAACATTATTGATCATTCATTGATCAAATCGATTGCGGCAAGAGACGCAAGAGGCGGTGCGGTGCCGTGGATTAGGTTGTCATGTAGTGTGGCGTGGTGTTTTTCCGAAAAGTCTTTGGTCTTTTTTTCTTCTTAATTATGCAATTTCGATAGACATTGTTTGGTGTACAGCTGGGACACGACGATTGTTAGCAGAAATAATTTTTATCCGAAGAGACTTAAAGGAAGTATTATGTTGTGTTGTGGGTTTTATTAAAAAAAAATATGGTATCGAAATGATTTCTAGATAAAACTGAAAATACTAATTTAATTTTTATTTATTTATTTATTTATTTATTATTATTTATTTATTTATTATTTATAATTTATAGAAGTATTTTTTTACACTTTACTCCGTGATTTCTTCATTTACGATATTTCTCGAAAATTTCATATTTTCATATTTCATATTTTCAATATGATTTTGTAATAATTTTTCTCTCCACTTTTTTTTTTCTTTTAAAAAAACCAATTAAACTAATTTTAATTAATTAAGTTGGGTGAAATTACATTAATTGACTTTTTGATATATGTATATTGCGCAATTATATTGTATGTATTGCGCAATTATATTGCACAATGTATTGCGCAATATTTTTTTATGTATTCAAAGAAGTTTATCTTCTTTGTCTCGGTTAATGTAAAATTAGATTTTTATTTGCCTTCATGGTGCGTTGATCTGAAGTCTGGATCTGGATTTTCGACACTTTACCGCCCACAAAAGCAATGACATCGACTATTCGTCTCAAATAAATATCATTTCTCGTCACGTACTATTTTAACGCATTCAAAATAACTTTGAACTTATCATTTTCTCTTATAATCTTTGTCCTAAACTTCTGTTTCCTCTTTATTAACTTTCCTTTTGAACTAAATATTATTCTTTCATATGCTCCTTCTCTTCGCATACGCCGCACTTAAATTATTTAATCGGTCTTCAATAAAATTATCCTTATATAAAGTGCTCGCACATACTCTCATGTCTTCACTCAGAGTCTAAATCTAATTCTTATTTAATGCATGCTTTCCGTTTATGCATGAATACGTTTTAACGGTTTAGCCTTAACGTCGTGAGTGATGCTATGCATTCATCATTCATTCAATCCTTCAAATCGCCGATCCCCAGAGCAATATGCAGATGTGAAGCTTACAGAACAAGCGTTGAAGAATGAGCGGTAATTTTCTAGGAGCCGCTTCATTCATTCAAACGAAAGTATCGCAGTTAAGCCTAAGACTCTGGCAAGAAATCTGGTAAGGCAGAATTGGCTGATTGTTGATAATAATGTGTTAGTATGTAATGATGATGGTGATGGTGATGGTTCGCCACTATACGAGTGTAATGATAATCGCCACTACCACGCGATTATGATGATGGTGATAGTGATTGATGATAGTGAAGGCATAGAACCGCTGACGTAACGCTTTACGTTCTGAAAGATCCTTGCCGCAGGTGAAAATAAGCTAATCGTATGATAACTATGCTTGATAGACGAGTATCGCACAACTGCCGCCTGATCTGAAAAGCGGCCTGCAGTGTACATACGCGACATGTGTGTATGTAGTATGTCTGTTTACGAGTGTATGCATGCTAGTTAGCATTGCCAACTGCTGTGCTTTGGTTTGATTTGAGCTGATCTCGTACAAGTGTAAATTATCACAAGATGACGGCAAATGTATCGTGCAAGCTGTTTGTGCGGCTCATACGCAGTCGGTGTCTGCGTCTTGCCCATTTGATTTTCTTTTAATTTCCTTCCTTTCTGCCCGAACCGATTGATTCATGCAATGTCGATTCTCTACTCGAGATTTACGCATAGTAAATCAATTAAAATGTTGTTGCATATCAAACGTTTTCATTAAAGTAAGATGAGGGGCTAGGGGTAACGGCATCCCCCTGTTAATGGCGTCTCCCTGCGTGCAGCACAAACCGGTTTGCCGAACGGTGCTAACGTGTTACGCTGCCTGCCGGCAAAGATTGCCATTCATTGATGTTAAATATTTTTTATGCAATTAAACTTATTTTCAACCAGTAGAGGAAATGAAGCATTCATCAAGTTGAGTTTTTAATTGAGTCGTCTGTCGTCGACGTCCGTCTCTGGAATTGAATTGACCTAATTCGTAGTTTTGATTTTATGGCGAATAAACCGCAAGAGTGTGGGAGTAAATGTAAATTTACGAGTACTCGTATAATACTCGTATATAAGTTGAATGAATGAAAAGTGAATGGGAATGAGTTTGATTCTGAATTTAAAAAAAAAACAAAAACAAAGATGTATAACTATTTAAATTGAGTTTAATTGCATTAGTTTATATTTTTGCATTTTGTTACATATTGCGAAATTATTACCAATATATTGCACAATTATATTGAATATATTGCACAATTTATTGCGCAATATTTTTTCGTAACGTTTTTCATATTTCTCCAATATCAATCGCATTCACATTAAATTTCTCAGTTTCACCATATACACAATTGTGCAAAGTTTCTATCAATATTTTTATAAATACATACTTATTTTTTACTGATACTCGTATCATACATAATTACAGAATATGTTTATATTTTAAAAATTTTTTTTATTTTTACACCAAACGTAACAACGCAACAGGTCATCATAATTAAATCTACATTATCATAAATGTGTGTAATATTTTGATCATATTGATAATAATCATTATAATAATCCTTCAATCAGTCTCACTAGGAATGTAATGATTCATAATGAGTCCTCGGTAATTCTTTATTACACAACATGATGCCTTCCTCGGTAACGTATCTTAGCGTAACGACCGAAAAATCTAACAAATAACCGCAACTGATGATTGATGACTGCATCGTCATCGTGCGCATGCACACAAGAAGTGTCATAATTTGAAATTATTATAATGTATTGCATGAGTATTGTGAGTGCAGCTGGACTCGGGCTCAGGCTCAGCCTCAGGCTTAACAAATTATTTGTTACCAAGGCGTGCCGTGCCGCGAGTTCAAACATTGATGGATCGAACAGTTAAAATACGTATTTTTTGTGTTATGCATTTAAGTTTTTAAGAAAAATATTGTTTGATTGACAAGTACGGTATGTCACGTCTATATCAAATCGATTGCGAAATTTTGCAAGAAAAAAGTGCAATTTTTCTTTGAATCAATAAATTTTTCATCATATTATGGAATATATCTGCGTTTTTAAATCATGAGACATCTGTTAAAATTTTCATCAATTTTTTCAACTCTGTCAATTTATTTATTACCTCTAAAAAGGATTTTTTGATATTCATAAAAATTCACGATTTTACAAAATAATTAGACAAATGTCTAAAATAATTAGACTGCAGATTATGCGATTAACTTTTCAAGTATTGCGCTTTCAAAATGCAGTTTTTTAAACATCAATAATATTAAACTTTCATTCGAAAAACGCTCTTAAAAGAAATGTGCTCTATTTGTTCAATGTTTACAGCAATATAATCTAAGTATATTAGTTTTTTCTACTGTTTGGATATAAACCATGGCTATATTGAATGGTTCAGCGGTTTTTTATTGCCTTTTTCGAAATAGATCTTGCGATTTTTAACGTCTCTAACTAATGCATTGAAAGAAAAACTGTTCAATATACAAATGAAAACAAAACGAAAGAACTTGCTTTCGTACTGAAGAAGCCAACAAAAGCCTAAAACTGAAACTGAATTTTAATTGACCATAAAATTGGCCAAGCAAGATTGAGCTCTAGGTATATTTCTATCTACTCGTGCTTCAGTTTTTATGTGTATATTCTTGTACGTAAAAGTACGCCTCTGTATCTGATAACATCATCATCATCCGTTCAACGATCCTCATCGTGATCATAAAGATTTTAAATTATTTCTTAATTTATATAAGAAAAACGATTTCAATGTTTTGCTATGAAATAAAATCAGTTTATGGCAAAAAATTGCGCAATTTTTTGAAAATTCTCTATAACTTTTTTTCGAATAAGAATAAAATTCGAATGATGATGGTTTATCAAGATAATGCTGGTGGTTGGTTGGTTGATGGTTGGTTGGTTGGTTGGTTGGTACACCGAGAAAGTGGGCGTTTCAATATGATTATTTAGGTGCAACACCTTTATTTATTGCAACACCTTTAAACGTGCGACGTTCTTTCAATATTGAGAAAAAAATAAATTTTATTGAAATCTTGTTAATGAATTAGAAGATTTGAGAAAGGTTTGAGAAAGTTTCTCAAGAAGTCTTAATCGATCACACTCGACTCGGCTATACCGCGACTCACCTCTCCATCTCCTGAGCATCTCCGAGCGGGTAATTGCGACCCATTGTACTGCCTCCGAATGCTGTCATGCCTGTTGCATCATCGAAATGTGTTTCAGTTTTGACCGACGATGCTGCGGGCACATCTAGAGCGACACCATGCCGACGCTCGGCGACCAATGGCGGCGGTGCACTCGTTACCGTTGCTGGCACAAACAATGCGCGACGCGGAACATGAGGCGTCAGTGACGGGTTTAATGCTGAAGGAACATAGCCATAAATGCGATGACTTGCTGCTGCTGCTGACGACGACGACGATGATGATGATGATGATAATGGTGATGCAGGTGGTAACAATGATGCGTCTATTCGAGTCGTTGGTGAGGCGTTGGTGTTCCACTGTATGGGCTGGATGTTATTGAGATTGAGCATTTCTACATCCTGCGCTTTATCATCTCCTAGTTTTTCGCCAACTGAAGACGATTTCTGTGCGATTCGCGTGCGGTGTTTGAAAGAGTAGTTGTTGTTGTTGTTGTTGTTGTTGTTGTTGTAAGACAACCATTTATCGTCGTCTATTCTCTTTTTGGGATTCGGCTGATGTTGAGTTTGTGTCATCGTCGCCCGATTGTAATAATCGCGGGCACTAACGCGTCGCAGTCGTATTTGTGTTGTTGTTGTTGCGTTCTTTCGTGATTGTTGTTGTGTCTCTTGTTGTTGCTGGATCTGCCTTACTTGTGGTTGCTGCTGCTGCTGGCGATGCTGCAAACTATCCACAGCACTCTGCGCTGTTCTCGTGTTTCCTTGCGGCTGTAACTCCTTAACTGGCTTGCTACGTTCGTGGAGGTGTTGGTGATTATGAATGCGGTGACTGCGATGATGATGCTCGCGTTGCTTGTGCGTTTGTCGTTGTTGCTGTAAATGATGCTCCTGTTGCTGCAGTCTTTGCAGATGCGTTACCTCCGACGGCTGCTGCACAGAGAAGATGATGTTGGACGCAGGCGCCGTGGAGGAGGCGGAAGAGGAGGCGGCGGATGGTGACGAAGTATGACTTGTGGCTAGCGATGATGACAGCGCTATTGTGATAACTAAAAGCGTGACTGTAAGAAAGTGCTTAAAGATATTCATTTTGCTCCCTTTTAAATTTAACTCGTTTGCTCAAGTCCTTTCGCAGGGCAGAGTTGTCTCAATCCTTGCGTGATGATTGAGAATATTTTGATTTATGGCAAGTTTTAAGTGTTTTTGAGCGGTTTCTTCAACAGTTTCTTCAAGCAATAGACGGTTAAACAAATAGATTTTAAACCTAAAAAGAGGAAAATGAATAAAAAACTTTTACAAACGATTAATATCAATATAAATAAATAATAGTAAAAGATTATAAGTCATTAATTTCTTGGCCTCAAAAATACTATACTAAATGCTTTCAAAGAGGAATGACTTGCAAAAGAGTTTTCAAACCGATTTAGACCATTCTAAAATTAGGGTTATTTTTTCATAACATACTCGTTCTATCACCATTCATCAAATAAATCAAATTATTATAAGCTTCTTAAGAAGAATCAGTATTATAAGAATACTATCTCATTTTTCCATACTGTTTCGAATACTCTCCTCATTTCATCCTTTACTAATCATCCCCAAAAAAAAAAATCATACCTCAAACTTTTTTAAGCAAAAATTTTAGTCTCTAAGCCAATGATTTATGACATGCTTCTAAAAGAATTTCTAAACGCATGCCGCGAGAGTAGCAAAGACCGTGTCGTTTGAGTTCGCAAAAACTCACAAAATAGTTTTCGCAGGATTCACTTCAACCCGAACACAAATTCCACCAAAGAAGCTAAATAAATTTCAGCGGTCATATAGACTTCAGCGCTGATGATTTTACCTCAAAATCTGCAAGATCGGCATACTAAAAAGGAGTTAAAACCATTTGTGGCCTTCTAAAAAGGTCATTTCAGTATTCTTCTTCCATCTCCACTGAATACTTTAACACTCTCCTTCCCGCTTCCGTTCTTTATTTCCATCTAAATCCATTCAATTTTAATCTAAAGCCACTTCTTTATATTTCTATTTCCTTTTTTTTTGAGTTGAATCGACTGCGATTTCTCTTTAATTTTCGGTTTCTTGTGGTCGATGGACTGCACCCGCAAAAACTGTCACTTCAGATTAAAAACGATATTTAATACGGTACGCTCGATACAGGTTGACAAGCTTCGGATGTTAATCTTAACTTATTGGGATACCTGACACTTTATTTTCTTTCTATTATTTGGTTGTTTGATTATTCCTGGAATTTATTTTTCGGACTGTAAACTGAATTCTTGGTCTGGAAATGCGAAATTTTTGATTTAACGATTTAACTCATTCAAGAGTACGGCCCTACCCCAAAAAATTTTCATAAAATGCGATAAGGATAAAAATTTTATTTAATAAATTGGACAATTTTTTTTTTTTGTAATAAACTGATTGGCTCTTGATTTTGAAAATACTTGCCCCACCTTTTATTAACACGTTTAATTTTATTCAAGTAAATACATTTTTTATACCATTAATGCTTCGAATGTACCATTAACGTCTACATAAAAATGGTATTTACAATAAAAAATAAAAGAAAGAGAATTTAAGGAAACCTTTAATGCTTTGGGATACCAAAATGGGATGGTAAGGTTGATGGAAACTGTACTGTTTTGTGGCAAATGGACTGAACTGTTCCATAATAAATGCAAAGACCGATATAACTCTCGAAAGACGAATAAAAATAAACATTGAAAGACGAATAAAAATGAACATTAAAAATGAACATTGACATAACTTTTTTATGTATATTTTTTTAGTGATAAATAATTTAAATTTAACCTCTTCATTTTCTCGATTATCAATTCACACAAACATTTCATGGCGTGAAATACTTGAAAATTACTTAAAAAATTATTTCTACACTTAAAATTCTTCTGTTTTCAAAATAACACTTAACATTTTTGTATGTTTAAATGTCCATTTAGCGGTCAATTCAATTAAATAGAGAATTTTAACAATAATTGCAAAAGTGTTTATTAATTGTTTCGTTATATTTTTTTCTTCTTCCTAAAAAAGTTACAACAGTTCATTGAACTTCCTGAAATTGACACTTTTATATAATCTATCTATCTCAAATATTGATACTGTGCCTTGGTTTAATTCTTCTTCTTCTTCTCCTTAAGAGAAGTCTTTTTGTCTGACAAAAATTTACAATTAAACAAATCGCAAACGCACAAAAATCTCTCCTTCTTTGCTTGTACGATAAATCGTTTTGTTGCATTCTATAAATACGCATAAAAAAATTAAAATCACACAACAACAAAAACAACAACAACAAAAACAACAACTAATATTTACTATGTAGATACATTCAACGCTGGCAAAATAATTACAGATGAAAAATATCACACAACATTAAAATCAAAGTATTTCGAATTGAGACACGAGCGCAGAAGAAATCTGTTGTAAGTTGTTCAAACGTTTGCTTTCAACCCTGCTCTTCTGTTCGGGTCTCTTTGACCCGGAAAAAATTTGCTTGCTTTGTCTTCAAATTCGTTTGTGATCAATTTATATAGCAATATCATCATGATGTTCGTTAAGTTTTCTGACAGGGTTGGATGATGATGGGTTTTTGGAAAGAATTGCCGTCTTGTTACGTTCAGTATAACTGTGTATTTGTCGTCTTGTTACGTTCAGTATAACTGTGTGTTAAATGCTAACAAAACAGCAAGGTTAAATGCGAATGATTAACGCATCAGTTAAAAAAAATAGTAAAACTTTTTAAAAATTAAGGGAAAACCCTTCTAACGAATTGGTTCTACCTACATACAAACACAAAAAGGGAATGAAGATGATGGATTTTTTACAGAATATAGAAACAAAAAGAAGAAGAGAAGGAAATTTTCTTTTAATGATCAGTGCGTCATTTTCAGCGTGACTAAATTATTTTTATTTTACAATGTTTACTACTATTTCCATAAAATTCTTAGCCGTAACAAAAACCAAAACAAAAACCTAATTCGATTCGTTAAATACTGATCTACAAGTATGTATTTCTTTTATTTTATTATATACGATATTATTTATTGACATAATCTATTAAAATCAAGGAATGGCAAACGCGTTTAAAAATGAAATTATTCTTACATATTTGTTTTTGTTAAATTTTAGTGTTGACAAGAACCATTTCAAATTACTTAATTCCAACAATTGATATTAAACCATTTTTTAAATATTACTGCTTACAATTATATTTTTACTACCATTTTTAAAATAGACTGAATTAATTTTGTTGCTTCTATCACAGATTTAAGATTATATTTTAGTCAGGACAACAACCATGAAAATTAACACCGTCAGAATCGAACAAAACTGAACGACTTTTGTTAAAATTTCAGTATAATTATTTTCATAATTATATTCATAATTATAATTATTTTCATTGTAATTTTATAATTATAAAAATCATTTGAATAATTATGCGAATAATCCTAGACTATTTTCAATTCTTCTTTTTATAATAATTAAAAAGGAAGAGAATTAACTTCATCCGAGACCGAACTGCTATCATGTTTTACCTTAAGGTTTTACAATGAATGACAATAAATTCTTATGTACCTATAAAAAAAAATTTTAATAACTTCTTCAGCTTACTTTAAATTTTAGTGGCGACAAAAACCAGTAAAAACAGGCTGTGAGAAATTAATTACTTTTGAAACTACTCTGTTCGATATTTCTGTAACTAATACTTTGGTTACTAGACTGACTGCACCATTTACTTCTTAGTCGTTTTACATCGCTTATCGGGTTATCCAAAACTACCTTTAGCATGTTGAAAGAGAATATCTGTCACTTTATTTTACTTCTAACCTACAGAGTCATAGACGTATACGTTTGCATTGATAGACAATTTTAACAGTGGCATCGTATACTATTGCAGAGCATGTTGAAGTTTGTTAAAATTTATTTTGAAAATCAGCTTTTAATAAAAAATACTCATCGTAAATTACGTGATTCCATGTGGTTCTCAAGAAATGATCACTTCAACGTGATCATTAGCAACAATCAGAATTTTCGCTGATTAGTTGCTAGAACATTGTTAAATAAAAGTCATCGAAAATTTTGATTTTCGAATTGATGTCTGTCTGACGTCGTCGTGGTGGACGTGGTCATTGGGCAGATATCGCCTTTCACACATACGTATGTACATAATTGTTAATACCTCAACCTGATATACTTTAGTTTAATGAAAACAAATAGCATTCTTCACAAATTGCTAAATGATTCATTATATAAGATTTTTTTCAATTGTCAGGTTGAGCGATTGTTTATTATGAATTAATTAAATAATTAAGTAATTTTCCAATGATTCAGAATGAGAATCAAACATGATTAATTCTGTCTTTGTTGATTTCATTCTTGTTTTCTAATAAAGCTATTAATTATTTATAACTGCATTATTTGTTTAAAATAGTTTCTCAGGAACTATCTCTTAGAACTATTGCGTTATAGTTATAACTATAGTCGTAAGTCATAACTTTCCATAATAGATTTCTTTCAGTTCAGAGAATTATTGAAAAAATAGCAATTAAAAATTCGATCGACAAGCAATAAATCTTTAGAAATTGGTTTGTCAAACGTCAAAGACTGGAGTCTTTTGGAATTAAAAGATTTCTTTTAAATTCGTGATATTTTTTAAAAAGTAAAAGTTGTTTTTTTTTCAAAAGTTTTTTTAGTCTAATAAATGCTAAGGTCGATAAAGGGTTTCTCTCCTAAATTTTCCTACAAGAAAAAAATTTTCCTACAAAAAAGCTTAAATTTACATTTTACTGATCTCCAAAATATAAAAGCTATATCCTTGTAATTTTTAGTAGTGATGGCTATACAAAAACATAACCGTAAATCGTATTAAATAAGCTTACTAACTATCCATCACCCATAATCATCACCGCAATCAACGCAATTTATTGTTATTGATGTAAAATATGTAAATTTTTGTTATATTCATGATACGCCAAAGAAATTAAATCAATGTCACGGAACAGTTTAGCGATTCATAACAATTAGTATTGTCAGAAGAGACTTTATTGTCTCTTTTACAGACGTCTTCTTCTTCTTCTTCTTCGTTTTCTTGTGCTAGGCAAGAATAAATTAAGAATCTATCTCTGATGATCAAACTCTGATTCGTTTGCATGATATGTATTTCAATATCCTTTAGACTGCGGCCATTCAGCGTTCTAAACGAGATGCGTCTGTTGGTCGATCCGTTCGTCAATCGCTCGCAACGCATAACTTTGCAGATATTTAAGTTAAGTTTTAAAATTATTCATTCGTATATAAATTAATTGAGTCGTTCATGGTCGCCTGAACTCGACACGACTCGAATTTAGACTTGCCTTCACTTGAAATATTTATCATAACAACATGAAGAACAACTTGATGATATAGAGTCGTTCGTTATTAAAATGTACGTAAATTGTTGTGATAACTTCTTTCCATGCTACAATCAATATTGTTGTGCATGTTGTTTTGTTGTAAACTCAAAATTAACCATTAATATTCATTGAAAGAAAGTCAGTGAAGTTTTAAGCATTATTTTGCAAAAATCTTCTTAATATGAGAATTTTTTACCAAAATCAACAAAATTTTGTATAATATTATGATACTCGTATTAATGTCATCATGAAAAAGAATGACAGAAATAAGCATTTAAGTTAATGCTTATGACTTCAAGGAATATATTAACTTGCTCTTATGAAATCGAGTTTTGTGTGTAAACATTTTTCTTTGGTTTTTTACATAAACAATTACTTCCTGGTATAATAAAATAGTCTCAAGAATAATTAATTGCCTATTCAATATTCTTCAAGTTCTTTTCCAATCTCTTGCTTCATCTCAATCATAATTTTTAAGTTATTCAATCAAATAATCAGTTACTTAAATCAGCTTAAAACTGTTTGGTCTGGTTAAAAACACATTTCGTTTTCTTTTTAATAATAACAACTATAAAGTTGTATTTAATTTAAAACGCTCTTCGAACTTCTCTACTACTCTCGATCTTTCTACACCAAAAACCCATTTATAATAATGTACTGTTTTTATATTCTCAATCTCTGATACTCATCGTTGCTGTTTATCTCTAAAGGAATCATCACAATATTCATTTCGTTTATATCGTATCGTAGAAATTGTGATTAATAGATATATTATAAATACGCGGATACATTGTCAGTTCGTTAAATATTAATAAAGTGTTGAAATTATTGTATATGCTTAGCAATAATTTAGATTAATTGTTAGGTCCAATTAATTGAAATATCGTTTATTTCTTGATACTTTCTTTTATTATTTTGCAGTTTAATGATGAGCATAAGTCATGAGATAATATTATGCGTATGGCGCCACATTTATTATGACATTTGACATATGTCTCATTTGATATTTGTGTACATCTGTCTGCCTCAATTTAAATACGAAAGAAAGTGTTGAAAAAAAGCTTGAAAATTCAATTGAAGTACGAGATATTTTTTCTAATACAAAAAAAATTTCAACTATACGATAGTATAATGTATGGTAAATTCTTTGTAAGAAATCATTAACGTGTTTAATTGAAATTTAAATGGAACCAAAAGAATTAATTGATCTTAATTAATTCGCTTCATTTAAATGAGAATTTTGTTGACAAGAGAATAATTTTTTTAATTATTATTGTATTGCGCTTATGATGGTAATAGAAAGATCAGGAATTTTATTAGAAAATTGTTAACTCGAGAATTAGCAGAAGAGAAATATTTAGCCCTTCTGAAGCCATAGACCCAATAAGAGAAAAGTATGACACTTAAGTATAAAATTATGTATGTCGTTATAAGTGCGTTTTTTTTTATTAAAGAAATTATAACATTTGATACCATATTTTTTTTTTACTTTATAATAAATATAATACTATATTTTTTTTAAAATACTTTTGTAATTCGTTAATTTATTATTATTTTGATCTGTTTATCTGATTGTCTGAAACCAGAAGGTAATTTTATTCAAAAATAGGTGCGCCTTTCCTCGTTTTGCATTGTTTAGAATTATGGGACATGTGCAAGACGTTTATAGTATATTGCAGACCAAATTATAAGTTTTGTTGTCTTGTGTTGGCTTTCGTGTTTCTTGTTCCTGCTCTTGTTATTTTTTGAGGTGATCTTTAACAACGACCCAAATTTGCATTTTCGAAATTCAGCCTGTGTCCTATAGAAAAATTTTGCGTCCATGTTAAAATATTTTTTCATGTCTATTCTTTTTATTGCAAGGTGAAGAAGAAAAAATGTGAATTTTTTTTGTGGGTGGACAGTATTGCACAATAACTAACTGTGAGACGGAGGTTTTTAAAAATAATGCTCATGCCCAAGAGATTGATGAAAATTAAACTCATGAAGTCTTTGCTAAACGAAGAAAGGTTTGGGTTTATAGAAAAAAAAAACTACTTACAATAAACGGAAATTTAGGGAACAACAATAACGTTATAACAACATTTTTACGTGATTAATTAATCCACAGTTTATAGACGAAAAATTAACGTTTATTGGCAAAGGATTTTGGGTAAGATTTATTAGAAAAGGTTTAATTTCTTTTTGTCAATTTTTGTGGAAATAATAATAAAAGTTGACAATATTTAATCTCACCGGCCAAAAGATGTGTCAAAAAAATTATGTATATTAAAACAATCTGAATAAAAAACATATCTAATAACCTTTTTTTCTGCTACGTGTATAATACATTTCGTTTTTCTTTTCCTTGAACATACTTACTTATTTTTTTTAACTTTTAAAGATGAAACTTTTGATAAATAAAAACTTTTTTGTGCGAACTTTGCATAAACACAATTAATTAATTATTTTCGCGTGCACTGAAGCAGTCCAGTTAATTTTAAAATTAATACTTTTAAAGACAAATAACAAAAAAAAAAAAAATTCCAAATTTTTCGCGCCGAATTTTTCACTTTAACAATCTCTTCTTTTCCTCTCTCTCCCTCTCTCTCTCTCTATCTTCTTATTGAACTGAAGTATGTAAACTTTTTAACTTTTTCTGCAATCTCTATGCTTGTTCTGCATAAGAGTCAAATGCTGCACTTAAACTTTACGATATCGTTATGAACGAATGTAACGTAAGTAACGTATGGGTAACTGTGTAACGTTAAGCAACACGGACGCCCAGCGATACCGTCGTCCAAAATCGATCTCCAACGAATACCACAATTTCCACTGCGCAGCGTTCAACACATAAGCCCGCAAACAATTCCTCAAGACTGGTTCAATTATTCTGTAGGATGATCGGAGGTATTTCTTTTTTCACGGCCCAAAAGAACAATTTTTATTAATTGTTGTTGTTGGTGTTGCTATTGATTTCTAAACGTCTTCTTCTGCTTGTCAGAGAGCAAAGCGTACAAACAAACCACGAGTCGCCAAACAAATCGTTAACGTAACGTACGTAAGAGCTGTCCGTAAAACACGTCCGCTGGATTGCTCTGTTCCTCAACAACTGATCCGATCGATCCGATCGTCGACGACGCCTGAAACTGAAAGTCAACAGAGAACATTTGTGCCGCCTGATGATGCAGTGAAGGAGCCACGGGCCTCCTGGCTGCAGGTTCGATGCCAACAAGTGCCATTGTATGAGGTCGAGTTGACGACGATGTTTGGCGGTCGTTTGCTGAAATGACGTTCGCTTCCGCGTGCGAGGTTCGCTTTCTTTGTTGTTCGCTCGACCGCGAAACGGTTGCGTGTTTTGTTTATATTGCATTCGGTTTGGTCCAGTTCGACGATCTCGTTGGACGATCTTCGGCTTGTTCTGCGGTGAATGCTCTGCAGCTTTGTTGGACTCGACGATATTTCTTATTGCTGTTGGCAAAGTTGTTGTTGTTGCGGTTGTTGTTGTTGTTGTTGTTGCGGCGGCGGCGGCGGTTGTTGCAGTTGTTGTTGTTGTCGTCGTCGGTGTTGTTGTCGTCGTTGTTGTTGTTGTTGTTGTTGTTGTTGTTGTTGTTGTTGTTGTTGTTGTTGTTGTTGTTGTTGTTGTCGTCGTCGGTGTTGTTGTTGTCGTCGTCGTCATCGTCGTCATCGTTGTTGTTGTTGTTGTTGTTGTTGTTGTTGTGGTTGTTGTCGTCGTCGTCGTCGTCGGTGTTGTTGTTGTCGTCGTCGTCATCGTTGCTGTTGTTGTTGTTGTTTGTTGTTGTTGTTGTTGTTGTTGCTGTTGTTGTTGTTGTTACTAAAGTTGGTATTTTTCATGAAGGCTGGTATATTTTTACTAGCGAATTTTTCCTGTTTGTTTTTGGGATTATGCTCTTTTTGTTGTTGCGGAGTGTTAATGTTCTTCTGTCTTTGTGGCTTCTTGACGGTTGACGGTGCTGCCAAGTTGTGTTTAAAGCAAATATTTGCCGTCGTAGCCATTGTTGTTGATGTTGTTTTTGTTTTTTTTTTGTGTGTTTTTGTTGATTGCGTGGTTGGCGTTCATCTCGTAGTTTAAATACTGCAGCGTTGTTTTGTGGTAGCAAGAATTGTAGCAAGAATTGAAGAAAAGTTTGAACAAAATTTCGCTGAATAAAATACTTTAAAAGTAAATATTTTTAAAATATTATTTTATATTACCAACATATATGCATACATACATATATATTTATTGTTTTTATGTTTTATAATTTTTTTTATTAAATTTTTAAGTTTTAAATTTTTTTTTTTTTTGGCTTTGTCCCACTGTTAATTAGTTAGTTATTTAAAATGGAAAACTCAAGAAGACCAAGAAGAAGAAACGTAACAACGTAATAACTAAAAAAAAAAAATGAAAAAGGAAAATATAAACAAAGCTGCCAAACTCTGGACACACGCAAGATTTTCTCGACAAATCAAGCGGACGAAACGATATTTTAATTATTGATTTGTTTACCTTTCAACATGGTTCATGGTTTTTCATGGAGAGTTCGAAAAGTTTTCCGAACGAAAAATTCTCTACTTCTTTGGGTACCTATTTTTAATTTTTAATTGTGCCTTAATGCATTATAATATTTTTAGATACGAGTATAATAAATTAATAATTGACAGGCATTAATGTTCTTTTCAATCAAACAAATATACTCACCCATACATAATACTTTTCACATTTTATCCAGTTTAATTTTGAATTTTTTGTTGGTTTTTCGTCTTGTTTTATTTTCAAAATTTCTCCTAAAGGTTAAGACATAAATTGAGATTGTAATAAGTACGCCCACTTTGCAGCATATTGCTGAAGTGATTGATGAAAAGTTGACTTCATTCCTAACTCATTCCTTGTACCTCGGTTACCAACCGACGTTTGATCCATTCCATGCCGGGCGTTTTTTAAAATCTAAAAAAAAAGAAATTTTTTAAAAAAATATCTTAATTAAAATTTTAATTAAATCCAAGCAAAGGTTTATACTTGTTGTTGTTGTTGTTGTTGTTGTTGTTGTTGTTTTTGTTGTTGTTGTTGTTGTTGTTGTTGTTGTTTCTGTTTTTGTTGTTGTTGTTGTTGTTTTTGTTGTTGTTGTGATAGTTTTAATAGACCTGGCTAACGAAAACTGCGGCTAACTTCATTATTCTTCCTTCAAGATGTTTTCTATGTTTAAAAACAAGGAAACAACCTTTTCTTTATAAAAGTTTTTGTGGTCTGAAGGACGGTTGTTGTTGTTGTTGTGGTTGGTTTTTGCTATTCCTGTTTCATGGCTCATGATCTACGCCGCTGCATTCCATTAAAAGATCCGACCGCAAATGCTGCGACCGCATAATCTATAGCAATTAGTCAGGCCGATGATAGAAGTTGTTGAGACCACAAGACCAAGAAGTCGTCTTGTAAAAAGGAAGACAACACAGCATTTAGTATCGTCGAAGTAACTCGTTGTGCTCGTCACAGTGCCGTCAACAGAGATCGAGCTGGAAGTAAGCCGGTGAAGGAAGGGAAGAAGACAAGGGAAGGATGCCAGAGGAAACCGGGTTGGGTGACGCTAAGGCTAAAAGGTGCTAAAGTGGTTGCTTGATTAACTGTAATTAACTACTGAACTCCTTGTGCCTTAAAAGAAGTTATTAACATAATAACGTGCAACTAGCTGCAGCTTGTTAAGGTAACTTCTTCTCCTCTTCTTCTTCTTCTTCTTCTGACTAACAGCAATGTTATCTAGCTTCCAATAATTTATGTTGTTTAATTTAGTAAAACATTGATGAGTTTTAACGAGAAATCAAGTGGCATACAACTCTGTTCTCTGGTCTTTTGGTCTAAAATTTATGTTTTATAAATATTTACATACAATTTTTTTTAACTCATCGAAGGTAAATATGTTTATTGTATCAAAAAACAATATATTCTTTTCAATTATTTGCTATTTTAACAATTAATTATGAGCTGTTAAAAAATGATGCGTGTAAAAATGTGTTTCTCATGAGTTATGATAGGTCTTATAAGTTTTATTTTGTCACAGAAAACGTGTACCGTCTCAAGGAGTAGGTTCTTTAAAGCAAGCAAATGTCTTTTAAGCTCTTTATAAATACATTTCTGACGAATGGATTTTGAAACTCTTGAAACTCTGAAACTCTTTGTTTCTTGGTCTAACTATAACTTCTAAATCGATTGATTTGGTCTGAGGATTAACTAAATTTAAAATTAAATATGCGTCTGATGGAATGGCCATTCTTATTATAACCATTATCTCGAAAACGTTATTCAACTTTATTTATTATTGAGAATAAATGAACAATGCGCTCGTTTCTAGCATTTACCGGCTCTCGACATTTACAGACGTTGTCAGCTTTTGAAATACGATTTCACGTGTGTACCTCTTGAAATCGAAATCGTAACAACAACAACCCAGACGAAGCAAGGAATTGTGCTTGGAGATGAGAAGGAGTCTTGTCTAAAGCCAAAAAGTGAGGTAGAGTTGAGCAAGTGAAGTAGTAGGCTCGCGTAGGTGTTACTGGCTGCTGTTTCAGAGCCTTCGCATCGCCCGCCAAAAGATTTAAACCTCCCAGAATAAATCATATAATTTTTTGTGCGCAAACTGGAAGCTGTTAAAGTTAAAAGTCAAAGGCTCAGAATCGATAGGAAACGCTGTCTTGTCTTGTTCTGTCATTTCATTTTCATTTTCGGACTTCGACAGAGTTCAAGCTTTCAAACGTAAAACTAGTTTCATACTAGATGTTATTGTTGTTGCTGTTGTTGTTGTTGTTGTTGTTGTTGTATTCCTGTTGCTTTTGCGAACGCTGTGGCCGTTTTTTCGTTCATTTCTGGTCATCGCCAAGCACTAAAAGTGACAGTATTTTTCTTTTTTTTTAGTCTTCTCTTGCTTGGTTTTTTGGAGCGATTTGTTAGTGTTGTTGTTGTTGTTGTTGTTGTTGTTGTTGTCTTTTCAGTTAAGAACATGTTAGGAATTTATGTGTTGGCACATTCTACGCCTCTTTTTCTAAATTTTCCATTTAAATTTTCTCTCGCAAAATGTGTTTAATTTCCACAAAATTGTGCTCAGCACAACTCAGTATTGTGCAATATGTATGCACGCACAGTTCAGTCATTGAACTTCACAACATCTTCGGGAAAGAACAAGAGAAAGAATAGCATTTAACAAAACCGAACAGAACAAGATCAAGACAGCGCATGCCTTGATTTCACTTCCTGCATCGCATTAAAGTTGTCTCTGACTAAATTTGGTAAACGTCCACGAAACGTACCAAAAATCTAGCTCGAACCTTTTAAAGCATCATACATTGCTTCGATGCATTCTAAACGTGGCTAAGAGACTTGAAGCAACTGCAACTGCAACTGCTATGGATTGATAGCTAGAGCCGCAAGCCACTAGCTAGATTGCTAGACCGACTTCCTCAGAAGACAAAAAAAAAATTCTTAGAGGTTCAAGGATTTAACAAGAAAATCAGTAAAAAAAAAAAAAAACTTTAACCACTTTCTGTTCTAGCGCTTTTCGAGTCTAACTGAAGAAAAAATAAGCAGAAAATTCATAGCAAAAAAAACCTCACAAAAAGAGAGTTAGAAATTATGCACGTCTCTCGAAACGTGGGAACAATTTTCTTAAGAAAAATCTAAAGAAAAAAATCAAAAATCAAACTGTATAAGTTTTGGTTTTAAAAACTTCGAAAATATTCAAAAGGATTTTAGAAAAATAGAACTTAATTGTTTTTAAATTCCTTTTTTGGGTCAATTAAAATTTAAGGGATTATCATTACAGAAAAAAGCACCAACGTGTTCATGCTCAATATTTGTAAATCACATTTTGACCATTTGTCATGCCATAAAAACATATAAACACACACCAAAACACATTCATCCACACATACACAAACCTCGTGGAAGAAATGGTGTTCAACCGTCAGACGCTGACATTAATTCGAGGTTGAGGCAAATAAATAATGATCACAGTGACACTCAAAAATGCCAAATTACTGCAAAAACGGAAAAACGCCAAAAATGCATGTTGTTGTGACAACAAAAATCACCACCAGCAGCGGCAGCAGCAACAACAACAATAATATTGCAATAAAAAATCAACTGAGCAAAAAATAGTCGTAAAATTAAATGTAATGAAAAAAAAATTGCATGTAAAAATGCCAAACGAATAATGTTGAATGTCAAAATTTGATACTAGCAACCAACAGGCAGGCAGGCAGGACGAAAGTCAGTCAGAAGCTGCATTTCGGTTGCCAAGAACAGGAGAAGGCGGCCTCCACCGCTCCCTCTCCTTCCCCCTTTTGCAGCTAAATTGCTTTAAAGTCTACAACAAAACCGACAAAACCAAAATTACTGAAATATTCAAAAGTTAATGTCCAATGACCAAGAGGCCAACCAACAATAAAACTCTTAACCACGTTAATAAAAATATCCATACTGCCGGCCCAAAAAAAAAAATACAATTTTTTTATTTTTAGCTCACGCCCACAAACGCCCACAAACGCACTACAAAAAGTGTTTTTCTGTACTTTATTTTATTGAATTTGAAAATGGTTTTTTGTGTTTTTGATTTGTGTTTTTGTTTGAACTCGTGATTTTATTTTATGCGGATTGTGTGAAAAGCAATCAACCGGAGGAATTTTTTGAGAAAAAAAAAACACAATCTCACTATCCGTGAGCCGAGTCTGTAGAGAGCACCACAGTGCATGCAAAACGATCATATATTTCGAAAGTGTCACTCAATCGAAGGGCTCAAATATATACTCGCGGAAAAACCAATAGTATAAACTCATAAAAATTTGTTTGTAAAATCAAAATTCGAAAAAATTATTCAATTGAAGTGTATCGCTATAGAATATGATTTCTTTAATTCATTGCAACAGCAAGAACTCATTACTGAGAAATAATTTAAATTAAAGCACAAACACAAACCCAAACCTAGGTTTCGTTAAGCTCGTTCCTCTGTGAAACTCAAGAAAAATGAGATATTACTTCAGATTCACATTCTTCAGTAATTCAATGGATGTAAACCAGCGACTATTCCTGTCCTGACTATTGGCTGTTCGGCCTGTTGGTTGCTAGTATCAAATCTCGCACGACTCTATTCCAGAATTAAATAATAACTGAACCGTTTATTTTGAAAGTGTGTTGCGTGCACTTCTTTTTATATATCGAGATATTTCTTGATAGGCATTTTGAAGGCATATTTTATAAATATTTTTGTACTCTTTAAAGCCGAAACTTGGTGGACTTAAATAACACCCTTTTTAAATAATAAAAATCCATAAAATTCGGCCTGAAAATCTTCCATATAATTTAGCATTAAGAAATAAAACTCATTTTAACTTAATTATTTATTGTTTAGTTTGAAAATATTTGGAATTATGGCAATATTATGGCAATATTAAATTTGGAAATATGACAATTTGGAAATATTTCAAAGTACAACTCTTAATTTTTTCCTTAAAAAATTTATATGTTTTGCTTTTCATTACGACGATATATAAATTAAAAATCTGTGAAAATTGCGATATTAAGCATAATTAAGAAAGAAATCATCTAAGAGAGACACATATAATTATGAAAATGTTTAATATTATGCTTAATATATCTAAATTCTACAAAAATTAAGAATCAATTAATTTTTCTGATTTGAATTTGTATTAACCTTTTCTTTGGGTGTAAAACATCGAATGCAAATTTATGTTTTGATAGCTTTTTAAATGGAGGAATACTGAAGAAAAAAATAATAAAAACAATTCCTTAACGGAAAATAACATTGAGCATTGAACGATTCTCTTTTCTTAGCTTGTTTTTCTATGGCTTTCGGGTCACTTACGGGCACTGGCATCGTATTTATACGTACGCCCTCCTTAAGGTTATTCGTGCCTGCCGTTATAACAAATCGTTGACAAATGCTTTGTCATTATACTGTTGTGCTTAACCCAAGTGTCAAACAATTCAGTTTTGTTGATTTTTTAGGGCTTTTTTTTCTTATGCCAAAGTCGTCGCCATTAAGTCGCCATTATTGAAGGTAAAATTTTCATGCTTACTTTTTAGTGACATTTATGTACGAGTATGTATATATTTGCATGATTTATAAACGCTAAAAAAATATGTTATTTTAAAATTTTATTTTATTTATTTAGTTTCATTGTTAAAATGAGGTCTGAATTTATGCTATAGAAGTTGCGCTATTTTTTTAAGTTATTTTTTTTAAATTTTTTTAGGTTTTTATTTTTTTAAGTTAATGTGTATTTTCCTTATTTTTTTAAATTTTTATTTATTTGTTATTGACTGCGCTTTATTGCTATTGAGTGTTGCGTTTCAATGTCCATCAATGGCATTAATCGAAATCTTTCAAACAAGTTTAAAGTTTATTGGAATTTCAATAGTTTTTTTACAAATTAAGCAAATTGTAAACTTGTTAACTGTTTTTAAAGCCATAAACAAAATACTTAATAACCAAATACGCATCATCACTCAACGCTCATGATTTGTTCAAGTGTCAATAATTCGTGACAATCACTAGATTATTTTACTTCCTTCCGCGAGAATGTCAGCAGCACACACACGCACACACACACACACACACACTATGTATGATTAATAAAAAACAAATCGTGCTTGTAGAGAAGATCGCGAAGCAAGAGTTTCCTGTGTTTTTATCAGTTTTCATGCAATTATCATTAAAAAATAACAATACATAATGACATGAAATGACAGGAACAACAAGTGATAATTAGATATTTTTAGTAAGCTATCATTTACGATGATCATGATAGTACTTTTAACGCCGATGATTTTCGAATGTTGATTCATTATGATCTGGCTGCGACACTGACATGAGATGAATTACTGAAGAGATGATCGTTAACAATAATAATGACGTTATTGATTTTCACGATAACGATAACGATGATGGTTGGTGATTGAAAATATAACATCATTCATCATGAATCATCATGATCTTCTTGTGACACTAACCTTAATTTGCTGAATAAATACCCCATAAGTACAGGGTGCGCCATCTTTTATATCGGTATGTGACTGTTTGGCCGTATTTCAAACGACGTGAAGGGTCTGCCGGCAATATTCTTTCAGTCAATTGCACTTTTTATGATGATTATGCGAAATCGTCCTTCAAAATGCACCGCAAGTCGGTTCCACTGATGCCAAAATGCTGAGCGCAGTGACAATATGACACATGTCGGTTCTCGGTGAAACATCGCACAGAAAGCCCAAAGTCTGCATAAAGCCCAAAAAATATCTCAACTAATTTACTTATTTTTAAAAAAAAAGTTTAATTAAACACTTCATTAATTTTTTATTACAATGAAATTTTCTTGAGAACTTTGTGAGCATCCTTTTTTACACAAAAAATTCTCTATCTCTATCTCTATCTCTTTTTAATTCAATTTCGGTCATTGTCATTTGCATCGTCTTTGAAATATATGTATCCTGCCAGGTTGCTCCTACGTCATCTTCTACAGAAGAGCACAACATGACAACAACAACAACAACAGCGATTGTATTCGCTCAACAACGTCATCAGACAAGTTGGCATGACACAGTTTCGTTTTTATGGTACTCGTTATGATGCCGCCGAGTGGGTTGGGTTCAGTTGAATCGAGTCGAGTCGAGTCGAGTCGATGAGGTTGTTCGTTCAAAGTCTGACTCTTTTGCATATTACAACAACAACAAACAACAACCACGAACCACAAAAAACAGTAACAAATGCAGGATGTTTGGCATGATTATGACACGCGTGTAAAGGAACCGTGTGTCATGTCAACCCATTGTGGTCACCCGAACAAAGAATTCACTTTCCACCTTGCGCTTTTTCTTCTCTTTCTGCTCAATTCATCTACTTTAATATAAATTGTCACTGAAAAATATTCATTTTACGAAATCTTTATCAAAAAATTATATATTTTCGTCTTTCTCCTATTTTTTGTGTATAAATCTTTTTCAGTTTTTCTCGTTAAAATTTTGGATCCTTTCGGTTCTCATTTTTTTTTTTGCTACCAAGTCAGGCATTCAAGCATTCCGCGCGTGGTCATCTTCTCGCGAAGCTTCTTCTCGCTTACCCAACAAAAACCGAAGAACGAGTACTTTTGGCCAAGCGCGCAAGGGTTAACTGCAACAGCAACAGCAACAGCAACAGCATCAGCATCAGCAACAATGACACACTTTTTTGGATTGTGGAACAAAAGAGGAGTCGACGAGGCGTCGCGGCGTGAGGAGAACGTATCAAAATTCTTGCAGGACACGAATGAGAAGTTCAAAATGTAAGTGCTTACCCGGCGCCGGGGCCGCATGTGACCGACCGACCGACCGTTCGTCCGACCCTTGGTCTGTGGTTGCTGCAACAGTTTCTTATTACAGTTTTCTGACCAGCTGCAGTTGGGTTGTCTACGTCACGGCGAGCGTGCTGATCATGTGCTGCATTTACTATTACTTTCACGATTGGAAGAGACGCTTGGAGCTGAGGCGCCGGCGACGAGACATGCAGCGCAACAGTGAGAGGTGAAAAAGAAACTGCGCCAGCGACAAAGAGATTTTTCACAGAATTAAAGCAAAAAAATTGTCTAACTGTTCGCAGGATACCTCAACGACGTCGTCCTGGTGCCGCCTTTCGTGATCATGAGATCTTTCGCAACGTCATGAAGACAGTGCGCCAGTACATGGGCAAAAATGAAGCCAAGCCGAATGCGAAGTCTTACGTATTGCGTCGCACCAGAAGCGGTGCCATCTACGGTCGTTTTGCTGATCCTGATCACATGACCGATTAGTGATGATGTCGCAAACGGTTGCGGAAACGGAAACAGGTGGCAGTAGATCTGGCGTTGGTAGCAGTAGTTCGCCGAAAGTCGTTGAATTGAGTGGATTGAGTGATTTAAAGCCAAAATTAAGCGAGTTTTTTCGATTTATTTCTATATTTTACACTCATACATGCACACATACTGACATGCATACATACACACATATGTATTTGGGTGAAGTATGTACAATATATACATAGCTAAATAAAATTAAGTGCAATAGAAAATCATTATACTCGCAGCCAGTATTTTTTGGTCATCCTAAAAGTATGCAAAGTATGCGAAAGCATGCATTCGATTTTTTGTAGCATCATTCATCAGAACTACCGCGAAAAGGAACTAAATCATTTGTGAACAGCTAGTTGTGAACCGGGAACACTTTCAACAGGGACACAGTCAAGAAGAGCCCACTAAAAGAGAGAGGGATAGAGAGAGCAAGCAACTTCAACAATAATTAAAAGTTCTACGTACTCGCTGCTAAGCTAGAATAAAAACGTGCTCCTGCCACTAAGCTTTTCCAGAGCCATCGCTCTTCATCATCCTGGACTAGGAAAAGCACTGAGAGCTTTTTCACCGTGTTGAGCCTGAGTGTAGCAGAGCAGAGCAAGCGAGCGAGCGAGCGATTGACTGGTCTCAGTCGATGTCGAGCATTTAAACGGAATCGTTGTTGGCCAATGAACGCAAGAAAACGGGAAAATATTGCAGAAGTTGAAAATTTTTCAAAAAATGGAAAGAAAGAAAAGAAGAAAATTAGTTTCAATTGAATAAAAAGAAAACTCTTTAATGAGTAACGATTAATGAGTAAAGCAAAAAACAACAACATTTTGTAAATTAATTCATTGTTATTTAATGAAAATTGCATGAAAGAGAGAGAGTGTGTGTGAAAATCATTAAACACAGAAATGTGCATGGCTTCAGAAATACGTACACACACACACACACAAACAAACACACGCATACACATTCGTACACATACAGTATAGAAAGAGTAACAAAATCCAAACTAACCCAAGCCTACACTTGCCGCCGACTTTCTGTCATAAACACAACCCTCACTCAGATCCTTTGTCATGCGGCCAAGGCAGCAAGCAGCAGCGGGCTGCTTCTTCGTCTCGCTGAGAGAGTAAAACTACAACGAGTTGTTGCTTCCGAAGAGTGAGAGGAAAAGACAGCGACCGAGAGAGAGTTTTTAGCATAAATAAAAAAGTCAAAAGAAGGCAATCCCCAGGAAAATAAAAACCATAGCGTATAAACTTACACGCACACACTTATATATCCATAAACATAAACACATACACACGTACACAATTGAGATTGGATGCGATTTAAAGAACAAGAAGCGTCTCTAATTTGTGGTTTAACTGCTTTGTTTGTCTAATTTGTAAATAATTTTTTTACTTGTTTTTTTTTTCATTTTTCTTCTACTTAATAAATATTTCTGTTGTTTTTAAGTCAATCACTTCAGTATTTCAAACTTTTAATCTTCTAAATTTTCAGTATTAGAAAAGTTAATTATGGTAAATAAAATAAATTAAAACTTTAAATTTTCTTTCTTAATAATTAAAAAAAGTGTTCGGGTTTGAAAGAATTACAATACGATAAAATCCTAAACTATTCAATAATTCAATAAAAACAAAAACAATCAGTCAGTTCGTGCTTAAAAATATCAAATAACTGCGATTTTGTGAGAGCCTTTTCCGGAAAGCTAAGTAAGTTATTAAATATTTCAAAATAACTTATGCACAATTAAAAAAAAAATTAATTAAGATATTTGAAAATTTTAAATAATTTTGAGTTAGGAATAAGTTACAGTCAAGATTTCTTCAGTCACATTTCTTTACAGCTCACTCATTCATAGCTTGATGACAGAAATTGTTTGCACTTTGCAACTTTAGCAAGTGGCTCGACTTAGCTCAGCTCAATCCGACTTAAGCAAAAGTTTTGGCTACAATTAAACTACGCCAATGAACAAATATTAAATTTTAGAAAACTATTGCTAGGAAGAAAGAAGTTTGCGTGTAGCAAATGTATAGTGCGGCATGCTATAGTTACCAAAACACTGTAATAAATTTAAGAGTTATTGCGATGGAAAGTTTTTTCGAGTGAAAGAAGATGAAATGGAAGGAAGGAAGGAAGGAAGGAAAAAGGAAAATACGAAATTATTACAATAACCACAATTAAAACTTCTTGAAGAATTATTTGAATATAAAAATTCGAGAAATTTAATTTGCAAAAAATATTTCTTAATCGGTTTTTTGAAGTTACCTCGGCGTATGAGTAACCAGTAATTACTTTACAATATTTGTAATATGAATATATGTAAATATCTCAGCAGGATTGATCCTAAAAATATATTCAGAACTCTAAAGCAAACAATTTTAAATTGTTCATGAAAGACTCATGTCTTACGAAACTTTATATTATCTCTCTATTACTTTTTATTAACTTCCTATTCAACAAAAAGTTGCTGTTTTTTAGGAACATTTCGCTGTGGCCGCTTGACTAATAAGTTTACGCAGTAATCCTTAACCCTAAATCAACTCTAAATCATCAGTAACATCACTTGGATATTCTTATCTCTATTGTGTTTTCTGTACTCGCTGCTAACTACTTTCTACTTACTATTTACTACTAATTTCATACTAATCTCTACTCGCTACTAACTACCAACTATTTTCTACTGTTTATTACGAATTATGAAGAGTATGTGCTGATAATTTTTGTATATTATTTTCTCTATTGTGTTTTCTGTACTCGCTACTAACTACTTTCTACTCTTTATTACGAACTGTGAAGAGTACTGAAAATTTTAGGATATTCTTCTCTTTATTGTGTTTTCTGTACTCGTTACTATCTACCAACTACTTTCCACTTACCATTTACTATTAATTTCATACTAGTATCTACTCGCTAGTAACTACCAACTATTTTCTACTCTTTATTACAAACTATCGAGAGTAGTGATAATTTCAGGATATTTTTCTCTTTATTGCGTTTTCTGTACTCGCTTCCACCTATTGCGATATTAATTTTACTACTACTACTTTATATTAACTTCTGAAATATAATAGAACTAACTAACCTCTACTCGCTACCTCAGTCCTCTACTCGCTACTTACTTTTCTATGCTCTCTAATCCCTTTTTCTTACTCTCTACCAGAGATGCCAATTATTTTTTACTCATTATTTATACCTATTATTACGAACTACGATTAATATTAAGCATATCTCACTACTCGCTATTCATTATTTTTGTTTTCTCTACGCGCTCTCTTTTTGCACTTTTTGCACTTAGCGAGAAACACTCGAGAGGTATTAAAAATCAATAGCGTGCGAATGCAACAAATTGTTTACCAACACGCCTACACTAACACCAACACCGTACCAAGCTCAGCTCCGGCCAACTCCGCCAACCGACTTCTCCGCCACCCCGCAACCGACCTTGCGCCGCCCACCCTTCAACTATACAAAGCCAAAAATTGTATTCGGCTGGTACAAACATAAACAATTTGTCGCTACTGCGCGAACTTGTTTATGTTGTTACTCATGGTCAAAAGAGATGCGAATATACATACATACTTACCTACATGTACGTATATATGTCTGTATGTATGTACATAAAATGTAAAGAGAAGAATAATGTCGAATGAAACATGTTTCGTAACTTTTCATCAACTGACGAGGAAAAATAAAATGAAATTAAATAAAAGTTATACTAATTTATACAGTAAATAACAAAGAACTTGTTTCTAAACTGAAAAAAAAAGAAAATTTTTTTTATGAACAAAAAAATTTTTTTTTTTCTAACAACAAAATGAAAAAACATAACAACTGTAAAGCAGCTTTATCTGGACAACAGATAAAGCTGCTTCTGCCCTCAAACGATAAGAAAAAATGCAAATAAATTGTTGTAAAATTGATGTAAAAAACATTTTGTTTTTTGTTGAAAATATTCAATTCTATTCAATTAAATATCATCCCTTATTTTGAGAATGGAAATGCTTTAAAAAGTTTGTTTAGTTTGAAAAGTCTAAGCTTCTCAAAAACGGGTGGTTACTGTGCCGTTTGTTGCTGTAAAATGTTTAAACAGCAACATTTTTATACATTTTGTCAGCATTCAGACTCCTTTACATGAGTTCTCCTTGAAGTAAGTTGCGGAAAAAACGCAGATAAGAAAACTAAAGACAAATACTAAATGAAAAGGAAAAAAAAGAAGAGACAGAACTTAATGAAAGACGTTTTAATTATGAAGAAAGGATTCTGTTCTTAAAACAAGACTAAAAAGAATATTGTCGAAAGGCCGTATCAAAAGGCGTACAAAATGGAAGAAAAAAAAAATTACGAAAGGAGAATATTTAAAGAGGAATATACAAGAATATTAAAGGCCTAAAGTAAAAATATGACTAAACAAAGCATTATACACTCAGAGAACAAAAAAAAAATTAGGGCAATTATCATATTCATTTTCATGAAAACATTCTGTTATAATCAAAGTTTCTGGAAAGTTTGACGACATTATTAAGAGGCAAGAAGTAAACAAAAAAAATGGATATTCTTTATACTTTTTTATTTTTTTCATTATACTTAGAATGTTAATTATTTGAGCCTATAGTCAAAGATTAATAAACAAATTCACAGAGCAGTTAAAAAAACCAGAAGTTTCTAAATGAAAGAGATAATTTCGATAAATTTTAAGATAATTTTTAAAAGATAAATTGGAGTATCTGTACGTAAAGTATTTGAACTTAACCTCAATGAGTCACTCACTCAAATCAACTCAAGCTAATTACATTTTTCTAATTAAAAAAAAACATTATTCACTGGAAAACACCCCCAGCGAGAACAAGAAGAAGAGGAAGAAGAATAACAAAAAGAAAGTACATAGTTAAAAGGAAATGGCATAAAAAACACAAAATGCACAAAATGTATTCTTTTGCCTTTCTTGATTTGCGGGGCATGCAAATTGTTTGCATGCAATTTGAAATTTGCATGCGATCATCATCAAAAAAGTCGCCGCAGAGAGAAAGAGAAAACAACAAGGGGGGGGATCTCTCACGCCAGGTTGACCCGAAGAACAAAAAAACAAAAAAAATGCATATAAGTTCATTAAGCAAACTTTTCGACTATTTAATGAGTAAATATTTAAGGTATTACATAAACACTCGTAGATAAGAATCGATCGAAGAGAAATAGTCTTGAGTCTTCAGGGTCATATTGTGAATTATATTTAAATATATTACCTCACGTTTTATGAGTATATTCTTTAGATGTTTAAAGGTTAGAAGAATTTGGCATGAGTACAAATGAAATAGGCTTGTGAGTCTCGCATGTTAAAGGATAATTAAAAATAAGCAAATTAACTTATTAGTAGACCCTTGACCACTCGGCCCGCTTGTATACGATTCGATTGTTTAGCGGAGAGAACAGCAGCAGCATAAACGACAACAACAACAAGCACGGAAAACATCCAAAAACAAGCAACTTAACACAATTACGAGTATAAACTAAAGAGTCGAGAGGAAATAATAACCGTGAACAAGCCCGATTAAGTAGAGTTAATGTGACATGGTTCAATAAAATAAAAAAAAAATAAAAAATTAATAAAACAAAATAAAATAAAATAACATTTTTCAATAAAATAAAAATAATAATAAATAAAATAAAATAAAAATAAAATAAAATAAAATACAGGGTGCGCCATCTTTTATGTCGGTATGTGACTATTTGGCCGTATTCTCAGCGACGTGAACGGTCTGTCGGCCGTCCAATATTCAATATTCTTCAAGTCAATTGCACTTTATACGATGATTATAGGAGAGCATCCTTCAAAAGGCGCTGCAAGGAGGCTCCACTGACGCCAAAATCCTCAGGGCGGTGACGATTTTCGACGATATGCACGACTATTTTCAATGTACAGCGTTATTATTTTGGCGCGTTGTTTCGGTATGAAGCGATTATGGTAATTTGTGAAACTGAATTCACGTTTCCAAAACATGTTTACTCAAGTCAATCGGTCTATAAACGTTAAAGTTATTCAATGTTTGCATACCGACATAAAAGATGGCGCACCTTTTATGAAAAGGGGTACCCTTATCTTTTTCTCTAAATCTCTTTGATCTTAGGTCCATAAGTCCATTGTTCGATTGAATCTCAAGAAAAATCTATTGAGTATGACAATGTTATTGTCGATCACACAGTTAAGAAGTATGTATTAAAAGTTACCTACGCCCACAAATTACTTTGCTACACTCACAAAATGTCTAGCAGTGTCTTCCCAAATGTCTATTTGTCAAATTAGCATGTCTTTTGGGTAGTCTCAAAAGCACATCATCGTCACTAAATTCATTCAATAAATCCATCAGTCATTTATACATTCTTCCTTAATAACCATCCATCCATTAATCCAACCATCGATCCATACATTCTTCCTTTGTTTCTCTTCTTCCTCCGTTTTTCATTTTGCGTTTTTAATGTTTTGATGAAAGGAGAAAGAAAAGAGAAGAATTGTCATATTGAAGATGAATCCATTGACCATTCATCAATTTCAATCGTTAAACAAGTTTTGTTCTGTTCGGTTTATTGTTCTCGTAGTTAGTCATGATTTACAAGGATTACGCTACACTCTCGCTTCTCTTATCTATGCTTCTACTTCTTCTTCTTCTCCTTCTTTCTATTCTTCTGCCTTTCCAACATTGTACGATACGATAATAACGCTTATTATCCATATTCAATATTATCATGGTCATTTTGTGCTCGATACAAAATCGATACACTTCTATTCAACGAAGACAATTTAGCAGAGTTTTTCTTGTTGTTTTTGTTGTTATTCTTCCTCTTCTTGTTGTAATTTGTTAGCTGTGAAAGTAAGCAGTTGCTATCAAGGAATTTAGCTAATAAAAAATTTCAAACGAATTGATTAAAATGATATAAAATTACTTACGTTAAAAATAAATGATAGCCTTGATATTGATGAGTTTCGTATTTACTTATTCTTAAAAATTTTGTTGAAATAATTGAGATTAAATCATGACCTTCTTCGCCCTCATGACCTTTTACCTTTGCCGGCATTCAAAAGCCGCATAAATTCACTCACGATTTTCGAAATCTCTTGATTCCGGTTTAAACAGAAAATCCTTTTTTATCCTCAAACAATCAAAAAGTAAGCTTCCAATTTTCAAGGTTATCTTCGCTATCACCGCTGGGACGGTGCCTTCCGGCATCTGTTCCAAATGCATACGACAATGCGTTCTGGTCGTAGCCTGCCAGCGGGCACAACGAAGAAGGCATAAGAAGAGCTAAAAAATCGATGGACAATAAATACTTTACATACAATCGTCAATGATTTCTTTCTCTTTTTTTTCGTCCAATTAAAAGTGAAAATCACGCTTTCTTGAATTTCATTTTCTTTCGCCTTCTATTTGTATTTTTTTTTTCAGCTGTTATAAGATGAAATATATCGACTAAGAATATGCATTTTTTTGCCATGAATCCAAGAAAAACCAATAAATGCTACAAAGTTTTCCGTATCAAGGAATATAACATGCAAAATTATCGTCTCATGTCTTCCTTCCTTTCTTTCTTTTTTTCTTGCGTTCTTAAAAAGTACGCAAGAACCTTGCGAAGCACCTTCTTTAATTCATATTTATTACACTGTATAATAAAATTTACACCAAAAACCTAACTCTATCCTTTACTGAAACAGAGACTGGCCTCAAAATTTCTCCATTGCCCCCAGTTTTCAAGATATTATGCTCCTAAAGGTTAAAAAAATACGTCTTCTATTCTTTTATATTGGCGTTTATGTTGCGATACATCATGAGATTATATTTTATTCCTCAAAAACCGTTACGTCATCCGCAGAATTTATACTTCCCCTTCAAAATCGAATTTGGCTACGAATCGTTTCAGAGACCCTTTTAGAGACCTTTTTCGAGAATGCGCCTGTAGAAATGAATTAACCGAGCGTATTATCCTAAATATTTTCGGCGATTATTATAATATTAAAAATGATTATTTAGTAAAATCTTTCTTTTACGGAGTCTTCTCTTAAGGGCAATTTCAGAATATCAACGAACTTCTCAGATTTCTGGGAAAGAAATATGATATATGTACATATATCAAAAATGTAAAGGAAATATAGGCAGCATTATAGGCAGTATCATAAGGAAGATTTGTGGAGAAAGTGTGCGTATATCGTTATGTAATATGATCTCAACTATAAGAAAAAACATGTTTTTTTTCGAAAGTTAACAGCACAATATCTCGAAAATTTGAAGTGATTTTGAGATTCTATAGTCAGTTTTGGTTTCAGCTCGTCATAGCATAGCAGTTACCTTACGATAAACCTAATATGCTTTTAAGTTTAGAAATTTCAGCGCAGTTCTATCGATCTGTGTTAGCCAATTATCCGGATAGTATAACCTTTCTGACAAAATTTCTTAAGGCAATTACGTACGAGTACTTTTCTGTCTTTTTAGTACTTATTAAAACTAAGTATATGTACAAACTTTCAATACATACATAGTATGTACAGCCTAAATTATAACATTCAAAAAGTCTTGCTGCCAAAAGTAAATTTCTGTGAGGTAACTTTGTAAAATTAAAAACTCTAAGAATAAAACATCTCAAACTTTTGCCATCATGTTGACGGATAAAGTGACGAATGCAAGTTTTCTCAGTATAGTTTCCTTGAAAATATATTTTTGATGACAAGAGATTTTTGGGTTGCTTTGAAAGTTTAGTAAATATTTTACAGTTTTTAAACTTTTACAGATTTTTAATAAAAAATAATATTCAATAAACAAGTTCATTTTATTGTAATTTAAGGAAAATAACAAGACCATAATGTCACATTACGGCCGCTAAATATTTAGTATCTTAACGTAAAGACAACAAATTTGTAAAAATCAATGAAACTCTTGCGTTTTTGGCATTCATCCATGGATTGGCCTTGAAAAAGTTTGAGGTTATTCGATTACTCGAGCCTTGTTTTTTTAACTCTTTTAAATTGAATTGAATTGAGGTACGAGCGGCATAGAGTAGACTTAAAGGTGGTTGCAACATGAGCAAGAAGCACCGACAACACTGAAATAAAAGTTAAATTGGAAAAATATACAGAGCAAAACAAAAAAACAGAGCACAGAACTTTGACAAGGTGAAATGTTTACCTTTGACAGGTTTCTCATAAATTATTTAAACAACTGCGATAGCTCGAAATGATACTTCGAAGGTAATCATTACCTAGTGTTGGTTGCTTCCAAATTTCTTGACATTCGAATGAATTAATAAATGGTCAAAAGAAAGAATGAGAAAAAATTATAGTAATAAAAGCGTAAAATGCATTGAATTTAACAAATAATATTTATTACGAAAATGAGTTTGTTAATTATAAAAATTGCAAATTAAACAGCTCGTAATTCGCGTGGTCAAAGGTCACTCGACCTAAATATTTTTTTCCATATTATTGTAATATTCTGCAGCATGCATTTCTAACTATTACGCCTCTTTTATCAGCATCATCATTACTAAACTACTTTCTCTATCAATTTCACTTTAATGTAGTAACCTTAATTGCAACCACCTCCTGCTTCTCCAACATTCTCTTCCTCTTCTTCTGTCACAAACCATCATCAAGTTCGTTGAAAACTTTTATTTATTCTGAATTTTTATCTTAAAAAACAACAACGATGGAACAAAAAAAGCTTACAGCGATTTGACCCATTTGACGTCATAAAATTGACGCTTGTTATACATACATATACTGCATACATACATATGCATGCATATTTCGAGTGCCAGCTAATTGACAACTATGACGTCACTCTGACATAACAAATATGCACATTGATAATGTTGGCTGATATTTTAAGTATGTACGTCTGTACTTTTTCGGAATTTAATTGAAATGTTTGACTTAAAAAAACTACATACAAACAATACTATTTGATACTATTTATTTGGTAATTTTTTTTCTTTGGAATTATGTATGTATTCGTTTTTGTGCGATATAAGCGCACAATTTCGACGATGTCCTTCATGATTCTCAATATTAAAATCTTCTTTCCGTTCTTGTCATCGAGATCGAGATTTCGACAAAGTCAAAGCTTCAATGACAAAGAGCTTTCTTTTAATCCTATAAAACCTTTTAAAAATATTTTTAAACAGTCTTTTTTATTGTCTATTTTGAATTTTTTATATAATAACTGTTTTATTTACCCAAAAATAATTTTATTATCATTTACAAAAAGTCAAGGAAGCGGTGCCAAAAGTTAAGAGTAAATATGGATTTTTGAATAAAAATGTTTATGGTTTCATAAAATACAAATAATATAAATATTTTTATAAAATACAATGTGAATAATTAAAAAAATTTCCTTAAACCAAAAAACAGACACAAGTAAAGAAAGAAAACGTGACTTTTTTGTAGGTTTTCTTGACACGTGAACGTGAGCATGACATGCTTTTGAGACCGATATAAATCTCGAAAGGGAAGTCATATATGTATGTACAGGTGTATGTATGTATGTCTTTGTATGGTTTATACAGAGTATTGATTTTTTATTTATAATTTTTTTTCGTTTTTACTCTTACTATGTAGTCTTCTTACATCTTCATACATTTTCTGCTCTTTTGCAATGAAATGACACCAAAAAGTAAAATTAAAGGAAAAAATACAAAAGAACAAAGAAATGTAACTGGAAAGATTGATGAAGAAAAGCGTCTGATGCAAGCGTCTGATGAAGAAGAGCAGCGACATAAATAAAAGTAACCAAGAGTAACCCAACCAAACAACCAACCGGAAGTAAATGAGTTAAAAATAGCAAATAACTCTGATAGCTCTGATAACTCTGATAAAAAACGTATCCTTTTGTATTAAGCGTCGATCGCCTGAAGCGTGAATCCTTCTTACTGGAAAATCCTCCCCAAAGCAGTGGCATCAGCAATGGGTGTGTGCTACGGCTGCAAGTTTTCAATGTGAATCTAGGAACGGTGATGCAATGACACACACACACACACACACACACGAGTAAAGTTAACAAAGCCCATCAAGCTGTGGCGTTATATACATACATCTTAACAATCTCGTGTGTTTTATGATGCAAGCGATTATACTCGTACTATTTTTATGCTGATGTGACGCTACAGAAACGGCGTTGTTCTAAATCTTTTTTAAGCTTCTTTTATGTTGGGTTCATGTAGCAGGAAATACGTAAAAGGCACTGAATCATTGATCCATTTACACAAACGGGAATGAGTTACTGATTTGTTGTTTGTATAAATAAACTTATCGATGTAAAATCGAGACTGAAACAAACAAAGCATAGCGCACTTCAGGCCTTAAATGATGGCAAAGACAAAGTCTGATGTGATTGGGGTTAAAACAAGAACTGATAACTCTTAGCTGCGTTTTAGGCTAAGTTTAAAGTTGAGCTGTTGAGCTTCCTGGCTTAAGCCAAACTGAATTGTGAGGCTCTGGCTGGCTGGCTTGATCTGAATCGACACACTCAAGTTCAAATTGAGTCAAAGGATGAACCTGACAAGTTTTTCAATAGCTACAACTAAATCAATCAAAATTATCCATAACTACAAGAAAAACAATCAAATTTTTCGCAAACTTAAGCAAATTCAATGAAATTCATCGATAACTATAACAAAGTCATTAAAATGTATTAATAAAAAATTTAAAATTTATTAATAACTGCAGCAAAATGACTAAAATTTATCGAAAACTACACAAAATCATTCTGAATTATCGATAACTAAAACCAAGTCAATCAAACTTATCGATAGCTATAACGAAGCCATTAAAATTTATCGAATACTACACAAAATCACTCAAAATTATCAAAGACTGAAACCAAATCAATAAAATCTATCAAAAACTTTAAAAAAATCAGTGAAATTTATCGATAATTACAACAAAATTAATCAAATTTATTAATAACTCAAACAAATTTCATTAAAATTATCGATAACTATAACAAAGCCTTTAAAATTTATTAATAGAGTAAAGCCATTGACAATTTATCGAAAACTACACAAAATCATTCAGAATTATCGGTAACTAAAATTAAATCAATCAAATTTATCGATAACTATAACAAAACCAATAAAATTTTTCAATAACTACAACGAAATCAATCAAATTTATCGATAACTAAAATAAAATCATTAAAGTTATTTATAAATCAATAAAATTTGTTCAATAACTACACGATTATTAATAAAATTTATCGATAGCAACAACAAAATCATTGAAATTTTTCGATAGCTACAACAAAAATAAAAATAGAAAAAAGTAGAACTATTGGAAAAGACATTTCAGTGGTCTTCCTAACGTTTAGGAAGTAAACGATAATGATAAGTTGCCTTCTATGTACTTTTGACAAGATTCCTTACCCACATCCCCATCCCTCCCTCCCTCCATCACTTCTTTCCACTCTCCGTCTCCATCTCTCCATCAATGTGATAAATACAGAATGTCTTCTTCTAATTAATTCCACTCCTGAGATGCCTTGAAAGAGGGTCTCTTCGCAATGACAGGCCACCAGCGCACGGTAACTCTGCGGCCTGCGTATAAAACAAATGCTTCGCCGGTAACGACCATTTGACTTGAGATTAAATTAAAGCTAAAGTATCGTTGATGTGGTTGGTTTGATGGTTGTTGTTCTTTAATGGGTCCTTATAATTGTTTTCATCTGTGTCAACAGGAGGAAGAAGAAGAAGAAGAAGAAGAAGAGGAAGAAGAAGAAGAAGAAGAACGTGTGAAGATGTCAATTAAAAATTTAAAGTAAAAACATATACTCGTATTGTATTTCATTATTATGAATCACTTTCAAGTAAAGAATCAGTCTTTAATGACTTTCTGAATCAATTCCGAAGCAATTCTGGATCAATTTGAATGATTTAAATTTAAAATGATTTTTTGAATCACTTCGAAATCACTCGTAATTTTTGACTCTTTTTTGGAATCACTTTCAAGGAATCAGTCCTTAATGACTTTCTGAATCAATTCCGAAGCACTTCCGGATCAATTTAAATGAGAATATCGAACAAATGAAATCGAATCTTCAAAATATTTTTAATCTAACAATGAAAGCTTGTCAAACATTTTAGAGTAGAAAACAACAACAGACATACACATACATATGAATATACACACATACGTACAGATAAAATGATATCGTTGGCGACGTTATCCGGACATCAATCGAATAACAACGGATAATCAGCACAAGGCGATTCAGAAGCGTCAAAAAGGTGTCACAAAATTTGTTGCAATAACAAAGACAACACCAACAACAACGACAACAACAACAACAACGGAAAACAGCTAAACCATTACAGAAATAAAATTACAATACAATAAAAATGAAAGCAAAAACAATAAAAATGGCTAACAGAAATTTTTATGATTGTTGTTGTTGTTGTTGGTGTGTTATTGGTGTTATGGCGATTGTTGTTGTATAGTTATAACGGCCGTATAATTGATAGCTTTATTAGACGAACATTCGGGCGATTATTATATTAGTAATGAAATGGCAAAGGAAGAAAGAAAGGACTGAAGGCAGTAAGGATAGAAGATGTAGAAAGGAAAAAGAAAAAAAATTAAGGACATTGCGGCAACGGATATTCTCTTGATAACATCAATAAAAATGAAATATTCTGAATATAAGATTATAATATTTATACATTGATATTTATGAGCAGCTTTAAAATAAATTGTTTTGCAAAAACTAAACAAATTTTTATTTGACAAAATCTTTCAATATTATTTTTTATATATATATTTTTTTGCAGATGCTTCAAACAATTAACAGAAACATTTAATCACATAAATTACGTTTTAAAGATAATCAAATAATTTTTCTTAACGAAAAGTAAGAGAAAAAGAATCGACTCGCCTCCGCAGAGAAGCTATTAACAACAACCACAACAACACCGAAACGCAGATTAAATGAGGCCTTAAAGGAGCAGTTTTTTCCACTTTTTTGCTCCTACCACAAAAACCAAAAAAAAAAAAAAGACGCTGCAAAAAATTGTTATAGAAAATTACAATAATTTAAAAGAAATTCAAAAATTTAAAAATCAATTCTCAGAAATTGTTAGAATTGCTTCAAGGCATAATTAGCAGCCACACAAAATTTCAATTGTTTGCTAAAGTTATAGAAAGTTATACCAAAACTAAAACGTAACCAAAAACTATTTAATATTAACATTAAAATCTTATATCTTCCATTAATATAATAAAATAAAACTATTTATTCAAAGTTATTGCAACATAGCAAAAATTGTTACGAAAAAAAAGTTTTTAAAAATTACTAAAAAAATTCATTAAATTTCAAATTCATTTCAATTTTATTATAACATATAAATTGTTAGATAATAAAAATAATAAAACCGTTGCGTAGAATTAAAAAAAAAAATTCAAAATTTTTCAAAAAAATCAATTCTCACGAAACATAAAATTTGAAAATAGTTTATAGAAATCTTGCAAAACGTGTTGTGAATTACAAATAAAAGAAAATAAACTACAATAAATTATAATATATGAAAATCAATTAATCAATTAATAATTTAGAAAAAACAATTTCAAGAAAAAACTATAGCAAAAATTTTACAAATAGTAAATATTTTCAATTATTTAAATAATAAAGTATTAAAATATAAATATATATTTAAAAATCAACTCAACGCAACTTAAACGAGCTTTTTTCAAGTAATAAAGAATATAAACCAGCTAAAGCCAAAATTCAATCCAATACTTTTCTACACGCACAACAAAAACAACAACAACAACAACAACAACAACAACAGCAGCAGCAAACCGTAAGTTTTCTATTGTTTGTTTTTTTTTTTTTTGTAACTGAAAAAGTAACTTCAGTTTTTTGATTTTTCAACCTTCAACTTGAAACGTGAACAACAACAACAACAACAACAATAACAAAACGGCCAACATCCATCATCGACCCCACCAAAGCGGCAACAACAACAACAACAACAACAGCCTAAGAAACCCTCACGCCAACAAAGGCAAAGAGAATTTGCCCCTTATTTGCATTATAACAACAACAATAGCAACAAAATAACAACAAACTTGTCTCAACGAAGACGACGAGCTCACAAAACCATTTCTTCTGCTCGTGCCTCTCTGGCTCTGCCTCTGCTCGCGTTTCTCATCACGACAAAGTAAGCTCTTTGCGTGCTGAGGTTTCGGAAAGTTTTGTAAAAAGAAGAGAGTGAGTCGCAAATAACAGCGCGTTAGAGAACAAAACAACAACAACAAAAGTTATACCTGCAGGTAAACCAGGACTATCATCACACCATCGCTCTTCTGCAGCAACGACAGCTACAACAACGAAGAAGAAAGACGAAGAAGGAGCAGAAACAGAAACTCCAGAAGAGTAGCAGTAGTAGTAGTAGAAGAAGAAGAAGACGAAAAATATAGCTTCTGAAGTTGAACTCAGGTTATCTCTGTAGGAAGAGGAAGAGGAGCAAAATTTCACCAATAAATTAGTAAAGCGTCATGACCGGAAGTCAGGTGAGTGGCATATACAATAGAAAGCATACTATATGGATATTGTTTATTTTTTAATGGCAAAAATTTTTGTTGGACACGCACACACAACTACAAACAATGACGGATAAAGTCACTGAAAAAAGATAAAATAAATTTTAATGTTTAAAACAGAAAATGTACCAATAAGAAAATCATATTAGGAAATATCGCAGCAGGAAAAATGATCTCACTAAGTAATCCAGAAGAAACTAACCGAATGTAGGTCGAGCCCAGAGCGACGAATTTTTATATTTCATTCCTTTTCGCCTTGTCCAGAAGTCGAATAACTCTTCCATTATCTAATAGTTGCCGTATTTCTGCTTGATCGAATAGCTTTACAAATTTTCTACACATTTAATGCTAAAATTCTGAGTTCTGAGGAGAATGCATTACCACTTCGTTTCCATGGTAATCACACAAAACAACTTCATTTTCCTTCTGGGTTGTGGAATCATCGTATTCTTACTTTTTATGGTTAATGTTAGTTGAGAGAATTGAGCTGAGAGATTGAGATTGTTCTCTCAATCGACGAATTTATCCGGGAAACGTTAACTTTTAGCAGCTGACGGGAACTAGAAAGCTTTATATTATCTTTATCAGATTTCAACTGGTTTCGATATTATTTTGAACCTTTCCATTTAATACGAGCTGATTTTAATTTTGATTCTTAAATATGCCTTCATTTAATTAATTTTGATTCTAGTTGATTTAATCCGTTTTGGATTTGGATTAGTATTGTCGAGATTTATCCGCGATTTTGATTGAATTTAATAATTAAAAAAATCCTTTTCAGAACACTTTACAATGCAGGCCATGAGTTACCTGCAGGACGAGTCGAAGCTCGAGGCTCTCACCAAAGCAGTTCTCATCTCTATACTGGGCGTGGCCATTGTTCTTTCCAACTTAGTGATTATAGCCACGTATGCCAATTTTAAAGGTTAGTCGTCACGTTCTTCGCTGGCGATTTTCGATTTGACAGCAAAGATTTTCAATTCTAATCCTTTTCTAAAAAAGAAAAATAAGAAAATTAAAAATTTCCTATTTTTTTAGTATTCACTATTATCCATCCACCTGTCAACACAAATGGGCGTGGCTTGCGTTATAGATTATAGCAATTAAATCTATAAAAAATTTGAATTTTTGTTCACGATGATGATGTTGATACGAGTGGATAATAATATTTATTGTTTTTTCATCCTCACTTTTTTACCGGCTCAGGTCCCACAGAGGTCATCAACTATTACCTGCTGTCCTTGGCCGTAGCCGACTTGCTGGTCGGTCTCTTGGTTGTGCCCTTCTCGGTATATCCGGCGCTCACTGGCGAATGGATGTACGGCGACGTAGTGTGCCGCTTCACCGGCTACCTGGAGGTCACTCTGTGGGCGGTCTCGGTGTACACGTTCATGTGGATCTCGGTGGACCGTTACCTGGCTGTAAGGAAGCCGTTGCGCTACGAGACGGTGCAAACGAAAACGAGGTGAACCTTTCCCCGCCATCCCCCTCCCCGGAATCGTTAAAAAGTGTCCTCCCCTTTCTCTTCATGTGACAGATGCCAGTGCTGGATGGCCTTCACGTGGGTCTCGGCCGCTCTGCTCTGCTGCCCGCCCATCCTCGGCTACTCGCTGCCGATCCAGAACAACGTGACGCACATCTGCATGCTGGACTGGGGCAACATGGCGGCCTACAGCGCGACGCTGGCGATCCTCGTGCTCGGGCCTAGTGTCATCTCGATCGTGCACAACTACGGCTACATTTTCGTCATGATGCGGCGCCTGCGCTCGGGCGAACCCATCCACGACAAAGAATACGCAACCGCATTGGCCGAAAATTTATCGAATCCTAGTCATGTGATGTCATTCGCATTAGTGTTTGCATTCTGGATTTCATGGCTGCCATGGATGTCGGTGCGTCTCTACGAGGCGCTCACCGGCCACGTTATCCAAAGTACTCTCGTGAACTTCGCCGTGGTGTGGATCGGCATACTGAATTCCTTCTGGAAGATAGTGATCATGACCGGCATGTCGCCGCAGTTTCGCATCGCGCTCAGAGTATTTTGCTTAACCATTTGCTGCAAGACTAAGGGCCGTTTGCAAGCAGAGCTAATCGGGTTGGACCCAGATGACTAGAGTCGTTAGATTTTCGAAGAATACGCCAACACGCCAAATTCCAAATTCCAAATTCAGATTTCCAAATGAATTTAATTACTCAATGCAAATTTTAAATTGCGAGACAAGACATTAAGAAGTCAGTAAAAAACGGAATGCGCGCCAGCGTGGCGTGGAAATTGTCGACAAATTATTGTAAGAAAATTAGATAATTTAATTGGCTTGAAGATTAATCGCAACGCGTTCTAGAGAATGAGTCATGATGATGATGCTGCGGATTGCTTATTTTCTCATCGAGAGAATCATTCACTCTCGTCATTCGTCATTCGTCGTTTCAAAATCATTTACTCAAACATACGAAAAATCGTTGTTTTCATTCATTCATTCAATCGTTCTTTTCTTCTACATTGACATTTAGTGTTCTTAAGGATTCGTTGCTGTAAGTAAATAAATAAAAGGCGTCAAAAGAGCTTATATTCCAAATAAATAGAGTAGAAAAAACAATATTTCATAATTATATATATTGTTGAATTTTACAGTTTAAAATTTTTAGTTAAAAGAATGTATCGTTTAATATTTAAACTTAAACTTTAAACTTATATAATTTTCAAATTTTTTGCTATTTTGTCTGTTTCGTTTTAAAGTTATTTTAGTACTGAACAAAGATGTTGAGAAGTTCTATCAATGCCGAATGTAAAATATTAACAAAATGTCTTTTACTCTTTTTATCTCTGTCTTTTTATGATTTTTTATGTATAAGAAGTATATAAAAAAAAAGTAGGAATTTGCAAAAATATTACTCCTATAAGAAAAAATATAGAAATAAAATCGAAACAAAGGGTTGATCTTATTTTTTTTCTTTTCTAATATTTTTAATACGTCCTTTTTTTATTTTTTTCCAACTTTATTTAATGCATAAATAAAAAGTTAAGAAAAAACATATTCCTTTTGAAATATAATGTTTTACTAAATATGTATAACTTTTCACTATAACGAAAACAAATATTATTAAAATTAAACTACATATAGCGCTTTTCATAAAAATTGACAAAATAATTGGTAGAAAAATACGCTTTCAATTTATTTTTAGTAATATATTGTATACTTAAGATACATATAATATTTAATAAGTATATTTATTAAGAAAAGGTCGTAACAAATGCCAAATTAAAATAAACTGATTTAATCAGATATATTTAAAAAACAATAATTAAACATAAAGCAATCGCGAAAGCAAAAAGAAAAACTAAATCTCTCTTAATCTTATTAATTATAAATTTTGGTTTTGTTCATAAAAAATTATGTTCATATAATCTTGAGAATTAATAGGAAAATATACTCAAGTAATGAATTAATTAATTTCCTTTAAATTCGCATTTTTTTAAAAATAAATTATTAAAATTATAGATTTTTTGTTAACCAGCAAAGAAAAGTCTGACTGGTAACCATATAATTCATTGAAAAATATTTATTTAATCCTGATTTAAAGAAAATCAAGGATATAACGACAAAATAAAGTTTTAAAATACACTACAATTCATAATAATTGAAATAAAATTTAACGTTTCTCCGGATTTTATTTAAAAATTTATCTTAACGTCGTTCTCAATTAATTAAACCATTCTAAAAAGTTAAAGTTTTAAAAAAGTGTATAGAAACTTATTAAAAAATTTAAAACTAAGCAATTTGAAATATATAGAAACATTTTTCTAATATATTTTGACAGTATGTAAATTAAAATTGAAAATAATTTCAAAAATTACCAAAAAATATTTCTGAAAATTTGAAAAAAAACCACCATAACAATAATAAATAATTGGAAAAACATAAACGAGTAGTGTATAAATTCGTAGCGATTCTTGTTAGTCTGAGGACAAATACCAAACTCTTTAAAGAGAATTCTTAGTAACGTTAACTAAAGTAAAAAGCTTGAATTTTAATTAATTGCGTAGACTTCAAACGACTATCTCTTTACAGGAAAAAACTTTACATACTCTGTAGATATATATTTATCTATATATAAATAGAAATAATATAAAAAAGATATATATACATATATATATACCGTAATACACACCGTGTATTTGGTTGTATGAAGTACATTTTAAATCAATTGTTAATCTCCAAAACATTTCAGTTTATTGCGAGAAAACCAAATAAAAGTTTATTAAATAAATTCAAAATAGTTCCTAAAAGTGCAGATTTATTTTTTTCAATAAAGTTATTCAATTCAAATGTTAACAATTTCTGCAAAAGTAATATTTTTATATTACTTTTTATAATAATTTGCAATTTATTTTTATAATAATTTGCAACTTCTGAAAATCGTTTCTTTGGTGATTCCAGTGTTCCTTTTCCACTATCGTAATTCTGTACCGCGGAACAAGTGAGAATATGATTCGGACAAAAGCTTAAGGTCAGAGTACAGAAAATATTGAGAAAGACAAATTTTTCTTTCCATGAAGAGAAGAGTTAAATAGCTTCAATAAAAATTATAAAATATATTTATTTCTTTTTAAAAACAATAATAATTTAGTAAACAATAATGTCACGTTAATTTTTTTTTAAAATTCACACTCTTCCTTCTGTAAAATTCTTTGTGTCAGAACAAATATGGCACTTACTTTAATTTATTATACATGAATTATACTTAGAAACTTGATTGAAACCAGAATTTATAAAGATATTAACCTAATTTTTTTTTAAGCAGTTGTAAGTAGTTAAAGAAGTGTGGTTAATTATATTAATAATTCATATAGTTTATTACCAAGTTATTAAAATCTCTTTAGATTTTTATTAGTACAAGACGTAACCAAACTTGTATAATTTATAATGAACAATTATACAATTATGCCTTTTATTAACTTGTATACTTTATATCTTAAGATTCTATGTTGAGAAAGATTTGTTTCAAATTTCAGTTATTTCGTTTACACTTCTTAATAATAAAAAATTTTGCATTCACTAACGCATTTTCAATTGCAATGAAAATGAATATTTTTTTTTTATTTAAAAGAAAATTTATCCTAATTCCTTAGTGGGATAAATTCCATTTCGTTTGGCTGCAAAATTTTTTGTATTAAAATCACCATTAATCGTTAATCATTTAACAATTAGTTTATTCATGAAATTATGTTGCAATATACAACAACAACTAACTGCGTTATATTCTAATGAAATAAATAATGCCAATTACCTGATTATTTCGCCGAGAGGTTACATCGAAATTATTAACACCCGTGTTTTGTACTGATGGTTTTCTTTGTTTTTCTGTAATAATAACCTTATTGCTAGCAGTTATCGAACCTGGTTGCACTTAGCGTTGGTGGTGGGCTTGGTGTGTTAAAGGTTTTCAGATGGTGACAATAGCAATTAGAGGAAATATTTCTATTAAATTTTAAAAACGACTGACACTGTCGTCACACAAAGTTTATAAACAAATACTTAACTACAATCTACGTCATTTTTCTGGGAAAAATTATGAAGCGTTTGTATTTTTATTGAGAAAATCACATATGCGTTTTCCATATTTTTGACATTGCCTACTGGCCACTAGATGTCGCAGAAAAAGAATTGTGCTTTCAATTGATTTCTCTCCAGTTTTCTACAATGAAAATAACAACAACTACGTCAGTCGTTGAGGCTGCAACAAAAAGTAAACAAGCAAGTGAGACAACTATAGCCGGTAGGTATATTTTTTAAGATGGCGTCACAGCTGACTGGCAGTGAATAACGGCGAGGATTTGTGCAAAATTGCCTCAAAATCAAGTAATTTATAAATAAATTATTAATTGCAAATTGAAATATAAGTATTGATGAAGTGCCTGCGTAGAAAATTACGTACAAATGTGAAAGCGAAGTTGGCGAAATTTTGTGAATAAAAAGTCAGTACTTTACGGCGTCGGGGTGAAATCTGGAAATGAAAAACAATAAACGTTCTAATAAGCCGAAAATAATTGAAACGACTTTATGATTAATAATAATTCAAATTGTGTCAGAATTGCGTTAGAAACCAAATATAATTTTTGTCCCACTGCGAAAATATTCCAAACTTTTCTTCACAACAAGTCAAGTTTGTGGGCTAGATTTGTTTATACAGTCTCCGGCAAAGAGGACTCCTCTAATACTTCATGCTGTCGGAGAAGTTGCTCGCAGGACCTTTGCAAAGCAGTAACAGCGTTGGTGGTGATCACACTGAATTTGAAATTCATCCAAAAGTACATAATTTTTGAAATCGGTACCTTGATCAGGCTTTTTGAGAGAGCTGGTCAACTCTACTAAATATCTGAAAGTTCTTTACTGCTCGAAACAATTCATGAGGACTACGTTGGCCCCTTCGAATCTCTGTACCTCTTCGGTGCTTAACGCCAAACTCGAAATATTCTAGAAATAAAACTATAGATAGAAAGAGGTGCTCATTAATAACAGAGGTATTCTGAGAGTCACTTACTATTGAAATCGTCTCGAAAATTGCCTTTTTGTATTCTAAACAACAACAAGAAGACGATTTGTGGTCAAAAAAGAAGATTTTCGAGAGTTTACAATTATTAGAGACTCAGAATACCTCTATAAAATCTGATGACAGCTCTTATACTCCTTGAAGGTAATAAAAGAAGAAATAAAACTTGCCATAGAAACTAGCTTTGGGATTTATTCTTGGAGGCGTTAAAGAGCGAACTGTCATATGTATTTTAAGTAATTTTTTGTGGTCACCTCTGGAATCTTTGGCCATGTTTTTTAGAATATTTCAGTTACGAAGCAACCATTTCGTTATAGTTGCTATGTGCAACGCATAAATGGACCATTAGGAAATGTTCTCTTGCAATGTTAGGTTAAACGTCATTGACATAAGAAAAAAAGTACAAGTATAAACGGCAATCATAGTACATATTGGAGAATATTTGATTTTGAAAATGTTGATTGAACTTTGGCTACAAGGTATCCAAACACATTCAAGTGCGACATTATTCCCTCAATTATCAAAAAATATGCTTTGAAAAATTCGACTGTTATTTATATTTTAACAAAAAGCGATTATTTCTTATTTTGCTCGATTGTTCTACAATATGTTTTCTAAAATACATTAACACATCATCTGCGTGCATGTACCTATTTATACATATTTATATATATTTATATTTACACTCTCCTTCAGCGCAAGAGAGAGCTAGAGAGAGAGAGAGCTTCTCTCACCCTTATACCTCCTTCTCATTCCCTCCTCACGATGGCCACTTCTTCACCCTCAACCAGAATTACCTTCGTATTGCCATTACCGTATTGTGGAGCTCAAACAGCGTTGACAGCATCTGTCGGGCCCAAGTTGTACCACCGGCCTGTTGTTGTAGTTGCTGAGGCTTGCAGCAACAATTCTTTTATTGGTGGGGGTCACTCAGTTGGTTGCACTCTGCGGTGCTGCTGCTCTTCCAGATCTCTCGCAGTGTACGTTTGTTCCTTTAATGTGGCGGATGTTGTGACCGGAGGAAGTAGTCGTCGAATCGTGAGCGGGTTTTCTTTGTTATTTTCTTTGTACCTGTTCGGAGTGCGCAGTTAAGGCGCTTTCCAATTTTTAATGTACGCCATTTTGTTACTACTGTCTGTTCTTAACTTTTTCAAAAAGCAACAAAAACAATTATTGAAACGACAAAAAATATATGTATCATGCAATGTTACAACAGACAACACTTGATAGATACTGATACGTGATTTATAAATTTTTTATATTAAGAAATTAATTTTTTATATTAGAAATTAAAAATTACTTTTACAAAAATAAAAGAGAAAAGTCCTAAAGGCCTTCAAAAGTCTATCTCTATCTTTATCTCTATAAATTGAAAAATATGTAGTTATTTTGCGTTTTTTTTTTTTGAGGAAATGAAAAATATGTACATACTTGAAGAAATTGGAAAACATTTTTAATGTCTAAAGTTATAAGAGAAAAATAGAGAAAGAATCGTTTGCAGAAAAAGGATACAGAAGAGTGTGTATGTATAACGTCGGTAAATGGAACGGAAAACTCACTGAGAATTTTATTGTGCTGGACAAACAACAAAAAGAGCAGCAAAAGCAACATTAAACCGAACCTAACTCGAAATAATAATAACAACAACAACTCTTACTGCTACTGTCACTGTGACAGCAAACAAAATATACTCATACGTATAAATATATATGTATACGTAGACCCACTAATACATACTGTATGTATGAATGTATTCATTTATATATGTATGCCTTGTTTTTAGAAGTGTAGTAGGGAAGAAGATCGATGACAGATGTAGCGAAAAGGTCAAAGTGAGTAAAGAGAAATGAATAAATTGACAGAGATAGAATCGAAGGAAGAAGTATATCCGTTTATCGGTGCTTCCTGTGCGAGTGGTGAGAATTTGTTTGGCTTCCTTTCCTGTTGTTTGGAAACAAGCAGCAGGAAAAGAGAACCAATACCTAAAAATATTTCTACCAAGGACCTGATTTTGCGTATGTTTGCAAGAAATTTAACCAACTGAAATTAATATACATACGTATTATAACTTTAGATTATTTTTAAATAAAGTGAAGAATTGTAGAGTAGCTAACTTCCACGAAGTGTTCTTGAAAAAATCACCAACCAGAACTACAAAAAAACTGATCTCTTCGCACACGACGAAAGTGTTTAGAAAAAACTTCTTTGCAGTCTCACTGTTTCGTTTTGTTCGCGTATACAAAATATAATATTTTGTTGTACAAAATCAACAGAATTAAAACACATACTAATTCTTCTTCTTCTGCTTTTCCTTTATCTTACAGCTTCATCACAGAACCTTTTCCATTTACTTCGTCTCACGAAATAAACACACCAGAAACAGAAACAATAAAACTAAACTTAAAAAAAACACAGGAATAAATACAAAATTAAAAAAAAAAACAGAACCAACCCGCCACAACATAAAAACGACAACAAACAAATCAACGACCCAGCAATTTATATACAGAAGAGAGAGACAGAGACAGAGAGAAGCACAGCTAACAAACAACAATTTTCAGCAGTGAAAACAGATGCGGTGTTCTCCGCCGCAGCCGCACACAGCGCAGACAAAACCCAAAAACAACAACAACCACCACTGAACAGCCGTTTTCTCAGCCGTTCGTTTTCAGCGACCATTATAGGATGAGTTGAGGAGAGTGAGAGAGCGTAAGAGCGTGAAAAAGTTGTTTGGCAAGACATTGCATGGTATTTTGTTTGGTGTGTTTTTATGTGCGCGTTACATGAGGCGCAACGCGTCGCGTCAAATACATAGTGTAGAGTTAAACGATACATAGTACAATAAATACATATACACATATACATATATGTATATACATAAATATATATATATATGTATATTTTCCGTGAACTTAAGTGAGAACAGTTTTTTTACTTTGCCTGAATGTTGTTGCTGTAGTTTATACACGCAAGCAAAAGAGGAAAAGAAAAACAAAAACAAAGCCTGCACGTAGGCAAAACATAAAATAACAACAGCAGCAACAACAACGGCACAACAACAATAAGACTAAACACGTACGATCTGCGGAACAGAGAGCGAGAAACTACGCGAGAAAATGTCAACGTTCTTGAATAATTTTTTCCCAGCAGGTGAGTTTACTCTTATGATGATATTTTCAAAGTGATTTTCGTAATATAGTACATATTTTCTGCATTTTTCAAAATTGTTCTTAATGGAAATACATTTTAGTTGACTACGTACAATTTTATTATTTATTATATTAAAATATAACATTCATATATTATATTACATTCATATATTACATTCTAATATGTATGTGCATACTTATAGCGTAAATTGGTGTCCTAAAATATGTCTATATTGCTCACAAATATTCAAAATATTTATATGTAATGTCAAAAACCGCATTTAAATTGGTTTACTCAGTCTTAACATTGATCATTCGCTTTAAAGAAATAAATAAATATGTAATAAGTTTAAGTAATCAGGTTTGTCGGTGCGTGTAACTCTTAATTTACACGGTAAATTGGTTTTACGAAAATTACGTGTAAATAGAACAATTCCGAAACGAAGTTAATTGAAATTTTTACGATCTCATCTTATTAAATTGAAATCTAACACCGTATAAACCGTGTTAAATCGAAATCATGCAAAACAAAGGCCGTGTAAATACAGTAATGACAACGATATTACGGTAACTCGCACGTACCACATACATATACTCGTATGTATTATAAATTTCTTCATATAGTGTAAAGTCATTGAGACTGAAGCATGAAGCATTACCATCAAAATCTCAATTAAAATCTAAATCCCAATCTTAAGAGTACCAAAGATGAGGAGAAAAAGGCGCTCAGTAAAAGTCAGTGGCTTAAGTTTATTCACCCCAACACCCCCTTCCCCTCCTCCTAGATTCCTTCCGATAACCATGATGTTCTTAGACCTAGATGTGAAGAATTTTATGCTTTATGTTTCGGTCGATTGTGTGAGAAAAATATTTTTTTTATACCTTTTATTCGTCTCAGGAGCAAGAGATGAGAAAAGAATTTGAGGTCAAAAAGAAATTTGAAATTGATTGAAACTATAGTTTCGATTTGATTTCAATATGATTAAAAGATTTGCTAATTTGTGCTTTTTTCCATACTCTACGGATATACTTACGTACATAGTAGTGTATTTTTTATAAAAATTATCGTATTTTTTATCGTATTAAAAATGTTTAGTGATTTCAAACTTCTTTTGCAACGAGTCTCTGCCAAATGCTGAGTCGCCAAGTATCAAAGTCCACTCAATCGCCTCGCAGACACAGCCCTCGCTCGCCCTCACACAGAACCTGAACGAACGAACGTACGAATAATGGTAATGGGTTCGAAGAAGACCCATCCATAGTAGGTTTATTGCACAATTTATTTGTGCAACCACCTTTGTGTGGCACTTGCAATCTGAGTAGTATCTCTTCTAATTTCTCGGTAACTATTGTGAGGTTCTTGTGTGCGAGTGTTGTAGATACAAAGAAAAACCTGTTGATCAGCTGTTGTTGTTTTCGTCTTTGTTGCTACTAAAAGTTCCAGTTCTGGTCGGTTTTTTTTTTTTTGTTCAATTTTATTTTTGTTCTGGCGAAATGTAAGACCAACAATAATCGTTTTGCTTCTTTTTTCTTATTGTTTGGCTTTACCATCACTTCCTTCTTATTCATTTTTCCTTCTCTTTGGGCTTTCGGTTCTTTTTCTGTCTTCAGTTTCAGCCAAGCAGCTGTTCTTTGACGTTCTGAAGAGCAAGTTTGGAAAAAAGATTATGTTTAGGTACATACTAGACGTACATACGGATGCATACCATACCTACCATCCTTTTCTTTGCTTTTCAACCGTAACTAATTTTGCACTTGTACCATTTTGTATACGAAATATATACATAGGTAATGGTTAGTAAGGTTTTATGACATGTATTCTTATTTTCCCCCTTTTTTTCAACTTAGTTTCTAAAGGTATCAAATTTCTTTATCTTATTTCAGTGTCTTTCTCTGTTAAAGACCTGCCTGATAGATTGTATGCTCAATTTAGTTAATAGTTGCTGTCATGCTGAGATCGATTGGAATTAGTTTCTTAATCTATAATATATATTTTCATATACGATAATAAGATTACTTTATCTCTCGTTTTTTACGTGATAACCAACTGACCTCGGCTTTTCTTATAAAAGACCATTTGAAAAAAGCTTAGGCTCTCTGACTTTATTAATCTGAAAGTTTGTATTTTGTATTAAAATAAAAATTTCGCTACTTTTCATATCGAAATATTACATTTTTTTGTTAATTTGAAATGACACTTCTTGTTGTATAGTGAAAATACGATATATGAGGCCACTAGAGCCTGCTGTTTCGACAAGCAGTTTTAATGTAGTTTAGTTTGTGGATTAATATAGAAGTACAAATCTTTCAACATTTTTTAAAAGTATAAGTATTTACTGGGTGCGCCATCTTTTATGACGGTATGTAAACATTAAATACATTTAACATTTATTAACCTTGATTGCCTTCAGTAAACATGTTTTTTAAAACTTTAAGTCAGTACACCATTTTTTAACCACGAATCGCTTTACACCGAAACAACGCACCGAAATAGTGATGCTCGAAAAAGTGATGGAAAACGCAGCAAAAAGGGTACATTTTACTTTGGCCAATATAAAAAACCAAATTAAATAAAAATACCTATATGGCAATCGGTTGGTTTTTTTTTTTTAAGTTATTCAATATTGACATACCAACATGAAAGATGGCGCACCCTGATTTGAGGTTCAAAGACTTTGTTTGACTGGGTCATTACCATTATGGTAACCTGCTATGTATCGTACATTACCAGAATATCATCATAAATGCACTCATCTTCTGGTTACTCTTCCAGAACACGAAACGGTGACAACATTATTGTTGTTAAATAAAGGGACGTGAAGGAATATATCATATCGTATTTCCGACATCAAATCAGTGGTAGTTAGTTTGTAGAGCTCAAGTTAATAATCATGCCGATTTAGTGGGTTACTTTTCAAAAACCACACAAAACGTGTTTTTCTTTTCATGGATATGATGGGTGTACTACCACGCATATACTACTGTATGTACATGTAGTATATGGTATTGTATCTGCTCTTCACTGATTCGATGTGTGCACACAGAAATCGTATACCAAGCGCTGTCGGTAGAGCAAAGCGACCAAGTCACCGAGCAACCGAACGTTTTTGACCCACTTTGCGCGTCGATAAAGATAGTGTAAATGTGCACACAGCAAAAGCGTGATAATAAGTCAGCTGCAATTTTTTTTTCTGTTGTTTTTGTCACTTGAGTGTGGTTTTTTTTTTGCTTTTCAGTTTTATTGGGTATAACTCTTATGGGTATCATCCAATACCTGAGTACTGAAAGCAATATGCAACACCCACAGCAAGCACAAACAAAAGACATAACCATCCGGCGCCCACGTTTGCTTCGGAACTGCTGAAACTGAACGCCGTCCGATAAGCGCAGTGTGTGGATCAAAGTTCTTTTATGCATTCGAAATGCTTTTGTTCGAGTCATGCTCGCTGCTGTGCTTGCTGGCTTTTACCGCTTGGTTGATTTCTAATCAGCCTTTATGTATTTGTGTGTGTATATTTATTTACATGAATTATGAATATAAATATTTAGGTTTTTATAGCTTTTTTCTCTTCATATATGTAAATTCTATAAATTAACAGCTGTTAGAGCTTTAGCAGCAGCCGGCCGACCGTTGTTTGTTCGTTGTTGAACCATGTCTCTCTGTTGTCACAATGTTACATGCTCTCTGGCAAGCTCTCAGCAGCTCGCTCTACTTACATCCATCCATCTATGGCTTTTAGTTTCTTGTGTTTTCTCGGTTTATTGGTTAAAGATCCAGTTAGCTTGAACTCTGCTTGGCCTTCTTGAAGCTTCGGTAGCTTTCATAATAACAAGTATGCCGTTCTGTATTTATGTATGTATGTGTGTATGTAAAAACATAACGGTACACAGTCATGTAGAACCTCTTGTGTTGCCTTGCCCCCTTTTCTTAATTTTATTTTAATATGTGTCTTCACCTTTTTCACTCTTTATCATCTCACTCGACTCTTAAGCATCTTCGTATTTTTTACAACCCGTTTATAGTTAGTCTTGTGTTCCTCGTTTTTGTCGTCTTCTTGATCTGTCTTGGGTTATACGTATTTTGGTCGCAACATCAGCTGATGTTCCTGATGGTGCTGCTGCTGCAGTTACTTCCGCCCACATTTTTTGTTTTTTAGCGGTTTAAAATCACCGTTTTCTCATGTTGTTATTGTCAAGTCTTTAAAATATTGTATGTAATGAAATGCATACTTATATCGATATATAATACTTTATTTATGGTTTAAGAGACATCAATCATTTTGATTACATCGTCATAGTTTTCAGTTTTTATGTGAAAAAGTGGCACTGATAATGATAGCTTCTGCACATTTTAAGAAGACTCTTTGTACGGTTTTTTTTTTCTCTAAAGTTCTTTAGAAAAGTACAGTGTACAGCTCGTGATGTCAAAAAGTTCGACCCAAGAAAAAGGTGAGCTTCTAGAAAACATGAAAGCAACTTTTAATTTGACAAGTTGAACACTCTACGTTTAAATTACTTTATTGCGTTAGTATTGATATTGTTATTATCTTATTGTGTTTTGAAAATTGTATTGTATTTTATCGTAATCGCAGTTTTCGATTGTATTTTTTTGATTTTATTATTCTTGAAATGTTTAAGAGGTCTTGGTTTTTTTTAAACAACAAAAAGTATAGTCGTATTGTTTTACAGAAATAAAGAATGATTCAATTTTCATATGTACATATTTACGCGCAACTGATATTGATTCTGGATTCTATAGCTTTAATTATGCCCTCTTTTAGTTAATTTAAATTAAGCTTATAAAATATGAATAATATTATACGCTTGAGTGATGCTATTGGCTGTGATAATAATTGCATAGTAAAATATGGCAATAATGGTAAAATAAGTAAAATAAAAAAATGTTTAAAAACAACTATTTATTGTTTAACAAATACGCTGTTATGGGCACAATCATGCAAAATTATAAATCAGAAAATTTACTAACAATTTATCGGTTGAGCAAATTTTCTCAATGGTATATGCATATATTGCACGGTATATATTTTCTTGACCATTTGATTAGGTAATAATTTTGGATTTGATTGACCTAAAACGAATTATTGTAAATCGATCGATTTAGAAGAGTTTTTTACTGATAATAACAGTTATAAACTAAAATCATACGTCGACATTTGTTTGTAACAAATTTAACCCCTTACTTTGTCTTCAGAAAAACATTACAGTCATTTCGTTAATTAATAATACGAATGTAATTTTTTCCTTTGTCATGAGTATACTCGACAATATGCGAAAAATTGCCGAATCGTCATGACGAATAAACTCGACATTAACATTTAAAGGCTTTATAAACATTATTTGAACAATGGCAAAGTTTCAACGATCAAGGTTAAATAGTTATACATAGATTTGACATTGAAATTAACTGGAATAATCATGAAGCAATGTTCAAAATATTATAGTATTTATTTATTCAGGTAAAAGTGGAAAATAAGGTCGGAATGACTCGCAGCATTAATCTTATCCGATCTTTTCTAATCTTCAAAATAGCGTGTCTTCTACGCACTTGAATACAAGTCCATCTTTTAATAGCTTCTTTAAGTATAACTAATTATACCTAATTATATATTTGACTATCCCTTAATTTCGCGCTTACTTGTTTCGACTAACTCGAACTTTCTTAAAATGTTCGAGTATACTTATAATTATTTCATCTTTTGTAAATTCTTCCAGTACTTCTTCTTCTTACATTTTCCCCCCAATTTGTTGGCCTTTTAAATTTGTTTTACCGTTAATTTTATCAACTTTCTTTTTCATATCTAACTTATTAAGACTACGTACATTTTTTTTCTTGGTTTTTTATTACTTATTTCTCTTCTTAATTGTAAAATTTCAAGTTTTGAACTCATAAAACATAAAGGAAAAATACCGTTAGTAGTTATTGTTTTCCTTCGATTGTTGTAACTGATAGTGGTAGCAGTAGTACTCACAATATCTGGCAATTGACTCTTTGTTACACGTACTGAATACACTGACGCCACAAATAGTGGTCAGATTTTATGTTAAAAAAGTGGTACGGGCCAGCAGGCAACCATTATAGCGATAGCGTACTTGCAGAAAGCCTTAGAGAGTAAAAAAAAAGGCAAAAGAAGTCGGTACAAAAAAATCGACTGAGTCTTTTTTGTAAAACGTTAGTAGATAGATAGATAGATTGCTCGAATATTGTTTGTGTAATGCCGAAAGGGTTGGGTAGGGAGGGAGGGAGGGGTGCAAGCTATCGTTAAACAACTGTTATTCAGCAGAGTCAGGCCACTTTGAAGTCAGAAGTTTGATGAAGTTAGTTTAGGCCTCGGCCGCCCGCCCGTCCGTTCACCTTTTCGTTTCACATTCGTACACAAATGATAAGTATTCTGGTACACTCCTCTGGTACTTACACGGATAAAAATTTAACCGGTTAATTTTTTTTTTAAACTTTTAATTGTTAGTTGAATTTTTTTTTGTACAAAAAAATTAGTTCAATTTTTAACTTAAAAACTAGTTAAAAAATCTAATAAACCAAAACATTTAACAAACAATATACAACCAAAGCGCTGTTTTTTACACCACGGATAGTTTGCGCATTAAAAGAAATAATGTAAAAAAACTAAAAAAAAAAAAAATAATAAAATAATAAAACAAAATAATAATAAAAATAATAATAATAATAATAATAATAATATAATAGTGTGGAATTTGCAAAAAAAAAAAAAAATTTCCAAAAAAATTGCAAAACAAAAAAAAAAATTGTCATATCTCATGTCATAATCTCGTTGTCATAAATCAAACATATTTCGTGAAATAATTCGTGGTTTATCAAACTCGAACATCCATCCATTTTTTCAACTTTAAAATCTTAAAACTTAAATTTTTAAACGTTTACCTACATCGAATAACTTGAAGTGAAATGAAACACATTGTCTAAGAGAGACAGACAGTAGATACTTAGTGTCAGTGTCAATAAAAACCCACCAGCAACAACAACAACAAGAACACCATCAGCAACAAAACCGTCGAGTAGCAACCATTACCACCGCAAAAACAACAAAGGCAACTTTTGATCGCGGTTCGTTAAATTTTATGCGGTTGCGGTAATGGTTACTGTTACGGTTACACTTCAAATGTTTTTGTTGGGCTTTTGCGCCACGTTATCACGTATTCGGCCCAGCCTTTTATAGCCAGCAGCCGTATGGCAGATTTTTGTTGATTTTGGTCTATGTAAACGTACGTATAAATAAAGCTTTAATTTACTACTTGAGTGCTACAAGAAGTGTTGCTTTTTTTGGGGCTTGTTTCGTTTTTCGTGTTTATTGTGTTTCTTTATGGTGTTTTTCGATGGTGACTCATGCACCAGCAGAACGCGTTACTGCCGGTTTTCGTGAAGAGATCGTTTCATGGCATTATCATGACATTTTGAAGTTTTTATTTCTACGAAAAGTTGAAAGAGAAAAAGATAATATTTTTTTCAGAGAGTGGCCCATGGAACGGGGAGGGGGGGGGGGGGGTGAATACCTTTTTGTTATGGAATAATACATTATTCTTTTTTCAAATTTCAATTAAGAAACGCTTGGATTTACTTTTCTTTCACGAATTGCTGAAGAAGTCTCCCAAGACGTGCATTAAATATTCTTTATTAAAAGTGATTGTCATGCGTGTAAATATTAGAGTAGATACATATTATATTTGAACTTTTACTGATTCTTATGAAATTGCAATGCGTGATTTTTTTTTATATCGTTGTTCTTTCTTTTCACTCAGACTAAAAATAAAAGAATCTATTCGCGAAAGTGAGTGAGAAAAGAAGTGAGGAAATTGAATTTTAAAATAAAAAGTAAAAAGTGTGTACATACCCTTCTTCTTCTTCTTCTTCTTCTTTCAACCTCAAAGAAGAAGAAGCATTGAAAATAAAAATAACTTGCGTTGCTTGAGTGATTATTGCCTTTTCCAGTCTAACACCTCGAAGAAGTGAAATTTCGCCGGCCAACAAAATAGTGCACACTTTTTTTTCCTTTTTTCCTTTTTTTTCGTTGAAGTAAATGGATACATTTCTGCCGCCAAAGCCTGTCTGCCGGTCGGTCTGTCTGTCTGTCTGTCTATCCATTCATTTGTCCATTCGTTTGTTCGTTTTGTAGGCACAAAAAGCATCATTAGCAGCGCTGCGAGTTGATTTTTAACGCACCAACCATACGTTGACGATGCACACTATATAACGGGTGCGCCATCCTTTATGTCGGTATGTAAATATTGAATAACTTTAACATTTATCAACCGATTGACTTGAATAAACATATTTTTAAAACGTTTTTGAAACAATTGAGTACCTTTTTTAACCACGAATCGCTTTACACCGAAACAACGCGCCGAAATAGTGATGCTCGAAAATGTAATGGAAAACGCAGCAAAAAGGGCACATTTTGCTTTGGCCAATACAGGCGGCCACTTGATGGATGTTGGATTCAAAAACTAGTCCAAATAAATTGTAAAAGAGCATATTAAATAAAAATACCTTATATATGGCAATCGGTTGTTTATATTTTTAAAGTTATTCAATATTCACATAACGACATAAAAGATGGCACACCCTGTACAAACAGATATGCACATGTACCTTATCGTTATACGTATATACATACGTACTCGTAATATATACGTATACGTTACGAGTACGTATGTAAGTAAAAGTAAAAAATTTGTTCAAAACGAACGAAACCAAAAAACAGAAATAGCTTTGACTATTATCAAAAAAAATAGCAGTCACCCATTATTCCTTTAGTTAGTTTGCTGCTGCTGCTATTATAAAATTGTCTGCGTATGTGTGTGTTTGCACTTTATAAGGCCACAATTTCTTTTATGGTTTCAAGATGGACATCGTTTTTAGAAAGTTGTCATAAAATCCAAACCGTCGTTTTTACTTCTTCACTTTTACTCGCACAAACTCGACCCATTGTTGCTCCGATCATGAGAAATCTTGTGTGGGCGGCGGCGGCGGCGGCTAGGCCTGCTCTGTCTGTACTACTGACTTTCTCTCCTTTATGCTTTCTTTCTTTCTTTCTTTCTTTCATCCACGAAAAGTTGCCGCCACAATGTTTTTTCTCTCTTCTCCTTCGATTAAAATGTGTTAAGCTTTTTGTTAACTTCTTGACTCTTAATCTCAAGTCTTTATCCAAAATTTAATCAACTTCTTTGTGTCCGCACAATTTCAACTAAGTACTCACACTAGTTGTTGTAGTTGTTGTTGTTTTCGTTATTATTGTTAATGTCGTGGGTGAGTTTGGTTGAAGAAGTTGGTAAACAGTGTTTTTTTTTTTTCAAAAAAATTGGTTTCTTATTGTCTTTGAAGAAAAAAAAAAATGGGTCAACAATTTTTTGATTTTTATCTATTTTGTTTTAATGTTTGTTGTGGATGTTGAAAGTTTTCGCATAAACTGGTTTTTCGTGAGTATTGTTAGTGTAATTGTTACTGTTAGTGTTACTATTCGCATTCTCGTTAGTCACTTTAATCCTGTATCTCTCTTGGTATAAAGACTTTTTTCAATATTCGTTAAATGTGTTCTTCTAAATGCTACACTGAGGGGAAAATATGTATTTTGAAATTCTATAGAATTCTCTTTTTTAAAAAGTTAACGAAAAATGACAACAGTTAACGAAAAGTCAAGGTAAAAGCTTGGCCAGCTTTTAATTATTAAATCTTCTTTATCTTTAAGAAAACTTAACACAGAAAATAACACGCTTATTCACCAGCTCACCGAGTCACTCGTCGTCGTCGTCGTCGTCTCTGAAAAGTCACTTTTTGTCAGACGTCGCGACGCACTCACAAGCTTTCTTGTTCTAAAAGTGATTGGGGTTAAATTACGCTTACATCAGTTGCAATGTGCTCAGGAGGTTTGTGTACTAGATAAAATTGTCAGTGCTAGTAGTACGTACATTGCAGTGGAAAAACTAGTTGTCTCTGAGGTGACTAAAAGCTATTCACAAGTACGACAGTAGACGTCAAAACGTGCATTTTAAGACGACAGCAATTTAGGTGTTGTCTCGTGCTAAAAAGACAGCGTCGTGCTTGTGAATAGCAAAAGACAACGACGACGATTAAAAGTGAGCTTGTGAATAAGCGTGTAAATAGATTTCTAATTATTACTTAAATCTTATAGAAACCTTAAATAATATGTTGAAACTCTTATTTAAATACATATAATACAGTAAATATGTCATATATGAAAGACTGTTTATATCGGTTTATCTTGAACGTTTTTTTTCATTGAATTTATTTTAATTTTTATTTCGTATTCCATTCATTTTGAACAATTTGAACTTTTTTCAAACAATTTCGTTAAACTCATTAACTTTAAAATTTTTGATTTTATTACATTATTTTCTTTATTCATCAGAAGCTAATAAAATTTCATAAATTTTTAATAACATTAAAACAATCAGAAATAATAAAAAACCTATTAATTTTAAGTAATAAAATTTTTAAATATTTTGCAAAAATTGATTAACCTTGGTTTTTATTTTTTATGCGCTACAAGTTTTCGAACTGCATTCGCTCCATTCGTTCGGTCCACTTTGTAACCGAAGTGGTGTTTTTTGCTAAAATATAATCACTTTAATAATAATAAACTTAATAAAATTTATTGCAATAACCGGTAGAGCAGCAAATTTCAACAAAAACAACCACAAACAAACAATGCACAAACAAAAAAAAAATTAGTGGATTTTTAAATGTATCGAATAAACCTCGAATGAGAGCTAACGTACGATATATCGGGTCCTTCAACAAGAGGTGTCTTTTTAAATCAACAAAAAAACGCAATATTTGTGGGGAAAAGTTTCAATTTGTTTATTGTAAGCCAAAGTATACACTCTGAGATTATCTGAGAATATTTGCTAAACAAACGTCCGCCTCGACTTCTCTTACAAATGTTTATTCTCTTGGCACATGTTTGATGATTAATTGATTGCAAATCGTCAATATTTATATCACATTTTATTAATAACGTCAAACAGTTTTAATTGCGACGACTTTCGAAGAATTTCGTGAAAATATATAAATCTCAATGAATGTTTCTCTTTATATTATCTTCATTCTATGATTTTTATTATTCAATTCAGTGTTAAACAATGCAATGTTGTTGATGTTTAAATGAAGGAAATAAGTCTGAAGGAACAAGTCTTTATCTCGATGATATTAATTATGGCAAAGCGAAGGCTAATAAATCAATAGTATTCTCATTAATATTATTTCAATAAGTTTTTATTCTTTTTTTTTATTCTTTATTTATTCTTTATTGTAATATAAAAAATTTATCTTAATATTAAAAATTGCAAAAAACTTCACGACGATCATCATTATCGATGACTTCATTTAAGTGTTTCTCTATTAGGTTTTTTGCTTCAGTAGTTAGTCGTTTATTGTTTAAATTTATTGACAATCTATTGATCATTGCTGTCAATTAATTTATAGCTTGTAAATTAATGCACTTAATTTTGTTAATAGTTATTCTCTTTTTTTTCTCTCATTACCTTGAGCCTCGTCTATGGAAATATGTACATATTTGCCAAATGTTGGTGCGTGTGTGTGTGTTGACTTCAAAACTTGTTCGTTAAAGTCATTAATAAAAGCGGCATAAATAAAAACAATTTTAATATTTTTATTTTTGTCATGATTTTGCTTGATCATCATCTTCTCTTATTTTTATTTATAATCGCGTTTTAAAAATTGTTGCGATTACAATTATATATTAATTATAATTATAATTAATGCGTATTTATTATAACGAATTATGTTTAAACTTCCGCCTACATTTTTTTTTTATAATTTTATTTTTTATGTAATTTTATATTTTTTTATATATATATTTTTTTAATTTCTGGTGTAACGAACGTTCCCAAAGAATGAGGTTCGAGCAGAGATTGAGATTGGCAGATGTTTGAATATACAATATTCGTTTATTTCATTAAGATTCGTAACGCTTTATCGACCCCCGAAGTAGTTCTATGCACCACAATTTTTCTCCCTCATTTTCTATTGTTCCATTTGAATTATTATAAAGTCTAAAGTTTAAAAGGTCTCATCCACCCTTTAATGGGAAATTCTTCGTATCTAATATTTATAAACTTTTTTGTTTCAATTTCTATTACAAAAATCTTATATTGTACATACTCTACACGATCATTTATTTTCTCAAACATTTTCTGGGGTCAATGAATGAACGAGTCTAGAACGTACATATTCTCTTCCACGCAAGAGGAATTACCTCATTTCCAACGCCTTCACTTTCGCATTCAGTACATGTTATCACTTTACTCGAGTGCATTCGTTTGTTTGCATTTAATTGCTTCGCCTCGTAGTACGAGTATACTACTTTTGTATAGCGTTGTATGCAATAAAACAATCAACAACTTACAAAAAATTCTACTCGTCTCGAACGGAGACAAGACAAAAAAGCAGCAAAAAAACAAAAAAAAGAAAATGCGTACCATCCATAAGACAAATGTCGTAGTAGCCTTCGAATGTGCCTACGAATAGGAGATTTTCGTATGGGAAGGAAGATAGATCATTTGTATCTACTTATAATTATTATACTCGTGCTGTATTCTTCGGATTCTATACGATAAGTAAGTTTTATAGGTTTTTATAAACACGCAATTCTTCTCAAAAGAGCTTCGTTATTATTCAACAACACTGCAAATATATCAATAACGTCACAAAATCTCCTCTTATATATACATATATTATATATGTACAATATAATAAGTGTATATTTGTGTCATAACCAATTGTTAGTTATCTTCAATAACAATTAATTAATACTAATCTATCATAATTATCGTCAGTATAGTTTTCAAACCAAATCCAAACAATTAAAACAAAACCAAGCCATCCAGCTGTTTTTTAGAAATCTCTCTCCTGCTTTGTTGCCTTTTTTGCCTACCTCTGTCTCTCTGCAATAGATTTCTCTTCTCTGCTCTGCTCTCTCACTCTTTGTTTCTCTTTGTAACTCCTCTCCTGCCCTATGAAATATAAACGTTTGTTTACTTTTTTCACATGCGATCTCACGCATTCTCTCTTTTTCGCTCTCTCTCACTCTTTCTCTCTTTCTCGCTTGACTTTTAGTAGCTGCCCCTACAGACGGCACCATCCGCCGATAACTTCTTTATTTCTTTAGTAGTAAACAAGCAACGAACGCGAACGCCGTGCCGCGATTCTTTTCTCGTACAAAACTTTAGCGAGGTAAAGGCAAAACGTCGACGCTTTTGCTGCTTAACAAAACAAAAGCAACAACAACAGCAATAGAATTGCTTACCAATTGTTTTCTTTTGGACCAATTCTTTTTTTTATTTGTTTTCGATTGAGTTGGTGATGATTGTTGATAAATACATATTCCTTTTTTTGGCAATTGAAATGTTGATTTTCTTTGTTTTAATTTATAGTTATATGTATTTTTTTCTTTTTATGCTTAACACTGAAAAAAGTGCTATATTATAATGTGACGTAACGCCAGCCAACGTAATGTAACGTAACGTCAATGTTGCGCGCACTCAGCATTAAAAATAAATTTCATGATCATCACGTTCATGATCTACGTACAAAGAATTAAAAAAAAAAAAATTGTATACGAATGAAAAAAAAATTACATTATGGCAGGCACAAACAACAACAGAAGTAATGTGTTTGTGCGCATGTGTGTGTGTCTGTGTGTGTGTTTTTCAATGTCCTCGATCATTTGACGTTGTCTTATTTAAAATTTGCTTACGAATATCATAAAAAAAATGTTAACACTAAAGTAAATAATAAACAAAACACTCGCAGTTGTTGTGACTTTTTTCATGGTTCCTTTTTGTACGTGTACTTTTTGTTGTTGTTGTTTATGGCACTTAAATATTAACATTACCATTACTCGCTTCCATTACTTAAGATTTTGTAAAATACGCGTTAGTGTTATTTATATCTATAATAATTTTTTTTTACATAATATTTACGAGTATTTTCCATCAAAAAAAGATTGTGCACAAAGATTTGGGACAGCTTCGTATTTGAAAAAAATAATATATAGGTAGACACGAAAAAAATTGCCCAAGAATTTTTCCATTATATAATAATTTAGCCATTTTCAGATACGGCACCATCGTTATTAACCGTATAAAACGGTTTAAGTGTAAAAAAATATGTACTGTTTGTATTTTTTGTAAGTGTGTTCTCATGTTCTCATTTGCCAACAAACTTTTGCTAAGTAGCGTTTTCCGCCAGGGTTGGATGATCGAAAACGACACTGCCATCTTCAGTGTCTTCAGGGCACATTGCCGAAACCGGTTTGTCTTCAAACCAAACTTAGCAAGGAATGATAGAAATTCGTTCCAAAACCCATCATTAAAACTTTATACACCTAATCCTGTTTTTACACGTTCTTTTTTTACACGTTTATAAAATAATACGGTCGAAATAAATAACACAGGTTTTTTTTCTTTTTACACGGACAACAAAATTCTAATCTGAATTATTTTGAATTACCTGAATTTACCTGTTCCTTGATTTTGTTTTCTTTAAGATGAACCGAACCGTTTATTTTGAAAGTGCTTAAGTCCGTTCATGTTGAAATCGAGATATCTGGGTCTTTTTGTACGCGATATTCCCTGGAACGTATATACATATGTACCGTGCAAAAACAGGATTAGGTGTAATTTTATAATGCTATTAAAAAAAAAAAAAACTTCATAGATCATCACTAATCGCTTTAAGATTTCACGTGTAAGAACTAAACGTTTAACCTACATTTTTTTAATTGATAAGAATGATGAATTATCTACAATTATCTACATATAGTTATTATCATATCATATCGTATATCCAGGAACTTTCTTTTTAATTGCCAACAATTTACAGACATATTTAATTATTATCTTTTAATGCAAAACTATTATTGAAAACATTAAGCACGATTTGAAAAAAAAATATTCATTGTCAGTACTTGTATTTTGATAAAATTACTGTTGTTGTTGTTGTTGTACCCAATAAACTATTTCCGGTTTAATATTTTCTCAATTATAACTTATCTCTTCTTCCAACACAATTCATGTGTTTTAAAGTTCGAATTTGATGCTATCAACTTGTTGTTGTTGTTGTTGTATGCAAAACCAATATCTTGTTTTGCTTATTAATTTTGATAGAATATTTTTTTGTACAATATTTATTTCTTTCTACCATATTAACTATAGAAAGAGACAATGCTATAGCGTCTAGTTCTCAAACTTCGAAACAGGGTTGAAAACTGCTAAAACCATAACCTAATTTTGGTTTTGCGCTAAACTCACAACAACAATTTCAACGAAGATTTTCTAGTTTTGTAATGGTTTTAGCTGCGAAAACCAGTTTTTCGCTAAACCGAAGCAAAACCGCTTTATGGAAACATCAGATAAGGATTGCCGTTAGCAAAAGATCTATCTATAGTTAATGTTGTTCGCAAAATCGTTTGAGCGATCGATAGTAGTAAGTCTTACTGTATGAAAAAAATCGATTACCAATGAATTGATAACCAATCTGGTCTACTGAAAATCAATTGACGTTAAATCGAATTGATGAAAAATTAATCTAAAGATCGATCTTTTCATCGATTAAGCGATTTGTTCAGTAAAAGATGATGTTGTCGGTGATCGATGTTATCGGAGAATGGTCAATTCGTTGGATGGTTGTTTTGTTCAACAGAAATACGTTTTCAGCACAAAAACTCTTTGCAAAAAACGTACTAGCTCTGCAAAAGATTTAATGGTAGGAAAAATCTATCGATCGCAAAAGATATATTTATAAAAAAAAAAAAAAATTCTTAAGATCGATTTAAATACTTATCAAAAAAGTCGTTATTTTGAAGAAAAACAAAACCGCTTCGTCTATGGTCTTCACCGCCACCGCCGTCACAAGTTCTCCTCCAGCCCTCAAATGCGACTGTCAGATTTCCTTGAAAATTGAGTTCTTGCTAAATTCACGTACTACGAATAATATATATCATAAGATAATTTCTAAAAATTTTCAAGGCCAATAACGTACCATACCGCACAAGACATTGCCTTGTTCTTATTCTTCTTTTTCGCTTGACTGGTTCGCTGTTTTTAAATTCTCATTTTTTATAAAAAAAAAATAATAACTTCTCTCTTATCATCTCTTCTCTTCACCTTTGTTCCTCTTCTGCACCGTATTTAACGGCTAACAATTCAGGTGGTGTTGGCGGTGTTTATGACTAGCCTCCCTTTACCGATCGCTCTACTGCGGAATCGTTCAGCGGACTGCTTTATTTTTATATAATTAATATTTGTATGTGTGTGTGTGTGTTGTGTATTAGAGTATGTATTTAATTTTTTTATATGAGAAAATTCATTTTAAAAAAAGTTGTATTGTTTTGTGTTTTTTTTTTTTGCAAATTTCTTCCCATTATTTTCTCTTTCTCTTGTTTTCAAATTGTATAATTTTCTTATTTCTCTTTTATTCTACTCTTTATTTTTGTGTGTTTCTTCGCATCATCAGCGTCTTTCTGATGCTTTTTTATTATTATTATTTGATTCTTAAGCTGTTGTTTGTTTGGTTTGATTGTTTTTATTGTCTGTGCCGATTATTTTTGTTGTCGTTGTCGTCGTCTTGTTGTTGTTTTTGTCACATGTTGGCGCTGATAATACGTCTGTCGTTGTTGTTTATCTTTACGACTCAGAGTTTTGGAAACTACGGGCCGTCAATACGTAACGTTATTGGTCCCGTCAATTGCTTGCGTCAACACGCAATAAGAAAATATAACCAAAATTATACATTTCATTGACTATTCTTGAATAGCAACAACTTTATGTAATGTACGGATTCATTAACTTTATTTTAAAAGTTATTTTTTGGCACTTTTGTGACATTAATTCAAGCATAGTTTATTAAGTTACGCTGAATGTTATTAAACTGGCGTTGCCGGCAGCGGCTCACGAAGTGCAGTTTGGAGACAACTGTTTGGAGACTTTCAGTAATTAAAACTTGTTTTGACTGCGACCGCAGACCGACCGACCTGCTGATTGAAGCTGAAGCTGACACTCATGATGATTGTTGTTTTGGTTTTTGTTGTAGGTTTTTGTGTTTCTCTTAATCGAAATAAGTCACACGAAATTTGTAAAATGTTGTTTAAAGAAATATTAATTTTTATTGTTATTGTCTGCTAAAATTTCTTATTATTGTCGTCGTCTCTTGTTTATTGAATTTCATTTTACTTATCGGCAAACTCATTCTCGTGACATCGTGATTATTTCTTTTGTAGGTATTAATTTTTTTGTTTTTTCGTTTTGTGAAATTTCTGCTTTTTATTTTTTTTTATTTTCTCCAATTTCACTGCTCTTTATCTTAATTTATTTCCTTGAAAAAAATTCCTCTTCAAACCTGCATGCAATCAGCTTATTTGTGATACACAGAAGAGTGTGTGTTTTTTTTGAAGGCGACGGGCTTAAAATTGCAATCAAATTCATGGCAATAAAACATACAAAAATTAACCCAAAAAGAAATTGCTTATTTCTTGCTCGGTGTATAATTTTCGGAACAAAATAAATTGCGAGACCGCAACATTGTTACGGTGTAAGCTTTTCCATCCATTTCCATGAAATTTACATCCAAATTGAATACAAATCAGCTGTCACCTGTCAGCTGTCAAATGGAAGTGAGTTCGAGTGTTGCCAACTCGTAAGAAACACTTATCTTGTCGTGAATGGCTAAAGGGCGAAGGGTTAGGGAATTTATTTTCAGAAAATCTGATAAATAAATCTTTGTTTTTAAATAGTTAAATATATAAGAATGTGAAAATATAAAAGGAGTAATAATTTTTCTTTCTTTTTACCAGATACGGCTGCTATGGATCCTATTTTCTACTCCCCTTCAAACGGAATTCCTTCGGAAAGTAAACTTGCAACTTACATGGTAAGCACTTCTGTATACAATGTATTGGGTAAACGCTTCTAGTTTGGCTTAAAAAAATCAAGGAAAATCACTTTTAAGAAAGTGTTAAAACTGCGTTAACTGCTAAAGTTAAACAGTTTTAAAAACTAAAAATGTCTTCTTATTTATAATTAGTAGGTTGCTTACTTACTTAATAAATTAATATAATTAAAAATTAATTAATGTACATTAGTACACATTAAAAATGAAGCGCTTAAAAATATTGATACAAAATCTGTAAAATTGATATAAATATTGGTTCCATTTTTGAATACATAAACCATCTATGCCATGAATATTATAAAAGTTCTTTGCTATGTTTTTCAATCAAAAAAAAACTCTATAGCGATATTATTATTATTAAGTGCGTTATCAATAATTCGCCGATTTTTAGCCGGCACTTAAAATTCAATTTCCGTTTTGTTCCATCGTACTTTGTTCCTTCATTTTATAACTCTGACACACCGACTGACCCTTAATTGTCGTTTATAATCGTAGTACTCATACGTAATACTCATACACTTTATGAGCTTTTAAATATCTGTATAATTAATGCACTGCTGCTATGTTTATGCACTGCTAATCGTGTGTGCATAAACGAGACGGCAATAGCTACTAATTTAGAATTTCATTAAATATTAATATATTATTTTATATACACATATTAAAATATTAGAATTTGATTTTAATCAATAGAGAAAATGAATGATTTGATTCTTTTTCTTTTATATTTATTTTTAATTCATTCGACCGCGCCGCGCCGCCTTTATTTTCTCTTTGGCTCAAAATTTTAATTTCTTTCAGGCTGCGATCCCAAACAAACGACTTGATTTTAATTTTGATTGTTTATTTTTTTATTTCTATTTTTGTGTATTTGTTGTTATTGATTTAATTTGTTGCAAAAAAACTATTCCATCGTGTTTTGCCGGTTTTTTACTGTCTGCCGTTTTCAATTTAACCAAACAAAAAAAAAAAACAATGAACGAACGAACGCTTTTGTGGGTGGATGTGATCAATTGATGCGATCGTTCGAACGGAGGTGTTTATGTGTGTGTGTATGTGTCGTATCAGCTGATGTACAAGAGAAAAGAGGGACAGAGAGAGAGCAAAAAATAGACCTTTTTATTGAGTAAAAGTTAAATAAAATTGTGAAAATTTAAGAAATCCGTTATACATACTTTCTATATTATAATGCCTACTAGAACGTCTACTACAACGTCTAATACCACGTAACAAATCATACTATTCATTTTAAATGTTAAAAATCAGTTTCCTTAAAATGATGATAATTTTTGGTATTATTTTTCCTTCATATTTAAGAAACGCTTTTATTTTTGTAAAACAAAAAACCTAAAAATTCTAAATGATTTTCTTATCAAATTTTCAAATAAACTTCATTGTTTTACAGTCGTTTAAATTAATTACGATTAATTCGTTAAAACGCTTCATTTTGAAACTTTCGCTAATTAAAATAAATTTCAATTAAATCCTCATTTACTTTAATTTCGTGGTTAAAAACAATTCATTTAATTCATTGGTTAAAATCAATTTAATTATTTGTTAATAAAGATTCAATTCGATTACTTTCTATATATTTATTCGTTCATCATTAATAATGATTCGTATCGATTAGTTTATTCATTTGATTCATTCGTTAATAACAGTTCATTCCGAAACACTCGTCAATAATAACAATAATAGTCCCTTGCAATTCATTAATTCATCATTATTATTCATGATTTCTACAATAATATTCATTATTCATTCATTAATAATTATTAATAATTCATACATTATTTTTCTTCTTCATTTCGCGTCATTCATTCATTGATTTCTATTCATTCGCTAATAACGATTCATTTGTTAAAACAATTATGATTCATGCCATGCGTTGATAAATATTATGTACCTGTATTAATATTATGGATTAACTGTAATTCATTCGTAAATAGCGATTCTTTTTGAATAATTTGTAAATAATGATTACTTTTCATTTATTCAATTCATTCAAGGATAATGGTTCGTTCATTTCGAAACTTTCGTAAATTGATGATTCCTTTAGATTTTTTTTTAATCAATAATAATGATTCATTTAATCGCTTATTTTAATTCATTTAGTCGTTCATTTTGATTAATTTAATCAATACTAACTCATATACATACCGTGATAAAAAAAACCTTCATGATTTGGTGGACTCTGGCCGACAGAGGTAGCGCGAGAAGTTATTCTGCTTTTATACAGTCGTTTGCAAATTTGAAAGATTTATTTTCGGTGAGTGTAATTGAGTGATCGGTTGAGGTTCTGCTGAAGTTGTATCCATTCCATTTGATTGTTTATACAGAACCCTGGTATACCTATTAATATACATATACATACATACTTACATGTATGTACTCGTATTTACATACTCAGTCAACAACGCATTATTGTATATCATCGACATAAATGCATTAATTTACTGCACATTCGATAATTATTTCTACAAAATTTATTAAACGTGGATGAACTTCTTTTTTGATATTTTTGTGTCGTATAACGTACTTAGTACATATTTAAATTAAACTTTTTCGTTGCTGTTGTTGTTGTTGTTTTTTGTTGTTGTTTCTTACGTTTACTAAAGGCTTTTGTTGGAATTTTATTTATATTTTATTCAAATATTTAATTTTTTCTCTTCTCTTTGTTTTTATTGAAAAAATAGCTTTGTAAGTAAATCGATTCCAAGAATAAATTAAATTATTACTTATTCGTTGTTTTTTTGTGTGTTTTTGCTTTATATAACAATGTTTATATTAGTTTTTATGAGATTTTATAAGTTCTCTATAAATAAAAGAGAGGGCAAACGTTTAAGTTTTACAATAAGCTACAGTTCTTTCGTAATAATATTAGCGCAAAACGATTTGCCAAACAAAAAATTAAGGAAAGTTTCAAAATATTCAAAAGAACTGTTTGATTGCTTGAAAAGGTTTAAGGTAAAAATTAATTCTACCCCATTTCCAAGTGTAAATGAGAATACGTCAATTGAAAATGAGATTTTCGATATGAAAATGAGAATAGGTCAATTGAAAATGAGATTCCGCATATGGAAATGAGAATAGAACAAATATACATAAGGAAAGATCAAGTGGAAACGAAAATAGAACAAATGTAAACAAGATTTTCTATATGAAAATGTAATAATTTGTATCAGAGTGCGGAATGGCTCATGAGGGAGCGGCTCGTTTCGTCTCACGCTCGCTCGTGAGCGAGCCAAGCACTTCCAAATGGCTCACGAGCGTGAGCTGTTGGCTCATGAGCGGCTTAGCTCTCTGATTTTTATACTTACATCATTCTCGAGATCTACGATATTGTAAGACATTTAGCATTTTTATCTTTTATCCATTTTGTATGATATTATAATTGATATTCAGATTCAGGCAATAAATAATCTCTTTGCTGTCTTACAATTTTAAACGTTAGAGTCGACAAAATGTTGCCACGCCTACTTACGGCCTTAGCTCGGGTTTCTCACTACTTTCAATGGACTCGCCTCTATCGATTAAAAAAACTCAGGTAAGCGAAATAAACAACTAACTGTCAAGGACTGAAAGAATACCGATGGCATTTCAAAAATCTTTCTCTCTCTCTCTCTCTCTCTTTGTTTTTCCTATATATCACTTCGCCGGCAGGTGACACCGCAATCGCCAGAATTCATTCCAACACGCATGAACTCATCGCCCAACTTCTACGCACCGTATCATCAACAGCAGTCCATGCTGAGCAATGGCAGCAATCATGTTAACGGCGGCAGCAGCGCGATAACACCCGCTTCCTCGAAACCTCCGAGCGGCACTCCTGCCTCCATCCTTGGCCAGCAGAAGGTCAACGCAGCCGCGGCAGCGGCCCAACAAAAGCTACAACAATTACAATCTCATCATCAGCATCCGACGCATCCGCACCAGCCGCATCAACATCAGCATCAACACCAGCACCAAGCGGCGCCACCACCGCCCCAGCAACAACAACAACACCAACAACACCAGCAGCAGCCGCAACACCCAGCGGCCAATGGTACAATTGCGCTCGCTGCGCCCGCCACCAATCAAACATCTTACGTCGGCATGACGACCACTCCGCTCAAGGCGCGCGCCAATCAACTGCGCAACGACTCACCACCTTCCAGCATCGTTGTGGACAAGTCGCCGCAACGTCGCACTCCGCATGCCTCGCCCATTCCAGCCACACTCCCGGCCAACGTGCTCCAGGTAAGTGACAGCCACCGGCGACGCCGACGCCGACGCCAACAGCGCCACTTGGCCCTCTTTATTTATCGCATCGCTTGCAGGAGAACGTTGGCGGCACCGTCTACTTCTACCCGACTGCCAATCACTCCGCGAACGCCAACAGCAGCGGCTCGGTCAGTTCCGTCGTCGTCGATCCCGCCATCGCCCACCGCTCACAGACGTCCGGCGTGGCACCCATCACGCCCGCCCAGCCGGCGCACATCTACACGGGCCACGTGTATCCGGGGCCGGCGTCCAACGTCATCTCCATGCAGCCCAAAACGCAGCTGGAGACGGCCTTCTTCATGCCGAACGAAATGCGCGCCGACATACTTGCCCGCAACGAGATCTCGAACCTGATGTTGGACTCGTCGGAGTGCCCCCCGCACGCCGGCCTGCCGCTCGACGTGGACAACTATCACACCCTGTACCCGTTGGAGCCCGTGCAGCCCTTGCATCCGAAGATGACGCTGCCGTCGTCCACGTACAAAGCGACCCACACCACGACAGGCATCAAGTACTGCCTGCGGCGATTGCATGGTAGGTGTCGATCAGAACCACACAAGTGTCGCTAGACCTGATAACCGTCGTATTTTTTGCCAATGGCAGGATTCCGTCTGCAGTCGACCAAGTGCATGGCAGTCGTTGATGTGTGGAAGAAAATGGCGCACTCGAATGTCGTGCAACTGCGCGAAATCTTCACGACAAAAGCATTTGGTGATCATTGTAAGCTCACTTTGCGCATAAAATATCGCCTCACAATAACGATTTCACTTTACTCCTTCCGCCACAGCATTAGTATTAGTCTACGACTATCATCCTGGCTCGCAGACGTTGCTCACAAAGTACTTCACACCGGCCGCCAGCGACAACAACGGCTATAGCGATCCATTCCAAGGCGATGCCCGTCCCTTCAGGTGAGTTTGTTTGTCGATTTGCCATAAGTTTCCACGATTTTCTTACTTTGCCGCTCGGCTCGCGAAGCCACAAGAGCAATTTACAAAGAAATCTCAACGGACCGTTGCTGCCGGAGGCCACCATTTGGGCCATCATCATGCAACTCACGGCTGGACTGCGTGCAATACACCAAGCCGGTCTAGCATGCAAGTGAGTCTCGTTGTCTTCTTCGGAGAAGCGATTTTTGCTAACGTTAGAATTCTTCCGCCGTCTTCATAGAGTCCTGGATCCTACAAAGATCATAGTGACAGGTAAGCGTGTGCGTTTCAGCTTTTGCGGCACAAGCGACATCGTGCAGTTCGATCCGAACTTGGCCAATCCTTTGGCCTTGGTGAGCATACATCAACAGGTGAATTTATTTGCTTGATAAATCAATAGTAGCAAAACTGTACGATAATACTCTATTGCTAATACATACTTAATGGACGCCGCTCTTTTCTGCAGGAGGATTTAACGGCCCTCGGACGACTCGTATTGGCTTTGTCTTGCCGCAGCTTGCAGTCGGTGCAGAGAGAAAACGTCCAGACTAGCATTGAACTGGTTTCACGGCATTACTCATCCGATTTGAGAAATTTTATAGTGTAAGTGTTCCACCGGTCATGTGCCATCAAAACCACCACAAACCGACCGAATTCTAACCATGTGTGGCGCCATCACATTGCAGTTACTTATTCACAACCACACAACGACGTTCGGTGACTGATCTGATGCCCATGATCGGTGCTCGATTCTATACCCAGCTGGATGCTCTACAGAGCCAGTGCGACATGCAAGAGGACGAACTCTCCAAGGAGATGGAAAACGGACGTCTCTATAGAATTTTGGTAAAATTGAACTGCATTAACGAGAGACCAGAGTGAGTACCGTGGCTTATGGTCACCGCTGCTTTGGAGCAAATGAAAAAAGTGCTTTTTATTCCTCCGAACAGCTTCAATTTGGACTGCACGTGGTCGGAAACGGGGGATCGATACATGCTGAAATTGTTCCGCGATTACTTGTTCCATTCCGTCTCCGAAGACGGTCGACCATGGTTGGACCACGCACACATTGTGCAGTGCTTGAATAAGTTGGATGCCGGTTCATTGGAGCGTGTAAGATTTCCTAGAGAAAAAGAATTTTCATTGTAGGCGTCCATTGAATTTGTTGGGGGCGGTCGATTGATTTCTTTTGACAATGGTTTTGTGTAACTCTAAGAACGATAACTCGCTTTTCTGGTATCGACGATACTAATACGAAATACGACAATACTATATTTTTAACAAATTTCGGCGAAACTTGACTTTTCGTGACTTTTTTCCTCGAAGTTTCAAATGGCTCTTGGCTATGGTGTTTCCATAAGCGGCTTTGCTTCGGTTTAGCGCAAAACTCGTTTTCGCAGCGAAAACCATTATAAAACCAGAAAACCTCAATTGAGATTGCTTTTGTCAGCTTAGCGCAAAACCAAAATGATTTCTGGTTTTAGCAGTTTTCCACCCTGTTTCGAATTTCGAAATACCACACACCATTGCCTTGTCTCTTTCTACAGTTAATATGTTAGAAATATTGTACATAAAAATATTTTATCTTGATGAGCGACACTCTGTGTATCATAATATTTCCGGTTATTTCAGTGTTAAAAAAATCGTGGTTATTCTCTTTGAAAATTGAAAATTTGCCAGACCATCACTAACTGCTTTATGTTTTACAATGATAGAAATGATGATGATGATGATGATGATCTTCTTTGTGTGCCGTAGGTGCAACTAATGTCGCGTGACGAACAGTCGGTCCTAATTGTTACATACTGTGAGCTCAAACAATGTTTGGAAAATGCATTTTCCGAGCTGCTGGCCAATGCTGCCACACAATAAATATATGCTTCTTCTACACCTTGGACGACCATGGACGACTTGAAAACAAAGAACCAGAAACGATCTGCCCTGAAGAAGACGAATGCGAAAGAAGAGATAGGTCAACAATAGCGACATCGACATCAACATCAGCAGCGCCAGAACAGCAACAGCAACAACAACAACACTTATTTTAAAGTTAAATGAATTCGAAATGAAAAAGCAAAAAAGAAATAGTAAAAATAATTTATTGTTAAGCTAAAGAGATTTGATTGATGTTGTTGAAACGTAAAAATCCCAAGAAATTAACAATTTGCCACACCCTCACACACAAACACCATCACACAAACACTGCAACAAAATGTTGAAATGTCATACAAAAGACAAGAAAATTACAATCTCTCCACAAAATTTATTATTATAAAAGAAGGAATAAGAGAGACTAAAAACTTTTTGGAACACAACACAAAAAAATTGTTATACGAAAAAAATCTATTTTTACAAAAAAAAACAACAAACACAAAAAAATATTTATGCTTGTGTAAAAACAAAGGAAAAACAAAGAGGAAAGAAACGAACAACAAAATTAAACCAATTCCTTTCCAAGACTAAAAGCAAAAATCATTACAAAAAGAAAAACATAAAGAAGAAATCAAATGCAGGCGCGAGGCGATTTTTATCACCACAAGAAACCGAGGAACCATACAACAAATGTTGATCCTGTTTTTGTTTCCATTTTGTTGTTGAAATTTTTAACGGCTGCAGCAGCAAAATAAACGGTTTGCTGCAGGAAAGACTGCGAAACGAACGAACGAAGGGTAGAGTTTGGCGTAGGGATGGATGGATGGAGGGGGGCGTTGGGGAGGAGGGGTTATTGTTAAATTATTTTTACACATTTTAAAAGGGGAACACTTGACGTCAGGTCGTTTTATAAACTCTATAACTAAATTTTAAAGCATCTCCTACAAAAAGTTAAAAAAAACTGAAAGGTTGATTTTTGAAAGATTGATTGTAACGTTTGCTCCAGGATGAAAACCTCGATGAACCTATGAAATTTGTTTGTTTTTTTAAGAAATATATTTAAAATTTTTTTATTAGTACATAAGAATAAATAAATCATAAAATACTGAAAATTGTTAACAGAAAAAGGAAAAAAGCGCAAACTACAAGAGACCGCCCAAATGTGCTACGTGCAGCATGAGATTATAAATTGTTTTTTTTCGGTTTTCTTTTTTCGATGCGCATCTTTTAATCAACAAGAACGGAAAGGAAAGCCTTGAAAACAAAAAAAAATTCAATTAATTCTCATTGCCAGACAAAAACGTAAAGGCAAAATTAAGCAATTTTGAAAACTCAAAAGAAATTTTAACAGAAGTGAAAACGGCTTTCGTCCCACTGCCCTGCCGTATTTCAAAATCGCGATAATTTTCTTGTTCTCAATTGATTCAAATACTTTTTACTTATGTCCTATTATACGTTAATTCGTTAAGAGCATTCATTGGCATTCGTCGTAAATGATTCTTTAGACTTAAGGCAACTACTGCTATGGATACTTAAAGAGAAATTATGAACGTTTTACTCAATTCCGTGAACTTCAGTGATCAATCGAACTACGTCGGACAAACTGCTCTCTGGCAAGGATTTGCACAGTAATCACTTTGAGTACGAAAACTTTAGTAATCAACAGAATTTTAATAAGTTGCAGTTTTTCTTTTTAGAAAAAGCTGCCGTGCGTGCGGTTGGACAAAGTTTTTAAAGTTTGAACATTTTTTATTTCATTAATTCTCGTTTTTATTTGTCTGTTTGTTGAATTCTCAGTTACATTAATTTCGTTACATTTATCAATACAAATAAATATCAATTTCACTTAATAACGCATCTTTATATTTAATAATTTAAGCATAAAATCAAGTTTTTGTTGCGAAATGAAATTACTTTTAAAAATGTCACGAAAAAGAGCAAACTTACTTTTACTTTAACTACTTTTTCTACAATGAAAACAAAAAGAGAAAAACATCTTTTCTATAATTATGATATAGTATTCTTAAGTTTAAGCAGCAGCTAACAATGCTTTTGTAATTCCAAAATTTTTTAACGTATTCTTTTTTTTTAACTAGTTCTTAGCCTTAATTTATCTAAGTATCTAAATAATTTTCCATGGTCTCTTAAACGATAACGAAAACAAAAAAAGAAAAAAAACAAAAGTTGGGAAAAAGAGCGTCGTTGTAACATCTTCCTTTCGAAAACGAGCAAAAAAAACGACAGAAAGAAAAAATTGTGATTTTTTAGAAAAACCTGTTAACATTAAAAAACAAAATAGAAGAAAACCTTTTTTAAGAAGAAGACAACTTTTAAAACTAGTAAAGGAACCTAAACACACACACACACAAAAACAACAAAAAGCAACAAGTTGGATGATCTGATTATTTTTATTGTTTATTTTTTCTAAGTTTAACATAACGAACACAGAACGATTACGACAAACATAAAAAATATGTAATAAATACACAAAAAAATAAAAAAATTCTCCAAAAAATTAACTGACCAGCTTGACGTAAGTTGAGTTGGAAAATGTTAGAAAAAAAATTAAATAAAGTTGTAAAAAGACATTGAAAAAAAAATAATAAAATATTTTGAAAAAAATGGAAATTATTTTTATGAATTTGTTGAAGTATTGTTTTCATAAAAAGTCTCTTTTACAATACGTCTCTGAAAGAGCTACATATTTTCTATAGAGCAAACACAAAGCGATAGCGTTTACTTCGAACGCGCGCCCATTAAGAACGCGCCCATAAAAAGAGTAAATTCAGTGCTTTGAATAAAATAATATTTATTGTTGCAAACGGTTGGTTGATGGAAATTTTTGATAGAGTGTGGAAGGGGAGGGAGACAGTTAGGATGCCTCTGAGTGGACAGTTGGGGAGGTTTTGTACAAAGGTACCGAACAAATTTGAGATTTCAAGAATGCATTAATACCGAACTTTCCATTTTAGTGGATTTTAGAGCCCTTCTACTAAATTTTCCTATTAAGCTGACATACATATATTGTATTTGTAGTTTTGGATTTATTTTCTTTAGTTATGCGAACATCAAAAATATTCTTCAAAATGACTGCAGTTCCCCAAAGAATTGGCACCCTCACCAAAAGAATTATATACGCCACTGATTGTGAAAGCAAGTGGCCTAAATCAATTGTGGGTAGTTCACGAGGGTGAGCTGAGAAATGTCTTGTATATGAACTTTCCTGCGAAGGAAAGAGACAAATATTCAGATATTACAGAAACTCCATCGTTTCCATATGTTAAACGTCAAACTGAATATCGTTGGCTCAATAAGTTTTCCGATAAGTTGCTGTAGCTCCAATAGTCCAATCTTTTCCAGCATTTTTCATTCACAAAATGGACAAAATCGCAATTCGTGGTGTCATACAATTCTTTTATTTGGAAGGTAAGACAGCGAAGGAGATACATGACCGTGTACTTCCTACCTTGGGTGAGTCCTGTCCCTCCTACGAAACCATTCGACTTTGGGTCAATGAATTCAAGAGAGGTAGGAAAAGTGTCGAAGATGCACCACGTTCCGGGCGGCCAAAAACAGCAGTTGTGCCAGAAGTCGTCCGCAAAATTGAAGATATCGTCATGGCTGATCGGGAACTGAAGGTTTTCGAGATAGCTGCTGCGGTGGGCATATCGAAAGAACGTGTGGCTCATATACTCCATGAACAATTGGAGATGAAAAAGATTGCCACGAAGTGGGTGAAAAAAAATGAAATAATTGATGCCGAAACGAATCAGCTTGAATCCAAAACAACAACAACCATGGAAGATGGTGATAAAAAAAGTGAAATAAAATCTTAATTCTAAAAGAATTGATCCAGTGTTGTTTTTAAACTCGGCTGAAGTCGCAGAAGTCGTGGTTGTTGTGAACCAGGCAAAGGGAATTATCAGCCGAAGTAATGAAGTCAGTTGCTAATCCTTAAGAGATAAAATCTTTCTTCATTCTTCGCGAAAATCTGCGTGTTTTAAGAATACGTAACCCAAATGAGATTGGTTTAAAATTACAAACCTATAGAAAGTTTCCGATGAACCCATAATATTAAGCCTAAGAGAACTCACGGAAACTCCTAAAACATGAGATCACCGCTAAAATGTTTAAAAATATTGTATAGCTTCCGCTTTTTCCAATTTATTGAAAAACTTCAATGTAAAAAAATGCTGCAAAATTTATAAATATTCGTACATTTTGGAATTTGTATGTAAAAACATACTTTCTGGATATTTGCATATAAAAACATTTATGAAAAAGTATACAATATAATGTTTAAAACTATGGTAATAAAATTTTATAAAACACTGTAAAAAACACTTGGACGGAATTGTGAAGTTCAATACATTTTGAGGTGAACTTTCTAATCTGTTTTAGACACATTTTAAAGGCACATCAAATTATTGTGTCGTAGTTTAAATTTGGTACTTAAAAATAAATATGATAAATTTAATTGCATGCAGTTATTAATTGAATATACTGGAATGTGTAGTATTTTATAAATTAATGCCATCAGGAGTAGCTGATATCGTGTTCATAACTCTTTTCACGCCACTGATGATTCTCAGGCAAGGCATGATGTCGTAGCCCGCAAAGGCGTGGTCCAAAACGTAACATTACAATGATGACGCCCACAATGAAGAGGGCTAGTGCAGCTATGGCTGGATAGAGTACTATAAATGCCATGGTCTCCGCTTGATGCTTTTATGGTAAAGTTTTAGATGTTTTATTAGTCCTTTTAGATGTCGCTTTCTCGTTTCTGCAATTCAACAAGTTCACGTTCACGCTGATGGCGTATATGACCGCGTCCTTCTGGTCGCGTTGGTCTTTGATGTTGCTGATGCTGTCGTGGCTGCTGTATAGGTTCTTGAGCTTCAATGTCTTCGTCGAAAACTTGTGCAGTTGTTCGAGGTGTTTGCTGAGAAGGTGTCTAGCGCGTGCGGGGAAAAAAACGCCAGCAATTACATATATTTAAATTATTACACAAATGCAAAGCTGACTCACATGATGATGCTGAAAGTATGAGGCGTCTTTCAATTCGGTCAGATCCAATGGTGGCTGTAGATGAGGTGTGGCAGACCAAATGGAAACTAGCCACCGGTTGCCTGAAAGATAAAAGAGAAGCGTTGAAACTTATTGAACGTACATTTTACACCAAAAAATTCAAGTACATATTACAACTTGTTCCTTCTTCCGTTACCTGTATGTCTATCCTGCCAATATTTGCGATGCTTAGAGCAGCAACCGAAAACCACGTTGAGCAATACAATAGAAATGAATAATACAGTACAAATGGCAATGGTCACGTAGAACGGCGAGAAGTCACCGTAGATGTGGCCGGTGAAGTATGGATTATTTTCGTATTCGTTTCGCTGATCTTGAATTGTGGACATAATCGTCAACTACGGGGCGTTGGTTGGGAAGCGAGTGAGCAATCTTCTATACGTACTTTCATGTAACCACTTCGAACATAAATTCAGGAAAAGGCCCAACACTTCATTCCTGGTAACTGAAAATTACAAAAACATAAAAAAATTGAAAAATTGAGTTTAAAAACAGGAAAGCAGCTAACTTAGGGCGTGGTAAATGGTCAATAAAAGCGTGGAATTTTTTGTTTGGTTGTGTAGTGTAAACAAGCTCAATTTGAAGCTCTTTGATAAATTATAAGCTTAAAGTTTTCTCTTCAAATACTTACCCTATTTAATACTTAACTCTCACAAAAATAAATTTTTTAACAATTTCAGAGGAAAATATAAAGCCAGGCTTAAAAACAACGCCCAAAAATTATCAAGACAGGCTTTTAGTAATTGTTGAAAGAGAGAGTGAGAAGACCAGTCAAACCAGTGTTGTTCTTTTCAAAATTTTTAATGAAATGCTCTTTCCGACAAAGTATGTACTATTTTTACTTACTCGACCGTAGACAGAAATAATTATTGAAAATATTAATCAATTTGGTAGCCTTTGATAAAAGTATACTATTTTCTACTCAGAAATTCTAATAATTACGATTGCAATGATTCCGGTAGCAAAGGCCAAAAATGTCAGTTCCTCTCATTTTTAGAAATTCTGTTGTTCTCAGACTGTTAATTTTTAGTTTATTCAGTGCTCCGTAAACATTTTCATTGCTTTTCAATCTTTTCGTACTACGAAAGTACTATAAAGTTTTGAAAGGCACTGCTTTCCTAGTTCCTAAAGCATGGAGTTGCCAATATTACCTTTGTACAATAATTAAATTTAAAATCCACAAAATATATTTACAAATGTACTAAATTTTAGTAACGGTTTGCTTGTCGGAAAAGGGCAACGTGCACTAACAAATTAAAAAAAATTGTGGTTTATAAGACCATCATTAGGTCAATTGCTTACTAACATTTTTTAATACAATTTGTTAAGAATTGATTATTTGAGTAAGATTTCGAGATCTCTGCCTTTACCAATGCTGCTTCTTCCTGCACGCATTTTATATAAGTTTTTCGATTTTATGGATACTGAATATTATCGTAAGAGAGAGGGAAAAATGCAGCTTATGTCGAACATCTGTTTGGTTTCTCGTTCTCCGCATTGTGAAGAATGGGATTAAAACGCCATTCACACCAATATCATTTGCAGCGGTAGATTTAAAGCTGTGAAAAAAGCGGCTTAATATTCAGCTTAAGCATCATGGAACGAACGACCAGGGCTGAATTGAATTCAAAGTAATTGGTTGGTTAGTCGACGTTGGGTAATTGATTTCGTACAGTGGAAAAAATAAAAAAGAAACTGACAAAAATACGTTATACCGAATGTAAAGTTTTGAGACTATAACATTGTATAGTATCGAACATTGTATTATAGCATATCATTGATGTATAATTTTTGTAGAAGGAAGAAAAGCTTTACAATTTCGCGAATATAAAAATCGAAAACAATGTTGTCGGAGGTTTCGGCATTCATTCAGAAATGAATTGAATTGTTGTTGTTATGCGAACCATGAAATCTGTTTCGAATGGCATTTGTGCAATGATAAATGCTGTTGTCGTTGTGGTTGCGCACTATGAAATATGAAGTAAAAAGTTGTGCCAGAATTTGTTCTTTTTTATGAATTTATTTGGAATGTATTAAGAATAATAGCATTCACGAATGATGATGGTTTTGATGGTTTTGGATGATGGTTTTGCGTGAAATTCCAAACTAAAGAGCTTTGAATTTGTAATGATGTGTTTTTTATGTTATCAGATTTCTGAACTCTTAACGGAGTTTCCGTTTCCACCGTTTTTTTCCCTTCCAACGCCTTCATCCCTGATGGCCTTTAAGCTCGTATCATTACAATGTATTATCTTTGCTCGTATACTTTGTGAGTACACCCTCAGATCCCGAATGACTTCTGGTACTGTCTCTACGATTGAAATTTATTTCCTCAGATTGTTTTACATCATACTCGTACATACTACATATCTCCAGAGTTGCCACAGATATCTAATTCTTATGGTATGTCATTAAATCTATATATACATACTCGTACAATACGACCTTATTATCAACCAATTGCATTGAATTAATTTACATACATTCTAGTAGAAAGGTTTTCAATAGTATTGAATAAATATTTTATTAAAATTCAAATAATGCTACAATACAGAGAATGAAACTTGGTCCTTGCGGAACGACAGGAAGAGGTGCTTAATAACGATAATGAAAGATAGATAAAAACATATTTACGTTGCGAATACTACATAATCCGCAAATAATTATAATAATACGATGACAGTAATTCTACTCTCGATAATTTCTACAAATTGCCAAAATTAAAAAAAATGAGATAATTGAAAAACTCTTGAATGAATTGTTAATGGACAAATGTTAGATGAAGTTATTTAAAATGTCTTTTTAAACAAATTTTTTACTCTTGTTTAACAACCTTAAAAAACATGACTGTCATTTGCAAATATAATATCCTTAAAGCTAAATCTCATTCCTTTTTTTCTCATTCCATGAATAGTACGAGTATCTTCCTTTGGAAGAGTGCCCGCATCTCAACTAACTCTGTTAACATTTACTACTTCCAAGAACTTTAAACTTTTAACCATGAAGGCTGAAGTCGTTCCTGTGGATACGCTAAACCTAGAGTCCATTGTGCCTACACACTCATGCGTCCATGCATGCATTCCATCCGTACATATACAAAACCTCTTTTGTGTGAAGTTTTCGGATATGGTTATGGATGCATGTTAAAAGCGAAGAGGAAGGAGAAGCAAGAAGGCAAAAATGTTAAAATTAATAAATGATATGACATACAAATTGTCTTTTCCAGCGTGGAATTTCATAAATTTGTATGGAAAATGTGTGAGTTGTTAGATAAATGCTTAAGTTATTATCTTTTAATTGTAAAATGTTTATTTTAATATTCCTCTTACATCGTTTAAAAATTTATTAATAAAAAAAAATGCATTTCTAATCACAATTCATTGCTAAATTTGTGAGACATTAAATTGGTTTATGAGTTTGAATTTGAATTTGAAAATTTGTGAAGTTGATATCTCAATTTAACATATCTGCATTCACGCAAGCGACCATTTTGAATAAATTAAAAACACAGAGAGAAAAAAAATATGAAATAAACGAACGAGTCTAGTGCTGAAAAGAGAGTGCTGGCCGCTTTGAACCGATCACTTCTTGGCCACGGTTATGACTGTAGTGATTTTGTTCGGTGAAATCGAGCGAAAATTGGTATTATTTATTTTTTCTCGATTTCATCGGCGCGCCAGTAGAGGCGACGAAGGACGGTATATGTATGTACGTGCTTTTGTTACGATTCATTTTCAGATTTTGATGAATACTCATGGGGCCAGTTTGCATGCACATCCAATTGCCAATAAAATTGATACAGCACAGCTTCAATAAATGCAAATTGCGAAGAAAAGAAATCACAGAAAAAAATTTTGTTAAAATTCAAATGTTGGCGAAAATATAGAGAAAAAAGTTTTCCCTGCAAAAAGAGCCCGAAAAAAACCCATCTAAAACATGGAGAAATATCTAAATTGAAAAATTGAGTAAAACTGATTTATTCTCAGAGGATTAAAGAAACACAGACAGTATTCAATTACGAATATTATTCTGCGCGAGCATTCTGTTCTGGTGTGAAATGCTTTCGAGGCTTGCTTTGTGTGGGATTATTTCGCTGACAGTAATCATCAATCATTCTGGCAATCTGTTATACGTACTCAGTCCGTAGTGTTTGCCGATTTTCCTGTTTTGTGCAGATTCATTCATTTTGACAATTTGGAAAATGGCACCGAGAACGGGTCGCCTCGCGCTACGTCTTTGACATTTCATTAGTCAAACGCAGACAAGAATCTCTCATGGGACGGACGCAAAAGCGAATTCTTCGTAAATACTTTCTGCTCTAACCAACAAAGGTTGAAGGTAACTTGAGGGGAAAATTGTCAACCGATTTTCAAACGGCACAAGCGAGACAGGTCAAATTCAAGGCTACACATTTTTGAAACTTTCACAAGCAAAAAGGACAGCTGCAAAGTTAAGCTCCGGATAATTTATATTACGTAAATAAAGAGGGAAAAAAGCGCTGCATAATAAATATATTTCGGCAATATATCGTATGTAACGCTTTAAATGCAATTGGTTTTGACTAAAAAAAAATCATTTTATCATACTTGAGTACATCACGATTTCACTAAAGCACCTTCATTTAATTTCGGTTGAAAGTTTAAGCAACTATCTTCATCTCATCCTCATCTCTTCGCTGCCCTCAAGATGTTCTTCTGTCTCTCTTGAATTTTACCAATGAGTACCTCTGAATGTTAATGAGCTTCTAAAACGAGTCTTGCAGCACATTTCGGTTAATCTGGCGTTTATTTTTTTTTTTGTTTGTTCCTTAAAGAAGAAAAAAAGCAAGGTGAAAAGATTACGAAAAACTTTGAGGTAAAAATAACCTCACTAAATCCTCTTAACTTTTGCTTTTTTTATAAGATTTTTTTATGGTAATTTTTTAAATTATTTTTTACTTCTTAACACAATTACGTTTACGCTTATCATAATTCTAGAATGAGTCTCTAGAATAAAAACATACACACATACACTAATACACACGCACACACAAACCTACCATGGCTGTTTGTAATGGAAAATGATCTGCTAATTGGCTTCAAGTACGAGAAAAAGTGTCAATATATCAAAATGAAACCCACCCAAAGAAAGGAAGGAAAGGAGGAAGGAACGAAGGAAGGAAAAATGGAACGAAAGAAGGAGAGAAGTTATACTTTCATTTTAAGTGGTTCGTACTCTTCATACGCCTCGTTACATTTTCCATGGCTAACTTTTAAAGATTAACTTTTAAGATTACTCTTTAGAATGAGATGACTATTTAAATGAGCTCGCTTATCAGTCTGGGCTGAGGAGAGAACGAGAGAGAGAGAGGGAGAGACTCTCCTCATGACCTTTTATGATCTCTTTCCCTTTTAACCTTTAAAAAACTACGTTTAACAAAAATCTTTATGCAACAGTCAGAGAAAACTAGTCAGCGTGATTGAAAACAGAACCTGAAAATATGTTAAAATAATGAACTAAAACAAATGAAATAATGAAATGATAAATAATGAACGCTTTAGTATTTTGTTCTAATTAAAATGATTTTCTTACTAGCGCGAAAGAGAACGAAGCGAAGAACCAGACCAGATTTTTGCTATGAAATGACTTCAAACTCGTTTAAGAAACATAGTATCGCAAATTATTGTAAATAACTTCAGAAAAACAAAAAAAAAGGTAAAAAATAAAAACACCCCCGCCCGCCCTTAAACTGTTACACTATCATTAAAAGGTTTAAAATAGTAAAAAAAAAAATTAAATGGTAAATAAAAAGAGAGAGAGAGAGAGGGAGGAGAGAGCGGGAATGATAAAGAGTGAGATGGTGCAAAGCAAATATTCCATTACATTTCATTTCATTTCTCATAAAGTAAACTTTTCTATTCAATTAACTCAATGCGAAAGTATTTCAGTCGCGCCAGAGTCGCCGAAGGACTCAACGCCATTACGAACAAGAAAGGAGCACCGGAAAGAAAGAGAAAGAGAAAGAGAAAGAGAAAGAGAGAAAACGAAAACGAATGCAGAAAGTGCAAAAAAACGAGAGTTAGCAAATTAAAAATTACTCGTAGTTTTCAATTGTTTGAATTTTTATGGGAAAAATTTTAATTGAACTGCAAACAGTTAGCGGCGAAATGCGGCAATGATGAATAAAAAAAAAGAATAACAACAACAACAACGCAATCGGTATTGATAATGATAAGGGTGATGACGATGGGGGTGGTGATGATGATGATGATGACGATAGTGGTGGTGGTGGTGGTGACGTTGAAGGTGGCTGGCTAAGTTGATAGTTAAAGTAATAAAGCGAAAGCAACAAATTAATCCGAACAAGTCTTGGTTGTGGCGCCCGTGTTTTTTTTTCTTCTTCTTCGCCTTGGGCTAAATGAACTATTGTAATATTTAATTACACAGTTCTTTTCATTCGGCAGACTGAGATTTGTTTTCAATTCGAAGAATGAGAATAAGAGCAAAAATTCCTCGATATTCGTCTGTAAAGGACGGAAACATATCGAGAGGAAAAGTTTCGCAAGCGACTCGGTGTAGCTGGAAAATGGAATACGAAATTAATTGCAAACTTATAACCTTAGGCTTAGAAACATTTCTGCGCAGAAACCTTTCTAATTGATAGCGTCCGTTTTTGGCCTGTCTACGGTTTTCTTTCTTCAAAAAACTTGAAAGTTTTGTTTTTTCTTCTACTCTTGCTATCATGAAACTACTATATAGCGAGTTATCCTAGAACTTTTTCTATTGTTTTTCCGAAACTGAGAACTTTGACTACGGTCAATGGCAAAAATACAAATCCTTAGCAAAAAACTGCCTTGCTTTCGTATTTATTTAGTTTATTAAAAAGCAAATCATGAGCAACATCAAAGCTGAATACACTTTCGTCATTTGCCGGTCTCCGGTCGCCGCAGATGAATACAAAGACCAAAGGGAAACACTTAAGCAAGGTACAGCTCATGATCCAGCCCACACAAACGGACACACAAAATACACGAGAGTAAAATCGTCATTGAAGAGGAAGAAAACATAAGAAGAACAACAAAAAATGCACAAAAGAGTTGAGCGGAAAGGGTTGGAGACCATGGCAAGGAGTAATGCCAGCCCTGCCTACCACTACCACCTCTTCCTACGCACGCTCTAACGCTGCTACTTGTTCTTTGTGCAGAGTACCTACTTGTTCTTCTTCTTCTTCATCTTCATCTTCATCTTCATCTTCAAGATTGTCTTCGAAATTTAACGTAACTGTTGAACGAAATGAAATGCAATTTGAATAACTAAGACGCTTTCCTTGAAATATGATGGACGGAAGGACGGATGGACGGGACGGGATGGGACGGTCCTGCCTGACTGCCTGATTCAAGGATAGTGCTCTAGGACGATGGCAGAGTCCTTGTGGATGAGTGGTTAAGGATAGTTCGTTCCAGCAGCTTCTGTTGGTGCAGCAAAACACACTTAATAAACTTACTTACTTGCTTGCTTACTCGCTTGCTCGCTCGCTTGCTTACGTTTCGGTTGAAGTTTCGTGTACTTTCGTATTTCTTCTCTTTATTTTAGTCGATATTTCTTGAGATTCGCTTTAATAATGCCCGGTTTAAGGACTTTGTCTGAAGGATACCAGCTGGGTTGTTTTTTTTTTTTTTAAAAGAGCACTTAAATGTATTTTTGTTTTATTTCCTTTAAGATTATTATGACAACAATTAATGAAGCAAGACTAAGAAGAAGATGTAGAAGAAGAAGAAGAAACATATATCGTTTTATAAAAGCGTTAAGAAAAGCAATTTAAGAGAAGAAGAGTTCTTTACGTATGAAAATGTTTTTGGTTTTTGTTGTTGTTGTTGTTGTTGTTGTAACCATTGTTTTAGGAATAAGAAAAAATTAGTAGACAGATTTTTATTTTATTTTATTAAAATTTTTTACAATTTTTAATCCTCTTTTTTTAATTTTTTTGGGTTTTTTTTATTTTTAATTTTTTTACTTTTTTTTAAGATCTTTGTTGTTAATTTTTTGTTTAGTTTTTTCCCAATTTTTTTTTTTTTTTTTGTTTTACAAGAGTTTTCTTTTCTTTTAAATAGATTAATGATTTTATGTTGCTTGGAGATACCTTTGCCTTTTGATCATTTCTTTATTTTCATAGACGATTTCCGTTTCTTTATTCTTCTTTCCCTTTCGTTTTTCTCTCTTCTCTCTTCTCCCTTTCCCCTCCTTCTCTCCCTTTCGCTGAAGCTCTTTTTCACCTCATTTTAACGGCGTCCAACATGGACGGCATTTTGATTGAAGCCGAAAACTGCAGCTTTTATCTTAATTGGCAATTTAGCCCGCATCTGCTCGGGCGAACTCTTCGGTTTATGGACTAATAAAAAAACGAAACTTTGTTGCAGCAACACTACAGCTACAGCTAGCCTTGCTCTTCTTTATGCTTTCAATTCGCAAAAACAAATGATTTTTTTATACGATATGTATATTTTTATGCTGTTACTGCTGATGGCTCGCTGCATAAAAACTGACACAATGTTGGCATGAAGCGCAAGATTTTTATGGTACCTTTGCTATTAGACCAATCCAAGTAATGTACAATATTCCACCTGATTAAACCAACTCACCAACTTAAAGAGCGATAAAGCGATAACAAATTGCCTCAAGCTGTTCCAAAAAATACAAATCTAAAAAAAAATTCCAAAGTTATGCGACTTTATTAAGCGCATTTAGCATTTTATGCCTTAATTTAAATATTAAAATGTAGTAAATTTTTTTATAAATGTTATTGTAAAACCAATTTCCGTTAAAAGTATGTACTAAATTATTTAAGTAAATTTTGAAAAATGTTGCTTCGTGCACGAAGATGTTATCAAATTTAAAATAAGCTGTATCAATAACCAATCAATTTCCTGAAAGTTAAAAAGTTCTCACCATCATCAATCAACAACAACAATATCAAAGAATTCGCAAGTACAGGAAGAACTAAAAACGTTTTGGCATCTTTGCCTATGAATTCGATGTTGCAGCAACAAGTATACATATATTCATTTAGCTACATTCGTATACTTGTTGTTAGTGCATTGTTGGAAAGGAAATGAGGCGAGTGGGATGCAGCGGCGGCAACGAGCTAGTTACACACACACGCGAAATTAAACGGAAAAGCAAAAACAAAAACTAATGTTAAGGCAACTCTCTCTCTCTCTCTTTTGTCTGCCTCTCAGTAAATCGCCCACACAAAAACAATACAATGAAACTTCTCAACTTCTCCATAGCAATCGCTTACAAATAACGTGAAAAGGGAATGTCTTCTTACATACGAGTACAATAGAATTGATGGAAAAGCCCCGGCGTCAATAGTTACCAACATTGAAAAATACCTCCCTTCCGCAGACGTTCTCGTTTTGTGCCTTTCCAAATAGTCCCTGACGAACAGAATCGGAAACGAAAAAGAAAACAAGGACTCAATCTGACACAAAACGACAGACACGTAGTCAAGGAATGACGGAAGAAGATTGACAGAATTGATTGACTCCGGGAATGAGTGGAGTGAAAGACATGACGATGATGAACAGAGACGGAACGGTTGAATGTGCCGTGGCGTAAAGTTGTTATCATCCTGCCAGAATATTTGTCCGTCGGCTGATGGGTCTTGTTGTTTCGAAGGCGACAGTGAGCATGATGGATGGCCGAGATTCTGGTAGATAACACGAACTTAAGCAATTAACCAGAAGTAAGCTAAAGACAAAGGAAAAGAAAAGAAAAGTAGAAGTAGTACGGAGAACAAAAAAGGTGTAACTTTATAGAATATAAAAACAAAATCAATTTTAGATGAAAGTGAAACAATGACAAAGACTTGGCCCGTTTAATTGTGGCGCCATTTTCGCCATGTTAAGTTATGCGTCGCCAAAAAATCGAATAAAAGACGTACAAAAAAGGTCTTAGAGACACGATATTCATAGCATTTTGCATAATTTGGAATCTTCTATTGCTTTGATAAGCTCAGACGCAAAAATTCATCAGCGGCAAAAATCATTTCAGATTTTGAGCTGTTTTGTGGCGAATTTTGATAATTTTTGAATGCTAGAATTTGAGCGAATTATTTTACTTATCGTATTTGTACCGAATTATGTTATACTATATGAACTCAAATATTGTTTAACTTTGTTGTTGTCATCGACAGATCATTAGCTTCAGCTCAACCGGAAAATGATTTATTGAAGAAATATTGCTCAAAGGGCTGCAGTCTTATCAGTCGTCTCAGGACTTTCATAGTTTTAGAGCTTTTTCGTAACTTGTGCATTTCTATTTTATATTTTTGTATTATTTTGCGATGAGTCAGTCAAGCACGCAGTTCGAAGTTCTCAGTTTTCTCTGTTCGAAATTTGTTTATCAACACTTGGGCAATTGTCTCTACGCATCAAGATTGCAACTTCACCGTTTGCCTTTTTGTCAGTCAGAGCCTCTTGAACCGTCGCTCTCTCTTTGCTTCCGCTCGCGACAAGCATTTTAAAATGAAATCTTCCCCGCAGATATTTTTCTCTGTTTTTCTTAGTTTTTTTTAGAGTAGTTGAAAAGTTAGACCAAGTTTTTCTCATCTTCATTTAGAACTAACCCGGTGATGTCATACCGTCGTCCCTTCGGTCTGCTGTTTTCTGCCTCTTCTCCTCCTCCTCTCCTTCTTTGCTCTTCTCTCATCATTTTCAGTGCAGACCAATATTTCTTCCTTTCCTCGTTTTCACCACCGCAACTTTTCTCGTCTACTATTTTCTTAAATTTTAGCAGTTTATCAAAAGTTCTACGCGCCGTTAAGATAGTTTATGCGAGAATTTCATTATTTATTTGAAACTTTTACTAGCTTGCTTTCAACGTCAACGTCAGCGTCGTCGTCATCGTCAACGTCAGCGTCGTCGTCATCGTCGTCTTGAGTAAACATTTTCAATATTACGTTTCATTTCGTCATCCCAGTGCTTCTTCTTCTTCTAACAAATACACTTCTTCTTCTTCTTCTTTTAACAATCTGTTACGCATTCAGAGAAAATTTCGCCGTTTTTGTTTAAGTAGCCTTGAATGAGTCACGGGGAGGAGAAGGATTAGGAGGCGGATGGGGAGGAGGAGAACGGGGAGGAGGAGCAGGAGAAGGAGGCGAAGAGAGATGGTGGCTGGGATGAAGATGAATGCTGATGGTTAACGCTGAATGTGTTTAGCAGAATTGTAAACATAAATTTCGTTGGAAATTTGCTAAGAAAAAGTGGACAATTTTTTGTTGGAAAGAAGCAACAACATGTTTGAGGCTCGTTCGTGAATGTGCGTTTTCCAATTTACATTTCTTACGCCTTCTTCGTTTCACCAGCATCTATGATGATTTATGATGATGATAATGATGACTGTCTTCATATTCATATTCTCCATATTCTTGATATTCTCCATATTCTTTATATTCATATTCATATATATTTTACTCTGGTGATAGAGAATAGCTCTGAAGAACACATTTTCTTTTTAATGTTTTTTCAGTACAATATGCGTCTAAATACAGGGTGTTCCACATCAGAGATTTAGGCTGAGTTTAGAAGACAGAAGGATAGGACAGCTTTCAGAATAGCTCTGAAGAACACATTTTCTTTTTAATGAGTTTTTAGTATAATATGCGTCTAAATACAGGGTGCTCCACATCAGACGTTTAGGCTGAGTTAAGAAGACAGAAGAATAGGACAGCTTTATTTCAGAAGGACACGATGCAATTCTGCATTTCTGCAATTTAAGGCTTTCAAAAAGGTAGTTTGAGATGCTGTAGGTCTCTGGCAGCGGTCCTCTTTCTATTCTTCTCTCTTTCTTCTTCTTTTTCTTCTTTCTTCTTTCTTTCTTTTCCTAATTTTGAGTAATATTTTTCGAAAATTTGCAGAGCCTTTGACCTAATACGGTTTATTTCGTTTCGTTTCGCAAGAACTCATTGAAATTTTTAAGGTACTTACTTTCTCTGTAAGTGATATAAATTAAGACAAGATCTCTTAAAGAAGAAGGGAAAAAAAACTACTAAAGTAATCTAAATTGTTCCAAATATCAAGAGTAAAAAAGAAACGAATAGAAATTATAAGAACGCATCCGGAAATAAGCACAAACAATCACGAATTAAATTAAAAATAAAACAAAGAAAGTACATAAAGAGCAATAAAGTCCTCTCTTTGAAGGCATTTGATTGTGCATGACGTTGCCATATGCTGCCTTTTTTGCAGCTCATTGCATACTGCTCCTGTACACGTCCCCCTTTCCTTCCCTCTCCTTCCTTTCGCTTAAGTTCTTCAATGTTTTCTTTTGTAAAAACTAAAGGAAGTGACTTTTTAGTCGTTTTTTTTTCTCTTCTTTTCTCTTCTCTTCTCTGCCCTTCTTACCTTTCCTTTGCAAACCATTACACCGGCATCCTCTTAATTGCTGCGAAGTGCTTTATGTAGATTGAAAAATCGAAAAACTAAGCAGAAAGGTTGGACCAAAAAAAAAAAAAAAAAACAAAAAAACAAAGTAGAAAAGCAGAAGTGGCAAAATACGATATAACTATGACGCTGCAGCGTCGAGTCCGTCGTTCGGTCGGTGCATTTTTCTCTAAGCTCTTGTAACAGCTGTAATCGCCGTTAATGGTCCTTGTAAGCACCTGAACGAGCACACAAAACACAAATCGTTAATAACGACGCATGACGTTCGGACGGACTAGTCTCGCCGTGAAGTCAGAATCATTTGATGTTACAAATGGTACAGTGTTTTTCTACAAAGGGCTCAGATGTTTCTGCAGGCACGTCCTTCATAGATACACACACTTTTCAGTTTGAAAAAATGAAAAACACTTTTCAAAAAATAAAAAATTAATAATTTAAAATTGAAATTAAAAGCAAAGTGCAAATATCTCGTTATAAAAAACTTACACCACTTTCATAATAAGCGGTCGGTACGCTTTTTCTTCAGTAGAAGTTGATTAAACCATGGGTTAAATCTGTCGCCGGTTGTGCTTGGATTAAATGATCAATCCATTAACAATTTCGAGTTGATTAAACTATATATTGTTCAGTTTATTGTTATTGTTGTGGCTTTAATGCTGGCTTGAGTAATGCTCGGTTGTTTTCGTGGTTGATTAAGGCTACCGTTGTTGTGTGTGGGTTGTTGGTTGTGGGTTAAAAGTGCTTTTTAAGTGCCTTCGAATTTTCGAGTACTTAAAGCATAAAAAAAAACATGCAGAAAGAAAGCTCAAAACTCAACTTAAGTCAGAATTAAATGAGAAAAGACATAATATTTTGTTTTTTGCACTGTTTTCTGCACTAGCAGACATATTTCTCTATCTCTATCTGTTAGTAACACCTGCTGAAAGGTAGCCACAGGATGGGAAGAAAAGCGGGGGGGGGGGGGGGAGGTGAGTAACGGGTGGTATACTTAAAAGTTGGAAAAGAGCACTTAACGAGCTCTGACGAAGGAAATACATTATGAAGATAACTTTCTGACTTTCATTAAAATAAAAAAAACACTTTTACTTAAGAGTATGTATGAATGTATGAATGTATGGATGTATGTATGTATGTATGGACGTAGGCATACATATGCATTTAGCTATACATGTATGTGTAGTATGCTTATGCATATTTCATGCGTTTCTGAGTCATTTCTGTAACCAAAACAGTTTGTTGAACTTTGAACTTTATCTTCTTAAGAATTTTGAAAGTTGTACGACCTAAAAAAGAAAATTGTTTTTCTATTGAGATGTCTTTATATTTTTTTTAATAAATATCTAAAAGCTGCCTTGACATCAGCAGAAACTGAATGAAAGCAGATAAATAAACGGGCTGTGATTTTTAAAAAGTTTTTTTTTTTTTTTTTTTAACTTGAACATCTTTTTTGAATGAACAAATGGTAACATTTTGGGTTATTTCAGTTGTTTTTTTTTTTCGATACAAACTTTTTTTTAAACTTGAATCTTTTTTGAATGAACAAATGGTAACGTTTTTGTTTATTTTAGTTGGTTTTTTTTTTCGTTGAGAACAAATTGAACAAAAATTTCCATATTTGTTCGAATAAATTTTACTTAGAGATAGTTTTCAATAACTTCTTACACACTTTAGACGTCTTTTAGCCATAACTTTATCTTTTCAGAACCTTCTTCTTTTTGCCATAAGCCCACTGAGTTCAACAATTCAACTAGTTTCATCAAATGGTTCTATGATATATATAAGCTCTTCTTAAGTCGTTCTTATTTGTCGTCTTAACTTTCGTAATAACGTGAAACGTGACACCGATCACAGACGCTTTATGTATAAATTTCATTCATATTTTTTGCAACAAATTTCTGTAAGCATTAAAATGGTCTGTTCGCTGATTATTACGAGCGTCATCCTTTGCTATGGAAATAAAAAATAAATACGGCCATTTATGTACCGCTTTAGACATTGATTTTCCTCCATTTGGCCGTTGACCTCTCCGGTCACGTCTATCGCAATAAATTTCTTGCAATTTCCATGCCATCGACATTACGAAAATCCGTTTAGCATCGATTATTATTTATCGATGTTTGGCACAACACCAACAACAACAACAACAGCACAGCCAGATTATTTTTATTTACTCTGTCAATAAATATTCCTGTCTCAAGAAATGAGCAACGTAACAAATTGTCAACATACATAATTACGATACAATACAAATACAATGTTTGCAGAGTAGAGGAAGAGTAAGAGGTAGAGTGAGTGACGCTGTTGTTGTTGCTACTGAGGCTGTCCCTAAATAAGTCTAAAATAAAACAAATAAGTTGTTGATCTTGTGACGAAGCTACAAAGCGTTAGAACTATTGTTAAGCAAACATACATTCAGTCGGCCAATTATAATGTGCCCAAAAAGAGCATTATTATAGCAGGTTGCAGAGAAAAGGGGTCCTTACACCTCATTAAAAAAGGAACATTAATAAGCAAGAGGGCCTGCAGAATGTACGTAATTTATACAGTTTTTGCGGGGTTTTTTTTGTCGTACATAAATTTTTTAGACCATAATTTTGTTCGCATTAAAATGATATAAGCTTAAAAAAACCAGTGGCGCAGTGACTAAAATTCTATAACGATATTTTAGTTATTTTTTTGCTAAGGTACACCTTTTAGAATATTTCCAATTTGTTTTTTGTAGACTAACTTTTATTTTATTTGATTTCTTTATGACTTTTCGTTTTACAATATTTATTTCTGAGTAACGTTCGTGTCGGTCTCAGTCCAACTTGGCGGCAACCATCACTGATGGCAATTTGCCAGTGGAGTGTATACTTTACCACTATTAACAATTAACCCTCCCGGTCCTTGTGCTCGTCCTTGTCCTTGTCCTGCATCAACCAAATTGAAGCAATGACATTACCGGCATCTGCTGCAGGATACAGATTGCACAAGTAATAAAGTTGCTGCTCCTGCTGCTAATGGTGTTGTTGTTGCTGGGGCTGGTGCTGAGGCTGGTGCTAATGCTGTGTTCGGTTGGCGGGATCAGAACACTGCGACCAAGTCAAGAGCATTGTTTTGCCGCTACCGAAAGCGAAAAGTTCATAATTAAAAATGTTAAAATTCCGAATTAGTTTTTGTGTAAGACTAATGCAGTGTTGGGGGCACAGTGTTGGGGGGGGGGGGGGTGGTTGTGCGTTGAAGGGCGCTGAGGTTTTGTATGGTTTAGAAATTCTTCGGTGGTTGGATTTTGCCACTCTCTCGAGCAGAGTAATCTAAAGTATAGACTATAGTATGGATGTATACGAGAGTAATAAATGTCACCGGCCTGATGCTGGTTCGGTGTGTGCGGCTTCTAGACGTTACTGTATGTACATATGTATGTATGTGCGAGTATGTGCGCGTTGTTGTGGGTGTCAGTTTATTAGACAGTATGTGCGAGTATGTATGCATGAGTCTATAGCACGATATTTGTGTATACAGTCCTTTGCATAGTTTAGTGCTTGCATGACCATCACAATTTCGTCTTCTTCTTCTTCTTCTTGTTCTTCTTCTTCTTTTTCACTTAATACATGAAATTGCTTTTGCTGTTGTTGTGGTGGTTTTTTGTTGTGGCGGCCGGTGTTGTTGTCGTCATATGTACCTTGGTTTTTTTTTTTTTGCTATGCTCATTGCAAAAACTTTTCCACTAAATTTGCAACAGCAATCAACCAAACAATAACAACACAAAAAGGAGGGCAAGTGAGTGCAAGAAAAACCAGTAGTGTTGTAGCAGTTAAACCAACAACAACAACAACAACAACAACAACAACTCCCGAAATACTGGCACAAGAATGTCCTGACACTCTTAATTAGCTTCTAAATGACATTGAAGCAAAAATGGCCAAAACTTTAGGCAGTTTATAAAGCATGCACACGCGCGCGCACACACACACACACACACACACACACACATACACACACACACACACACACGTGCATACATCGACATACACACACCCACAGCCACACAAACGCACATGCAAAAGTTGTTAAATTTTGAAAATCGGTAAGCATTGTTGTTGTAATTGTTGTTGTTGTTGTTGTTGTTGGTTGTTGGTCTAGAGCAATGGTTTGTGATGATGCTGGTATATCCGCTGGATAATGATGATAATACTATTGTTGTTGTTGTATATTTGTAAGATACTACAAGTAGCAAAAGAGCATGCGCGTGTGCTCTGTTTTGAAGACTAAATGTGGGACAATGCAGACAAACGGCAACAACAACTACCACCATTGCGACTACTGCTACTATTACTACTACTTACTACTACTACTTGCTGCTACTACTACCAATAAGCTATTAAAACTGAAACTAATATCTGTTTGCAACGCCTTGCAAACTTAACTGAACTGAACTGAACTGAACTGAACTGAAGCAAAAAACTAGATAAATTTTCTTCAAATTCTTAGATTTTGAATGTATTTTTTTACACTTTTGGGTTCAAGTTGTTTCTACATATTTACAGATTATTATTATTATTATTATTTATAATACTTTTTTTTTGCTGTTGTTTTGCTACACTTATTCTCTACTTGTTACTAATTGTGTTAGCAATGGTTGTTGTGTTTGTCAGATTGTTTATCTGGTTGTTGTTGTTGTTGTTGTTGTTGTTGTTGTTGTTGTTGCATTTGCATTTACTCTAAATTGGCAAAAGTCGGGTCGTTTTATATTGTGCCATATTGCAAAAATGACGTTAAATATATGCACACGTTTTCTGTTGTCATTATTGTTCTTGTTGTTGTTGTTGTTGTCATTGTTGTTGCTGCCGTTTATTGTTGTGGTTATTATTTTTACATGGTTAGTGCTTTCTACTCTTGCCGCTTGAAATAAAAATTCGTTTCAAATAAAACTTTTATTTGTTTGTTTGTTGATTGTCATCAACAATTTTGCAGTTTGCTCGGCGTTTCTCTTTGTCAAATTGTTAAATTTTGGTTCAAGTTGAGGTTACTGTTGTTGTTGTTGTTGTTGTTATTGCTGTTATTGTTGTTGTCTTTATTACATTAATTAACATTTTCTGGATGGTTGACAAGTTTTCGGTTGAAAACAATGCTTTCCGGTTGTCGTTTCTCGTTGATCACAAAGTATATTACTGTTGTTGTTGTTGTTGTTGTTGTTGCTGTTGCTGTTGACACCAAAAAAAGTTTTGCCTCAATTTTTTCGAAAAGAAGTTTTAAAAAAAGTAGAACTAATTAAATTAAATTTTATTCAATTTTTTTTGCGTTAAAAAGTTAAACACACTTTTTCAAATTTTACAACTTTTCTCAATCTGTATTAACAAAGCTGTTGTTTTTGGTTTTTTTCTCTTTATGGTTTTAGTTTTTAATAAGCTTTTTTTACCATCATCCATCCATCCTTTGAACTTTGAAACAATTTTTGATTTTAACAATATTTTCCTTCAATTTATTTTTCCTTTAGAGAATTTTAAAAAATTATTTAAATTTATCCAGCAACTAATAGAAACTCTTGATAGTTAATATCTTGATAGTTTTTTAAAAATTCTAATCGATTAAGTAAATGTGTATTTGTAACAACTATGTACGAGTATGTATTTATGTATGTATTTGCGTGGGTTTATTCTGCTCTCAGAAATTTAATTAAAAATTATGAGGTTGTTTGAAACGCTTAAATGAAGTAACGTGACCTTACAAAGTATTTGTAATTATTTGTGGAAAGATTTTGAAGGCATTTTTTTATTCATACAAAATTTTAAGAATTGTATCATTTCTCTTTTTATAAAAGTCCTCAAACTGTGTGTTTTTATGAGTTTATTATTAGTTTTCTTTAACAAGAATTTTGGCCTGAAAATTTTGGCTTAAGCAAAAATAATAAATTTCTTAGTAAACTAGAATTTATATTATAATACCGACTCTAAAGCTTTAATGCTTAAAGTTGAAAGTATAAAAAAAATATAAAATAAATAAATAAATAAATAAATAAATACAAATATATGTAAATATAAATATAAAATATATATATGCCTAAAAAATTAAGATCAGTTTAAATTTAAGAATTATTTGACATTATCCTTCTTAACATTCATAGTTTTATTGATTTATGTATTTTAAATAAAAACACTAAAGCATTCGAAATCCATTTGAAATTCATTTCAAATAATTCTTTTCCGTCATAATTCAATATTGATAATGATACTCGTATCAATATATTGATTTGAGAGCATTTCAAAAATTATCCCATAAAAATCAAAAAATATTCTTTGATGGTTTGTTGCCTTTGATGTATTCTTAAGTGCTTCTTCATTTTCATTTTTCAAAAAGTTAACAACATACATAAATATATTAGAATGTAATGCTTCTAAAGGCTTACACACAACCGCCACCCAACCGTCTACTGCCGCCGCATTTGACAGAAATTATTAGAGTGAAATTTTTCCTTTAGTTCTCTATAGAGACTTCTTGCTCTACACGACATTTGCTTGCCATCAAATTCAACAAGCCAAAACGAATCTCAGTCGTACGTCAGTCTTACGAGCCGGCCCAACTAATGTAAGTTGGCATGAGTTCTGTGTGTTTGTTGTAAATGAATTGAAATGAGTTGATGAGTGTCGCATGAACACCGAGAAAATAAGCAGGCCAGCAGTGAAAAAAGTGCGATATATTGTGCAATAAATTCGAGTATAAATTCGACTGTACTGAGCATAAAAGAGATTAAATTTAAATAAATACGAGTAAAATTGCCAGAAAGAAATACTACATAGATACCACAGATTTTATACGCTCTAGCAAATATTTTTTTTTTTATGTAATTTTCAAATATTAAATTTTTATATACGACTGTTATACAATTAAGCTGTTATACAATTGTGCTAAATTGTACAAAATAAACTGTAAGGTAATTTTTATAGCTTAGTTTAAGTTGAAATAAATAAATAAAATTAATTAATTAAAATTTAAAAAAGTTTTTTTTTTTTAAACTATAATTATCTTCTCCAAAAAAGTGAGGAGCTAGTTAAATATTTCCGTTTTTGGTGCATGTGGTAACCTTGGAATGCTTCGAAAATTTCCATCATTTAAATACACATTTTGCCCCTCAAATCTTTCACATTTCTCAACTTGCCACCACCGCACCGCAGCGCGCATCCACTGCGCGGTAAAGCACAGGAAATAATTTGCTTCCATTTCTTTTCTTTTTACCTTGAATCCAGTGAAATCATATAAATTGCATTCTGTGTCCTTGTACGATTGAGTGTGTGTGTGTAATTGTGTAAATGTGTGTGTAAAGACGAGAAAGAAAGATGGATGTGCGTGTGTAGTATTGTATGAGGGCACATATGTACGTATATAAAACTTAGGCTTAAAAATTGTAAACTGACGGAGTGTATTCATTCAATGACAAAGTGTGTAAATATTCATGGCTTTTTATATCGCAAAATGTGAAGAAAATTGTTAAGTAAAAAAAAAACATTGAAGAAATCGCATTTACATTAAAAAAAAAACAATGTGTTTATATGTACATATATAAAAGTTTTATATTTATGCTTTCCTTCATACATACATACATACATTTACAAAAGTGATTTCAATTTATTTTGTCACAGACTTTTGCAACAAAAAGTGTCTTTATAAAATTTACAAAAGGAAATTGCTTTCTCGCGAGTACCTGCATCATAGTATACAATGGATCTTTTTACGTTTTCGTCTTGTTCTTCTTCTTCTTCTTCTTCTTCTTCTTCTTCTTCCTCTTTTTTTATATCTTTTTTCTTGTAAAATAGAAGAAATATCATTTGAAAATGCTTTTTTCTTTACAATTCATTTCATTCAAAATATATTTATCACAAAAACAATACAAAAAAAGCCTTTGAAAGTAGACAAAAGAGCACAGAGAAACGATGCCCGACTGAAATCTTTCAAAAATAGTTAATTTTTTTAAGAAGAAAAATTAAAACTAAAACAAAATTAAGCAGATTCAAAACAAATTCAAAAATAGTTAAGAAAATCCAAAATTTTGAAAATGCAAAATAACCCGATTCTCGTAAAATATTGTATTAATATTCTTTTCTTTCATCTCGTAATTTTATTAATATAAATTAAATAAAATAATATATAAATTAAAAATATTATAAATAAATTATAAATTAAATTTAATATAAATTAATAATACGATAATAATAATAATAAATTATAACTTAATATAAATTAAATTAAATATTCATAAAATTACGAGAAGAAAGAAAAATGGCTCACTAAAATAATATAGATAAAGCCGTCTAAAGACGTATAACATTTTAAATTTTTAATTTAAATTTTAAATATCGGCAATTATTAGAAAATTCTTTGGTCATTTTGTATTACTATCATACTAGTTTTTGTACTACTCTCTAAACAAATTGGGCTTTTTTTAAAAGAATTAATCGTTTTGAGAGCCATTCACTTCGCCAAAAATTCGACACACTTTGTTGATCCTTGCTATTAGTTATTTTAATAGCAAAGTTATTTTAATAGCACTCGAATTAAACCGAAATCCATCCCAGTTTCCGGAAGTCATTTCAACTTCTCCGCAAAACTCTTTGGTTGGGACATTATTGTAGCATTTCCCTTCCTCTCATTTTGTCTCCTACCGTTTCCTTAAATGATTTATCCTTCTTTTGTTTACTTGTTGTTGGTTGCTCGTAACTTCGCTGCTGGCAACAGCAAACAGCGAATGTTCTTGTGTATTGTCTTGTATTGTTTAATGGTTGTTTTTGTAGGCAGACCATCCCACACAAACACACACACACACACTCCTCTCGCTCTCTTAACCTTTTAATTAAAAGATCAAAGTTTGTCTTAGCGTAGTGCTTATTCTTATTAACGACTTCTTTGTCTTTGAGATATTTAGTCGTCGGTTTGCGGCGTAACAAACAAACAAAGATTAAATAAATTGAAATAAGTTTGTATAGTTTTTGCTGAAATCTCATTATAGTAAGAAAGGTATAAAGTATTTAATTAAAGTAAACATAGAACAAAAATAGAGAGAGTGTGTATGAAAGAGATAGTGAGATTGAGACAGAGACTGAGCGCAAAGAAATTCCTAAAATTAGAGATTTAATAAAGAGATTTCTGAAGGCTCTACATCGCGTATGAGTAATCTATAATTCCAGGCGAGTATACTCGTGTATACTTATACATATATTCTTTCTTTGAAGAACTTACTCGCCAAAAATAAAAAGTATAGACAATTTTCTGGTTAGATTTTGGTTGGCGCCACCAAAAAGAGGTGGGAGGGGGTGTACCTTCGTATCGTACCTTCGCAGTCCGCAAACAACAAATTGACAATAAGTGAAAAATGATGGCCAACAAAAAAAACAGAGTGCTGTTAAATAAATAATCTCTAAAGTATTTGTAAATTGATTTCTGGGTCTCTCTCGCTGGTCTGGTCGATCCATAAACTAATAAAAAATAACATTCTGAAAAATGGAAAGTTAAATATTTACAGAAAACTATAGAAATTCGTGGCGCAAAAGTGTGAAAAGTGCAAGACTTAAGAAAAAGCAAAAAGTGAGAGAGAAAAAAAACAATGAGTAGACAATACAGAAATCAAGATAGATCGAATGGAACGCAATGTCTGAATTGAACAAAAAATCGTATCGTACAACGCAGAAAAAGCACGAATGTCAACAAAAGTAACTGAAATTGAAAACAAACTTTTGCTATTTATTTTCCTCTTTGCGTTTTCTTTTCTTTCTACTACGGTGTGTATCCGTCTCGGCTCTTTTTTTATCTCTTAATATAATTGATGCTATTGTAGGTTCCTTTCTCTGTGGCACTCTCTCTCTCTCTCTCTCTCTCTCTCTCTCTTCACAACCCTCACAATGAACGATTTGATTGCAAACAGAGGCGGTTTGAGAATATTGAGGTTTTAAAGAATTTAGTTTTCGGGTGAAGGAGAGAAGGCGGAAAAGGTAATTCTCGATTTTCATCATCTTTTTGAATATTGAAGAATTTTTTTCTTATTGTCTTATAAAAGAGATTTTTTTTCTGATCCAAAGAAAACGCAACTCTTTACTCTGCATCTTTGCAAGCCTCTTCTCGTTTGACCGGAGCCTACTTTTTTTCCAAACCAGTCAGTCTTAATTGTTCTGAAGGAAGGAAATTTGATTTAGAAAAAAAAAAAACTTCATGTCTCTCAGATCGTCACTGTGGACATTTTTTAATTGGATGAAATGTTTTTCATTTCATTTGAACATTTGTCGTTATAGAAAGAAAATCTGTTTTTCCTTCTGTTTTTCTTTTTTATTATGGCGTTTGCAAACGATGAAATTGAAGTATTAAGGAGAGATATTTGAAGAGGATGTTTATAGGGCCTTTCTTCGACACATCGAAAGTAAAATACAATAAAATTTAAAAAATTTTAAAATTCTTGTGAGCACAAATTTCCAAAATTTACGATATTCTTGCTATTTCGGACATTGGTAATGTAGCTTCTCAATAATTCCTAAAATTCATTTTTATCACAATTTTCCAAATTTTTTGCAAGCATAAATTTTCAGTTTTTAGCTTCTTAACAAGTTTATCAGTACAAAGGACAATATAATCTTATCATGGCATGCCGTCCAGTCAGTCTGCCTGCCTGCCATGTGCCAACCAACAACCAACAATCTCTTCAAAGAGCTGCTGCATTTGGCAAATTTTCACTTTTTCCCCTCCAGCGGCAGCAGCAGTAGTATCACGACGACGCGTCTTTGTAAAGTTTTGAATAAAATTAATTTTATCTCAAATATTCCGACAGATTTTACTGCTCCTTATGATTCCTCGAGGTAAAAGGACACTTCTTTTACCTCGAGGAATCATCGAACAAGTGTTAGATAAGAAAAGAATGCTTCTCGTTCGCTTCGGCGAATGCATTTCGAATGCTTTTGTCGTTCACGTGAAACCTGCTGCCAGCCAGCCCTTCCATCTGCCACCTTCTGAGCTCCTTTTAGCATCGAAAGAGTACGGAGTGAGTATAGTAAGTGTGTACCATAAAAAGTTATCGCAAAAGGATGATAAAAGGGATGAATTGGAATATTTGACAAATTGCAGGACCAACCGTTGCTGTGCAGCAAGCAATCGATGACTGTGACTGTGGCAATGACATGACCGGAGATACCGAAGTAGATGGTTCAAGCGATCAATCCGGGGTGTTGTTGTTGATACAGGACGGTAATCCGGGCTGTATCATGATGTATTCAGATGATGGTGAAATTTTCTTTTTTTTCATTTGTCATCCTTCATGAACAGACAGAAAGTCTATTAATATTACTAAGAAAATTTCACCAGATGCGCCATCTCTTGTGTCGGTATGTAAACATTTAATAACTATAAGATTTATTAACCGTTAGACTAGAGAGACCGATGTTTTCAAAACGTCAAATTAACGTCAAATTAAAAAATTAAAATTAATTACCTATAAAATTATAATTTAAAATAAAAACGACATAAAAGATGGCGCACCATCTGTACATGCTAACCAACGTATCGGTTAACGTTAGAGAGCCTTTAATGTAACGGTGTAGAGAAAAATTTAGAAAAAAAGGGGATACCTAAACTTTATTTTTTGTTGTGGTTGCTAAAACTCTCAAATTTTTTATGATTTTTATCTTTAATTAAATTCATTTCAGTAACTGTCATTTCCAAAGTTACAAACAAAAAAACACGGAGACAACAACAACAACAACAACAACAACAACAACAATATCCGTAAAAAGAATAAACATTGTCACGGGGAGAGAAAAAAGGTGCTGGAGGAGGGGATGGGGGTGAATGCAACTGAAAGAAACAGCTTTCAATCAGTAGAGCTGGCAAAAATTTAAATTAAAAAAGAATCCATTAAAAAAATACGCTGACGCCGGCAGAAGCAAAAAGTAAATACTATCAAAAAGCAAAGAAAAAAAAACACTATAAATAAAAGGATTAAATTTGCGTTTGTCAAACGACATTATGGAAAAAATAATTTTCCTGTGAAAAGTTGGCATTTTTTTTATAAAGAAAAAAACTTGACTGGCAGGTGAAGCAACAAAGCAATGTCATCTTCATTAACAACGTCGTCATTATTGCCAAAAGCACCAGCACCATCAACGCCATCATCATTACCGTCGCTCCATTATCATCAACGTCACCACTACCGCTACCGCTACCGTCACCATCCTCATTACCGTCCGTCATCATCAGTAGCGTCGTCGTCGTCGACATCATTACCATCAGCATATTTTAGCACCTTCACCATCAATGCAACATCACATCATTATCAACATTATTTTCATTGTCATCACCACCGCCATCACCGAGGTCGCCACTTTCATCAACACCACAATCATAATCACAATCACCGTCATTAAGTCTTTTTTTGCGGCCGCAACCGCGATGGAAATGAACGGACGGCTTCCATTTTAAGTGCTTCTAATGCGCTCTACACTCCACTCTCCACTCTCCACTCTTCTCTCATTTTTTTGCCCCTTTTTCTCTCCTCTCTTCACTTTTTAATACTAATGCAATTTCTCTTTGTTGGCTGGTTGCTGCTTTAATAAACAACGTCGCCAACGCCAACACTTCAAAGAGTCGTCATCGTAGTCGTAGTCTGCTTCAGCAGAGAGCAGGAGAAGGCGAAGAGGCTTTAGAGGCGGAGACACAAAAAAAGAAGTGCTCAAAAACTAAAAAAAACAACAGCAACAACGCAAGCGACTGCAGGTAGATTGAGTACCTTCAGCCTGTCGTTGATTAAAATGAAGAGCGACCAGAGTAACCCTTCAAGCGGCAAGTTTTTCATAATCCACAAACTGAATCTCAATCTAACCCACCCTCTTCCCCTCCCCTACCACCACCTACCCCCTTCGCCCCTCAATAAACTCAGCCGTTGCCGTTAACAAGATGAAGTGGAAAGTCAACAAACGGTTATGAATTTGCACAAAATTTTAGAGTGCGAGAGAGAGAGAGAGATAGAGATTAAAAACTGTGGAAAACGCCATTGGAAAAACAGAAGCGGAGCAGCAAAAACAAAACATTAATTGATTAAAAATCATCGATGCAAACAGAGTGGAAAAAAACTGTCTACTTAATAGCAGAAATCATACTGTGTCGTCTGGCGATACTCGTAGCTTAAGAAGATTACAAAAATATACTAGATATTTTCAATATAACGACTTTAGATCTGTTTTATCGCTAAGTATTGAAAATAAGATTCAACAAAATCTTAAACCGAAATATCTATTTTCCAGAATTTTTTGTTTGAAAAAGTCCTTCTAGCGAACTGTGACGGTCGAGATTTTGTCGAGACTGAAAAACGTTGTTTCGTCTCACGTTATCTCGCCTCTAATGAAAAGTTTCATATAGTTTTTCGATATAAAATACTTCTTAGAGCAGGAAATCTTTACATTCTTTCCTCAATGACTTATTTTGCTGAATTAAAATCGCTGCATTAATAAAGTCTTAAAGAAAAGGCTTTAGTCGTTTATAAATAGTTTTTCCAACTCTTCTAAATTATAAGTTCTATCCAAGTTTTAGCCAATGCGTTTGATAGTTATAAAAATTAATGAATTTCTTCTCTTCATTTAGGCACAAGGCCAAAAATCTGTTAAAGATTGAGTGTCGTTTAAAAAATTCCACTTCACTTAAAAGGAGTCACTAGAAGGAGGAGAGAAAAACGCTAAAAATTACCTACTTCGAGATCGTTTATTTCGAATTAGTTCTCAATAAAAATGTTCTCAATCCAGTCTTAGAGCTTTAGAAAAATGCAGGAAAGGACATTAAATTATTTAAACATATTCCGCAATAAATATGTACAATATCTTTTAAGACAGAACTAAATATTAAGTGTAGAAAAAAGTGAATATTCTTCATATAAAAACGACTAATAATAAAAAATATGCACTCGATTTGTCGAAAAAAAAAAAACGCTCTTCAGTAATAAATTTAAAAATGTTGCAAATTTACAGCAGAATGGATGAAAATTGCAATACAATACGTAAAATTGTTTTTATTGTGTTTTAAAACACAATACATAAAACTCAAAAGGATTTCAAAAACGTATTATTGTCTTTATTAAAAAAAACTTTATTCCTTTCTACTCAAAATGCAAGCGTATCCTAAAAAATCCTGGATTCTTGAAAAATTTCAAATGTAAAATTCTTCCGGGTTTTCTGCCATAAAAATGTGGAAAGTATTTCCCAGCTTCGTTACTTTTACTAAGAAAGAAATTGCGGTGAAAGCCAGCAGCTTTTCGGTGCAACGAAAAACTTGAAGCAACATTTTCGTATAAAAAATTATGCGGAAAAAAAATAAATTAAAAAACAGAAAAGTTCTGCAACTGTAAACGATTTCATTCCCAAAAAAAAAAGTATGTACGAAATGTGAAAAAGCATAATTAAGAAAAAATTATGATGGTTTTCTTGCTATCTTTTTCTCCTCCTTCTGAGGCCATTATTCTGATGGTTGTCAGAAACGAGTGGTAACCATTGTTACACCATTATTACGCCCACTCTCATTTAAGACTCCCTGCTCGCCGTCCTCCCCTCTCCTCCTCCTGCCCGAAAACATACTCTAAAACTATGTTTTGACAAAAATCTGCTGCAACCTAATTTGTTTACTCTGCATTTCCTGACGTGGCAAAAGGAGGAATGTTGGAACATAAGCGGCAGAGAAAGAGAGTGAGAGATAAAGAGAGGAACAGCTAAAAAAAAGTTTGGAAAAAATGCTCCATTGACCCGCAGTTCGAATTTTTGTATTATTTTCTCCTTTTTTTGTGGCATTGTTACCGTTGTCATTTCTATTATTGACGCTCTTGTTGTTGTTGTTGTTGTTGTTGTTGTTGTTGTTGTTGTTGTTGTTGTTGCTGTATTCCCTACATTCACTGCTACTTCTCGCACTGCTGGCTGCAAAGGTATTTGTCCTTTAGATTTGTTTGGTGTATCATTTCCTGTCCTTTTGTTGCGCTTTTTTTTTCATTATATTTTTAATACTGGAGAATAATTCGCTTTTTTTGTTGTTGCTTTGCATACTTGCTTGTATGCATACATACATACATCCACACATAAATGAATACATGCGTACATGCGGCTCTGATACGCCTGCAGATATGCAGCGTTTCTGTGTGTTAGATTTGCTTTCTGTAGCTACGGGCGAGCATTTTTTTTCCCAAAAGACAACAAAGTTTTCAGCAACGCGAAAATATTAAAAAATATCTCTAAAATTATGTAGCAGAAAATTTTTTGGGGTTTTCTCATTTTTCAGTTTTTCATTTTCTGCCGATTACGAAAGAAGTCTTTAGGCAGTCACCAAAAAATTGTTGAAGGAAACCACAAACAAACTAAACATAAAAAGAATTCAAGGCCTTCTGCCGTGATATACTCGAAATTTCAATGCGTTAACAAAATGGCTTTAATATCTATTTTTAAAAGGAATATTCGCTCGATTCGACTTCGAAAAGTCGTTTGGACTATAAATTCCTTCGATTGATCTAAAAAAATAATGATAACAAAATATTACAAAGATCTCATTAAATATATTGTAATAATAAATTACTCTGGCGTTCATAACTTTTTTTGATGAAAACCGATTTTTGGTTATCTGTTTTCTTTCTTTTTTAAGTTAAAATTTGAGGCTTAATAACGCTTTTGAGTTATTCTTATTCACTTTAAAACGAGAAAACAGAGCTCAAATTTCAGAGCTCACAGAAGAAGTCGTTTCAAAAATTATGCCAAATTAAGTTACGTACAATTTTCTTTACAATATTTCTTTAAGAGTTATCGAAAGGTCCATGGAATAAATCTTTACATAAATCTGCTAAATCGTTCAATAAATAACAGCTAAATTATAGACTCAATAACGCCTTCGAATAATGAAAATTATATTTATAAAAAGCAAAGTTATGAGCTCTAGAGCGATGTAAGCACCGCAGCAAATTTCACGCCCATCATCACATTCAAGAGCTTGAAAGTGATCTACGATACAGATTTTCATCATGGATATTCATCCTTTCGCAAAAAAACAAAAAAAAAACTCACATATTTCAGATGCGCGTTCTTTATCAACAATGTTTTGTATGTAGTTCTTTTTTTTTCTGTATGGTTCAACAAATAAAAGAATTTCTCATTTCTCATCTCACATTCTATCATATGAATGCAGCCCCATGCACACATACATACAAACACACACACACACATAATGGTTTGGGGAAAAACAGAATAAGTAATATTGCAGAGAAATTGATGATACTGACGAAAAGCATCCGCTACAGTTCATTTAACTGTAGAAAAATATTGCTGATTAAAGTTTGAAGAACTTCACTTTTCTCTTTTTCTTCCTTTTTTTTGTAATAATGTTGATGATGGCGTTGTTGAAGGTGTTAATATAGAGGACGAGAAGGTTGTTAATGATGATGATGATGATCATGATGATCATGATGATGATGATGATGCATATGTATGCGTAGTTTGTTGAAACTGAAGCTGATGACATGAAAGATAATGGTACGAGAAGGTGATAATGATATGAGAGATAATGATATGGAAGATGATGGCATATACGAGAAGATGATAATGATAATAATAATGATGCGGAAAATCATAATGTTTGCAATTTAGCGAAGAGGATGATGATAATGTTGCGATAATGTTGCGCAAAAGGATGATAAATGATGGTTGTTGTAATTACTTCTGCTCGGTAAATGATTGGTGCTGTTGTTGTTGGTGTTGTTGTTGTTGTTGTTGTTGTTATTGTTGCTGCTGTAGTTGTTGTTGTTGTTGTTGTTGTTTTTACTGCTGTTGTTGTTTTTGCTGCTACTGTTGTTGTTGTTGTTGTTGCTGCTGCTATTGTTGTTGTTGTTCTTGTTGTTGTTGTTCTTTGTTGTTGTTTTTGTTGCTGTTGGTTTTTGTTGTTGTTGTTGTTATTGTTGTTGTTGTTGTTGTTGTGGTTGTTGTTGTTGTTGTTGTTGTTGTTTTTGTTGTTGTTGTTGTTGTTGTTGTTGTTGTTGTTGTTGTGGTGGTTGTTGTTGTTGTTGTTGTTGTTGTTGTGGTTGTTGTTGTTGTAATTAATCCTGTACGCTCTCGATTCAATTTTTCATTTTTGTTCCGACCGAAAGAGTGCTCTTGAGAGCAGACAATAAATATTTGATAAGATAAATAAATCTTTCATGCTTTTTTTCTACCCCTAAAATTTTTTTCCAACACCCCTTGCTTCTTCTTCTTCTTCTTCTTCTTTCTACCACCATTGCCAACACTATTTATCCAAACTTTTCTTACTATCCTTAAATCGTATAAGACTAATTTCATTTTTTGCTCTCTAATTGTTGTTGTAATTTTTTTAACCGCCGTCAGGAATTGACAGACACTCGCGCATACACACCCACACTCACACATCCGTGTAGGAGGCGTAATAGTTGCTCTGAAAGCAACTCAGCTCTATTCTCTTTCTCCTGCGAGAAAAGATAAAAAGAGCTTTTTTTTTTGTTAAAGCAAAAATAAAGCAGAAATTGTTATTGTTTTAGATAAGTATTAGTATTACCGTTTGGCGACAGTTTTCAAAGACTCAAAATGGTCCCCAAGAACACCCGAAAGAGCAAGAAAAAGAAGCAAAATATGCACAAGTAATAGCATCAGGCTGTTTTGGCGGCAGGCGAAAATCTTTGCAATTCACTAAAAACCACTTTTTCTCGAAATGCCGAAAAAGCAACGCCAAAGAGAAAGCGTTTTTCCCGTGATTACGAACATTTTCCTGCTTCGAAGCAGGCGATTTTCGAGTGCGCGATGAGTCGGAAGTTTGCGGTATGCTGGCGCATGAAGTACAGCAGTCACGTTCGCCGCCCAAAGTCAGTCAAAGAAGTTGCCCGCAACTGCTAAAGCGATGTCGGGCCAATCAAGCCACTGCTTCTGGCGGTGCATCGACCGGCAGCTTATTTGTCGAGTTGAGTCGTATGCGGCACACCGTCTGTCGGTCTGTCTTTTTGTGTGCTTCTCTATTTTGTGTCTGTTGGTCTCTGGCGTGCTGGTATTTTTCATGCTGGTCTGAGTGGCATTGCTCTCTGCGGTCTTGTCTCTGCCGTTTTAATCTGCGCTGTCTTGATTTTTGGTCTCAATCGTCTTCGTCTTTTTCGTTTTGGGCTATGGTTGCGATCGTTTTGGTCTTGATTGTTTCCGGTCCCGGTCTTTTGGGCCTTTGTCGTTTGGCATTTGGTCTTTTCAGTGTTGGTGGTTGTCTTAGTTTTTGCCGTCTCGGCGTCGCCTTGGTCGCGTTTCTTATAATCTCGACGGTCCTGCTCTCGGCGGTCCTTGGCGGTCGTCTTGCTGTCTTTGGCATTCTCCAGTTCTTTCTGAACGCGCTACTCTGCAGTTGTTCTGAACATGAACTGATACGAATCAGTTTCTGTTATGAATTGCAAAAAAAGTCTGGCTAACTGGCTAACACTTTTGGCCTAAAACCAAAAATTATATTACAAGGCATTCTTTAGAAAAATGAGAAGTAAAGAAAAACTGACTGCCGAATGGTATCAGCTTTTTATTCTTCAATAAGTTTTCTTATCTGAGCTCCATTCTGCCTTTGTTTGGAAACGACTGTTACGATCGGTTGTTTTTTCTTTTAAGTTATTTAATATTCTCATACCGACATAAAATATGGCGCACACTGTACAATATATATACGAGTATTTTATGTCGAAGCTTTATTTATTTTATTGATTCCTTGCTTCAGAACACTTACTCTCCTCTCTCGCCTCTCGCCACTCTCTCTCGTGGTAGCTGGTGATGGACGAGTGAGGGACGACGAGCATTTCATCAAAATCTTGGCACATTTGCTTTCTCAAAAACTTGCCAGAATGTTTGCGTATGCATAAATTTCTAATTAACTTGACTAAAAATTTGCATTTTAGCATTTTCGTGTATGTTTTGTTTTAATTAAAAAATACAATGTTTTTGTGGTGTGCTTTTTGAATGTAGATGGACAGGCGGACAGGCGGACAGACGGACAGTTAGACAAAAGACAGCAGCAGGTTGTTGCTGTCGCTGTTTTTATGCGTCATCATCGTCATCAGAACAGAAGAATGTTTGTGATTTTCTTTCTGCTTTCTTGTTTTCAATTTCTCCTTCTCACTCTAACTTCGGCACTTCGTCTTTTTTGCCTTTCACTTTTGGTGCGTACGCATTGTACACTCCACTAGCTGTTCTCTTCTGACCAATCTGGCTGTTCTGAATTTTTTCTGTGTGTGCCTAAAAGTATACTATACCATATTCTGACTGCTATGCAAATAACTACAATAACAACTCATACTCGTATGCATAATCGCCTGCATGCATGATGTGCGTCATACACGCACACCACGCAACACACACACACACACACACGCACATACGCCCTTTGACGTTCCATTTTGTGGCAGCAGAAATGTTGCTGCATTTATTAGCATTCAAGTTTATTATTCGAAGAGCAGCAAACGAGCGCTGTCTGCGAGTGTTCATGGACCAGCCATGAATGATGGACCTTGTCTGGTCGTTTGTGTGTTTCTTCTCCCCTCCTTTTGCCCGGCAGGCGTCTGGTTATCGCATGCAAATAACTCGTTAATACCTTGCGGCTGTCTTTTGATGTGATGTAAATAAAACTTTCAAAGTGTTCTTTTTGCTGGAAATATTTTCATACGATACTCGTATACGAGTAGAAACAGAAAATTTCGCCTCAAGCCAGAGATCGATTCAAATAGATATCTATTGAGATACTAAGTTTGTTTATTCTATCTGACAAATTTAATTTTTGGACCATTTTTGACCAACTCTGCAGTCATCCGGACAATTGTCAAGCTATTTTAGACACGTGTATCGAGTCTGGTCTGCCAATTATTGAAGTGTTTATCCAATCCAATCCATTCGAATCCAATTGATGAAGCTACTCCACCAACTTCCATCATCCCCATCCTGGGAAGTACACCCAGCGCCTGGGCGTCATCTCATAACTTATGCTTCGTGTGGCTTGGTATAACGTTTTTTGCACTCCATTCCATACCAGTCTATCCATCCATCCATCCATCCATCCCAAACATGCGTCCATCCATCCATCAATCTTGGCGCAACCTTAACTCATTCTCTATCTCTTCTTTTTGATTGCTTCTGTCCGGTTTTAATTAATCTCAATTGTCTCTCTCTGTTTGATATCCTGCGCACTAAGCCCTTTAACCGGCCTGCCCGGCTGTCTGTCTGCCTCTGTCTCAGTCCCTGGCTATTGTCTATTTGTCTCTGTGTTCGTTTGCGGTTACTTTGGTCTGTTTCGCGCCTGGTTTTTGTCATGCGGTCACCATTAATTCACCTGCTCTTCGTGTGGCGATGCCATGTCAAGGATACTTGTCTTTGTCATTTCATTTGCATACACTTTTTCCCCACAAAAAGCTGTCTTTCTCTCTCTTTCTGTGGCATTTTTGAGTTTATTGTCTTGCGTTTTTGACAATCGGCCGACTCAGTTTGTTGATGTCTGATGATGACACAGCTTAATGGCGATTATGATGCCACAGAATGATGATGATGATGAGCATGATGGTGCTCGTTGATATGCTCAATGTTTGCATCGCTGTAAATTTTTTTTTTTTGTAATTTTTTTGTAATTTTTTTTACGATTTCCAGCGAATTGAAGAAGAGCTTTGTAGTGTTTGATGATTTTTTTGTTCTGTTAATTTTTAAAAATTTAGAAAAATATTTTTTTTAAAAATTGGCTTTTAAAAATTTTCATACGAAAATTTCATAAAAGTTCATAAAAAATTTCCTTTTCCGTGCATGCCATGGCTTTAAAAAAAAATTCATTCCGTTTTAATTATGTATAATATTACGGCAAAGATATTTAAAGGCATTTTTTATATTTAAAAAAATGTTTTCCAGCATTTTTGTAACTCTTTTAACTCTTAAATTAAATATAATAAAATTTTAATAAATTGAGTAAATTGAATGCAGTAGAAAACTACATAGAAGAACAAGAAAATTATAAATAACTTTTCAAACACTGAAGCTTAACTGCAAGAAAAGTCTCAAGAGCTTCTATAGTTTCTTAACAAAAACTTATTTCGTAGTTTTTTTTTTTGGAAAATTTTTTTATTTCTTTGCTCTGAAAGTTTGAAAAGTTTGAAAGTTCTTGAGAAATTGTTATGCGTTTTGTAGTCAAGAAAAGTGTAACCGGTAACAGTAATTCTTGACCTACAACAACAACAACAATAATAACAGCAGCAGCAGCAGCAACAACAAGGATTACCAAACAGAAAACAACAAAAAAAATGCTAACAGAAAATGCAACAAAAAACAACAACGGCTAAGACCACAAAAATGTTTAACAATAAAAACATTAGCAACAACAAGAGCATTAGACGGCATGCTCCACAATGCAACAACAACAACAACAGCTCGACAGTAAGAAATCGACGCGACGCGACGACCAGCAGCAGCTTTTTTTGCTGAAATGTTGGCAAAAGGAAGATGCTATGTTGTTGTTGTTATTGTTGTTGTTGTTGTTGTTGTTTACTTCTTGTTCCTTTTCATTTTTCCATTACACGAAATAAACTACTGTGGCTGATTTTCATTGAAAAGCTTGGAAAACTTATGAAAAAATCAAATTCATTTTACTACGAGCGAAGGAAATGAGAAACGTGCCAGGAGAGTTTCCATTAAGGATATAATATATACACACACACATAGTATGTATAATGTCCGAATATGATTTACCGAATTTTCATCAGCGATGATTTATTTTGCGTATGTATGTATATATATTCTCTCGTACGCTAAACGGATATTACTTTTCAACATTATGGTTTAACATTATGGATGTAGATGATGATCATCGTAATACTGTCTGTCGACGATACCGTCTGTCATAGAGAATATGTCCTTTTGCGTGGAAACGTTTTGCAAACTCGAACTAACAGGAAATTTCACAGCAAATCAGATAGATAGCACATTACCGAAACCGGTTTGTCGGCTAACCGAAACATGGCTGCTTGACAAGCCATGGTGGAAATTCCTTCCAAAGGCCATCATCATGCAAGCCTGTCGAAAAACTAAAAGAATATCATAAGAAATTCTTTGAAAATCTTCTGCTGAAAAGTGAAAACGTGAAATCGTTTCGAGAAGAATTTTTTAAAATTTCCTTCCAAAAAGTTCGAGCAAATTTTTAATAAATTCTTCAAGGAAATCCTTAGAAATTCTTCATATCGCCGCGATAAAATTCCTCGAAATTTACTCAAAATTAATTACTTTTAAAATAGTGCGTTGCGTTGCTCAACGCTTCTCAAGAGATGCGTCGCTAAACCGAAACAAGAGCGCTGCGTCAACATAATATGTTATGAGGCGTTTTATTTGAAAGCGCTGTAAGTCCACTTTTTTTTTTTGTTTCGAGATATTTACTAGTTTGCGAGATATTTTGAATGAAATGTAAATCTTATGGAGACGGATGTTTTTTTGTTTTATGAAAATTGTATAGATTGTGAAAAGATTAATTGAATGAAGAATATATGTACATATAAAGACCATACCACAATAAAAGTTTTCTCATTATTAACTCAAATTTTTTCATGAAATGGACTTACAACACTTTCAAAGAAAACACCTTTCATAAGAGTATATTTCAAGTTCTTCCCTCTTACACCGCAGACAACTTCATGCTGAAAGTCTATATCTATTTCCTTGTTTTTCTTCGTACAAACAGGCGAAAAATATTATATAAAAAAATAAAATATAAAATAGAATTTTAGAAAGAAGAAGAAGAAGATTTTATTTAGTTTGTTTAAAGATTCGTTTCTTATAAACTTATTCGAACGAATTCGCGAAACATACCGTATTATATCGTATATGTATCATAAAAACTAAGAGAGACAAGAAAAATAGCAAAAAAAATAATATATGTAGGTATTTTATTTTGTTTAAAGTTTAAATGCAAACTATAAAATTCTCAAAGAGAATAAAAATTGACTTAGTCCATTTTCATAACTAAGGGCACGTATGTACGAGTATACTGTGTAAAGACCGGGAGAAGTATTCGCTAAAAAAAGGGTTACGAAAATATCGCACAACAGTAAAAAGATTCAGCACTGAAAGGGTCTAGAACGGAAACCAAACCAATGCCATTAAGTCGTCCAAACTATTGTGTTCGAAGTTGGTTTACTTCAAATTGTACGATTGTAAATTAGTTTGATAATTCAACAAAACTAACATTAGAACTTTTTGATAAATTATTATCTATTCTACAGCCATAAATTTAGCCATAAAATATACAGCCGTTAATATTCTACAGCCTACAAACAGTTTAAAAAGAGCCGCCAACAAAATGTGCGTCGGGCTGTGTTATCGTTAATTATATCTTGATATCTAAACGAAGCTATTGAAAAATAATATGGACGATGTATTGTGTGCCAGACATTTGAAAATATTGGTAACTTACTGGAGATAAGTATACCCGGTCAATCTTATATTGTTGTCAAAACGATAACTTTATCAATTAATTTTCTCACCTGCTATTTATTGTCCTAATTTATGGGCAATATTAAAGAAATTTATGAAGCAATAGTAAATTTAATACATGCACGTGTGTATAGCCGTGCTATTTTAATGACGTGCTCTTCTAAAGTATCGTATGCCCGCTATTGACGGTCTCAGTGTTAAGAAAATGCCTGAAGGGAAAGCCTGCTTGAACCTGCTCTGGTTTGTACTAGTTTTGGGTCTCACCTCAACCACCTCTGGCGACGCCAGCCGCCCAGTTAAGAGCCGCATAATCCACGGACAGCCAGGCTATACTGGTCAATTTCCTTTTATGGCTGCTCTGGAAACCACCACCAATGAAGACCTTTGCATGCTGTGCGGCGGCTCATTAATTTCCGAAGAATGGATCCTAACAGCGGCACACTGTCTTTCCGGGTAAACCAAAATAAATTAAACTCTCTTTGCTTCTAAACTGATCTGATTGAGTTTCGTCAGCGCACTGTTTGTACATATTTTTTTGGGCTCCGCTTACCGCACTGAGCCCGAAATCGGTTACGCCATTTGGAAAACGGATTTTTTCATTCATCCTTTGCGCGATGCACAGACGATGGCAGCCGACATAGCTCTAATACGCATTCCCGCGACACGGTTTTGTGAACATATAAATTCGATTCCGTTGCCTTCGATGCGCTCCAGCCGCGCCAACTATGACGGCAAATTTGCCCTTTGTGTGGGATGGGGCGTGATGTGCGACAATACAGACGTTACACCGTTTCGTGTACAATGGACTCGAGTACAAATCGTTAGTAATGAATTATGCAAGAAGCTGGATCCTTTGGTTCACGATGAAGAGATTTGTATGGACGTGACAATCGAAGGAATTCCTTGGTTGGGCGATTCCGGAGGTCCTGTGTTTCTGGAGGAGACGGGAGAATTAATCGGGGTTTTTTCACGTTCCTTACGGTTTGAGCCCGACCAGAGGCTGCCAATGATGGCCGCGCGTGTGACATCCTTTTTGCCATGGATCGCAGCAATGACCAATATTTCTTACACATGATTTTGGAAAATTATCATGAAACCTTATGCAACAGTTATTTCACATTTTTTTTTTTTTTTAAAATTTCTGCTAATTCAAAGGAATTTCGAATGTACTTCGAGTATTTCTCTTTAAATATAAATGGCAAAATTTAATATAGAAATCCAGATTTAAGTTCAGATTTCAAAATTTGCCAAATTTCTTTGCACTTTATTATAAAAATTTAAACAAAAAAAATTAATTAAACGCCCCGTAAGAAATTCCTTCGTTTCATGTGGAATCATCATCATCCTTTTAATTTCTTTGAAAGACATTTTTCGAAACTTGAAAAAAATCCTTAATAAAAGAATTTTCTTACCGTAAAGTGTTTTTTTTTGTGTATTTGTAAACGCAAAATTCGCAATATTTTTTTCCCAAAAACTGACTGATAAAATTTATAAAACTTTAATACTTTTTCTCTGCCAGAGCATCATTATTCGATTAGGTTTCTATGATGACGCTCATGTGAGAAAATTTATACCTTCTTCGTTAAAAGATTCTCTTCACGGATTCCTCCTGTTTCGCTGCCTTCTTTATAGTTTTCATTCTCTTAGGAGAATTTTTTATTTTATTTTTTGCTCTTTATTTTTTTTTTCTTCTCGTTTTGGATAAAAATGCATGAGTCATGAGTCATGGAATGTTTTACTGTTGTTGTTGTTGTTGTTGTTGTTGTTGTTGGCACGAGTATTACTCTTATAACACTTTCGTTGTTAATGTTTCTCATTTTAGTTTTGTTCTTGTTGTTCTTTTTGATGTTTTTTTGTTGATTGTTGTTTTTGCTTTTTTATTTTTTTATGGAGTTATGCATGTTTTTTTTTCCTTGCCTGTTGTTTGGCAAATTTATTTTTACTCATAAACGCGCTGAAAGAAGTTGATGACGTCAAGGAGACGCTCATGTGTTCTCTGCTCTTTAGTCTTTCTCTGGTTTTTTTTCTCTCTTTCTTTCAGCTGTTTTTATTTTAGTGTGCAATAAATCATAATGCATTTTCTGCTTCTTCTTCTTCTTCTTCTTGATCGTCGTCGTCGCCTGTTAGAGCTCATCTTTGTTCACGGAACATCGTGGTTTAGTCTTTTCACAGCCCATCACACTCTTTCTCACACTCACCCACAGGCAGTCTCTCTCTCTCTCTCTCGCGTCTAACAACTAATTAAATAATGTTATTATATTTGTTTTTCTGTTGTTTTGTTTTGGTTTGGTTTTTTTTTTGTGTTCCGGAATGACGGAATCATTTTCACGTAAGCTTCTTGCAATTCTTTCACGTTAACGATCTTACGTACGTACGAGACAATGGTTACGCGATTTTCTTGACGCTGGCGCATGAAACCAGCTTGTCCGTGCTCCGGCTGGCAGTAAAAATGGTTATGCTTTTCCTTTTTTTTTTTTGATGCAATTTCTGATAATGTCTTCCTCACGAGAAGAAAGAAATACTAAGAAGACATTTTGAAGTATTGTTTTGTTGCCTGAAGGATTGATGAGAAGATGGAGAAGAGAGATGATATGGACAGCACGGTGGTAAGTACAGCATTGAATAGTGAAGGAGAAAAGGGAAAATTTCATTTTTATGGTTTTCTTCGAATTTACGAAAAAAAATGTGTGCAATATTTAAAATTTTCCGCTGCAAACAATGAAAATAAAACAATAAAAAGCGTGAATTAAATTTTTAAACTTTCAAAAAAAAAAAAACTGAAATTTTAAAAAATTTAAAACTGATTTTAATTGTTTTCTTCGAATTTACGAAAAAAAAAATGTGTGCAATATTTAAAATTTACCGCTGCAAACAATGAAAATGTAACGTAATAATATAATGTAATAAAAAGCGTGAATAAAGTTTTAAAATTTTCAAAAAAAAAAGAACCGAGATTAAAAAAAAATTTAAATTCATTTTAATAATTTTGAGACGTTTCAGATATCAGTTATTTTTGTGCGCATCCATTCCGGTCGGTGCAATTTGATTTCGTCAAAAACTCTACTTTCTCTATTTTCAGCTTCTTTCAAAATCCTAAAATGATGCCGAAATGAACGGCTTCGAAATTCAGCAGCATTTCAAAATTATTCAAATTTAAATCAATTCTCATTTCGCCGTTTGCGCCATGAATTTTTGTAGTAAATTTTCACTAAAAATACAGTAAAAAAAAAAATACTGTTTCTTCATAAAGAGTTTTTTTCGTCGTAAACGTTGCTTTTCTATTTTTGTCTTCTTCTGCTCAGTTTTGTGGCCTCCTTCGGGAGTTGATAAATTAATAAAATCTAAGGAAAAGTTGCACAAACATTTCACCTTTCAATGTTCGTTCCAAGGACAGATTAATGCTTTGCTTTTCTGTTGATTCGTATAAAATCAACTTCAACTCGAATAAAAATCAATCTCTAGAGACAAATGAAAAAGACTCGTAGATAAAAGGTATGTACGTAGGTATGTCTATATCTACTATAGTAGATAGCAAAATACACTTCTTAGTTTTTTAGCTTAATTTAGGGTTAATTTCATGATGACCTAAGGCCACAGGAAATCTTATCGGTGTATGTTAGTGATTGCGCTGGCGAATGCATGAGTTTGTGAGCAAACATTAATAAAATAAAGCCTGTGCAGACGCACATACTCCTGTGTACATACATACATATTTGGTTAATGTGTGTGTGTGTGTGTGTGCGTGTGTGTTTTTTTAGTAACTCGAAATGCTGCCTTGCTGCTCTTCCAATAGATTTCAACTTAAATCGCGCGCTAACCTCATAAATAGCATTTTAAGTGCTCGGCACTACCAAAGAAGATCCACCTGAAATAAAATCTACGTGAGCTAGACTCGCCACACACACACACACACTCTCTCTCTCTCTCTCTCTCTCCACCCAGCGACGTGTTGCAGCGAAAACGCGCTCCCCGCTTGGGTCAGACGCGCGCCGTTCATCTCGTTCATCTTCCGCACAATAAATCGCGAAATGGAAATGGAATTCAACTCAATTGAATGCATTCCTGCTCAACGCTGGTGGCTGAACGTGCACTCAAACGGCAGCGGCAGCGGCAGCGGCACCGTGACCATAGTTACGCCACAACCAGAAAAACAAAGTCAGAAACCGTTTCGAATTCAAGGCCTGAAGCAGAACAGAGCACAACCAAACAGAAGAGAAATGTAAATTTTCACAAGCATCCCATCGCAGAAGAAGAAGAAGACGAAAAAGAAAAAGATTATTTAGCAAGGACCGAAACCAAACCGAATAATGTCGCCGAGAGCGAACACGATGCTGCCATGATTGTGTTACGGCATGACATTTGAACTGATGCAACCAATAGCAAAGGTTCAGTCGGTCGGTGGGTGGGTGTATGTGTATGTGTGTGTGTGTGTGTGTGTGTGTGTGTGGGCTAACGTGTGCCAGAGGCTTTCAATTTTCTAACAATATTAAATGAAATCTGAAATCTAAAGCAGCAAAAGGAAAAACCAATGCAGTTGGTTGACTTAAATCATGCGATGATTAAAGCGATCGATGATAATCTTTGACTTGGCCTTATAGAAGATTTCTGCCTTTCCTTCGTACTCGTATTTCCCACCCTTCCTTTCTGCCTTTCCTTCCTAACTCCATTTCTTCCTTCCTACCTTCCTTCCTTTTTGCCTTCGTTTCATTTCTCACTTCACACCACTTCCGGTGTAACATAATATGGCTTTACAGTCAATAGCGGAAACGGTTTTGTGGCTTTATTATATGACACATGAAAAGCAACCAACGAATTGATGTTGTTGTTGTTGTTGTTGTTGTTGTTGTTGTTGTTGTTGTTGTTATCGAATTTATTGCTATCTAATTTTTAACCTTTCGTGGATGGATGTGTCCTCTCTTCCTGCACACACTCTTTCTTTTACATGTACGTATGTACGTACATACGAGTACATACATACATATATGCATTTCCGGTTACATTATTGCATCATCCAGCAACACACACAACACACCCACACATACGTCATTTGTGGTGTTTGCAGGCTTCTGCTGCTGCTGCTGCTTTTGCTGCTTTTGCTGCTGCCGCAAGATTTAATCAACGAAATTTCAGCAGTTAAGTTCTTCCGCATGAAAACGTAGCTTATTTCTTGGATATTTTCCACAAGATTACAATTCCTTTTATACACCAACGTAGTGTTCGCCATCAACATCAACACACTGCTGCAACACCCACACCGACACTTACACATGAACACACGCAAACACACGAACTCTTACGCACGTACTCGTACATACCATTCTATTCTATTCCATTCCATTCGTCCATAGAAAAATACATTTTCAAGGAAATGACTTTGCGCTTCGATTCCTTTCAATTTCTTTTGCCCTTCCGGTCCGGGCCTTGACGTCCTTTCGGCCCGATCGTGTCCGACTCTTCTTTCCTCTTCTCCGAAATTCTTGTGTTTCTCGATTTTCGAACAGTTGTTTTCTCTTTTGCAGTTTATGGCCTTACTCTTTTGGGTTGCATTCGAAAATTGAAAATCTTGTATTTTTGTCACGCGTCATCATTTACAAGTTTTACTTTCGAACTACCGACAGAGTGAGGCGTATCTATCTTAGATACGACTGCTGTTTACTTAACTCAACCTAACTTCTACTCGCATTTGCATCTAACCTGACAACAGAGCCATAGATTCGTAACGCTAACGTTTATACGTTTTTAGTGAAGTCCTGAAGAAGTTTTGTCTTGCAGCATTGACTAAAATGCTGTGATCAATAAATAATCGTATGGCAAATAATTGATCGCTAAAGTGCATCGAACTGTTAAGAGTTTAAAACAAAAGATTAAGCTGAGGCCGATGCTTAACGGTTAAAAGCCATCGAAATGCATTACCATATTATAACCAGATTATAACAGATTGTTATTGTTAATATAATATCGCCACTGAACGGCTTAAAATTGTACTCGCATAATACCAACGGACAGTTTACGAAGAGCATGGAAGATGTCACCAATTATTTTCTGTTAAATAACAGAAAATTTATAGGTTCATTTCAAGGGTATTTTTTGTAAATTTTCAAATCAATTATCCTATAAAAAGTCGACTTGGGCTGTTCCTCCCCTGAAGGGAGGAGCATTAACAGAGCGTTGAATAATAAAGACATCAACGAGAAGACTGTAACAGAGCAAGGAATAATAAAGACGGAGGAGTCTAACAGAGCAGTTGTTTACAGCAATCATTTAGTCCAATCCAAATCATTAACAGATTTATAAAACACTGTTAATTTTATTCTGATTTTGACGAGCATAATTATTCAACAGCTCTCTTCATTAAAAAAGCTAACAGTTTTAAATTAACAGATAATTAAATATGTAATAGCTGATCGTAACAGAGCACACAGAACTTGAGAACAGAATGTTAATGTTGTACGAATGTAGTTTTAACATTAAACTGCTAACAAATGAAGGTAAACATTTTTGATTTTTATTTATTAACATATAAATAGTCTGAAAAGCTTTTAAAATCTGCAGACGATGCCACACATCATGAGTACACAATAAATTATTCTGTTGAAATTTAAATTTAAATTTGAATTAAATTTAAATGCAAATTAAGGACGGCGTGTATGTTATCCATATTTTAATAAAATACTCATAATTTAAATTTTTATTTTAATCAAAATAATTAGCAAGGAAATAATTAATGCTGGATAAACAAATTAATTCTTATAAAATATGGATTATAAAAGCTGATGATGAAATTTGGCCAATTGTTTCACACGCCGGTAAGTAAATAAATCAACACACAAATTTAATTATTTAAATTCAGCAAACGAGACGAGTGTTTTTTTTTAGTTAAGCACAAAGCGCCAGGGACTGAAACAGAGCTGCCGTATTATTGTTAAATTCCGCAGTAATTAATTGAGCTTTCAATTTACAAAGGACCAAAGTAGAAAAAAAAACAGATTACTATTAGCCAAAGGCTACAATAGATTAAATTTAAAATTAATATGAACAATGTAAACAACTGGAGCAGCCTCAGGCGGAGAGAAGAGAGACGTCCGACTGACAGTCATGGCCATCGCTGTTTCGCCGACTTAATCAAATTTCGTTTTAATTGAATGAAAGAATGATTGAGTGAAGGTGAGTAATCGTATTGCGGCTACTGTCAAATTGCCGCAATTAGTGCTCGATAAATGATGATAAATAAATGTTGTGGCCGACGATTATATCGTATTACAAACGTTCATTAGCTATTTATACGTTCATTAAGAGATAAAAAATGATTATGTTAGTAATCGCAGAGATTTCAAAATAATTATATGTAGAATTTTATAAAAACGCTCATTAAAAATGTATTGGTATTCTCTACCTCTATTTAAAGACCTATAACGCTGACAGTTTCATGGATTATGGATTTTAATTATGCAACAAAAACTTCAAATTTTGACATTAAAGGGCAAAAAGTACTATTAATACTAATTAATACTATTAAAAAAAAGCTTCGTTTATATAAAAGCAAAATTATGATCGCTTCAGAAATGCGTGAAAATTTCAAAAGCTCTAAAAAGAACAATTAATTGAAAGGCGGCCAGAGTTTTTGTTGAAGTTGTCACCGGAAAATGCGGTATTTTTTCTGTTAATTCATACCAATTTTTTTTTTTGCCGTTCAACGAACTCAATTGCAACAATTGCCATGAAAAAAACACCACAAAAGCAACAACAGTAACATTTCAGCTATATTTCAGCTACATTTCTTTTATTCGAAATGAGCACTACCATTAGCCAATACCGAGACCACCCGAAAATCTTCTTCCTTCACCTCCGAATTTCCTGCACCACCCCCTTTCAGGCAATTTTTTCACCCTTGGGATAACAGTGTTGCCGTATTGTAATTAGCAGAGCACATGTCGAACATAAATGAGCTGCTATCGCCAACAAACTTTCAAAACTATGTAGAACAGTCAAATATTTCGACACACACCCACACACACACACACATGTACGACACTGTTGGGTGTCGTAAAATTTAATAATTGAAATGCAATTTCCACAGAACTGTCACAAAAACGAGCACAACGAAAGAGAGCGAGAGAAAGGGTTAAGTTTCGCCGTGAGCGACTGATGACAAAAAAAACACTCTCTGCACACACGGCTGCTCTTCTGTGCGGAAGTATGTGTGAAGAGTCGTCGGTAGGTTAATAATATTTTCTCATGCACGATCATCGCAAGCCATCGCAGTATGTGTTTTGTTGCTTGGTGAATGGGGCGGGTGGGGTCGGGAAGGGGCGAGAGGGCCCCCGTGTGGCAATTAACGTGCAAATTGCAAACGCAATCATTTAATAATTTTGTTTTATAATCAAAAAGAGCAAAAAGTCTGCAACATACATTAATAATTCCATTATGCGTGTGACCCTGCTACTGCTTCTTCTTTTTCTTCTAATATAATAAATTATGTATTTGTATCCACTTTGTATCCCTTTTATTATTCTATTTTGCGTTAGTATTCGTCAGCTCTGCGACGTTGTTAAGTTTCTTACATTGTCCGTTTGGGTTTGGGTACGCTTTGCGGCATTCTCAAATTATCAGTGTTGCCATCCAGCCTCAGGTTACACTGCCAATCGTTACACAAACACTAGCTCGATAATTACGCATTTACGTATTAGTTGATGGTCTAAAGTTAAGGCGGGCGGCGGCATCACGTATTGAATTATTTCTCAACGTTAATAAGCTCCACTGTATACAGAGTTAAAAGCATCTAAACCCACAATCCTAGAGAGGAGAGACGCACACACGCAGTTAGACGCAGTTATACTCTCATGCACACAAACCACAGCGTCATCGGAGACTCCGACGGAGAACGAAGAAAGACCCATTGGGTAAAAGAAGGAAAAGAGGTTTTTTCGGATGTTGTTCGAAGAAAGATATTAATTATATGTACCTTTTTGTTTTTATTACTCTTTTTTTTTGGTTTTTGTCTCCTTTATGGATCTACGTATCTGCATGTTGACATGCTAATAGATTACATCTACTAACATTAAATTTAAGATTACATTTTAATCTGATTTGATTTAATTTCGATCAATTTTGATACACTGAAACTTACGATATTTACTTCTTTTCTCTGTAGAGTTTACAACGTTACAATTATAGGAGTAATATTTTTTAGTAAATACATAATGGGTCTTCGAATCTTCGAGAGACTCAGCTCAGTTCGAGTTATTTTTAAGAATCTTCTTTTAATAATCTTCTTTTAATAATAATCTTTTAAGAATATTCTTAAGAGTCTTTGCATCTTCGAGAGACTTAGCTCAGTTCGAGTAATTTTTTAAAAAATTTCAGTATGGTCTGCATCGCTTTTCTTTATTTCTAGACATTTAGAGTCGAAGCAATGGATCAAAGGTAACAAAAATTGTATAAATGGTTTTTTTTTTATTTATTAGCGCTCTAAAAATTTTGCATTTTTCTCTTTTAGATGGAAGAACGTACTTTTTGTGGTTAAAATAACAAAAAAAAAATTACTAATTATATTAACAAAAAAATTTTAATTCTTATGTAACCAAAATTGCTGATAATAAACTTGCTTATTTTTCATTTAAGAGTAAATTTAGAAGTACACAAGTTTATCGTACGTGAAACTTCAATCGTAAAATGAGACAAATAAACGCTTGTTTACATTGCGTATATTTTTCCTGCAGGGTGTTCACTGAAGGGTGTGTATACGTGTGAGCATGTGTAGATGTGCTCATATTTAACAATTTATTGTTGTCAATATTTGTTGCATAAGCCACGTTTAATGGCATGATTACAAACGGCAAATGCACGCACATGGTTTTGCATGCAAGACCGGCATACACACGAATCTAAACAGTAACACACCTGAATATAAACACACACACACACACACACACCGATATATATACGAGTACTAACCAAAATGCAACCAGAAATATTTGCTTAGTCGCATCTAATAATTTGCTTTTGAATTAACGGCAGAAATTCAAAATTTTTTTAGATTTTCTCGCTGACAGCTCGATAAAGCGTGCGCCGCCACCGCCACCATGGATTTATCTAATTCGACGATATGAAATATTTATGCATTTATTATACGCTGAATATACGCTGAATAGAGATTTGCTAACGTACGTAAACAAATTAATATTAAAAGCCTGCAGAGAGCGTCAGTACTTTTTTGAAAATTCAAACTGAAAACTACTCAAAACTGCAAAAATTTTTAATTGTATTTATTCATTTTCGGTTATGCCATTCCTATGGTTTTACAACCGAAACTTTGCGGTTCAGTTCAGTTGAATTAAATTTTATCAAAATAATTTCTGGGTATTTATTTTATAAGCCACAATATGCGTTATAGTCCACAAAATTGTTCCGCCTTCAGGCATTCCAAACCAGCCAAGATTCAAAACGATCTTCCATGAGTAGTCGCCGTCCTCGTCGCCAGTCGCTCTATTTATTGCGATTCAACTGTTTAACTGCAACCAGCAGGCAATCAACTAACCATCAATCAATCACTTCATCCATCCATCAATCAACAATTGGAAATTGAAATCGACTACGTCACTCTACTTTATTTTACTTTCTTGTTGTTGTAGGTTTTTTTGATTTAGTTATTATTGTGTTACAGTATTAAGACTGTACAAAATAAAATGCCGCTAATTTACTTTATTTACTGTTCATTCAATTTTTTTTTCTTTTCTTTTCTTTTCGTTAGGTTTTTTTTTATTTAATTCGCTGACAAAGGATTCATTTCTCTCGTAGTCTTTTAATCCTACTCTGGATCATTTGTATTGACGTGTCTCGAATGATATCATCTTCGTGTGCTCGATTTTCTTCAACCTTGAGATTTTCTTTTTATTTTCCATTTTTTTTTTTTTTTCCATTTGATTGAATTCTGTTTTGTTGTAAGTAAGGATAGATTCTGAGGTTTATTTTTATTCCTTTTCTTGTTCTTCTGCCTCTTCTGGTTCCTGTTTATATATTTGCTTTTTGTTAAGTCGTTTGTCATTCGTTTCGTTGCGGTTTGAAGAGAATTTCCTTTATATATTCGGTTTTTATCATCTCCAGGCAAAATTTGCAAAATCGTTTGCAGAATTATTGCTCTAGAACTATTTAACTTGAAAGTAAATTTTCAAATTTTATCGAAACTTTTAAACAGAAAATAAATACATTCTTCCATTAAATTCTCGACAAGATTTAATTTAATCGCCTACTTCATCAAACATTTTCAAGTAAATTCGCATTCGCTTACGCGACACAAAGTGACTTAGAAGTTAATTTTTTCATATACTCTTGAGTATTGTAAATTTTAATCGAATAAATATAATTTTCTGAAAAAATTAATTCATCCATCGGAATCACATTAATCGTATAAATCATAAGAATCATAGAATTGGCCTGAATACTATGAATTATTGTATATTGTAAATCGTATGAATCGAATGAAAAATATGAATGGCATGAATGGTATGAAGCGAATGAATGATATGAATCGTATGAATTATAGCATATGAATCGTAATCGAATATGAATCGAATGAACAGTATGAATCGAATAGATCTTATGAATAATTGTATATGAACTGCATGAATAGTATCAATCGAATAAATAATATGAATCGCATAAATAGTATGAAACGAATGAATCATATGAATCGTATGAATTATTGTATATAAATCATATGAATAGTATGAATCGCATAAGTAGTATGAAATGAATGAATCATATTAATCGTGTGAATTATTGTATTTGAAGCGTATGAATAATATAAATCAAATGGACAATATGACTAGCATGATGCGAATGAATCATATAAATCGTATGAATTATTAAATATGAATTGTATGAATAATAAAAATCGAATGCATAATATGAATCGCATGAATAGTATGAATTATTATATATGAATCGTATGAATATTATGAATAGCATGAATAGTATTCAGCGAATGAGTCATAGGAATCGTATGAATTATTAAATATGAATTGTATGAATAATATAAATCGAATTCATAATAGTAATCGCATGAATAGTATGAATTATTGTGTATGAATCGTATGAATATTATGAATAGCATGAATAGTATGAAGCGAATGAATTATTAAATATGAATTGTATGAATAATATAAATCGAATTCATAATATGAATGGCATGAATTGTATAAATAATATGAATAGCATGAATAGTATTCAGCGAATGAGTCATAGGAATCGTATGAATTATTAAATATGAATTGTATGAATAATATAAATCGAATTCATAATAGTAATCGCATGAATAGTATGAATTATTGTGTATGAATCGTATGAATATTATGAATAGCATGAATAGTATGCAGCGAATGAATCATATAAATGAATAGTATGAATTATTGTATATGAACCGTATGAATAGTATTTATCGAATATATAATATGAATCGCATGAAAAGTATGAAGCGAATGAATTATTAAATATGAATTGTATGAATAATATAAATCGAATTCATAATATGAATGGCATGAATTGTATAAATAATATGAATAGCATAAATAGTATGAAGCGAATAAATCATATGAATGAATATTATGAATTATTGTATATGAATAGTATGAATCGAATATATAATATGAATCGCATGAATAGTATGAAGCGAATGAATCGTATGAATCGTATGAATTATTGTATATGAATTGTATGAATCGAATGAATAATATGAATCGTATAAATCGTATAAATCGCATGGAAGGCATGAATCCCATTAGCCATATGAATCGGATTATACGCATTAAACGTGTTTATCGTGAAAGAAGGTATTTACAAAAAAAAAACGTATTAACTAAAACTGAATTATGCAAGTTAAGATTTATGTAAGATTTAAGATTTATGTAAGTTTTTCTCTTTTTTGACATTTTCTATAATATCGCACTTCAAAGTATTAAAAGCTTTTTTTGTTACATTTTTTTTATTCGTAATTCAGTCCCTATCGTTCCTTGAGTCTTCAAATACAACATCTGGAAAATCTAAATAGATCTGGTCTTGAAAGAAGAAGAAGATGATGACGAAGACGAGGAAGAAGAAGAAGAACATTAAGACGTAAGAAAATAATAAAGACGTGTTGAAAGCCGTGTTAATGCACCAAACCGTTATGTAATTTGTAGGAATGTATGAGTTTTTGCACTCATACTACAAAGTTGTGTTGGTTTGTGACTTTGCCGCCTGTCGTCACAATTCGGGTGTCACATTCGGGTGGACTCTTTAAGTAGCGCAGCTGTGGTTACCAGCGCAGCGCAGCGCATCGCGTCCGTCAAAGTGCACAAAGAGTTCGACCAAGCAAACAACCCACCGAGTGTACTCACAATCCGAGCTGCACTCTCTCTCTCTCTCTCTCTCTCTTTCTCTCTGTTAGTCGAAAGGTGAAGGTACTCGTTATGTATTCGTTCTATACTTTCTTTACTCGTGCTTAGTCGCACACTAAACGTAGGCGTTAAATAACTGGCCATGTCTCTTTGTTTTTGCAGAAGCGTTCATGTTCGCGTTCGTGTTTGAATTGAGGATGGGTGTGGGCGGCGGTGTGTCGGTGTGTGTGTCTGTGTGTACACGTTGCATTAGCTTGTTCTTCCCTTTGTTTTTGTTGTCACTCTTTCTGCATGACTTTGAAATGCTCTTTTGCTCGGCGCTCAATGCTGCTGCAGCTGCTGACGCTAATGCTTCAGACGACTTTTCAAAATGTCGCTCGCTGCTCGCTGCTCGCTCGTTCGGGTATGGCTGAAGAGCAGAGCAGCAACAACAACAACAACAAAAACAGCACCAACCAATTCCACAACAATTTATGCAATATAACATCAAACATCAAAAGAAATCATTAAAAAAGGTTTTGCTTAGCGTTGATGTTGCTCGAAGTACCTGCAGCCGATTGCAGGAAAGAGTCAGCGAGTGAATTCATTTGAACGTGGACTAGACTTTGTGGTCTAGACCAAGAGAAACGCGGGACGGGAAGGAGCTGTGAGGCTTGACAACGGTAACGATTGCAATTGTATAAAACCAAAATGCAATATAAAAAAACCAAAAGCAAGCGGGAAGAGCCTGGAAAGAGCCGGAAAGAGCCGCGAAAAGTAGTAGTAAAAAATAAATGACAAGAAATGACGGCAAAAAGGAAAAATCCAGTGTGCAGAGTAAAACGAAAAGGTACATGAACACATTTTTAGCGGAAGAACGAATGGAAATTTCTATGCTTTCCGGTGTGTTGCGTTACGTCTACCCAGAGACGCAGAGACGCAGGAACGCAGGATACACCACAGGAACCTCAGTCATAATCTGAACAGGATTTCGTTCATATCCTGCAGCTCGGTTGATGCTGCAGCAGCAACGGCAGAAAACTTATATTCAAAGAAGCGAGGGAGAGCGAGAGAGATATAAAGTAAGATACAGACAGTCACTGATACACTCCTACTCTTTCGAAACACACACACACACATATATCTTTACATGCGGCCAACACAACAAACTCTCAACTGATTACGTTACGTTACGTTACGTTACTTCATCGTTCGTTTCTTCGTCTTCGTCTTTGCGCTGACAAAGAGGTTTGTAATCCTTAAAACGTTACCGACAAAGACGACGAAGATGACGGCCATGACGACGGCGGCGGTTTAGTATTCGCTGCTGTGATTCTGATTTCATATTTAATAAGCGGTTACAGCACAAACTTAATTATGACGAAATTACATCAGCGTTTGCCAACAAACGTAGTGGAAAAATACAGTCTGACATTGTTGTTGTTGTTGTTCTTGCGGTTGTATTGATGCATTGATCACGTGGTAGGGGCGAAGGGCGGTGTGTGTGTATATATGTGTGTGTGTGCATGTGGGAGTTCTCTTTGAATATTAGAAACTTGGGGCCTGCTCTGCGGTGCTGCTGTTGCTTCTGAAGTTGCGAAAGGTTAAGGCTACATCATGGTTGCCACCAGCATGGTTTGCCAGTTGGATAATTTTCATTAAATCGGAAATGCAATCGGGATCGTGACGCTGCAGTGAGGGCGATTTTTCTGCTTTTTCTTAATTAAAAAAGTAACTTATGGTTAGAGAAGATTTTAATTAATGCTTCTTTTTGTAGTTGTTGGTTTTGGTTTTTTCTTGAGGAAGAAAAATAAAAACGTTTTGCTAGAAAGCTTGTAATATATAAGCTTATATAAATGTACTTTAATTTATCCAAATAGAAGTGAAATTTCATATAAAAATACTTTAAAATAATATCTCAAAAGCTTCTTCTGCGAATATAACTAACACTTATTGTTTTTGTCTTTGCGATATTTATTTAGGAACGGATTAATTTAGAAAATTTTCAAATTTAAAAGACTGTATTAAAATGATTTAAATGATTTATTAAAGTGCTGTCCTGATTGCCTGCAGCCACAAGTAAAACAAGAAGGAGGAAGCCGAAAAAACGGAAGCTCGGTATTTTACCACGATTTGACTACACTTTTTGCTTCTCTCCAAGAGGGCCAAGCTTTTCAATATTTTGGAGGTTGGCACTCTTGGCTGGTTTTAGTCTGAGCTTTAACATTGCCGCCACCCTTGCTGTACTCGTGCAGCAAAGAAAAGGATATTGTTTGGTATACAATGTAATACAAGAATAGATCAGTTCTTGTGATAAATTATATAATTCAAAAATTCTTTGTTACAATTCATTCTTATAAGCTATTATACAATACAAATTATATATGATAATAAATTCAAAAAATCTTCAAATTATGCGTAGGGTGTATATTGTATGCCAGTAGGAGCGTTCTTTAGATTGTATTACATTGAAAGCAATGATGTATCAAGGTTTTTGTAACGAGGAACATCATTAAGGATGTAGTGTCTTAAAGGACACATGGGCCAGAAAGGACCCAGCCGAAAATTGTATTTTGCGCTAGAGGTAAGCCGGGAGTCTTTATCATTTCGGGTCGCATTATGGAATGATAGATATCAGCTCCTAATATAATGGAGACTGCTGACGATGTATAAAAGGTTGGATCAGCCAACTGTAAGTTGGTGAACTTTCCCTTGATGATTTCGTCGGCATGTTGTGTTGGCGTTTTCAAATTGGTCAACGAAACGACTTTTGCGGTGCTGTTTAGACGCACGGTTGGGTCATATCTCGAACACAAGCGAAGGGTACAAAATTCTTGTTGCCCTAAATAGTACGAATGAATTTTCAGGCTATTTAGTAGGCCTCTGCAAACTTTGCTTGATTCAGAGCATGAGTCAAACAGTACACGAGCTAAGTGAAAGCGATTATCGACCATGACTTTAATGACACCGGTTGGAATTAGAGTTACAAACTGATTTACTTGGAATGAGATGTGAGGTTGATTGTTTTTGGGTTTTCTGATAGTAACTGCATCCGGTCTGGAATGCAGGAGACTGTGATGCTTCCCATCACAGTGCACACAGGATTTTTGGCTCTTGCAATCTCTCTGTATGTGGCTGGATGCTAGGCATCGGGAGCAATGGCGAAATAACAGTATAGTACGAAGTCGCTTTTCGTAGCTCATAGAAAGAAATCTTTTACAGAAGCGTAGAGGATGATTTTTTGAACAAACTCTACACAACGGCCTTTGAAAGTTACTAGCACGTGATGATTGTGAAGATATTTCCATGATGAACCTGAAAACGAAGGAAATTTGTTGAGGGTAGCAATTAATTAGGAAGGATGACTAATTTGACAAGAGGGCGCGTAATAGTACCTTTCTGAGTACGTAAATCCGCGACTCTTACACGACCGTCTTGTCCCTTGTAAACTTTCATGACTCTACCGAGGCGCCATTCAGTCGGTGGAAGGTTTTCCTGCTTGACAATAACTAAATCATTCAGTTCTATATCTCTTTGTGGATTTTTCCACTTGTATCGCTTGTGGAGTTCCTTCAAGTATTCCTCCTTCCACCGCATGGACAGCTGTTGACTTAGAACTTTAAGCTTTTGCCATCGGTTCACAAGTGACAAAGACGATTCAGCAATGTTAGGCTCGACAGGGGCCAAAATTGGTCCTCCAATTAGGAAATGGCCTGGAGTAAGAGCCGTACTATCTGTTGGATTAGTGGACAAGGGGCTGAGTGGCCGTGAATTGAGACATGCTTCTATTCGACAGATCAAAGTTGAAATTTCTTCGAAGGTATATCTATGAGAGCCTGCTATTTTTCGAAAATGTTGTTTGAAACTTTTTACCCCTGCTTCCCATAAGCCGCCCATATGTGGTGCGCCCGCAGGAATAAAATTCCAAGAAATATTTTGATGACTATATTGATCCTTGACTTTTTCTTTGATTGAGTTGAGAAAGGTTGTAAAGTCTTTTTTAAGAGCTTTTGATGCGCCTACGAAGTTAGTTCCGTTATCAGAATATACTCTTTGTGGACAACCTCTTCTAGACACGAAACGATGGAATGCTGCAACAAAGGTAGTGGTCGAAAGGTCACTAGTAGCCTCTAAATGTATGGCTTTAACCGAGAAACATATAAAGATGCAGACATATCCTTTGGTAATTAAGCATGCTCTACCTGTATAATTTTTTATTTCGAACGGACCACAAAAATCTACTCCCGTAACGTTGAATGGCCTAGATAGGGTGCTGCGCTCAATAGGCAATGCAGCCATTATTTGTTGATGTTGTTTCTTTCTATACACAATACAGGTTTTACAATTGTATATAACAGTCTTTACAAGATTTTTAGCCTTCACAATCCAATACTTTTGTCTCAGTGTACGAAGCATTAATTGGTTACCTCCATGAAGGGTAATAGAATGAATAAATTGAACAATTAATTTTGACAATGCGCAATTATAAGGTAATATGATTGGGTATTTTTCTTCAAACGTCAAATCAGGTGCATTTACTAATCGACCGTTGACTCTCATAATACCATTGTTATCTAAATATGGGTTCAAGTTTAGAATGCTACTTTTGTTTGAAATCGGAAGTTTAAATGAAAGTTTTTTATACTCTTCTGAGAAGTTTTCCTTCTGACATAGCCAAATGACACGAATTTTAGTATCCGCAATTTCTTGGGATGAAAGTGCTTTAGAATTGTAGATACATTCTTTTTTCTTTTTGAAAGTCGAATGAAAGAACCGCAAAATGTACGATAATACTCGAAGTGCCCTTGTAAGCGAGGAGAACCTTGATAAAATATCCTCTGGACGATGGAGAAGGGCCGCATGTGCGCCACATGATTTTGATTCTGGAACTACGTCAGGAAAATTGAGTGGGGAACACGGCCACTGAGTTTTGGAATGCTGAAGCCATTCTGGACCGTGCCACCACAGTTCATTTTGATTTAATTCCTGTGGATATACTCCGCGACTTCCCAAATCAGCGGGATTATCATGGGAATCAACGTGATACCAGTTTTGACTTCCTATTTTCTCTTGAATTTTTGAGACACGATTAGCTACAAATGTAGTCCATGTGCAGGGTGGTTTTTGTAGCCAAGCAAGGACAATCTTTGAATCTGTCCAACAATAGGTTTCATGGACCTTAATATGAAGTTCTGGTAATAGAGAATCAAGCATTTCGGATATTAAAACCGCACCACAAAGTTCTAAACGAGGGAGAGAAACTGTTTTTACTGGAGATACTTTTGTTTTGGCCAGAAGTAAAGTTGTAGATATCCTGAAATTATTTTCAACACGAATATAGATTACACCAGCGTAAGCCTTTTCTGATGCGTCAGAAAAAGCATGGATTTGTACAAAATCATTGTTACAGAAATTCACCCATCGAGCAATTCGGATAGTATTAATAAGATGGTAATTTTCCACAAAATTTCTCCACTTTAAAAGCGTATTTGGAACGAGAATGTCATCCCATTGAGTTTTATCCAACCAGACTTGCTGCATAATGATTTTTGCGAGAACAATTATTGGAGCTAACCAACCAGCAGGATCGAAAAGTTTAGCGATAGCGGACAAAACCTCTCGTTTCGTAAACAATGGTTTATTATAGATAGGCTCGGCACTAAAATAGAACTGGTCTGTGCGAGCATTCCACCGGATTCCTAGAGCTTTAAGGTTACTAGATTCCTCAAACTTTAAAAACTCTTTATCCAAAAGATGAGTCTCGGGTATTTCTCTAAGAATTTCTTTTCTATTTGCTGTCCATTTCTTGAGAGTAAACCCAGCGGATCCCAGAGCTTCTATTAGCTCATTGCGGGCTTGAATAGCAGAAGAAATATCGTGAAATCCAGCTAACACATCATCCACATACATGCAGGTTTTCAATATATTTGCAGCTAGAGGATGAGAATTTGAGACTTCGTTTGCAAGTTTCAAAAGTGTTCGAATTGCAAGGTATGGAGCGCAATTCACTCCGAAGGTTACAGTTTTAAGCTGATAATCGCTAAGTTCTGTGTCTAATGAATCTCGATAGACAATTCGTTGAAAAGGTCTATGGGAGGGTTCAATGAGAATTTGTCGATACATTTTCTCGAGGTCACTGCTAAATGCTATTTGATATAACCTCCATCGAATAATAAGGAAGGTAAGATCTAGTTGCAGTGATGGACCTATGTGCAGAACATCGTTCAAACTAACACCGTTTGATGTAGCATTTGATGCGTTAAAAACTACACGAAGTTTGGTAGATTGACTCTCAGGTCTCATAACAGGAAGGTGTGGAAGATAACAGTGAGAAGCAGCAACGTTTTCATTTGTTGGTGCATGTACTTTTTCCATATGATCAAGAATACTATATTCTTGGATGACATCCGCATATGCTTTCTTTAATTCAGGATTTTTTAGAAGGGATGCTTCGTTTCGATAGAACTGTCTGCATGCTATAAAACGTGATGATCCTAATTTAGTTTCGGATGGAAATGCTTCTTTGAAAGGAAGCGAGACTATGTACCTGCCTTGTTCGTTTCGACGAGTGGTAGTGGAATATAAGGTTTCGCAGTACTTGTCAGCTTGTGTGCTAAATTTTTTCTTAGGCATTTCTTCAAGCTCCCAGAAGCGTTGAAGTTGCTGATCGAATTGAGTTTCATCAAAGAATGAAACAGCAGTTGTGAAACAAGACACATGTTTGATGGGAAGTGATCCTGTAAGGATCCATCCAAACACGGTTTCTTGCGCAATAAGTGCGCCGAGGAAGTTACGCAGAACACCATCAAGCATAATAAAAGAGTACAGATCTCCTCCTATGAGAAGATCGACAGGAGCACTTTTCGAGAAGTTAGTGTCTGCTAACGATATGTTAGGCAATCGGTGATTTGTTGACAAGTTAAAGGAAGACGTTGGTAAGCAATCAGTAATGTGAGGAAGCACTAGCGCTGTAGCCTCTACTTGAAAGTTTGAATTGATCGGTGATCTTAAAACAAATGAACAGAGCTGCGTAGGTTTAGCAGAAACTTGTTGGGATAAGCCTGAAATGGTAGCTTGACATGGCTTGGTAGGTAATTTTAAAAGTTTTCTTATTCGTTCAGAAATGAACGAGGCTTGGGAAGCTGGATCAATGAGTGCACGTGCCGAAAAGCTTTCGCCTAAGTGACAGATACGCACCATTGCTGTTCCCAACAGTATGGTTTGACGGTCCGAAGAGACGTTCAAGTTCATATCCGATGAATTAGCAGAAGATTGCATGTTGATATGAAAAACTTGTGAAGAATTTGGCTCCGTAGGAGCGGTTGAAGGTTCAGCATCGCTAGGAGTAGTTTCCCTATGCAATAATGTATGATGTCGACTATTGCATTTTAAACAATTAAAAGTGCTTTTACACTCCTTAACCAAGTGACTTTTCGTTAAGCAGTTAACGCAGCATTTCAACTTTTTAACGGTCGCGAAACGATCGGGAATTGAGAGATTAAGGAACTTTTGACAACTTCTCAACGGATGTTGTTGCTTAGGACATAAGGTGCAAAAATTTATAGTGGAGACTTTAGTATGATACGAGTTAAGTTTTTTAAAATTTGAGGTCGAGTGTTGATTGTAAGGTTTTCTTGACTGAGAGCTTGTGCTTTTACCTTTTATATCTCCTATCGACTCTAGAGCGTGAAAACGTTCAGTGAGAAAAGCATCTAAGTTTTTCCAACTGGGCAAAGCAGATTTATCTGGAAGACTCTGTTCCCATAAATGTAGAGTAGATTCAGGCAATCTTTGCGAACAAAAGAAAATGAGCAAAGGATCCCATTTTGATGTATCAATATCATATACTTGCAAAGCCGACAGACAATTGTTCATTCCCCGTTGCAATTCTTTCAAAGAAGTTGCATTTTCAACCCGAACGAAAGGTAAATCGAAAAGTAATTTCAATTGACTGTTAACTAGTATGCGTTTGTTTTCATACGCTTCTTTAAGATTATTCCATGCTAAATCAAATCCTTCGTTAGTTAGAGGAGATTTGCTAACTATTTCGCGAGCATCACCACTAGTCTTTTTAAGAAGATGATACAATTTTTCAACATTACTCAATCGAGAATTCCTAATGTATATTGCAGAAAATAGATCGCGGAAAGTAGGCCATGATAAATAATCGCCGTTAAATACCTCAGTATCACAGGGTGGCACATGAAAATTACTAGTACTCATTGAATCACTAGAGCCATGTCCAGAATGTGACGAGACTTGTGCAGGAACTGCACTTCCTCCCAAACTTTGCATACAATCGGTTATTCGAGAAGAGCATAATACATATGCTCGAAGAGTCATCGCATATTTGGATTTTACAACCTCGACATCTTTCGCAGTTGATTCGCTGTCTTCGAATTCTAAATAATCTAAACAAACACAATATGCTTGTTTGGTAGTTTTCCACGTTTCTTGCAATTCCTCTTTCAAAATCTGTAGCGAATTGTGTGTATGCTCTTTTGACAACGCCTCATTAAAGTTAGCGTCGAATTCAATCACAAGATCTGTAGCGCGGATAAATTTATCTAACGCTGACATAATAATTTTTATTATTTATTTGAAGCAATTATTAATTATTAATTATTAAATAATTAGTGTTTGAAAATTATTGCAAAAGCAGAAGGGTTAATGAGACGTTGTTTTCGCGAGCGCAGCGCAACGAGAAAAAAAGAAGAAGCAGAAACTTGACCTTGATCTTGAATTTAGTTTACTTTGAACAAGTATGTAAAAGAACACCAAACGTAAATCTGACCTTGATCTTGAAATTTTGTATGTATATAAAGCGCGAAGCAAACGAAGAGAGGTGTTGTCTTGATCTCGCAAACGAGTTTCTGTGCCGCTAATCTAACAAGTAGATTCGAGTCTCGATGTAATTTGTATATTAATTATATATGTAGCTTCGCAGAGCAACGGAGAAATCAAACCCCGGTAGGAAATTACGCGATATCGAGTCGTGATTAAACAAACTGATGTTAAGGTGTTATTAAGAACACGTTGAAAGTGAATTTTATTGCCACTTATTATAATAATTATTTTTATTATTATTTTATTATTTTCATTATTATTATTTATTATTTTATTATTACGAAAAAAAACGCTCCTTCTACATATTTATACATATATACACTTACGCACCTTTTTTTTCGGCGATTAACTTCGGTGAACCGCCCCAATCAAGTCGCGGCTTCAAGCCAAAGATGAAAGGTTGATTTCGATGAAATGAAATGTTGATTGAATTGGTGATTTCGAGGAAATTCTGAAATGAATGAAACGATGAAATTTCGATGCTTTGTTGAGTTAAGAATCCAAAAAAATCCGTCTTTTATTCGGCGAATCCGGCTCGAAGGACCAATGTTTTTGTCTTTGCGATATTTATTTAGGAACGGATTAATTTAGAAAATTTTCAAATTTAAAAGACTGTATTAAAATGATTTAAATGATTTATTAAAGTGCTGTCCTGATTGCCTGCAGCCACAAGTAAAACAAGAAGGAGGAAGCCGAAAAAACGGAAGCTCGGTATTTTACCACGATTTGACTACACTTTTTGCTTCTCTCCAAGAGGGCCAAGCTTTTCAATATTTTGGAGGTTGGCACTCTTGGCTGGTTTTAGTCTGAGCTTTAACACTTATTGATATTGATTTTTATTTCGATAAAACCCTTTTAATATATTTTTCCCCACAAAATGGAATTAAGTCGGCGTCGTAGACGAGGGTTGCCTTTGCCGAATGTATGTACTCGTCTTGTGCGTATATCAAAATTCTCTCTAGCAAAACCTATAACAAAAGTAACAAAAAATGATAGACTTTAATGCTTTCCGAATACTTCAGAGCAATATTGCTACTTTTTAAAACGCTTAAAAGGTTAATAAAAATGAAGTAATTTGAGTGTGGCTAAAATGAAGCGAACCATGCTTATTCTGTCCAAAATGAAAGTATTGAATTCGAAATGAAAAATTTAAAAGTTAAATAAACCTCTTTTCGATATGACGATAGCATTGTTGTTTCTCTGAGTTCAAATATCCTTGAATCAGATTGCGATACCAAGAGAAAGAGATGATGATGACGATGACGATGATGATAGTGATAATAATGAAAAAATGTTACAGCTATGAACCATGGATGGGATGGCTAATGGCGAAATATACCCTGAAAATATTTATGTACATGCGCATTTGGCAACCAGAAATACAAAAAACTTCAAGCTCTCGCCAACTTAATGCTCTCGGAGAGAGGCCGGTTCCTGTTGAAAATAAATCCAAAGAGAGAGAGAGAGAGAAGTCAATGGCAGCAATGCCATAATGATTTTTTATCCCATGATTGGTGTTTTCCAAATCTTTGCGACTTGAAAATTTATGATACTGAAAGCATTAGTTTTTTTTAGTTAAGCTTTCTTTTGAGACTATATATGTAGTACATATTCGCATTTTTTGAAAAGGTATCCTCTCGCATTTCTATGGTTAAATTTTTATTCGAAACTTTTATTTCTTTCTTTCACTTTTTTTTTATTTCTTTCTGATGATCTGAGATATCAAATGATTTCTACGTAACCATGAAAGAAGCAGTAACCATGGTAGAAATTTATGCTACCTCACTTTCGGTGAGTTTACATTAACGTGGCAGGTTTATTGAAGTCATAAAATTTCGTTGTTGTTGTTATCAAAATCGAGTTAAAAATGAACACTTCTCTTCTCTTTTTTGGGACTGGCTAGCAACAACAAATGACCCTTGCGAATATTTCCATGCTAATGTAAATTCACCCTCGCACAGCATCCAAAGTGCAAAATATTTTATAGCCTTCACAATCAATAAGGACTTTTCCTCGCTCAGCAATGGTCGCTCCAGTAGGTTTCTCCCTCTCTCTCTCTCTCTCTCTCTCTCTCATTCCTCCGCTACAGCTTCTCAGTACACATTTCTCTTTCCTTTTGGTGGGCCAATTCAAACGTTTCTCACACTCTCTTTCGCTCTCGCTCTCTTGGCTAAGTTACTCCCAAAGCTCTTCTTAGCATCTCATTGTTTCATGCTCGTTTAGTTTTACCATCTCGTTGTTCCTGACAGGATTCAGTTCATTCAGTTGAACTTCAGCATACAACGAGTTCGGTTGCTTCGGTTGAAATCTTTCGTCGGTCGTCTTGGAGCAAAGGAGATTTTTAGCAAACTAACTTTGTTGGTGTTGGTGTCTGCTTTTCGTGCGTGTGTGTGTGCGTGTGCAATTCTGTGTATCAAGTATACACAACTGAGTCCAGCGACGCGTAAGAAGTGAGAAAGTCGTCTCTGCATTACTAACATAATAAAAAGCGTTGTAATGAAGTGATAATTTTCCAATTTATTCAGCAATCAAGGGCAATACTTCGCCCAATGTAGACTTTATGATTTGATGAATCATTAGAAAAACGAACTTTTAATAAATTGCAAAAGTCTGACGTGACTGAAAAGGGACTATAGTAATAAAGTAGACGCTACGAGTCGCAGGCTGAAAATTAGTCGCTTACCGTGAGGATAATCGTTATCGAATTTCATCATCGCTTGACGTTTGAGTTTGAGAGTTTGCAGGATTAGCATCGAGTTGTTGAAAAGGTAAGATTTTGAAGTTATTTCGGCTTTAGTGCGCCATTTACTGAAGGTGTTCATAAATTTAGAGAGAGTCGATAAATTTAAAAAATCTAACAATTTCAAAAAATTTGGTAAATTTTTAGTACCAGTACTACTGCATTATTTATTAATTATTAGTTATAGAAATATAATATATTCTATAAGCAGGAACTACATTTTTAATATAGTTTAATATTGAACTTTTAAGAGTTTAAAAATTCCACTCTTCTCATTTGAATATTATATATTTTGTAATTTGAAAAAGCAAGATTTATTTGTCTTCGAAATGTCACTTCCGGATGGCTAATAAGAATATATAGAATATATATAGAATATATGAATAATAAGAATATATAATAAGAAAATCAAATTAAGAATTTCTTGAAGTTCTTTTTTTACATAGTCTAAAAGGTATTTTTTTTATAGTTAAGAGAAGATAATAAATAATGTATAAGACTATCATTATAAAACCCTTCTCTTCTAGAAATAATAAATAATGTTCGTCCTTCGACTGTCATTATAAGTTATTTATTATCTTCTCTTAACTATAAAAAAAAGAATGTCTATAGCTCGCTAGAGTCTATCTAGTGGTCAGCCAGATATCTTTCCCCGTTCGAAACATTTTTTTCTCAAATGCTCAAAGAAAATAATTTTATTATGATAGACGATTTTTCTCTCTTAGAATGAGAAATATTTCTCTTAAAAAATTTTAAAAGTGAATTTATGTTTAGACATAAAATATTAAAGGATTTATACGGATTAAGCTTTTACAATGTATGCACTCTTCGAATACATCGAACAGATTACTCTTTTGTTCAACTTCAGAATTAATTATGTGAAGCGAATAAAGGAAATGAAGAGTGTGATTTGCTGGAATGATTTTTCTCTTTTCTTTCCTTCTTCTTTTTATTCCCTTTCAGTTTCCCTGGATTTCGTAAAAATAAAAACCTCTCATTATTCCTTCGGTAGAGAGAACAACTTCCTCTAAATTCCTTTTTTAACTTCCTTTTATCGATTCGCCTCAAGACAAAATAAAAAAAAGGATACCGAAACGAGAAAACAGAAGTAAAGTAAAAGACCAACCATTTATTTAATCCTTTTAGCTTAAACCCTGCGTTCACATCAGACGCAAATGAAAATAATTTAAAATCAAGAATTGTTTTTATCATTTTATTGATTTTTTAGAGATACGAATTATTTTATGCTCTTTACAATTTCATAAAAATTTTGTCAAAAATACAACAATGTTAAAACTATTGTTTATTATTATTATTCATAATTTTTTTTAATTTAAAAAAAATATTTTTTTATAATTTTTTTTTTTTTAATTTTTTTTTTTTTTTATTTTTTCTTAGAATTTTTTATTTATAAATTTCTTTTGCGAATTGCATTAAAGTAGAATTTGTGGGGAAGGCTCATATTTAACAAGTTATTGAAAATGGCAGTAAACAAACCACCGGTAGCAAAAGTTAAATAAAGTCATTTTGTAATAAAAGCCCTCTCTTCATACACACACACTCACAAACACACCCATACATTATTCATCCACTTTCCTTTAAAATGACGACTTGTGTCGTATGCTGATGGATCGTCACTTCCGGTTTAAAAATTTGTTTGGCTTTGGCTTTTATGCTATCCTTAAACTAATACAAGCACGTACTCTAACACTCAAAACTATGCGCTCTTCGACACCCACGTACTTACGCACACACACACAAACACACCCCCACCGCTATTCACATACAGACACGTATAAAATTAAACAACCAAAAAAAGGGGACGACATTCATTTTTTATCTACAGACACTAACGTTTGCTGAACGTTTGTGGTTTTTGCTTTCTGCTTTTTTTTTTTTTTTAGTGTGTTGGTTTATGTATGTATGTATGTAGATTTATCCATACATTTCATGTTGGTTGGTTGCTTTATTTCTCTAGTATCTACAGTATAAAGAGTGTAAAAGTGTTCAGTGAGTGCCAAAGTTTTTCCTGTTGTCTTTTTTGTTGCTGTTGCTCTGTTGCTAGAGTGTTAGTGCTTGCTGCTGTTGTTGTTGTTTATACTTTTGCTGCCGCATACTGTATAAATGTATAATCTGTATGAGTTCTGAGCTGCCATAATATTTTCTTCGTTTCGTTTTAACACTAGAAAGCTCAGAGACAAGCAAGATCAGGCTGACGAAATGCAGTCCTTTATGGCTTTTTCGACACCTTTTTCAATTTAAATTCAAAATTTTTCAATTTAAATTCAGAACTTTTCAATTTATATTCAGAATTTTTGAATTTAAATTCAGAATTTTTTAATTGTAATTTAGACATTCCATTTTAAAATCAGAAATTTTTATTTGTAATTCACAAATTTTCAATCAAAGAAACAAAATTTTGCTACGATAAAATTCGTATTAGTTTTTATAAAATTTGGTAGTAAAGTTTTAAACAAAATAGGTTTGCTTAAAAAATAAAACTTTTAGAAATAGAAATATTCGAAAGACGGTTTTTAATAATTTTGAAAATCACAAGGCTTTTCTTTAAGGCTATAAAATAACGCTTGAGCTTAAATGGCATGCTTTTAAATGATATTTAAAAAAGATAATCCTTTTCAAAATGACAAGACTCATTTCAAAAATAAAATCCATTTAAAACTTGCCAAAAATAAAGGTCTCAAATAACTCTGACTTTTATTTGAGTGACGACTTTTGTATTTTTAAATATTACGAGTATACCAAGCTTTTTAGTCTTCCTAGTGTTAAAATGGATAAAAGTCATTTGATGTTTTTGTTTTTGTTGTTGCTTTTGTTATTATCATTGTTATTGAAGTTAAATTTCTAAGGTTTTTTGTTGTTTTTGTTGCTTGTTATTATCCTATTCAAATATTTTTTTTTTGCTCCTTTTTTCCAACGAACAAAACTTCACGAACAAAAACTTTTAATGCAAAACATTGACGATGGCATATGTTTAAAGGCGTTATTAGTACGTGCGTGTCTGCTTGTTGTTGTTGTTGTTTTTACGTGTTCGTGCTGACACGACAACAACAACAACAACAGAACATATTAGTCCAACACGTTTTGTTCTCGTAGACGTAGTACTCGTAGTACATAGAATGTATGTATGTATGTATGTATGTATGTATGTACGATATAATATGACTTCGCGAATGGCATGTCGATTCTATGTTTGTGTGTGTGTGTGTGTGTGTTTACCTCAAATGTGTGTGCAAGTGTTTATTTAAAGTTTTAATATTGAGTTGCTTGAACTGAAAGAGTCTTTCGTCTCTGGAACTCTTGTCATAAATATTTCGTGATGTTGCTAGTATTTTTGTTGCTCTTCTATTGGTGTTGTTGTTGTTTTTATATGCGTATATTTCATGCGTATGCGTATATCATTCGTTTATAGGAGTTCAATGAGTTTGTATAGAGAAAAAACTCATCTCAAAATTTTGAAGAAAAACTTCTAAAAGAAAAGATCTTCTAAAAGAAAAGATCTTTTAATTATTTTCAGTGTTAGTCGGTTATTCCGATACAAATATTAACGATTTTCCTTATTTTAATTTAAAATCTTTATTTTTAATTTAATAAATAATTTTAAAATAATAATTTTTTTTGGAATATAATTTAATAATAATTAAACTAATGAATGCTTCCATACGAAAGCAATAATAATGAACTGTCCTAGCAATGGATCGTTCAACAAAGTGTGAAATCCATAAAAAATTTAATAATTATTATGATATGAAAACGAAATATTGAGTGGTTTTTTTGTTGTAATTTTTCAAAATACTACACTTCCTTAAAACTGCTTTAATCGAAATCCTTTCAGCATGATTTCCAATAATTTTTTTTACTGTCAAATTAATTTAATTGACCGTTAAAGTAACGCATTACGGAAGTAATTGACGGAGTAAATTGACAGAAAAACGCTGCGAAATAATAAAATTACATGCAGTGATGAAATGGATGATGATGATAAAAGACTGTAAATTGGCCATGCCTTTTTCGAGCAACGATAAGCGATAAAATATTATATATGTACATATATTAAAAGAACAACAACAACAACGATAACAAAAAGAATTATTAACAAAAATAATTGACAGTGCAAAAATCGTTGCGAGTTGTGGGTTTATCGATTTAATTGAATTGAACAAATTTTTTGCATTAAAAACTCAATTGATTTCAGTGATAGAGAGATCAGAAGAGAATACCGTCCAACCTACGAACGAACTGACATTTGACAGTTGAGAATTTGCTTTTATTAAATGGAAGAGAAAAAATTTTTTACCACGACTGTGAGTTTTACAAATTTTGTTAGTAAATTTACAATAATATTCTATAGAGCACTCTGCGAAAAATCTTATTTTTTTTTTTTGGAGGTTTATTTAATTGGGTAAAAAGTTAACTCAATTTCAGGTAAAAGAAGTTCAATTTATGACAAAATTTGTGCCAAAAATTTTAATAAGTGGTTGCATATAGTATATTAACCGATAGCTTTTTAATTGTTTGTTTCCGATTCTCATTCATTATACAGACTTAAAAAGCTGAAATATCCCGATTCTCATTCATTATATAGTCCTGAAAAGCTAAAATATATAACTTTAACTAACTCTAATTCTTTTCTTTCTAATTCTAATTCTTTTTTAAACGGTGAGTTTATATTAAGTTAAGTTTTTAACTTAGTAAAATTTTTGAGTTTTGTTCCTCGCTTTATGGCGTATAACTCCAGTAGTTTTTTATGGATTTTCGAAAAATATAAACAGTTATTTAGCACTGACTTTCAGCTTTCAAAAACAAAAAGGATCATAAAAATCCGTTTAGAAACAGAAAAGTTATGAACGCCAGAGTTAGTTAAAGCATAAAAAGCATTTTTAAAGTGTTTTTCTTAGCATGGAACCTCAAAAGACATTCGAAGTGATCTAAATATATAATATTTACCACTAGTCACTATCTATAGAATGTTATCGATGGGTACGAACTGTGCTTCTCATTTATTTTCGTTAATCATTGTCTTATCACTAAAATCTTTCGAAATGAAGAAATCAAGCAAAAATTAGTCCTTTTTAAAAAATTCTCAACAATAACGAAGGGCAGTTTTTTAACTATTGTTTCTCTTTCTCTTTACTTTCGATAGTTTTGTATTGAAAATGCAACGTTGCCACATGCTCACGGTGACAATATTGGCATTGGCCACACTCGCCTTGTCACTGCCATCGAAAGTGTACGGCGTCACGGAGATACAGGAGACACCGCTGGCCCTGCCCGCGGTTGAACAGACACAGCCGACAACAGCTTCTCAGGGCGAGATCTGGGAAGAGGATGATCATGAGATATTGATTCGTAACGAACGCGGCACCAAAAACGATGGTGGTGATCGTAGCGGTAAGTAGAAAATATCACATCCTGAGTTGTTTTTTGCTAACGCAAATTGAAAGCAATATTGTTTTCCAAAAAGGGGGTCCTTTTCCCCCCTTAAACAATTTCATTTTTTTTGCTACTTCGTTTTTTTCCCATTCATTATAGGTCTTTCGTGTCGCTATGGCAAGAATCCATGGTCTGAATGTGATGCCAAATCGAATACGCGTTCAAGAACGTTGACCTTGAAGAAGGGTGACCCCGGCTGCGATCAGACCAGAACAATTCAAAAGAAATGCAAAAAAGGTATTGCAAACTGTTACAATTATGTGCAAAATATTAAGGTTGATCTCTTCATCGATCTATAGAGTCTATATAGTTATTAATATAAATAAAAATATGACATTTATTTATATTAAAAATAATAGTTTAATTATTAAAAAATTAATAATTAAAATAAATAGAAATAATTAAAATAATGCTACCCGGATAATTTTTGTGACCCGAATGATATTTTCGGAGCATTTTTTCGGGGTCAAAATATATGCCAAGTAATCATATTTCCTAAAATTTGCCTGAATTATTTATTTCTCTTTCGAAAGAGATCTTTTTTCCGAAATGATAAGGATTTGTTCCCTTTTTTTTAAAATCTTTTCATTGGTTTGCGCTTTAAGTTTCTCCGCGAAGACCATTAAATATATCGTATTTTCGTAGTTATCGCAAATACATAAATAAAACTCAGCTTCCGAACAGATGGTGGTCTCTCTCTTTTATTGTAACGTGTCCTGAAAGCAGGACTCGTAAAGGATAAATAATGGCAAATAATGGTGCGCTAGTGGCGCCTTCATAATTGTTTGTGCAACGATAATGGTTCGATATTTTATGAAATGGCGCCATTTACGAGGGTCATTTTCATTTATTGTTGCTGCTATTATTATTTGTATTGGCGATGGCGATGATGATGATTGTGATGATGATGATAATGATGATGATGATGATGGTGGTGGTAATGATGATGTTTATAATGTCGTTACTTTTGTTATTGTTGTTCCATTTTAATATTTAACGATATCGGTTACTATTATTGTGCTTAAAAGCTTACGTAATGCCGGACAGCTGATTAGTGACCAATAACAGTAACACTAAATATAACTATGACAACAACAACAACAACAACAACATTAACTTGAACAATGTTGAGGCTTTTTTTAGGAGATGAAGAAGGCTGAAGAAAGTTTCATCTTTAAAGTGTTATAAAGAGACACTCTTAAGGATTGTTTAAGGATTGACCAACAACAACACAAACAACAACAACAACAATAACAACAACAACAACAACAACATTAACAATAAAAATAGTGGCACTTTTTTTGTTGTCGCATCTTTTTGTTGCTGTCGCCAGCGTCATTGTTGAGGTTATAAAACGACGGCATAGAATCAAGTAAAGAAAAGAGATTGAGTGAAGAAGAAAATGGTAGACGAAAGGGGCGGCAGAGGGGTAAAACCGAACAAGAATGAAAAGAGTTAAGCAACGACCTCGAACCGAACAGAACAATGCCGGAAGTGACCTCAGTTAATCTTCAAATTAGGCTTAAAGAGAATAATAGGCGATGTTTTTTTGGCTTAACCCAAAGCTACGGAAACAAAGAGAAAAAGTTGCAAGAGAAAGAAAGAGAGAGAGAGAGAGGAAGAAAAAGACTCTCGAGAAGGAAACAGAAAAGTATGAAACAGTAAAGTAAAAAAAAACGAAGAATGAATAAGAAAAAGGGGTTAGAAAATAAGTAAGGAAAGGCGGGAAAAAAAGGGAGAAGGAATGATAGAGAAATAGAAAGAGGGAGAGAGAGAGAGAGAGAGAGATAGATAAAGAGAGGGTGAAGAGAGTGAAAAAACGGTAGTAGAATTGGACAAGAGCGTGCACAACAGCGAGATTTCCCGAGATTTAAACGATCTCGGCCAAATTAAGAAAGTCGTAGGATCATCCACTATCATGGCGCGATCTCAACTGAATCCAGTCAGGGTCTCCTGTCTTTTGCCTCCTGTCTCGTCTGAAAATTTTGTCTCTACTGAAAACCCGTGTCTCGTTCTCGAATCTCGTCTCAGAATTCGAAATTATACTCAGGCGAAAAATATGATTTTCATCAACTTCTCGGCCTTAAAAAACGTAATTTAATACGAATTCGTCCAGGCGTATGTTTTGCAATTGCTTTCTCATAAACTGCTTTTACTTTATTTACTTTTTTTATATTAACGAATTTATTAACGAATATTTTATTAATAATTCCATCATGAAGACCATCATCGCCGGCCACCAGACCACCACCAGACCATCCCTAAACAATTAAACTAAACTTTGATCCATTTAAATGAAATTCAATTTAATTGCTGTCGAGAGTCAAGCTCTTAAGCCCTGACTCCTGACCCCCTCACCCCTGACCCCAACCCAACCATACTGATATAATTATTAATGGTCTCGTTTATGAAGAGCTTACGATTAAAGCGATTACGTTTACGTTTACGTTGTCATGTCGTTGGCCCGGACGAAATTAATATTCATTTGTGCAATCAATCATGTTTTCTCCGGTTTCTTTTTGTATTCTTTCGCTTCTTCCTTCTCTGTTTCTCTGTCTGTATGGGATGGTTTACCTGCGCCTGCAGCCTGTCGGTATGAGAAAGGATCCTGGTCCGAATGCGCCACCGGACAAATGACTCGAGCTGACAAATTGAAGACGAGCAGCGATCCGTCTTGCGAAGCAACACGTGTCATCAAAAAGAACTGCAAGCCGGGCAAGTCCAAGGACAAAAGCAACAAGGAACAACGCAAAAACAAGGATAAAGGTATGTACTCTTAACGGTCAACGGTCAACGGTCAGCGGAGCTTATTAAGCGGCGAGCTAGAAATTTACTTTGAAATTGAAATGATGACAAGCGAAAATTTACAAAAAAATTAAACACACGCACACACACACACACACACACACACACACACACACACTGCCTTTAAGTAATCAGAGCGTGCGTTTGTTTGTTAGTTTTAAAAAATAACTAAAAAAATATATTTCCTTTTAATTTTATTTCGAAAGTAAGCAATGTTTATTTATTTATTTTTTGATTAAAATTATTAAATTTTATTAAATTTAATTATTAAATTTATTCAATTTAATTTATTATTAAATTGACAAATTTAATTAAAATTAATAAATTTAATTTTCTTAGTATATTGTCATTGTTATTGTTGTCGTTGTTGTTGTTAATGTTGTTGTTGTTGTTGTTATACCAAATTTTTTAAAAATAAAAACATCAGCAACAACAACAACAACAAATATAAAATCCATAAAAACTTCTTTTTTAAAGTTTCTTAATTTAATTTTATTTTAAGTGTATGACATCAATTTAGACAACTAACATCAACAGCCGCTCAACAACAGCCAAGCAAAAAGTCACACACACGCACACACACACACACACAAGCGCGCATACATCCCTTCATAAAAATACTTCAACTTCGACGCACTTTCGTGAAGTAAAAGAAAGTCATCGTCGTTGTTCGCTCGTTCGCTTGTTCGCTCGTTGTCGGCGAGTGTTGAGTGGCGAGTCGCGACAACGAGTTGATAGATCATATCAAAATTGCGAGAGCGAGATATTTTCTCGCTCTCACCCAAGAGCCAACGAATGACTTGTAGTGAAGTTGTTGCGTTTTTGTGCTCGTAATAGTCAAACAGACAGACTAATTTTTTTACTCGTTTTTGTTGCTGTTACTACTGTTGCTTTTGAACTTTATGTTGCTGTTGTTCTTGTTGTTGTAGGCAATGTTGTTTATACATACGTTTTTCGTGTAAATAGTTTTATTTATTTTCTAATACTTCAGCGAATTGCTTGAAGGCGAACAATGAAGGCTGTTAAGCAGTAACAACAACAAAAATTTTTCTTATTTATTACTCTTTTACATTTCTCTTCAATGGCAGGCCTTTTTTATTATTTTTTAAGGATTAGTTTAAATTTAAGTGTTTATATTTGCATGTTTTTCGTTCGTAAAAAAGTTGGGCCATTTAATAATTCTATTTTATTTTTTTCCCTTCGCATTTTCCTTACAGCTGCACGCAAGGGACGCGCTTAAACCAAGGGATGCTCAGCGGAGAGGAGGATTTTTTGCACAGAGAAAGCACAGTCAGCGACGAAGTAAACCTTAAATGGAAAATATTAAAAATACAATACAATGAAAATTAATGAAAAATAATATCGACTTACAATTGACTAATTGACTAACAGAATATTGACAACTTATAATAAATATATCAAAAATAATAAAGAAGAAATTTCATTCACAGCAAAATAAAACGAACAAATAAAACCATAGTTTTTTGTGTTCTTTTTTTTTGTGAGAAAAAAACACACTTTCACAGAAACAAAAAGAAAAACCGAAAATAAAAATGAAATTAAATCGATAACGAAAAATAAGGTAAAAAAAAAACTGAGAGCAAAGAAGAAAAAACGAGAAAATTTTAAAATTTTTAATTTTAAACGAATATTAAAAAATTAAAAAAAAATTTTCATCCACTAATTTTTATTTATAAGCATTAATTTGTTTATATTTTACAATACAATTTTTATTTAATTTTCATTTCAGTTCTTATTGAATTTTTATTGCGCCATAAAATGATTAAAAAAGTCATCAAATAACCGGTCAGTAGCGGCAACAGCAACAAATGATTATAAACGAATTAAATTCGTGAGAATTTTGCATAAAATTTTACATTTTAAAATATTTATGACATTAAAATTTTAGCAAAAAAACTGGAGAAAATTGTTTCGAAGCATAAACAAAGAAAAAATAAACAAATAAAATACAAATAAAAAACAATAATAATAAAAATTGAATATAATTGAGAAAATACAACACAATTAAAATACAATTAAAGTGAATTTTAATTTTAAAGTGGAAACAAGAACGCTAAAAAATCAGAAGAAAACTATTTGAAAAAAAATAAATATGCAGAAAATAGCAATGAAAAAGATTGCTAAAAAACAGAAAAACAAGAAATAATACGCAAATAAAGAGGACATAACTAACAGTTAAAAAGTTTCAAGGTTTTAAATGAAAATTCTTCGATATTTTCTAATAAAAGAAAAAACAAAAAAATTTTAAAAGATATAGTAAGAAAAATACCTAAACACAAAACATATAAATGTTTTATATGTAGTCATAAAATACAAAAAACACATACACACACACACACAAAACACTAAATACTTTCACACAAACAAACTGAAATTTATTTTCAATTTAATGTTGTTTTTTTGCTGTATTTTAATAAATATAGAGTTTCTTTCTCTACGCTCATCATCACTCATAATTAAAAATAATACAAAAAAAACCACAAAATTCTATCTAAACTTAATCAACTAGTTCAGTGTTCAACTTAATTAATGTTTAAAACAAAAACAAACAAAAAATCAGCGAAAAATATTGATAGAGAAAACAAAAGGCAAAAAACGCAAACACAAACATTTTCTTATTGAAATATGAAAATGCAATTAATTAACTACAACTTCTTTACAACAACAAAACAACAAATAAATAGAAATAATGTTAACAGGCCTAATTTTGAAAAGGAAAAAAAAAGGAAACAGAATCTTCTAATATACTGTAAATATTGTATAAAAAATACTCAAATAAATGGAAATATAAAAAACCGAAACAACAACATAAAATATTTTCCTAATTAATTATTGTTTTTTAATATTTTTATTTATGCGTTTCTTTTATTAAGCTTTCTTTAAAGAATTTGAAGTGAAAGCGATAATTTAATAAAAAATAATTCAAACATCTTTTATTTATAAAATTAAATTACTAAAATATAATTCAATAAAATTATTTAAATATCTTTTAATAAAATTATTTAAATATCTTTTAATAAAATTATTTAAATAGCTTTTTACTTTATTAAATGAATAGTAAAAACAAAAGTTTACATTAATATTTTCTTTTTTTAACTTATTTGTTACTTATTTATTTATTTTACTTAATTTTATTGTCTTTCCTTTGTATTTATTTTTGTTCCGTTACTTTTACATTCTAAATATTTGTTTCAATAGATTTGCATTTAACAGAAATTACTCACAAAACCAAAAAAACAAACAACAACAGTCCCTAAAACTACAACAACTTTACATAATATGTACTTATATAATATGCATTACAATTACCAGACAGACTAACAAAATAATACCACTCTAAATTTTAAAAAAAAAATATATATGGTGAAGTTCTTTGATGGAAATTTGTCTAAATCGTTTCTAAATGTTACGATACGCATCTAAATATAAAATATGAAATATTTATTATAAAACAGATAATGTAATAAACAGGTAATGTAATAAAACGAAGAAGTAAATAAATAAAGAAAAACAAAATTACCCTTAAAATAGACAAAAACAATTTCTTATAATGTGTTTTATTTCGAGAAATTGTCTTATTTAATATTAATTTAAGTTTCTAAATTATTTTAAAATACTCGTATATGTAATAAAACTTAAAGACAAAAACAAAAAGAAGAGTTTTATTTAGAAGAGCTATATTTACACCATGCAACAAAGATGTAATACAGTGTTTCCATAAAGCGGTTTAGCGAAAACTGGTTTTCACAGCGAAAAATATTATAAAACTAGAAAATCTCCATTCAAATTGTTGTTGTGAGTTTAGCGCAAAACCAAAAAATTTCTGGTTTTAGCAGTTTTCGACGCTGTTTCGAAGTTTGAAGTTTGACACCATAGCCTTGTCTCTTTCTACAGTTAATATAAAAAAAAAAATATGATACACAAAAATATTCTATCAAAATTAATAAGCAAAACAAGATATTGGTTTTGCCAACAATAACAACAGCAAGGGGCGAAACCCAGCAAAATCAAAAATAAAACTAGTATTGTATGGAAACATTTGACACTTGATCGATATTCGAAAGCATAAACCAAAACCAAAGCTATTTTATGGAAACACCATATAAGGTTCTCCATACTAGCCTTTTGAATTAAAGTTGTGATAATATGTAGTGCCTATTTTTAGGCCTATATTTTCTGAAGAAACTCCGCCAGCAACAACGATTAATGGAATCGTACACAATTCGTAGTCGTTGCTGTGTAAATTTTGGGACTAAGATACTGCTATAAATTTTGTGGTATACTTTCAGGCAGCAGTTTTCTTTAGACATTAATTGCTGGGAGACAGTCAAAATCCCGAATTACAAAATCCCGAAACGACAAAATCCCGAAAAATTTTAAAATCCCGAAACGACAAAATCCCGATGCGACAAAATCCCGAAACGACAAAATCCCGAAAAATTTTTAATACCGAAATGAGAAATCCCGAAAATCACGACATAAAATTTTAAATTAATAAAGAAATGACATTTAAGTCACAATTTTTTCCAATTCGAAGTACGCGCCTACTTGCCTTTTTTTATAATGGCAGAAAAGCAAAGTTGTAATATCGAGAGAATTTTGTTGTCTGAAGGTTATAATCTTCAATATGCAAAAAACTTCACATGACCGTGAGGATTCTGCTGATTGAGGGTTATGATCCCTGCCGCAGCCGAAGGCTGCCAATACGCGGAAAAACCTGTATGCAAAAAACTTCACATGACCGTGAGGATTCTGCTGATTGAGGGTTATGATTCCTGCCGCTGCCGAAGGCCGTCAATACGCGGAAAAACCTGTATGCAAAAAACTTCACATGACCGTGAGGATTCTGCTGATTGAGGGTTATGATCCCTGCCGCGGCCGAAGGCCGCCAATACGCCAAAAAACCTGTATGCAAAAAACTTCACATGACCGTGAGGATTCTGCTGATTGAGGGTTATGATCCCTGCCGCAGCCGAAGGCTGCCAATACGCGGAAAAACCTGTATGCAAAAAACTTCACATGACCGTGAGGATTCTGCTGATTGAGGGTTATGATCCCTGCCGCAGCCGAAGGCTGCCAATACGCGGAAAAACCTGTATGCAAAAAACTTCACATGACCGTGAGGATTCTGCTGATTGAGGGTTATGATTCCTGCCGCGGCCGAAGGCCGTCAATACGCGGAAAAACCTATATGCAAAAAACTTCACATGACCGTGAGGATTCTGCTGATTGAGGGTTATGATCCCTGCCGCAGCCGAAGGCTGCCAAAACGCGGAAAAACCTGTATGCAAAAAACCTCATATTACCGAGACGGCTCTGCTAAAATTTTTGTAATTTTTTTTTTAAATAAATTTAGTGGCTAAATTGAAGTTTGCTAGTGGTTTTAAAATGTTCAAGAAGATGGAGAATACCGAAAAACTAGTTTTGTAATTTCGGGATTTTGTTATTTCGGGATTTTGTCGTTTCGGGATTTTGTTATTTCGGGATTTTGTCGTTCGGGATTTTGTCGTTCGGGATTTTGTCGTTCGGGATTTTGTCTTTCGGGATTTCGTTACCAACCCTTAATTGCTAGGAAATAACGCGTCGCCACGTTGTTGGGCGGCCACATAGAAGTTTTGCTTGGCGAAAATATTGATGGATAATGTTGAAGTGATTGATTGGTTGAATCTGTACTCTCTACAGATATACAATACAACCTCTCTTTATATAATAATTTATGCAACTAATATTTAAGTGAACATGCATCACATAAATCAAGTTTCGAGTGTAAAAAAATAATAAAATGAAAATTCTCTGCTAAATGAGTTCATCGCAGACGAATGGTTTTTTTCAAAGGGACTGCAATCTCAGCTGTGTGTAATTTACATATATCATCAATGTGTGCGTAAATCGTACACCATCGCCACCACCATCAACAACAACAACTGAGAACTGATATTACGAATATCCATATAATAACAAGACTCTCGGGGCTACTTCATGTCTAAGTTCTTGGAAATTATGGCATGAAAACATTTGCATGCATATCAAGAAGCGCACTTAATCGCACACACACACACACACACACACATACCCGTATAAAAATAAATATATCTAAACACATGCAAATAAACTAACTTGAATAGAGTGAACAAAGTTGGGGTGTCCCAAACTCATTAATAATAACGAATAGATGAAATTCACAGAGACTATTGTCAGAAATAATATGAAAAAGAAGAAGAAGAAGAAGAAGAACAAATGAAATAAGAAGAAAATTTCAGAGTATAAGCTTAACCAACAGTTGATGTGATGGAAGAAAATCAGAGAAGGCGTGAGCAGGAAAAAGTTTTGTAAAAAGCTTAAAATGAAGCATTTTTGGGTTTTGCCATGATACCCACAAACACACACATACACACACACACACCAACCAATATCCCCAGGGTAAGTGTACAAATGTGTACTGCTTGTGTATTTAAATGAGAAACTCTCGTTGCAGAAACCAACGAAGGCACGAACAAACCGGATTTTAGTTACAGCCGTGGACGCATGACACCACGGAGTCACGGTCAGGCTCTGACTCCAACAACAGCACAAAATTCTTTTGTCAATATGACAAAAGAGCACGAAAGCTACGCAATAAATCCAAAGCAAATTTCATAGAACCAGCGACGACAAGAACTCCAAGAGAGATCTCATTTGTAGCTACTACGTAGAGTGGAGTGGAAAGGTGCAAGGGGATGGGGGGGAAAGGAAGTCTCCTGGAATACTCGGAGGAGCAAGGACACGGTCATGAAGGAAGCATGCGGACGAATGCGTTTCCTTTCGCATTCAAACAATGGAAGATATTCAACAAAGCAACGAGCCAAGCTCACAAAATGAGCGGATCGGCTTCGTTCCATCCTTCCTACCTTCTTTCTTTTTCATTCTTCTTTTCTTCCGTCCTTCTTCTTTTTTTCCTTCCTTTCTTCCTTCCGCTTCCTTTCCTTCTTTCCTCATTCCTGCGAAATTCAAATGCGTTGAATTTGAATGAAGCATTTTGAAAAAAATTTCATTGTTGCTGCTACTGCTGCTACTTCAGCTGCTTCAGCTGCTGCTGTTACAAATTATTTCTTGTAAACGCTTTTGTGTTCTCTGTGAACTCATTGACCGAGGATTTAAGAGCATTATTATACAAATATTCTTTCGAGTGTTACGCAACGAGGCTGCACTTCATCAAATCTTCTTTAGTCTCCCTTTTGTTAGTGTTGTTGTTGTTTTTGCAAAAAATTTTTTCAAAATTGCTTTTGTTGTTTCAGTTGAACAAATAGTAAAATAATTGTTTGTTCTTTTATACAAACGAATGAATAAAATCTTCTAAAAAATTGAGCTAATAAAATTCTTTCGTGTTAAAAAGACTTAAAATTTTAATTATTATTAAAAACGGTATATTTTTTAAACAGAAAAAAAGATCTCGGAATATTCATTTTGAGGTCGCATCATCATCGCAAGGATGGATAAAGTTAATTAGTGTGGTATAAAGAAGGACAGAAAAGCGTATTGCTACAAGTATTTATTATCATTGATACCAAAAATATTTATACTTGCGTAAATAATAATGTTTAATACTTTCTGTAGTAAATATTTTCAATAATTTTTTTATCCTAACATATCGTACATAAATGATTATATTGAAGCATGTACGACAATAATATTATGGATAATTTTTTCAGCTACAAAAAGAAACGTTTAATTTTTCGAGAATCGTATGAATTTTGAATGCATTTAATCAAATGAGAAGCCACTCACTATTCTTCCAAAAACGACCCAATTTAGAGAATAAAATCATTCTTCGATTTCGACATTGTTTGAACGTAATTCGAATTTTGCGAAATAATCTAATTAATCTAAGTCTATATTTTATAATTCTATGCGGCCGCCCAGCAATCAATGTCTAAACAAAACTGATGCCTGAAAGTATACCACAAAATTTGATGAAAAAATATCCAATGCTGCGAACACTGCGCTAAACCCGGGCCTTTTTTAGAATTTTGTTTCAATATTTTTCCAATTTTATGCCATTTTTAAGATATTCTATAATTATAATACTGTTTTGAATGACTTTATAATTGAAATACGACCCCCCCCCCCCTCCCCCTCACCCTTTTTTTTAATAATAGTTGTCGTGACAGCTAAGAAAATTATTTTACTAATAAACATTTATAAACGTTATGATAATGATGTCAATGATAACAATGACGATGATGAGGACAATGATGATGATGATAATAAAGATAAGGATGACGACGAGAACATTTATTGATGTTGCTACTGATAATAATCATGACGTTAATTGCAAAAACGTTATTGATTAAGTGGTATTAAATTGCGTCTCAAATCAATACGAAATGTTATAGAAAACATCCCCCTATTTTCCCCCCCTCTCCTTACTCCCTCTTCTTCTTCCTCTTCTTTATCGTCGTTGAACTTCTTCCTTTTTCTTCCTTTTGCTATTTTCATTAGAAATTATTCATGCACGCGACGGAAATTGCGTTGGTGTGAGTAACGCTTAATCAAATAAAGGAAATTATACGGGCGATGCATACTCGTATATTCAATTAAATACACACACATGCATACACACACACGCTCTTAGAAACACCCACTCAGAGTAACAAACATAAACACTGAACGGCATAAAGTTGATGCGCTCGAAGTGTTTGAAGCGTGACATAAAATCAAATCACTTTGACATGAGAAAGTGTTACACACTATCAGCTGCTAATGATGGTGCTGTTGTTGTTGTTGTTGTACTTCTTCTAATTGATTTTGTTGTTGGTGTACCATTTTTGCTGTATGCACTGCATAATACGGCGTATTGCCATCAAAGAGCGAGGAGATGAGGCCACGATTTGACATAATCGGGACAGAATATTTTATGACAACAACAACAACAACAACAACATTAAACAACAACATTAAACAACAGCAACAACAACGACTACGGGAAAATGTTGTATAAAACAAGAAGAACCATAACAAGAACCAAAAGAAGAAGCAGAAATATGTAAGTCTTCCTTAATTTAAACCTCAAATACTCGTACCTAAGACTTTAAAAAAAAAATTCTTCCGTAAAATCTTAATGTTTTTCTTAAAAATCTAAAGCGAGATCTCTCGATAATCTTAAAAATCTTTTGTTTTATTGCAATTTATTGAAATTATTGCTAAAGAATAATAATTACGAATGATAATGATGATGTTTTTATTCTATAAGCTCTCGCACAAACACAGGCACACACACACACACACAAGCGCAGCCATGCACAAAGTTTTCATTATTTCGGAAATCATCAACGAATCAGGCCTGACATTTCACCAACGTGCATGAATCGTATTGAGTTTTTAAAGCAAAAAATTCGCATCGTTGAGAATTATCGTTAAAAAATATCGATATGTATCGCTGCAAGAACTCTCATGCGATGAACTAGTTCTGTTTCATGTACATAATTTAATAATGGTTTAATAATTTAATAATAAGAATGCCGTCTGCCGTCTCTACGTTTTCGTCAGCTTTTTAATGGCTTAATCCGTTTTTAAAGAACAATTTTTTGAAAGTTAACCATCAAGATAATGAAGCTGAAAACGAAACCGAATCATGGTCTTTCTTACGTCACTTGCATGAGTTTTCGTCCTTGATTCATAAAGTCATGATGCTTTCAAGTGTTTTGGGACTGTTGGGTTATTATAATGTTGTCCTTGACGTAGACAAAAATGCTTTCAAATTTCAGAAGAATCTGAATTTTTTTAACTTACGAGTTTGTATAAATATATATACACACATACACATCCATAAAAATGTATGTACGTATGTCTGTAATGTTGAAAACTATAATTGGATTTTCGTGTTGATTTATTTCATTCACTTTTTTCTGCCTTCCACCAACATACATACCTACAATACATCATTACTTACTGGATATGTTTTTATGAGAATTTTCTATACGAGTATGAATATTTCATTATATGTACATATATATGTACATTTATATAATACATATGCATTTTTCATACATACATACTTAAATGTAACAAAGATATTTCGAAACGGCCTTGTAAAATATGATATTCGCTCAAATAATAATCATATTTGTATAATTTTTGTGTTACTGACTTTGTCACTTCCAAAAAAATCAATAATTTTTCCAAATAATTCCGTATAAATTGATCTCAGATATTCAAGCCTGGCTTTTTATTTCATTTTTGAAGTAAGTATTTTATAATTTTTAATCGTTTTCTCATCTCGCTATTTTTCTCAAACGCCCACCAAAAGATATTCTGATATAAAATTGAAAATTCTTTTAAATTAAATACTCCATGTAATAGTTTTGACAAATGACAATATAACTCGCTCATAACTCTTTTCCAATATCCTTTTTTAGTTACAGAAAAATTATTAAATAAATCAATTCTTCTTTATCAAAACAGCTTAAGAAAATTAATAGATGAAAAATAGCAGCAAGAACGATCTGACAACAATTTTTAAATAAAATACAGTCGATTTTAATATTTGGTCGAAATTGGTCGAAATTTTAATAGTGTAATAATAGGGTAAAAATGGTCTATTCGTTGTGTTAAAATTCATAAGAATTTAATTTTACATTTATTTAAAATTGTCAGTCAAGAAGCCGTTACGTGATAATAATTGTTTGGTGTTTAATTTTTTAATAAAAAGACAAGTTTTTTCGAGCATTCTGATGGCAAAAAAAAATATTGCAGATCAGAGTAAATCATTTTCACACTCACACTTCGTTGTAACGAAATCTTTTTTACGTCTTAAAATATTCGCTTGGATTAAAAAACAATTTTATTTTACTAAGCGAGATTTTCTAAAATTTTTGTAATCTCGGATTTTGTCTCAAATGAAAATGTCTTTAGCGCTTCGATTAAAAATGTCTAAAACGCTCCCTTCAATACAATTAAGTGCGAATTTTTCTACGGACTCTTGTCTACAAATTTTTCCAGCCAAATCCTATTTACATTTTGTCCAAAGATTTAATTAACTTTTAAAAAGTGCTCTTTATGAATTGTAGTAGTATAGTGCGCTAAAAATATTTTACAATTTACAAACTTTTTTATTGCAAATTCAACTTACCTTCGTTGTAACTACAACTACAACAATAACAAATAAAAAAAAACAAAACTTCCTTTCATTTTCCTAAAAGTTTTTTAATTAATTTTCACTGAAAAAAACTTGTCTTTAACGTTTGTGAATCTTTCGCTCGACAGATAACATTATATTCTGCACTAATAAAATTGTGTAGTCTCTGAACATTTTTGACATAAAAATAAAAGTATCAACATTTCAAACCTTTAATTTTTATGATTTTCATTCATTCAAAAATTCGTTCTATTCGGACTTTTTCGCTCCATTTAAAATTTTACAATGCTTTGGATTTATAACGTATATATCGATATAAAAAATCGTATATCGTAGTTTTATGCAAAACATATTTTTACTGTGATTTTATTTAATTTCTGCTGTTTTTGTGAAACTTTTATTTTTTTTAAACTTTATCGTAGTTGAAACTGCGGCAGCGTCTCCCATCACAGTTGTCTTCATCCCAGACCATCCCAGAGCCAGTCGCATGCCATTGTATAAGTAGCATGTCATGTACGTATGTACATATGTATGTGTGTATGTATCCATACATGCTTGTAACTTGTGCGCGTACGTTTCTTCAGCTAAGTATGAGATTTTCTTCGATGACACGTACCAAAAATGGTGCTCAGGCAAAGCTTAGTGTAGATTCGAATTGTTGAAGTCAACTGAACTCAATCGGCATGTGTCATGTATAGGTGCATGTGTGTCTGTGTTACCCCAACCAAAATTTACGCTTGTTATTGTTACGGCTTACGTAAAACCAAAACGTTAAACTTTTCCGGCCAAAAAAAAAAAAAGTTTAAAAGTTGTTTTAAACTAAAAAATTACCTAAATATCATTTAATCGAAATGAATTTAATGACGTAATTTTTTAAACATTTTTTTTCATTTGTTTATACGTTAAAAAATGTTCAACAGTTTCATCAATATATGTATTGTATAACATTTAACGGTATAAATAAAAACTGTATTTTTAAAAGTTAGTTCTTTCTTATGTTAAGAAGAAGTTATTTAACAAAAAAAACCCCTTTTTCAGGTTTCTCTATTTCTTACTAAAAATTTGTTAAAAATCTTGCTGTGTCGCTTTTTACTATTTTTTCTAGCTCACAAAGCGCGTGTGTATTCATTCAAGCGGTATATTCTGAATACCGTTACCGTGAATAACGTTACTTTTATTTCGATTGCCCATTTTTCAGTTAGTTTTATGTATTTATTTTGGGTTTTTTTGTTTAATTGATATCCGGTTTTTTCTCCGTCTTCTTTTATTTATTATAACGAATTGATAAATTCGGTTTTTTTAACAGATCAGTACAAATTCGCAAAGTATGTTTTTATAAAAAAACATAAAATAACAAGTAGACGAAAAAAGAAGAAGAAGAAGAAGAAGAAAAACATGCCACTTTGTGATGCCGAGACGACAGACGCCAAAGAGCAGCAGCAGCAGCAGCAGCAGCAGCTGATTTATATTATCGTTGACTTGTCTTCAATAACCCCAAAAAACAACAAGAAAACAACAACAAAAAAACCAAAGAAAACAACGGCGACGACGACTTTGCCATCTACAAACAAAATGAAGTAAAAGCCAAAAAGAAAACAACAGCAACAACTTACTCAAACAAATCTGAAGTGTCTTTTTCTTTCGTGGCGCTTTGTGTCTTTCGCTTTAAAATGGTGGCAATGAGGTAAAAAAAAAGCATCGGAAAAACAACAACGAGAACAACAACTTACACAAAAAACCAAACCAAAAACCAAAGTAAAAACAAAATAAATCCAAACCAACATCGAAGCGACATCAACATCAACATCGACAACATCAACGTCTCACCAAAAGTAAACTAAACACGTTTCGGCATTGAAAAGTGACGCCATTTTTGTTGTTTATACACGTACCATGTTATACGTATTTCCGGTTCTTTCTGAAGTGACTCTATTTGATGTTTAACAGTGTGTGTGTGTGTGTGTGTGTGTGTTTGTGTGTTTATACTCGTGTTTATCATATTATAACGAAATACTTTACGATACGAAGATTGGCCTAAACTGGCGGTGAAGCAGCGAGGGGAAAGGGGGATGTACGAGCATGTAGTAATTTTGGGAGGACGATTTTTAAGATTTAGGTTATTTTTGGGTGAAAAAGCCAGTGTACTCTCGCTGAAATGGGCGGAGGGAAGAAGTGATGACAATTTATCATAGAATTTCATACACTTTTCTTTTTTTTTTTTTTGCTGAAGTTTTCAAAAAAAAAAAATAATATTCCCCAAACGACTCCCCGAAAATGCTCCATTTTTACTCAATGAGCCCACTGTAAAATTTGTTAAAGCATCTTCACAAAATCTACGCGGCGGTACAGCGTCTCACAAGTTTATCTAAAGAATATTTTTAATGAATTTTAAATGAAAGAAAGAAACAAAGAAAGAAAGAATAAAGGAAAGAAATAAAGTTAAATAAAGAACTTTTATACACAAAACTTCAAGAATAAAGTGGAAAATTTATCTATTTTTCAGACGATCGTCGTCGAACAATGACTTAGAAGGCCAAAAAGTTTTCATTTTTTTCCTTTCGAACTACCCCAAATGATCTCTCTGTCTCTCTCTCTCTCTCTCTCTCTTTCTCTCACTCTCCTATCAATTCTCCTTTTTTTAAATGTTTCTAAAGCGTACGAGTATTTTGTTAAACGACTGACTTACAGAATGCGCGTTTTTTTTTTCTTCCTCTTCTTTTCCTTCCTCTTCTTTTGCTTCCTCTTCTTCTTCTTCTTCTTCTTCTTCTATTTTCGTCTTCTTCTGCTGATGTAACAACCTCTAACTTCTCTGCACGTTTTTTCCAATGTAAATTCCTTTACTCTTACCAGCTTCTCTTTTCAATTAAATTATTTTATAAATTCTTCTTTTCTTTGAAATTTCAAAGGAAATTTAGAAACTTTTCTGTAAGACACCTACTCCCTCCTCTAGCCTAGCCCTCCTCTATGCCTCATAATGTACCTGCTGAATAACATTTCTTAAATTTTTTTTCTCCTTTGCCGTTCTTATAAAACAAGATCGCAATTATTTTCTTATTCGCCCGATACTCATCGTTTTTCTTCTCTATTGTTAAGTAATATATTGATTGTTTATAGACTGTATATAGATTGTTTATAGATTGTATATAGAGAGATCATAACGGCTGCGCCATCTTTTATGTCGGTAAGTAAAAGTTGAATAACTTTAATAACTTTATCAACCGATTTACTTGACTAAACATACTTTTGAAACGTCAATTTAGTACAATTTTAACCATCGTTCACACAAAACTCGCTTCACACCAAATCAAAAAAGTAAAGGACCAATATAAATAAACCTCATACATACATATATGGAAATCGATTGTTTTTTGAAAAGTTATTCAATATTCACATATCGACATAAAAGATGGCGCACCCTGTACTGTCGAGACCATATTATCGCTACTGTACTGTTGGTCCTTTAAATAACTTCCAACAAATAAATTAGTTTTGAAATTTTGAATGTAATGCAGTCTCTATTATATTTACGAGAGGAAAATTAATTAATACAATCAGGTTCATTCTAATCTGCAATAAAATAAATCATCGTTACTTGTAATGAATATTAAAGAATTTCGCAGAAGTATAATTAATATAATATCTTCTGAAGAGTAAATAACATTACACTAAATGAGAATGTTTGTAACTTATAAAATAATTAAAATTTATACACAAAAGCACTTAGGATATCATAGCACAAGCCATCACTATGACGATGTAACACAGAAGAGAATTGATTGTATAATCATCGGTACACAACGGACAACAGCTCGGTATAATTTCGAACGGAGAAACTGCATGTAATATAATTATGTAATTAATAGTAATGCAATTAAATATTATGGCATATAAATATAATTATACTCGTATGATGTAAAAGAGAGAACGATAAAAAAAATTTTAACATAAATCATTACAATATGAATAAAATTTATTTTTACAATAAATTAAAATTATTTTACAATATAGGAGAATACTAATTGTCATACACCTACACTTACACTTACTTATATATATATATATATATATATATTCGTTTCTAACCCAGCAAACAATATGAGTCTTTTAAGAATCAGAAGAGATTCATATTTCTGAGCATAAAGAGTGTATTATGAACATAAAATAGAGTCAGAAATTAACGCTTCTCCCTTCCTAGACAGCTTGCAGAAAAGAGTTTTAAATCAGAGTCAGAAATGAATCATAAAATTGTGCGTTTTTTAAGTTTAAATTTTTCAATAAAAAATAATAATTTCTGAGCCTTTTATGATTCTTTTCTTACCATTTTATGAAACTCTTGTGAGTGTGTGAATCCCTTCGGATTCATAAATAAAAAGAATCATAAAAGGCTTATGATTATTTTCTGAGCCTTTTATGGTCTTCTCCTGAGCATTTTGTGAATCTTTTCGGAACTTTTTTGCATAATTTCTGAGCATTTCATTATCTTTTTCTAAGCTTTTTATGAATCCTTTCGGAGCCTTTTATGATTCTTTTCTGATCATGTTCTGATCTCTTTCTGAGCATTTTATAAATCCTTTCGGAGCCTTTTATGATCTGTTTTAGAGCATTTTATTAATCCTTTCGGAGCCTTTAATGATTCTTTTCTGAGCCTTTTATGATTGTTTTCTGACCCTTTTATGATTGTTTTTTTTTAACCTTTTACGATATTTTTCTGAGCATTTTATGAATCCTTTCGGAGCCTTTTATGATTCTTTTCTAAGCATTTTATGATTCTTTTCTGAGCCTTTTATGATTCTTTTCTGAGCATTTTATGAATCTTTTGCGACATTTATTCGACTTTTGTAACCTTAAAAATTGGAATGGTTGAAGTGACTTCGTGGCTGTGTGGGCTAAATTACAACAAAAATGGTGTTCACAATATAAGAAGGAAATTGGACCATAATAAAAGCAATTAACCCGGCCGGCCCGGGTGTTCTATTAAATCGCACTTGTCTTTCCTTTCATCGGGCTGCTTCTACATTAATTGAATGATGCTTCAGCTCAGTTCACCAAGAGTTAAGTATAGAAAATAATAATAATGACAACGATATCAAGTGTTATCTCCTATTATGTGACCCTTGATAATGTACGTGTGTGTGTGCTTGTTTGTTTGTGTGCGCTTGTGTTTGTTGGAAGTGATAAATGTTAGTTCAAAGCTGCTAAGAATGATACCAGTCACAAGATTCTTAACTGTTTCCTTCGTTTGCTTAATGATTCTTCAAAGTGTCTTAATATATTGAATACTTTACTTTACTCTACACTTCAGTACTCTTGTCTCCGCCCTCGACTCGCCTCTGATCCTTTTAGGGATGGACCCCCTTCACTCCACGCTACTTCCTTCACGTCCATCGGATTCTTTGATTTATTCGAAGAAACCTTCGAAGTCATTCAATTAAATACAACTACAAAGACATATTTGTGTTAGAGCAAGCCAAAAACAACAAGAACAACATAAAACAACAACAACAACAACAACAATAGCAATAAACTGTTGTAATACCGCCGTCTACGTTTGTAAGAGAAACTTTTTTTACAGAGAGAAACTCCAGCATTTTCTCTCTGTAAAAAAAGAAAAGAATTTAAGTAAAGAGCGCACTTTCGCTCACACTCATCACCCACCCATCGTTACTCACACTCACCCACTCATCGTTACTCACACTAGTACCAAATGAGATCAGTGGCTGCAGCACTTAAGTGGCATGAATAGAAACAAATTGATCAAACTCCAGCGTAAGAGAGAAGTTTTGCGAGAGCAAAGGCGGCAACAACAACTATTATTTATAGTTCCATTATTATAGTTAATTATAGACAAAAGTTTACACCAAAACATGACCGACATTTCAAATAATTTCAAATTCTATAAAGTTTTAACAAAAGCATTGAAAATGTGAAAATTTGTTACAGAAATGGCGAGAAATTGCTCAAATTTGGTTTTTAGAGAGCATTGTTTAATACAAGTTTAAACCATTTTTTAACAAAGAGTTAAATTATGAAGTATACAAATGACGTTTTGGAAAATATTTCTGATTTACAAATAATTAAAAATTGTGACGACCTCTTTATTAACACAGTCCAATCAGTATCTACAATGACCATCTAAAACCTAATCTGACCCTTACTTTTTAGTGTGTTTGTGTGTGTGTGTGGGTGTGTGTTTGAGCGTCGGTATTTATTTTTCTTGGACGAATTCGGGAAAAAAAAACGTTTCCTTAAATAAAAAAATGTTTTCTAAAAAGCAAAAATGTCGGCACTAAAAAGACTGAAGAAGCTGAAAAAAACTGTATTTAGTTTTTGTTGTTGATCGGCTAAAAATAACAACAACAACAACACTATCCTCGGAAAATAAACTTAAAGCAACCGGACACGTCACGACGAGCGCAGACGTCACTAAATGTGACAAATGAAATGTGAAAAGAAGGAAAGAAATCACGTTTAAAAGTAACTGAGAGAGCAGAATAGTTGAGTTACTATTTTTTGGGAAAGATTTAGTAAAGTGAAAGGGCAGAGGAGGATGGCGGAGAGTTGATGTTGCATTTGTTTGAGTGACAAATTGTAAATTGAACAAATTTAGCAACAGCAAAAAATAAAAAACGCCAAAAAAATAAAGGAATGCTGTTGGAATTTATCTGCAGGAATTTACAGGAAATACAATAAAAAAGAAACAAGAGCAAGAAAGACCAAAATAAGTGTGACAAAACAAACAAACAAACAAATAAGAAAGAAAGAAAGAAAGAAAGGAAAGTGTGACAATCTTAAAGATTGTAATAAAAGAATGTACCTAATGCCGTTAGAGAAAAGGAACAGAAGGAGAATCTTTGAAAAACAAGATTTAATTAAGAAAAATAGTACAGCTCTCACTAGACTCGTTTTACCCAAAAAAATAGATATAATTTTTAAAACAAAAGCGAAAATTCGTGTTTATTTAAAAACTGAAATTAATTTAAAATTTAAAATAATAGAAAACAGTCATAAAATATCTATTAAAAAAATTTTAACCGGTAGTTAATTTTAACAGTCGATTAAGCATTAAAGAAATAGTACAAAAGCGACCCTTAGCCCTCAGTCCTCCGCTCTTCACCCTCTTTTTACGTTTCTCTTTGGTCACTTCTCAACCCACACAATCCCACACAGACACACAGACACACACACACACACACACACACACAGACAGAGCAATATACCCTTCCAGTCATTACATTCTTATTATTGTACATTTGTTCTATTTTTGAACGGAATTGAACCGAATAAACTTGCATCTTCTGCCACGCTCGGTTAACGGTTATTTCTAGATAATAATTATAATCGTAAAAGTAATAACAAATCATAGTTGCGTAGTTTGTAGAGGGAGAAAGAAAGAAAGCAAGCAAGCAACCTGCTCTTTACAAAACCGTTATAATTTAATTCTGATTATGGCTAAAAACGCTCTAAAATGTTAATAATATGCATGTTTTTATGATGAATTTTTTCCTTTTTTCTTTTTGAAAAGTAACCGTCGGACTACTACTAGAGGATCCAAACACCGATTACTTATTAAGCATCAAACATCGCTTACTCGGCGATTAAACAGCGATTACTTAAGGGCCAGACATTAATTCTTTCAGAAACAAAAAAGTTAATCAATTGAGAATTAAACAAAAACGACTATAGCTCTTGAAAATCAGTTCATTTCGAAAGCACCAGATAGAAATTACATAACTGTTCCGTTTAGTTTTTGTTTGACAAGTTCTCTCTCTCTCTCTCGCTCTTTCCTCATCAGCCTTCAGAAAACTTATCAAAGTTAATAAAAACCAAAAACGGAAAATCCAAAAGTTTTTAAGGCACGTTTTTCCGATGAATTTTCTCTGATGAATAGATGACTAATGACCCTGCCCCCGCCCCCTTTTCATTATTTTGTTATTTTTCGATGCTTTTTCTGTCTGTGCCACTCCTCTATTTCTTCCCACTATCTCTTTCTCGCCCATTCTCATCAATTGTCAATTGACATTAGTCTTCCATCGATATCGAATGTGTTTTCTCGTTGTTCGTGTTGTTGTTCATGTTGTCCTTTTTTCTCTTTATCTTCTTTTCCTTTCTTGTGAAAACAAACGTCCCTTTTTTTGATGCTAATCTTTCTTCGAAGTAACTTTCTTTCCGCTCAATCCTTCCTTCAACTTCCTTCGAAACTTTCTTCGTTGAAAATGAATTATTAAAAACCATTCTGGAAATATCGAAGCGTGATGCACCGGATGTAGTCGCTTCAATAGGAATTATACACATACACACATAAGTACGTTTATGGGTACGCATATATAAAACCTAGACGGTGCATGACGGTGCATGCGGTACCGTGATGTTCTCATCTCGTAAAGCTTGCTGGAATGCAAAATGTTCCTCGTACTGAATTTGAAATGAATTTTTATTCTTTTATCTCTCAATCAAATCTCCGCTGCAGCGGAAGTCTCAATAGACAGATTCATAGACATAGATACGAGTACATACGAGTACTCGTTATCTTCAAGCCACTCCCAGATGCTCCCACGAGTATTCGAACATACTACTATACTGTGCATTATTTTAAATGTACTTGATTTAATTTAGTTTAATATTAAAATTTACAAAATCGAAGTTAGAAAGATTGAAAATATTATCTATCGTACGATAGTAAAATGGATAAAGCAACACAGAGTTTTAAACAATCTCTCTAAAATCGTTTCATGGAACAAAAAGTGAAATTGAATGACGTGAAATTAAAGCGTTCAAGTTCAAGCCTCTTCGAATTTTAATACTGTTTAATCTGTAATTAATTATTCTGATTCTATTTGGTTAGTTAAACGGAAAATTTTAAACTTTTCATATAATTCCTGAATCTTTCATATTTTGAATTTTTACATTTTTTAAAAAACTATAAACGAGCATCAATGTGCTTACTTTTTAAGTCTTAAATAAAAAAATAAAAATTAAAAAAAAATTTTTTTAATTATAAACTTAAATTTATGTCGTTAGCCGGAAAATCAGAAAACTCAGAAATTGATATAACGAAGTGTGTACATACAATTATTTGTAACCTTTTAACCCGTTTTTTAACCCTTTTTTTCACTAAAGATTATGGAACGGTTTTCAAAACGGTTTTCCTTAAACCGGCTTACTCTCTTCAGGTTCCAGTAGCTTTATATATAAATAGTTTAATATTAGTATCGTAGTTGTCTAATTTAGTTGTCATTTGACTTCCAAAAAATGAATGAACATGACAGAAGAAATAAGTAGGTATATCCTCGATGAAGAGATCAACGTCACGAATAAAAAGTTCAACGACACAAAACAACGTGTCAGCCTTGACAACTTGACTGCATCCGAAGGTAAGCAAATGAAGAAGAAACAATTTTTGAAAAATAAAAAACATCCACATTCCCAGAAAAACATAAAGAATAAAAACTGATTGTATGGTAAAACATTAGCTGCGTAACCGCTGACGCTAGCGCTAACGCTAACGCAAACGCAAACGCCAATGGACGGCTGCAAGAAGGGTGAAGGGTAAAGGCTGCTGAATGAGTCTTCTTCGTCGTCGCCGACGCCGACGTTGCTATCAACGAAATCAGATTCGACGTTTTGTTTCTCTACATTTGAAATTTAAAACGAAAAGCATAATAAAATGCAAAATAAAACAACAACGACGATGAACCATTGCGTGCTTGCATGCATATCCAGCAGATAAACAGATACATACATACAACCGAAAACTTGGTAACTTGGTAACAGTGTCGCAGAAAAGTACACATATGTACACACATTGCTGTGCATGCTGAACGGAAACTTATGCTGATCACGTTAAGATTTTAAAAACAAGAAGAAAACAAAATAAAAAAGTAAAAACAAACAAACAAACAAACAATTTTTTTTTAAAATAAAGCGTAACTGGAGAAAAGTATTTAAATAAATAAACAATTTAATACGAGTACATTCAGAGTGTCCGGTGAAGCTCCGGCGAGTCTCCGTAGGTTAAAGATATTCATACTTTTAGCAGAAATTGTCTACATGAAGCAGCACAGCATCAACGCTCTCAGCAGCAGACAAATAAATGCTGGAGTCAGCACTTGGCCATTTGGCTTCTTTGGCGTCGTCCGTCAGTCCGTCCGTCTTGTCATTTAACACCTCTGTCAAGGAGTGAGCACGCAGATTGCTGTCGCCAACGCTGCTGGAACGCGGAACGGCTGCTGGAACGGCTCTGCTTAATTTTATCTGCAGCAGCCGCACCACCAGCAGCAGCATTATTTTCATCTTTACCCTGAATTCTTCAGCACGCTTTGTTTTCACTTTGTCAAGAATCTTTGCTGCTGCATTAAGCAGAATATCACATTTCTTACTCTAAGATTTAAATCAAACCAGAATCAGCCTTTTGTTCGTCCTCTCCATCGAACTTCAACTCTCTTACGCATCTCTCTCTTTTCGAGATGCCAGTAAATAAATGTACGAGTATTTTCGAGTTTGAGTGTTTCGACAAGAACTCTTTTACACCGAACGCTTTGAGTACAAACTCTTTCCAAACTGATGAGCCTTGTGAGAGCATGGAAATGACTCTTGAAGTACTTACTTGATTAAGCAGAGAAGTAAAAGTTGAGAGGAGTAAAAGTTGAGAGAAGTAAAAGTTGAGAGAAAACACCATTTGAAGGGTTGCCAAAGCACATTAATTTTTACACCACCACAAATTCTTTTTAGTGTATCAATAATTACTAAAATAATAATATACCTAATTTTAACAATAGTTAATGATTTTCCGAACGTAGGTTCACAAAGAGACACGGCATATTCGGTTTTTTTTTGTTTGAAAAAGGTTTCTTTTTTAAAGATAAGTAGTAGATATTTTATATGGCATTTAAAAAATTTAAGAATTTCTCACAAAAAGAAAAAAAAAGAGTAGCATTCTTAAATTGACCTTCTGCTCAACTAAAATTATGTAGGACAACACTCGCCAGTTTCAATCCTTATCAGTAAATTACGATTGATTTAAAAATATCACTAGCATGTATGTATATAATCCCAAAGAACAAATTTCTTATTGCAGCTGTATGCAACCTTAAAAGATTAAACAAATACAAAGAAAAACAAATAATATTCAATGAAGAAGTAACCGAACTGAAAAAAGGTAAAAGATAATACTCGTATTTTCAATATTTAATAATATATAACATAGTCGTAATGAAAAAAATGTTAAAGTAAATACAAAATCACAGAACGAAAATATTTAAAAGACTGTACACGCTGACCACGCTTATCGGATTTGACATACAGCCATCAATCAATCTTTAGATGTGGCGACAACATGCCACAGAAATACTAACAGAAACGACAACAGTAAGTAAAGCACAACTGCAACAACAACACTGATAATAACAACAAATAAAATTAACAGAGAACCAATAGGCCGAGAGATATTATTCCTTACTGATAAAAAATGACTATAGATAAATTATTATACGAGTATTTACTAAGTAGCATTAAAACTCTTTAGAGAAAATAACCGTTTTTTAGTGGAAGACTACTACTACTACAGAATAATAGAATTTAGAATAGTACTAATAATACCGAATGCAACAGTTAATACCGAATACTATAGTTTTGAATTTTGTCGACAGGGTTTCAGTTCATAGTTTATCATGTTTAATTGGACAAATTTGAATATACAGTAATACATATATTAATGTTTTGGTGCTGGCTGGAAATCCGCATCCTACGAATTGATCTAAAATCTCTCTGTATTTCGATGTTTTCTAACCTCAAAGTGACAAAAAGATGTTTTCGGTGATATTGTCGCATCGAAAAAATAAAAATAAAAGTCGCATCGAGACAAACAAATATGGACTTTGTTTGGACTAAGAAGTAGTACCAAATGATACCAGCACATAACCTTAAATACCATCAAAAACAGTCTCTTTCTGTTTTGAAATTAAGATATCTCAAAGATACTAAAAGTGTTAAAGCAATTGCGCAGCCGGTTTGTGAATTAGCCCTAGAAAATCTGCAAGATATGATAAGCTTACATTCAGGTGGCAACAAATAAATACTCGTTGTTATTTTTCGCTCTATCAGAATGTTTTTTTTTTCCACAATGACCATGAGAGATCCTGGTTCCTTCAGCCCCACGCTCTCTGTCGCTCTCTCTCTCTTTATCGCTCTCACTGCTTAGCCCGTTTACATTAACCATAGATTAAGAAATAACTTACTCTTTGCACTAACCATCTAACCATATTAAAGCACTCACTCATGCCGCAATGCGCTCATTCTCCTCGAATTAAACTCGATTGTAATTTATGTTGTTTCTGCCGGAATGGATTCAGTGTGATTTCGGCTTTAGTTCGTTCGAGAGTTTTTTCTCGAGTGTTTGTCCATATTTGAAGTGTTTTTTGTATTATATTGTGCGTTTTCGGTGGTGCTTTCGGTTCGTTTGCTGTTGCATCATCGTACAACTTTTCAAACGCGGGTTAGTCTTCCTGCCGCAGACTTTGTGTAATACAATAATAAAATTTATTATCAAAAAGCGAACGATAAGTTAACATTACAATCTATCTACAAAACTTTAAAAAAAAACATCAGTTGAGGTTTTAAAAAAAAAAAACAAAAAGTAATCTAACAGCATACATTTTTACAGCTTCTGGAGCGCATTGAGTGATTATTTGTGGTGGTTTTTGTTGCATTTTTTAGCTTGATTGTATCTAAACAAATGCGCGCGCATTCTCTCATCAGACAATAAAACAATAAACAATAAGTCAGAAGAGAACAAAACTAAAAACAGCAGTTAGTGGTTGAAAAAGCAGAAGAAGAATCAGAGTGAAAAGTAAAAAGTCCAAATCCAACGAATGCTGAAACTGGTCTACGGTTCAGGTAAATAAAGAATTGTTAAGATGCTGTATAAATGTCTCTCTCTCTCTCGCTCTCTCTATCTCTCTTCCTTTTGGTTACATTTTCTTAAAGGACTTCTCAGTGTCTCAGTATCTCAGCGTGCGTGCTCACTTTAAAGTCATTCAACCCAGACGGCCTTTGAGCCCCTTTTTTTTTTTGCCATACGCAGTACATACTATAATGCTAAAAGAGATTCGTCCATTATGTTACACCAAATGATGCAGTCAATGTAGTTTCTTTTGCAAGAGACATTCTTTTTGCGATGCTGCTGGAACTTGAAGACATGAATTGCAGCATTCTTTTCACAAAGTCTGATTGGTCTTCAATTTTTATTCTATAATTTTTTAATTTATTTCTTCAAATCTATTTTTTTTTTGATTTTTTTTGATTTTAAATATCTTGAAATCATTGTGTATACATACTTTATATAAATATTTATAAACATCCTGACAAAGCCATACACCAAAATAGCATTTTTTGCTTCAGCATAAAATTCTTTTTCTCCATCTTTTACAGTTTTCATTTTAAAAAGAACTTTTCTCGGTAATTAACGAATAATAAAGAGGGTCAATCAGGACCATTATGTGGAATTTTCTATCTTTTCTACGTAAAAACGAGAGGAGATATGACGGGGTTAATGATTTTCAATGATTTTAATGGTCACTTCGACACATTTTGCCATACTTTGCAAAATTTAACTCTTAGTTAAGAAGCAGTTAAAAATCGCAAAAAATAAGACGAAGACGAATAAAGAGTAAAATAAATAAAAAAAAATAAATAAATATTAAAGAGTAATAAATAAATTGCCATATAATTTAGACGCTCTATAAAAAAACAGTTTAGTTAATGGACATACATAGAGAGAGAGAGGGAGAGATAGAACTTTTTCCAATTTTAAATGAAGCGTTATAATCTACGCGTATAGCATTAATAAAGCTCAAATTAATTTTCTTATATAATACGATAATATAACAGCACAAGTGTACCGAAAAATGTCTAAAACAACTTGACAATAATAACTTGACTCGTACTCGTACTGACATGAACTAATTTGTTGAAAACCACAAATTTCTAATTTATTAATTTAATACTTCTAAACTAAAAATAAAAATAAAAAAAAATGCTCTGCAATTGACGCCATACGTAGTGTCTGATGAAAGAGAGAGTAAAGGTTATCATTATGTTTAGAACGAACTACTAAAACCTGTTTTAGTTAACGCGTGTGGAGATTTTTAATTTTTGTCTAAACTCAACTGATTTCACTTTTTTTTTTTGGTTTTTTTTTTGCTGCTAATTTTTATAATCTGCTTTAATTAAAATGCTAAATTAAAACAGCTTGAGGTCTTCTCAAACGAGATTTTTTTGGCAATTTAAACAACGGTACTTGATGAAGTAACCGAACAACTTTTAAAGTTATGTCACTCACTTTTTTTTTAACGGATGATGAACCGGATAAACGGCTGGAAAATAAGAAGAAGAAGAACAATAACAACAACGACAATCGCAAGAGTTGTTTTTTACGAGTATAAAAAACACTAAAAAGATAAACATTGAGAGCGCCGGAATTTAAATCCTTTCAAACCACTTTTAAGCTGCAAATTTTTACGCTATGTACTCGTATGTACTCGTATGTATGTATCTATGTACATATGTATAAATGTATGAATGTTTGTATGTACATATGTATGTGCGAGTATGCTGTTGTGCATACTTCGAATGAAACTCGTTCTGCCACGCAATGTCGCTGAAGGCAACCAACCCATTGCCATTGCTTTTTCTGCTGCTGCTGCTCTGGCAAGATAAATGTTGCTGCTGTTATCTATAACGGTACAATGCTTTAATTCCTTTTGGCCAAAATAAATTGCCTTCAAAGTAAACCAAACCAAAGCAGCGAGTCATGCTGTTTCGAGTCATCGTTGTCTCGTTGTTGTGCCCACGCAGCGGGCACAAGCAGGAGCACCACTTGTTCTGCACCACCAGGCGGCAGACTTGGTTGGCCGACTTGGTGCTAGCTGTAGAGTAGAATTGCTAGCAGTGAACCGGGCGTTTGTTTGCACTGAGGATGAACGGCAGGAAGGAAGAAGGAGGGCTTGCTTACAAATTATGGCTCTGACTGAGCCATTTAATTTTAGCCGAATCGGAACGGTCGGTTTTAACGCGTTGTTGCCAACAACGGCAACACTTTTTGGTCTCTGTCATTTTTCAGTTTTATTTAACTTGAAGCTAAGTTTGCAGCAAACAAAAAACAAACAAACAAACAAGCATAATTATGTACATACATTTATCATAGCTAACAGTTACAACAGCAACAACAACGTTGGCGTTTTCTGTTGTTGTTATTGTTGTGTAAGCGTTTGCGACGACGCTGGTTCTAATTAAATTTTGTTGATTAGAAAAAAAACTCGATTTAAAAATCGTTTCTCTCGCGCGACTGATCGCGACGCTCGTTCGTCGCCGCAGCGAGAAAGAAATAAATATATGTATATATATTTAACAAGTAGAACAAGTAGAACAAGAAGAAGAAGAGGAAGAAGAAGCAGCAGCTGTAAATTATTGCCTGGCTTCCTTCACTCGCTTCATGGTTACACTCTGATTGAGAGAGAGTGTTTATGTGTTTATGTGTGTGTGTGTGTGTGTGTGTGTGTGTGTGTGTGCTTTTGTGTGTGTGTGTGTGTGCATCATGTAATACGATTTGTTGTCGTGATTCGTTGATGCGTGATTAAAAGTGATGAAGTTTTATCGCTGCCGCAAAGTGTCTGCTGCTGCTGCTCGCTGCTGCCGCTGCTGATCCACATTATTTATTATTAATATTTCTTGATCTGTTTCTTATTTTTTTTTTGTTGCTCTTCCGTTTTTCCTGATACTGCTCGTATTTCTTCTCCATTCTTCTTGTTCGTCTTTGCTTTCTTGTAGAAAAATCTTTCACTTTTTACTGCCAACAACAACAACAACAACAACAACAATGCCTGTTTGTCATGAGGGCAGTTGTCACAAGTTACTCTGTCAATCAGTCAGTCAATGGTATGTGTGTGTGTGTGTGTGTGTGTTTTTTTTATTTGTTAAAAGTGAATGAACTTTAAAATGAACTTACAGTATAACTTAAAATATTTGTTGTTGTTGTTGTTGTTGTTGTTGTTTTTTTCCTCTTCACTCCATTCGTCTGTTTCTGACAGATTTTGATTATTTTCAACTTTCTTTTTCACCCCTCCCCGCCGCGGCCTTACCTTTCTTATGGCTTTGCTTAAATTTTGATTTTGACATTGCGTGCCGTGTGAGTGTTCGTGTGTTCAATTTGTAAGAGGGTGAGAAGGGAGGAGATAGGAGGAGGGTTGTTGATGGTGCTGCTGGTTGTGGTGCTGTTAATGGCAGTGTCCGAACCTGGGACCGCTGCACGGTTGGGTTACAAGTTTTCAATGCCATCAATTAAATTAAAACATTTTGAGGGTATTCACTTCATTCGCTTCATTGGCGTTCACACGGAGCGTCAGCGTTTGTGACGCACTTCTTTTTTTCTTTTTTTTTTTTGGGCAAATTAATTTTAAATTCATCCAATGAAAAAATTGCTTCAATTTAATTCAATTATTTTAAAACAAATAAATTATAATTAAATAAAATAAAATTATTAAATATTATTAAAAAATAAAAATTAAAAATTATAAAGACCAAAAAGAAATAAATGTTTATTGCAAATATTATATAATTGACTACAATTTGTTTTCTTTGTTAATAATTAACTAAGAAAAACTTCGAAAGCAGAGCGAAACTGAGCGAAAAGTTATTGAAACTTTACGAAAATCTAAACGATTAGAGATATAATCTTTAGTGGCCTTTTTTGGCATCTAATTGAGTATTTACAATACTAAAAATCAAGCTAATACGACGACTTTATCAAGCTATAAAGGTCTGAGTACATCGAGGTCTTATAATTTTTAACAAAAAAGTCTCGTAAAATGTTAAAAAGATTAGGTTTTCTCAAGGAATATTTCCTAAAAATCCTCTTCGAATAAATGTCTGTTTTTTTTTTCAATAACACACTTTTATTGTTCAAGTTTTTTTCTTACAAAAACATATGTCACGATTTCTATCGTAGCAGTCAGTGTATCATGATAACGACCAGACAGACAGACAGACAGACAGACAGATCATCGACCAGTTTCTTGACAGCTTTAGAGGAAGTTAGTAAAAGAAATTACATATTTATAATTTTCTTTCATTTCCGCGCTGAATAAAAAACAGCGAGTTATTTATATTTATTCAATTTATACGAAAAAGAAGTAGTGAAAAATCGTGGTACTTATAGTTTGTGGTTTTAGAGTAACGTAAATCCAGGAAATTAATTTGTTATTTCTTTTATTTTTGTGGTATTTTCGAGACGATTTCTTCTCTCCGCCGATTTCACTTCAGCAATCAAAATTAATCATTTTCGAAAGAGATTTTGTTTTTATTGTATAATATTGATTGACTATTAGAGCAACACTAACCCTGTCTAAATCATCAGCATAGTATCCAAATCGAATAAAATGCGAGTGAATTGTTTGGAAAATATTTTACGCTATGATTTTTCAATATAAAAAGCTATCGTATTTGAACATGGTGGTTGACATTCTTACGTTATTGCATTTGACGCAATGGCATATTTGCAGCACTCGAGTGCATTTTTGCTATATTTTTCGATGTTATGAAATATTTGTTTTTGCTTTTATGCAACGCTCCGTGCAAAATGAGAAAATCTGCATTGCATTTGCATTCTTGTCTCTTCTTTCGTCTCATATACATAATTCCTGTCATATAATATATATTGAGATTTTTTTTTACATTTTTGCCGTCATGCGAATATAACATTTTTGGAATTTTGTTCTCTGTTTTCTATTTTTTGTTTTTTTTTTGTTTTTTTTTTTTTTTTTTTTTTTTGATCCGAAGAAGATGCTTAACAAACCACTGTGCAACAAAAAAAAAATGGTAACATTTTCTTTCTTGCTTTATTGTCGTTTTATTGTGTATTTCTCTGGGGTTCTATTTTATACTGCGTTGTTGGTTTTTTTTCGTGCAAATTCAATGGCAACGCTTTGTGTGGAATGCGGTTTACATGTACCGAATGGTTTACTCTTGCCATCGATAGATTGGGATAGTTTAGACGCTGTTGATAGTGATGATGGGTTCCGGTTTTGATTGTTAATGGTTTTTATTCTGAATTTAACGATTTTTTAACGAAGCCAATACGATTTTTTAACAATGTCAATATGTATTTTATTTTATAGAATTTATGAAATTTTGCCAAAATTATAATATTTTATGTTATAAACTTAAGATACATACTAGCATAAAAAATGCTGGAGAACATTTGACTTGATTTAAAAATATACTTACTGCAGACTACTTGAGGTTGTTAACAATTTCAGCCGTTGGTTCATCATCAGCAACAACAACAACATTCTCAATAAACTGGAATCTTTCATCGACGACCCTTCCCGTCTCTTCTCTTCTTTTCTTCGCGAATGGATGATGATTTTCTTTCGCTTTTTTGAGCATTACACACACACACACACACACACACACAAGAACAACATCAACCACAACAACAAATAGACAACATGTTCAAAGCATTGTAGTACAACAAAAAAATTTTAAAAAAAATAACGACAACAACAACAACAAGAGCTTGCCTTGTTAGCCAACGTGCAACACTGAAATGCGCCAACATTTTTCACGTATGTTTGTACCTATTTTCATCCATTAAACCACCACTAAAGAAGCATACAAACACATACATACATACATACATATGGCGAAAATAGCACAGCCCAACTCTCACCCTTCACCCCCTCTCACCGAGCACCCACCCGCCTGCTTTTCATCGCGGCAACTCTCTCTCTCTCTTTAGGTCCTAACCTATCTCTTGCCGATGTGTGGCTTCTGGATTAATGCTAAAGTTTTTTACATCCTTGTGAATTGAACCACAACAACAAGAACAACAACAACAAGAACAACAACAACTGCGTATATGGATAAACTAGCTTTCAAGAGTTAACTTAGCGACGCTTTGGGAATGGTTCTATTGCGAATGGTTCTTGAATGTGTTGCCACACCATTTTTACAATTTTACTTAATTTGAACTATCGTAAAATAGTTGCTATAAAAAACATATATCCCATGTACCCCTTTTGGAAAATGGAAAAAATATGTGTCTGTTTGTGAGAGTTGTTATGCAGATTATTACCGCAGCCAGAGGTACAGCCAGCCACCAGCGCCTCTCTCTCAGTTGAGATACTCGCATAAATATTTGCATATTTGCCATTTTTTTGGTAACACTTCGTCTTCAGTGCTACCAAATCATGGTATTTTATAGTTACTATAGACACTTGATGAGCCAAATTTCTTTGCCATTGTTATAATATACGACACATTACGCAAATTCACACAGATCATATGACATATAAAGAGAAAGCAACATACGAGTGTATAGTAATAATACAATTTGGATTTTAAAAGCATGAAATTCGATACTATGATGAAAAGACGGATTCATCGCTAGGAATGAAATGAGGAAAGAAAGCGTAATTAGAGAATTAAATGTTACTAGTAATGCATAAGTTGATGATCGAATGACACAAGTCTTGTGTTAAATATATTGAAACTATTTGGCTTCTGAAATTAAAGCATTACAGGAAAATCATAAATTCAATTTATACAAAGAAAAAGAAAAAAATTACACTAAAAATTTTTTTTGTGTTGTTTTGTGACTCCTTAAATATTGTTACAATTTTTTTTTTTGTAAATCTCACACGAAAATCGTCAACAATTTGTTTTCGAATACGAAACCGAAAAAAAACAACAACAACAACAACAACAACAACAATAAAACTAAAAAAATTCCAAAATTTAAAAAATTTTTTTTAAATAAAATACATATATGTATTGAAAAATTAAAATGGTTTTTCAAAAGCTTAAAAATAATTACTTTAAAGTTGATTTCGTGTTGTTGTTGTTTTTTTTTTTTTTTTTTTTCTTCAGAAAAATTTATTGTTGCTAAAGTGACCTGACCTGACGACCGGCTCTGCATTGTTGACATGTTATAAAGAATAGAGCTCAAATACGATACAATCATAAATTATTTAAACAATAAAATCAAGAGGCAGAAGAAACCGTAGTTTAGAGGAAGAGTACAAAGAAAGAAGAAGCAGAAGCAGCACAGCAGCTGACCCAAAAAGCCACAATTCCCAACAAACACTTTTGCGTCCTTGTAAGGATTGTTGGAGGTGGAAGAACAACAAGACTTAAACGAATTTGTAGCGCAAATACATTCTGGAGCACTTCGATGGAACACACTGTGACTGTGTGACCTACACAAATACCAACGGCAAAAACAACAATAACGTTAACAATAACAATAATAAAAAACACCAATAATAACCACTTAAAACATAAAAGCAAACAACGAAGCATAACAAACAAAGAATAGCATTGACAACAACGAGCACAACTTAAGGAGTACAAAAACAAAAAAATTCTATGAATACCCGAGAATGTGTGTGAGTGAGTGTGAGTGTGTGTGTGTGTGTGCATTTGTGTGCTTGTAAGTGTTTTCGATAAAGCAAAATCCAAATGTGTTTCGCCCTCAAAAAACTCTTAACAATACAAATCAACCTTTGCCAAATCCATTACAACAGCATTCAGTCTTTTGCCATAACAACCGCCTTCTTATACGCCTAACCCCCCTCACCCCCTCCCCCTCCTCCCTACTCCCTCCTCCCTTCACTTAGCTTTCCCCCAATCCATCACTTCGTCCCACTCGACCGCTCTTGTAAACCACAAAAGCTTTTCCGGCTTTGTTAAAATTGAATAAAGAGAATGTTTGGAATTTCGAAAATTTACGAAAAAAAACTATCTCTTTCTCTCTCTCTCTCGTTCTCTTGTAACCACAATCCAACATAATTGTATAGGTTCTCTACTAATCCATTCGAACAATTCAAATCGAACAAAAAACCACCCAACCGAAAACTAATTTAGGCTCAAGGAAAAACGTTTTTAGAAATACTCGATATTGTCGAGCTTTCTCCACCTTTCAGGGATGGTTACTCAGGGTTTCAGGCATAATACTCAAGGGTACTCGTATTCATCAGTTTTGTAGTAGTCGAATAATAATTTGTAAGTTCTATATATTTTTTTTAACGATAATTGATTTCTGTGGTTTGGCTTTAAACATGTTTGAATACTTCTTTCTAAATAAAAGACGTTAATTAATAGTTTTGTCAGTTAGTGATAGTGACCATTGAAATAATGTTTTGCCAGAGTTTGTGGCATCACTAAAAGTGATAGATAATAAGTCTAATTTAGTGACACTTTTCATTGATTTACCTTATCAATATATTTTATCAATACTTTATCTAAAACAGCCTTTCTTTAACGATATACATACTTTCGTAGGTTCGTGTATCGACTAAAAGTGATCAAAATCAATTCTAGAAATAGTCGGACAAAGTAAAATCTAATTGACTAAAACTTTTTATTTAATTTATTATTAAATAATAAGTAAGTTTCGAAATATTTACTTTATTTAAAGAGCCTTTTAAGCCGATGATATTTCGAAGGTTCGTGTATTCACTAAAAGTGATAAAAATATATTCTACAAATAGTCAAACGAAGTGAAATCGAATTCATTAACATTTGTCTGTTATTTTTCCAATAAATAAGATGTAAATTTCGAAATATTAACGTATGTATGTTATCTCAAACAGCGTTTCTTTAACGATGATCTTGCGAAGGTTTGTGTATCCGCTAAAAGTGCGAAAATAAAAATCTATTTTACAAATAGACAAACGAATAGAAACAAATAGAAATCACTTTCGAAAAATATACTTTGTGTAAAATAAAGTTTTTTTTTCCATGAATTTGACAAAATCATATGAAACCTAGCATAGCCTTGTAAGTAATTGCTTTCCTAGATCCTTGACAAATCTCATATTGTTCGTAAATCAAAATATGGTGCAGCTGCTTTGCGGAAAACCACCACCGAATTCTTTGGGTACGAATATCTCTTTCAAACTTTGCTTCATTTGAGTGAAAGTGATTGATTTTCCCAAAGGATCAAAGCACAATGAATGACTGATTGATTGATTGACGGAATGACACGTGACCCATTATATTTCGGAAGACTTCTTAAATAGTAATTTTGACATTTGTGCCTTCTTCTGCCTACCATCGCATTATCATTGCGAAAATCCGAAAGAAAAGTGAAATACTTCAAGGATATCATTTGATTAAATAGAAAGAATATTGGCGTAGACTTAGCATGAACACTTTTACTTTTACTTTTTCTTCTTCTTTTTCTACCACTTCTTCTTCTTCTTCTATTTTTGGTCAAAAGTTTGTGACTACGGTGGAATTTTCTTCTATTGAAATTGTTCTGCTAAAACAAATTGCAAAATTTGCAAATTTTTGCAACTATTTCTTGCAAATTCTTCTACTTGTCCAAAAACTACAGAAAATAGAATTACATCGTCTTTCAATTGCCACGCCCTAACCTTTGTCTGCTCCAACCATCATGCTGTTAGTAGTATCGTATACGACAAGGTGACAACAACAACAACGACAACGACAACAATGCGTTAGCAGCTTGAACAACAGTCAGCGGAAGCATTCAAATACTCGTAGCATTCAAGAAGTGATGATAACAACAACAACAATGACAATGATAACATTAACAAGGAACAAACGTATCAACTGTCATGTTGTCTGTTTACACGGCATATTACATTGTGGAAGGTGGAAGGTGGAAGGGGTGTGGGGGGGGACTCTTCCTCTGACGACGAAAGGCTTAAAAGATTTTTCGATATCGTGCAAAAAGAGCATGATGGCATTGCTTTCTGGTGATGTTGTTTCCGAATGAAATTGCATCCAATAAAAAGACACTTTAAGGCGACGACCTGATGAAATTGCGCACCGGAAGGGGGAGAGCGAGCACCCTTTGGAAAATAGGTACTTCTCGTTACTGAAGAAATACCAAAAGAATTGAAGGCGAAAGCATTTTAATAAGTTACAATTAAAAGCAGGCAGACAGGCAGAAAGGAAGGAAAGTAGCAGGCGAAAAAAAGCACAAAAACAGCGAAAACAACAACAACAACAACAAAAATATTGTTGCTTTCCAAACAAACGAAAGAATTTATGGTAAATTGCACGAACAGCAGCAGCAACGTGTCTGCCGCCTACGAGCTTGTTAATGCTCAATCAGAAAACACACAAAAAAAAAAAAATCAACGAAAAACAACTAAAAAAAAATACTAACTACGCCCACTCTTGGCGAATCCTTCAGCTCTCTGACAGTTGCTGTTGTTTAGTAGTGTGCGCTTTCTTGTTGTTTTCGTTATTATCGTTGTTGTTGTTGTTGCATGCTGCCGTTAATTTAACACGCTCCATAATTCAATCATTCCTCGACACTCGGCAACATGTGTACCCTTCTTTGTCCCTTTGTCTCGATTACGGCTGGTCTTATCTCCGGTTAAATTGTTGTCCGTGCTTCTGTTTTTTGTTGTTGTTGTTGTTGTTGCTGTTGCTAAGTTTCACGGTTCATTTGGCGTTTGCACGAGTAACGAGTAGCGAGTATGAGGCGGCAAAATTTGCATTCTCGTCCCAAATTTCTAAACGAAAGCTGCTCAGAAAAGACGAGCAGAAAACGAAATTCTCATGATTCTCGAGATACTCACGAAATCTTAAGACAAAACACAATTTTTCCAGAATTTCTTTTCATCCGAGACTAAAAATTTTAAAACAAAAAAGAACCCTTTTACTACTTTGTGACTTGAATGCTGTTGTTGTTATTAATGTTTCTTCTTCCAAAACTTTTTCAGTCGAGACAAGATCTCAAAACGACGAGAGAAGATTCCGAGATATTCCGCCCCGGGAAATGCTTTTTCAGTCGAGACGAAATCTGCAAACGAGATCATCAAAATCTCGTAATATCTCGTTTTTATTATTGGTTTTATTATTTTTTTCTTCTTTCTATTTTTATCGATTCCATGAATAGTGTTTTTATCGTCCAGTGTTTTTCTTTATTTCGTTAATGTTTTTTTTTTTTGTATTTTTTGTTTATTTTGTTAGTTTCATTTGAAAACTGAAAACTGAAATGTTTTTCCTGTATTTTTTGCTCTTGTGTTTACGTTTAGCCGTTCTTCGTTTGCTAGTTGTTGTTTTTTTTTTTATATATTTTTTTCCAAATTTTCTTGTTTGTTTAATTATTTTTCTGGTTTTTTGTTTTTTTTAATTTTTTGTCGAAAACCATGAACGTGTCGATGATTAAATTGTTTTATACTAATGTTTTCTCGTTATTGTTTCGATTTTTCGGAATTGAGGAATTTTTTGTTGTTGTAGAATATATCGTTGTTATTTTTGTTGTTGTTGTTGTTGTTGTTGTTGTTATTGTAGATTTTGTTGGATGTGAGCATTGTTGTTGTTGTTGTTTTAACCATTCCTCTCTCCGACTGTGTTTGACTGTGTTAGTTTTTGTTTATTTTTATTTTTATTTCCATTTTTTCACCTTTTTTTTGTTGTTGCTGTTGTTGTTGTTGTTGTTGTTGTTGTTTTTGTTGTTGCTATTGCAGTTTATTTATTTATGTTGCTCTAGCTCTTCTCTATGAACATTTCCATTTAATTTTATCTACTACGAGGCCTACAAAAGTTTCAGTTTGAAGTGCATACAAAGTGCAACAGATGTTCGGCTTGTCGTTGTTGTTGTTGTTGTTGTTGTTGTTCACTTTTGTTGACTCTTAAAAGTTGCCAGCATATTTTTTCTATTTATATACGGTGCAGTCGTTATTGTTGTCCATCAACGTTCGCTTTTAATTAAATTGCTTTAAATTGATTTTATATTGTATTGAGTTGTTTTTAATGCTGGCGCTGAATATTGGAAGGAAAGAAAGAAAGAAAGAAGGAAAGAAAGAAAGCAGGAAAAGTTTTACTCTAAAAATACGTAAATGCATACATTTTCTTTTTTTATAAATTCATAATAAAAATTCTTAGTTTACACTTTTTCTGTTTTATTTTTTTTTCTAATTGAGCACTTTATGAAAATCTTTCCGGAAAATGAAAAGATAATAAAAAGTTCTAAGAAATAACTGAAAACATTGTTTCAGCACCATTTGCTTAACCTCGCAACCCTCTTTCCACCCCAAAAAAAATGGATTTTTTTCTCTTCCTACGTTTTTATTACTTACAATTTTTCTGTGTTTATTTCTCTGGAAAAAGTACCTACGATATTATTAAAATAAACATTGAATTTTTTTTTAAATTAAAAAAGAAATTACGTTAAGTGAAAAGCTGCTAGATCATTAACTCTGACGAATGCCTATTATTTCTAAATATTTCGATAATATTCTGAATGGAATTTCTTGCAAAATCAAATAACTCTGCCAAAAAAAAGTGTATATTATATATAAAATGCAATTTTTAATTTTTCTGTGTCAAAATATACAAAAGTCTAAAGAAACTGTGCCTTGTAAAAAGTTTTCAAAACGATCCAAACGATCCAGTTTTCAAAACGTGGCCCCTATTATGCCGCTCGTAGCATGCCTGTAGTGCACTACAGTTAAAAATATTTGTTGCATACAAGAGAAGATTGCCGAAGTGTTTGGTTTGGCATACTTTTAGGTGCTACATTTTAAAAGACGGTTTGTATAGAACTGTACACGTTTGATGGTGCTTTTTTAAAATGATTTAGGTTTTGCTTTAAGCTTCGAATATCGACAAGTGTCAAGTGTTTCCATACAAAACCGGTTTTATTTTTGATTTTGCTGGGTTTCGCCCCTTCCTGTTTTTGTTGTAGGCAAAACCAATGTATTGTTTTTGATAGAATAATTTTGTGCAAATATTTATCTCTTTCTACCATATTAACCATAGTAAGAGGCAAGGCTATGGCGTCTAGTTTTCGAACTTCGAAAAAGGGTTGAAAACTGAACTTACAACAACAATTTCAATGGAATTTATTGGTTTTATACTGGTTTTCGCTGCGAAAACCAGTTTTGTGCTAAACCGAAGCAAAACCACTTTATGGAAACACCATATAACCGTACACCCGTGGTCCTAGGGACATATTTTCTTTCTTCTTAAGGAATTTATATGCTTCAAATAGATTAAAATTTTCCAATTTAATTTTTTTAATATTTTCAATGCAACAGAAATCAATAAATCCACATGATTTTTCTTTTTTAACCATCACTGTAAGTTAGAACTTCGAACCATTAGTTCGATAAACGACATGTGCGCCCACCTTCGCATGATTTATTGCGTCTTGGTTGATAAATGATCAGTCTCTACCGCATCATCGATAAGATACTCATCGAACAATAGAATCGATCGGTCTCATTCGATTGTAGCGTACACACAATGCCTGCCTGCTATCATTCCTTCAGCACTCTTCGCTCGTGCTTACGAAGGTTGCTTTTTGCTGTGCTTGATGCACTTTAATAAATGTACGAGGACGCCGCCAAATCCTGCATCCTGAGCAATATTTTCAGTTTCAGGCAATAACCATCAACACGATGTCGTCTTGCTAAGATTTATTAATGCATAGTGAGGCAGCAGTAGCGATCAGTAGAGACAGAAAAAGAAAAAGGAAGGAAGGAAGGAAGGAAGGAAGGAAGGAGCAATAGAGGACAAAATAAGAGTAATGTGGACATAAATGCACCGTGCACACAAACATAAATAAATATCCATATACTGACAAAAACACGCCCCCCCATTCATCACTACACAATCATATACATACATACATACTGTACTGTGTGCACTCATATACAGAGTTTCCATTTGCTTCACAAAGAGCTTCAACGCTCCTCTAAAGAGATAAAGAGGAAAATAGAGGAAATAGAAGACGAACAAGAAGACCACTTCCTGCGACAAAAATGATATGCAGGATACAAAGTTTTACAGTAAGTCTGCAGAAAAAAATTTAACAACCAACCATCGAAAAATATAAAGAGAATGCAGCTAAGAAAATATACATTTTTCCGAAAAGAGCTCAGATTTTAAAATATTAAAAAATTTTAAATATTCTTTTTTTTTTAAGAAGACTAAAATTAAATTTAAGGGAAAAAAGAAAATGCACAATTAATGAATTAAGCAAGTGTAAACGTTAGAAAGAGATGAAGGGACAAAAGGGTGTCAGTGGCGGAGAAGGGGGTGGGGGGATGCTAAAGTAATGAGGGAGACATTTTGTGAAAAAGTTTTTTCTGATTTCCGAGAAAAACAAGAAGGTTTTCGCAGGAAATTTCAGTAACAATATGCAGAAACGAAGAATAGTTTTACCCTGTGTCTCTCTCTCTCTTCTTTCTTCTCCAGTTTTTTAGATATATCTCTCTCTTTATCTCTCGCCGTCTCTTGTGAATTCAAAGAAAAATTTATTCATTGATATTAAAATCCTTGTTTGCATAAATTTTTGTCATTTCTCCTTCTGTCTCCGACATCCTTTTTTACTCCTCCTCATTGTCCGTTTCTCTTCCACTTTTTCACCTCTTCATCATTGTATGTATTAGGTTTTTCATTCGGTCTGTCATTGTATCGTATAATTTACACTTTGCTTTCCATTCTTTATATTTTTTTATACAAATCTTTTTTTTTCAAATTTTCCAACCATTTTTTGTTCATTTCCTTTTTTAGTATTTTATTTTTCCTTTCTCATCTTTATTTATTTAAACTCATGCTGTAACATTGACTTGCTAAAGGATTAATGTTATAAATTCAAATTTTTAATGTCCTTCGGCCTTTCCGAGTTTCGAATACAATAAAGAAATTCTGAAGAAGAAGAGAAAAAAACCAATAAAAAATCTGGCGACATGTAACCAGTATTTTTTCTCTTTCTTCACAAAGACCGAACAAAGGAGTGAACCTGAAAAGAAGAAGAAGAAGACAAAGGGGAAGATAAAAGGACAATAATAAAAGACTATGCCGCGCTAGCGAGCTGAATTTGAATAACAATTGAACCGTAAATCATTCGATGTGATTCAGCAGAAACTGATATCCTTTTTCAGTTTAGAGACAAACACACACACACACACACACACACACAGCAGACACACATATAACAAATAGATGAAAAGAACCAACCAAAGAGGCGGCGAAGCAGTCAAAGGATAGATGGCAAAAAAAAAAAAAAAATATCGAAAATAGATAAACTCTGGATTGTATAAAAAAATTTGATAAAAGTTGTTTATTGAACAGAGAATTTGATATATAACAAAAAAGAAAATATAATAATGGCAAACATGAAAGAATATGCATTGTCAAGAAATAAATATTGTCAAGAAACATCCTTGCATTTAGCAGAAAAGAATGGAAATTAAGGAAAATTTATGCAACGAAAATCTGACTCCACCAACAACAGAAGCCTTAAGATTCACCCAGAAATAAAAAGAGAAAACCCAAAATTGAGAGGCTCTTGTGGGGGGCTCTTCACCCTGTAAAAAAAGGGCGGGTAGAAGGCGAAAAGGCAGCCTCTCTTTACGAAAAATCTACTCCTTGTCTCTCTATCAAAAATACACGCACGTCCTTGTTTTTTCCCGAGTGTTTGTTTACAGGGTGTTTTTATTAACAACAGAGCATTAAAAACGGATATTTTGTGTGATTCTTTTTTCGATAAAACGATAAAATGCCATAAGGTTATTTCGTTATATAACCGTCACAAGATTTACAATAACATTTTGCCTCTTGCACCCTGTATTTGGTGGACAAGACGAACCAAACTAAATTGATCGCAAAAAAATGTTTAAATTCTTGAAGAAGGCGGCAAAATGACAGCAAATCATTTCTTTTACTCTTCTCAATATCACTAACGCCCCCCTCATTCCTAAATTTCTCATAACTTTGCTCTTAATCCTTCAACACTATTTCGGAACTTATTTCAAATTTCACCCACAAGAAGAAAAAAACCGAAATTCATTTACCAAAAAAAAAATATAGAAAAAATTAAAAAAACATTTAATGAAGTACAAGGATCTAGGAATCATGCTCTAGTTAATTGGTCAAGCATGAAATATAATCATGTCAAAGTGAGAGTCCTGAACACATGCAGCAGCAGCAGGACCCATGGAAAAGGAAACAGACGGAGAAAGAGAAAACATGAACATGTACAACAAGCTAGAAACAAGTGTATAAAAGTAAAATGGCCAACGGTCTGTAGAATGGTCGAAATGCATATTCCATGGTCCGTTAAAGGCGAAGGATCAAAACAGAAAAAGCATTTTCGTATGTGTTTGCGTCAGAATTAACTCTTGTGAATATGCATGTATGTGTGTCTGTGTGGGTATGTGGGTACATTTCTATTTGAATTTTAGTGCAAACGAAAATTCCATTAACGCCAGAAAACGAGAAAAAGAGGCCCAACAACAAATGAAAACCAACCAACAAAATCAGTAATCAAAAGCCAGTACGGCACGTTTTTATGCACATTACATGCAACTACAAATATATATGTAATACGAAACCATACACACACGCCCCATCAACCGCCCCGACACGCTACGCCCAAACTACGGTCGTAAAGCACTCTGCGGTGAAGCGCAGTGAGCGCTAATTATGCAGATGAGTTGTAGCCAGAAGCGAAGAAGGGGTGGACGGGGTGGCAGGGTGGCAGCTGGAAGGAGTAGAGGCGCCGGAAGAGTCCCAGAATCCTTTGCTAGATGAATTGACGATTCTTAGTTGGCTTCAGTCGCAGCCCAACTCGCTAACGCATGGCATAGCTAAAGCCATGCCATTAAGTGGAGTACTTCCCACAAAAGCCAACACACACACACACACACACACTTACGTACAAACGCATACATTAATGTGCTCGCGTTTGATTGCGCAAAAATCAGCCCATTCATGCACTGAAATGACATTCCTTTGACTTTATTTGATACGAGCACGGCAGGATGCACGCAAAAAATTGCAAAAAAACAAAATTAAACCAAAAAATTCATAAAAATCAGGGGAGTGTGTGTGTGTGTGTGTGCGTCCACAGAGAGAGTGGGCCTTGTTATTTTATATCGTCGTCGCCTCTTCTTCGCCTTCGTCAATATTTAAAGAACAATAACGCGATTCTGTAAATAATAAAAAGCCATAAAAAAACAATTGCCGGCGGTACTCGTATACCGCCTGAACACAATAAAAGCAATCTAATTTTTAATTATGTACTACGAAGTAATCATCATCATCATCATCAGCCATCATCTCTGATTTCCATCCAACACCGGCGAACAACAACGAAACTTTCTTTTCACAGGAAAACAATGAAAATTATTTCATTATTATTTTGTATAATTACTAGAATTTTGTGTTTAAGTGATTAAGTAATTAAATAATTATGTACTTACTATCTCGTACGATAAGTACAAGTATTCAGAAGTTCTGTTAGGAGCTCTCTGATAGTTCAGGTAGAGTTTATTTGTTTCAATTTTTGTTTCGTTATCATCAACAAAGAGCAGTAAAAAAGCAAATTTCAAAGAGCTGTTGTTGTTGTTGTTGTTGTTGTTGTTGTTGTTGATGATGATGATGAAGATGTTGTTGTTGTTGTTGTTGTTGTTGTGGTTGTTGTTGTTGTTGTTGTTGTTGATGATGATAATGATGATGATGATGATGATGATGATGATGATGTTGTTGTTGTTGTTGTTGTTGTTGTTGTTGTTGTTGATGCTGATGATGATGATGATGATGATGATGATGATGATGTTGTTGTTGTTGCTGCTGTTGTTGTTGTTGTTGTTGATGCTGATGATGATGATGATGATGATGATGATGATGATGATGTTGTTGTTGTTGTTGTTGCTGCTGTTGTTGTTGTTGTTGTTGTTGTTGTTGATGCTGATGATAATGATGTTGGTGATGATGATGTTGTTGTTGTTGTTGTTGTTTTTAACGATAATGTTGGTCGGGCAGTTGTTGTTGTTGTTTTTTTTTTTGTTTTATCAATATACGAGTAGGTCTGCGGCTGCATGATAAAAGTGTTGCCAATAAAATGTCATATTAAAAATTTGCTATATTTACAGAGAAAAAGCACACAACGCCTCACACGTACACATATATGTACATATATAACATTCTGCGCACACACACATAAATCATTAATACGTTCCACATTAAAACTCTGGACATAAAAACTGGACCGAGAACAGCTGAGCTTCCTTTAATCTTATTCAAACGATTAAAATAATTTTTTTTTTAATATTTAAATAAATATAATACAATATATTTATTGAAAAATTTAAATTAACCACAACAAAAAAGCTATAAATGAAGAGGAAAATTTTGCACAATTAAACGCAGAGTAAACGCAGATGAGCACAATTTATTGTATAATGAAAGAATGACAAGAACAAACACCGTAGCAGCAGCAGCAGCAGCAACATTTCAACAATTGCAATTAAAATTTAACGAACCTATACTCACACACACACACACACAGACACTTCAAACACATTCGTATTCATAAAATTTATTTATAAACGAGTACGTTTCACAAAAGAATGAATGAACGAACGACTGAACAGTGCTGCCAAGTTCACAATACAACCGCAACCGCCGACATGGTCGACAGGCAATATAAATGGATGAATGAACCCGCATAAATTGGACAATTTTCGGTTGCAGTGGTTCACCAGCTCAATTAAGAGCACACACAGACCATTAAAAACTGGGCCCTTAAAGCTACAACAACAGCAATGTCATCACTTTTTTGCCCTTTTGTTACACTCGATGTCTCGATGTACATTTAAAGTTTCGCCCACTACAAAACTACTACAATACATGAAAACATATGAGACACAAACACATAAACACAATCATGCACGCTCTTCATAAATGGCATTAATTTATGTAAGAAAAAAGTACATATTTCTCTTTAGAGTCCTTTGTACATAGTGCATACTTAAGGGAACGCCCCGGGGCTGAAGGGCGCCAAGACGGATGGCATAAAAAGGAAGACTGTGGGCGGAAACTACATTTTATGTAGATACAATAAATTGCAAGAAAGACAAACCAATAGAGAGAAACGATGTACTAAAGAACACAAAGTGCACACAAAACCATAACAGTTGGTAAAGCATACCACGCTTAGTAAACCATACCATTACTTTTGGCCCAATTGAGATTTAAGAGATTTTATTGCAATACTTTACAAGCTTTTTTTGGTTGTTATCATAGTAATCTTTAATTATTTCACAAACAATACAAATAATTTCAAATTTTATTGAAGCACAAAATTTTTCTGGTTCATTAAGTATTTATTCAAACTTAAAAGTGCTAATAGTTATTAGCACTCAATTAGGAACTTGCCACAGCATGTGGCTGTTCTCCTAAAGTTTGGAAAGCTTTACCAAGGTGCTTTTTCAATATACCATAATAGTCCATTAGCTTAACATAGAGTTCATTTAGAATGAGTTTTTTGGTTGCTGCGAATTGTTGATGACTGTGTTCCAAGCATTCTTCGCTCAGTCCGTTGCAGTCCAACACATTCTTTTCGATAGCTTGCAAAACATTTCCAATATCCGTTTGCAACTCTCCGGTTAAATATTCTACAATTTTCTGAGCCTCCGACCGCAAAATCGTTGAATAAGATACAGCGGTAGCAAAAGGCTCTCCCGCGGGTGGGTCTAAGGAAAATGTGCTCACAAGAACTCCTCCCGAAACCTGCCAGATATAATTGAAAATATTTTTTAAGTATTTTAATTATAAAGCAATTTCAAATAATCTGAATTTAACTTACATTCGAAGCGCTTAAGACGCTGAGTAGAAAAGCCAAAATTATAATCTTCATCTTTTGAATTTTATACTCTCTATACACTATTTTTGTTGATTCTTTTCTGCCGTTCAACGTAAAACGCAAATTAACTAAATTGCGAGATGTCACAGCTTTTATACTATCATTTATCTACGCATTTATCATTTATCGCAAATTATTTATCTAATTAAACAATAAAAACTTAATTTTTTTTCTAGTATTTTAAGTGAAATTTTTTTCATATTTTTAGATAATGCTATTTAAAAAGTCATAAACTCGTATACAGACTCTTTGAGTAGAACCAAAAAAGTATATTCTTTTCGCTATAATAAATTTAAATAAATATTAAAAACTTCATAGGCAGTATAAATATTGTTTTACTAAAAATAAAAAAAAGGTCTAATAGTGAAATACGTCAAAGCTTTAGAAGAATTATTATTTCTTTTTTTTAAATAATTAAACTTAATTCATATAGTAAATCATAAACTTATGTTTTCTAATTTTGGAATTTGTTTTGCGTGGCGAACAAAGTCGTCAGCAGATACGCTTGTTAAAGAGTTCAACAACATTTCGCCACAAAAATACCAACAAAGTAACAAGTAAGATATGGAAAAAGTCATATTCCTAAAAATGCCCAACATTTTAAAAAAACAATTTCAACAAAATTTGCCTACGTTTCAGCTAAAATTTACTCTTAACAAATTCTGGATTGAATTAAACCAGTTTAAGATGCAGAAAATAACAAAGCAAAAAAAAAAAACACAAAATTCCAGCAACAAATTGAGAACAGAAAAAGTAACAAGAAAAAAGCCAGTAACAAGAAAAATGCTTCATAACCTCGTAATTAAAAAGGTTATGAATTGTTCTTTAATGCATAATCTCGTAATTACTTAAAGAACAAGCAGAGCGAGAATTTCTAACTAACTAAAAAAAAAAAAAAATAAAGCGAAAAGTAAAAAAAAGCCAGTGAAAGGCAGGAAAAACAAGAAGAAAAAGCAGTGTAAAAAGATAAAAAGAAATGCGCCAGGCCCAAGAAAAGAAGAAGATAATCATTCCTAAAAGATAATCATTTTAAACACTATGAACACATTCTTCGCATGCTAAAAGTAATCATCATCATCATTATCTCTGTCATCATTATGGTCATCAACACCATAATCATTGTTAATGACAAAACTCTGTTTATTAAAAATAAAAGACTTAACAAAACGCAAAGTACGTAGCTCTAAAGCTCTTTAGAGTCTAAAGTGAGCGGAGCGTATAGTATATATAGAAAAGGCTCCAGTGATAAAGCCACCAACAACACTCACTGATAGAAAGAGCACAGTGTGTTGTCCACACTTGAAAAAACAACAAAAAATAAATACATAGTACATACCTAACTTTTTCTTGCAATTTCTTGAACTTCTCTTCATTTCAAAGAAAAGAATTTAAGGAAAAATTATAAAAAGTAGCTACTAATTAAAGAAAATAATAATCACAAGGAACCATCGCCCAAATACGTCCGAATAATTTTATATAAAATTTTTCGAGTACGTAATTTTTTTTTTCTGTTTGAAAAGTTTAGTTTTGTCTTCTTTTAGTTTAAAAAAAAGAGCTAATGTTCCTTTAGTTCATTGTAAATTTTTCTATACTGTTCATTTTTTTATACAGTATTTTTTCCAAGTTTTATAATTTTTCTAAAATTCTTATTTTCTAGTTTTCATTTTTAATAATTTCATTTTATAAGTTTTTCAGGCAGCGTGAAGTTAACACAAATTTTGTGTTTTCGGTTCATGTCTTGGATGAGTTTTTTTAGTTAAAGATTTAAAATAGTTATATTTTATTAACTAGTGGGCATTTTAAAAACCTAACCAAAGTGAAAATAGGGTTTTGGTAATAGTTTATAATTTTCCCTTTGTTTCCCAATTGCTCCCTTTCGTGACCAAGAAATAAGTCCATACTTCGCAAACAATTGCATTTTCATAGAACTTTGTTGAGTGAAATACCTCTCGTTCCTCTAATGGTGATGACTCTTCAAAGTAAACACCAGCTATCCATAGAGGAGGTTTTGGAGAATCTAACGGTGGTATTTGGTATAAAATTCGGTTACTCAGTTCTATGTCCTTTGCGCTTGAATTAAAACTTTCGATTTTTATGGAAAACCTTTGGTCCACTATAAAAACCGAACGGGGACATAAATCAAAAAAACAAAAAATTATACCCCTGTATTTTTTTCTTAAATTTCGATAATTGTATCACATGTTTAATTTGGATGCGAGATGGCCGAGAAATTTTACTCTCAATGGTCCCGAGCAAACTTTTGTAGAGCGAGATTGTGAGAGTTAATGGTGCCGGGTACCTCTCATGGTGACCATCCTCCAAAAGTGACACCGGCTTTTGAGAGGGGAGGCTTTGGCGACTCTAACGGTGGCATTCGGTATGAAATTCGGTTATTCAGTACCGATTCCTGGGCGTTTGAATTTAAGTTTTCGAATTTAATGGAAATTTTAAGAGAAAGTTTGGTGCACCATAAAAACCGAACGTGGACCTAAATAAAAAAAACAAAAAATTATACCCCTGTATTTTTTTGTTAAATTAACGAAATTTAACGACTTGTTTAATTTGCACGGGAAATGGCTGAGGAATTTTACTCCCAATGGCTTCGGACCATATTTTATAAATCGAGATTGTGCGACTTAATGGTGTCGGGTACCTCTTACGGTGACCACCCTCCAAAGGTGACCTCGATTATCGAGAGGGGAGGTCTTGGAGAATCTAACGGTAGCATTCGGTATGAAATTCGGTTACTCAGTACCATTTCCTGACAATTTTACCTACAATTTTCGATTTTCATGTAAAAATTTCGATGGACCATAAAAACCGAACGGGGATCGAAATACAAAAAACAAAAAATTCTACCCCTGTATTTTTTCCACAAATTTGGTAAATTATACGGTTTGCTTAATTTGGACGCGAGATGGCCGAAAAAATGTACTTCCAATGATCCAGCACAAATTTTGTGCTAACTTTACGCTGCCGCTTTTCAAAAAGGTATAGTGAGTGAAATACCTCTCGCTCCTCTAATGGTGACCACTCACAAAAGTGGACACCACATATCGAGAGAAGAGGTTTTAGAGAACCTAAAAATAGTATTCGGTGTTTCATTCGGTTATTCAGCACTCTTTCCTGAGCGTTTGAATTAAAATTTTCCACTTTGATGAAAATTTGGAGAAAACTTTGGTACACTATAGAAACCGAACGGGGACCTAAATCAAAAAACAAAAAATTATACCCCTGTATTTTTTTCTTAAATTTCGATAATTGTATCACATGTTTAATTTGGATGCGAGATGGCCGAGAAATTTTACTCTCAATGGTCCCGAGCAAACTTTTGTAGAGCGAGATTGTGAGAGTTAATGGTGCCGGGTACCTCTCATGGTGACCATCCTCCAAAAGTGACACCGGCTTTTGAGAGGGGAGGCTTTGGCGACTCTAACGGTGGCATTCGGTATAAAATTCGGTTATTCAGTACCGATTCCTGGGCGTTTGAATTTAAGTTTTCGAATTTAATGGAAATTTTAAGAGAAAGTTTGGTGCACCATAAAAACCGAACGTGGACCTAAATAAAAAAAAACAAAAAATTATGCCCCTGTATTTTTTTGTTAAATTAACGAAATTTTACGATTTGTTTAATTTGCACGGGAAATGGCTGAGGAATTTTACTCCCAATTGCTTCGGACCATGTTTTATAAATCGAGATTGTGCGACTTAATGGTGTCCGGTAACTCTTATGGTGACCACCCTCTAAAGGTGACATCGATTATTGAGAGGACAGGCCTTGGAGAATCAAACAATGGTATTCGGTATGAAATTCGGATACTCAGTACCTTTTCCTGACCATTTGAACTAAAATTTTCGAATTTAATAGAAATTTTAAGAGAAAGTTTGGTGCACCATAAAAACCAAACGGGGTCCTTAATAAAAAAAAAAAAAAATTATGCCCCGGTATTTTTTTCTTAAATTTGCGAAAATTTATATTTTGTTAATTTGCATGCGAGATGGTCCAGCAATTTGCCCCCTAGCGGTCCCGCACAAACTTCGGTAGAGCGAGATTGTGTAAGTTAATGTAGCCGGGTACCTCTTATGGTGACCACTGTCCAAATGTGATTTGATTATCGATTATCGGAGATCTTGGAGAATCTAACGGTAGTATTCGGTATGGAATTCGGTTACTCAGTACCATTTTCTGGGCGTTTGAAGTAATTGGAATTGGGCGATTTGGAATATTTTTATTACCACCAACCATGTTAAACCTGGTGCCAACCTTTTTTGTTATTTTTCTCCCTGATAAGGGCCCTATAACATTGATTATTAACTTCCCATTATTTTTTTTTACTTTTTCAAACTTATGTATTTTGATCGAGGCGGCTTTGATTTTTTTACTGCAAAAAATTTATTTGAAATAAATATTAATGTGCGTGTGTGTATTTTGTTATGAAAAAAATTGTAGGCAAAAATTAAGCAAGCCTTCCTTGATTTTTTAAAAATTGCTTTTGGGAAGAACGGAAATATGTATACATACTTCTAAATTTTTTCAGCGCACTGTGGTCAAAAACAGTATTCTACCATCCATAAACTTCATTTACTTTAAATAAATTATAACAAGTAAGAGCATTATCTTCGGCCTGGCCGAAGCTCATATACCCTACCCCCGCATTTGTCGAAGTGATAAAAAACAGGGTGGGTGATACCTACTTTCTTTTTATTTACAGGGAGTAAATTTTGATCTATTAACTCATCTGCAACACCGCTTTTCCTACCAAACACCTTATTATATGGTTTAGTATAGTGATATATGTATATGTATATATACATGGTATAATATAGTATAGCATAGTAATATAAGTGGGCATGCCACGCCCATTTTTTTTAGTATATTTTAGTCTAAAAAAAACTCGGAAATAAAATTTTTGCCGAAAATTCGCTCTACAAGCTAAGAAATTTGTATAGAGGCACGGATGAGTACATATTTGCTATAAAAAGTAGGAGTGGCACTGGTCCTATTTTCCACATTTTCAATACCAAACAGTGTAGGATAACAAAGAATATTCCTACCAAATTTCATGACTATATACATATCTATTCGTTCTCCTGTAATCGTGATTTCCACAGACGGACAGACAGACAGACGGACGGACATGGCTAAATCGTATCAGGAGGTGATTCTGAGCCGGAATATATATACTTTTCTATACCTGCCACGCCTCCTTTAATGCGTTACAAACGGAAGAACAAAGTACAAAGTACACTCATCCTTTCGGGTGTAGGGTATAAAAAAAACATTTCGTTTGGCAAGTGTTAGAAGATTATCTAGAAGATTATTATTATAAAATCAACCTCTAATAAAAGTCGGCATGTATTGACATATATCCAGGGCGTTCCGTATAAGATGGATCAAAAGTTTAAGACGTGTAGGTTGAGTCGAGACAAGGAAAAAGTCGTATTAGGGGATGGGCAATTTTCCCCAATTTAGGCGCAGGAGGGGTTTTGCTAAAAACACGAATTGAAATCACGAAAAAAAAATTCAAAAAATAACGAGAACAGATAGATTGTTTCGTTTTCCTGTTTTTAAAAACCAAATATCCAACCTCTAAAATACTTCTAAAATTATACTCCTATGGCAAATAGTATTTTAGAAAATTAATGTCAAATTTGAAGTTTTCAAAACAAATTTGGAAAAAATTATTGGTCGCAATTTTTTTTTTTTAAATTACATGAAGTATAATTTTTTTTCTGATCCCGTAGTTTTCTGATAAATTCTACAAAAAATGTTTCCAACAGAACAGATCTATGTACATAAGTCTTGGAGTGTTTGAGAAAACTGAAGATTACGACATACATATACTTTTCTCCCAAAAAACACTTTTTTATCCTAGACTTAGACTTAGATATCCAAACTCGCTGATAAACTTTCAGCGATTTATATATATATTTTTATATATAATATATATATATATATATATATATGTATATCCATACATAGTTTTCTTATCACATGTAAAAATTTGGGAGGGTGAAAAAAAAAGATTCTGACAAAATTTTTTTAACCCTATAGCTAAGGACCACACTAATATACATATAAATATGTACATATATGTACATAAGTGTAGGTGCGTCCATATTTTATAAAGTGTGAATTAATTACGGTGCAATATCCTTTCCCATAAGTGGGTTTCTTTAAATAAACCGGTAACAGGATTTCAAAAAATATGATAGTTAGGACTCCCCACTCACCGCCATGCATTATAAACCTAGTGACAACTTTTTTGTTCTTTTTCTCCCTGATGAGGGCCCCATCATATTGGATATTAACTTCCAATTACATAACTTCCAATTAGGTTTTTTTACTTTTTTAAGCTTATGTATTTTGATCGAGGCGGCTATGATTTTTTTTACTGCGAAAAATTTAATTGAAATAAATATTAATGGGCGTGTGTGTGTATTTTATTATGAGAAAATTGCAGGTAAAAATTAAGCAAGCCTTCTTTGATTTTTTTGAATTTACTTTTGTGAAGAACGGAAAAATGTAACATGTAATGTAATGTAAATTATTTTATTAGGGTGGTCCTAAGCTATATGGGTAAAAAAATTTAGTGAAATTTTTTTTTTCTTACCCCCCCCAAATTTTTACATGTGATAAGAAAACTATATATCCAAACTTTCAGCGAGATCGGATATCGGCAAGTCGTGCCGCAGAAAACAGCGTTTTTGCACTTTGCAGGCAAAAAGTGTTTTTTGGGAGGGAAGTATATATCGTAATTTTCAATTTTCTCAAGAACTATAACACATAGATCCGTTCTGTTTGAAACATTTTGCGTAGAATTTATCAGAAAACTACGGAATCAGTAAAAAGTATACTTATTCAAGTAATTTTTTGTAAAAAATTGCGACCAAAAATTTTTTTTTTCGAAATTTGTTTTGAAAATTTTAAATGTGAGATTAATTTTCTCAAAAACTATTGGACCTAGAAGTCTAATTTGAAAAGTATTTTAAAGGTTGGATATTTTGTCTACGTTCATATGAATTGCTTATATTTTCCTTCACTAGTCGCCTATCATCTTGAAATGACAACAAATCTTCTTTAAATGACCACGACGAAGGATTACCTGTTTGTGAACTTTTGCAGATTTTTGAAAAATTGCCAGGTTCTATAACATTCCTAGTTTAATAGTTATTTTCCTTCATATGTATATAATAAAAATTTTAGGATGATATCTTGTAAACTACGTAAACTACGTACGAACGAGATTGTTGTCCATAGTTAGTAACTCCGGTACTATCTTTTTGACCGTAGATTTATTATGGTAATTATGTTCATGTTTTGCCTACGTTTATATGAATTGCCTATAAAATTTCTCAGAATTTCCTTCAGCAGTCTGCCTGAACGATAACATACATTTTGTTGACCATTAGCGCTGATATCATTTCTTTTGGCCGACCCGGGCGTTCTTTATCAAGAAAGGACAGCAAGCGTGTTCGAATGACTACCACGAAGGATTGATTGAATCCTTGTTTGTGACCTTTTCTAGATTTTATAGGAATTTTCATTTCCTATAACTTTCCTAGTTTAATAGTTATAGTCCTTCATATATATTAAAATTTCAGGATGATATCTTGTAACTATACCAGGCATAGTATAAGGCCAATTCCTGGTTATTTTTTGGTATTTTGCATTCATTTTGAGAATCTTTTTTCGAGATATCAATTTTAAAGAGTTTCGGTAAGGCTTAAAAGAAAAGTCGTAGGAACAAGATTGTTGTCCATAGTTAGTAACTCCGGTACTATCTTTTTGCCGGTAGATTTAACATGGTAATTATGTAGCCCAAATGGTCATGTGTTTCAGATTTTTCAGATTTTTCTTTACTAGTCTCCCTGAACGAAAATCTATGATTTTGTTGACCATTTGCGCCGAAATCATTTCATTTGGTCGACCCGGACGTTCTTTATCTAGAAGGGACTGATTGAATCCTTGTTTGTGACCTTTTCTAGATTTTAGAAGAATTTTCATTTTCTATAACTTTCCTAGTTTAATAGTTATAGTCTTTTATATATAATAAAAATTTCAGGATATCTTGTAAACTATACCAGGCATAGTATAAGGGCAATTCGTGGTTATTTTTATGGTATTTTGTATTCATTTTGAGAATCTTTTTTCGAGATATCAATTTTAAAGAGTTTCGGTAAAGTTTCAAACAAAAGTCGTACGAACGAGATCGTTGTCCGTGGTTAGTAACTCCGGTACTATCTTTTTGCCGGTAGATTTAACATGGTAATTATGTAGCCCAAATGGTCATGTGTTTCAGATTTTTCAGATTTTTCTTTACTAGTCTCCCTGAACGAAAATCTATGATTTTGTTGACCATTTGCGCCGAAATCATTTCATTTGGTCGACCCGGACGTTCTTTATCTAGAAGGGACTGATTGAATCCTTGTTTGTGACATTTTCTAGATTTTAGAAGAATTTTCATTTTCTATAGCTTTCCTAGTTTAATAGTTATAGTCTTTCATATATAATAAAAATTTCAGGATATCTTGTAAACTATACCAGGCATAGTATAAGGCCAATTCGTTATTTTTGTGGTATTTTGTATTAATTTTGAGAATCTTTTTTCGAGATATAAATTTTAAAGAGTTTTGGTAAAGTTTAAAACAAAAGTCGTACGAACGAGATTGTTGTCCATAGTTAGTAACTCGGTACTATCTTTTTGCCGGTAGATTTAACATGCTAATTATCAAGCCCGAATGGTCATGTTTTGCCTACGTTCATACGAATTGCCTACAAAATTTCTCAGATTTTCTTTCACCAGTCTGCCTGAACGACATCATAGATTTTGTTGACCATTTGCGCCGAAATCATGTCATTTGGTCGACCCGGACGTTCTTTATCTAGAAGGGGCAGCAAGCGTGTCTGAATGACTAGCTCGAAGGATTAATTAAGCCCTTGCCTGAGAACTCTTTCAAATTTCATTTCATTTTATAGAAATTTGCGGGCTTTATAACACTCCCAGTTTACGAGTTATAGTCGTTAAAAATTTGCAAATTTCAATGTGATATCTCTGAAACGACGTCATCGATTCCATTAATCAGAAATTTTGGTCAAAAAGCACCATTCATAGGGTCGGGGGGGCCGCGGTGCACTTCCCGACATAACATTTAAAACTTTCTGAAGCGACGTAATCGATTCCGGTATTCAGAAATTTCGGTCAAAAAGCACCATTCATAGGGAAGGGGGGGCCGCGGTACACTTCCCGACACAACATTTAAAATTTTCTGAAGCGACGTCATCGATTCCGTTATGCAGAAATTTTGTTCAAAAAGCACCATTCATAGGGGAGGGGGGCCGCGGTACACTTCCCGACATAACATTTAAAATTTTCTGAAGCGACGTAATCGGTTCCGGTATTCAGAAATTTTGGTCAAAAAGCACCATTCATAGGGTCGGGGGGGCCGCGGTGCACTTCCCGACATAACATTTAAAACTTTCTGAAGCGACGTAATCGATTCCGGTATTCAGAAATTTTGGTCAAAAAGCACCATTCATAGGGGAGGGGGGGCCGCGGTACACTTCCCAACATAACATATACAATTTTCTAAAGCGACGTCATCGGTTCCGTTATGCAGAAATTTTGGTCAAAAAGCACCATTCCGCGGGGAGGGGGGCCGCGGTACACTTCCCGACATAACATTTAAAATTTTCTGAAGCGACGTCATCGATTCCGTTATGCAGAAATTTTGTTCAAAAAGCACCATTCATAGGGGAGGGGGGCCGCGGTACACTTCCCGACATAACATTTAAAATTTTCTGAAGCGACGTAATCGATTTCGGTATTCAGAAATTTTGGTCAAAAAGCACCATTCATAGAGGGGGGGCCGCGGTACACTTCCCGACACAACATTTAAAATTTTCTGAAGCGACGTAATCGGTTCCGGTATTCAGAAATTTTGGTCAAAAAGCACCATTCATAGGGGAGGGGGGGCCGCGGTACACTTCCCAACATAACATATACAATTTTCTAAAGCGACGTCATCGGTTCCGTTATGCAGAAATTCTGGTCAAAAAGCACCATTCCGCGGGGAGGGAGGGTACACTTTCGCGGTACACTTTCTGACATGCCCAAAAGTAAAGACCTTGCCACTCCTACCATAAGCATACATTTTCAATGAAGAACTTATTTGTGAACATAATCTCATATTTCTAACTCAGATTTCCCAATTCTCGAAAAATACTCAAAATTTTACAATGTTCAAATGAGTGGATATGAGGGTTCGTGTCCAAAATACATTATTGCAACACAAAATTTGTGCTAACTTCACAGTTCGAGTTTTTCATTTTATTTCTTTAGTTTGTCGAATTTGAATTTAAAAAATATGTACATAATAATTCTTATTAACCCTGAAAAGATATTTATTTCATTTATTTTGTCTATATTTTCTTTTTCATAGAAGAGCAAAAAAAACCATGCATTCTGACAAATAGACCGTTTTACGGGCGAATGCACACTGTCAAACTTCTGCCATAAAGCATCCTAATTATCATCATCATCATTATCATCGATATCAGAGATATCCATTAAAATAATCTAGCAGCTATATATTCATCCAAATATGTACCATACAATTTCTTTCTTTCTTTCTTTCTTTCTCTCTTTCTTTCTATTTTATTCACTTTACATGATGAAATATGAGCTCTCAATTTTTTACTTTTTTGTACCATTTTGACATTTGCTTTTTTTTTCTTTCTCTTTTTCGCTTCATTAGAACTGAATATTGACATTTACTAACGGATGCGATTTTTTTTTGTCCTTTCCTCATTTTATATTCTCCAAACAACGCAAGCTAACATTTTCCATTGTCAATAAAATTATTGATATTTCTCAAAACGTTAAAAAAGGCGGTAAGGCGCTGTGGGCGGAATGGGTTGAAATGTTTTTACGAAAAACGTAAAAAAAAAACTTTAAAAGGAAGCGTTACACTCGGAAGGAAGCAACTCTTCCGTCATCCGGCACAGCTGTGGCCGTAACTTTTCCAGTTCAAATTTCTATGAATTTCTATGCTTCGCGTCAGAGAAATGTACGAGTATGTATGTATGTACCGTCGCCCAGGTGGTCACGGCTGGGTCGAAGGTATTCACTTAGTCGGGCCGCAGCATGACATCCTTACTCGGTATCCTCGAAATGGCATCTCTCTGCTATTTTCTCAACTCTCTCAGTGTTGCCGGCACCAAATTTATACTTTATATCGAAATTCCTTTTTTATGGATTGTACGACTTTTTGTGAGCTTTCGGTGCATAAGCTTTCTAGCTTGACAGCAAATACAAGCTATGGTGGTGGTACATGGTGGTACATAGTGACAATAGCGGTGGTTAGGGCGCGTTAAGGATGTCGTCGACTGGTTCGTTCTGGTCGTTTTTGCTGCTGATGTTGCTGCTTTTGTGATGTCGTTGATGCACTTCTTCAATTATGCAACGCTTCACAACGCTCCTCCCAAACGCCCGCTTTCCGGAAGAGCTAAATCTCCAAAGGGTGGAACAAACACAGAGGCGCCGCCAAGCACTTTTTAGCATGAATATTCACAATAAAATTGTAATTATTTTACTATCGTTAACTATCAAATCCATCATACATCATGCCTTTATCTGTTGAAATTCTATTGAAATCTCTGGAAATTCCAAGGCTATAAAATTTTGTCTTTTGAGAGAGAGAGAGAGAGAGAGAGAGGGAGACACCCGATACAGAAACGTGAGTTACAGTTAGTGCAAATGTTTGGCCAAAAATTCTTCTACTGCTTTTCCGGGGCTCACTTGCTCAACCCTTGCCCATCCCAGGCGTGCCGACGCCCCTGAACAAAGGGCCGCAGATGCAACGGATTAACGCAATACTCTTTTGTGTTACTTTTTATTTTGTTGTAATAGACTTCGTGGATTTTCTCGTTGTTATGGTTATGGCTGCTGTTGTTGTTGTTGTTGTTGTTGTTGGCATTGTCGCTGTGTCGAGTTTGCTGCATAAAATTGAATTTTTTAACCAAATACAAGCAGCATGCTTTTTTGTTAGTGTCATGCGATATGTTAGTTGGCAGTTACGATATCGTCTTCTCATAAATATACAATACATATTTCATGAAGTAACTCTTGTTCTTCTTCTTCTGATACCTTGCCTCCATCGAGCTGGTAAGTTTAAGTGCTCGTTAGCAGAATTTATGTTATTTTTGTTTTCTCTTGAACGTACTCGTATGAACGCTGACATAATCTTTACTGATGGTTGATGAGTTCTTATTCTTTTGACAGTACTTACGTGCTTCGATAGATTGGTCGTAAGAAAAAGAGATCTTCAATATTTTGATGAAAAGAATTTAGAATTTAAAACGCGATCCTGATTATGATAAAATTTATTAATTTATCGATGCCTTGAATTTTACTAAACAAAAATTTTAAAAAAGTGGGTTTTTATTACTTTTAATTCTAATTTTATTTACGTATTGAAGCATGATAATCTAATCATTAAAACCTAATCGTTAAAACCTTAACGATTAGACGAACTTAACGAACTAACATTAAGGTTTTAATAGTTAGTTAGGTTTCAAAACTATTTTGCGACATTTTATTTATTTTTCAACTAACTACGATACATTTTCTATATTTTAAATACTAATTAAACTAAATAAAGTCTTTGTACTTAAGAGATTTGTAACCATTCTGTCTTAAGCTGCAAGGTTTTAAAAACTCTTGATCAATCTCATGAAACCATTCAGTGCAAACTTGAAATTATACCATAAATATCATCATCGGTACATGTAGGAAAAACAGTCGAAGAAAGCAAAGAAAAATATTATCATTTCTGTCTTAAAATTTGTTTATACTTACTCCATTTGGAGCCTTTAACGACGGGGCAACCGGCGTGTTTAGTGCGATAATCGAGTTCCAAGGACTCATGCAGATTGGGCCACACTAGCATGCTTCGTCTAATCGGTGCTACGGCCAAACGCAGAAAAGGAAAAGCGGTGGCACCTCCCAATTCGACATCGTTGAGCTGCCGACGAAAAACACAGTATTTAGTCCATCAATTATTTCAACTTTTTTACTTAATGCTGAAAAAGATTACATAGAATAAAGCAGTCAGTATACGATTTCCAGAACCTTCGAAATTGTAGCCAGGAGTCTGAAATTATTGCTGAATTAAAAAAATTTCTGCATGAAGTGCAAAAAATATCACCTCAGAGAAATCATAGTGTGGTCCGTAATGTTCACCAACTCCATAATGAACAACCTGTAGCGGCTCACTGCTCCTCAGAGAGAGTCCGGTGATGTCCATCAACCGTTGACTCAAACTAGCATTCTTGTACGGCAGCCAAGTATGCCGACTGCTGCGAATAGACACATCTACCGCATCGACACCGATTCCAATCCTCGAAGGTTTTAAGCTCCCTTCAGCAGCAGTCTTTAGGATGCTCTCAATTTCATTATCAGAGATAACTTCATGATAGAAGGCTACAAATGGGTCCAAATTGAGCTCTTCCAATTTGAAGGGGGCCAAAAGACAAAATGGTACATTATTACTGACGTAACGGCAGCGTAAATTTCGCACTTCTTCCGGCGTCTGCAGCAGCTCCTGGCGACAAACCTTCCTATAAAGTTCATAAACCCATGATTTGCGCTGAAAAATAAAGACAATTTAAGCGACATTCTTAACATAATTAAAGTTAACAGTTACCTTGTTTGTTGCTGTTGTTGTTGTTGTTGTTGTAGAAGTAACATTACCCACCGTTAGGTCGTATATTGTGCCATTATAGAAGGGTTTATTCTGTAGAGCACTAGCATTTTCTGCATCAAGAACTAATAGCTCTTCATTCATTTTTAAAGCCATTTTTTTATTGCCCGCGTAAAAGTAGGCTGCAGCTAAATACTCCAGTATCTCCTCCGTTGTTACATAACGCGTAAATGGAACATCTTCGGCTTGTGAATTCTCCAATTCTAAAGGCTGCCGCTTCAGAGCCTCATTAAACCATTCGATGGCGTAGTCCATTTCATGGAGCGCGTATAAACTACGACCCATTTGGAAGCATTCACTTGCGGTCAAACTGGGACCGTACTTTGTGCCCAACAGTATACCATCGGCCAGATCTGGTGTCGACAGTAAGTAAATGCTCTGCAAACGCAAAACACTCTGAACAGCAGCCTCTAGATCTTGACTGTTTGGTAGAGACCATGACGATTGATTGGACGTTTCAGCCTCTTGAGTTGCGAAGAAATGAATGAATTTAAAATTAAAATTCCAAAATACATAAATGGATAATTGCTATGTACCGAAACCGCCATACGCCCACGTAACGTTCCAATCAACGACCAATCTCTTGAGCAGCCTAAAAATTGCCAGAGGATTGTCGACCAATTTGTCCGCGTTCTTTTTCGCCTCGCGCGCAAACTCGTCAACTTCGTGCAGAAACCTTTGCCAGGGTTCAAAACGATTTAAGCGAATTTGTTGGTGGAAAATAATTAAAAAAATTACTTACTTGTACATTTCTTCAATGTAATTTTCCAATTCCAGCATTGAATTGATAGCATTGTCGACAAGATACGATTCAATTTCCAGCAAAGATTCCAACTGCGTTGCCGTTGCCGTTGCCGCTGCCGATGAAAAGATGTTGCCCGTCTTGGCGGCATGGCAGACAATCAGTAGAGTTATTATTACTTTTAAAAATTGTGACATTTTATATTTGATGACACTTTAGACGCTCAAGACGACGAACTAAACGCCGCACGCAGATTCAACACTGAAGGCTGAACACAAACTAAAAATTCTTTTCACAAAATATTTTATCTCCAGGAAGGAAAAATTTAATGGACCGAACAGATCGAACAATATTTGGTAAAGTCATGAAGTCATGAGTTTTTTTTCGCGTGAGTTTGTTCAGCTTTAACCGTTTTTGGGTCACGTTAATACGCGTACAAATAGTTTGTACAAGACTGCATAGTGTCTGTGAAGGCAAAAAATTCAAACAAAAGAATTGGGTTGTTTTTCGGTTTTTTCAAGAAACATCATTTCTTTCAATATTTCATCGGCTTTTATATTTTGCTTTTTTTTTTAAGATATTTCAAGCGATTTTTGGCTGTCGTTGAAAAGACTAACAACTAACAAAGGTCTCCATAAAACGTTTTTAATTATTTTAAATTTTACTTTATACGAAAAAAGATATTGGCTTGAATTTTTTGTCATAAAAGTTAATTCTGTGTACTGGAAACAATGTAGATATCAACAAAATAACAGCAACAACAACAACAACAACAACAACATCATCATCATCAATAAGGATTGCAATACAAAGCACCAAAAGACTCTATAGCTTAAAAATACCTTAAAATATTTGTACATTTTAAACGGAAGTAGTTTTCTTGCTTAATTCTGCAAGTTTTAGAAGGAAGAAATTTTTTGAAAATGGGTCAATTTCTATGCTGTTATAAATTTGATAATGATTATGCTATTTTTTAGTACAATTTTTATTTAATAAAGGGTCCGGTCCATTAATTCGAAATTCGTTAGAGATTTAGCACCAGATATTTTTGGAATATAACTTAACCTAAATCTGTGTATACGAGTAACCGTATGGAGCAGCCATCAATCGATGGCACTTAGATTTTAAGAACATAGTGTTCCAGAACATAGTGAGTACATATGTACTTATAATCAGCGTAGAGAACATTTGAAAAATATAAAAAGCGTTTCACAATTTAAAAAGACTCCATGAGAAGTCTCTCTCTTTTGTACACAGCTACAATAAAAAGCATCGTTAGAAAATTAAGCCAACGTCTTCAAAACGAAGATGTTACAAAATGACTGCTGCTGTCAACCAGGACCAAAAGGACCAGAAAACTGCAATTTTTCACAGCAGCATTTTCTTTTTATTGACGTTTCCAATCAAAAGAGTCTACAAAGAAGCTTAAAGTTTTTGAGTTTTTCTTGTATTTTTTTTTTGTTTTTGTTTTATGGAAAAATACTTACTATGTTGATTTTTAATGGTATTTTTCATGGCATTTTTATATGATTTTTAATGGTATTTTTCATGGCATTTCATTAAGAAGTCAAAGAAGGCAAATTATAGAGCTTTGCCAATTTATTTATTTATAAATGTACATTATTATTATTATTATTATTATTATTATACCTTTTTACTCTGTCCGTTACACTGACTCACCGAACCTCTTTCCTTCTCTTTTTTTTTGTTTTTGTTTTTGCAGCTTTTTAGCACTCAGAAGCGCAGAGTGCCGGCGGCCTCAGCATCGGCAGCAATAGCAATCATAAGTACAACAAATAGAAAACAAAGAGAGACAAAACAAGGAGCACAGGCACAAGCATCACAACAACAACAACAACAACAACAAACCATAGCAAAAGCATAAACAATCACAATACAAAAACTCTTCTCATTCCGAAATGAATCTCGTTATGGTTTCCGTTCTCTTGTTGGCCACGTTAGCGCTCCGGCCGACATTGATTTATGGCTCGAAAGGCTTGGGAGCATCCGGTAGCTCATTCGGTAGCAGCAACGGAAACGGAAAGAAGCACTCAGCCCTGTCAGCGGCCGCCAAGTCAAAAGCGTCGCTCGCAGTTCAGCTGCATTCTGATGACGATGATGATGATGTTTATGTGCGCCGAGCACGAGGTGCGGGCGGCATTTTGTCAGCATCAGCGGCAGCAGCCGCGCCAGCGCCACCAGCAGAAGTAGCGGCTGCGGCAGTAGCAGCTGCACCGTCAGACGAAGCAGCCATCAACAATAGTGGAGACAACAGCAGGAATAATGGTAATGGCGTTAATGGTGTAGCAGCGGCTACTGATATCAGCAGCAGCAGCAGTCACAGCAACAGCAACAACAACCACAAACACAATGCTAGTGGCGGTGTTGCTCTGGGTGGTAAACGCGCTAAAAACAATAATAAAAAATTGAATAAAAATGTTATGGCCGCGAATATGCCGGCAACCTCAACGCATACACAGTCATCGTTATCGTTGTCTGGCGGCAAAAAACTGTACGAGAAAAAATTCTCAGCTACAGCGGCCAATTTACAGCAACACCAGCATCAACATCAGCACCAACACCAACACCAACAACACGCCGGCCAAGGCACCAACAGCAAAGGAAAGCAACGTCAATTGCTGAAATCTCAGCAGCATCAAAACAATGGCAAACGAACGGCCGGCGCTGGCACGAAATCGGCAACCACAACAACAACAACAACAACGGATAGCGAAAAATCTGTTAGCGGTGAAAAAACACGTAAGTGCTTTAAGTCTTCACGAAAGGCTGGATGATTTTGTTGGCAGTGGGAAGGGAGGGGGGGTATATTTTCAGTTCGTTTTTAATGTTTGCGTTAAAAAAAAAATAAAAATTTCACGAAAAGATGCCAAAAGCACAATCAATCAAACACTCAAACGCTTGCGCAGTGTGAGACCTATAACTCGTGTAGTTTTCTAGAGATTTTCATCATATAAAAAGGTTTATTAAAACTGCAAATATTGACCTTTAGGAACGAAAACGTTAATAAAAATTGTTTTTAAATGAGTATAAAAATTTAAAGCTTTCACGAAACCTTTCATGAGTCCTAAAAAATACAATAATATTTTGCTATTAAATAATTTAAAACATCAAATCGTGTTGAGCAAATTCGTATATCAAATGTATAAATATTCTTCTCAAACTTTTCTTGTTCTAAAGTCCTTTTTTTTTTTATCAAGCTATTCAAAATCTTAGAAACTACCCGGAAGTGTACTGTTTGTTAATTAAAACCTTTTACCATTTAATCACGTCCCTTCCGCTTCATCTGTTGCTTCCGAAAAATAACAAAAATTATTCTAAATTAAGAACATTTGTAAATTATTCCGGAAAAAACCGAAACCAAACAAGAAGGAAACCTTTTAAAAGTCATCATTAAACATGCCAAAACCTTGCCAAGACCATTAAAATCGTTATGGTACGTAGGTATCATAACGTCGTTGCAACAAGGTCTCTACGAATGTGCGAGGCGCACCCACACACACATGCAGCTAGACATGTGGACAGGAAGCCAACACCACAAGTAAACGTACAAACTCTCGCACGCTTCTCGTTTGCTGCTTTATTTTATTTTTCTTTATTTAAATTTTATTTGAAATAAATTCCTTCGATGCCTGCCGGCCGGGGCGCTTTACTATGAACATACGTTACGTTACGTGTTTTTTTTTTCTTCGTAACGTAATTAAAATTTCTTCTCTTTATTATGTCAGTTGTTAAGAGTGAAGAAAATGACTGCCTTCCGCTCAGCGAACACAGAATGAAGTGGCCGGCCATTTCAGGCGGTTAATTATTAATATTGGAACTATTTGGTACATTTTGGTAGCAACGCTGGAAAGAGTTCATCTCGTTTGCAGACTATATAAACTTATACTATGTACAAATTTTTCTTGTACATAAAAATCTTGTATATTGGAGATATTTCTGCAGTATAAATTTAAGCTAATATTAAATGAAACCATCATTCTCCTCGTCGATTTTTTAGAGTCGACCTGTCGTTACGCCAAAAGTGCTTGGACCGAATGTGATGCCAAAACCAATTCGAAGTCACGCACCTTGACCCTGAAGAAAGGTGAAAGCAATTGCTTGCCAACCAGAACCATTGAGAAGAAATGCAAAAAGAGTAAGAGCCATAGAACCCTTAATTTTATACATATCTGTATATATTTTATATATCAGTATCTGTAGATATTGTATGTACTGTTTTTATTGAAGAAACTCAATTTGAAAGCGAGCAAGCATGAATGAAAAAGAGGTCATCCGCTTTTCAAAACGCATAAAACGAGTCCAAAACGCAAAATTAAAACTAGTAGAAAAGAATTAGTAAAATTAGTACTTCTGTCGACACCGCATGGCAGCACAGGCCTAACATAACGTTAGTGTTATGGCAATATTTCTATTTGTATCGTAAAATACTTTGAATTTCTAAAATTCTTGCTCTTCCGAATCAACAAGCACCATTTGCGATCTCGTTTCATTTAGTTGCGAATACAATTTGTCAGCGCGAGAAAGCATTTTGTTTTGGTGCAAAAAAGCCCGAATCATCAGCACTAATTGCTTGCCGTCGTCGTCGTCGTCGTCGTCGTCGTTCTAGAAAAACTATATGTATGGCAAAAACGACCAAGCGAAGCAAACCAGAAACAACGGTTTAGCTTGAAGGCCTGCTGCTGCCTGCATTTGCCAGAGCGTTGCCATATTTGTGCAAAATTAAGTGAAAAACGGGCATGCATGCACGCATCTGGCACACTTTTTCACGTATTTCTAATTACTAGCGTATACCTGCTGCTGCTGCTGCTGCTGGTCGTTGTTTTTGTGGTTTTTTTTTTTATTAAAGCTTCAAGTTTGCCGTATGGCAGGAAGTGCACCACCATTTTGCAGGGAAACGGTTTTGAGAAAATGAAATTAAAGCAATGTTTGTAGGCTTGACGTTTTCGCGGACTGAATAAAGATTCGCGCATGGTTGGTAGAAGGGAGAAGGAAGGCAGAGTGAAGGCTAGAAGGATGGAATAAAAAGTAGACGGTGAATGAACACGAAGAGTACATTGAGAAAGTCATAGAAATTAATGACTTTTGAAGAGTTTTGAAAATTTTGTAGAGATTAAATTAGTTTCAGTACCTTTTTTTCATAATTCGACGAAGTGCAACAAGGCCAAGCTTTAAATGAAGAAGAAGGAAAAATTCAGAAAAAAAAATTACGTGTGGAAAATAGTAAATGGAACAAATGTGAACAAAATTGAATAGAATTAGAAGAGAGATATGTACTATGTAGATCAGGTCGGTGTTTGTGTTTAAGTAGAGCGAAATTCTGAAGGTTTTTTGATGAACACCTTTCAAGCTTCAATGTATTGCATTTTTATTCTGAATGACAAAAGAGTTTCAAAAACGATGGAAGATCTACTGTCAATATTTCATTACGTTACTTGCACTGTTTTGCAAAATTAAAAATTTTCCTTTAAAGGTTAACAACGATATTATTTTAATAATGATGTCACCGACGCCCTTTTTAATAAAAAAATAAATGCTTATTTTATTGCTATCGTTACGACTTTAGAAAGTTTTTATTATCAATTCAGAAATAATACATCTAAGAACATTTTATTGTTAAGATAACCATTTTATCGTAGATGTAGGAGTAATTATTAAATATAAAAGTAATTGAAAAATGTAATAACGACTAATTATTGCAGAAATAAATTAAAAGTAATTTTGGTTATTTTTTTTTCCATTCAGTCTGCCGCTACGAGAAAGGAACCTGGTCCGAATGCAGCAACGGTCAAATGACAAGACAGGATAAACTCAAATCTCCGGGCACTGTTGATGCGTCCAACTGTCAGTCAGTGCGCAATATCAATAAAAAATGCAATCCTGGTGGCGGCGGCAGCAGCAAAGCTAACAGAGCAGCCAACAGAGACCGCAAAAATAAAGATAAAAGTATGTACAAATAAAGCAAGCGTCTTTCAACAAGAAGTGTCATTTTTAATTTATTATGATTTTTTACTATTTCAATTTATTGCGCGAATGTGTAGCGATTACTTTATTTAATTATTTACAATCATTGTTCATTGTAATACCCTCCCTCCCTAATTTTTAATTAGTTATTAATTAAAAAAAATTAAATTAAAAATTTAAAAAAAAAAATTAATAAATTATTAATTAATTTTCTGTCTCTTTTCTATTTGCATATGTTTCAGCTTCTCGTCGTGCCCAACAGCAAGCCTAAAAGTATGCTGCCGTTATTTCTAACGTCGCCAACTGACTACACTGCAAAAGAGCAAACAGAACAAACAGCAACGAAAGTCATTCATTGTTCGGGGGGACATTTTATTTTGTCCCTTTTTAAAAGCAAATTCGTAAAATGTTTTAGTATTAAGCACGAAAAGAAATTCATCAAATCATCAGCATTAAGTTAATTCAGATTTAAACGAAACGGAGCACTTTCTTTCCGTTCTCGAAATATTCATAGAATTTTGCATTTATGAAAAAAAAAATTTTAAAACGTATAACTCTCGATTATATCGTTAGAGATCAAATGGATTTGAAAACATAATACGCCCGATTAATCAGGAAAGGGCAGGGTGAGGGGAGGCAAGAGAGTATCATATCGATTATAATTATGTACACATTTTACATTTATACTTCGAGTATGTGTTTATATGTATGTACATATGTATTTTCTTATCGGCCGAAATTTTTTATGTAAAATTTGCTTTACGCTGCGCATTTTCAATAAACAAAATAAATTTAAATAAAAGATAATAATTTTTATTGCTTTGTTTTCACGACTACACAAAAGCGTCATGTCCACTCGCTCCGCTTTGTAAGACGTATGTAAGGATATTCATTGGAGCCCTATGAATATTGGAAAAAAATTCCGGTGAAGAAAATTTTAGCCAAAGGACCTGAAACACGCTGCGCTACTCTTATCATTTTTGTTTTCTTTTCTTTTCTTCTTTTAATTCAGTGAATACATCAAAACGCTAATCGATTAAAATCGAAAAAATTAAATTTCATACTTTTTATTAAAATGGTTTATTCAAAATAAAATAAATCGCTTACTGATATATCTTTTTGATATACATGTAGGAAGTTTGTTCAAAGTTTGCAAATGAGAACAGAAATGGTTTGAGCTTGCTTGCAGTTCCCGCAAGTTCCGGGCTTAGCCGGAATACTAGCACAATTTTTAAGGAATTCTATATAACTTACTTGGATTTAACTACACGATTATGTCAAAAAATAATGATTTCGTTCTCCCTTCAAAAGGGCAAAATGGAGTTTAATGTCTTGAGCCCAAATAGTTCCGATCTCTGGGGCCGGAAGTGCCGCCGTTGGGGAAGCCTCCACCGTAGCCGCCTCCCGCGTTGCTGCCGAAACGAGCGCCGCCACCATTGAAGCCATTGCCTGCGTTACCATTGAAGCCACCACCATCACCTCCGCGTCTTCCCATTCCGCCGCCAGAACCACCCCCGAACCCTCTAGAATTTCCATTGCTCTGCCTAAATCCACCACCACCGCCACCGCCACCACGTCCTCCGCTGCCGCGACTGCCTCGGCCTCCACCACCACCACCGCCGCCCACACCGCCGGTGCGTGCCAAATGCTCCAGCTCCGGGTTTACATTCTGATTGGCTTCGCGCAGTATGTCGATTAGGGCACGCGCGCACTTGACATTCTTGCGTGTGAAGAACGCATACGAAGTTCCCGTGGAATGCTTGCGCCCTGTGCGTCCAATGCGGTGTATGTAGTCCTCGGACGACTGTGGGAAGTCGAAGTTGATGACGAACTTAATGCCATCCACATCCAAACCGCGCGCAGCCACATCAGTCGCCACCAAGATGTTGGAGCGGCCGCTGCGAAATTCAGTGAGCACGTAGTCCCGGTCCTGCTGCGATTTGTCGCCATGTATTGAACCCACGCGCACACCGAAACCGTTTATGAAGCGCGACAGCTCGTCCACCTTCTTTTTGGTGGCCACGAAGATGATTATCTTACCGGGCGAGTGCGACTGATCGTAGATGTTCGAGAGCAGATTTTTCAGTTTGCTGCCTTTGTCCGATTCACTGCACACGTCGACATACTGGCGAATGTTGTGGTTCGCAGAGAGTTCCAAGGAGCCAATGTTAATCTAAAAGTAACAGAGTTTAAAACGAAATTTTGGTCTGTCAATTTCGTATCGACGTTACTTGTATGTAGGTGCCCAGAAAGTCCTCAGCCAATTGTCGCACCTCTTTCGGCCACGTTGCACTCCACATCAGAATCTGTCGATCCGGACGTATCTGTCCCATTATCTTACGTATCTGTGGCTCGAAACCCATATCCAGCATGCGGTCAGCCTCGTCCAGCACCAGGTAGGTGCAGCGCTTCAAATTCGTGACGCCGGCCGTGAGGAAGTCCAGGAGTCGGCCTGGTGTGGCGATAACTATCTCCACTCCGCGTTCCAAGTCATTGGCCTGCTTCTGCTTGGGGGCGCCACCGAATATGCACGTATTGCGCACGTACGCATCCGAGCCGAAATCATTCGCCACCGTCTGGATTTGTTGCGCTAGTTCGCGCGTCGGAGCCAGTACCAGAGCGATGGGACCGTCGCCGCGCTGTAGCGGCGGCTGATTATTAATGTGGACAATAGAGGGCAGAATGAAAGCGAGCGTTTTTCCGGATCCAGTCTTGGCTATTCCCACTAAGTTACAGCCGCTCATGGCAATGGGCCACGACTGTGCCTGTATTGGCGTCGGTTCTACGTAACGCTGACGCCGTATCTCGTTCAGGCAGTATTCTGGAAAGCATGCCTCGTCGAAGAACTGTATGGGATTGGGTGCGGGGCCGCGGACAGTTATTTCGTGGGCTGTGCGGTACCGTTCGACTTCATGCTGTGGACGATTGCGCGTCTTTGGATGCTCCTGGTAGAAGTTTTTCTGGAATGGCGGAAGGCGCGCTTCTGCCCAGTTTATAGTGCGTAGACCTAAATAAATTCGAGACTATTATATATCTTCTTTCTTACTACCTTAAAGCTGACATCCTTACCGCCAAAATCATCACCGCCTCCACGACCACCTCCAAAGCGTCCTCCGGCACCACCACCGCCGCCGCCACCGCCACCACCACCATTCCTTCCACGCCGTTCTACACGTCCTGACCTAACTCCTCCATCACCACGACCGCCGCCCATCCCACGGCCTCGCCCATCACCCCGACGATCTCCCCTCCCTCCTTCTCCTCCACGACCCATTCGTTGTTGTCCACCGCCGCCACCGTGACCGCCACTACCGCCTTGGTTTCTTCTTGGTGGCATTTCAAGAGGCTTCTAATCAGCGATTCCTGCCTCTGTGCTTGCCGTTAACAGTGTTTTTTCAATGGGAATATGCTCGACTTTAAAAAGAAGGGGATTGAAATTTTATCTCTGCGGTCACTATATTTTGAATTTACGTCAATACTTTTGGCTCAATCGGAATAACAATCACTTTTGGCAAAATTTTTGCCAAAAAACAAATTAATATAATTTTGAGAAATAGCTTTATTTGGGAAGAGTTCAGAAAGTTTTCGGTATAAATAAAATCTGCGAAGTGGTACCACTAAGGTTCAAAAGCAACGTGAGAGCTTATTTTGAAACAATTTGCTTTATAAAACTAAAGAGCCTAGAAATTTCTGGAAAAGTTTATAAAGCAACACTAAATTCTATTACAATACTTTTATTTTAAAATCAAATTATTTATGCAGTAATCGAAATACACTCTTATGAAGAGATAATTTATTATAAATCTATTTGCTTCAAAGCTAATCTTTTCTACAAAAATCACATCTGACTTAAGTCATGTCTGCGTTAAGCTAAGGGGTTATACTAAGGTAGGGTAAGGGGGTTAAGGAGGGGGAGGGGTGGCACAGGACAGGACAACAGGGAAAGCTTTCCCGTTTTTGCTTTGCTATTATCCGAATATGTAGTATATTTTGCTGGTAAAGAAGAACAAATTCCGAAAATAGCCAGCATGCGATAAAACTGCCATGCCTTGCGTATATAACTCCAAGTCTATTACATACGAAAATATATCTACATTAATAAATTCGTTCATGATGGATGACTAAACGAAAAGTTTATTAATTCAACAAATTTAATCCTTTTGAAATTCTTTATAAAAGGCGTATATAAAATGTAAAATATTTATAATATGGCAGCGCTTCTTGAGTTAATAAAGTGAATACGGTAAAACAGCTGTTCTCATGAATAATATAGAACGTCAAATCAAGAAGTGTGCCGCAAAACAGAAGTTTAGTTTGGTTTTCTCAGGGCTTGTGTGTTTATTTTTTATTAATTTTTACTCAGTTTGTATTAGCAATAATTAAGATCTAAATAATTAGAAGCAATTCTGTAAAATTGTTACAGCTTAAACATAAAATTGTTTTTCTGGGAATTTTCTCTGATGCTTTCTTTTCGTTCTGCCATCTGGTGTTAAACGTGTAAGCAATGGTTGAGGAATTGAATGGTTCGGAACTTGGCACCATAAAATACTGGGAGGAAAATTACGAACGCGAATTTGAAAATTATAAAACTCATGGCGATGTAGGCGAAATCTGGTTCGACGAGGATTCTCAATTGCGTGTAATAAACTGGATAATGAGGCGAGATGAGATCGCGAAAAATTCGAAAATTATTGATTTAGGTATTTATTGAGTGACGTACAATTCAATTAAATTATAAAAATTAATTTTTTAATAAATTACACAGGATGTGGGAATGGTATGTTTCTGGTTGAGCTGGCCCGCGAGGGTTATACCAATTTGCTAGGGGTCGACTATTCTCCAAAGGCAGTAACTTTAGCATCTTCTATAGCTAAAGACCAGAACTTGAACATATGTTACGCCGTTAATGATTTAATGAATACAGAGCAGTGCCAATCTTTGGGTCATTTTCGTGTTGTCCATGACAAGGGAACCTATGATGCCATAAGTCTGTGTCCGGAAAGTCCCAAACAGAAACGTGAGGTCTACCTGACTTCTATTGCAAACCTGTTAGCCGATGATGGCTTTTTTATCATTACTTCTTGCAACTGGACAGAGCAGGAGTTAATAACGAGTTTTGAAAAAACGTTCGATAAGAAGTGCGTTGTACCAACTCCTTCGTTCAAGTTTGCCGGTAAAGTGGGAAGTGTTGTCACCACATTAGTTTTCATAAAAAAATAAAGTGCTTTTATAAAAGTTCTGTTTATTATAATATACCTGTAATTGCGTTTAAATCAGAACCGTGTAGATTTCACAAGATCGAGAAAAAACCCCAATTTCCTTTTTACATGGTGCAAAATTTTCCATAGTCTTTTTCGAAACCACGTAAATACAAAACTAGGTTGCATAAAATTTGAACGAAAATCCAGTTTTTACATCAATAGCTGTGTTTTTTCAATTAACTGTATTTTCAGTTCAATAAAAAAACGGTGATTAATTTTCAAACGTCAAAAACTATTTGTTATAAAATTACAACTAAAAACAGCTTCAGCTTCTCATTTGCATTTTTCGCGTTTTTTTTATTCGATTTCAGCAAGCACATATGACGTTTCCTCGGCTAATTTCTTTCGAAAGTGGGGAAATTCTTTAAATTTCCTCATAACCGCGATTGAAACCTGGATAAAACCTGGGTTTTCGATTTTGTTTAAAGAAAACCTATACTGTTAATTAAAAAAACACAGCTAAAATTAGTTAATGCAAGTATAATTGATTACAAAAATGCGCTAAAAATTCCCTGTTTTTCGTTTTCGTCAACTTGTTGGTAATAAACGCAGAAGACATGAGAAACGGTATAATGCAGTCGCTACCAGAAAAATTTCCAAACCTGTAATTTACAGGTGAGCAATACTGGAATTAGCCCGCACATTATTTTTCCTACCTGCTCAAACGTACCTTTTTCTTGAAGTAAAAGCATATGACAGTAGAACTTACACAGTTGCATTATCTCTTTCCCTCATACGTTAATTTAATATGTCACAAAATTGGTACATATGGTCTTCTCTCTCTTGCCTTCCGGAAACCAAGCTTCCGAGGCGTCAAGAAAACCGAGCAACGTTCAATATCAATTCTTCATAAATTTCTGCCTGCGCATTTCATGGATTTCTGACAAACCAATTTAAAACCTCACGTCGGGCGGTGGTGTGCGTCGTTGTTAAAGGAAAGCAGAAAAAAAATTACATATTTTTGTGAAAAGTTAAAAGAAAAACTGAACAGATAAGAGGAATAGTTTTCAACTTTCTCTCGTATAAATCAGTAAATTCCAGACATCCCGCATAACGTAGAATAACAAAATGAGTTCATCAAATGCGGCAGCTGCTCCAGGCACCCATGCAAGTGGAAATGCGGCGCCAGGCGGAAATAAGAAGCTTTACCAAGGCATCGTTAAACAAGTATGTGTGCAAATATTTTAATATAACTAAAATAATTATTTAATTGCGATGATAAAGATAAAAAAGATTCCATTGCTCATTTTCTCATCCTTCGGTAAACGTTTAATGCTAGAAAAATTTAAGTGCAGTGAACACTTGAGCTATGTTGCTAGAGTGTGACAATGCAATGTAAGACAAAAGCGAGTGAAACGTAGAACATGATTATAACAAATGAAAGTTCCACGAAGGTGCCAACTTGGCAGATTCTCGAAGATTTCTTGACGATGGCATGCATCGTTGTCGTTTTGTGACTACCGGTGGTTGATAGTAGCGACGTCGACGGCCAACGTGCAGGGTAATAAAATGTTTAAGTAATAAAGTCCAATTTCTCTCTAAAATAGGAAAATTTAAGACTTAAATTTCAATAAAAATAGATAGTTAAAGATTATTTTAAATTAAAGTGATTCTGGTCTTACCTGTGTTACGAATTTGAGGCTTCATAAAATTGTTATTTCAATGTGAGGACATTTACACAAGTACAATTTTATTAAACCAAATTAATTTTCTTTATTAATAATAGCCCAAAACAGCATTTGAATAAATTGTAAAGAGATTTTAATATATGCGGCGCAACAAGATATGAGGTTTCTCGCACTAGGAATCTAAATATATAAAATTTATTCGTGCCGGCGTTAAAGGCATTAATATTACAATATTAGTCTTCAGGAGTTTTTATTAATTCTCTGAAAAATCATTATAAATCAATTTATTAATATTCCTCTTAATTAATCATCTGATCGGATGATATTTGGAAATGCATTATGCTGTATATGATAAAATGGTATGTCATTCCTTTGGCAGCAGAGAGTTCGTTTTACTAGTACTTTTTCGAAGTAGTAGACCGACCGACCATTTCTGCCTTCAAAAGTCTACATTGTTAAAAACCTGTTTCCACGTGTCAACGACTTCACTGCAATTTTAATTTCCTTTCTTAATATTTTCTTGTCCTCACGGTTAGACAATATTTTTAAAAATTAAATCTAAGAAATACATATATACTTTATGTCATTAAGCATACATATATACTGTATGCATTAAAGAATAATATGGTTCATGTGGCAGAATTATCTTGCGCATTTTTTCAGACTTGTTTCATCTTTCAAATGTTATTAGCTAATGTGAATGTTCAAGATTTTATGGTTAAATTTCATATATAGAAGATAAGAAGTATGTAGGTTCATATCAACATTGACACTTGCACGAAGTTCTTAAAGTCAAAAAGTCTTTGTATAGACGAAGCTTATATTCAAAAATATATAAGAGATATCTTATCTCTCCTTCGTAACCTTTTAATTTTGCATTTTTAAAATTTATTTTATTACGTAGAAATAACATGTGCGAAAAATTAAACACATTTATTAAAAATTAGTATAACTGAAATGCTTTTATGCTGCAACTTCTTGATATGTCAAATTTTAATGTCGAAGTCACTTGAATTAGAGATATTGATGATCATATACACTGTTTAAGTTATTTATATTTTGTTAATTAAAAAAAAACAATTCGTAATTTCAGTCATAATGATTATGAATATTTAAATATCACAAGAGTGTTATGTGAATATTATAAGACTATATCATGCAATTTCGTCCGCCTTGAAAGAAATGTGGAATATGTAATTCATCACTTCGAGGCATTTTGCAAAATTGCATTTGGAAAAATCGAAATGTTTACTAATTCGGGCAGCATTAATAAATTAAAATTGACGCCAATCTGGAAATGCGTTAAATATTATTGTCAGCAAAAATATTTCGTGGGCAAGAATTTGAGCCGGAGACCTATTGAATGCATTTCGATCTAAAATTCAAGACGAAACTATGTCTTTTATTTTTTGGAACAAAAATGCTATATTAAGTGGAGATGTCAATTATGTTTTTATATAATTTAAAGTCTAAAATACAAATTTGATATCACCAACATTTATTTATACACTGTCAATTTTAACACAATCAATCGAATTAATCAAAAGCAGTCAATACACAATTGAGTTCAATCTGAGTTCAATTGAGTGCTTTCGAATTTGTTTTAAAAATTAATTGAAATATTAAACCAAAATATGTCTATATAAAAAAATAAAAAAAAAATAATTTAATTATTTATAAAATAAATTGTCACAAATAATAATAATTACGGTTTAATACCGCATTCGTGTTTATTTCTGCGTCTTAATTTAGTATGGCGTCTCGACAAAAGTCCTCATTTTTGTGACTATTCTAAATGTGAAATTTTAAATTAAAATATGTGTACATATATGTATCTTTGACCTCTTTTAACTTTTAAATTTGCCTGTATAAATAACTTTTATGATATATGACAAACATAATAGAAACTAATACAAGCTATATGGATGGCATTATGATCCCAGTGATTAACCAAAATGCCTCGTACCTACGGTGCGACCGCAACTAAGATCACAAAAAAAAAACAGTCAATACATAACTTTAATTATTAATACTTTCACACTGTAACTGATTTTAATATAATGGCAGCATTATAAATATTTATGTAAAATCTAAAATAATTTAATACTATGTCTTCATGGAAACGTTGCGTTGTGCTCTCAATTCCTTAAGGACAGGGCGACCTAAAAACATTTTTTATTTTATCCCAGCACACTTCGCTTACTTTGATTTACGTCCACGCGTGCCGCATTTGAACAGGAAATAAAATAGATTCTTTTTCATTTCCGCTTTTCTTATACAAGGTTTTTTAATTCCGTGCTTGCACAATTCTTCAGTATTTAGGATTTTCTTGTAAGGATTTATAACAATCATTCAACAATCATATAATTTTCATTACTTGGAATTTTGTAACTTATATAAATTACGAAAACATTCACAATATATTTTTTTATGTTTTGAATGTTTTAGGTGCTTTCCGGCGATACTGTTGTCATCCGCCATAAAAGTGGATCGCCGCCGCCGGAAAAACAAATTACTTTCTCTTATGTGCTCGCTCCGAAATTGGCACGCCGACCGGTCAGCAACGAGGAAACTAAGGATGACCCGTGGGCTTGGGACTCGCGTGAATTTCTGCGCAAAAAGTTGATCGGTGAAGAAGTGTGCTTCACTTTCGAGAAACCTGCGAATTCGAATCGTGAGTACGGTATTGTTTGGTTGGGCAAAGACGATTCCGGGGAGAATATGGTCGAAACGATGGTACGCGAAGGTCTTGTGTCGGTTCGTCGTGAAGGTCGCCAACCACCCGAAATGCTGCAAAAGCTCATCGACTTGGAGGATCAAGCTAAGGCTGCCGGCCGTGGCAAATGGACTCAGGTGCCACCATCAGAGAAAGTGCGTCATATTAAGTGGTTCCAGAACAATCCAGCACACCTCGTAGAAGTGTATGGTGGTAAACCTGTGAAAGCAATTATCGAGCACGTTCGCGATGGTTCCACAGTGCGCGCATTTCTGTTGCCAGAATTCCATTACATCACTTTAATGATAGCTGGCATTCGCTGTCCAGGTGTAAAGCTGGATGCGGATGGAAAGCCTGATCTTAGTGTGAAAATTCCATACGCCGACGAGGCGCGTTATTTTGTCGAAACGCGTTTGCTGCAACGTGAAGTGGAAATTCGTTTGGAGTCGGTGAACAACTCGAATTTTATTGGCACCATTCTATTTCCCAAAGGAAACATAGCGGAGTCGCTCTTGCGAGAAGGTCTAGCTAAATGCGTCGACTGGTCAATGGCTGTTATGAAGAGCGGTATGTTTATGTCTGGATTAGGTAGTTTAGTCATCATAGGTCATAGTCATATCTTCGTGGCACTCCATGCTCGCAGTTTGGTAGCGCTTTGGGAAACCTATTCCCTACTTAATATACGTGGGATGCTGTGCTAGAAAAAACGACAGATTCCAAGGTTTTCAAGTTGAATTCATAGCTAGAAAAACCATTTCACCCTGTCAACAATTGCACAACATTTTTAGAATATTTTAACATTAGTTCTTTTCATGTACCAACTTTTATTTGTTTTCCGAATAAATCCCTATTTGTGTTTCTGTTAGGTGCCGATAAATTGCGTGCTAGTGAACGGATTGCGAAGGAGAATCGCAAGCGTCTGTGGTCAGACTATCAGTCGAAGACGCCCTCCCTGAACACCAAGGAGAAGGACTTCACAGGTACAGTCGTCGAAGTTTTTAACGGGGATGCCATCAACGTCAAGCTGCCCAACGGACAAATCAAGAAGGTGTTCTTCTCGTCGATACGGCCACCCAGGGACACTCGCGCTGTTGTGGGTGCAGACGGTGAGGATCTAGTTAAGGCTGCTGCCAGACCCAAGAACTACCGCCCGCTCTATGAGACGCCCTTCATGTTCGAGGCGCGTGAATTTCTGCGCAAGAAACTGATCAACAAAAAGGTCCAATGCAACCTTGACTACATTGCGCCAGCGCGCGATAACTTCCCTGAGAAATACTGCTACTCCGTTTTGATTGGTGGTCAAAATGTGGCCGAGGCATTGGTCGCCAAAGGCTTAGCCACCTGCGTGCGTTACCGTCAGGATGACGATCAGCGCTCTTCTGCCTACGATCAGTTGTTGGCAGCAGAGGGCCAAGCTATCAAGGGCCAGAAAGGTGTCCACGGAAGGAAAGACAACGCACCTCTACGAATCAATGACCTCACTTTTGACCACTCGCGTATCAAAGTACAGTATTTGCCTTCCTGGCAACGTGCTCTTCGCACCGAAGGCATCGTAGAGTTCGTCGCTAGTGGCTCTCGTCTGCGTCTGTACATCCCCAAAGACAGCTGTTTGGTAACCTTCCTGCTGGGTGGGATTTCTTGCCCACGGTCGTCACGTCCCGCTATGAATGGCGTCCCCGCCCAAGAGGGAGAGCCGTACGGTGACGAGGCGTTGGCCTTTACGCGTGACCGTGTGCTGCAGCGCGATGTGTCGGTGCACATTGACACCACCGACAAGGCCGGTTCCTCGGTAATCGGCTGGTTGTGGACAGAAAACAATGTGAATCTGTCGGTGGCACTCGTCGAAGAGGGTCTGGCCGAGGTGCATTTCAGCGCCGAGAAATCAGAATACTATCGCCAATTGAAGAGTGCCGAAGACCGAGCAAAAGCGGCCAAAAAGAACATCTGGATGAACTACGTGGAACAAGTGGTCGAGGAGAAACCGGCTGTCGTGGATGAGGAGAAGGATGACAAGGCTTCCGTTGAACGCCAAGTCAACTACGAGAGTGTCGTCGTTACTGAAATCACCCCCGATCTAACCTTCTTCGCACAGAGCGCCGATGCCGGCACCAAGTTGGACGCAATGATGGCAAAACTGCACGCGGATTTCCAAAGTAATCCACCCATTGCCGGCACCTACACTCCGAAACGTGGCGACCTGTGTGCTGCGCAATTCTCCGCCGATAATCAGTGGTACCGGGCCAAGGTGGAGCGTATACAGGGCAACAATGCCACCGTCTTGTATGTCGATTACGGGAATAGGGAGGTAAGTAAAGCGGATATAAATCCTACTACTCCCCGTTATTGGCAAGTTCCTTAGATCCGTTTCCGGCTAAAAGCGAAACGCTTGAGTCATAAACTTGCTAAAGAAAAGTGTTGCCGAAGCACTCACACCGCAAGTGAAAATTGACTTATACTCCCAAGAGTATAAACCCAATTACCATCGGGTCACGGTGCAGAAAGCATCTTCTGAATTCCAGCGTTTAAGTAAGGCGTGCGTGCAATATTCTTTTGTGCTGTTGCGCTGAATCTAAGCATTGGTTTTTGTCTTTGCACTTGCTTGTGGCTGGTAGTTGCGGGGTCATCGAACTCACGGGCATTACACTTCTTCGGCAACCACAATTCTATCTTAACGCACAACAAGTGTTTGGTTGTACGTTTACCTGAAGGAAATAATCTTTATTGTTTGTTTTATTTAGACCGTGCCTTTCACCCGCTTGGCATCTCTGCCGTCCACCTTCAGCAGCGAGAAACCGTATGCCACCGAATATGCGCTCGCTCTGGTGAAGCTGCCCTCCGACAATGAAGACAAGGAAGAAGCTCTACGCGCCTTCGCCGAAGATGTGCTCAACCGCAAGGTTAACCTTAATGTTGAGCTAAAGCAGGCTTCCGGCCCGTCATTAGCCACCTTGCACGACCCTGCCACCAACGCAGATATTGGCAAGCAGCTGGTCGCCGATGGACTTGTTCTCAGCGATAAACGTCGCGAACGCAAGCTCAAAGAACTTGTAATGCAATACAAGGCAGCACAAAAAGCCGCTCTCGCCGCGCACTTAGCTATTTGGAAGTATGGAGACATCAGACAGGACGACGCGCCTGAATTCAGCCGCTAAAACAAATTCGCCATACGCAACAGCGAATAGAATGTTTGTCTGCCACATACCCGCCCTTCAAAAACTAACAAAAGATGACAAAAGGAAAACGAAACTAACGAAAATCTGTTAAAAATTTAAGAAATACTTTATAGTAACAGTTGAAGATTTCAAGGAAATAGTAACACCATCAAAAAAAAAAAAACACTTAAGACACATACAAACACTCCTCGTCGTCGTTGTCTCTCGATGTATTTGTAAAAGCTTCCATGATAAAAAAAAATTAAATACAAGAAAGCATTAAGAAGAAAAACTACTCTGGCAAACAACAAAAACCTTTCTTTTAACGAATAAAAATTTCAAAAGTTTACGGAATTAAAAATTTATGATTTATTATTGTTTATATATAGTATGATTTACGACAAATAATTATATTTTTCTTATTTTTTATTAACTGGTACGATTTTTACGCATCTATTACGAAATGAATTAAATATACATAATTATAAAGGTAATAAAAAAAAATTACGAAAAAGTATTTTGTATCTGTTTGAAAGTATAAAAGTTCTAATTTCTAAAAATAGTCTAAATAAAAACCTTAAGTATTCAGAAGAGGACCATAGAAGACTTGACCTCAGGCGACATTGCCCAAGTGTGGTGTTCATAAAGACTGGAATCGATATTGAAAAACCTCTGCAGAAGGTGCAGGGACACAAGAAAAAGAACACGTTTGGTCGGTATTCAATTCTTAAATACCAGATGCTTACTATGGGCACCACTTTCAGCCGTTAACTTAACTAAAGCATGCAAAAATATTGCAATTAAAACGCTTTGTGAGCAATTCATTTTTTCTATAGATGAAAAGTAAATGGGGAGAAATTAAGACTGCATTAAATGAGCGACGCTTAAAAGATGTGTATATATATATTTTTAATAAGAGTATGTAAAATTCAGAAAAATATTCATTATTACGAAATGCAACTGCTATTCTTTCGATTGAGATAAACACCTCGGCATTTCTAGAAAATCCTTAATGGTTTAACAGCTTTACCAATAATTCTAGTTCTTAATTTTCCTTAGCTTTGCTGTCTTTGCCTTTAAGCATATCTATTTTCTTGATTAGTGCATCAATATTTAAGTCGTCAGGAACTTGAAGCGCTTTCTGGAATAGAAGATAATTTTATAGCAATTAACTAGTCGTCTGCGTTCGTATACTTACCTGCCTATTCTGTAAACTTTGCATTTTACTTTCTAGCAATATTTGATTTCTCTGCATTTCAGATTCGGATACCAAGCGTTGGTCTACGTCCTTAAGGAATCTGCAACAGAAAAGCTGTTGAACTTAATGAATGTCATTGTTTTATTCTCGGTTTACTTTTCCAATTTGGTGCATTCTTCCTTCTCTTTGGTAATCATCCTTTCCTGAACCTTAATGTCTGCCTCAAGCTTATTTATGGCATGTGAACTCTCAATAGCTTCCTTTTGTTTCGTGTAATAAAATTCCTGTAAATAATTTTGGCTCAAATCATGCAGTTGTGTCGCCATTTGCAACTCAACACAGTCGTCTAGTAGCACCGCCACATCGTCTGGAAGATCACAAAGTTCAAACCCAAAGATTTTCAGTTGATCTTCATATTCTTCTCCTGCATAATTTCGAAATTATCAGAATTTTATTTACATACTTTATTTTATCTAAAGACTTATCATTTTCTCCAAGGATTTTATCTAAGAATGAAGACTACTCACTTAGTTTTTTTAGCGCTGCCAGTTCCGTGTGTTGATGTACACTTTCTAGAATCCGAAAACAATTTTATTTCAAAGTTATATTTCGAATAAATCAAATATTAACAAACCCATAATTCCAGATAAGAATATTTGAATATTTTGTTTTGTGAAATTAGCAACGATCGGTATTAAAGATTAGGGTCGTTTATACGGCCCCTGAGGGCGTATTTCGATTCAGTAAATAAATAGAAATTACACAGGGTTTGTACGGTTGAAATGAGAGTGCACAAATATTTAACAAGTATACACTTTTTTGTAATTAAATGCACTTTGCAAGATGCAATGCAAGAGTGTACACAAAAATCGGTCTACACTTCAAAATTCACTGAAATGTAATACGCCCCCTGAACACTGATTAGGAATAATACATAAAGTAAAAAAAATTGGAAAATAGTATGCAAAGGTTTAAATTGAAAACTTTTTGTTAGCCAATCTTACAAATCGATGAAAAATGTTTACTCTCTTACCAATTTTTTTTGGTGCTATGTTAGAGCAATCAACAGCGTGTTATGAAAGAGCAATCAAACAGCAAATTGTCTTTCCGTACTTCTTAAGCCATCTATTTGGGTTCACCACTGTTTAGATAGAAACTTGGCCTCGACGACAGCAAATTTTTTATTGCCCTGCCAAAGTTTTTTCTCTCTCATTCGCTCAGGCTCTGGAGGAGAGTTGACAGATTTCTACAGATAACAAGACAATTTGACAGTTTGAACAATCAAAAATGTGCAATGTAATATGGCACTTGGGGAGAAACCTCGATTAATGTTAATATATTTAGTATTAACATACATACAGTATTATATACATAATGTATTATTAGTATTATATACGTTTTAGTATTTATCTCGGTACGATAAGCGGCTATAACTTTAGCATACAGAGCATAATTTTCTATTTAAAATTGCATTTTAGTGTTTTAATTAGAGATTTTATGTTTAATAGATTTTAATTAATTTTTCGAATTTATTTTTTCGGGCCTCAGTTAAGAAAAGTAAATCGCCCTAATAATATTTCTTAATTATCGTTGCTAATTTCCCGGAGTCTGGGACAATTCTAGGATTTTCAAATTATACGTCATCTGGGTGATACGATTGTTGATATTTTTTTACAAAATCATCAAATTTATTAAAGAAAAGTGGATTATAAACTAAATAACAACATGAAAGTAAAATGTTCGATTGAAGAACGGGTTGTTACACGCATAAATAAAGAAATTGGAAGTGATCTGAAGAAGCTTCATCGAGCTTCGTTGCTGGTGGAGGAGTATAAGCAACGTATTCAGGATATCAGTAATAAGGTATGAGCAGCCAATAAGTCCCAATAATAATTTAAAACAATAAAAACTACACAAATGGCTTGGATTTAGTTGAACTATGAAGATGAGAAGAACACGTCCACTCTTCGTGCTGCATTCGAAGACCAGGAACATGCTAGCAAAACTATGGAGTTCCAAAAGGAAAAACTGGAACAGTTTGGTCAGAAATTGGTAAAAAAAATAAAGGAAGCTAAAACAGCACTTAAAGATATTGAACCAGATTTACAGCAAATACGCATGTTGCAACAATTAATGCATTATCTTAGAGTTTTGGAAAAAATACAGGATATAAGGTATGACCATTTGAAGACTTTGTTTGTTCAGGATAAAATCTGCTTAATACATTTACAGCAACAGTCTTACTGCTGCCATTAAGGGCGAGGATGAAGAAAAAATTGTTAATCTCTATCTTACGCTGTATGAAGAAAACGATAGAGAAAACAGTGTTATCGGACGCTTGCACGAAATTGAAGCACCTTTTCTTAATTCGTTTGCTGTGCGTACAGGAATCTACTGGTATAATTTACTAAAGGAGAGATTTGCGAGGTACCTAAATACGAGCGTACTATAGGCTAATGATTTTACTAATTATTTAACTTAGCGAATTGGAGGGCACCTTGAAGAGTATGCGTTGGGGTCAAAAAGAAAATGATTCGCTTACGTTTTCTCCACCACGCGATTGTATCACCAAAGCGCAACTGTTAGCCGAGTATATATTTCTGGTAAATACTATATAATTTGTATATTAGACTAATTCCTATAAATAAACTTATATCGGTGTTTTCCAGATAAAATCTCCAGCTGAAGAAGAAGTACCTCTAGAGACCATCACACCAAGTATCATCTGCCATCCTGTAAGCATGGTTACTAAATTGCTATTAATGCCCTATCGTAAAAGGTAAATAAGATTGTAGTGAAAAACTAGCGAGAGTTAGCGGACGTTTTTTTTTCTTGACAGGTTTATGTACCACTTCTCAGGTGCACGTCAAACTAATCGCTTGGATAAGCCTGAATGGTTCTTTACACAAATTCTTAATTGGGGCAAAGCTTCACATTTGTTTATCGGTAAAACTTTTCAACCTGCCGCTGTTAAGGCGGGCAAGCTAGATTTTAACATCCGGGTAGGTATTTTCCGGACTATTGTACAAGTTTAGGTATTCCATTCCTGATGTGGATTCCATTCTAATCTAAAATTGGTTTTTTATATTCGCAGTTAGAATTTATGCGTGGCCTCGTTCAGCTGATTGTAGAAAAACTTGCTGCCGATATAGAGGAAATAGGTCGCGATGAAAATCTCTTCGCCCATTTGCTGGACGAAACTTTAGCTTTTGAAGCAGAATTGCGTGAAACTTTCGGCTATCCCGCCAGCTTTCCAAGCGCTATTTCCGTAATAACACAACCAGTATATTTACTCAAATGGATATCACTGGAAGAGGATTGTATGCTTCTACATATAATTTTATATTTCGCAACCTAGAATTGATTACAGCTTCTTACTACGCAGTCTGCGCAGATAAAATGGATTGCATACTTCAAGGCGAAAATCCCTGGCACCTCATAAATCCCAATGTTTACGAAGATGATCTTAAGATACCCAAATGTGCTGATCAATTTGTACGATTATTAGAAGCCATTAAAGACCGCTATTATTGGCTAATACAGCCCGGGCATCAGTTGCAGTTTTTGACCTTGCAATTGGAATTGATAGATAACTTTCGCAGACGATTGGTACAACTTCATAGCAGTGGAATGGTGGAGAGTATTCCCATATTGAATGTCATAAATTATATTACCATGGTGTTGAGAGAATGGGGCGAGAATGTGGTAAGGATATATCACCATCACTAAAATGAAATATGTAATTTCTTAATTCTTAACAATTAATTTCTCTAGCACTATTTGCATTTGCATGCAGCGCTTGTTGGTCCACACGCTACAGAAATTAATTCTGTTTTCGATCAAGCTGTTACCGAGTTGGAGCATTGGACGGAGAAATTAATGAAAACTATCAAAACAAAAGCTGTCAATGATATAAAAGCAAAATCCATGTCGTATCGTCATGATTGCTGGTCGATCATGCCGGAACAAAATACCAAAGAACCTTTTATACTATCGCCAAGTGCCGGTGAAATGTTTCAGGTGCGCGCTTTCTATTTTGGTCTGTGGCTTGGTATATTTCTATCGAGTATTTCTTAATTCTATGCAGGTTATGGTAACTGTTCTTCATAGTTTAGAGCGTGATTTATCAGCAAACTTATTCAATTTGACTCTTCGTATGATAGCAAAACAAATCGATGAATTTTTTTTGGATAGCATGATAATGAATACAAAATTTTCGCCCGCTGGTGCGGCGCAGTTTAATTACGATATGACCAGAAACCTATTCCCACTATTCGGACAATACAGTCGAAGACCGGATTTGTTATTCAAAAGGTAAAGGAATTATTATTTGCTTTTAGTGTATACTACCATTGTATTCTTTCGCTTCTGATAGAGTGCACGATGCCAACAAATTATTAAATATAACCCGCGGTACCGCTCACTTGGCACATGAAAGGCTGCAATGTAATGAGATTTCAATGGAAGAAAAAATTAAAACATTGAAAGAGTTGGGTATTGTTAATTTTAGACCAAGAACTTGTGTTGAAGTCCTGGAAAGACGAACAGATTTAAGAGTATTTTAATCATTATGTACGGATCTAAGTTAATTTTTATTGTTTTAAATAATCTCAGTTAAATTAGAAATAAAGGGAATTAATTTTTATCGGATTGTTGGATCAAATAAATATGTATACTATATAGTAAGATCATTTATGAAAAAGATCATTTATTAGGGAAAAAGTATGAATACAAAAATGAAATGGAAAACTAAACTTATAAAATGGAAAGTGTTAAAAAATAAAGCTATTAACATGAAGCTTGGGACCTGTTCAATAGTCGCACTGATGATTCCACTCTAGTGTCTAAGTACACCATAGCGTAAAATGTTACGGCTTTAAGTAAAAGGGACCCTAAACGATACAAAACATTGCGCAAAATTTCTGCGTATTGCTGTCCGTCCATTGGCCACAGACGCATTAACAGGGGTATTCTGAGAGTCACTAACTATTGAATCGTCTTGAAATTGCATTGCAAATCACAACAAAGAGACGATTTTTGTTGTTTGCAATGCAATTTCGAGACGATTTAATAGTTAGTGACTCTCAGAATATCCCTGTAAATGTTGTGCAATCATGAAAATTGTCTACACAGAAAAAATTGTCTTGAATGGCCGGCTTAAATCGACAACAGTCGATTATGAAAAACATCGATAAGGCTGCAATCGATAAAAGTTAAAAAAAAGGAAGTAAACAGCTGTGAAGTACAGCCGGTCCCCATTCATCATTCATTTTAAATTTTATACATCCAGTTTTTTGAAAGAATGCATAAACATTTTACTCAATACTGATCAAAGAAACCTCAATAAGCATTAATTACTCCAGCTTGGTAATGGACCCAATTGATGAGAGTAGAAGAAAACCACGTCGTACACGCGGTACTCCCTCATATTACTATCGTAATCGCGTAGCTCTCAGTGTCTTGGCCGTAGCAATAACGACATTTGCGTTATTTAGGTATTATGTACATATATATTTTGTGCTTCAAATACGTTTAATTAATTTTCATTGTATAATAATTGTAGCGTTACTCCAATATTTCGCAAATTCAATAACAATCTCGTGAAGCCTCTATACCACCGCTCTGAGGAAGAAGTAGATAGAATAGATTTACTGTTAATGTTTGGTGCATCTCGTCCTTCCAAAAATATTCGACAGGACCAGGAAGAGAACAAGCGACTGAGTGGAGAACGTTAGCTTATGATAATAATTCTTAGTTAGCATCAAAAAATTAAGATGGATAGAAAAACACGTAAAGCAAACTTAAGGAAACTGCAGCTACCAGGAAGTAATGCGAGCCGGTATGAATGACTATATATGTATTATAAATCTTAAATGAAACTGAGTTTAATTTGACAATTATTACGTAGTCGATATATAAAATGTTTACATAACGGAAGAAATAAAATAAAGAAAAGTGTGACATCTATGAGAACTCTCATTTGCTCTATTTAAATTAGCAATTTTTTTTTGCAAGTGAGGAAATAATCAGATATTTCTACAATTGCAGCCAAGTCCGCGCTACAAATGCTGCTGCGCCAGTAATTTATCAATATTTTACGAATACGCCAGAGAACGAGAATACTACGAGTATTAATACTTCCCAGATGCCACCAGCCGGTAAACAATTTAATAACTGTGAGCAAATCTCAAATTCTTTTTTGCATGGTGTAGAGCAAAACAACACTGAAGAAAGTGAAACATCTCCGATTTCTCAATCTCCGAAAACTGAGTCGCAAAAAGGCACGAATTTCAAGCGTACCAAACTCAAAACCTTTCTTAAAAAAGATGAAGTCTCAATGGATGCCGATGATTTGGAAGTATTTGAAGAGAGAAAAGCGAAAAGATTCCCAAGCTCGAAGACAACGAAGACAAAAAAAAGAGGAGAAGAAAAAACTAAACGAAATCCGCCAAAACGCTCCAAACGTCAACAAAGTATAAAAAGTGCCTTCCTGCGGAATGAACAATTGTTCTCCGAAATAACGGCTCAACATTGCCTGGCCGATAACTTCAACCCCGATGATATGCAATTAGCCTTGGCAATATCTAAATCGGAAGCGGAAACAAGCGGTATTATTTGTGTAGATAATGAGAGCGAGACCGTAGTAGACATAGACAAAGGTACCACCGATACGGTGCAAGAAAGCATACGTAATAAACTGCGTTCTTATGGATTTCGTACAGCGCCTAAAGACGGTATGTATGTATGTATGCATTTTCTGTTAAGATGTTTTGCAGTCATGGAACATTTTTTGTAACTGTTGTTTTTTTTTAATTCGTTTTTTTTTTCGAAAAACTTTCGGAATATAAAGAAACAATAATATTTTCCTTTCGTTAGATTATAAAACTATAGCAGCGGCGGCAATTCAACCCGCTTATTTCACAAATCGTCGCTCCAAATCCAAATGGGCCAATAAATTCACGGCATTGACCTTACGCGATCCTGCTCTACAGCTAAAGAAAGTAAACGAAAGGATCAATGACCTGCTCAGTGAACAGTGCACCACAATGTCTTTAAATGCGAATAAAGATGATTCTTTTACAAAACCTTACTCGTTTGAACTTTACAGTTTTAGTCTCAATCCTCTAAAGCCACCATCACCAAATGAGGAAGTATTCAGGAGAGCTAAATATTTCGAAACAATGACTGTGGATAAGTTTTACGTTAAATCCTTATTTGAAGTTTCACGCGTAAAGCCGGGGCATTTACTCAAAGACTGGTCACGTGTGCAAGGTAGAGACCAGACGCCTTCAGATAAAAGTTCCCAAAGGCTTAGAGTAGAGCAACTTAAAACTGCGAAATTTATGAAAGCTTACAAACAATTGGAAATAATATTCTTTAAGAAGGTCTTAGATAAAAATGAGCAGATGCTAGAGGACCAGTCTCTACCTGATAAAATTGAGGAATGTCAAGAGAAACAGGACATTTTTGAGGAGAAACCACTCCAACCTGATTTGAAAATGCAAAATGCTTCCGGAAGAAAGAATGGTAGAGCAGTTAAAGAGATTGCGGAGTTAAATCCAGTAGTGACCACTGAATTTTTAAAAGCCGATATTATTGAAGTTTCTGTGAATAATATAGTTTGTGAAGAAGAAAGTATAAAACATGCAAAGCAATATAAAAAAACCAAAAACCATATACAAAATTTTGAAAATAAAATTAAATACACCGAAGATCCAATACATAATGCTCTAACTCCTTTAAAGGGACCACCAGATAAAAAACAAAAATTACAATCTCCAGGTCTTCCGATGAATGGTGGCTCCTCTGTGGAATTAACACAACAAGTACGAGAAACCTCACCGGATTTGTTTGCCGATTCAGATGATGATGAAGTAGGTACCGCCGCAACTGATGGTAATTTGTCAAAAACTGATGAGACAGATAATTACAAGGAGGAGATTCAAATCGTCCACACAGATAAGCATGGAATAGAAATTGTTGAAAAGTTTTCGAGTGATGACGGTGAGTTTTATCATTCGTAAATCTGCACCGAAGGCCAATAAGAATTGGCCCGTATTAAAATATTGAAATAATTCAAATAGTTTAATAAAAGCACTTTTTTTTAATTTCGAATTAGTGAAGACTTCTGCTAAGACGACCATAACAAAAGAAGAGTTCAAAGATAGCACGATTACAGTCGACTTAACTAAAGATGATATGCCTCAAAGCATTCATTTAGAAAAATCAGAAAAATCCAATATTCCTGAAGAAGATTTTGACATTTTTTCCAATTCATTAGAAAACAGTAAAAGTGAAAAAGAACTGGAACATTCCGTTAGTGCAAATGAAGAAGTGGCTATGGATAATGTAGAAATTATAACCAAAGTAATAGTTCAGTATAAAAACCCAAATAATTTGCTAAATTTTATTAACACTAAAAAACAGGACAATGAGAAACTTTATGACCAAGAATTACTTGGACACGAAGGTAAAGAAAGTAAAGGAGTAAAAGAATTACGTGAAATTGGGTGTCCAAAAAAACTTCTAACTAATAATAGCTTTTTCGATTTCATAGACGATAAAGAAAAGTCCGAAAGTCTACCGTTACGAATTACACTGTCGAACCATTTTAGTCCTGCCTATGATTTTAATACCGATGTCTTAAACAATGACCTTTTAAAACTTGGCAAAGGCAATAATTTAAGTGCTGATTCTGTGCGGTCCATTGCAAAAGGCAGATTTGCCTCAATGGTACAACTTAACAAACAGCCGCCGCCGCATTATAGTCGAAAACGTTTGAGTTTTACACAAATGGAACAAAAAGCTTACAGTGCAATTGCAAACAATGATATATCGAGTGGATGTTTTAGCAATAATATATTAAATCGCCGCACCATGTCGGCTTCTATTCCATCCGTCGCATTTGATGAAGCTAGTTCGAGTATTGATTTAAGTCAAGGCTCTCATGATGCAGATGAAGATGAGTGTATAATTTTATCTGATGATGAAATAAACTATTCGATATGGAAAGCTAACGAAACCATGAACCTACAAGTTGATAAAGAACCACCAATTTATACGCATGATTTAAGTTTGTCATCAGATGGCTCAGATGATGAAAAAGTGATGATAGTGAAGGATGATAGGAAAGATTTGCTCAACGCAATTTTTTCAGACTCTGAGCAGGACTCGGAAGGGATAAAGAAGTTAAATATACCCGATTCAGAAGATAGAATCGACCTCGCTTTAGAGACCAAAGAATTTAATGACAACAGTCGAAAAGGTCTAAGTTTTACACAGTCAGAACAAAAATCTTATAATGAGTTTGAAAGTAATGATGATTTAGGACGATGTGCCGGCAGTAATTTTTCAGATTGGCATTCCAAATCCATTTTTCTTTCAACGCCTAAATACCAAATGACTAATCTTTCTAAATGTGCCAAAAAAGATGACTTTGTCATCAATCCAAAACATCTAAGTTTCAGTCAGTTCGAAGAAGAAGCTCGCAGTGAAAATGGTAACATATTAAATCGTCGTAGCAAATCAGCATGTATTTCAATCGTTGAGGATCATCATGAAGCACGGAGCATTGATTTAACTCAGAAATCAATTGAAAAGCCAGAGGAAGATGATTGTGTAATTATATCCGATGATGAGATGAATTGCTCTTCGTCGAAGGCTTGTAAAGCAATGAATTTGTTATCTATGCGTACTTCAGTTTTAGAGAATAAAGCGATAACATCAGAGAGTCCATTAAGAAAAAATACGACACAAGAAACAGAGACATACAACACGAGCAGGGTAAATCTCTGCGGAGATGGTTATATCTCAAAGACTACGACGGAAATCAAAGAGCGCTCTGTATTTTTTGATGATGATTTTTCTTTCTTGGAATTGCTTGGTATTGAGGATGACCACAGCAAGGATAACAAGGAAAGAGAAGAAAAAGACGAATTCAATTTCGGCGCAGATTATGAACCAATGAAGCAACAAGATGCATCCTTTTCAGAGGCGGATGATTTGTATTTATATACAACACCGCAAAGACTACATGAATCAAATAAAAACAGTTTTGACTGGGATAAAATAACTAAAACACCCTTAACAAAACCCTCGACCAAGAAGTTTAGATCAAGAAGTGAAAATATTATAGTCGATGCATCATTTTTAGATACACCTTCCGAAAAGTTAGTACCCATGAAACAATACAGCAGCGTTAGAAGCTCGCAAAAATTTAACTCATTGTTGCGGCAAGTTCAGTTGGAGCAGGCAAAAGCTGCTAGTAGTCCCTCGACTCCATTCGACGAAGATTTCGATGAATTCGATAAATTAGTTTATGGAACCCCGAAACCCGAGGAAAAACGGCGGACTCTAAAAGATCCATCGCCAGCTGGTTTGCATCAATTGCTTACAGCAGAAATCAGTTTTCGTGCGGACCGCAATAATGATGATAATGAAGGCGGGTACCGCACGCCGAAAAGATCGTTCGACAACGAAGTTGACGAAATATGCACCGAATCTGACTCAAAAGAAATATTGCATGTTAATGGGAAGATTTATGAGGTTCGCGTTACGACTACGCCGAAGCCTAACTTTAGCCTTCAAAGTGATGCCGATTTGATGAAGCAGGTTTATAAATTTGGCATGAAACCATTGCAGCGCAAACAAGCTTTGCTGATGCTGGAATACATTTACAATCAAACACATCCAATTCTGGGTGATAAGATTGAAGAAGAAGCCGTGAAAGGGGAAGAGCTCACAGTAGAGAAGGAGGTCGCCGCAGTCGAGGAGTTAGAAGTCGTATGCATATCTACACAAACTGCACGAAACCCAGAATCAAAATCATTTGAGTGTTTATCACTCAAGCCGTTGGCGTCTGTTAATAAGTTAAACTTAAGTGATTGCTTTGGTGAATTATTGCTACGTTATGGCAACTATCTACACGCTGAACTACCGGAAGAGGATTATATATTCCAGACCAATGTTAGCAAAAAGGTTTGTACTTGACTGTGTACTTTTTGGTCTTGTGAAATCTCGTCCTCTTGCAATTTTTACAGTTTTGCTTTTTTTCAGACATCACAAGCCCTCCTGCCACTGCATGTTGCATGGTTTAATCTAATCTGCTCTAGCATCGCATTGCATGAAGCTATTATTATGTTTCAACCTATTGATCTTCATGAGATTTACCTCTTCCTAAAGAGTATTGGTTATCGTTACGATCCCAAGGTTTGATTAATTTGATTTATAGTAATTTTCAACTAACCACTATTGCATTGTCCTTTGTTAGGATCTGAAAAATTTCTTTGATCGCCGCTGTATTATATTTCGTTATGAACTGGGAGGACCAGGCAAGTCGAATGGGACAAATCGTCATGTACGTAAAAGTAAAAAGAAAACCAAAACAAAACTTTGTTAATTCATAACATTACTCTCATTCGAAAATGAAATATTGTTCATTAGATTCTACAGTTAGAACCAAACTTTATTTTTCGGACGAGAAGAAACCGATCAGTTTTTAAAATTTCTATTTCTCGTGAGTTTTTCGCATCATCTTGATCATCTTGCATTTACAGGGGTATTCTGAGAGTCACTAACTATTGAATCGTCTCGAAATTGCATTAACAAAAATCGTCTCTTTGTTGTTGTTTGCAATGCAATTTCAAAACGATAAAATAGTTAGTGACTCTCAGAATACCCCTGTTAATGTGCAGAAAACGAGGTGATTTTTTTGCACCCCAGCAATTAGTTTTTCATCAACGACATTAACACTTATTGTCAATGGTAATGGTTACGTACATTTTGCGACTGTTTCTTAAGAGCATACTTATATTTATTAGCAATGCTTTAAATTGTTTGCTTTTAATATAAATTTAGGTTATTATTATACATGCTTAGGTTTTTTTTATTAGTGGAAAAAAAATTATCAATAAACAATTTTATTTATTATGTCATTAACTATGATATTGCTAATATTTTGTGGCGGTGTATCGGCTTCGAAATTCAATTTTTTTATTTTGCGACAAATCTCATATCTTTCGAATCGTTTAAGGTATTTCTTGCTGTTGCGTTTCCTCTCACATTCTTTTACACCCTCTTCGGAGTCCATGTTATCGTTTAGGTCTTTTAAGTCTGGAAGATCATCTAAGACAAAATTGAATTATATTCTTATCCTCCTCTACTAAAAACCATCCAACCTTCGATTTCAAGATGTGGCGATAGTAGAAATGGACAACACGAATTAAATGCTCTGAAGAAACTCATTTTGAAAATTCAAAACTGTTTACGTTATCGTATTTGAATTTTTATATAAGCAAATATCAAAGGTTGCTTTTGATATAAGGGAAAATTTTTATATTAAAATATATTTTTTATGTGCATTTATCCTCTTTGGTTTTTTATGGATTTTTATATATTTATTATTTCTGTTCAAATCATGTAAAGAAAAATATTCCTTCGCTTCTACTCCTACGTAACATCTCGAAACGCTGGTAACTTTCCGGATGAAAAATTTAGTACGACTATTGGCGCACAGAGTACGCTTTATCACTACAGAGTAATACTTAGGCACTCGATTGGCAACGCCGTCTGAATAATTCGTCGTTTAAGGCCGAAACAGATTGCACATCATGCAATCATGGGTTGCAGGATACATAAAAAATTATCTCTGACCAATCCTTTGCTTACACATTTTAATTTTTGCGCTAACCATAAAAATGAGTAATGAGGTTAAGTTACGCTAATTTTTCGTTGCTCATATTTTTACTTCAAAAATTGATAAATTTTATTTGATTTTTCCTCCCAGAAACTTAACACAATTAATGTTATGTCATATAAGTGACAAAAGCGCCAATTCAGAACATAATTAGTAAAAAATTTTGACTTAAAATCACTTTTCGATGTAATTTATGGCGTGATTTCAGCTCTAAATTAGGAAAAAGCCTTAAATTACATGACAGTTCCCCTCCGAACATGCTACAATATAAAAAACTGTTTATATAGTGAAAATATATTAATATATTTAAATATTAGTATTATTAATACCAAATTTAACCACGAAAATAATTTTAAAAATCATTCGCCTTGTATAAATTACAAAATTTATTCAATTGGTTTTTTCTAGTAGATAAAAGAGGTTGGAATAATAGTTGGGCTAATCATATTCTGTAGGTTTTAGTTTTAAAAGATTAAGAAGTAATACCATTATTTAATACAATTTGTTTCTTTTGTTTGTTCATTTAAAGTGTTTGTCAGCAAAATTTTAATTAAAAGTTTGTAGTAATTAAAAACTCTATTGATTTTAACTACGTATAACCTTACCGTAATATTTGCTAAAGTTACATAAATGATAAATGAATTGACGAAAAATTTTTGTTTTTGTACTGATTAAAAGTGATGATACTCGTATTATAATTGTAGATTTGATTTACAATATGTATTTTAAATAGTAAGATATGAACGCTATTCATGCAAACATTCGTGCATACATACATCTATGGATAATTAATTATACAAGCAAACCAAAAAATATGTACTAATTAATCGCAATAGATAGACGACATTAAAATAAAATGCATTTACGTTAAATCACAAGAACTGCTACAACTTTTCAAAGGTTTACTTTGTCCTAAGTGTATGGCATTTTCTGTTTCTGTTCTCACATTGTTTGCATCGTGACGTCGCTGATTTTAAAAGGAAATACAATTTAATACATTAAAAACGTGCAGTGTTGATATATGTATGTATGTTTGTACCTTAAGCTCTGCTGCCAGGCAGATGAATGCATCCTCCACATTCATATTTTCTTTAGCTGATGTTTCCATAACAAAGAGTATTTCGGGTACAAACTGGCATAAATGCTCCGCTTCTTCGAATTCAACTTCACGTTCTTCCTCGAGATCGCATTTGTTACCAATTAGAATTAGTAGCACAGTCGAAGCTGTGTAACGCCGCACCTCTTCGATCCATTTCTGCAGGTTGGCAAACGAAGAGCGTTTAGTTATGTCGTAGACTACAAATAAACTTCTTGATGACTAAGAAATTATATAGTGGGTTTTATAAAATAAGGTACAAAGGTCGAGCAATACGAGATAAGGTAACTGGAAGGTATGCTCACCAATTATAACTCCATTCGCGGAACGATAGTAACTTTGTGTGATTGTGCGAAAACGTTCCTGACCAGCAGTATCCCAAATTTGTAACTGAAATGCATAAAAAGGGGTAAGTAATCCCTTAATATTTTGATTGTGCATCAATCACTACTATCAAAATTTATCTAGCATTTATGACTAGCTCACCTTAACTTGCTTTCCCTCCACGGTGACCGTCTTCATGGAAAAGTCAACCCCGATGGTATTCCCGTGTCTTTCGATATAGTTGCCTGTCTTGAAACGTTCTACTATACAGGTTTTTCCTGTTCCGCAGTCGCCAATGAGGACGATCTTGAAAAGAAAATCAAAATATTCCTCATTGGGCAGCGCCATTAGAGTATCTGGATTGCGAGATGTCATTTTAATAACAATTAAAATGATTTTATCGTACTAATTATTTTCTTCTTTGCTGGACGCTTTATTGCTTTATGCAATAGAACCCAAGGCTGAGTTTAGTAATAAGTGGTAATAAGAAATCCAATGGTAATACAAAAAATTGTTTTGTTGTGATTCCTTCATATGAGTGAAAGTGCAACAACAAATTTGGGAGAACTACACAAGAACGAAATGGCAATTGGATTATTGCGACTGTTGCTTAAGTTGCATAAAGACAGAACACGTATTTCACTAAAGCAGACGCCACACAAAACGCGGTTTTCGCTTCGCGCTGCGAGGCGAACTTTTCGTCCTGTTGTATTACACAGAAATCCCATAAGCACATCAGAGAAAAAACACATCAGAGAGTTAAGATTATCAGTTATAATAGGACAGTTGTAACTTTAAAGGAAACATTTTTACAAAATTGGCATTTTCTACAAATATGGCATCTTGCTATCTATATATACACGCAGTTGATGTGTTTACAGTAGATAGAGTAGCAATTAGCGCTCTATTTGACTATCAATTCGCAGCGCGAAAATTTCGCTCGCATCATGCAGCGGAAATCGCGTTCTGTCGACGACGGCTTAAGCGCTGCGGGGCGATTTCGTCTTGATGTTTACACAGAACGCGAATCAGTCTCGAATGGATACGAAAGTAATCAAATAAGCTGGGTTTATCGTAGGAAGACAGGAAATTTTTGGCACAATTTCTGCAAATTGCTATTGTACAATCTTTTGTGTCGTGTTGAATAGTGTTTGCCTTATTGGCGCAATGTTTGTGAAAATTTTGAAATCATTATGTTATTTTTCGTTTTGCGCAATCATTTTATGTCGTCTAGGGCAAATTTTGCTCATATCTGAAGAATTTTCGAGCAAAAAATGCTCGAAAAATCAAATCAAAAATTCTAGTCAGAATTGAAAGATTTATACAGAAATTGAAAGTTAAAAGCAAAAAATAATTATATAGAGTATTTATATAGACTAATCGCTACCACATAAATTGCCCAACGTGCCGCTACGATACGTGTTAACGTATCGTATACGTGTTACTAATTGAACCTTAAGATTCAAAACCGCAAATTTTCACTGTTTTATTTGATGATTTGATTAGATAATTTCTGGTAGCAATACTTATCTACATATGTATTTAGAAACAAAGAAGACATCCTTGTATAACCCATACCAAACATAGTTTTGCAACGCTGAAATCTCTGGTATGCATTTTTTTCGCGTGCTTGCTCTTTGAATAAACTCATTCCGGAACAGCTAAGCAAATGAAATATTGGTAAAAATAATATAATAAATACTAATCACTGTAATCTTCATTGAGTTTTCAGTGCGCTCCAATGTTGTCGATAGGATTATGGGCGCGAACACTAGTGCCTGCGGCATCAAGTTCAAAAAACTATTTCTCCATGCAGTCTGTCCTTGAGCGAGTGTGTTCTGCTGTTATCCTTCCGGATTCGTTAAAGCGAGTAATGTGTAGCAGTTCGGACTCTGCTGAATGCAGTGCTTGTTGGTTCTGCGAAAGAGACACTCACAAGTGGAAGCATATGATCTGTGATGATTGCGGATACCTACGTGATGTGGATCCAGGAATTGTAGGTTAGATTGCTGCCGAATAAGACATAATCCTCGAATAAATATCTTATATTTCTAGAATTATTTTTATTTGATGGACTTTCCAAAAACATTTACACTAGACGTAGGAGATTTAACTCAGACCTTCAAAGACATGCAGACCATAGTTCATCTTGACAGATTTTCTGGAAGATCACTGCGAGAACAAACTAATTCATTGGAGTGGAATGGCCTTATCGTTAAAGCGTACAAAACATTATGTACTCCATTTCAACGTGGCCAATATTTACTTCAGCTGGAAGGTGTAAAAGTACCGCAGGACAACGATGGGCTTGACAAAGCTTTTCTTATGAACGTGATTGAATGGGAGAAAGAATTAAAGAAAGCAACTACGAAAAAAGCATTGCAATTCCTGAGTGCGAAAATAAACAAAAAAGAGGAAGAAGTGGTGGATGCAATGACGGGGCATTTCCAGAACAAAGATTTCAAGAATGCTGCTCTAACACTTCAACAGTTTAAAAATTTGCTCAACATACAAGAAAATATCAGAGAACGACTGCAAGTTAAATCAACTCGCGTTTCTAATCTAAAAGTGTTCAGCAAAAAAATGTGAAATAACTTCTGTCTATAGTTTTTACCTTAATTTACTTTAAAACATATTTACCGTTTACAAACAGCTGGAATCTTTTTTTTTCCCTTTTTCCCTTAGTTTTATGAGCCTGACCCCAACAAACAAAAAAACAGTGTCGCTCTCCCTTTGATGAGGGGGCTACAGCCCTTCAAAATTTGAAAAAAAACATCAATAACTCGAAAACTGTAGAAGATATTATGATGACATTGGTACCGTTAGAAGGCTAATAAAAATGTAAATAATTTATGTAAAATAACATTTTATAGAAATGTACATGGTTTTAAAAATAAACGCAAATCAAACTTTTTAGAACTCTTTTTCATTAAGAACATTTTTTTCCACAAAAAATATATAATTAACTCATGTAATTATACAAAAACTAAGAAAGTAGAGAGAAGAAGCTTTCTTAGAAAATTTAATTCATTACAATCGGTGCAGTACTTATAGAGAAAAAGCATTTTTTAACGTAAGTAGAAACTATTAATTTTTAAAAATAAAAAAAATGAAAATTTTTGAAATCAGTTTAGCGTCAATCGCGCGTTTTTTCTTAAAAATTTTTCAATTTAAGTTTTGCGCAGTTAATTTTGTCTTATACATTGTCACTACAAACACCACTACCGCTACGGCAACATGCCATCAGTTTAAAGATGGCTTTTCTCCGTAAATACCGCACCGATTTTAATAAAATAAATTTTCTTAGAAAGCTTGTTTTTGCATATTTACATAGGTCTTCTATATATTTTTTGTAGAAAAAAATGTTCGTAATGAAAAAAGAGTACTAAAAAGTGTAATTTGGGTTTTTTTTGAAAACCGTGTACATTTCGATAAAATGTTATTTAACATGAATTAATTCCATTTTTATTGGCTTTCTAACGGTACCAAGAATTTCATAATATCTTCTACAGTTTTCGAATTATTGATGGTTTTTTTTCAAATTTCAAAGGGCTCCAGCTGCTCCCTCGAGGGAGAGCGACACTTTGTTTTTGGTTTGCTGGGGTCAGGACTATAAACACTAACCATTAAAAATACAAAAACAAAAATTCCAGCTGTTTGTAAACCATTAATATAAGCCTTTACTTTTAATATTTCAATAAATAATTAATCGTACTGAAGAAAAGGACAATATCCGATGAACTTGTTTAACATTTCAGGAACAAACTGATTTCCATGCTGTTAGAAATCTTTAAAAATCATTATTTTCGCGCTGGGGCTAAAGCAGCATCTTAGGAACATATAACAGCTGATTCAATGAAGTAAAAGCAATTAGCTGTCAAATGAATTATTTTGATAATTTTACCTTCAAACCAAAGCTTAAAGAAATTCATGTTTTCTATATAACGTTTCAACGACCCTAACTGCCTGTTAGGTAACAAATATAAAATATACATTAGCTCAATGAATAAACTTCATAGAATAGTAAGGAATTTGCTGACTTTGCGTTGTGCGTCCTTTGGACCTACTGAATATTGGTCGTGGCCAGCGTTAACAATCCTTGTGAATCATATGAGCATTCTGCCGCTGTCCACAGTGCTAAAGCGTTTTCCGTATGCTTTGTATCCCGGCAATGGTCAGCAAGTGAGATGGAGCAATCCAGATTCTGGGAAGGGTAAGGAGTGTTGGTTTTGCGAAAAAGACACAATTGAATTGAAGCATCTGATGTGCGACAATTGCGGACGGTTACGTGACGTTGATCCTAACATTGTACGTACACAATTTGGAATTGAGTGCATGCAATGATTTCGTTTAAAATGATGTATTTTCAGAACTATTTTGATTTGCTTAATTTTCCAAGAGCGTTTACATTGGAAGTAAAACAGTTAAGTAAGAACTTTAGAGATCTTCAGAGTATAGTGCACCCTGATAAATTTGCAAGCAAATCGTTACATGAACAGACTAATGCGTCGGAATGGAGTTCACTTATAAACAGAGCCTATAAAACGTTATATACGCCAATTGAGCGGGGACAGTACCTGTTACACTTAGAAGGTGTAAAATTACCTCAGAATAACAGCTCAATGGATAAAGAATTTCTCGTAAGAGTAATGGAAAAAAATGAAGCAGTGGAGGAAGCCGTTACGGAGGAAGCTTTAAAACTTTTGAATGAGAAGATAAGCAAGGAATTGAACGACATGGTGACCGTGCTGACAGGAAATTTCGAAAAAAAAGATTTTCAGGCTGCAATCGCAACACTTGTAGAAATGAAGTACTTGCAGAGCGTAAAGAAGAGCATAAAAGAAAAACTCCAAAAGATGATGGGTGTCTAAGATTCTATCAATCAATTATGTATATTAAAAATTTTATTGATTAATTATAATATAACAAAATTAAATATAAACGTAGGCCAAATTGTTTATTCCTGGGTACAATAATTAATTAATTCTCTATTCTCGGGTACAAAATATTTTTAAAATGAAATTATTTAATCTGGTAACAACGTATGACCTCAAATAAAAAAACCAGGTTTGTTTATGCCGAAAATATTTGTGGGCAGATTTCCTTCTCAGGGAATAATATTAGCAAGAGAAAATATAAGAACTCCGAAATCAAGTAAGCGTTTATTTCTGTTTACTGAATAAAGCTTTATTTTATTCATTCATTTTACTTTATTTTATTTTTAATTTACATATATTAACTACAAAGTCCACGACTATAAAAAGAAAAATAGTAATCACTATTGCAGAAGTGCAGAGGTGAAGAAAAAAGTGTTGAGAGATAGAGAGAGTGTTGAATAGTGATTACTATAGTAAAAATAAAGAGCATTAAAAAAGCATTAGCCAAATTGCATGGTCGAAAGACAAATCTTTTTTTAAACCAATAACTTTAACTTTAAAACTTAAAAGTAATTTTAACTTTAAAAATAGTTTTATTTCGACCCTGAAGGAAATAAATTCTTTTTAAGCCGAAGCTCATATTTTAATTTTTATTATACAGAAGATTGATGCATATAACTTAAAAATAATGTAAATTTTTTATTGGAAACGCACATAATACGAGTATATCATAGAAAAAGCGCATAATAAAAGGTTAGCACAAATACATAATTTGAAATACAAAAGCTTCATAAGATAATTAATTAAGCGTTCAATGTAGATATAAATCTCTGTATATAATACCAGTATATATGTAAATAAATTTTCCCCTCAAAAATAGTTGACCGTAGTTTTAAAATTTGGACGAATTCAAGACTCTTCAACAATTTTTACTTATTAATTTTACTTTTTGGCAATTAAAGAAGTACAAAGAATAATACAAATAAATTCTCAAGTTATCTTTTTCTTTATCTTTATACTCGTATTATTCACATATTTTTATCAAAAGAGAATATATTGTACAATTTTTATCTTTAATCCTTCTCGGTGGTACGCATACATACACAATTTGTTGTTAAAATTACGGAGTCATAATTTTTAATTTAAAAATTCCGTTAAAAATTTGGACATACTGAAAATACCCGATAATACTATTACCAGACTAAGGTCTGCTACTAAATAAAAACGATTTGCTAAATCAATCGATTACTTTGTTTAAAAAAAAAGTTCTATGCATAAATTCTTAATGCATTTGTTTTTAATTTTCAGTTTGCTCATTGACATTGACGCGACTGGACGAGGGTAGATCGTGTTGTCTGTGACATAATAAAGATGACGTTGTTGTTGTTATTGCGAGCTCTTTGCGTACTCTTCTTGTTAACCATCCCGGGAAAGACTACAGCTACTGGTGACAGTGTTGATGATAATGATGATGACAACTTAGGAATATTGGACCAGTCCTGTCCAACGACCGGAGAGAACACAACACCAATCATTGGTATACTCAGTCAGGAGGTTTCTCGTTTGGTTTTAAGAAAGTATCCGGGTCGTAATTTTAGCAGTTACTTGGCAGCATCGTATGTGAAGTTCGTTGAGGGCGCGGGTGGGCGTGTTGTACCGATATGGTAAGTGAATATGGTTAACTTGTCGAAAACCAAACTTAGAAGAGATCTCAGAAAGAGAAATCGGAAATAAGTAAAAAATGTTTAGTATAAAGGTTTTTTTTTCCAATGTGGTTTTAAACGAAAATTGATGCAATGACTCTTAAAGGAAAAAACGTAACTTACTGCAAAGAAGTTATAGATTTTGCGTACCAGTACTTGTTGCTTAATCAAAAAGCTATAAATGAGCCGTTTTCTTTGGAAGTGGTGTAAGTTCATTTCATAAAAAATTTGAGGTAATAACGAGAAAACAACTAATTTTTATTCTCATGCTGGTATGATCTTTATACATACATATTTTTATTTAATTTAGCGAACAATCTTTTCAAAATCTATACAATTTTCCTAAAACAAAGCATCCTTATCCATAATAATTGCATTGCGTTCAAAATGCAAACTTATCTCGAAATAAAAAAGAATGGACTTACTACGCTTTCAAAGAAAACGGCTCAAATAATTAAAGCTTTGCTCATTCTTCTGGTCGTATATTTTTGTTAATTCATTTAAATATTTCCATTTTACAAATGAAGCGTCAAGGTGACGTCACAGCCGTAGAATGTGAGACATGTGCAAGTATTTTTTATATCAATTTTTAGTATCAATGACAGAGGAGTTGATAGATTCTAGTTGTGTTGTTGTTATTGTTATTACAAACCGAAATTTACATAGTAATTTTTCAATATACAGTATTTAATTATTTGTGCTTTTAATGAACTGTTGTTTTTGCTTTATAAAACGGAACAATCTTTTTATTAATTTGGTTAGATAATAAATATTTGATAATAATAGTTTCATGATAAATATACGTCGTTTTTTTTTTGTTTACTTTACGCTTTACTGTGTCTGTGATTATCACAATAAAAGTTAACACTGATACGAGAACTCTTGCGCTGCGAACATTCTAATCTTATATTATCTATTATATCGTGGGTACATAGAAATATCTAATAACAAAAAAATATCTAACCGAAAGTGGAACACTTCAGATATTGAAATTTCTTGATTATAGTTTTCAGTACTAATTTGTAATAATATACACGTAGTAATTCGTATATAATATACTATAATTTTATTCGTACTCAATTAGTGTAAACGAAATGAGTTTTGAATGATTTTACATATGTAATTACCATAAATGTGATAATAGCTTAGTACTCGTATAATATAGTCCAATTTATTCTTCTTGATTCATTTTCTTCTGGATTTCTTTAGGATAGGTCAACCACGTGAATACTACGCCGACGTCATGTCCAAAATTAATGGGTAATTATCTTGGCAGCATGCTTACTAAGAGCTTCTTTTATTACTTGTATCCTATTAATCTCTCTGTCTCTGTCACGCACTCATTCCCACACTCTCGTCTGCGCATATTACCTCATTGGTTTTAGTGTCCTTCTTCCCGGTGGTGCAACTTTCTTTAATCAATCTCAAGGTTATGCAGATGCCGGTAAACACATTTACGAGATTGCCAAAGATATGAATGACCGTGGAATTTATCTGCCCGTTTGGGGCACTTGCTTGGGCTTTGAATTGTTAGTGGTGCTGACAGCAAACGGTACAGATCCTCGCACCAGTTGCTCTTCCAAAAACCAAGCCTTGCCGCTAGAGTTCAAGGACAGTGAGTTAATTATTGTATTTTACATCAATCGGCATTACATTACGCAACAGCACGCTTTCTTTGCCTCCATTTTCTTTTGTAGTCTACAAGAAGAGCCGACTCTTTCAGAATGCCAGTGACGAGATTATAGTTTATATGAAAAACTATTCAGTTACAGCAAATTTTCACATCTACTGCTTCACCGAGGAGGTGAGCATTCTTGAGACATTCTTCAATATGTTGGTTGCTAAATATGTTATTGTCTTACGGTATTGTCATTCTCTTTCTGTTCTCATTCTCATTCTATAGACCTTTATTGCCATGAAATTGAATGAAATCTGGCGTGTGATGAGCATCAATCATGACTGGAATGGTAATGAATTCATTTCCACTATTGAGCATATGCGGTAAGTTATGGCCATGTCATGTCCTGTATTGAAATGAAGAATATAATTTTTGTAATTGATAATGCTTAATTGTTTGATTTTAGCTATCCATTTTATGGTGTTCAATTTCATCCGGAGAAGAATCTTTATGAGTTCGTTACCAACCACGAAATTCCACACAGCAAACAAGCATTGCTCACTTCACAGTATTTTGCCAACTTTTTCATTAGCGAGACGCGCAAGAATGCTAATTGTTTTCTCAATAAAACGGAAGAAATAAATACGCTTATTTACAACTATCAGCCCGAGTATACCGGTGCAGTCGGTTCGGTATTTGCTCAACAGTATCTATTTGAAAGGAATAGTGCTGAACCGTATCTGCGCCTTCAAATGTGGCAAGTTGCCGTAATGTCTACAGGACTAATTGCACTGAGGCTATTGTTGGTGCCTCTAAATAAATTCTAACTTTTCTACTATAAAAAATACTCCATTAAAGTTTATATTTTAAGCACAAAAAACTGCAGTGTTCAAACAATTGTAAGATAAAATGTATAAAGAAAAAGAAGAAAACGTTCCTAGACAGTAAAATAAAAAAAACCTGAAAATAATATTTCATAGAAATATTCTTGTAATAAATAGAAACATTTTTCTTTAAATATCGTATATCTGAATTTTTACCCTTTCGGATTTATTAAGCTTTTTAATTCAGAACACTTGAAAATACGTTAATATTACGATATTTACGATTAAATATTTACGATATTTATAACAGCATCTCTTTGTGCAGAAACGATAAAATTCGAAACTGTAACGTCCGCAAGAATTGCTCTCTCTCTCTTTGACTTTTTGCTCTCTCGTAGTGTCATCGATTGTTTTGTTTGTTCATTGAAATTGCGCAGAAATGCATATCTAGAGATGCATTCAATTTGCGAGGAAACGTAAGAAAGCTCATACTTTTCTTTAGTTCACGAGCAGCAACAGTCACCAGTAAAGAAAGATAAACGCTAGAGCAAGCTATAGCATTTCTGTCGTGCCGACGTAATTTATTGAATAGACGACAATAATTTATATTTACAAAAAAAAAAAAAAAACAGAGATAAAAACAAAAATGTCTAACCAAATCAAAGAACCGGAAACGCCTTTAATTGGCGTTCTGTGCATTGATGTGGCACAAAAGTTAAGCGAAATATACGGACCGCAAGTGAAAAGCTATATCGCGGCGTCATACGTTAAATGGCTGGAAGGTGCTGGAGGGCGAGTAGTACCCATATGGTAAGTCTCAGAGGTGAGCAATTAGCATGGAAGTAACAACATCTCACACTTAATAAGCTGCGCTAATTAATAAATCGAATACTACCGTTTGACCATACCGTACTCGTATATTCTCGTATCAAAAAAGCGTTTCATGAACTCTGACGGAAAGTTCTACTGTGCGATTGCTTTTATGCTTTCTCTTTCTATCACTCTCTGAATAAAATTTAATAAAAAAATGTATGTAAATTAGGCGAAAGCTTATTTATTCTCTTTCGTTTTTTTTTAAGAGTAAATTTTATGGTTTGGAGGATGATTACTTCATTAACAAAAAAAGAAAAAAAAGTTAAAATAAACACTACACAAAATCAACGTTACTTTATCGTTTTTGAATTGGTTTTGAATTTCGTTTTTGAATTGGATTAAACTGCATTACATTTTCATTAAATGAAATCTTAAAAATTAATAAGCTTTAAACTTATTTGCTCTCAATTTTTAAACAAAACTTCTCTGACCAAAGCGTGCATGAAGCAAGAAAGAGTGAGAGCAGTTGATTTAAAAACTAATTTCATGCGATCCGTCTCTCCTGCAGGATTGGTCAATCCCGCAACTATTACGAGAACATAATGAAGAAAATTAATGGGTTGGTATGATGTCGAATGCTGTAGTGACGGACATCCTTTTTATGGTCTTCGACGTTCTCGCTTTAGCATTCTTATACCTGGTGGTGCTGTTTTTTTTAATGCGAAAACCTTTGATGCTTGCCCCGAGCTGCGTAACGATTGTGTGCAAAGTTCGAAATACATTTACGAAATTGCCGAACACGAGAATGAGTCTGGCAAACACTTTCCTCTTTGGGGTACTTGTCTGGGTATGGAGTTGTTGTTGCTGCATTCACACGAAGGCATAGATCCACGCCAAGACTGCAAACGTATGGATTGTGGATTACCAGTAGAATTTGTGGAAGGTAAGAGAAATCGAAGGCTTGGTCGGACGGACGAAGAGGTAAATGTAGTTTGAATTCTAGGGATGGACCCGAGTTGAGAAAATTTGGAATTGCGAATGAAATCTTGAAAGGAGACATACTTTTTCACTAGAGATGAGATTCTGAAACGAGAATTTCGTTATCGGCCGAGACAAGAACCGATTAGGAGACAAGCTTTTAAAGTTGGAACAAGAACCGTTAACGTAACAAGCTTTGAAGAGGGAACAAGAACCGATAACGAGATAAGCTTTTAAAGTCGGAACAAGAACTGATAACAAAACAAGCTTTTAAAGTCGAGGCAAGATCCGATAACAAGACAACTTTTTAAAGTCGAAACAAGAATCGATAACTGGATAAGCTTTTAAAGGCGAGACAAGAGCCGCTAACGTAACAAGCTTTAAAGTCGGAACAAGAACTGATAACAAGACAAGCTTTTAAAGTCGGAATACGAACCGATAACGAGACAAGCTTTAAACTTTTAAAGTCGAGACAACAACCAATAATAAGACAAGCTTTAATTTTTTAAAGTCGGGACAAGAACCAATAACAAGACAATCTTCTGAATTATGGCGAGATCGCTAAAATCTCGAAAAATCTCGGTCTCGAGAACCGTTAGTTATAACTTGTGGTATTAATATCTGTATGTATAAGAACATACTCGTATTTTGTTATGATCGTCATTGTTGTTTTCATTAATTTAAGAAAAACTCAAGACTTATGACTGTCTCAGCTCGTCTAGCAATCTCTGCAACAAACGTGACCAAACTGTTATGAAAATTATTAGGACCGCGTGACCGATAAATTTCGAGACAGTTATTTTGTAACTTTTGTCTGGACTATTAAACTACTGTCTGGACTTAATTATTTAATTGTTCATTGACTTAACTCATCATAGATTGCACAGAATCTACTCCAATCTTCTGAGATTCATTATTGATAGAATTGAATGACGAGGCTTGCTTGTATTATGTAAAGATTGGCGAGTACAGAGTAAGGCAGAGTCAGCTTCAGAGAGATTTTCATATTTTCAAAATATTCTTCCTCTGATATAAATTAATAATTATTGTAAAATAGTAAAAAAATGTAATTTTAGGTACATACAATAAATTAACATTTTCTTTTGATCGTATTTAAAGGTTTTCGCAATTCAAAATTATTCTCCAATCTCAGTGACGAGCTCGAGCATATCATGCGTTCAGAAGCTTTCGCTTATCATTATCACCGTTATTGCATTACAGAAGTTGTAAGTTAATTATTACATTGTACGTCTTTCACTGTTATTATTAACCGCTTTTCAGGATATAATGGAATCTAAAATTAAGGAAGACTGGCATGTACTAGCCCGTAATAAAGATATGCAAGGTTTGGAATTCATCTCAATTCTGGAACACAAAGTGTAAGCATAAGCTTTTAAAGGAACATTTGATATTTTGTATTCATATTCTTCAAAATTTTCAATTTCTTGTAGAGAAATAAAAGAATTTGGAAACCATAATTAATAAGAAAAATACGAAAATGATATACATATCTCTCTGCTTCGCAGGCATCCCTTTTATGGCGTCCAATTTCATCCGGAACGTGTACAATACGAGCAACTCTGTGGAACCCACGATCAGTGCTCACACAGCATAGACTCGATAAAGGCCGTTCAGTATTTAGCCGAGTTTTTTGTGGGTGAATGCCGTAAGTCCGGAAATCATTTCGCCTGCCACGATGACGAACTCGCCCACTCCATATGGAACTTCGAGGTGAAATTCTGTGGGCGACAGAAAGCACATTGGCTGCAATGTTATTTGTTCGAGGAGGTTCCTGAGTATCCGGAATGAGATTAGGATGACTAGGAATTATTTGCAATTGTTAAAAGTTAAAATGTTAAAAGTATCAATGCCAAAAAATTTGAATAACAGCCAAAATAATAATGATTTATTAAACTTATTTACAATAATTTATTAAGCTCTGCAAAGAATTTAAAATAGATATTTTTGTAGACAAATATTTTTATTAATTTTAATTATTTTTAAATGAAAAAATTAATTAGAAAAATTAATTTCTTCAAAAATGTAACAAACGAATTCCTTCGAAATAACCATTTTTTACTCAATAAAAGTAAACGAATATACTCATAAGCCATAAATATAAATATACGAATAAACGAATATACTCATAAGCCACAAAAGTTGTAAAACACTTACTCTTTCGAAGCCTTAAAACCGGCGGAATTGGTGTAAATTATTTATTAACTCGTCTTAATTGAATGAACAGTTGCCAAATCTCGAAAGCAAAGTTCCTCCCAAGATATTTGACACCAAAGTAAACAATCAATCAAGACGAAGATTGATGATAAAAACGGTACAAAGCGAAAAGACAGCCCTTACAAATTGTTCGAAATGACCTTTAGGCGCTGTCAATGTTATGCTTTTGTGACATGATATGAATGATAATTGAAGATTCTTCTCCAAAGGAACCATTAAATTAATGCTAAAACAATTAAAGAGGAGTAAGAGGAGGAGAGGATGATCTGATTGTCATGGCGATACTGCCAAAGTTAAGAGCGTGGGTATATGTTAAGTCATAATAAAGAGTTTATTGCGATTAATTCATCAACAAGCTGAAGGCAAAACTATACTTTTCACTTCATTATTTTTTCATACCTCCAAATTGTTAAACACAAATTCCGTATAATGAAATGTGAAAAGGGAGGGTGGGAGGGAGGGGTGGGGGGTCTTTTGTGTCTCTATATAACTATAAACTTAATAAAAACAATGAAAGAGTGAGTACACATCAAGGAGAGACTTTGTAAAGGGATATTTTTTTTTAGTCAAACTTTTTTTTTTCGCAATTTTTCTTCTTCCAAAAAGAATTGGGTTAAGCACTCACTACAAATGCTAAGAAATCTCTCGCATTTCGTTACTTTCAAGAGTGACGTTGATAGAGCCTTTCAAGACGTTGCCTACAAATTGTATGCATCCTTTTATTTCAATACTTGCTTTCTATAAAGTATTCAAGAATCTCGAGGATCATCGCTATGTCGCATTTCTTTGGCAATAGAGACCGACCGACCATGTCAGAAATCATACGTTACTAAAGAGGTTTCCATTAAAGAAAATAGTAATCTTGGAATTTTAGTTGAATCCAGGTCACATTAGCAGCACATTGCAACGTTGCTGTCATTGCATTCAGGGGGAGGGGTTAAATCTCTCTCTACATCGAACCCATCCTCTGGCAACCCAACCTTCTCCACAATAGGACCAAAATGATGATGTCCTTGTAGTTTTATGTGTGTGTGTATGTGTGTGTGTGTATGTGTGTGCATATTGAAAGTTCATTATCCTCTGCTCAACTGCTCACAGACGATCAAGGATAACAATGACGACGTTCTTCCATACTGTACAAATATTTTAAACTTGCTTTGTCAGTCTATCAATATTCGCGATGTTAACAAACCGTGCACCTGCCAGTGCATCATTCACCACCACCACCACACCCGAGTATATACATACATACATATTCTAGAATGTTTTGGGTTCTTTCTGTTGCAGTAAAACGAGAGTATATGTATATTTTTAAATACTATGTATATGTATAATATATGTATAATATGTGTATATATAGTATATATATAATAAATATATGTATATGTATGTTTAAGTGTACACACACAAGCACAATGCTAGAAAAACAGCAGTTCATCGGACTGAAACTAGGTTAAAAGTACCGACGTCACTCACTCTCACTGCATTTAACACTCTGCGTTCTCTCTGCGTTCCGTTAAAACGTCAAAAGCAACAACAATCTCACCAACACCAACGAAACCAATGACAGCCCTAAACGCTGTGACGTCATTAAACTAAAAATAATACCTTTCCGTATTAGCGTTTTTTGTTTTTTTTGCTCTGAAAATTTTTTTGTAAATGCGAATAATTATTAGTGAAAATTAGAGCGAGGACACCAATTTCGCTTTCTCATTCTATGTCAGTGTCTATAATAGCATTCACATATTCACATATCTTCTCACTGCTTCTTCTCCTACGCCCTTCTTGAACGCCCTTCTTGCTCACCTTCTTGCCTTATTGTTGTTTTTTTTTAGGTTTATTCTGTCGTGAATGAAAAAAAAAATGTTTGTTTATATAGATTTAGTAGAATTAGAAGAATATTTCCGCAATATCCAAATACGACTGACATTTAGATAATCGTAATTACGTGTATTGCATTGAAGATATTTTTTGGAAACTTAATTATATTATTTTTATTTTATGAAAATTGTTACCACCAGAAATAATGGCAAAAAATCTCAGCTCAATAATCAGTTCTTGTTGGATTTTATAACGCCATCACGTCAATTATGCAGTCAATATCGACATCGATTCAAAATGGCTGAAACTGCTGACATTAAACAACTCATGGTCACTGCAGTCAACTATTGAAGCTGCTCGCCCAGACGCCATAAACCGGTACGTCTGTGTATACGTACATACATACGATATAACGACAGTTCAAACAATAACAAATAAGTATGTTTGTATGTGTGCTTGTACTCTTAATTGTAATTGCTATGACCATAATAAATAAAATAAAAACGACTGCAGCGGCAACCGGCTACAACCAAAGCCGGATGGATGCGAAGTTCAGCTCTCGTTGCTGTGGCTATCCTTGGAAAAATGCCGCATTTGAGATTGCCCGCATATCTCCTTCGCCCCTCTGTCCCCCCCACAATCCCGAAAGTGCCTTGCAAAATGTCCAGAATGAAAATTGAACCGAACTGTTTGGAATTCAGAAGAAAGTAATGCAAGCGAAGAAGGACAGCAGCGTCACAACAGACGACACTGCAAAGCAAAATGGGCTAAATTAAGGCCTGGGAAGGGCCATACAAACATATGTACATACGTACGTACATACATGAATACCAAATGCTAAGCGTAGAGGCCGTTACCGCATGGGCCATGACCCAAATAAAAGCCAAATACGAAAAACATTGCCATGAGAAAATGTCGAGCGAGCGTATCGACACATTTCGAAAGCCGCCGCCAAGCGGCTAACGTTGTGTTAACGACGTCATCGGAACAACAACTTTTGCTGCTGCTGCTGCTGCTGCTGCTGCATGCGATGGCTGGCTGTGTTGCGATGACGTTGCAGAAGTTTGATAAAAAAATCATATTGTTTTGAATGAATGAATGTCAAGTATGTATCTTCTATTAAATTCTGGTATACCACCACCAACCACCCACCCATCCCTTAGTCCACTTTTGTTGTTATTTTTGGTTTTTTGTTTGGTAAATTTGAAAAAATTGTTTGGCTCTGTCGCACGACAATGCGTTGCATTGCGTTCGTTGTGACCTTTTCTTTTCTTCTTAATGTCATCGAAATGTTAAATTTTAAAAGTTATCTATGTCGCTTCTAGCGGTACTCCTTGTTGACCGACTGAGCTGATTGCGACAAGAGACTTAGATCTCAAAATAAATGGAAACATGGCTCTTTGGCTTAATGTGCCTTCTAATGTGGCTTAAACGTAAAAAAAAATGTAAAAAAAAAAAAAAAAAAATAAAAATAATTAAAATTAATTAGTAAAATTAGTGAAGTATTTCGTTTTTTTCCGCAATATGTTATATTTTTTTTTTCATAAAATAAAGAAATGCCTCATTGTAAAGGTTGTTTTTTTAGCTTAGATAGAACTTTCGATAGGGACAACTGTCAATACAAGCTGGCCTTCTGACTGCTCTTGTTGTTATTTATGATAAGTATAGTCTGGCAAATCATCATGAATAGAATCATGGTTGAGCAACGATACCAAATTATCCAAATTTACTTTGAAATTCAGTCGTCGATTCGAGCAACTTATAGACGACTTCATGAATTTTATGGTGCACATAATCGTCCATCGTCCATGGCTTACTCAACGAACTTAACCGAGTGCGAGCTCAGCACTTGAACATATTCGTATGTACATACATCCGTCTGTGAGCTTTCATTCTTCTTTTCGGCAGAGCAACAGCGCAGCTGACGTTATGTGCGGTGCATATTCCTTTCAGCATCGGCTGGGCCTGACCTCAACCGACCCACAACCCAAAAAAATTTTTGTGTCGAACTTAGCATACTCGTACAATGAGCGCCGACCCAGAGACCGAATAACCCAGTGTTGCAATTTCGTTTCCTTTTTCCATTTCTTGTATGCGTCTTGTTTCTCTGCTAGCGATGAACATTTCCCGAACGATTGCTTCCGAAAGGAATACGAATCGTAATCGCAAAACGTGTTAACCTTCACAACCCCGCCCCGCGCCCACTCAACCCCATACCCACACCCTTTCGTGGTTGGTTAACATTCGATACTAAATTGGTATAAGTTATTTTGAAAAAAAACTGATTTTGAATTTTGTTTTCTCATTATTATGGTTGTTGGGTTTGTTGTTATTTGTTGTTGTTGTTGTTGTTAGTGTTATTGTTATTATTATTACTATTATTATTATTATTATTATGGTTATTTGTTGTTATTGTTCATCGTTGTGAGTAGAATTTCTTTTCATCAATAGAAACACATTCGCATGAATTCCGTATAATTTGAGGCAATAGAAAAAAAATTGGTGAGAAATATGTTTTTTATTAGAGAAATTTTTATTCTATGAGTTATTTATAGCTCATTTATTATCGAGTTAAATCGCTAAATTATAAATATCATAGATTTGGTGAAGCCCTAAAAAGAGTTTTTGTTGCTTTCGTATTTTTTGCAATTGAAAGAAGACCTTGTGAAAGGCGTTTTGGCATTTAATACGATATTTTTGTGGTGGAGAAAGGCAGCAAAATAAATTGGCCGTTACACGTGTTCGTGGCCGATTCCGTCAATCTTGATTGATTTTGGTTTGATTATTCTCAATGTCGGGCCGCATCTTCCGCACAATGAGCGAGCACTTCTCTCAAGGCAGGTTATATAATTTTTTGTAACAAAACCGACTATCATGAAACAGCTTGTAACGGAGGAATCGGAACGGAAGAAAGGAAGGACAGTTTCTTTATTCTGTATTGTACTCGTGTCGCTGCGGCAGCACGTGTACACTGTACAGGCCTTAATAATGTCGAAATGACAAAGCACTTTGAATTTGTTTGAAGCACTTCTGGACAGTGTGAGACCAGATGCGCAATGGTTATTGGTTTCTGTTACTCGTGTCGAACTGATATTGGAATTTCATTTCATTGGCTTCACTTCTCGCCTCATCATCAACAAAACGTCGTAAGACAGCTTCCGTGAATATTTTCCATAAGATTTATCATAATATATCAAGCTACGAGTGTAATGAAAAAAAAAAAAATAATATCTCCATTATTTCATTAACTTGAAATTATACGCTTCAATTTCAAAATCTTCCAAAAAGGAGGAGAAAAAAAAGAAAAAGTCCGAGGAAAAATTATTAAAAATTGTCTAATAAAATCTTCGGCGGAACATTATTTCCAAAATACTTTTTTGAGCAACTTTTCTTCTTTATCAAAGTTTTAAACGCTTTCAGTTTTCATTATTTTCAGCAGTTTTTTTACTTAAATAATAAGAAAGTCTTTGAGTTCGTAGCAAACAGACGCTTCCCTTGATTTCAGTTCATCATGGCGTATGCTTAATATCAAAATCATTATTAGCATACATTTTAAATGGATATCAATAAATCAATCAATGCAACATCATCAATCCAATTCCATAATGGTGGTTCAGCGATAATACTATTTTCAGTATTACTGTTAGTAACGGGAGCGCCATCTTTTATGTCCGTATGTAACATTGCCTAACTTTAACATTTATCAACCGATTGACTTGAATAAACGTATGTTTTTAAAACGTCATTTTAGTACAATTTTAACCATGAATCGCTTCATACCAAAACAATGCAACGAAATTGTGAAGCTGTACATTGTATATAGTCGTGCATATCGTCGAAAATCGATCGTGGCCACGAAGCACCGTTTGACAACACCATTCGTCGTTTGCTGTCGAATTTTGTTTCCGTATTTGTTTCCGTATAAAGTGTAATTGACTTAAAGAATATTGTCCATAGACTGTCTAAGGAGACGTCGCTAAGAATACGGCCAAACAGTCACATACCGACATAAAAGGTGGCGCAAACTTTTTATTTTTCAGAACAGAACAGAAAATATATGAATATATTGTATATTAATCATATTAAATACGATTTTAAATCAATTGCATGAGATTTCATAATTAGCTTTTTTCAAATAAAAAAAAAGGAATCCGTTACCGCGGAGAGCAAAAGACGGATGGACGACAAAAGGCAGCTCTATATTCAAGCGTATACACCCCGACTCACACACACACACATACATACACACCCACCCAGACACACCCAGAAACACTCATGCAGGGTCGAGCGCGCATCGTAACAAGGAAGTTGCTCACTGCAACGCAACCTTGCAGCTACTTTTGGAAAATCTGAAACAAAATATCGCATGAATGCTGCAATGTAAATTTCAAGCCAGGGACATGCACTCAAGAGCATTGTCGTCATCGTTGTTGTTGTTGTTGTTGCTGTCACTGTTGTTGCTATCATGGTTTTTAATGGTGCCCTTTTGGTCTTCTTTGATGCAAACTTTTCAATTCCGAGCAGTCACTAAATTAACCTTTTCCAGAATTTCCACAAAAAATGGAAAAAATAGAAAATGATCATCATCATAATTTCAATTAATGAGAGACAGAGTTATTCATTCAATTGTTTGTCACTTCTTACTACATTAATTAATTTTCGGAAGGTATTTTTGAAAAAAACAAACCCTTTTTTGTTTGTAATTTATTTGTTATGTCAATAAAATAATAGAAAGAACAAATAGTACCGCTAAAAAGTAGAACAGTCCGAAATTTTTTAATGAATTAAAGTTTTAAAAAAATATACATTTATTTAATATTAAAAAGGTCATCTTTTGAATAAAAGCTTTGCAAAGAAAAGTTAATTACAACGAAAAACAGTAACAATGAAAACCATCATGACATTGTATCGCAAGACGGCACTTTCTTCAAGGATTAGGTCACGTTAATTAACAAACTAGTACTAGAGGAGCGTATCCTTGTTTGTGTAGATGCATATATTTGTATATCTATACGAGTATAGTTATATTTTATCCTTAAATCGACAATATGCTCAGCACGACCATGCTGTATCCTGATGCTTTATAAGTCACGAATGTATAAACATGAAAGTACATGTTACGGACTAAGTACGCATTGAACTATACGTACATATATGTACATACACACACTTTTTATAATACAAATAAGAAAATATTAAACAAAAAAAAACACAAATCACAATAACAATAATAAAGGATAGAAGAAATTAGAAGATAGAAGAAATTAAATCAAGGAAGAAGGATAGCAATTGAATTGTCGTAGAAACTATGGTTTAATCTAATTTTTCAACAAGGAAAAGATTGAATAATTGAAAGATTGAAAGAGAGAAAGTAATAAAAAAGACTTTAAAACGTATAGTCGTCTAAAGGCAGTGAGAAAAAATACTTGGAAAAAATACCCCAACGTACGGGGGCACACACACACACACACACACACATACGCGAAGAAACATGGCCGCACTCACTTAAGCAAAGAATCCTTTTAAATTTAAACGACAATTTTTGTTTAATGGCATTTGTATGGCGCACTTCCGGCACCGACAATTACAATTGATTTCAATTTGAAATGCTTCTTTTATCATTAAAATACTTTGACCTACTTCCGTTATTATTATTGTGTTTATGTGTCAAAAGAAATGTCAGTCTGATTAAGTTTTTAAACCTAAAAAGCTCAATACAAAAAACAGAATTACAATCAGAAATTATAAATGGGACAGCATGAAGAAAATAAAAGAAAGAAAAAAAAATTAAAAAATAAAACAAAAATAAACAAAAGAATCGTATAAATCGTAGAAATAAAAAATCGGCTGATGTTGCGATAATGATAGTATGATGGTAATGATGTAATGATGAAAAGTTTTTTATGAAAAAGAATTTCCGGCATTAACAATAATTGACAATTATTATTGACAATTGTTCAAACGACATAATTCAGATTAAGAACACTGGATTAAAGGAAGTGACTCCTTCTCGCATTCGCATTAAAATACTTTGACCTACTTCCGTTATTATTGTGTTTATGTGTCAAAAGAAATGTCAGTCTGATAAAGTTTTTAAAACCAAAAAAAAAAAATCCATACCTACCGAATCAGTATCACAAAGAAATACGATATAATTGGAACAGCATGAAGAAAAAAAAAAACAAAAGAAAAAACAAAAGAATTGTATAAACAAGAAAAAAAAAAAATTCGAGTGATGATGCGATAATCTCACAATGGTAATGATGAAAAGTTTTTGGTGAAGAAAGTATAAAAAGTTTTCAAGTGCTCAGAATGAGGTCAAAGGTGACATTAGAATTAAGAGCCTAAGATTTCAGCAGTAAAAAAAAAATCCAAATCAGCATCAAAGAAAACAAAAAAGGAATGACTCTCCTTTAGAAAAAGTAGCTAACTTTGCTACTTTTCAGCTAGAAAAGATTTGAAAGAGTAACGAAAATTAAAAGGAACAAAAAAACAAGAAAAAAATAAGGTTAACACAAATTTTTGAATGTTAATGTTAATAAGAATTGTTGAAACTTGTTTTTAAATATAGCCGAATAAGATTTATGGAAAGAAAAACCAAAGCAAAAAAAAAAAGTTAGTTGGTTTTTGTATTAAAAAGGAAAAACAACTTTTTAAGGATAGGACAGGAAAAAAAAGGAAAGGAGGACAGTTTGAGATAAAGGAAAGTTTGTGCTAAAAATAAGTAATAAAAAAAGTGGAGAAGGCGTAGAAGAAGAAATAGAATTTTAGATTTTTTAATACTTTAAAAAGAAAAAAACAAAATAGTCGTAAATTAAAGAATTATAAAAAGTTTGGAATTTTTATTGAAAATCATTTGGTTGCATCATTTTTAAGATATAAATATAAATAAATATTACTCCTATAAAGCGATGCCAAATATAAATTATAGAAAATGTACCGGCTCGTGCATTCCTGAAAGTGATATTCTTCTCTTGTGACATTTTGTATAACAATACAAATACGAATTTTTGGATTGAATCTCTTAGATTGATTGGTTTTCGAGAAACAAAATTAAAAAAAAATAAATACATACTAAAATATGTATGTATGTATATCTCATACACAAATAATTCATACAATTCAATAAGATTAAATTTGATAAATAAATTTTGATGACGTTGTTTTATTCACTAGTAGTAAAATTATAAATAACATACATATATAAATAGTATAATCATAAATAAATATGAATAAGTATAAATATTAAAGAGATGTACAAAATATTTTCTATTTTTACTCCGAAAATGGCAACATCTTGCTTTCTAAAAATAGTCACAAGATATTATGAAAACTCTTTGAGTAATATTGAAATTTTGTTTGAATTATTCAATGGATTGGTTTTGTGTTTGTTTTATTTGTTCTCATTATCAAATCATCCAACTTGCTGTAAATAACCATAGAAATTTTATAGTTTATGGTTTTAAGAAAATATTAATGATTCACGCACGACATTTCACCAGCGTGCGTGAGCGATGATGCTGAGATGCTTGCCCCAATAAATCACTTCGATTTGATCACCAAAACAGACGTTTTTCGTTTCTAAAATGAGAGTACTAGTATTCTGCCTTTGGGTCCGTGACACAGCCATTGCCTAATCATTATCTTTCCGTTTTTACGTTCTTGGCTTTACTAATTCCTGTATTAAAAATGATCGGAAATTGACTTACCAAATTAAATTTATACAGAAATCGGTTCCAAAATCGACATCAACATTCAACTCTTTCGTAAAACTTAACCAGTATCAGAAAAGTATATGAAATAGACCACAAAAATCGCTTGACCGACAAGTTCCATATTGATATTATTTAATAATTATTCAATTTAATAATAATTAGTAAAACTTCATTTTGTTTTCTTACTTTCAAATATCGATTTTTATTATGCTGGCGATTTTTTTTTTATTGCAGATACATATATCATTCTGTGTACAAGACAATATATTGTAATAATCTCTACGTAATCGATCGTAAATACGAGTTTATTTATTGCTATAATAATAATAATATAAATAATAATAATAATCATGAATAAATAAGAATAATAATAATACGCATACTATTTATTTCTTTCGAAACTTCATCGATTTAATTTGTTTTTATTCCTTTCTACTGCTATCGAAATATTTCGCTAAATCGGCTTCTCTAGACATTTTTTATGTTGTATATCGTATAATCAGTATTAATGGAATATTATGTTTGTCTAATAACAATATTCACAGATATGATTTTTCCTTCTTCTACAATATATATCGTATTGTATATATGTATGTATTTGTGTTTTTATTTATTATCTATATAAAACGCTCTTCTCGAACGCATTTCTCGAAACCAGAAATTCAATTCGATACTTCGTAAGAGTTTATAAGGACACAATTAAATCAACCTTTTTATTTGAATTCATTCTAGTTACTAAATCCTTGGTTTTAATTCCTTTAAATTTTCCTCTTTTAATTTTAAGTCCATGCCATTAATTTTATAAATTTTCTTAATAAAAACTACTGAAAAGTGCTGATTGTAGAGAGATAACTTTTTAGAGATTGGATTGTGTAGAGTACCGAAATTTGAAAGGAGTCTAATAAAGAATTATTAATAGATACATTATTCTTATAAGGAAATTTTGTTATTATTATGTGTTATTATGAAATTGATTGCTTCTACAATAAATATTTAAAATTTCATTTATAAATATACTCGTAGTAAAAGTAAATTTTTCTTTATAAAGAAAATGTATATTGTATATTACAAATTATATGAAGTTAATCTGCTCATTATCGCACTATATACCCAATTAATGGTGGTTAGGAAGTTTTATGGTTTTTGGCGTTATATTTTTAAATTTACTTTTTAAAGAAAATTACTCTCAAAAGAGCCTTCATTTCAAAGCCGATTTCTAAAAAAAAAACTCAACCAATTTATTGTGTAATAATAAATTTTTATAATATTCCACTAAATGTTCCACTAAATATTAATTGCAACAAAAATGTTGTAGTATTCATTGCGATTCATTTTTTCTAATCCTTTTTTAAAAGTCTAACGCTAACAAATCGCTCTTGACCTAAAATTCCAGGAAAATAGAATTTAATCGAAAAATTAAAAGAAAAAGATTTTGTACCGAAATTCTTTGATTATCCCTGTTTCTTTTGACTTTAAACAAATCCCTAAAAAGCGTATGATATCGTTTAATAATTTTTGGCCACTTTTCGTAAGTCTTCCTCCCTTTTGCCTTTTTCTAGAGCATTTAATTTAAAAATGTCAAAAATCTGTGAAAATTTTGATCGCTCTGAATCGTTAGCGCGTTTTAATGGGATTATTTTTGGTGTATGTATTTTTTAAATATTTTTTTCTAATTTTATAAAAATTCATTCCTGACGCCTGAGCCTGAGTTTTCAGGCGGCATTCATAGATACTCAGAAGATCCTTCGTTTTAGCGGACGTTTAGTGGATGTTGGTAGTTTTTTGGGGAGTGGGCGTGGTGCACACCTACACGCTATTAAACAACACGTGCTGTTGTTGTTGTTGTTGTTTTACATCAAGTGCATGATCTGAATTCTACGGAGAAACCGATTTCCGAAAGAAAGCCGTCTGTCTGTCTGTCTGTAGGTCTGTCCGTCTTCCTTTACCGTCGCGAGTAGCTGCAGCAAATCGCACTGCGTGGAACTCGCTGCGTTGGCAACCCTGACATTCCCTTTAGATATGTATACGACACCGGCTGCCTCAGTATGCGTTGCTGCGACTTCGGCTTGGAGTTTGCCGCAGACGATGCGATGGATGAGGACGTCGATGACGACGACGACGCCGACGAGGACGACGAATGCGGCGCTGAGAGCAGCAATGAGGCTGGCGTTTTTTTGTGCAGCTCTAGCGTTGATGTGGTCTTCAGCACTGACTTGGCCGGCGAGTCGCTGCAACTGCCGCTGCGCTGTTTCGGTTGCGGCATTGTGCCGCCGCTGCACGACAGCGAACGCGTCGACAGCGCGATACCTTCGAAGGCGCGACGTATGGAAGAAGTGGAGCGACGTTGTAGTCGTGTAAAGCTGGATCGGGTGGAGCAAGGCTTCGCAGTTGTCGACGACGATGATAGCTTGTGTTCCATTGCAGCAGTTGCATCTGGTTGTGTAGTTGTTGTGTGGTTGTTGTTGTTGTTGTTGTTGCTGTTGCGGTGTTTCAGCGATTCGTCATGAATATCGACCGTACTGCTGGTGTCGCTGGATGCACACGACAAGTGTTCCGTGCTCGAACCTTGGAGCAGAGCGCCATTTTGTACTGCATCTTTGTGTACTGCAGCGGATGACGTCATTGGCGTGACCATGGCTGGCAGGGTGGCCGCCGTCGAAGAGCACGAATCGGTCGATGAACTCTGCGAATCGTCCTCGCCTGCGACATAAACCAGGTCATCGCTGGATCTGAGGCCGAAGCGGCGGCTCAGTTGCTGGAAGAAGCCTATGTTACGTTCGTAGCGCGGCGAGCTGTGAGCAGGCGACAGGGGCGATAAGCGACTGCTGCTGCTGTTGCTGTTGTTGTTGCTGTTGTTGCTGGTGTTATGGCCATTCGGTTGATTATGGTGTTGACGATGATGATGATGCTCTGATTCATCCTTTGGCGGTATGTCGATGAAACAAACATGCGTGGCCATGTTACATGTAATTCTTTTTTGCCAATGCGTGATTGCTAGTACCGCGTCTTTAAGAAAATTTCACTTTGAAAACTATATTTCATTTTTCCTGCACTCAGAGTCTACAAGATTCAAAAGCACTATTTTGATAAAATTCATAAATGTTTCCGCTCTCTTCCGCTATTTTCGCTGTGATGTTGTTTTCTGTTCTCTTCAGAACTTTTTATGTACCGCAGCCAAGACCATTTTCTTATTGAAACCTTACAACAATCGCGTCGTTCCTTTAGGAATGAAAGCCAACGATTTTGCGGCCTCCTCTTATAGCTTTAGTTGTGTTTTCGCTGCACGCGCAGGCGCTGTTATGGCAACGCTCCTTTGCAGCGGCACGAAACAACGTTAGAGCATTTCCTGCTCTCACAACGTCGTGGATTCGGTCAATGTCCTTTCGAGTGGCTGAGAGTGTGAACCATGCTGTGATGACCGGTCGGTTGATCAACTGACTGTCTGATAGTTTGGTTCGACAGCCAAAGCCGGATGAAAAGAGAAAATGCGTATGTAAGAAATAATTTTGTATGAATAATTACACATATTTTGCTAAAATTTTCTCCATGAATGAATGGCAACAAGTGTTGGAATAAGTTTTCTTCAATTTCTTTATTTATTTATATCCTTATTAATTACAAAATGTTCACTATCATCATTAGTTTCTAGCTTTTCCAGCGAAATTTTAAACTTTGTTGGCGTTTTGAAAGCAGCCTAAAAGTGTGCATCAGTTTTTACATGAAGAAAACTTGATTATTCTTTCGTTTTCAGATGATTAAATTGGCATTAGCTGGAGATATTCGTTTCAGATTTAATTGAATTTAGACCGAACTGATTTAGACCAAACTTATTTAAGCCGCATCGTTTGGAAGGAGGGCGCTTGATGACAGTAATTTTGGCTTGACTTCATCTCATCGGTTTTCTATTTTATGAAGAACACACAGATTTTGTGTAACAAAAAAAAAGTAAATGAATTTCTAGACTATAAAGAACATTTTTGTGCAACTTTTCCTTTCTCATTTCCGACTTCGACCGCTCGATTGTGATTTAAATTCATCCCATTAATTTATTTTATCTTTGTGGTTCGTTTACCTCTTCCGCATAATCAACATTACAGTTATTGGCATCCTCTGAACCTTATACTCCTTCTTCTTCTTCTTCTTCTTCTTCTTGTCCTTCTTGCCTTCTTGGTCCAGATGGCAACAGGTGCGCGACGGTATTAGCAACAGCATCAGCATCAACAAAAACACAATGAATTGTGCCAACGAACTGTGTAAGATTGAGTGGCGGCGGCACTGCAGTTGTTTTGAAACAGATTGCAGGATCATTCAGTTTAACCCACGTAAGTTAAAATGATTAGAGTAAAACGGTTAACGACCTTTTAACGGTTAAATACCTCAGTACCTCAAACTTCAACCGTTTGTTGCCTGCACAGAGCTCAAAGCAATTTGGGGCAATAAGCATTGGTTTTAACGAATCTAATGAAAACATAATAATAATTCAAAGAAAACGAATGACGATGATGTCGTAGTTGCTTTTTTAATAAAAATTTAAGCCAGACAAAAACATGTTTGTGAAAATGATACATCAATCGCTTCGAAGCGAGCGACATTTTTATGCATTAATTGGCCATTTATACTCGTATTATATTCACTCAGTAACTGATGTTTATTGTCTCAGTGGTTGGCAAAACTGTAAACAATAACAAATCTATACAAAAATAAGACATAAAATAAATTGAATAAAGGAAAAGTTGTTTGTCCAATGAACCTTATCATACCATACGTACCTTCGCCCCCTCCACCCCACTCAATTCCTGGCACGGCGACAAACATCCGACATAATGAAAACATTTCTTGAAATAGTCGAAGAGATTGTGTTTTTGTTTTTGAGCTTGTCGGCATGAGTCGATTGAATCCTTATAACATAAGAATTGGAATTGATTATAGCTGGTGTCAACGGATTCGATTGATTGTATCCATTCTGTTTGTATCCACTTTGAATTATGTATGAACACATGTTTTTATTTTGCCTCTATTTCTTCTCGATTTGCCCACGGCAATGACAATTGCTGCGAATGATTTGAAAACTTTGAATTGTACTCTTTTCTGCAAAGGTTGCTTCTCAATGGAAATGCAGAAGAAAATAGTCTTGCTTTTAAATGGCATGATTTTTTAGGACAATTTTAAACATCTTGTTGTTTGAAAGCAGCTCAAGTGCGAGAACGAACTATCCGTAATTCGTATAAAATTATTTGCCATACTATTATCAAATAATATCAAAAATGTCAAAATTAACAAGAGATAAAAGCAAAGGGTTTTTGTGTATACAAATTTTGTATTAAACTTATAATAATTAAGATTTGTTTTCATTATTATAATACTCGTACAATTAAATTTTCCTACACTCAAAAGAAAATTCTGCTTTCTAGAAAATTCAGATTTCTATCGTAATAAAAACCACTTTTGATTGACTGCTAGAGGAAATTGCATTGTTGGTGGCAAAGAGTATTACCAGTATTACCAACAACGACAGAGAGCAACGAATGCTTAGCAGAGATTTCTCTCATCTGGCCCTCAATGACACTCTTCTGCGCATGATTCACCCAAATATGTTTACAGATTAAAATGCATAAGGATAGAATAGATTAGCAACAGAAATCAGGAATTGCAACGAATATGCTCGGCAAGATGCAACGAAGTGTTCCCTATTTTTGGAAGTAACGACTTAAACTGGTAGTAGTTGTTGTTGCGCAGCGGAGCGAAGAAGTCTGTTACGTCTGTAGCAGCCTCAGAGAGTAAGAAAATCACTGAATGCACTGAAATTAGTGCAGACGCAAACATCTAGGGTTGCCAACTTGATAATTCAGTTTATTCAGCATATTCAGTTTCGCCGAAGTATTTTTCGTTTAATTAAATGAGTTCAGTTTATATAGTTGTAGTATATAGTTGTTTTGGTTTTTTTTTTATTCATAAGATTTTTTACCTAATTTACTATTAGTATTTGTTCTTTTCATGTTGTTTCACTCACACTTTCCCATTTTCAAAATGGGAAATTTTTTTAAATTAATGCTAGTCTATTTTATATAATTGAGCTCTTAATTACCTTATTATAGTTTTTATATTATACATCGCATAATTCATACATATACTACGTACATTTAATTAAGCTTTAAATCTAAAATTTGTAGTTATTCAAAATAGTGCAGAGTTGAGAAAAGTTACTCCCTATAGTTTAAAATATACTCTAAAATATTAAGAAATATTATCTAAACTAAAACTTTTTGTCAGTTTCGGTAGATTCTGTGTTATTTTTTAAAAATTATTCTCGCAACAAGAATATTTTTTATTTTTTTTTTTAGATTTTTTTAAAATTTGCTTTTGTCCATATTTAATTTTTGTTTTTTTTTAGTCTGTGTATTTTCAATATTAATTTTTTGGAAGTGCATTTAAATAATTATTAATTACGTGCTGCTAAGTTTTCCGGATGACTCTAATGGAGTCTAATAATTTAGATTGAAATATTGAGTAAAATACGAGTATTTAACGTACTCTCTGTCCTGTCATTTTCTTACAATTTGTGTACGGCATTTTAAAAAAATATTTTCCTCTGTTTGCTTAAGTAAAATTTGGGTAATTTTTAAAATGTCCTGAGAAATAAATCCTTGTAAAGAATAATAGTATGGAAATATGTATCTTAAAGTCACTGCGTGGACAATTTTTGAGATTTAGACAATCGATTTAGATAATTTTACTGAAGAAATATTTTGTAAAAATCATACAATATTTTTAATTCTTTACTTCCTACGAACTTTCTCAACCCAAGTATTGTAATTTTCTGTTTCAAGTTATGATAACATATTGTAGTTTTGTATTGTATATAGTTTTTAAATTTAGACTTTAGATTTTTTTAGACTTTTTCACTCTCTTCCCTCGCGAAGCTTAATTTGAACTAATCAGTGCCTTTACGTTGCTTACTCTATGTAGTTCTGGCTTAAGGCTAATTAATTATGTACCACTTTATTCTATGAGTATTAATAAAAATCGGAATTTTTTTCCTTTTCCGCCCTTCTTCCGCTCCTTTAAACACTTAATTGAGTAGCCAAATTGATCCCATACTGCCCCGCCTCCATGAAGTGCCAGCCATTGTCGCCGCCAGCAGCTTATCTGTAGGCATAGCTGCAGCACAGACTAGAACGCGGCACTCGGCGTGTCGGCAGGCCAGACATTCCTTTCAGGTAGACGTAATTCACCGGTTGCCGAAGGATGCGCTGTTGCTGCGGTTGCTTGGAGGTCTTCTTCGAGTCGCCCTTGGCGTTGGCGGCTGCTTTCTTGTCCTTCTTGTTCTGCTGCTGCGACTGTTGGCTGCGCTTCAGGGGTGTGCTGTTGCAACTAAGCGAACGCGTCGACGCGGAGGCGGACGACGAGGAGGATGACGATGAAATATGCTGCAGGACGCGGCTCACTGACGAGATGTTGAGACGATTGAAATGCAGCCCTTTTAGCGGTGATCGCGCACAGAACTTATGCACCAAATGCGGTATGTGGTGTGTGGAGGTTTCGCGTTCGTCGCAGCTGTGATCGTTATCGTTGTCGTCGCCTGTTTCGCTGTCGTCATCGTCCGCATCGTTGGCGTCGTGAATGTCGCCCAGGGCGCTAACGGAACGATAACAGGACAACTCATAGCTGTGGCGGTGTGGCCGCTGCTGGAAGCCGCTCGTGCAGCCGTTGACGGTGAGGTGATTCTCGTCATTGCCGCTGGAGGTGCCGGAACTGTCGGAAGCGCCAGACGAATGACCGCTGTCTGAGCTGGTTAGATCGATGCTGGAGCTGAGCAGGTGCTTCTCGCCGCGATCGAGACTCAGTGAAAAGGAGTCGGTCGAGGAACTGCGTAGGTCGTCCTGGCTGTTGTAGACCAGCTGACGTTGGATGGTGCCACGTCGGCCGAGGCGCTTGCTGATTCTATACAGGAAGCTCAGGGCGCGTTGACGGCGCGGCGAAATGAGTTTCGCCTGTTGCTGCTGCTGGTGCTGTTGAGAGTCCGAGTTGGAGCTCGAGGCCGAATTGACCTCCACGTCGCACAGCGATTCTCCGCCACTAGAGTTGTTATTGTTATTGTTATCCATAGAGCGTTCGTTTTGACACTTTTTTTAAGAAGAAATTTCTTTTTTCAGAGTTTTTCTTCTGCGATATTTTATGCAGTAAGTAATCTTTTGCACTTTCAATTAGTTTGTTTGTGACAGAAGTGTTTAGTTTCTCTGTAGTTTTTTTATTTAACACTTAATGACACATTAATAATTTTGTCAAACTCTTTCCAACAGTCGTTGTTGTGTAACCGACACTGATGAGAGTGTGTTTTTGTTTTTACAATCCGGCAAGGTTTTCTGAATGCGAAGCGAATTCGTAACGTTTTCGAACTTGTGAACTGTCGGCTGACAAATCAACTTCTGTTGCTCTGACTGCAGCCTGCCTGGCTTTTATACACTTCGTCCTGGCTGCCGAAGGTTAGCCTTCGAGAGCTTTGGCAATTGGCTAACCTTCGGCGGCCAACGACGTACGTACGACGGCAACGTTGACAACGCTTCGGCGAAGTGTTGCTGCCGCTGCCGCGTTGTGCTGAGCGTGCGCACGGCGGCTTGCTTGCGTGCGTCGTGCGTCGGCACTAGCAAGGACTCCTTCGGAAAGTCGACGGATCGTCGGTTGCTCGAGTTGTGCATCTCACATGTCCTTAAAGTTAACATCGTGCTGTTTGACATTTGAGCGCTTGGTACAAGCGAACGAGCGAGCGGCTCAAGGGCTTGCGGTGGCGCTTCAGTGCCGTGTGACTGCTGCTGCTGGTGACTCTATTCTTCCGCTTCTTTATTAGGTAGTATGTATGTATGTATGTATGTATGTATGTATGGGTTTTTGTTTTAAATTGTTTGTGCGGGGGGAGGGTTTTGGTTACTTGGTTCGCGTCAATCCGTAGCGAAATCTTGTGCGATTTTAACGCCTTAGTTGAGATTGATGGGCTGCAAGTAATGATGCTCAGGGGCGCGGGTGAGGCGAAATGGTCGAAGAATGGTTTTGTGGCAGCTCGGCACCTGTTGCTTTTGTTCGGCGGCGTTGTTGCTTTTGTTTCTCTTGGGCGATCACGTTTGACTGAACGTTGGTGAAGTACTTCAAGTGTTTCTCTCTTTGCACCGGAATTTCTTTCAAAACAGTTTGTTAACTTGTTGGTGTTGCTGTTGTTGTTGTTGTTGTTGTAATTGCTGAAACGTGATTCTCTTTAGACATTTGATGGAAAGTTTTTCAAATTGTTGATTGAGTTGATTCTGTTGTTGCTGTCAGAACGTGACGTTCATGCGTCATGTCAACCAACGTCGCTGTTACTATTTAGCACTGCCTTAACGAATATTTTAGGAACTTTTAGTTGTTAGTTGCTGTTGTTGTTGTTGTTGTAATAAACCTGAATAAATCATGACTGAGGTGTGTAAAGTACGTTGTCGAGCCTTTTTCCTCTAAATCAAATATGAAGAATGAAGCCTGAATAATGCAACGATTGCTAACTTTGCGATGCCAATTTGGTTTTAATTGATTTTCATTTTTAATCGACACTGAGTGAGCATATCGTAAGAGAGCTCTCCCCACCCAATGGTGCCCCTTCAATGGTCTTCCAAGAACTCTAATCGTGGCTTCAGGCTATCGGTCAATAATGAGCACGTTTATTTTCGTAGTTCGTATATATTTGCATGCGTCTAAATTGCTTTTTTCAAGGTTATCCGGCGCTTAACCTATTTTTCTGCAATAGTTATATACAATATATTCTGCGGCTGATGATCCTCTCACTCTTCTCGAACGAATTGTTGTCATCGGTCAATATGATGCTGTTGCTATCGGCCAATAATAAGCACGTTTATTTTCTTAGGCTGTATTTATTTTCATGCATCATCTAAATTGCCTTTTTGCAAGGTTAGCCGACGCTTAACCTATTTGCCTAATTATATTCTATGATGCTGCTGCTGATGATCTTCTCCTCACCGCTCTCTTTTTAACGAGTGGGGTTGGCATCGAAATGAAAGAGAGCGAATAGTTGACATAGTTTCGAAATAACAATAATAAAATTCTCATACGAAAACCGAAAGGAATATAGGACAAAAATTGTCCGGCACGGCACGGCACGCACGGAACCATCTCGTGGGAAAATGGAAATTAATGGCCCGTTTGGTTTTCCTGTCCTGCTTCAGAGGCCTAAAGTTTAATCTCGGTGTTAAGAAAATAATAAAAACGCACTAAATTCATTTAAAACAAAAAAAAAAAACGCACCACTTTTGAAATCTATAATCTATGATCATTTATTGACAGCGTCAGTTATTACTGCGCCGTCCGTCATCAATCTTCCGCCCACAAAAGCCGAACGCCGACGCTACGAGTGTGTCGTAAAACGTGCGACGTTTTCTTGGGGTTTTTGGAGGGTTTTCTTTCTCACTTCCTGTTTTTTTTTTTTCTCTTTGTGGCATAAGATTTTCCGATGAAAGAAAAAAAAAAAAATTAAAAAAAGATGAGTAATTGAAGAACCATATTTTTTTTTTTGCTTCTTAACTTTGTTAAACACGTTTCCGTTGCACGCGCGCCATCATCATCCGCGCGAAATAATTGATACTCGCAGTTCAGAGAAAATTTGGAATATAATTTGTTTAAATCAGTTTTGTTGTTTTTTGTTTTTTTTTTTTGATTAATTGACTCTTTAGAATTTTGCACAAAAATAATGTGCTTGCTTTTGTTTTGGGTTTTGTGTATTTTTTTGCTACCTTAAGAACGTGCGTGCGTTCTTCTTCAGGTATTCTGAAACTTTGTTCCTAATTCCTCAACAAACCCTCCCGCTCCTACCTGCCCTTTACCGTCATCCCCTGCAAACTCCTTCTAACATCTTTCTTCTTCATTCTGTTGCTTTGCTTTGTTTTAATAAGCATAAGAATACCAGAAATTAATTTATTAATTTTTGAGGGATTACTTAAGGCACGCTTCTTTTACATACATACATAGTAGACTCAACAAGTTATGTCTTTTTTTTTGTTGTTGCTATTTTTTGTTATTGTTGTTTGTGGTGTCTGTCTGCGTGTTAAATTTAGAATGCAAAAATGAATTAATCTAAGCCTTACTAGAGATTATTTGCGTATGTATAGATGATGGTCTTTCAAAATGTGCATTAATTTTATTTTTTTATGGTATTTCACTTTTTTTTATTCACTTTATAGTTATTTTAATTATTTTTTTTTTTATTTTATAATTATTTTTTATTTTTTATTTTATTTTATTTAATTTTTTTTTTAAATTTTATTATTCCCCCCCAAATATTTAGTAAATATTTTACTACAAGTATTTTTGACATTGCGTATATACAAAATCGTTAGGACAAGTTTAACAAAACGCGAGCATGCGTTCACTGAGTGTGATACTCGTACTTGTATTGAATAACTCACATGCGAGAAAAGCTGCTGTCTGCTTGCATTTGCAAAGAAATTCCTTTTTAGACTCATATCGTACGTGTTCGGACACGTTTACTAACAACGTATTCGTATTTGTGTATACGATTATGCTGTACTTTCTATGCTATGCTGCTGTATCATCCTTTTTATTATCCAGGTATTATGTCGCTTCTTTTGCAAATTCATCATCTCATCCCCGCCTTTTTTTTTGTTTGTAACAATCAAGTTCTGCGATTATGCATCAAGTGTTGCGTTCGTAGCGTTGCGTTCGAGAGGACGAAGGGGAGCAAGACGAAATTATTTAGAGTTCTATAAATAGTAAATAATCTAGACGATTATGTTGCCTGTTAGGGGCGATTTGAGACATGAGACATGAGGTATAACATTGTATAACGAGATTGCATCTAGTTGCAGCTTAACGTGAGTAATGCTACTGAGGCATAAATGACGATAAAGTGAAAACAATAAGTTTTGAAAAGTAGTCAAAAATATAACAAGAATAATAATATTCTTTTCGAGTTCTACAAGTAATGTCTGTTGGTTCTGCAATGTAGCATGAAACATGTTCAAATAATGCATTATTATAACGACAAAAGCCATCACGACATCACCAATAAAATTCGTGTTAATGACTAAATAATAGTAAGAATAGTATTTCATATGTCTTGTGGAGAAATCGAGAGGTGGGTTAATCGAATTGAACTCTGAACTCCTGTAACCGATGAGTTATCATTCTTTTCTGCAGGTCACCATGATGGTCACCCTGATGACATAAACATCAACATCACAGCCAATAGCCATGGCAACAAAGAAGAAAATAACAACAACAGCAACAATAACAACAACAACAACAACAACAGCAGCAAACTACCAGACAGCCTAAAGAAAAGTTAAGAAATGCCTTCGCCATCATTTTTATTTTTATTTTTAGCACAAAAATATTGTTTTTCAACGAAAGAGTGAACGAACGAACCCAATTCAACCCCTTAAGAGCAGCAGCAACAACAACAACAACAACAACAACAACAACAACAACAGCAACAACAACAACAGCAACAAAACTAACTACACCAACAAACACTACAATGTAATGTAATATACTTTTGAAATCGATAGAACCAATGAATATTGTGTTACCAATGAAAAGCGTTGCTTACTTCATCCATACCGAGCATCTCGTCTGACTTTTGCGTCTTTTTACCACAACAATATCCTTTTACAATGAATGTCCTTTGAACTCGTTGTTCGTTGGTTCGTTTTGCGAGCGAAAAGTGTAATAAAAAGGAGAAAAAACCTATCGAATTTAACGATAGATTTTAAAATTAGAAGTTAGTACGAGTACGCTGAAATATCACGCTGAAAATACGATACCATGAATCCTTCGGAAAGTTCTTTATACAATGTTAGAAGCTTGTTCATGTGTTTTCAAAAACAATGCAAATACATATGGTTATAACGCAAAACCGTCAGTATCAGCATCATCATTATCGTCATTATCATCGTCATCAACATCGTTTTCAGTATTAAAGTAATGCTATCGTTTATGCTATTTATGCTATTAATGCTATTATTGCTATTTATGCTATTATTGCTATTTATGCTATTTCTTCAGTATTTAAACATCAGTCAGTTGCAAACATTATAACTTCTTAACCTTTAGAGCATCATTTGCTGCATTCTTGCAAACATTAACACCGCCATAATCATCGATGAGTTCAGTGACTCAGTATAGTATAGTAAAGATTATGCATCGTCACAAAAGTCACAGGCTTCATCACCATCGAGAGCCAGATATTCATTGTTCATTGTTTCAAATGAAATGATTTCGCTGCGAAACGCGTCATGTCACGTGATCGATCAAGTCACATTCCTGACTGTGACTTGACGTCTTATTATTTCTACTCAAGCTTCGTCTGTTGTGTAAAGCCTTTTAACATCAACAACACCAACAAAGAGAAAGAGAAATAGTAACAGAAATAAAGCAACAATGAGCAGAAAAGCAATGCTCTAACGCCCAGGAAACGCGTGAAGTAGCAGGATGGACCCATGGTCCATCTTACTCCATTAGTTTTGCAGCAATTATGATTCATGATTAGAAGCGTCGTCAGGCCTGTCTGTCGTAGCAATTGCTTTTTCCTTGCCCTTCACATTTGACACGTTTAGCACGTTCGTCGCGCTACGTTACGAGTGAAGAAATGTGTATGTGTATGTGTATGTGTATTAGAGAGCTGTATGAGACGTCTCGAATGATTCGTTTCGAAACTGACAAAGCATTTGAATTTAAATTTAAATGGAGTTTATTTTAGTTATTATGTACAAATCTTTAGTATCTTTTTACATATTAACATATTTTTAAAACCTTGCTTGATTGTTGCTGGTCTTATTGCTGTTATTATTATTATTGTTGTTGTTGTTGTTGTTGTTGTTGTTGTTGTTATTATTATTGTTGTTGTTGTTGTTATTCTTATTATTCTCTGCTGCTATTTATGCCAGCCTTCCTGCTGGTCTGTCACTGTCAGCGTTTGTTGATTACTACATATCCTGGCGGCCGGCTCCGTCTAGTTTTATACCCACGGAGGAGAGCCCATCAAGGTCATGGTCGCTGCGCCTGCATTTGCCTTAATGCAGAAGCGTGATGACGAGAAGGTTGTCGGTGCCTCGGTTGCTTCTTCTTCGGGCGCTGGACTTCGTTTCTGAAACAATTTCAGCTGCAAAAACTGACAAAAAAGGCGTCCGCTTTGAAGACTAGTCAGTACCAAGTTTTTGTTACAAGATGAGTTCCTTCTTCTTCTTCTTCTTCTTCTTCTCATCGCTTAACCCTTTCTGATATTGTTTTTATTTTTAAAGAATAGCATAGTTTTTATTTTTCTTATCGTACATTTTTTGTGCTTATAATAACGCTTAACGCTTCTTTCTTATTGTTGTTGTAGTAATAGTAGTTGTTGTTGTTGTTGTTGGTGTGAAAGGGAACCAACAGTCCACATGAATGTACTGCAATTTTATTTAATTGGTCCATGACTGAAGAAATGTGAATAATTTCATTTAAGACCATGCAGGCCGCCAGTCCGCACAAGATCGTTCTGAATTCGCTGAACTCGTCAGAACAATTTCTCTAAGAATTGTTGAAAAAAGTGTGAATGTCCAGATTAATGAAAGAGCCGCAAAGGAAGAGGAAGGATTCAATTAAAAATACTCTAAGCTCTATTTCAGCTCTATCGCTTCAGCGTGCTATAAAAGGATGCTGGCAGTACGTTCGTCTCGGCAGTGGCGGCAGAAGTGCCCACCAAGAAACTTAATGGTAATGAATTTTTGTTTGTAGTTGCATTTTTTTAATGTTTTTGGAATTTTTTAACTTCCACAGGCGTACTTCTTCGTGCTTCTAGTAATGAATACTTTTCTCACAAAGCAGATAATGTGGCTTCTTTTGATGTTGCTGCTAGCTGCGATGTCGCTCCCAGCCACATACAGTGCGACTTTCCTGCGACCTCCCACCGAGGGCGGTTGCTGCCGCCTTGCTTTGATGCGATATTCTGCGACGTCATTGGCATACGCGTCTATGGTTTTTGATGAGACGCTTTCGGCGAACTTAACGTCTGCCCTCTGTATTCTGCAACTACCGGAGGCAGTTCCCCCGCACAGTGGAGTCGCCGCCAACCTCAACTCATACCACCGTCAGGCGTTCAGGGCCGTCACTGAGGGCTTCGACGGCACCAGCATCACGACACGACCTTTTCCACGCAAGAAACCGCAGCTGCTGCAGTGGCTGCAGCCAGTGCCGCTATTCCTGAGTAGACCGCTAAATGCAATTGTGCGACCGATTAGCAATATTTCGACAAATTTTGGTCTTACTTTGAATTTTCAATTTAGTGTAAATTTCGGCTTAAGTCGCATGCCTTCGTACCGCCTTCTCTACCGAGAAGGTCCCCGAAAAATCGGCTCATTTTATTAAATTCTTACTTTATGCACGTTGTTGTTGTTGTTGGTTGTTGCTTTTTCGGTTTCAGATCTTATACTTTAGCCGTCCATTGATCCACAGACGAGTTGACTTAGTAAGAACTAACGGTAACGGTATACCTTTGTCGCCTTTGCGGCTTGGTTTGACGGAAGTTGATACCTTTTTCAGTTTCAGAGAAACGCCGCCATCAAAATAATCAGACTTGAATGGCCTTTGTTGTCTTCAACATTTTGCCAGCCTTGATTTTTTCTTATAAAATGCTGCAGCAGATTCGGTGCGAGCAACAGTCGCTTGTGTACCGTGTAGCGAGCAGTAAATCAGACAAAAAAAAAATGCTCAAGTTTGTAAGTCTTGAGGCAGAGGGACCTTTTCTGAAGTATCTCCGCAAAGAAACATACATTTTTATCCACTCTGCATACTCGTAAGTCTTGCGTGAATATTCTTTTATGTTTGCAGTTGATTTTCCTTGGTGTCTTTGCCATGGCCGTGGCCGCCCCGGGCTACCTGCATCAGCCGATATTGGCCGCTACTTACCACGCTGTACCTGTGGTGCACGTGGCACGACCACTTCTGTCGCTTCATAGGCTCGAAGCCGCACCAATCATTGGGACTGCCGCCTTGGCTCATGGCTGGAATTAATTGCCCTCATGATGATGATGATGATGATGACTAAGAGTTTATTATACGGTATAAAGTAATCATCAGTTGTTGGCTTATGAGATGTCGGCTTGAAAAGTTGAAAATAATACAGAAATAAAATCATAAACACGAAAAGAAACTCATTTGTTTTTTGTTGATTTTGTTTATTTTATGTTAATATGAAATTTTTGAACCAAAAAGGCCCACCATTCTTGGATTTATCAGCCTCCGTTAAAAGTACTTTCGTACTTTAAGAATAAACCCACACTTTTCTTTTCTCTTTATTCAGCCCTTAACAAGGAAAACGAATGGGCTGACCCAATTCAATTAAATTCAGCTCAATTCAGCTAATTTCAGCTCAGTCCAACTCGATTTGGCTGAGTTTATTTTAACAAAGTCTAGTTCAGATTAAGATCAGCTGAATTTCAACACTATTGAGTTTCTTACAGCCAAAATTTGTTAAATTCGGGGCCGAATTCAGCTCGATCTACATAGTTTTTTTAACTCTATTTTGCTCTTTCACATAAGTTCTCTATAAATCTGTATTTGTGCTTCTATTCAGCCTGCCAATTCAATTTACTTTTACTCTATTTTTACTCTATTCAGCTCCTTTCAGTTCCTTTAAGGTTGTTGACACTAATATAGTTCAGCTGAACTCAGCTCTATTTAGTTGAATTCAGCTCTGTTTAGGTAAATTCAGCTCTCTACTCCTCTATCCTTTTTAGCTTTCTAATAAATTGTTTGTACTGAAAAATCATTGAACTCAATTTCAGAGCTCAATTTGGTTAAATTAAATTCAATTCAGCTTGATATTTCTTCCCCGTTCAATTACGTTACACCTGTTTTAATTCTTATTCAGCTTAACTCACCACGAAGCTGCTCTTTTCTGTTCTCTATAAAACAATATTGGCAGTTCTATTCAGCAAGCTACAATAACTCAATTTAGCCTTACTCTACTTCTATTCAGCTCGTTTTAGTCCTTCTCAATTTGTTCCAACTTAATTTAAATTAATTTAATTTAATTAAATCCTCTGCTCTATTATTTTGTGGACTCTATTAAGTCGTTATTGATTCTAAGAAAATCAATATTTTTAAAAAAATATGTAGTACGTAACACAAATGTAGAGCACTAGGAGTGCTTCTTTTTTTGTAAGCACTCTAGAATTCTTGTAAGCACTGCTCTCATTCCGTCCTTAAAACTCACCGTCGTCCCGTGTTCACATTTGTTAAAAAATTATTCGTTTTGTTTTTTGGTTTTTGTAAATTTTATTATTTTTTTTTTCGCAAGCACTGGTGCAGATGTTGAGCACTACATAATCATTATGTCCACAAAAATGATCAATTTTTAAAATTAGTTTTTTAAAAAAATATTTTTATAAATTTTAGGTTTTTATGAAGTTTTAGTAAACGTATTCGTAGGCGATCGGATTATAGTCGGTGCGATACTGTTGCTGGAAGGAGTCCGGAGTGTGAACGCTGTTGTAGGTTTCAATGGCGGCGACGGTGGCGACGGCTGGGGCGTGAAGACGTGCGTATGCGAGTGGTACCAAGGCGGCGGAGCGAGGCAGCCCCGTCGGTCCTGGTGCTACGTAAGCACTAGGAGCGCTGTAGTAGATCTCTTGGCCCAGGGCCAGGCCAATCAAGCAGCCGAAAAGTAACTGCGAATTTTCGAAAATTTATTATTACTACGAGTATAATAATTAGATGGCAGTTTTAAACAATTTAAATAAATAAAAAACAAAAAATCGAAAATTAGCTTTAAATTTTTTTAACTTAAATTTAAATTTAAATGGAATTTATTTAAATTATTATGACGTCCAAATTTTTAAACGAGTATTTTCTTACATATTTTAACATCTTGCTTAATTGTTGCTGTTCTTATTGCTGTTATTATTATAGTTGCTGCTGTTGTTGTTGTTGTTGTCGTTATTCTTATTATTCTCTGCTGTTATTTATGCGAGCCTTCCTGCTGGTCTGCTCACTGTCAGCGATTGTTGATTACTACGGATCCTTGCGGCCGGCTCCGTCCAGTTTTATACCCAAGCGGGAGAGCCCATCAAGGTCATGGTCGCTGCCTGCATTCGCCTCAATGCAGAAGCGGTATGACGAGAAGGTTCTCGGTGCCTCGGTTGCTTCTTCCCGGCGCTGGACTTCGTCTCTGTAACGATTTCAGCTGCAAAAACTGACAAAAAAGGCGTCCGCTTTGAAGACTAGTCAGTACCAAGTTTTTTTACAACATGATTTTCTTCTTCTTCTTCTTCTTCTTCTTCCTCTTCTTCTTCTTCTCATCTCTTTACCCTTTCTGATACTTTTTTCTATTTTTAAAGAATAGTATAGTTTTTTTTATTTTTCTTATCGTACATTTTTTGTGCTTATAATAACGCTTAATGCTTCTTTCTTATTGTTGTTATAGTAGTAGTAGTAGTTGTTGTTGTTGTTGTTGTTGTTTGTGGTGGTAAAAGGGAAACACAGTCCGCCTGAATGTACTGCAATTTTATTTAATTGGCCCATCCTGGCGATTGGCGAAGAACAGGATCAAAACAAATAGCATGAAAGAATTCGTAGCTGCGCCAGCAGCGACCACCAGATGCAAAATTATGCAGCCATGTACCAATGTACCGAAGTAGCTGCACCGACAAAGCAGCATTAAAAGTGATACGCATCAGAACTGGATCTGGTTTCTAGAAAAAAAAGGGATATCTCTAGTAAAAAATATGAAGCGCAGAGACGGAAAAATCAGGTTCTTTGGCCTTTTTTGCTTTTTTTAAAAGAATTGTGAAATTCTAGCATAGACTTTGACTTAACTGAACTGAACTGAGCTGTTATTTCGCAGAGTGAGGCACCATGTAGTTGAGAGGTGGTACACATTGTCCGGGAATCTTGTAAGAAGCAGTCAGAGTCAGAGTCAGAGTCCGAGATCTTTACTCAGGCTGCTCGAAAGATGTGAACATTATCATGATGATGTGCTAAAGAAAGTGACTTGTGTTCTGTGGAAGGAAACGTCTTTTGCGAACACATTTTTTATGGTTATACGTGACGGTGTGTACTACGTGTTGGTACTTGGATTTCTGACTACATGCATATTGTTGATGTCGTCCTCACTGCGTCATTATTCTACTAATGCTAATATACATAATCTTTGCATAAAACATTTTAACATTAGAAAATTTCGAAATGCTTTTGTACTGGAAGAAATCTTTAAATATTTAATAATTTTCATAGCATATTTTTTTCCATAATTAACCAATGTTTTTTTTTCATCAAGGGCAAAAGTGTCGCAGCATAAATAGTCGCCGCAAAAATTCAAGAGCACCCTTACATACAACGTCATTTACTTTTACTTACTCGTACTTTACTTTACGTGACTTCGAATGTGATAACAATTCATTAGTATGTATATTTTTATGAAACATTTTATATACATATATGGTATGTACAGTTAAAATTCTGGCCTCTAAGAGGCAGACACAAAAAAAAATGACATAAAAAAACAGTTTCAAGGTTAGACAAAGGAAGAATGAAAAATTATGTAATGAGATACGAAAGGAATACTTTCATGTGTGTCGCAAGCATAAACAAAAGCGCAATATTATCTCAAAAATAATTTTATTAAAGACAAGGGGAAATGTGAAAACCGCTGAGGAGAAGAAGAAGAAAAAGAAGAAGAAGAAGGAGACAAATAAATCATGGTTTACAAATTTACGTTTCATAACTTTAAGAACGTTCATTAAAGGAGAAGGAGAAAATGAAATATTTAATTAACAAATGTTGTGCACACAATTAAATTTAAATTATTATATTGTACGATATTTTTAAAGAGCTTTAATTAATCTTTACCGCCGCTTCTGCTGCAACTAAAGTTATGTTTAACGAATATCAGGCCGAGTCTATCTGATTACACCAGCTGTCGATTTAATTTTCTATGGTCGATTAGTCAGACTTGGTTTCATATTTCGAGCCAAGACTGTGTTCTCATTATTCAATTGATTAAACTGAATTGAATCAACGCTCTGAATCCGCAAGAAATTCAATGCATGTTACACGTACTTAAGTAAATTACACAACTCCGATGGCACACCATCAACCACATTTGTTTAGGTTTAAGCCTTCACTAGCTAAAATCGCAGCAGTTCAATTTCGGTGCTTTACAATCTATGAACTTACTGTATGCGCCTTTGACAACATGGTAGTCAAACCTTATTTGACGAGCTTGATTACGATTGGAATACATTGCATAGTCTCAAACGAAACAGATTATTTCATTAAACGAATAAGTTGCATACTTCTAGGCTCCTTTTGAAAATTGCAAAATGTATAGATGACGTTTCTCTGACGAAGTCACACTATCTAGTTTACATATTTATTGCAAATATATAATTAAACGTGTTCTAAATATAAAATCTGTAAAATATTATTATTTTAATATCACGTTTTATTATTTTGATTATCTTTACACAATAGAATAAATAGAAAATCAACAACAACTTGGTGGAAATATGTAAACTTCTTTCTCGAACTTATTTTCGCAGCAGAACAGGAGCGGTGTATGCAGCGCTGGCGGCATATGGAGCAGCAATGTATGGAGCAGCCGCCGAAATGTATGGTGAAGCGGCAATGTATGGAGCAGAAGCCACGTACGGTGCAGGACCTACGTAAGGTGCGGCAAAGTTACCGTGATATTCTTGTGTGCCTATGAAGGCAGCAGGAGCGGCGGCTGCCACCACCGGCGCTGTGTATGCTACGGGAGCAATAATGCCAGGCTTGCTGGAAGCCAAAGCAACGAAAGCCATGAGGACAACGACAACGCCAAAGACAGCTTTAAACATATTGAAGATTATTAAAAGTCTAATTGATTGAAAATCTTTGACAGCTGAAAATGTTTTGTTGAAATCTGTGCAATCGTGTGTTGATTTTATAGTCGAAATAAAACGAAAAGAACCTTGCAAAAACAAGCGCTGGACGACTCGACCTATTAAAGAAATGCTGAAATACGTACATACATAATAATAAATCGAACAAGTAATTTCTGTGAAATAATTTTGTTATTTTCTACGATGCGATATTGTTTTACCGGACGACTACATTTTGTATGAAGTAAAACACCAACGACCTTCATAATTAATATTCTAGTCACGTTTAGTACCATTATTAGTACCATTAGCCGGCAACAAGCGCACCAGCCAAAATTATTGGCCTCTTCAAATTGCATAATCAACAATTGACAAATTGATTATTCGTGGAATGTCTGTCTGTTTGGCCGCGACTGAGCCGAGCCGAGCTTATTGCAGACAACGCGTTTGCTATCGTTTGCAATCGAATAAGAAAGCATTTAATTAAAAATGCAAGGCTTTAAATATTTTGTCCTGCTTTACGTTCGACCTCCATCAAGGCCGACTCTGCAAAACGACTCTGCGTTAGCTGCGTTAGTAAGTTTTCGTATGTCCGCCGTACCTATAAAATTGCTGAGCATTTTTAGAATCAACATCAAACCTTTTACACTTGTTCTTGCGTCAACAACTAACTGTTCAAACTTCAATCTTCAATCTTTAATCAACATGTTTAAATTCGTTGCAATCGTCCTTATGTCTTTCGTTGCTTTTGTCGCTGCTAAGCCCAGCCTTGCACCTTTGGCCGCCTACAGTGCACCCATAGTCGCGGCCGCTCCTGCTTCTGCTGCGTACGTAGCTGCTGCCTCTCCATACTATGCTGCTGCATCTCCATATGTTGCTTCGCCGTACATAGCCTCACCATACATTTCCGCGCCTTATGTTGCCGCTCCATACACAGCAGCTGCTGCCTACAGCGCGCCCTATGTTGCCGCTCCGTACGCTGCTCCTGCTGCCTATACCGCCCCTTTCTTGTTGAAGAAGTAAAGCGGCTGAAGTGAGCGCGCTTTTTATGATGGCCGAATGGACGGATGGACGGATTCTGGTGCATTTAACTGGATTTGAAATATTCAAAATATGGAATTTACACAACTGAGTTAATAAAATATAAATAAATTCATCACGATGAAATTTAAGTCTGCTTATTTAGTTTATTAATGGTTTAAAATTGTCCCACAATATTGTAGAATATCAACGATTTGCTGTTTTAGAAATCGTGGTCTTAGGTCGTGGTCTGCTGAAAATGTTTTTTATAACGATCTTTTTCTAATCGTTAACCCTTGAGTTAATCTCTCCCGAAACCCTTCTTAATCGTTAACCCTTGAGTTAATCTCTTCCAAAACTCTTCTTCATCGTTTGCATTTTATTTTATTGTTTATTAAATTGTCATGACCTCGTACAAGAGTTCTTTTTTGTGCGCTTAACACGAACTTTGTCAGCGAGATTCCATACGAAACGTACATTGCAGAGTTTTTCGAGAATAATTATTTATTTTTTTTATTATTGTTGAATTTCTTTCTCATTTTATCAATGAAATGTTTGTCGCTGAGCGTGTACGTACTCCTGAAGCCAAAGATCAATTTTTTTGCCAGTAGTGTATATATATAAATGGTATAAAAAAGCCTGATATAACTTTGCGCTCAGTTCAGTATCAAAATTCTGCATGAACTTGACTTCATGAGGTGCGTTTTTTTATTTGCGAAACTTGTCGTCTCGTAATAGCAATATGTGCGCTGAGGGTTCGCTTATCGAAGGGTTGGTATCGCTTCTGAAAATCTTGTGCCATTTCAAGAAATGCATCCCCTTCCTAAATCTCAACCCCCCCGCCCCCTCAAACTAACCGCACGATAATGCAGCATTGCGTCGCTCCCGCTTATCGCCTTTGTAAAGTCATATTGTATTTAGCACTTATAAGCATACGCAGTAACGAGCTTATCATAGACTCATGACTGTCGCTGGAAAACACGACTAACTAGCCGCCGCTTGGCTGATAACGTAAGCTTTCCTTGTGGCTTCCTGAGCTCGGATCCAGCTGCGGATGTCTTGCGGACCGCCTGCTGCTCGACCGCTCAGTTCGAGTGACTTTATTGAAGCGAGTGGTACATAGGTGGCAAGATGCGTCTCGCAGCCGTGCTGTTGTTGTCGTTGTTAGTGAGCGCGTTTCTGGTGGATTGCGCCAGAGGCGAGGATATTATGCTGAAGTGTGATGAATTCGAAATTATGACGGGCGATTCCTTCTGCACCGTTTCCGGCTTCAGAGTGGGGCACAACCAGAACGTGTGGATACAGAAGTACCTGCGTGCCAACATGACCATATTCATGAAGTTCTACGATTCGCGCTTGCTGTATCTGCCCTTCAAACTGTTCGACGTCTTCAGCAACCTCAAGAATCTCGATGTCTCCTTCACGGAAATCCTGGACATTCCGCGCAACACTTTTTCGGCCGCCAACACTCTCACCTTCCTCAATATGAGCAACAACAACATAACGCAGCTCAGCACATCGGTGTTTGTGGGCGCCAACAACCTGCTGCGGCTCGACCTCAGTCGCAACAAGTTGGCGGAGATCAGCGAGTTCGCCTTCCAGGGCCTGACGAACCTCAACATGTTGCATCTCTCGCACAATTTCATACGCGACCTGACCGAGGGTCTGTTTGCGGACAACGCCTACGTGGAAACGATTGTGCTCGATGGCAATCTGATCGAGTACGTCGAGCCCGGTGTCTTCTCGCATCTGCAGCATCTGCGCAACATTTATCTGGCCAACAACCGGCTGCGCCGTTTCCATCCGGAGACCTTTCAGGCCGCTTACGACATTCAGACGCTGGTGCTGGCCTCGAATCGGCTGAGCGAGTTCCATCTGGCCAACAAGAGCATTCTGGTGCAGCTGCGCGTGGAACGCAACGAGCTGACTTCGCTCACCATCGATGCCACCAAGACGGTGCGGGCCGATCACAATCGCCTGCGCGAGATCAACATGCTGAATGCCGCCTTCCTCGACGACCTCATGGTGGCGCACAACGCCCTAACCGACATCAGCAACATCACACAGCTGACGAACCTCATGTACCTCGATCTGTCCTACAACCGCATCGACGCCCTGAACGTCACCACCTTCGATCGCATGAAGCGGCTGCGCGAGTTGTACCTGCGCGGCACCGGCCTCAAGGGCTTGACCTACGGCCTGCTGTCGAAACAGACCCAACTCGAGCTGCTCGATCTGGCTTACAACAACCTCACCGAGCTGAATTTGAAACTGTTCGTGCCGTATTTGGCGAAGCTGAAGAGCTTGTACGTCGATGGCAACAATCTGAGCGAGCTGCACGGCATCAACGGCTTCTCGTTTGCGTTCCCGAATCTCGTCAAGTTGGGCATCTCGCAGAACCGTTTCAACTGCTCTTACCTGCACACGATTCTGATGCCGCCGTACCTCTCGGCCACGGTGGCGTTGCACATCGAGCCGGTGAGCAGCAGCGAAGAGGCCTCACACATACGCGACATTACGTGCCGCAGCAGCAGACAGCGGCAGACGGACGCGCCGACGAAGAGCGACGAAGAAGCAGCTGAGCTGAGCGATCTGGATAAATTGCGGTTACACGAGCAGAAGCTCATGCTGTGTTGGATGCTGATGAAGATTTTGTTTCTGGCCATGGCTTGTGTTCTGATCGGTGTGGTTAGCATGCGCTTCTGGCGAGGACGACAATGGAATTATTTTTCGGGGGGCGTTGGTGGTGGTGGTGGTGGTGGCGGTTTGGGCGGTGGCGGTGGCGGTGACGGCAGCATCATGTACCGTTCAACGAATACAATGAATACAGAGCACTGAGAGCAAAGCGTCAGGTGTATTATTTTCGCTAAGTTGAAGCGTTAGCGTTTGTTATGGTGTTTTTTTACAACAACTTAAGTACAACATATCAATTATTTTATGATAAAAGCATAAAAATAAATTTGTCTATCAATCAATCTGATGAAGATGGAAAATTTTTTAACATTTTTATTTTTATTTTAAGTTACTTTCAAATAAGTTTAGTCTCATCAACCTTCACTGCCGCGCCGCAACTTTTTTCACAATTTTTTTTTTATTATTTTTTAAAATATTCTTTATTTTATTTTTTTAATTTTTTTTATTTTTTTTATTTTTTTATTTTTTTATTTATTTTAAAAAATTTTTTTAAAAAAATTTTTTTTTTGGTGCATTTTTTTTAACATTCGAAGTGTCATTGATGGCCAGCTCATCCAATTATTACTTACTTACGCGTAAATTGAATACGAGGTCAAGATCATAAACTATACCAAACGTACTTAGACAGTTTTGGCTGCATTTTAAGCGATTACTACTTTTCCAGGGTAATCAGTAGAGACCCATTAAATGATTCTAATGGCGACGACAACAACAACAGTAACTATAACAAATTAAGTTATGTACGACAAAGTGTCTAATGTTATTTAGACTTTACATTGATTTCAAACTTCTGTTTAAGTCACAGTCTACGTGCGCAACATAATTTCATGCTGTTTAACCGCGTCGGCTACGCGGCCTTTAGTCAAGAATAAAACCATTAAATGAGCACACGAAAAGAAAAACAACAACAAAATTGTTTCAATTGTTTTTGCCTTTCATTTGGTTCATTTTGTCTGTCATAAGTTTTTATTTTTTTTTAATCAACTCAGTTAATATTTGTTCCAGCACGTATCTATTAAATATTCATACATCAAAAAAATCCAGGTATATACCTTTGTATTTCTCTACATTACTCTATAATTTATTTTTTTTATAATATAGTATATATCGTATTTTATATATCGTACTACAATAAAAAGATGCCAAGAAATTGTTGTTTGCCGCAACAGATACCAAAAAAAAAAAAAAACAATGAAAAAAGTAGAATTTAATTTAAATATTTTGACGGACGGATCTTCGTCTGTCAACCAACTCCTTGACGAAATTTGGTTCGTCGGCTTAGTTATGATTCGTAACTCTATATAAAAGCCCGACAACGCTTCTTGCAGAATATAGTACAGTTGTGTCGTCGCTTCAGTGCAGAACATCCTTATCATCTACGCTACAATAAGTCGAAAAATCGCATAAAACCAAAATGTTTAAATTGGTAATAATTTGCAAATGTTTCTCTCGATTTCTTGGCTGAAAATTGGTTGCTTTTCAAAACATAATTCTTCGCTTTTTTGTTACAGTTGGTTGCTGTCCTTGCTTTGATCTGCAGTGCTGCTGCTAAGCCAGCTGTTGTGGCGTATAGTGCTCCGTTGGTTGCTGCTGCTGCCGCTCCTGCTGGTCTCGTCACGGCAACTAGCTCGCAATATATTGCTAGGAATTACAATGGAATTGCTGCAGCGCCTCTTGTTGCTGCCGCTTATACTGCGCCCGCTGCTGTAGCTGCACCAGTTGCTGCCGCTTATACTGCGCCCGCTGCTGTAGCTGCACCAATTGCCGCCGCTTACACTGCGCCCGCGTACCCTTCGTACTATCCTTATGCTGCCAGTTATACTACAATCTTGTAGATATTCAGATATAAACCAGCAATCTGATCTGTTAGTGTTAAGCTGTTAAAAATCTGTTGTACGAGATCTCGTATATCTGTTATTAATCGTTTATTGATTTACTTTCAGTCCTTTCTAATGCATCTCTTTAAGAGTCTGAGAACTTTCAGCTTTTTTTTTTAAATATTTATATTTTGTAATGATTTTATTAAAAGAAATAAATTTTAAAAGATATTGTTTGAAAAAATTGTGTTTTTTATGCGCATTTAAGTGTCAAAACAGTAGAGTTTTTAAAAGAAGTTCGACTTTTCTAAAGGTCGAACTTATTATGTCTATTATTACGCTAAAAAATTTCTTTAAAAATTTTAAATAAAATATAAAAAATATTATTATACTAAAAATTAAGCATCAATGTGTTCGGAAATTCCATTCATTCGTGCGAGATTTTCGGAGATTGTGTTCACGCATTTCGTCTGCAATAAAAAAGCCCCCATTTTGGGATTTTATACCGACTGAAAAGACATGTGTCGCTTCGGTTTTTTGCCTCGAAACCGAAAACGGACTGTTTTGTTCTGAGATCTCGCCTGAAACTGCACCCAAAGAGCTTCAGAAATAATAGAAAAACCATAGATAAATAACGCTACCTTCAAGATGTTGTTGCTAAGTTTTCATCTAATAATTGATTTTGAAAATGCGATCAACAAAATCTTGCATGAAAATATGTATTTTGGACAAATTCTGGAATATAAAACCAGCCCCCGTTCTCAGTTCTCGCTTCATCTGAAAAACTCTGTATTATTGTCTTAGGATCTTGTCTGTTCTGAAAAATGCCGACTTATGTATGTAAGTGTCGCCTCGAAATTCGACAAAATTCGATGAAATTCGATGACTTTCTTAAGAGGTTAAAAATGTTTCGACAATTTTGAATATTTGTATAATTTATTATACCGTTTTATACCTTACTATTATACGAGAACTTATTTTACAATTTATTATTACCTTAATAGATAATTATTTTCTTAGTATTTAAGCGTTAGACAATACAAATATTTCAATTACGATTAAGTTTCTTAAGTGTCGTCTCGAAATTCGACAAAATTCGAAGAAATTCGACGAAATTCGACGAAATTCGACTTTCTTAAGAGGTTAAAAAGGGTCACTATATCTTTCCACAATTTTGAATATTTTTATAATTTATTATACTGTATTATACCTTATGATGATTATACGATAACTTATATTATATTGCAAGGATTTTACAAGGAATCTTTTATTAATGACTTTCATTATAAATGAGAAGAAATATTTAGAGAAGCTTCATTATTTTCCGTTATTCATCACGTCACATTTGTTAAGAAAGTTCTACAAATCTGTGATCTAGAATCGTTAGAGCTTTTAAACAAATAACAGAAATATCTAATTTAAAAATAAAGACATTCCTTATTGGTAATGGCTATATGGAGCGTTGTACGTACGACCATTTGGTTGAAATATTTTTCTTCCAGAATTAAACAAAGACTTATCTCAGCAACTGTTCCTTTTCGAGATTTTACTATATTGCCATTGATTTCTCTGTTATTCAAGATGTTTATCACGTTCCTTTAACATTTATTTTAAATCTTAATCGAGTATCTGCAATACAATAAATACTAAATACAAACTGATTGCCTCTGTTGATATTTAATGAAAACTAAAACATTTAAACTCGTGTCAGACGAAATGACACAGTGAATATGAAAAAATGCGGATGTCGAACACACTGAGTATGCATATACTACAAGGATATACCACTATACATACATTGTACGATAAAGAGTAGTTAGTGATGAATGATCATCAATTACCGAAGTAGTTGAATTTCACAACGCGTTAACTCCATAAACGGGAAGAATCGAAAAGAACTCGATAAAGAAGCTCGAATAATGATAATCACGTGCCGTTAAGTAGATCAAGAATATATTATTTTTATCACTTTAGAAGAAATAATACTAGTACATGTTAAAAATTGTATAAAATTAAGACTAAGATGAAAACCTTGTTGACATTGACGATGACGAAGACCAAGACGAAAATGAAGACGAAAATGCAGATGAAGACGTAGATAAAGTTGAAAATAGAGACGAAGAAGAATACAAAGACGAAGACAAAAACTAGTAGGACGAATACCATGAAGAAGGCGACGATCAGGAGAAAGACGAAGACCTAAATGATCGAAGACCAACATGATATAAATGTTGGCAAACCGGTTGACGATGACGAAAGTGTAGACGAAGATAAAGAAGAAGATGAAAATTCATTTGCTTTTGAAATGATATTAATTTTTGATGGGTTTTGGAACGAGTACTCGTCATCCATTTTTGACGAAGAAAGATCCTGAAGATGGCACATCAACGAAACCGCTTTGTCTCCAAACGAAAACTTGACAAAATATGACGAAAATTCGTTCACAAAAAAACTAACTCTTTCAGAAAACTTAACGAAGAACTTAACGAAGAACGTAACGAAGAACTTAACGAAGAACTTAACGAAGAACTTAACGAGGAAGCAAGCATATTTATTTAATCAAAACGATTTTTTAAAAATTCACATAAAATTTAAGATTCGCTGGAAAGCAGCAGCAGCGCGTTTACGGCAGCACTTGCCCAAATCGTTGAGGGGCCGCCGCAACAATCAGCGGTGCAGCAGCAAGAATCTTCGCAGATTGTGGCACAGCAATTGCTGTCTGATCTGTCAGCGTTGTATACGCCAAAGTGTGAAGGACGTGATGTGCGTTGAAGCTGTTGCCGTAAGAGACAAATCCGTTGGGAAGGAATGCCGGATAAACACCACCAGGAGGAGCCAGAGGAGCACCAGCAGCAACAGCAGGCGGTGCTGCATTCGATGATGGAACATCTATGTTCTCCACTGCGCCGGGAATATGTTCCGGACGGGCGATGGCAAAACGTGCAACGAGCAGTAGCAGTAGCAACATCAGCAGGGGCAGCCGTAATACTCGTACACACTGATGATGATGATAATAATGATGATGATAATTCTTTGTCATCATCTGAAATTTTCGAATAGCGATAACGATAATGCCGTTTCAAAAGGGCGGCGCTTGCGCCAGATGTTATTTCTTTGGACGAGCGGCGTTGACGGAAAAGTTTGAAACTTACTAAATCGAACATTGTGTGCGTATAGTAAAGTTAGTCGTTGTTGTTGTTGTTGTTGTTGTTGTTCTTGTGGCTAGTAGCACTATAATTATACAGCAAACAGCACAGAACGAAGATGCCGCTGCTACGTTGCTTACAAGAATCAAAGCGAGAATCGAATGCGAAATAATTCTCGATGCTTGGCGTTGCGAAGTTTTTATAAAACAACAGAACATAAGAGGTTTAAGGGGGGAGGGGGGACGGCGGAAGGTTGGGGGTGTTGGAGAGTACCCCTGCAGCGGATTGGCAGCCACGATGGACAGTCTACTTTAAATAAGAGACACTCGATTTCGTATGCAGAACACATCAGCATGCGCTGATTCCTTTTTTTTCCTTCTTTTCATGATCGCGCAACCAATCGATCACTTCTGCGGGTTGTTGTACTTATTGTTGTTGTTGTTGTTGTTGTTGTTGTTGTTATTATTGTAAATATTTGTCAGTTATTGGCGACGAAATTTCAGTTTTGTTTTGTTGCCCTTGCTGTCATTTGCCTTTCGGTTGTTATTATTGTTGTTGTTGTTGTTATAATTCTGGTTGTTTGTGATTGAAAGCAAAAGTTTTGGCTTGTGCATTTTTCGCTTTCCTTGAAAATTCTAGACGAACGACGACGACGACGACGACGCTTGACAAAATATCAACAACCTTAACGTCTTTCAACCAAAATATTCAACCAAAACGATTAACAATTTCGTATTGCCAACAAAAATGGTTACGAATCTGTTTGGAATTTAAATGATTCTGGTCAAAATTCATGCCAGAAGCTGGTGTTTTCGATGTTTTCGCGTTCGGCCCTCGGGCGGATAAGGGGAAGGGTAAGATTTGTGAGGACGAGCTAATGAATGAACATTTTTTGCGTTTTTGCGTTTTTGCGCTTCGTAGAAGCCAACAAATTTTTGTATAAAAGGCAGACGATAGGCCTTAAACAATATCAGTTTCTAAAGAACATTAGTTCCAGCAGTTTCAATAAGTATCCAACAACAACAACAACAAAAACAATAACAACAATCAAAATGTTCAAATTCGTAAGTGCTGAAGTATTTTAAAGTTGGAAAAAATTATGAAGAAGAAGAATGATAATAAAAAATTAAAAGAAATTAATTAGTAAAATAATAATAATTACCGCAGTTGTTACAAAAAACACAAAAAAAAAAAAAACCAATACAAATTGTGAGATTATAAAAAATTTTTTTTTTTTAAAATTTCATAATTTAAATTCCACTTAAATTACTTTTAATTATCGTACTAATTGCTTTTTCCCGTTTTTCGTCTCAGTTCGCCGTCTGCATGTTCGCCCTCATCGCCTGCGTTGCCGCCAAGCCGGCCGTGGTTGCCTACACTTCGCCCTACACTGCCGCCTATACCGCCGGCTATGCTGCCCCTTACGCCGCCTACTCGGCCTATCCTTATGCTGCTGCGTACTCAGCATATCCCGCATACGCGTCTGCCGCCTACTCCGCCTATTCCGCCTATCCGTACACTACGTTGCTGCGTTAAATGCGCTAGCAGTGTGTGTGTGCGCCACTCGAAAGGACCTACAACGCCGGAACGGAACCGTCAATCTTGGAAACACGTTACCTGATTTAGCCGATTTATTTGATTAGTCAGTCAGACCACTAAAACAAACTCAGCTATTATTATACTAATTTTTCTATCTAAATCTGATTATACTCGTACTTTTTTTCTGCTCTAAATCTTTATATATCTATATATAGATTTTGTTTATTTTCAAAGAATTTAAAGGAAACAATTTGAATAAAATGAATTTGCGAAAAACGTATAAAAAGTTGTTATTTTTATTGTAAATAAAATGCAATTTAAGTTTACTTTAACGACGGCGAACGTAATTAGTATAAAACAAATGCAGAAGTTTTCCAGAAGCCAGAAAATTAGAACAAACGGAATAACGAGTATATAGCGAAGATAGTGTAGAATAAGGAGACGAGTAGAGAATAGATCCGGTATAGAAAAAGTGAAGAACAAGAACGAAACAAATCCTTAAGCTTATAAAAAGCCAGTGCCGAAAAAGCAGTCTTCAATTTAAACTGACTGCAATGAATCTACACAAAGCCTCCATGCGTCTCTAACCAACCTCTGCCAACAAGTAGCCAACAAGTAGCTCCAACAAGTAGCTGATGAAAGAGTAAAAAAATAGAACACCAAATGAGTAGAGTGCGAATAGGGTGAGTGCTTCCGATGCTTCACCTTCTCATAAATCGTAAATAAATAAGTTAATAATAATTGGCAGATTTTGCTTTCGCCTTTAGAGGCGGCCACACGGATTGATGTTGTATTCAAAGACTAGTCCAACAAGATTGTAAAGGACCAATTTAAATAAAAATAATTTATATATGGAAATCTGTTGTTTTTTATTTAAAGTTATTTAATTGTCACATACCGACATAAAAGATGGCGCCACCTTCTTATATCTACATATAAATATTAGCGTGCAAGTATGTTTTTTCAAGCGTGATTTGTTGTTGCTGACACAGTGTCAATCTTAAAAAAGCAATAGGAAATATTGACGTTGGGGAGTAGGTACTTCCACACTAAATCGACTACTCGCCGCATTTTACTTGTTTAGCGTTTTTTGTTACGCTTTTGACAGTTAAAAGTACTGTCGAGTACAACGTACAACGTTTACAACGAGTACATTAGAGATACAGAACGAGTACGAGCAAGTAAATACCGAGTATAAAAAGAATCGAATTTTCTGTTTGTGGATTTTGTGCAGTGAAAACGGTTAAAACTACGATTATTACAAGCTAAATTTTAAATTTCAAATCGATAGGCTGAATTTAAAATCGATAGGCTTATTAAACCCAGCAGAAAACTTTATAGAGCTTGAGGTGAAAAATCGGAAGCACTATAAGTATCTCTGAGCCGGAGAAAAAAACAGCAAAAATTTGGGATTTTCTTGGAAAACAGAAATGTACGTAAACAAGTCACAAAATCGAAAATGTTTAGTTTTTTATAGAAATATAAAAAATATATTTATTTATTATAGGAGTAATTTTGTGTACTATAACCTTGTTGATATCACATTATAACGTAGAATCCTAAACCAGAAATAGTTTTACTTCTTCAAAAAACCGAAAGCTGGTGCGAACGGTGCAGCCGGGGCGACAAGTGGTGCAGCGGCAACAGCAGCAGTGTACGCGGCAGGGAAGGCGGCGCTGTGAGCTACATGGTGAGCGTTGTAGCTGCTGGCGTACGGTGCGACGTATGGAGCGGCGAAACCGGCGGTGTAGGCAGCGTAGGCAGGAGCGGCTGCATACGTCAAGGGTGCAGAGTAGGCCAGTGGGTGAGTGGCAGAGTAAGCCACAGGAGCAGCATAGGCAGGGGCGGCTGCTAGCAGACCGGGCTTAGGTGAGGCCAAGACGACAGCGATGACAGCAAGGAAGCAAACAGTAAACTAGAGAGAGAAAAATTTGTATCAATTTTAAAAAGGAAATATAAAATTTGTTTTAATAATACTCGTATATGTATTTTTTTGCATATTTTTTTGAAATTCCAAATATCCTGAAATCCTTTAAAAAATTATGAATTTTACGAGTATGTAGTTTATTTACGAGCTCACTTACCAGCTTGAACATTTTGAAGGATTATAGATTTCTGTCTGGAGTTGATCGTTCTTGGAATCGTGCGATGTTTGTGATGTCAACGCTAACTGTGCGTACCGTTTATATACAATTTAATATTTTGGTTTACTATTATGGTCATACAAGTATAACATGCATGTTTGTAAGTAGGTATGTCCTGCAGTACTCAGAAATTAGTTAAAAATGAAATAAAACCTTTTGAGAATAACTAATTTTTCGATGTACTAATTTTTTGTTGACCGGCCGCAGGCACTCTTGTGTCGCCAGCCATTTCCAGCCTTTAACTAACCTTCACACGATAATACATACATACTCGTAACTTACGGTAACTTTTTTACATCACTTTGGCATAGTTATTGTGCGTGTCTCTTTTTAAGAATAACCTTAACCTTCGCAACATAATTTCGGCCATAAAATGAATAGGTTTTTTAGTAACTTAATTAACAACTGTTGAGCCGATAATCTCTCATTCCATTTTTGTTTGTGCGAGAAGAGAGCTTGTAAAGTTTGAGATAATTTGTAGTATCACGTTCGTGGAACAGTGTTGAGAAAGGGTAAATATTTTCTTATGTGTTTATACATACATACTGTGAAATACTGAATAAGTGAGAGATTAAGTGAGGTTAAACAAATATGAGACGAGGATGGACAGAAAGTGAAAAAGAATGAATACAGAAATATTTCAAAGTTGGTTCATAACGATTATAGAATGAAATGACTACTAAAGGAAAACAAGGACAAAACATCGAGAATTCCACCTGATTCCACATTTAGAGAGCGGAAATATCGGTGGCCTCATAAGCCATAATACAGCAGAATTTGTGCGGAATTAGTGCGGAATTGTGAGATGAGTTCTTCACAAATAATTCAAGTACTTTAGACTAAGAAAAGAGCTAATTATTGAAGAAATTTAGTCGAATTTAGGCGAAAATTTGTATAGATTTGTATAGAAATCTTGGAATGAGACAATTAAACTAGCGCAGCAACACAAGTTCAGTGTTGGTAAACGATATAAAAAGAAATTATCGCTCCACTTAAAATTAATAGAAATTGGGTACAAATTAATCATCCTTAAAAACGGTCACTATTTTCACCCAATTTATGTTTATTTTCACGTCGAACAACAATTTATATTTACAAATATTGTTTACCAACACTGAACTTGTGTTGCTGCGCTAGTTCAATTGTCTCATCCGAAGACGTGCCCAGAATAACAACGAAAGAAAGTGAACTTAAGTATAGAAATCATGTTTGAAGCATTTGTGACCATGTCGTTTCCTTTCACCTACTTATGCATCGCCTCCACCACGACGTGACTCCACTGGTTGCTGGTACTAAAGTGTACCTACCCGGGCATTACTTAATTATGAGTGCGATGATTCCAAGGCAATGCAGTATTTGTTCGAAGGACATTTCAGTGGAAAGAATTGCTATTTTCGGATTTTCGGATTTTTGTCAATTGCATAAATTTAAACAAAAAAATTTTCTGATTTTTGCTATATAAACAGCTGATGTGATCGCAATCGATATCACAAACCCAAAACAATCCGCAAAGGAACGAACAACAGGAACTGTTATAAGTCTCTACAGAGAAGTCAAACATAAAAAAAATCAACAAAAATGTTCAAAATAGTAAGTGTCAAGATTTGTTTGATTTGTTTTATAAAAGTTTTTCACCAAAATTTAATTATTGCTACTAAGTACGTCTATAAGAATTTTACTTAATAGATTTTTATTTTAATTTCTCTTCAGTTCATCGCTTTCGTCTTTGCTGTCATCTCTGTCGTTTTGGCCTCACCTAAGCCTGGTCTGCTAGCAGCCGCCCCTGCCTATACAGCTCCGCTGGCTTACTCCGCCGCCGCCCCTCTGGCTTACTCTGCCGCTCACCCACTGGCCTACTCCGCACCCTTGACGTATGCCGCCGCTCCTGCCTACGCTGCCTACACCGCCGGCTTCGCCGCTCCTTATGTCGCCCCGTACGCGAGCAGCTACAATGCTCATCACGTGGCTCACAGCGCTGCCTTCCCGGCTGCGCCAATCGTCGCCGCGGCGGCACCGATCGCACCAGCTGTTGCGGTGTTGAAGAAGTAAATAAAGCAACAACAAAATTCAAATGGACTAAATGCAACCACAACACAATAAAAAAACACAGCGACTCCGTCGGAAAAACAAAAAACAATAAAAATTGAGTGCCCGAAAATTTATAGGCGTTTATTTTGTGAGGATTAAATTGATTGAATTTCTTTTATTTGGCCATAATGTATGTTTGATGGCTTCGGTGATCTCGATATCAGTTGGTGCCCGCAAACGCCATCGCCAACGCTACCGCCAACGCGTTGATCGGCACCTGGTGCGCTGGTGATGGTCGAGACTGATGCTGGTGGGTGTGGTGGTGGTGCCCTCCCTTTTCGGCCGCTCTTTCAAATGTTCGCTCGGCCGTTTGCCGTTGTTGGTTGGCAGTGTGGCAACTATTCTCTTACGAAGAATAGTTGTTCGATTTTGCCCACTGCCCGAGGCTTGGATTTCTTGCAATCAATAGACGCCGACTGTGGCAAGCGACTCAGGCGGGCCCAACCCACTTTTGAATGGCGTTACGGAGCACTATATTTAATGTTTTTGGTCGTTATATGATAGACAAAACTCGTGTTTAAGTTAGGCCACTCAATTGCCCCCCCCCCCCCCCCCCTAACGCTTTCCCGCCATTGCCAACCCCTTTCTCACGGTTTGACAGCATTTGAATTTGATTATGATTTGATTAGGTTTAGAATTGTTAATATTTCTGTTGTTGTCGTTGTTGTTTTTGTGGCAATAAACTTATGATTAACGTTAGTTACGGACCCGTCTCCCCCCTCACCCCTCTTCCGCTGTATGCTTAACTGGCAAAAAGCGTGTGATTTAATTATTAGTTGCGAAGTTTTAATTATTAAAAGCTTTTCATAAAATAAATTGCATTTTGAATGCAATTTAGCTTCACTGAAGGCCGTCAATGATCGGCCTACTCCGATGAACTGTGATTTCATTCAAATCCAAAAGCAAAACTGATGACGTAAACCGTAAACCGTAAACGATGCAGCCATCGACATCCGTCATCGAATGGTTCCCAGACATTTTTTTTTCTATGCTGTTTATTGTTACTAAGACGTATCATGATTCTTAGGCGATAAATTTGAAAAAAAAACAGAAAAATCACCTACAAATTGTTATGATTATTGTGCTTGTTGTTGTTGTTTCAATTAGTTTCATTTCGCTAGTATTGATTTAATAATTTACTAATATTTTATCCACTTTTGACATTAGGACGCGTTAAAAGTTCCGTCATCGACCAGAATCGCATGAGAAAAAATTATCGCACATACATGAGAATATCGTACATGCGATGATGCTTGCGTTTTTGGGCGTATACATTGTTAAAAATATTAAAATATTTGAGAATTTATTTTATTTTAAAAAAGTTCTCATTCACTTCGATTGAAATTCAAGACGATATGGAGACCAAAATGAAACGTCTCGAAAGCATCAGTAACCCTAATTGTTGTAACAAAGACATTAATAAGATAATTCCCGATATTCTCGTGTGGAATGGCCTGTTTTTCTTTCGATATTTCAACATTTTTAAAAACGATAACTAGTTTTTTGTGATTCTTCGACAGATTCTTCAACTCAACTTGAGCACAAAATCAATTATTATGTATAAAGTAGCAATGGAAACTAATTTTAAAAGCGGCATATAGTGCGTAGGGATGACATCCGAGCAAAAATATTAACAGTACAAAATATACAAAACATTTATTGAGTATTTTCAAGTAGAAATGAAATATTGAGTGTTTTTTTAAGACCGATAGAACTTCATGTGGTAAAAAATAGCAAAAAAAATTGCAATTTAATTAAATTGTAGTATTTATTTGAAAGTTTAAAAAATGGCATTATTTTTGGCCAAAGTGATTGTTCTTGATAAATCGCATTTTGTACCACTTTTAGCCCAGTTGTCTCGTATGTCACAAATAATACGCATAATGTTGGCCGTCAAGGCATCAATTGTTGCTGGTTTATTATAATTTTTCGTTCAGTGCATTTCATGGCAGTCAGAGTCAGAGACAAAACTACTCCAGGCCTGGCCGGTAACCGGATTCATTTATTGTAATTTAAAATTTTAAGAATATTTTGATCATAAAATCGTCATATTAAATGGGCTCAAATTACACCGATACAGGCTCATACGTATGTAGTGCATAAGCATAGCTTTAGAAGTGAAGGCAGGAGGCCTGATTGTGGTCACTGTGAGTGACGATGACAGAACAACAAATCCTCTAGACAACAACTGTAGAGCAGAGCATGATTACAGCAGATCAGATCAGGTTCATAGAGACCGATGTATGTATGTACATTTATCAAATACGAACACACACACATTTTAACACACATTTTACGCACTTGCTTGTACCCACTGCCTTCTGCTGGTTGTTTTGTCAGCCGGTTTCTTTATGGTCCACGAATTGCCTGAACGGCATACGTTGCTTGTGTTGCAACAATTGACACCGTAATTTAGAGCAGCCGCTACGATCCGGGTTACTTCTCCACCCATTGTTATTAAATCCTCATTAAATATTTTTTTTTCTTTAAAAAAAAAATCAGTTTTGAATTACTGCAGCGGCAGTAGCAGCGATAGCAGCAGCGCCAGCGACAGCGCCAGCGACACCGCAGTCTCAGCCAACGATGGTACTCGTATAAAGAACATAGCATTAGACAGACGAACGACTTGACCGAACGACTGAGCTCACTGACCGACCGATGAACTAAACCAACGACTGACCAAATAATCAACTGACCGCTGAAAGGGGGCGTGAGGAGGGAGGGGGCAAGCTGAATCAAAGTTTGTTGAAATTAATACAAATTTTGGGAAAAATTGTGTTCGCAAAGTCTTCGTGAGAGAGAGAGAGAGGGAAAGAGAGAGGGAGTTAGAAAGAGAGAGAAACTAAGAAGGAGCAGTGACTTCATAAACGTCACAGAGTCGCTCTACTACAGAGTCGTCTTCGTCCTACTCGTAGTGCTGTAAAAGGGGAAGATGTTTGAGTCACTAAAATGATAAAATGAGTCACTAAAATGCAGGAGCGACGCCGGTGACGGCGGTGCTGGCGATTTGTTCGCTCATATCGATTGAAATTTTCCAACATTTTCAAATCTGTAATACATACGCTCAAAAAGGGCGCATAAAAAAGTAAAAAATAATCTAAAAAAAAGTAAAAACTAATCTCAAGTTGAGTCAATCTCAACAAAAGCCTTAATTAAACAAGTTTCTTGCTAAAAATTCATGGTTACAAAAGTCTAAATGCAACATTTTGCACCCATATTGCGTCCCGAATCGATATTCGATAAACTAGCTAATCGATTTTGTTTTTACTTAACGCTTTTATGCAAAAATTCGGACGATTTACGATCACTTTATTCGCTATATTCACCCTTGTGGTATATAAAAGCCTTCTACAGGCCGCTTAAGTTTCGCAGCACTGACGCCCTCAACCGCCTCTGTAATGCTGCGCGCGCTGTGTGACCACCGATTTCAGGTGTGGTGACGGGGCGACAGAACCAGATTGCGTTAATTGTATCAGGCGTCCTCCATCGGTCACTGGGTACAAACGATCACCGCATCTCGTTAACACGCGGCCGCCGCTGGCCGGTGCCGGTGCCGGTGCCGGTGCAGCACCAGGAGAGTTTCGGCAATGAGCGTATGCACACAAACGGCACAACGAGCCAACGATGATTGGGTCCAATCCGATTTCATGCGAAATCGAAATGGCTCGAGAGCGCGACTGGTTCGATGAAGAAATACGTAGCTTTCGAACTATGCGGCCAACCCGCCGAAAATCCAAGTCAAACTTATTAAGCAGCGGCAGCAGCGGCCACATCGGCCACATCGGCCGGCAATTTTCATGCAGATCACTTTTGGACACATTAAAAAGGCCGCACCGAAAATATGATATACGGATAGCGACACGGAGCGACACAACGCGACGCGACGCGGCCCAACATCAACGCGTAGCAAGAGAAGGACGTTTGGGACGGTGCCGGGGTGCCGGTTGCTCGGGGTTGTGGAACGACTTTCGATGGAGGAAACACCAGTTGGGCAACCGCTGCTGCAACACAGCTGCCGCCGCGCAACCTCTGCGTTCGTGCGGTTCGTCTTTACGCCGAACATTTTCGTGTGGAAACTCTGACAAAAGTAAAAGTGTACAAACGGCCCGAAATGCTCACAGCTTTTCGCAGCTGCTGGTTTTGGTCGGCAGCGTATAAAAGCCGGAGCGGCTCGGTGAGTTGATCAATCGTGAAGTTCTTGTCAGAAGTGGTAGCAACAGAACCATCGTACAACAACAGCACCAACAAGCTCCTGCCGCATCAAGCCACATCGTCAGCAACTCAGATAATCACAAAATGTACAAACTGGTGAGTATCCTGGCAGCAGATCGATATCCTTAAGCTGCTATCCTGGCATTCGTCGCCTCAGACTTTTCCTCTCTTACGCTGTTCCCTCCGTTGTACGTTACAGATAATCGTTACGTTGGCTCTGGCCGCTTGCGTCAATGCCGCTCCTGGATATTTGGGCGGAGGCGGTATCGGTTTGGGCGGCCATGGAGGCCTCTTGGGTGGTTATGGCGGTTATGGCGGCTACGGCGGCTACGGCGGTCATGGCGCTCTGCTCGGCGGTCCAGCGATTTCGATCGGCCACTCTGCGCCCGCCGCTATTCCGATAGCTCCGGTGGCCAAGATTGCCGCGCCCATTTCATATGCCGCCCCCGTTAGCCTGGGCATCAAGTCGATCGCCGCTCCTGCCATCTCGTATGCTGCTCCCGTCGCCAAGATATCGACCATAGCCGCGCCATCTATCGGTCTGGGACTCGGCCACGGTCTGGGACTGGGACTGGGACATGGCGGTCTCGCCCTGGGCGGTGGCGGTCTCGGCCTGGGACATGGTGGTCTCGCCTTGGGGCATGGCTGGTAAGCTGTTGCCGAGCAAACGCACCGGAGCGTGGTGTTGTGTAGGGATACGTTGTGCCGCCCGAAAAGCCCGAGTTTGTAGATATTCGTTCGATTCTGTGTAAATTTTCGCAATTGTAAATAAAATATTGGATACACGAAACTTAGCTGAGAGTCTTTTTAATTGAGAATTGCGCTAGATAATGCTGCGAAAAATATGGACCGACAGTGATTTTTAAAAAAAAAAAAAAAGAATTCATCGTAGTTTTTTTGAGAAGGTGAAAAAGTTTTTTTAAAATGTTTATAAAAAGTAATTGTGATTACTTCTGGAAGAAAGAGTTTAGTAGAGAATGTTTTAAGCAAGACCACTATAGCTAGACCACTTGAGAAAAGCACGCTCTATGCCTCTGCAGGAGAATTTAATAGAAAAGAGATTTTGTGGTTAGAGTGAAAAATAACGCACTATAGAAATAACGCCCAAGTGTTAGAAACAGCTTGCTAAGACAGTCCCAAAATAAAGTGTGTTTTTTTAAGCCTGATCGAACTTCAAATAGTAAAAAATGACACAAAAAATTTAATTTTAATAAAATTGTTTTATTCACTCGAAAGATCAAGACATGTCATTAACATTTGAAAATGATTTCGGGCATATGCTGGCCGTATGTCACAAATAACATGGATAATGTGGTCCTCCAAGGCGTCAATTGTTGTTGCTTTATCAGCATAAACCAGCAACATCACGTGATCCCACAGGAAATAATCGAGAGCTGTCAAATCGCACGACCTTGGAGGCCAATTGACAGGTCCATTTCTCGAAAATTTCTTTAAAATACCGACGCGAAAAAATGTCGAAACAACAAAATCCCGATTATTTTCTAAATCCCGAAATCCCGGAAAATTTCGACGCGACAAAACTGTGTCAACACTTAGCAATTAGGATCTGAAATTGTTGGTCTTCCTCGCAAAGGTACTTTAAATACAGAGAAAATTAGGTTAGTTTTGAACTCATTGAGCGTTTAAATCCTTTTCTGCGGCCGTAGGCCTCTCTCTTAGAACCCTCTAGACATTCTCGAAAACTTTGATCCTATATACGTTGTGTAATTTTGGTATATTGTCGCATCGGTATTTTGTCGTTGCGGGATTTTGTAATTTGGGATTTTGGATTTCGGGATTTCGTAACCAACCCAAGATTTTTTACTTGAACAAGACAAGACAGACAAGATTCTTGTGGTTTCTTAACCACATTGATCTAAGATTTAAAAGACAGAAATGGTTGTAATCCGCCTCTTGTCCCCCATCGTCGATTCGACACTCACTTTTAAAGAACATTTACATTTTTCTACAGCTTTCGATAAAACTTTATTTTATTATACGACACAGTTCGTTCCTCTCTTAAAGCTTAACATCAAATGCGTTGAATAATTCATGAGGTTAAATATCATCTGGTTTAATTAATTTTAATATCTAGATTCAAATGAATTTTCTTTTTTTTTTTTGGTGTGAAATAATATAGTATATGTACATATAATAAAATTGAAAGTTTTTTAGTAATTACAAATTAATGCAGACAGTTAATTGCAACATTAAACCATCTTCACACTGCTGGGGCCTCTTAAAAACAAGCTATAGAAACTTAAGCTCCAGCTACGAGTACGATTATGAACATTATGAACATCCGGATCCTGCGGGTTAGTTTTGTTGTAATTTTGTGATTGTTTACATAAAGAATAAGATCCCTCCTAATGCAGCTTCATCCATTATGACCAGCCATGACCATAACCACGACCACCACCATATCCCCAACCGTGACCGCCATAGCCGCCATAACCGTGCCCGCCATAGCCGCCTATACCATAACCATGACCCAAACCGTAACCGTAACCATAACCATAGCCATGACCCAAACCATACGAAATGGCTGGAGCTGCTGAAATTCTCGTAATGACCGGAGCTGCTGAAATTTTTGTAATGACCGGCGCTGCTTCTACTTTGGCAATAACTGGTGCAGCTGCATAGCCGCCATAACCACCACCATGACCATAACCGCCGTGGTAGCCGCCATGGCCGCCGTGGTAGCCGCCATAGCCGCCGTGGTAACCGCCATAGCCGCCATGGTAGCCAGGCAAGTGATCAAGCCAGGCAAGCGTACTGTCCGGAGAGCAGACCAAAATGGCGAGAACTAAAATAATCTAAAAGGATATGAAGGAAAGGAGTAAAATGTAATATTATTGCAGCGACTATATAGAAATATAAAAATTGTTAATTGAAGAATGATAATCAAAGAAAAGTATGCATCCAGGACGGTATATGCTAGTTATTTGATGTGCTATTATCACCCACAAATCCTTGAGGTGATGTCCATGGAGTTATCCACATTCGTTGAAGTAATGTCGTGTATGCATTTTTGCCACGCAAAGTATCCTGCCCTGATTTAATCCATGTCATCGAAATATATTTCAGCAATATCCTGAACCTTTTTTTTTCGTTTTTCGCAAAAGTTTCATTCTCCTTCCTTCGTCCTTCATTACCATTTTGAACATGTTGAATTTCTGTTTCCTTGGCTGCTATCGCTCTCGGTCGAATCCTTCGGTGTCCTGAAGTCACAAATGATTTCGCAGATTCAGAAGAATAAGCCGTACCAACAACTCGTTTGAAGAACAGAGCGACTGTGCTCCACAAACCCATTAACCGGTGGTTTTATAGTCTGGAGGTGTCAGATATCAGTTAGCGTAACATCATATCAAGCATCCATATACGTAGGGACCACTCGTGCGTCTAATTAAACTGAAAGTGATAAACTAAAGACAGAAAAAAAAACCAACACATTCTTCAATACAGTTTCCAATAAATTTGCTGTTGCTGTTGTGGTAACTATTCATGAAATAGTTAGTGAGAAAAAACCAAAAAATCAAACATTTTCCAAACAAAAAAATATCTGCGCATTGCATTTGCGTCATCCGCGCTTATGTCGTTTGGCTAAATTTTCCTTAGCAGGAGGACGATCTTTTGATCGAGCTGTTGTCACGACCGGTTGCTGATAAAATCGATGAAAATATTTCGATTGATATACAATTTTTTAAGGCAATAGATTTTTACGGGCACAACAAACCATTATTATTACGATATTAATATTATAACTTTTATTGCCAGAGCCGCTTTTGATCGTCTTTATTACGGTAACACAACTATCGTGTAACAAAATACAAATATAAAAATCATATTTATATATATTCTCATATCGTCATATTATTTATGACCCGCGGGTCGATCAAAATCCGAGACGGTAAAACGGGAATGAGTTGATCTAAGTCTGAAAAAAATCTGTATATAATGCATCTTTCAGCAAGAGGTGTTATTTTAACTCTCCTAATTTTACTAATCTCAGAGTTTGTACTTTGAACTGAAATAAAAATATCATGACTTTTCAAAAAAAATATTGCATTTTTCTGTTAATTTAAAATGAAACCTCTTGTTGAAAGATCTTTTAGTAAATATATACGTATTTATGGTTATCAAAGAGTTGACATAGTTTAAAGCAATTTCAATTTTTTTTTTCAATTTCATTATTTTTTATTACATTATTGCCGGCATTATCATCGTCGTTAATGCATATAAAAACCTTATCGTTTTGAAAATTTGATGCAATTTTAATCACGAAACGCCGCCATTCATTCATTCATTATTTTTACAATTATACAATATACTCGTATGTATATATGTACATATATCGTATTTCTCTTTGAATTTAAACTTTGTCTTCATCTTCATCATACCTCATATTTGTCATCTTCATTATCAATAGTTGGTTAATCCTCATCATCACCAATAACTTCGTTTATGTCTATGTTTTTTATTTAAAACGCCCTTTTATGCGTCAAAATTTCTAACTACGCATAATTTTTTTTTTTTAAATTTTAATAATTTTGTATAAATTTAATTAAGCCGCCGTTGTAGTTATTATTATAATAAAGGGTGGGCAAATTTGAGGTTAGGAAGTAAATTGGCTGTCAAATGATGAAATGTCAAGAATTAAGCTGTCATCCTTTGACATTTATTTAGTAAATTTTGGAAAATTTCAACCCTGGAACCATTTCTGCAGTTGTGCAAGCCGACGTCGGCAGGCATAGGGAGCAGTCAGTGGTGGTTGTAAAGGATGTACAATTACAGGGTGTGTTGAATTTTTGCAAAGAATTGAAAAGATTTTAAGAATTTATTTATTTTCTGAAAGCTTCGGAAGTGTTCACCTTTAGTTCACCAGCTTTATTATTATTATTTCAATTATAATATTTTTTATATAGATTTCATTATTTTTAATTTTTTTTTTCGGCTTAAAGTTTAATTGTGTCTAAAAACCATGTGCAATCACCCTGTATGATTATTGATGTTCTGTCAAATAAGGCTTTATTACATTTTAAACACATTTCTTTCATTTGTTATCGTAATCGAGTTTTGTGTGAGCATAATTTTATGCTCTCCTTCTTCAGTAAAAGTGGGTCACCCTGTGCTCCATAAAAGAAAAAAAAAATTCAGTATGATAGAAGTGACTATAACCGATCTGTTAGCATTTAGTTAATCCTATTGAATGCTGAGCGCAGCTGTTTTAGGACTCAGCTGAGCATGGTTTGCCGATTGCGCAGGCAGCTACACCGACCGACAGACAGACAGACAGACACACCAACGAGACCATTTCTCAAAACTGGCTCTCATGAAGTTGCATCGAATCCATGTGAGAACACCTTTTCAGACATTCGCAAGTGATTGCTTCAGGTTGCGGCTTGATTAAAAACCGTTTTGGGCTAAACTGGGTGTGGTAGTGTCGGTGGTCGGAGCAGAATCAGGGATGGATACGGTCAACACATCAACACGTGTGTATGTGAAAAAAAAAAAACGAAAAAACCAAAAGTTTTTTAAAACTTGTAAAATTTTACTCTTACATTTAAACGATATTTTCGTGAACGATGAGAGTAAAAATTACACTAAAATGCAAATTTCAAAATATTAAGAAAACTTTAAATTTCAACCCTGCATACATACAACCACAGTAACAACAGCCTGAAGCTTAAGTAGCGGCAGAAAGCCGCTAGAGGAAAACACTAAAATGCAAATTTCAAAATATTAAGAAAACTTTAAATTTCAACCCTGCATACATACAACCACAATAACAACAGCCTGAAGCTTAAGTAGCGGCAGAAAGCCGCGCTAGAGGAAAACATGACAGCATTTTTTAAACTGTTAAGAAAAGAGAGGCTCAACAAAATACGCATGATTTGATGCAATTTTCTCGTATGCTATCGTTGATGGCTTAGTTGTTGTAGTTGCAATTATTGTTGTTGTTGTTGTTGTTGCTGCTGTAGCCGTAGTAGTAACTGTTGTTGTTATTTATACGCAATTATTGTATAATCTTTAGTCTAGTTTTATTGTGTACAATTTTTGTTCAATGTTTATGGCGATCCTGTGCGATGCCTATAATAGCACAAAAAGAAACAACAACAACAACAACAACATTGGTTATTTTGTTTAAAATGACAGACAGCTGTGGCTTGTCCGTGTTAAGGCGGTCCGTGGAGTGCGGCCATGCCAGCTATTAAATAACATTATTAATGAAGAAATAATATAATGACTCTTAAAGCATTTGTTCATGTAAAAAAATTTAAAACGTTATTAATTTAATTTCTTATAGCTTTTAGAAAAAACGTGGAGGAAAATAAATTAATATAAAATGACATTTTAATGTGTCGTTGTAATTTTTTGTAAAAAACTGACCACACTTTAAGAGTAAAAAATTGAGAGTACAGTTAAAATGTTGTAATTTTTCAAATTGATTTTTGTAAATTTTGGATAAATTCCAAGATTTCTGTCATCAAATTGCAGCATTTCGGCAGTGCTGCTTCTTTATTTCCCGAAATTTAAAGTACATACTACTTATTCGTCATTTGGTGGCTTCAATTTTAAAGAAAAGCAAAAAAAAACGCTAACAAACAATTTTGAAACAAATTTTTTTTTTGAAAATTGTCAAAAATTGTAATTTTCATGCATTTTTATTAAAAGAAATTAAATAAAAACTGATGCCGACACGTAAAATGTTTCAGTATTTTTTTGAATATAATTTGCACGGTTACAAACAACATTTATAACAGCATAATTTTAAGGCAGCCTTTCGAAAAGCGAGGGCGATATATGTATATATAAAAGTATAATAGTTGTCGTTATCATTGATTTTTCATTACAAAATTTGAGAATTTATGTAGTTTTGTAGAGATATTGCCGAAGCAGCAGGAAACGAAAGGTTTTATTACAGTATTATTATATAAACCTTTGTTAGTTCAAAATCTAGAGAGTGAAAACGTTTAATTCTGTACCTCATCGTTTTTATAAAAAAACGTTAATAGAATTAAAAATTTCTTTAAATCTTTGGCACTTTCTATTTATTACTCTGAGTGTAATAAATATGAATGTAAAATAGAGAAAGGTATAATAAACGATGGTATAATAAAGGCATAATAATGACATTCTCATTTGAAAACTTAACTTAAACCCAAAATTATTGCTTTCAGTTTTTTTTTTTTATAAGAAAACATTTTTTTATTATATAAAATTCTAAAATTCTATTTTAATAAAAAAAAAATTAAATAAAAATTAAAATTAAAATTAAAAATTAAAATTAATCAAATAACTCTAAAATTATTTTAACAATTCTATACAATTATCTCTGCCTTTATTTCAGGCAGTGTCGCCAAGACGTCTACCGCAATGATTGCAATATTGATTGTTATTAAGTTGGCAGCATCAAAGCCATCGTGAACATGCTCCAGTTGCGGTCGCTTTTATTGTGTCTTCCGCAGCAAAAAAGAAGGAACAGCTCGATTCTTTTTTTCAGAAATTTTCAAAATTTTCATTTCTCTTGTAATTCTCGTAATGTTGCTACCTAAAGTTAATTTTCTATATAATTATATCATTAGTTGGCGGGTAAATGATTCGCTCTAGCAGTCACTCTACCAGCGATAGAATGCACCCGGTACACCGAAAGTCATATGTGCCGGTGGACCATGTGCGTGTGTAATAAATCCCAATGGTGCAGGAGCTATCAAAGGAATGGCTGCAGAAGCACTCACTGCAATTGGTCTGGTCGCAGCGAGAGCTTCAGCAGTAGCTCCAATGCCGGCTACAGATGATGGTGCGGTAGCACAAGCAACCTTGTTTGGTGTTAGTGCCAGTCCTGGTGCTGCTACAGCTGCAACGGGATAGGCTACGGTGTGATGAATGTGGTGCGCGTTATAACTAGATGCGTACGGGGCAATGTAAGCACCGGAGGCAGGTAAGAGACCAGCATTAGCAGAGCGGCACACTAAAGCAAGAACAGCCAGAATCTACATAGAAAAAAAAAAATCATAAAGCGTTTGAAAATACAAAATAAGAAACCAACTTTACTTACTTTCGTGTATGAGGCCATTAAGTTAGTTACTTTATATCTAGTACGAGTATATTGGAAAGTAATGTTCGATGGCAAATCGCGATAAAAGAGTTTCAATTCGGCTCGTCTTTGTGAACTGAACACTGAAACTGTGTTAACTGTGTTAACTGTTAACTGAATCCAATGACAATGACAGCGCGTGCTTTTATACAAAATCGAATCCATCATTCACAATTCGGATGTCCGTATGGTGTAATTTTCACAAACGGTTAAGGACTGATGTGTCGCATAATAAGTACCACCTAAAAGAGTAACTAACGCTGCTGCCTTTAACGTAATTTCTTAAGCCCATCGTTCACAAGTCAAATTAGCCGGAACACCATCATTTGAATTAATCGAGCGACTGTTAATTGATTGCATGACGATGATGATTCCAGGAATGGATGTCAAGCTCTTGCATAAAACATTACTGACCAGAACAAAATGCTGGAAGTTAAACGTAACGTCCGTTACATAACTGCCACGAAGATCAATCAATAAATTGTCGATAGCTTACACAATTCGGTCGGTCGTTGAAAGGGCCGGCAGTCTGTTAGTCAGTCATTCAAACTGTCAGTTAGCTTGTTAGTCATGCGGTCGCTTGGAAGAGCTCTTGTTATGCCAGCCCTCAAGTAATGCAAAACCAATTAAAAATGGAATTGCAATAGTTTTCATCCATGCCGCCTGTCTACCCGTTCATCCTTTTGTAATCAATGCGCGGCAGCACTGCTTGCGGTCTTACACGAGCGTCGCTTCGGCTATAATTCTTGCAATATTTGTTTGCATTTTTCGATACGTTCGTTGGTGGTTTAGTTGCTACCGCGGTTTTGTTTCTGTTACGACAAGCATTGCTGCCGGCGCAATGGTTGCGCTGCGACCGACGAAGTTAACCAGAGCCACGGCATCACCGCATTGCGTTGCGTTGCTTTGGGTTGCGTCGCTGTTGTATCATGTTTGGAATTATTAATTAATTGCGAATGTTTTGGTGTTGCGCAGTTGCTGCTACGAAGTACGTATTTTAATACGGTTAAATAACGCTTCGACCGCAGCTTAAAAGCAGCAGAAGAAGCGCATAAGTAGCTAACTTTACTGTTGTCAGTTATGTTAGCAGCAGCAGGAGCAGCAGCAGCGAAAACGGCAGCAGTGTTTTGTTGGCGGTGATGGTGGTGATGGCATTTGCTGTGGACTAATTGATTGGTTGTCTCATAAACTCTAAACGTGTCAGTCAATGTGTTGTGATAGCTCTTGAATTGACACATCAATGGATGATTATTGCCCAAACGCATTGGGCAGCGCCACTTCGCGTCGCTGACAATGCGACTTTTCAGAGTATTTTAACATTTTTAGACTTTAAGTCTCTCTGTTCTCTCATAAAGTTATGAAGACAAATTTTAAGCAAAGACTGTTGTTGTCTTCATCTTCTGTCTATAAATATTTGCTTTAAGAGATTAAAAATTTTATTTTATTAGTAAATGAAAAAAAGCTGTTGTAATCTTGTGGCTAAATATTACTTAAAAAAACGCACCAATTTTTATGCTGACTAACTATTCAGCGCTCATGCCAGCACTCATTTGAACTCTCATGCCAGCACTCTTTTGAACTCTCATGTCAGCACTCATTTCAGCTCTCTTTCCAAATCTCATTCCAATACGCATTACAACATAATTTCTTTCCCATACTCTTTCTCTTAGTTAGTATTAGATTAGTTAGATTAATCACTGATTAATTCAGTGCGCCATCATTTCCAGATAGTTTCTTCTTATTCTCTTTCACTTACACTCAGGTTTCATTCTTGATTATATAATTTATCGATTCTCTTATCGATTTCGTCCAAATTTCATTTCATTTCAAAATTTCGCCTTCGGATACGTGGCGCGTGGTAGCCACGTGTTACAGCTCAGCATCTAAAGAAATCAAGTGTTGATTAGTTTTTTTGCGAAAATCGCTGCTGAACTCAGTCATCCGACGACTCGACCCGGTTAAGTGTTTTCGCTTTCGAAGAGGATTATAACAACCTGTTATTTATTATCTCGCGCGAGATAACACGAGCTTCAAAGAAAATTAAACGGAAAAACAAATTGATGGCACGCGAAGGATTAATAAGATGCTTGCTTGCTCGGCCGCTTGCTTACGACCAGCTGAATTTATAGCTGAATTTACAGCTGAGTTTACAGCTGAATTTACAGCTGAGTTTACGCAGCTTTAGGAATTTGAATTTAATTGGTTTTTAAAGAGTTCATCAGACCATGGTAAAGATTTTAAATAATATACATACGAGTACTAGTAATTATTCCTTTGTATTTTATATTTTTTTATTATTTTATATTAATAGTTATAATGTAAATTTTTAATGGTCGAATTTTTAATGGCCAAAGTGAAAAAAAAATATAAAGCCTTATCCAAACCGAAGTATTTTTTTATATATGTATATTTAAGATTTTCCATTAAATTTTATAGCATTTATTGTATTGTATTTCGCTAGTCGTGCTTTGTCGTTTTTGTCAGAATATAACATATTAATTTCAATAACGATATAATTATTATTATTATGTACATTAAATTAGTTATAAATAATAATTAAACAATTAGAAGCGTTAAGTTATTTTGTGATATCTTTTAAATAATAACACTTTGACTTTGGTACAGGTAAAGAGCAGGACAGAAGACGCTTTTTGCCGTGCCCTGGTCTGCTTGATCATATACAATCAGCTGGTATATACGCCATCAAGAAATTCACCACAGCGCATGATGGTGTGAGTGCAGTTGTTGGTGGTGATGATGACGATGAGGATGAAGCTGATGAGGAAGGGTAAGTGCATGTGCATGTGGTGCCGGGGCTGCTACTAGTTTAGCAGCCGGAAAGGCATAACCCACCGATACATGATGAGTAGTAGTCTTGGGTCCAGGAATCGCTCGATACGATGCTGCAGCGAAAGGAATCGCTTCGTAGACGGGCGGCAGAACTTTAGCCACTGGAAGTGGTGCGGGCAGAAGGGCGGCCGCGGCGGGAATGAAAGCAGCAGCAGGAGCGGGAGCGGGCACTATTGCTGGAGCTGAAGCAGAAGGGATAAAGTGTGCATGAGCTGGCAGCAGAGCAGCAGGAGCTGGTACTAATGAGGCGGGCGGAGGTAGAAAAGGAGCAACTGCCGGAAGAAATGGTACTGGTGCTGTTGCTGGTAGGAGATGAGCGGCTGGTGGTGGTGGCGGTGGCGGTAACAATGTTGCTGGAGCAGGCAGTGACCACGCCGCAGCTGGAGCGGTCGGCAGGAATGATGCTCCGTGGAATAATTGTGGTGCTGCTGGCGGCAGGAGATGTGTATGATCAGGATGTTGCGGATGGAACGGCACTGCTGGCAATACCGGTGGTGCAAAATCGAAATGATCCGGTATCGCTTCCAGAGCCAGATGGTGAAGATGAGGAAGAGAAGGTTTTGCCTGGGCTCCATTGAACGTGAAAGCAGCAGCGGCCAGCAAACAAAGAGTCTGTAAAGTAACGAATGTATTGCAATAATTATAAAAATGTTTGGATTGAAAGGAAGGAAGGAAGGAAGGAAGGAAGGAAGGAAGAAGTTCTTCAAAACTAACCACTTTAAAAATCAACATCATTCTGAAGCTGAAGAGTTTCCTGTTTTCCTGTTTTTGTAGCAATACAATGCGATACTACCTTCCCGTACGATTGTTAACGTTTTAATGAATGATTAATTTTTCGATTTTCGATTTATATTGAAAAATTAATGTAATGTTAATTACTCGTATTACGTACAAACGGAACATTTCACTTTGCCGTGCAATGATTGGGCAACCATTTGGTGACCATTTTCGGGATACGGATGCCATTAAACGCGCATCCAACCCAACCCAATAAGCTCAAACGCTATGGTTTTCGATAGTCGTAAAATTGGGTAACCCGGCGAACGACAAAAATGTGAAGACAGCCGCAACGGCAACGGCAACGGCAACCGGCCTACAAAATTGTGTCGTGACTTATGGGCACGCGACAATAAGAGTACATCGTAAGACTTAACAGCGAAAACGTGATTAAATAGAGTCGCCCAAAAGGTTAATGCACCCACCCACCCCACCCACCCCTTTGGCAATAGAAAGGCGCTGTTTAAGCAGGAAAAAGAAATGGAAGGCCGAGACAATAGGCGCTGTCATAATATTTTGTAGTTGTTAATATTATTGTTATATAATAAAGTATTTTTATAGAGAGGTTAATTTTGACATTATTTAAGAGGTTTTTTCCTCTTTATTAAGCATAATTATGTTTTTATTATGTTTTATTATGTTTTTTTTATTATGTATGCATATTATGTTTTTTTAAAATAACTTCATTCATCATATTATATTCTAGCTTTTGTCTTTTGGCATGACCGTAAAATATTGTCATACCAAAGAAAGTGTAAATTGAAATTGTCTCTCTTTATATCTCTTCTTACTCTCTCTTCATAAAATACCTCTAGATTATTTAACAATTTTTCAATTTCTTTTGTTTCTGATTTTCGTAGCTCTCCACCTTCTCCGTCGCCTCCTCCTTCCACAATAATTACGTGTATCGCGTTGCGTTTGTAACCGTTTGAAAAGGTTTTAAGAGAAGTGTCGCCATCGTCATTGTATTAATTCGTATGCAAAGTTCATGCATACAACAAAACATACGCTTCGCATTTAAACTATTCTTCTTCTTTATTTATTACTTTTACTTTTTTTTTGGAAGTTTTCCACAATTCTTTCGAAGTTTAGTGTTCGGTTTTTCTTCTTTTTTAACTGACACTTTTTTTAGATAGTTCATGAAGGGTGAGAGAGAGTCTTCATGGTTTTGGAAACCTTAAGGAACCTTTTTAAAGACTAAATAATATTCTTTATACCAAAAGATTTAAAAAACCACCTGCCTTTTGTTCAAATTCACCAAACAGAAGCATTTTGAAGGCATCACAAATTTCTCTCTCTCAACTGTCTTAACCTTTCTGTCACCGAAAACAATTTGGCGCGTTGTTAATGACTTCGTCATCGTCGAATTTTTATTGATGAAGTCCACACGTTTCATGTACGATGGTGAAATGTCTTGCGTGATTCGTTTATGTTATTCTAAAATATGTATGTATGTACATAAACTACTAGCATTTATTTAAGCGCTAAAACGATCAAATAATATTCATAACATTTAACAAACAAAATTAAACGTTTATAGTAACATTCCGCATTAAAATTATGTGCTCGTATGTACTTTTATTTGTTTTAAATTCGTTTCGTTCGGCAATTTCGTAGTTTTACAACGTGCTACGACTTATGTACATATATTTCGTATATTGTAAAAATACCGTGGCGTAACGTGTTAAATTGTTTATGTCCGCAGAAAGTGACTGAGAGTGAAATCAACCTTGGTACATTTTTCGAATGTTATTAAGATAATCCTCTTCGCTTATGAAACTAATTAATATATGCAATGCTGGTGTTTGTTGTTGTTGTTGTTTTTGTTATTATTATTAATGTGAAGCGGTCACCGATTATACAATATCGTATTTACATTTAAATGTTACATGCTTTAACGTTTGTTACGGTTCCATCGATTCGAAAAAAGAAAATTTATACTCACTGAACTCACATGAAATTGTCTCTAAATGGTTTTAGTCTTAATGGATATCATAAAGCGTGGGAGGAAACAAGTAAGGCCTTTTTGAGACTATAAACGAGTAAGTTTGAAGTTCACGTGGGTATGAGTTGGAAGCCATTGTGAGTATGAGTTTGATGTTGATCTAGAATAATTAAGTTAAAAGTAATTTTGGGCATGTGTTTGTAGTCCATGTTGGTATGAGTTTGAAGCCATCGTGATTATGAGTTCTATGGTGATCTGGAATAATTTTAAAGGAATTCTGGGAATGTGTCTAAAGTCATTGTTGGTATGATTTTTAAGCCATTGAGACTATGAGTTCTATGATGATCTGGAATAATGTTAAAAAACAATAATATGATGCATGTGTTTAAAGTCAATGTAGGTATGAGTTCGAAGTCATTATTGGTATGAGTTTGAAGTCATTGTGTGTATGAGTTTGATGTTGATCCGGAATAATTTTGAAGTAATTTTGGGTATGCGCTTGAAGTAAATTTAGGAATTAGTTTGACGTTATTGTTGGCATGAGTTTGAAGCTATTGTGAGTATGAGTTTGATGTTGAGTTGGAATAATGTTGAAGTAATATTTTGGGCATACGTTTGATGTCATTATAAATCTGAGTTTATGGGTATAAATGAAGCAATGTTTTTCAATATATATTTTCGAAGCTTTAATTTTTACAATAGAAAATTTTAAATTTTGAAAATAGTCATATAAAATAAAATTCTACCTACATTAAATTATAACAAAAGCAAAACAAAAAAAACTGTGCGATTAAGACTGAAGAAAATTCTGAGATAATTTGTATATTTTATTTTATATTTCTAACGTAAGACTAAAATATAAAAACCAAACCATTTTCAATGCAAATTCAACATTCTAAAAAATGCTAATTCATGCAATGCTTGTTAAAAAAAATTTTGCTAACCATTTTTTGCCTATTAATGGTATATGTTTTTGTTGTTGTTTTGTTGTTTAACGCATACGATTTTTACGTTGTTCTATCTAGTATGATCCATTAAAATCAACATCGTTAAATTGAAAACAAGGCATCTGTGTTTTGTACGATTATATGACGCGTGTTATTAGAACAACGGACCATGTTGTTCCACTTTATGAGTAGAGCGATTTTTATGGGATCTGATAGCACTTTTTTAAACCACTTTGTCACTTTTTAGGACGTGGTTAAAAGCGTCCATTATCACTCAAACTGACAACTTTGTTGATGATTAGAATTACGAGCGGCGATTTAGACAATATGCGGCGACTTAGACAAGTAGGACTATGCTAGTCTATTCTTTGGTGTAGATCGTTGGTTTAGAGTCTCTCTTCAGCGCTCTCTCTCTCTCTTCATCAACGACAATGGCTCAACTCACATTTCAACTTGACCTCTAGTGGACCATTTTCGAGCATGTTCATGCCGTCACTCCGAGTGGCTTCAATGTCGTTGTCACTAACGCCACACAAACGTAGACTGACTTCCACTCAATTGATTTCAAATTCTTTCATTAATTTCAAGTCTTTCATCTTGTCCTTGTCCTTGTTTTTTCCGCGTTTTCGTAGATTGTTTCGAATATCGCTGATTTCAGTTAACACCTGCAACAACAACAACAACAACAACAACAACAACAATAGCACGAGTCACTAAAATGGGAGCTGGTTTTGATCAAAATTTGGCACAAATAAATTTTTTCAAAATCTGTTTTTTTTTTAATTTATTATGAAATTTCAATGAATGGCAAGTTATGTAGTATTTGTTGTTGCAGTTGATGCGCGCGTTCATTTGAATCTGAGTTAATTTTAAAATTAGGAAATAATTTAAAATGTTACTTAACATGATGTTTCGATGATGATGATGATGATGATGGCTTTCGGAATATTTCAACTGCAAACAATAAGTTTAATAATTTACACTAAACCAAAGCAAAGCGTTCCCGAGCGCTGTACCGACATCGCTCGGTGCGGCTGCCTCAACGTCGCCGCCTCTGTGGATACCTTGTGCCATAAGAGGTGACGTCTTTCGGCAGCGACGCAATCGGAGCGCCCTTCTGCAGCGGCAGCGGCGGGTTATTCAATGGCGTCAAACCGAAAGGCAGCGGCAACTTGACATTCAGCGATCCTCCTTGCCCCCGCGCCGCCGATCTGAAGGCCGGTTGCACTGCCGGCTTCAGTGCATAACCTTCATTCAGCAAGGCCGTTCTGAAGGCGGCTTCGTCAAGTGACGGTGATTGGAATTGTTGTACAACTGTATGCGGCGGCGGCGTCGGTGACCACGGTGTCGCTTCAAACGACGATTGCCGCTGATTGTAATAATATTGATAAGCATGATCATGGTCATGGTAATAATGATAGTTGTGTCCAGGATAAGCGCCCTGCGGCCGTTGCTGATAGTAACCACTAACCACTGTCTGTTGGCCCCTGCTGGCTGCATACGGGGAGACGGCTCTGGTCGCTGATGGTACATGATATTCAATAAGGCCTGCTTCTTCGTGTGTTGGACTTGCTCGGAAGTGATTGATAGCTCGTAATGGCACAGGGTAATAGTAATACGTCAGCGGCGACAAGTCATTCGACGAGCTGATGTATGAAGTGGTACGCAAGGAAGAAGAAGAAGCACTGCGGCAATCACTATCTGCACAAACATGGCTTGCTGCCGTTGCTGCCAGAGCAATTGTGGCCAACGCGTATAAAATGCTTCCTTTCTAGAAACGAAACGAAACGAAACGAAACGCAATGAGAGCGAAACGCGCAACTCTTTCAATTTTATTCTTTTTTAGGATTTTTCTGTTGGTTTTTTTTTTTGCACGAACGCGAAATTCTTAATCGTACGTACTTACATTCTTAGAACTCATCGTTTTGCATCCGTATCGTTGCGTTGCGTGCGTTGAGTGCGTTGCGTGCGTTACGTGCGTCAGTGAGGGCGCAACGTGCTCGACTATTCGACTGTGGCTTGACGTGAGCGGCGTTAAAACGACGGACGTTGCCAAACTTCGACTGCGACACGACGACGACGACGAAGACGACGATGTCACCTTGATGCGCGTTTTTAGGTGATTAAACCTGGTCAAGCCACTGAAGATGCTTTTTATAACAACAACAGACTACGTAAAACATTGTTTCTGTTGTTGCTGTTTTACTTTTTTGTCATTAAACTATTTGTCTGTTGGTTTGTTCGTTTCACGTTTCACGTTTCATGCGTTTCACGTTTCGTTACAATTCAGTTCGACGCGTTTCGATTCAAATCTTGATTTTTTTTTGTAGTTCGGACTCATTGACTCATTGGGTTTATTGCCTTTGTCCTCTCTCTCTTTCGCTCTTTCATGTCTGCCCCTTTCACAAGGTACCAGTCTTTCGCTCTCCATCGGAATTTTCAAAAATTTAATTTTTTATCGTAGTTGTTTATGTTAATTTCTTGGCAACAGGAGCGCTTCCAGTAGCAGCGGGGCGAGCGGAGATTGTTGGCAATCGTCAATTCGGAGGCGTCATTTGGTACCACGTCGTCGTGGCAGCGACTTAATGGTGTGTTGTCGGAGAAATTTCCGTTTGGCAATAGTATCAAAAAATGTAACCGAAATGAAATAATTTAAAAAAAAAATATTATTAAATGCATTAGTTTTGCATACGTTTTTTTAGGAGGAAAAACGGAGGCGGGGGCCTGAGGAAGTGTGGGAGGGGGAAGGGGGGGGGATGGTTAATATGTTCTTGAGATATTAATTTTAATTCGAAATAATTCTAAGAGCTATTCTTTTTATTATACTCGTCGATACCTTAAAAAATATAATTTTTTCTATATTTAAATATTTTTTTCGCAAAAACCTTTTCTTGTTAATGGCGATTAAATTAATTAATGAATACTTTAACCTTTTCTAATTTACTACACATACCTTATCATCCCGATAGAGGGCCAAAATTTTATAAACAACGTTCTATATAGCGCTTTATTTTTGTCTGATAACTCTAAAACAATATTTTTACTTAATAGATTTTATGTCTTTATTGTTATCTACATAAATTATGTTAATCAAATTTATAGTAACCATCTCTATATCGAAGATATCGTCATAAATACGCACACACTCATCATAAAAATTATTAATTTCAGTTTAGTTCATAAGCTAAGAAATACTTTTTGCTGTTAAAAGTCTAAAAGGGTGACTTAACTTATACAATATAACAATTTATAATTAGAAGTCGTGATGTTTGAATTTAAGGGGTACAAATTAATCGGGTACAAATAAGAAGCCAAACTTTTCCAACATGATTTCTTTGAGTGTAAAAGCGGCAATAAATAAAAGCCATAAGCATAATAATTCTTTTCTTCTTTTTTTTTTGTTTTTTTGTTGTCGTAACTTTTTAATATTTTTATGGTCTATTCATAAAGTTAAATAATATTTAGGTACTATGAATATTAATGGAAGCCATTAAATTTTTTATCGAATTCCGGTCGCTATAAATCGAAAGGAAAGGAATACAGCAAATATTACAACAACAACGACAACAATAACGAATGGTCAACTTGTAGGTTAACAATAATTTTTTAAATGCTAAAATTAAGATTCGTTAGACTTGACTACAGAAAAACTGATCAAGTGTGACGAAGAAGGAGAATAAGAATAACACCGAAGGTGGAAGAGGACGGACGGTGAACTGAAGAAAAGAATTTAGAAGAATAACTTCATGTTACAAATATCACTAAAATCTATGATGTCTATAACATTATTTTAAATTCTTTTAAATTAAAATTTTTAATTTATTTTTACCTCTTTACAGGTTTCCTCCACTCTTTCGTTCTCTGCCTGATGAAGACTTATCTTCTGCTTTATTTTTAGTATTTTTTATATTTTTTCTATCGTATTTTTTCGCTATTTCTTGCCGTTTTTCTTGTTTAGCATTTAGTGTGTTAGTCAGCACAAATGACGCTGCTGTAACCTTGAAAATGCAATGGAATACGTTCTCCCTTCTCTTCTTCTCTACGTTAAATTTTTTCTGTCTACCTTCTCGTTTTCTTTATGCTTCTTACTCCCATTTTTTTATTACTCTGGGATGGTACAGACATTTTTAAAATATTTACCATCACGTGCTCAAACATAAAAACGCGGCTTGTCAAACCATCGTTACCGTCATCAGCATTTTATTTTTTATGAAACGAGCGTGAAGTGAAGTGAAGTGAAGTATACATGATCGCCTCGACAATCAACTTGACCCTTATCATTTAAATGTTTATTAAGTGTAAGCCGCTGTTGCTTTTTGGAGAGACCATCGTAACACAAAGAACTTTCAAAAGTTTTTACAAAACATTACGAGTATAACATTTGAAAAGGTTGAGGTAGGTACGCACTGCAAAACAATACATACTTTAAAACTACGATAACAACTACATATGTATGTACATACATCGAGCAAATACTTTGTGATGTTTGGAATGACGAACTTAGACGTCAGGGCTAAAATAAGAAATCTTCTACTCGGAATCTTCACCCTTTTCATTTTAATGTCTTCACTTTTCCGCCTTTTCTGTTTGGGTTTTTTGGATTGGTTTTCGTTTTTTCAGAGAAGAAACAATAACAAAACACGTATAGAATAATTAACGCTTAGAACTTTTCATTTACTAACAGAATATCAGAATGCAACCTTTCAAAATTACGATAGATGTTCATGCATATAAACAACAACACAATTTATAAACATGTACCTACACTGTAAGACCATTTATTTTGAAAGTGGCATAAATCTACAATAATCCTTCTTTAATTTGCGATATTAACTAGTACCGACTGGCATTTTCAAAGCAAAGCAATTCTATGGAAAAGAAAAACATTTTTTTTTATTGAAAATCAAGAGACTTTGAAAAGTTAAATCTCTAAATTGAATAAAAATACAAAGACCAGATCAAACTAGGTTACAACTTTTCTTATAATTAACTTCACTATTTTTACAACGTGAACATTCACTTTGGCCACTTTCAAAATAAGAGGCCCATTTTACAATTAAATCAAATGAAATATTGTACAATACAATTCATAAATAATTAATAATTCAATAAACGAATTTGAGTGAAGAAGTTATTATTACAAATGAAAATGTTTATCAAAATACGATCTTATTTTAAATTTTATTCATGACGTGACATTCGATAACAGCCTTTCTTTGATAAAATCTGCTATTTTCTGAATTTTATGCAAAGCTCAAAAAGGTCATGGCCCTAATAACAATAACATGACGTATATAGTGCTGCGGTAAATAGACGAACTAAAACTTTAAATAATAATCGATGGATTGTGCTTTTCTTAGGCTTCAGTTTCTTTCAACTGACTTGTAGAAAACGTTCATGAAATGTTCATGACTGTATCTACTAAATTTAATTGTATGGCTTTTTTTTGCTTGTTGCTATTCATCGTTTAAAAAAAACCGAAAAACCTAACCATAAACATTCAAGAGAAAAGCTTTAAAATTACGAGCAAGTTTGGTTTGTGTCGATGCTTTGTGTCTATGCTGGTGTATTATTATGCTTTCACCACGATCACGATCACATCGCGCACTGACTTTGACGCCTAGATGTCGCTGGTGTAGGTGCGCTGCGGAGCGATGAGGTCTTGCGTTTGAGCGCAACTGTTGCTTTTTATTGTCGTCGTCTTCCTTTTGTTTAGTTTTATGATCTTGTTATGGTTTTAAGTTTCTTTAGACCGCTTTTGGATTTGCATAAATCTGCAGACAATAAAAAGAGAAGTTCAAAAGATGAAACGAATGCGAAAAAACCTGCGAAGGTGAAAATGTCAAATGTTAATGTCTGAACGAATTCTGCAAGACATTTCTGAATAACAAATCAAACATATCGTTGATGATAATTTTTTAGAAGTAGACAGATTTTTCTTCCTTAACGCAACTGACGTAAATGTATGAGAAAATTGTCATTAACGATAGAATGCTGACTGTTGCGGGAATTGTCATTGTAAGTAACAAATTTATTGTTAACTATATAAAGAAAAAATTCTTTATAAAAATTATGTAAAAAATGAAAAGTTAAATAAAAAAAATAAATAGTATTTTTTAAGTAAAATCCGTTGTTTTTTTTTAATTTTTTAAATTAGCAATTAAAAGAAATAAGATAAAAAAAAAACAGAGCGAGCCTTTTAAAAACTTCGAGAATGCATGCGTGCATGGTCACTGATTCAGGCACGATTTTTCGTGAATTAATTTTGCGACTGCTGGGCATATTGCTGTAAATTCTCTTCTTCTTCGACTACTTATTCGGTGTTCTTCTTCTTCTACTCTTTATGTTTATTGTTCTTCTTCGTCTTCTTGATTGCATTTTGGCAAGCATGAATTTTCAATAAATTTTGCCAACAAGAGTCACTCTTGATTGGCAATGATTGTAATGATCATGATGATTGCATCTCATTAATTTCTGGATATTTGAAACTGCATAAATTTTCAATTTGAATTGATTTTACATGGCGGTTTCTTAATCAATTTGTTTAACGTTTTCTCTTTTGCTCTCGAAGTATAAGTTTTTACTACATTTTTACTACTACAAATGCTCTTATTAAATAGACCGAGAAGAAGAAGAAGACGATTTGCAAAAAATTAAAATATTATAAACAGCAAACTGAGTTTATTTTCAATTTTACTTGTGTTGATCTAATTTTTATTAGTATTTTTATAGAGAAAAATTAGTTATTGCTGTTCTTTGATTATTTGGTGATTCCTTGAATTTGTTAGATTTTTTAATTGATTTATTATTATTATTATTACGTATTTTGCAATCAACTCAAATAAGAAATGAAAGATGTTAATTTTACTCTCAGCAATAAAAAGCAAAAAATTGTTTAAAAAAATTAATGAATTCAAACGTTTACTCGCTTCGTAACACAATAAAATTGTTCACAGCAATCACAAATGCCGCGCGGCCGATTGCTGCTGCATCGTGCACCTGTTGTCGCTCTGTCAGTTGATTCACCAACTCCACTAAAATTTGATAATTTATTATATCGTATTAATTAAATTCATGCAAACAAAAAAAAGTGTGTTGACAGTTAAAAAAAAAATTTATTATTAATACGTACGCGTACAGTCTGAGCATCGATTATTTAAAAACCAAACTTACAATCGATTGTTCGCAGTCGATTGAGTCACTGAACGACAGTCTGACTGACTGACTGACTTTTTGGAAATTGAATTATTGAATGCTTTGGTGCTTGCTTGCTTGCTTGGATCCGAGTCGTATTAATTAAAATTATCGAGCAATTAATGTTTTGGAGACAATTATAATCACAAGAAAAATCTCTGGAAAAACACCGATTAGTGTGTTTTCTTTTTAATTCTCTGTTATTTAGATTGTACCGACGAAAATGCAATTAATAAATACATACAATACAACTGAAAATTGTAAATTGGTCACTAAAATCGTAATTATTACTTACGTAATAGAAAATGTGAGAGTTAAAAAGCGAGAGATAAAAAGATAAAAAGCTAAAGCCATGAATTTGTTTAGAGCAGTAAAAAGGTTGCATGAATTGGTAGAGAAAATTATATTAAAATTATAATTATTAAAGGATTATAATTTTTTGTTATTATAAAAAAAGGAAAAGCTTCAGTTTTTTGAGTTTTGTTGAGAATACAGAAATGCAGACATTCATATTTATTGAGAATATGAATTATGAACAGCCTTTAATGAAATTTAAAAACATCATTCTTGAGAATAATAGAAAATATTAGAGAGACTTTTGGAAAATGCATTATCTGCAGTACTAAGTAATTTTTTTAAAACTTTCGAATAATTTGTTGAAGAATATTGTTAATGAAAATCGGTAGAGAAATCCTTTAAGAGTGGTTGAAGAATAACAATATTTAAAAAATTAAAAAAAAATCAAACAGAGTGAAAATTGAAACAAATAAATATCTTGTGAGTCATCAATGAAAAATACATCCTTAATAAAATCATTAAAAATTCTTTATGAGCAATGTATGGTATAAAATTTCTTATGAGCACAATTATTTTGATTACAACTGAACTTTTAATTATAACAAAATTTCGAGAATAAAAAATATCTCATAGATAGCAAAAAAATAGAGTCAAATTATGACTTTATTTTCTTCTAGTTTGCATTATTTATTTATGACAATCATTTAAAAAATTCAAATATATTAAGAAAATGAGAGAGAAAAAAGAAGAGTATTCCAGAAGATTCTACCTTCCAGGATTTTCAAATTTTTCAAATTTAATTACATTATAACGAATTTTTTCTCCAAAAAAAAGCACAGAAACGTTTTGAATCTTAGAATTTTTAATTTTAAGGCTGTCATAAAGATAAAAAATTAAGACCAAATAGATGAAAAGACGAAAATAGATGAAAATGAAGAAAAAACTAAGATTGAAAACGTTTCTGTATTTTTTTTTTTTTTTTTTTTTGAGAAAAAATTCGTTAGTTCGAATGTTCTGGAATAATTACATTCTTAAGTTCTTGTCTGGTAAGTTAACTTTTCAGATCGTTAAGTTTTCCGTTATTCGTTAAGTTTTCTGACAGTTTCTTTTCGTTGTCTTTTTTTTAATGTTCTCTAAAGAAAAGAGAAAAGAAGAAAAGGAGAAGAAAAAGAGGAGAAGACACGAAAATATTGAATATTTCTGATTATTATTTTATAAAGAAATTCCCTAAAATTCCTAAAAGGGAAATTTTTAGTTTTATTCTTTAATTCTTTCCACTGAGCCAGGCTCATCATTTCGCCTTCAGAAATATTACGAGTATTTAATGAATATTTAATTAATTTCGATGATGATCTTTTGAAAACTTTCTTCACTTTCTTCACTTTTTTATTTAAATTTTAATTCTTCAGCATTCAGCAAATTATAAAATTTCAGGTCGCCGGAAATAAAAACACAAACGTTTTGTCTTGTAATTCTTTTTTATAAATAACTTTATATAATATATATTTTTAAATAATTTATTGATTTATCGTATTTTGCATACATTCAAACAAGGATAAATTGCTTACACAAAACAAACAAACAAACAAACAAACAAATAAATAAACTTTACAAAAAGCATTTAAAGAACGCAAGAAAACATTCTCTAAGGCGCTCCGCTCAAACACTTTTGTTTTTGTTGTTTTTTTTTGTCCTACGCCTTCGACGGTGCCTCGCAGCTTCTCTAGAATTTTCATTACAATTGATAATATGATGGGTCAGTAGATTGATTGATTGATTGATTGATGATGGTTTGATTGGAGATAACAAATGACTGTGTGCACTGTCTTCTTTAATGATATAAGGAATGTCCGTAAACGCCATGGCCCAGACCCAAAGCGCCCAAACCATGATAGCTTGCTGTAGCGTGATAAGCGGGAGCGGCGGCGATGACAGCCGGAGCCGAGTGGTAGGCGATGGCGGGTGCTGCATGCACCACGGGCACTGCTTTGGTGGCGATCTTGTAAGTGTTGGCGTAAGAGGTGGCCAATGGGGCTGCCGCGTAGGTCTTCACGTACGGTGCAGCAGCGACAACAGGCGCTGCATACGATTTAATAATGGGCGTGGCCACTACGGCCGGTGCTGCGTATGATTTGACAATCGTTGGTGCAGCCACCACTGCCGGAGCGCTGTAACTGACCGCCGAGTGAAGAGCTGGAGCTGCGTAGGCGCTGTAGCCGAGTCCATAGCCGTGACCAGCTAGGCCGCCCAAGTAACCAGCAGAGGCGACAGCGCAGAGAGTTGAGATTAGAAGAACCTGCAGTTAACGAAAACGGAAAAAGAGCAAGAGAGAAATAGAGAGAAAGAGAGAGAGAGAGAGAGAGAGTGAGAGACTGGAGAGAAATGATAGAGATAATTTTGTTTTGCTAAAAGTTTAAAATAATATTAAACCAAAATGTTATCGAGAATTTCCCGTCCAGTTTTCAGTCGATTTTTTGTTGGGTTTGAGTATTTGCTAATTTCCGTTTGAAATTCGTTGGAAATGAAAAGGCCTGAATTTAAATTGTAAACACTAAATATGCCATATTCTTATTTTAGCAATTTTTTATAAAAAGAAGAGGCCTTTTACGTATATTGAGAGCAGAGAGTTAAAAATTTTGTCAATAAAACAATTTCTCATTTTATACAATACTTCGATTGTTTTGTGGAAAAGAAATTTTTCAGTATTGAAAAATTATAAAAATAATTTTCCTGGAATAGATTAAAAATAAATTAAAAATTTTTTAAAATAGCATTTTCACTATTTCATTTAAATTTTTTATAATAATAATAACAATAAATTGTAAAAATAAATTACAATATATTTAGTTATTGTTTATTAATATTATTAATATTGAAGGAAAAAGAGTTAATTTTTAACACTTAACTGATACATATCAATACTTCCTTGTAGTAATAATTTTAATAATTTGTACATTCTTTAAGTGTAATTTTTTAATTCTAACTAATAATTAATTAATTTATTAATTAAATTAAATTAAATTATTAATTATAATTAATAATTTTATTGTTATTTATTAATAATTAATAGTTAATTAATTAATAATTTAAATTAAATTCAATTATTAATTATAATTAAAAATTGATTAATTAGTAATTACTAAAAAAATTTAGTAATTATTAATTAATTAATTAAATTAAATTATTAATTATTTGATTATAATTAATTTTATTGTTATTTATTAATAATTACCAAATTACTTCTGTAATTTATTCTTTTAATCTTTTATCTTTTTTATTTATGTTTAATTTTAATTTATTTTTCTTATTTGCATTATTTATTATCTGCATTTTTATTATTATTAAAGAGGAAAAACTTAATCGTTTTTAATTTGATATAAATTGATGTTTTTTCCTTTTTTTTTAGCAAAATTCTTTCAGTCGACAGAAATGGCCAGTACCATTCAGTACCATTTTCAATATGATTTTGTACTGTTTTTAACGTTATACATCAATTAAAATTGATTTAATGAATATATATATTTTTATAATTTTTTAATTAATAATATATTTTGAATTTATTTTTATATATGAATTGAATAAAAGTTACACTTTTAAAAGAAACCAAATCCTTTATATTTATTCTTGTACTTAATTGATTATAAGAATTCCTTTTTTTCTTTCCTTTTTGTGTTTTATCCTTTTTTTATCTGTTATTTCGTTGCATTTTCGTCTTTTAATTATTGCCACCGACGATCCATATCCTTCTGGTGCACTTACCAGCCTCTGCTTGACACTTAACACTTAACATTTAACACTCAGCACTTACCAACTTAAACATTTTGAGTATTTTTGTTAACGTTTCGTGGAGTTCAACAGTTTTTGGTAGTTAATGCTTGCTGCAACTTTTGACTTATGCTACACATTCGTGGCCGCAACGCATTTTTATACGAATCTAGTGGAAGAACAGTACGCGGCATGGCAGCAACACTAAGAGCACGGACAACAGCAACAGCAACAGCAACAACAACAACAACAACAACAACAGCAACCACGAAATAACAAAGTAGCAGCAGCGAAGGTAAGAGCAATAATAATAAACAACTGCAGCAACAACAACAGCAACAGCAGCAATCACAAAAATTAGTCAACAAAAGCACAAAAAGTAGTCTCAAGCACACAGCGACCGACAACAAAAACAACAACAAAATAGAATAGAGAAAAAAAAGCGGCAAGGAAAAATCAAATCAAAAACAAAGAATAGTTTCAATAATATCAATATGAATAAAACAGCGAACAACAACAACAACAAAAACCTGCGCTATTTCCCAGGAGTTGCTTGGAAAAATGGAAAAAAGCTATTGGCAAGCGCTAAACAAGAGCTAATCATGACATTTGTTGATTTTCTAGAAGGCTGAAGAGTTTTAAGGGGGCGGGAGGGCGGTAGAAGGGTGGGGGGAGTAATTCTCAGGGTGGTGAAATAAGACTGTATGAGTGCAAAATCTTTGAAAAGTACTACAATGCTTGACGCGTTGATCGATCGTATCGTTTCGTTTCAATCTCGATCACACCAAGCGCCCACGAAACAGTCTTGAATACTACACTTTTCTTGCTCTATTCTAACTGTCTGTCCCTTTGCAATTTCTTCTAACCATTAAGAGGTTTTTTTGCAAAATCTCTCACTCGAAAAAAAAAAAAAAAATACATCGCAACGCGTGGAGCAAATTCGTTCGAACAAATCAAATCAACATCAAACATTCACAATTTTATTGAGTCTAAAAACATTAAACATGCAAGCATGTGCGTGTATTTGTGTGTGTTTGTGTGCGTGTGTGTATCCATGTGTGTGTGCGCGTGTAAGTTTATCAACGTTTGTCACATGACCGGAAATTGTCTTTCGAGTCGTGTCAACTTGAGCTGAGTTGAGTTGAGTTGAGTTGTGTCATGTCTTTTGATGTGATCGTGGCAAAAAAACCTTTAAAGCATTCTTTTAAACCAACAAATGTTTCATAGTTGCTTCTATTAATTTTATTGTTAGTTAGTCTATGATTTTTATGATTCCTTTTGGCATCGTTTTGCTTGTAAAATGTGTTCTCTTTTTTGAATTGGTTTATATGGTTACCAACGATACGACTTTTACGATACGCAGCGCCTGGCGGTGCGCGTTTTATGATCAATTTGAAGCTACTTTCAAACTTTTAAAAACTTGGCAAAATGGCAAAAATTCCAATTTTAATGAAATTACATTTTGTAACCATAAAAATTAAAATCCTTAAAATGAAACGTATTTAATGATAACCTTATTCACTGTTACTTAAGGATTTTTATGAATAATTTTCCCAAAAAAAAAAAAAAAAAAGAATAAATTCATTTTTATAATAAGAAAATATTATCAAAAAAACGTAGGCTTAAAAAACTGAAAAAACTGAAAACTAAAAGACTGAAATATTACCGTAAGTGATTATAAAAATCAAGAAGTCTTTAGTTTTTTACAAATCTCAGTTTAATAAATTACGGTATTGTTGCAATCACGTTATTGAATAATTTTATAAAGTTATACATACATAAACATAATTTAATTGAAAAAAAAATCTTACACAATTTCCGTCTGAAGTTTTACCGCAACCGAAAAAAGAAAAACTCTAGAGAAAACGAATTCGAGAGGACTTGAGCAAAATTACAAAAAAAACTTGTACTTCGAAAAAAAGTGGTTAAATTCATAATTAATTAATAACTTTTAAGCCTTTTAATAGACTGAAAAAATTGTAGAAAAAACCAAATCAAAGTCGAAGAATAATTCGCGGTTAACTTGAGCTCTAAAGGCATTGAATATCCGGCGGCAGGTGTATTCTACCACAAAAAAAAACAACAAAAAAATACACACAAAATAATTATAATACCGACAATTACAACAACAACAACAACAACCACAACAATAAGCACAAGAAAAAATAGAGTAATATAAATAAATTGTTCATCAGTTTAACTGAATTTATCGAACTATTAGTTTTTTCATACTTTTGCAATTCTTTTGCAAAATACTTAATTCTTTCAAATTAAATTCAATCGAATTTAGTTCAGTTTAATTCACGCTTCGCTTTGATTTAATTTATTCGAATTTAAGCCTTTTTCTTTGGTGTTTCGTCTGCAGAACGGAAGGTTTTTTGTTTTGGTTTAATAAACATTTTAATGGTTTCTGGTGGTTGGCACCGAGCTCGCCGCTGTTGGTTGTTCAGTCGATTGGCCGCGGTCGTCTTAAAGGGCGGTCGTGGTGGTTGGTCAGCGCTTTGTGGTCTTAATGTTGATAAAAAATTGAAGCTCTTAAATAATTTAGAGTTATTAAAGAGTTTTTTCGTTGTCGCTTTTTTGCACATACGAGTATATTTTTGTGGTACATACTTCTTTTTATTTGTTATTTTATAATATATTCACCGTAACACTAACTGTACCCAAATTACATGTACTGCTTCTGCAACAAAAAACGCTAATGTAAATACAAAAATCTTTTAGTCAAAATCAAAAAATTTAAAAACAGCAGAAAAATAAAACGCAACAAAAACTGCTGCTGCGTTTACCTTCTTTAAGAACAACAACAACGTACTCCATTTTTAAATAACAATGAATAAAAGCAAAAACTGCTGTCGTTGCTGCGTTGCTGCTGCTGCTGCTGCTGCTGCTGCTAATACTTATCTTCAATTTATGTACTTTCTGATCAGCAGCTACGCACGATTTGGATAAGAACTTAAAACAACAACAACAACAAGAACCACAACCAAATAGCAAAAATATTTTTTTATTTCAGTCACAATTAAAGCGAACTAACAGCTGCAGCGAATAAAGAAAAAGAACAAGGCGAAGAAAAAAAAATTAAATGCACTACAATTTTATCGTATTAAAATCAGTGAAAAAAAAAATCCACCATAATTCACATTTTATTTAATTCATTATAATTTTTCATTCTTTTGTGGTTTTCAATAACGTTTGTTATGTTGTTAATAACAACCAAGAATAGCTAAGACACAAACCAAAACAAAATGGTAACACTAAAACAGGCGTCGGCAAACCATTTTTGAAACCGGCTTGAAAGCAATGCGTCGAAATCAATTTGTTCGTTTTGTTCAATTTCGAAATTTCAAAAAATTAATTGTAAAAATGCTTTCTCTATAAATGTGCCAAGGATGTAATTTATTAACAGGATAAAACAAACTTATCCTGTTTTTACAGGTTTTTTTTATTTCTTTATATGGACAAAAAAAAATTCTAATTTAAATTATTTGTTATGAACCGTTTATTTTGAAAATGATTAAGTCCGTTCATGTTAAAATCCAGATATCTCATATTTTTCCATTATATAGTATGTTTTTTTTTACGCGATTTTTTTACACCATATTCCCTGGAACGTATGTACTTATACTTTATTAGCTGTGAGTTCCTTGCAGTTATCGAATAGACCCGCTTAATGACCCGCGTGTTTTACGTTGCCGAAGCCTTGATTACAACAAACACAACGAAATGAGTGGAACGTGTTGCTGATTTATCTTGTGTTTCAATCATTTCATTTTCAATAAATGTTTTCTGTCTGATCGTCGTCAATGGATAAATCGTAAATGGATAAATCGATGGCAATGCCACAAAACGCTACGATTTCATAATTAATGAGATATACAATCATGATTTTTGTTGGAATTAATTGAAATTGATTTCATGATAAGAGAGATGGAAAGGCAGGTTGGGAGACGGAGAGAGAGAGAGAGAGAGAGGGACAGTTGGAGACATAGTAAAGTGACATTAAGTAAAAAAACATTCTATTAACTGCATCATACGCAGTACCAGCCTTCACCATCCTACACCACCCCCCCCCTCCCCCCCCCCCTTTTTTTTTGGGACAATCTCACTAGCGTTACATTTATCGAGAAAAATTGGACAACAATTTTTTTTTGGCCAGATTTGTTGTCTATCAACTTGATTCGTATTGAGCTTTTTATGAGTTATTTTTTATTCTGTCTGTCTGTCTGTCTTTCTGTCTGTCTGTGAGTCTGTCTGTCTGTCTGAGGACTAAGGCGTTTTAAATCTTGAGTGACACTAGTGAGGTCCAGTGCGTTTGCAGTGACTTTGCTTCTGTCAGCAATATTTCAGCATAAACGGTCCCTTCACTTGCCGTAATTGGCTTCATTTTTCTTTTTTCGGTAGCCCGTCTTGCCTTCCCTCCAGCCCCTTCCGGCGACAAGGCTGCTTTTTTTACAACTTTTAATTCCTCGAAACACATTCGGTCACTTTTAAGTGCACCACGCGCATTGATCGCGCTGCATTCAATTCAGATTTGGCCAAACACTGATTTGCATCGTCGTCGCTGCCTGCTGCGGGCCCTGAGTTTTGCTCTGAAGTCAAATTGATCATAAACTATTGTTGATTTATTCGGGCGAATTCTATGAATAAATAGAACCTGCAGCCTGATTTCGTGCCAAGATTTAATTCAATTAAATTAATTAACGGTTTCACGAGCTGCGTTGACATATGTATGTACGTACGTTTTTCTACTCGTTACATTAATTTATAGACATTTTGTAAATTTGCTCGAGCCCGGCAAAATTTACTTAGTAACTGATACACTTTATTGGCAGAATTTTGTTGGTCTTTATTGCGTCGGAAAAACTGCTAAACTTTCACTTGCTTTGATTTCTTAATCGACGGCGAGGCCTGAACAACAAAATAAGAGTTGTTGTGGTCCACGATTGTTATTGAAGGCACAATATTTAGTCTTTAGTCCGTCGTGTCCGCCGCCTTCAGCACAGCATTTTCTATCATCAACACCGTCCAGCATTCAATTGCTGTCGAATTACGAAACTATAAAAATTTAGACAGCAACAGTCGCGCATTTGAGAGACAACCACCACGCGAGCCGCGTTCCTTTCTTAAGTCTTTTGTTTATTTATTTCGTTTTCAATTTGAGGAATCATGAGGTATTCCGCGCAATCACTCGCCCGCCCCGCCCACGGATTATACAAACGAAAACTACGTATGCGGTACTCCGTAGGTAATCCGGCGGATGAAATTGCTTCACATGCAAGCAGCTGCTGCGGTGACTCCCACAACCTTTGATCGCGGTAAGACTGAACTTCAGGGTAGTGCTTTTTGGTATTTTCTTTTCTAGATATTTATTCTGCATTTGCCTTGATTGCTAAATGTGAAGTGTATGCAGTAATTGCCGATGTTTGTTCAGACTTTTACTATATACATATATACACTTTGTTTGTTATTCAATTTATTGACAAGACTCGTTTCGATACGGCACGAATTTGTCACGTTTCATGGATATAATCATAATCATACTTCGCAGCGATATGTTATGTTTTGTCTAAGATGTGACGATTATATTAACATTAGAAACAAAACCTTGAATAAGCTTCTAATAAAGAATTATACTTTAATTAAATAAATTCATAAAAAAAGTGACAAAGTTTTTTAAGCGAAAAAGTTAAAAATTATGAATTTTACCAAATTCACTTTATTTATCGCTCTCGACTCTGTAGTCATCGATGTTTCACCGCTAGCGATTAATGAATGAACAGTATTAAAATGATAATGTTCCGGCGAAAAGTTACCGAAAAAATGGAGAGTCTAACATCATATTTTTTATTCGAATAATCTGTGGGTCGAACAGTCTGTCGACCAAGTCAGTAGGTTGGTTGATAACTTACTATAGTGCGCCTTTCATCAGCCATTAGTTGTTTTTTTTTGTATTTTTGCTCAGTTTTTTCCTCAATCTCAAGCTTTCCATTATAAAAAACCATTTCTCAGTTATTAGTTGTTTTTTTTTTATTTTTTCTCAGTTTTTTCCTCAATCTTAAGCTTTCCATTATGAAAAAATTAAAAAAATAAAGTAAAAAAAAGTAAGAAGTAAAAAAAGTAAATCATAAAACTGGTTGGCACCAGTCAAGCACTTTCGGAAAATGGACCGAGCATGTATAAAATTTTATCATGTGCTAAAAATTTCCGCATTTCACAAATATCGTAAGTACAATATGAATGAATATTTACTTCACAAATCAATTCAATTCTTTCTTCAATCCAAACCATTTTTTATCTCTTTTGTTACGATTTAACTATTAAGATCTAGTGCTGTGTGCATTGGCATTATTATTGTTGTTGTTGTTGTTGTTGTTTCCAGTGTCTTTATCTTTAGGCGTTCACCGTAATTTTGGATTTAATTGATTGTCATTTTTAAAAAGAATTGTAACTATTTACAATTTTTTATTTATTTCAGTCTATGCGTTACGAATGTTTTTATAATCGAAACACGCTTTTTATATTTAATTATCATAGAATCAAAATGAGTTTATTTAGCCTAATGAATTCATTCATTTAGCCCTAAAAATTTAACTAATTTAAAATTAAATTTAATTGAACATTTTAATTTTTTCCTCTGGCGCTATTAATTCGATTCATTCCGTTGCTTTTATATTTTTTTTAATTCATCTTATATTCATACAAATTTATTTTATCCAAGTTTAATTAAATTTTCATTTATTGCAACTCATGTAATTTCATTTCCATTTCATTTCATTCATCTTATTCGTTTAATTTATTTCCTTCATCTTCTTCATTTCATTATTCTTATTATTATTATTCTTTTAATTCATTTAATTCATCCTTTCCGTTGTTTTTCTTCAAAACCTTAATACCAGCAAGAACGAATCATCTACTTCTATTGTTAATTCATGAAAAAAAATTGTAAAAATAATGTCTTTATAATCTTCTTTTTATTTCTCGGCAATTTTTTTCGTCTTCCATTAAAAAGTTGCTGAAATAGTTTTAAAGGTCCAACGATTAACAATGAATACAATCGGTCAAGGCAAGTTGTTGACAATAATTTTAGCAATTTAACCACAACAGTGTCCTCTCTCTCCCCCCCCCCCCCCTCTCTCGCCCCCGTTCTGCCCCTTTGGTAGCATACTCAGTTTCATGGCTGTTGTGGCTCTTGAAGTATTGTCTAAACAAAGACATTGGACTCGTAGTTCTCGCAAGCGATAAAAATTTCATTAATTAGTTTAATAAAATTAAAACGACAACTAACAATAAAAAAAAAACTCAAAGAGAAACCAAAATCGCTCTTGTTGTCGTTGTTCGTTTGTTTGTTTGTGTGCTTTTAATTACGTTGAAGTTGGCGTGATTTTTGTTTTAAAGTCGATAATCTACGGGCAAAGAAAAAAAGAAAAAAAAACAACTGAAAAGCAAAAAAAGAATACCTAATAACACAAATGAGTATGTATACGAGTACAAAAAGTGTACTCATTCATTTATTTGTACTTGTATTCATACCGGCTTAGAATACAAACAGACGAACATAACAAAATTTGCTCTTCGCACTGTTTGCATGCTTTTGTCTTGCCTTTGTCTTGCAACCAAAAAGGTAACATGAGAACCATATTATTGTAAAAGCCAAAGAAGAATTCATTCTTCTTGCATTCATTCATTCTTGCATTCATTGAGACATGATTTGCATGTTGTTGTGCTTCTATTGTTGGTTTTTTCTTTTGCGCTGACTTATTTCAGTTTGTATTTTTGCTATTGCTGTCGCGATGGTAGTTGATGTTACTTAATTTGTGCGCACTCGACCGGTAGCACCATTCTCGTACTTAATGTGACATTTGTGAGTGACCTTTCAAAGCAACGATCGATCGATCGACAAGTGGTCGCTTGATGGGTCGGTCAATCGTGTGTAGACGAATGATCTGTAGGTCACTTAATGAAGCGCTGATTGGCAGACCGAAAGCGATTCTTACTTGGTTATTAAACTCGTTCATTGGCAACTCGTTAGTTGGTTTGTAAATCGTTAGTTGTCAACTCATTATTTGGTTTCTTGCTCGTTACTTGGTTGTTGGTACAAATGTTGGTACATTTCTTGCCTGTTCGAATAATAGACGAATAGCAAATAATTTACCGACGACTAAACGATTTAGCAATCAATCTATTAGTTATTTACTCGTTGGTTTTTTATTAGATGATCGATTAGTTGTTTGACTCGTTGGTTGATTGTTAGTTCGTTGATTTCTTATTAGCTCGTTTTTGGTTGGTATAAAATCAAGCATAATAATTTAAATATTATTTAAATAATAATTGAAAAGTTTCTCAAAACCAAAAAAAAAATTAAATATTTTTAATTAAAAAAATTTTAAAATTTTAAAAAATTCAAAAAAATTTTAAAATTTTCAAAAATTCAAAAAAATTTTAAAATTTTCAATAATTCAAAAAAATTTTAAAATTTTCAAAAATTCAAAAAAATTTGAAAATCTTCGAAAATTCAAAAAAATTTGAAAATTTTCAAAAATTCAAAAAAATTTAAAAATTTAAAAAAATTTTAAAAAAATTTTAAATTTTCAAACATTCAAAAAAAATTTAAAGTTTTCAAAAACTCAAAAAGTTTGTCAGTTGACGTCGCTGCGATAAAGCCAAATAAAAACTAATGCATTAAATCATATCAAAGGAAATCCATCATGCCATTCCTTCAGCACATAGACTTGTTCAGAGTTGTTGTTTTTTGTTGTTGAAATAATTACCACGTTACAGTTTGAATGAACCTCTTTCTTAGTGGATTACCAGCAGTTGCCACGCCTCCACGCCTCTCATGATGTCAGGCACCTGTAATAAAGAACGCTCCAAAATTTACATACGGATTCATGTTCGCTTTTTCAAAGCTCTGACATATTCGTATAATTAATTGTTGCATTAATGTTATATGGTTTGGGTTAATTTATTTTTATATTTCGATTTTTTTCTCTTAGTACTAATTTTATTTTTAGTTCTTTATAGTTTCTTGTGTTTTAATTGCCGGTTGCTAGCAAAAAATGTATCAATTTTCGGTGGCCTAAAAACAACAAGTGGGTCTAACAGCAACAACAACAACATTTAACTCGTCTGAAAGCAAAGTTAGTAGTTTTTTTCTGCTTAATTTAACGAAAAATAATTAACACCTTTGCTTGCGATCAACGCGATCAAGCTGTAGAATTATATCAATTTGACTTAATTGAAAAATTGATTGAAAAAATGAAGCTTAATGAGAAAAATTAAATTTAACAAAAAAATATCAAACCTCTAAAATTTAAAATTCATAAAATTTTTCTAAATTCTAAATTCTTCTTTCATTTTATAATTGTATACTTCTTAAATAAAATTCAATAACTGTGTAAATGGAATAAGCATTCAACATTTTTGCAAAAAAATTATTTTAACATATTTTTAGGAATTTATTTTTATAATTGTATACTTCTTAAATAAAATTCAATAACTGTGTAAATGGAATAAGCATTCAACATTTTTGCAAAAAAATTATTTTAACATATTTTTAGGAATTTATTTTTATTCACAATAATTAACAGTTTAAACTTATGTAACAGAATGAAGTCGTCACTGGAAGGAACGTGTTACCAACGACAACAACAATTACAAACAAGAAGAAAAGTAAAGGCAACAAAAACGAGTATAGAAATTCGTGTAAAAATTATGCTTCGTATTCGTTGGTCGTCGTTACTCATTCGTTGCTATCGACTTATGTTAAAAGGATGCTAACTTTAATTTCAGCCTAAAAGCAGCAAAGTAAAATATTTAGCAAGAGAAATATTGTAGTTTTCAAGAAAAAGTATTGCCAACTCTGAAATATTCATTAGAAATTGTTTTACAAAGTGCGATTTGCACTAATAATTACACTAATAATAATTAACACAATAAAATATAAATGAAAAAGAAATTAGTCTCACTGATACCGTACATGAAGGTCTAGGAAGGTACACTATGGTTAGCGCGAAAATTATTTAAGAAAAGAATAAACTGTCGATCGTTAACTCTCTTTTAAATCTGACGTACTGATTGATTTAACGCCGTACTGTTTTTGACATAATATCATGACGATGACATTTATCGGAATTAAACTGATATCGATGCAGACCTTATAGAATGGCTCAACAGGTTTCTCTCTATCAGAGTGGATTAAAATAGTTAACAAAATGTTATAGCGTTTTAATGAATATAATTGTTTGTTCGTTCCAAAATTGTTTTGTTCCTTCTTCGTTGCGTAAAATGTTGTAATATCAGCCGTTTTTTCACTGCATGCGATACTGTTGGCCTTGGCAATTGTCGTAGAAACTTGGCATCGTTAAAATGAAATCAACTTTTAAGTGAGATAATTAAAAAAAGACCTTCCAAAGTTGAACTTAAGACAAAGTTAAGTGAATTTGTATGCAAGATAAATCAAGTGTGTTTTGTATATGATAGAATTAAAAGAGCTATTAAAATTATAACAACAACAACAACAACAACAACAAGAACGGCAATAACCACCAATTTGCACTACATAGTTCTTTTTGCTTTGTCTTGATACGAAAACAAAAAAAGGAACAATTTGTTAAAATTCTGTCCTATTCTTTTGTGCTCTTTTCTCTCACTCTCTGAGAAAATTTGGTTAAATAAATTTATTTTTAATTAATCTAAAACAAACCAATGAAAGCAATTAACCTTGTGAAAATTTTTTTAAGCATTTTCAAAAGCTTCGAAAAAGCCAACTTCGAAAAGCTTTTAAATAAAAAACATACTAATACTAATACAAATTTAATTAGTACATAGGTACATATATCTCATAAATATATTTCTTTTCAATCTGCCAAAGAAAATACATATTTCTTTTTTTCTTATTTCCGGCATTATAGTCGCAGTCGGAGTCGCAGCCGCAGTCGCCGCCTTAATAAAGTGTGAAATGATTGTAAAAACTTTATAAAATATTATGGCTTAATGCTTCGGTCGGCGCAGGTGCTACCGTGTAAAAATGAACAAACTAGTTCAAATGATGCTACCTCTAGCGGAGGCATGGTGTGGTGACGTCATCAACAAGCAGCCAAACTTTGAAATTTGGAAGCATGAAGAAAGACGTAATGGGTCGATTGTTCGGGCCAATTCAAGTGAAGAAAATTCGCATTAATATATTTTCGCTCACATCAAAACAAATGAAGTTCTAATTGTTGTTGTTTATTGTTGTTTGTTTTAGTTCGACGCAAAGAAGCTGAAAAGTAAGACCAAAGTAGAAACCAAAAAAGGCCAAAGAATGGACTCTGGATGCTCTATAAAACGTAGGTGTTGGTCATCTTCTTGGCATAGTCGCCGCTTAAACGCAAGATAGCACGGAGTTAGTTAGTAGAAGCCGTTTCTAAGAGCAAAGAACAACCGAACCGAATTCCCGAAAGTGTCCCGAATAATCGACTAAAAAAAAAAAAACATGCACATGTTTAAAATTGTAAGTATTATACAATAAATAACTTTTAAAACGATTTAAAAAAAAATATGTTTTTATTTCTTTTCAGTTATTTCTATTATTCATTGGTATCCTTCTGGCGGCCCTCACACAGGCACGCCCTAGTTATTTACACACACCCGTAGCCGTACCCGCTGCCCGCTCCTTTGCTCGCATTGAATACACGCCCACACTGGTCGGCCATGCGGTACACTCCCTTCCGACCGCTGTCTCGCACCAGAGCCAAACAATTGTCCATGAGAAGAGACCGTTTCTGCGACCCATCATCGAGCATACGCCCATTGTCAGAAGTTACACCGCACCGATTCTGAGGAGTTATGCCACACCCACTAGAGTCGCACTACACCCGAAGAGTTACACCACGCCTATTCTGCAAACCTATGCGCCCTCTATACAAGCTTCCGGCGCTGTTGCTAGCGTTGCAGCATGGCCTTTGACCTATGCCGGCGCGGTTGATCCTCTCTGGAATGCAGCCTTCGAAACACCCACGGTATACGAGTACAGCAATTTGAATGATTGGCCCTTAAAAAAATAAATGCACAGCAAAAAGGAGAAATTATGGCTTAACTTTAATGTATAAATAAAAATTCATTTTAACGGTTAAAAGATATCTAAAAAAATCTCTAAAAAAGATCTCTAATAAATGGTGAAATGGTTTAAAATTAATGGTATTTTAATACCGATTGTCGTTCGATTTACAGCGGAAGAAGAAATGATCATTTTGGGCTCATAAGAGAAACTAAAAAAATGTCTGTAATAAATTCTAAATGAATGGGCTTATCTTTCCCTTAAAGGGTCGGTCATTCCAGTCGTCAAGTGACCACAACTATAGGCACTCAATACGGTGCTGAATATATCCGGAAATGCTTCAAATCTCAAATGATAGAGACTGTATGGAGATTAAAGATCAAACACCAAAAACTCGAGACGGCAAATTTCTTGAAAGAACTTGAACAAATTGCTCTATTAATAAATCGGAGTGAAATAAATTTCCCGAAATATAACCTAAAAGACTTTATCGGTGAAATCACAAAAATTAATAATTACTTTCTTGCAAATGATTTTACTTTTCTCTTCTCTTCTTTTCTCTTCTTGCAATGAAGTTTCTATGCCTTCACAAAAACCCATTTTAAAATTTAAATACTGTATTTTATGTATTGTTGTATTTGTATTTATTTTTCACTTGAGTAGAGCTTATAGTATTTTACAAAACAGGTCACATTTTTGCTGAAGAAAACCAAAGAAATTTTCAAAATCTTTTGGCCTCGTTTTCCTTTCTTGCTTCGCATCGCCGATCTGCATCGTTGGACGGTATGGTGTGTCTTACCATCCTGCATAATGAGCTGGAGACGAGTAGACCGAAGGGGCGGCGTAACTGGAGGCGTAACTCAGAGGGGCAGCCACAACATCGTAGGTCAGAGGTGCTTGCAGGTGAGCGGCATGTACCAATGGAGCATTGTATGACTTGTACAAAGGAGCAGCAGCAGCGTAAGTCTTAAGGACAGGCGAGGCAGCGGCGTAGGTGGTCTTCACGACTGGTGCCACGATCGGTTCCACAACATGAGCTGAGCTGTGCACCACCGACTGACTCTGGTGCGACACGGCGGTAGGGATGCTCTTGACGACGGCGCCCACTTTGGCGTAGGCGGGCTCTTGCACGTAAGTAGTTGCAATGGCAGGAGCGGCTACTACCAAAGGAGCACTCTCCAAATGGCTGGGACGGGCAGCGGCAATGGCCACGAAGGCAGCGAGGACAAACTGTAAGTATTTGAATGCGAAGTGTGAAGAGTAAGGCAAAGATCAACGGATCCCGGATAATATGTTCCAAGGACTTACCAATTTGAACATTTTATTCTGTTTTCGGGATGGATGTTTTCAATGGAAGCTTTGTAAGCTGATTGATAACTTGGCCGGCTGCGTACGTTATTTATACAAGCTTCGAAGTGCAAACAAGGGTCGGTTGCCGCCTCGCTGACAAGCTTCATTAAACGCTCCAAATTTACTCGAAATTAGTTCTCTCACCCTTTAGCGAACAAGAAAAAAAAACAGTAGGTAAGTCATCAACGTAGAGTGGGTAGTGGGTACACTTCTCTGCCTGCCTTCTCGTTTTGTCTCTACCAACGTTTCCTACGGCTTTGCTCGCAATTGGTAAGAGCAAGCCGAAAAACAACACAAAGCACAAAGAATGAGAAAGCAAAAAATCTCTGGCACGTTCCAAAACGCTCTCAATCTTATTTAATGCCAAACTATTCAGAATTCATTCAAAGTCGAGGTTGTTTGTGGTCAGTCTCGAAGAAATCAAAGAAATCAATGAAATCGTGTTTGTTCAGTTGTTGTTGTTGTTGCTTCGTCTGCAGTAAAGAGAATATTTACAACAACATGAAGGCAGAAAAAAAATACAGATTAAACTGATAACGTGAAATAGAATTCCAATAACATTAAATTAATTAAGAAGTGTAGAAATTGTTGAAAAGCAATGTTACAAGTCATGAAAGGATTTGGCGCAAAAAATCGTATGAATCAAAAACCGAAAAAAAAACCTCTTAAATAAAACAAATTTTTTAGTTTTATTTAATTCTTTTGGCGGATGTAAGTCAACATTTAAGTCGAAGTCGGATTAAGTCGAAATTTTTTTTCATTTTCACGTGGTCATTTTTTTAAATTTTAAATGTGTTTGAAGAGAGAGCTTTTCTAGAAAGACCTGCTGCGCTCTCTATTCTTTTCCTTTCACCTTTTTTTAACAAAAAATTAGAACCTTGACTGCAGTCAACGGTCAGTCACTATATGTACATCAGACGGTATACTAGAATGCGGCATTACCTTCCTTCCGCTTCTTAGTCATGAAGACATTCATTTACAAAATAAACAGAAAAAAAATAGTAAAAGATATCTTACGATGGTAAAGACCACAAAAACAATTAACACCACAAATAATACAATATAATAGTAATAATAATAATACGATAATTTCCTGACTAATTAAGGAATGACGCAGTTCCAATTATTCAATAGTTCCATTCTAACCGCACTCAAGGTTAATATCATAAACATTCAATATAGAGACGTCTATTGATTTTTAACTTCTACGTTTTTTATGGAACTTTTACTTCATATATCTGTCTGTCTGTATAGAAAATATGCTATAAAAATATTCACTAATGGTTACCCAAAAGAGTGTCGAAAGACAAATAGAAAGTCAAATTAAAAAACAAGATTTTTTAATAATCAAATGATAAACTATATAAGATATACCGGATAAGGTTACCGGATTAGGACTTTTTCTTAAGAAACCGTACCTTTAGCCTGCATAATAAACTATTCCATGAAGCTGTCCTCTCACCGTTTATAATATTTTAACCGTAGAAATCTTTAGTATAAGCAAAAAAACTTAAGAAGTTTGAGGCATAGCTCCCCGAAAAAGTAGCCCTTTAGTAGGCCTGTATACACACAGCTATCATAAACACCTCTCCCCTGGCAATAAATGTAGGCACATATCATTTATGGTCAATTGGAATGAATGAATTGGAAACAGCAGTGGATTATGCTCATCCTTCATTAATTTTCTGTTTATCTCGAACATCTTCTATTGATTCTCTTTCAAGAGGCCGATGATATGCCTCTTTTTTGCCGAAAATGAGTATGTACAATAGTAACCATTGAAGCGTCGTCACCAGAAAGGGCAATTGCCTTTAAACGTTGTCATTGGAACAATCATTCCAATTGTTTACAGTTGGTTGGTGTGATACAATTTGTCTGATGTGATGAACACAATTGTTCGAACACTAATATCGTATTTATCAGCGACTAATAATTTATCTACTTGATTTTTGGTGATTTTTTTATGTTGTATCAACATATTAAGACATATTAATTGACAACTTTGGGGTTGTTCAGGAATGCTTACGGTTATTGACCGAACAGTTTCAAGGCTCCTTTGTTTTTAATACGTATATACGTATCGTATTTTTTCGTAATTAGGATTAAGATTTTATATTGTATTATCGTTATTAATTGAGCCGATTTTAAACATTAAAAATAATTTCGATATTAAAAGCATATACGTATATACAGATTTTTTGTTGTATGTATCGTAGATGAATATGATTATAGGATTAATACATTATATTGTATAGATTATATTGTAATTAATATTTTATTGTATTAATATATTATATACGTATAGTAATACAATTAAAAGCTAAAGCTTAATTACTATAAATAAAAATCAGTCTATCTATTTTTTTATAAAATCCGTATAACTAAAATTTATTTTAAAATTCAATCAATCTAGAGTTTATAGAATATATATGAACTTAAGGTTTAAATAAATTATTTTAAGAGTTAAAAGAGCTATAATAAATAATGATAACTTTAAAAATTAATGGTTTTTAATTAAATGTCTTTTAATTGAGTGATGCCGGAGGCAGGAATGATAATTTTGTGGTACTAAGAAAAAGCATATTTTCTAAAATGTGTTGTAAGAGATTGACCTAACTTTAGGTCTAAAGACTCAAGTTACCAGAACTATAGAAATCTTAAGGTTCTGAATATATCTGGATATACTTTAAATCTGCAACGCTGAAGAGCGGACGAAAATAAAGAAGAGTACTGAAGATCAAAAATCGAAATCTATCATGACAAATAATTTTTTTCCCTTCGCATTTAGAAAGTACTTGAAAAAATTACTTAATTATGAATCAAATTGATATAATTATCCCGGAAAATTACTTAAAAGACTTCACCGATGAAAGCACAAGAATAAAATTACTTTCTTGCAAATAATTTTCCTCTTCTCTTCGATTCTTTGCTCTTCTTTTCACCAATTTTGAAATTTAAATACTTTATTTAATGTATTGTTGTATTTGTATTTATTTTCCACTTGAGCAGAGCTTATAATATTTTACAAAACAGGTCACAAATAGCTGAAAAAACCCATAAATTTTCAAAATCTTTTGGCCTCGTTTTCCTTCCTTAATTTTCATCGCCGATCTGCATCGTTGGACGGTATGGTGTGCCCTACCATCCGGCATAATGAGCTGGAGACGAGTAGACCGAAGGGGCGGCGTAACTGGAGGCGTAACTCAGAGGGGCAGCCACAGCATCGTAGGTCAGAGGTGCTTGCAGGTGAGCGGCATGTACCAATGGAGCATTGTATGACTTGTACAAAGGAGCAGCAGCAGCGTAAGCCTTAAGGACAGGCGAGGCAGCGGCGTAGGTGGTCTTCACGACTGGTGCCACGATCGGTTCCACAACATGAGCTGAGCTGTGCACCACCGACTGACTCTGGTGCGACACGGCGGTAGGGATGCTCTTGACGACGGCGCCCACTTTGGCGTAGGCGGGCTCTTGCACGTAAGTAGTTGCAATGGCAGGAGCGGCTACTACCAAAGGAGCACTCTCCAAATGGCTGGGACGGGCAGCGGCAATGGCCCAGAAGGCAGCGAGGACAAACTGTAAGTATTTGAATGCGAAGTGTGAAAAGTAGGCAAAGATCAACGGATCTCGAATAATAAGCTCCGAGGACTTACCAATTTGAACATTTTATTTTGTTTTCGGGATGGATGTTTTCCAAGGAAGCTCTGTAAGCTGATTGATAACTTGGCCGGCTGCGTACGTTATTTATACAAGCTTCGAAGTGCAAACAAGGGTCGGTTGCCGCCTCGCTGACAAGCTTCATTAAACGCTCCAAATTTACTCGAAATTAGTTCTCTCACCCTTTAGCGAACAAGAAAAAAAAAACAGTAACTTACTCAAAATAGTGGTTAGTTTATATGAACACTTGCCTGCCTTCTCTCTTTATCTTTACCAACGTTTCCTACAGCCTTGCTTGAAATTGGTAAGAGCAAGCCAAAAAAGAGCACAGATAATGTATGTGCTATAATGCTATGTGCTAATAAGAAAAACGCTCTCAAACCTTTTTAACTCCAAACTCACCAATCGTGGATAATAATTGAGCCTATATTAAACATGAACAAAAAAAAATCGATATTAGAAGCCTATGCGTATATGCGAGTACATATGTGTACAGATTTTTTGTTGAAAATACATATGTACATATATGAATATGTATACAAAGCTCAAGTTTAAGGTTAAGTTCGATCATTTTTGTGGTTATACTGACTAAATCTGACACTTCAGTTTAAAATTAAATAAAAAAAATTAATGAAAATCGTCTATTTTCAGAATTTTTCTTCTCTTCTTTCTAACTAAAATTTATTTTAAAAATCAATGTAAATCTTATAGAAAAAATGTGAGCTTTAAGGAGCTTTAAGAGACTTTAAGGCCTAAAATATGATCGATCTTATTATAGCATCTTATTAAAGCTGATCTTATTACAGTGAGCCCTTTAGAGTCAGTTTGCAAATGTTCAATACCAATTGATTTCAAATCGTTACAAAGGTTGGAGAAGATGATATGACAAGCTTTTGAATTCATTTAAAAAACATCAAAAGAAAACTAATATGCTTTGAAAGGACTAAATGATATAGATTTACAAGGTTATTAAATTTTAAGTGGTAAAATGCAGCAATTACTAATAATTTTAAGTAAACGCCTGGGACAAAAAACGATCAGCTAAAACCAGCTTTGTACTTCTTTATAGGTTTCTTGATCTCTGTCAATTACAATTATGGTATTTTCATAACAATATACGATAACATGACATGACCAGCGTATGGGTACATACATATGTACATACATATAGTATATACCCATGACCTGACACCATTTTGGTTGACCTTGCGTCGCACACGATTAATTAGAGTAAGCTCGTGGTAGCAAATCTTACACGACTCACTGACTTCAGTGTCATGCAATGTTGTTTTTTCTCTTATTTTTTTCATAATTTTCCAAACAGAACGAATTAATTAAGCATTCATGCGATAAATGAATTACAAATGAAATCAAACCAAAGCCGCGCATATTTTTATGACCTTTTTAAATTTTCATTATAATGATACGTTACGCACCACGAAGGTCTTGAAGGTAATTATTTTTATGTAGCCCTTTTTGGTCTGCGTAAAAGTACGATACAATAAGCGGTGGCGGCGGCTTGTGGTATCTGTAGAGATTTTACGATTCATTTTAATTGCATTACATGCAGTTTTTATGACCGTCTAAACCCTTTTCAGAGTCAATTCATAAAAGCTTAGCTTTAACGAGACCATTAAAAAGTAAGTATTGCTGCTGCTGCTACCGCTTGACTGAGGCCTGAAAAAAAATCATAATAAATTTAATTGTAATGTCTTATGGTAACGTATATAAACCATGTTTACAGTTAAAAATTAAAAACTCCGCTAAACGTTTTTCATCGAAAATTTAGCAAAATTTTCAAATTGGTGAGTTTTTTAACATGTTCTCATCTTTACGAAAAGGAAAGTTCTTATGCATTTTAATCCTTTATCTATGTGATGCTGTCTACTCTTCTAGTCATAGCTTTCGCTCGCCCCATAAGTATACAGGGTGCGCCATCTTTTATGTCGGTATATGACTGTATTCCAATCCAATCCATGTGTGTACGTATTCCCATGTATTCCAATTCCAATCCAAATATCCTGTGTGTGTATGTAAAAGTTATTTAATGTTTATATACCGACATAAAAGATGGCGCATGACCCATTATAGTACAATATATAACTTATGTACGGGTATTATTCATATTTTATCAATTCTCGCAATTTGTCCTATTTCTTTCTTTAAAAACGAAGCTTTTAAATTATTAAAGAATTAGAGAAATATATCGTAATAACAAACAAACAATTCAATGATCTCCAGAAGTCAATTAAATTTAAGACCAATCCAAAATAATAACCAGATTCGTATCAATTTCAGCAACCGGTGCTTGAACCTGAACTTATCACGCATGAAAAACTCAGACGACGGTCTCGAGGTACATAAAAATACTTATGGAGTGAGTACCCAAGAGTACGCGGCATGGACAAGCCTACGCACAAGTGCATGCACGCATGGCGGCCGCATGCATGCATAGACGCACCGCACGCACACACGCAAGCAAGCCCGCAAACAAACAACACAAAAAGTACGACAACGACAAACAGCAAACGGTAAAGACAACCTTCAGACTTGAATGAAACCAGATAGAAAAATTTCGTATAATTGAATGAATTTTCATGGTCGAGCAACAATTTTTTTGTCAAGACAGGAAAAGAGCAACAACGAAAACAACAACAACAACAACAAGAACCAGAGTTGGCGAAGGCAGAGTTGAATGAAACGCAGAAACCTATTGATATAAAATATCACACAAAAATTATAACAACAACAAAACAGTTTCAGCATCAACAGGTTAGTAACAACGAAGCAATTAAGAGCAACGCAACAGCAGCAGCAGCAACAGCAACGATTCATGCTGGCTGGCGTACATCATGACGTACGTGTCATGTGTCGTTACCACGAAAAGCTAAAAAAAGTAACAGACTCAGACAAGAAAGCGTGAAGCTGGAGCGTGAACCAACAGGTGGGTGGAAAAGGGTGTGTGGAAGGGGGTGAAATCAGCGAGAAGAAAAAGAAGGGTGGGATGGGGGGGGGGGGGGGTTGGGGGTGAAAAACTATATTCAAAGAATTTGGTCATAGCGATGGCGATGGCGATGGCGATATCGGTAGTGGGTTAATGGACTGAAAGGATTGTTGGCTTAACACCAGAAAGACCAAAGACGTCATTTGAAGACCGCTTTTTTATGGTTGTTTTCAAAAATACATACTTCAATTTCAATGTAAAACAATTTAATTTAATTAGGTTTAATTTAAATATCCTTAAAAAATTTTTGCAATTTTATATCAAATTTTGCCAACTTTTGCAATCATTTTGCAAAATAGCTGCTATTTTTTATTTCTACGGATATGACAAGCGTGAATTTTATATGTACCTAAAATTAGTAAAATGCGATACTTTTACAAGATATTATAATATTTAACAAAATATTAAAATGATAATTGTGTAACTTTAATAAAAAATTCAAAATTCAAATTTTTTTTGTTGTTCTAAATAACTTCTTCTATAGTCCGCCTTTAATTTTTTTGCATTTTTGTATTTTGCATTGAGCTTTAAAATTAAATTAAATCTCTTTGTACAAATATTAAATCGTTAATTCTTTCTAAATGAGTGTATTTTCTCTTAAACATTTTGGGATCGTTGCCAAATTGACGATTATAGTGTCTTTAGTTGCACTCTTGTATAGTCGTACAGCTATTATTGTTGGCAGTGTTAATGCGGTGGGTGGCGTTCTCATGAGTCGCGCTGGTAGTCTGGTGTCTGCTGTCTGGTGGTGGGTTAGTGGGTTAGTGGGCTTGTGGGTCGTTTGTCAGTTGCCACTTGTCTGCCTTCCCGTCGGCTGCTGTGCTTGATGACATGGAAAAGCAAAAGTGAAGCAAGAACTTCGAATGCAAACAGCGCCAAACGTTGAAGACTGAACCCATTCATACTCGTTTTTGTCCAACACTCGTTAATATTATTTTCGTATAGCAATCATTGTTGTTATCATTTGCTGTACCGGCATTGTTGTTGTGGTTTTCTGTGCCACATTCCTTCGGGCTGTTTGTTGTCTTTACGGCTTTCTGCTGCGGATTTCGTTTTATCTAACTACCGCCGATTTATCCACGTTTTTTCTGTTTTAATCTCTCGGGTTTTTTTGCTAGAGCTGTTTTCGAATTCGGTCAATGGGTTGAATTAGTATAAAAGACCATGTTGCATCGGCCACTGACCAACAGTCGCCAAAGTCGCGTAATTCGTTCAACACAGATCACAGAGCAACAAAAAGTATTCCATTCAACAAAATGTTCAAGCTGGTAAGTTGTTGTTGTTGTTTAAGTTTTTGTGTCGAAAAGCGAAGAAAAAGGCGTCTAAAAATTAAAACTCTTCTTTTTTCTTAAATGCTCTGCGTGTTGTACAGTTGGTGTTGTCCGTAGTTATTGCTGTAGCTGCTGCTCGTCCTGGTTATCTCTCAGCTCATGGTGGTCCTTCACTGCTTCTGTCCGCTCCGGCTACAATCATTCATGAGCCCGCCTACGCGAAAGTGGGCGCCATCGTCAAGAGCATTCCGACCGCAGTGTCGCATCAGAGCTCTTCGGTGGTGCACAGCGCAGCACACGTGGTGCAACCCATCGTCGCGCCAGTGCTGAAGACGATCTACACAGCTCCGATTTTGCACGCAGCCCCCGCTCCGATTTTGCATGCCGCTCCTGCTCATCTCGGTCATTCCGGCGGTTGGGGGCCATCTTGGTAAAAGGGGGAGAGAACAGCCCGTGTTTATTTATCAAAGGACGAGGACGAGTTTGCCGGATGGCTGAGTTTTTTTGTAAATATTGTCTGTAATAAAGAATTATCATGGTTTCTGCTTGCTAACGATGAAATATACTCATTTATAATAAAATCAAATTTCTTTCACCGAATTTTATTGAACTTTTATTGATTTTTTCAAATTTTTGAAAATAAAATTTCATATTTGAGATAGTGTTTGAGATAAGTTGGCATCTCGAAAATAAATATTAATGTTTTTGAACAAGGCATAAATTGTTTTAATTTGTATTAAATAACGGTTTTTAATAATCACTATTATTAAAAACTCGCCTTAGTCATGTTGATCTTAAAATTTATCTAATTCTCAAACCAATGGTAGAATGTAACTGTGCGGGTTGTGTAAGGCTTCTTCCCAATTCTTGAACCTTTTTTGTAAGGCTTGTCCCCAATTCTTGAACCTTTCTAGAGCTTCAGAACCGTGATCTAGAAGTTGTGTGTTATACGAGGGCATTGCCGCTAAGCGAAACCTACCAACCCTTTAAAATAACTCGAAATTACCAATATATTTTAGAAGTTGATGCAAAAAAATAAATAAATGCACAAAAATAAATTTCATAAAATCCAATGTATATAAATAAAATAAATTAGTTACGAGTATTCTGAAATATTATTTTAGATATATTTATATTATTATATTTATATTATTTTAGAATAATATAAAAAGCCGAAAAGAGCTAAAATTAAAATAAAATAAAATAAAAAAGCCAAAAAAATTCGGGAAAAGAGATCAACGATGAAAGAAATTATAGAAATGTATATATGAAATAATAAAATAAAATAATAGCATAAATAATTGAATAAATTTTGAAACGGCACCAACAACAACAACAACAACAACAACCACATCAGCCAACACTCATTTTATGCTTAATGGCAAGCAAAGCATTTAAATAATACCAAAGAAGAATAAATATCTTGTACCTTTCGAAATACATTTTCAAGTCGTACAAACCAACCAACCAAATCAAAACTACAACAACAACAACAACAACAACACTATCAAGACAGTTGTAACTCTTTGCTAAACACAAAGAATACATTTTGCCCGAAGCGTATCACGATCGTTGGTTCATCGCAGAACCAGGAAATACCAGGCGCCTCCCTCTTAGCACCCCTTCCAACACACAAACACAGTGAGAAGATTGTTAGCTAAAACAACAACAATGCTAATACTATTGTTAACATTTTTTTCTTTTTACCATAATTTGCTTTAAGCTACTTTTAATGCGTTTAGAAGCAAAGAAACAAAATTCACAGAACTCAAAAGAAGGCGAAAGAAAAATTTTTTGAACAATGCTAGAAAAACAACAACAGCACAAAGACAGCAAACACAAAAATAGTCATAATTTGAGGAATTTTTTTTCCTTCTTGAGAATATCCATTAAAGCCAAAGCCCATCAACTAATCAAAAACAACAACAACAAGTTGCTTTTAAAAATTCATTTATGTATTTTAAATTTTTTTAATTCATAAATAACAACAACAACAATTTATACCATGGAAAATCCACTTCTGTCTTTAATTTCGAATGATTTTTTATATAGATTGAATGCTGCGGTTATGTTGTTGCTGTTGTTGTAATCATTGCCTGGGCGTTTATTTCAGAGCCGGATTTATTATTATTATTAATGTTATTGTTAGCATTATCATTGTTGTTTCGATTTTTGTATTTGATAATAATTGGTGCAAATTCTATAAAATATTGCAAAGTCAAGTTCAGTGTAAAAACCTTTAACAACAACAACAACAAGAGCACCACCAACAACAGTGAAATATAGAATAATAATTTAGTATTTTATTATTATTTCCTTAAAAGAATATTACTGCTATTATTTACTACATTTACTTATTAAGGTTTTAATAATTTTATTAAACCTTTTCTGTTTTTGCAGCAACGAATAACTTTGTTTGTGGATAAAAATATATAATGTACAGTTGTGAAAACAAACTATATTACTCAATTCATAAAAGAAAAAAATATGAATTATTGTCTCAAAAAGGATTTTTAACGGTAATGATTATTTGTGTACTAAATTTAGACATAATCCTCTGTTTTCAACGGATTAATTTTACAAGAAATAAAAACTACAATAGACCTTTGCAATACAATTTGACAGGCTGAAAAAAAATTGTTGTATAGCATATAAGAATATATTAAAATATTTTGAATTTGTGAAGGTACTGCTGCAGCATCAATTTGATTTGTCGATGGCGGGCACTCTCAATTATGTAAGCTCGCTCTGAACCAACAAACCGACACTTGTAAAGTAAAGTGAAAATATTAGAATTGCGGATAATTAAGCTCTTCACGCTCGATCAATATCCGGCAATAATAAAAACCACAAAACTACGATATTTTCCAATACTTTCGATACTTTTTCGTGAGTATTCAGAGTCCAGAGTCCAGATCTTTATACATTAAGTTCGAAATATTAACGAGAAACGTATACTAATTCTCGTAATAGAAAATACATACTCGTATGTAATATATTTTGCAATAAGTACAGTAAATTTTATGGTTGGCTGATTTTAAATGTAAACCGCTAACTAATAAATGTAAAATAATTGCAATTTATTTGACTTTTATGGAGTCAGATTTAATAAATTCTGTAAACTTAGCAAAATTTATGCACAACTTATGTGATTAAGTAAAATAATTATTATTATGAACTTTTTAACCTTTCAGCACATGCCAAATATAATCGCAGTGTGCCACAATTCGTCTACTAAATCGAATAACATATTTTGCTATTGTTAAGGCGCCGTCGAGGAGGTCGTTAATGGAGGGCCTCCTTCTACGACTTCTGTTTAAAACAAAGAGAGACTGTGGTACATTAACAGCAGCACCAGCAGCAGCAGCAGCAGCAGCAGCAACGCTGCGGCGGCAGCAACGCCTATTTGTAATTTATTTTTTGGAATTTTTTTTTGCAATGTAACAGACAGAAGACCATTTTTTGCATGCAAACAAATTTCGCACTAACTCTTTACGGTGCAGAGAATTTTTTGTTTGTGACTATACTCGTACTTACTTGTATGATGAAACTGCAACTAAAGTAGTCGATAGTAGTCGAACAGCTGTGCTGCAGTTGTTGTTGTTATTGTTGTATTTTAATGGATCTTTTGAACTGTTTTTGCTCACAAACGAACGAATAGACGACTATTTTGATATTGCATCATGATTAAATATATATATTTATTTGCATAGACAAGTTTTTTAAATTTATATGCATGCATTAATGTGGTCGTATTTAAATAACCATACTTGTATTCATGCAGCAAAGAATGTATTCTAGTAGTTACTACATGTATTTTGAATACATTCTGAGTTTAACGTGACTTAGCAAGAAATTTTAAAAATAGCATCATCTACAATAGTTCTACAAAAACAGAAGTTGTCTCTTCTCATTTTCATGCACATACAACTGCTTTTATTGTTATCGTACGTATGTTAGTATCGTAACAATAACAATATAAGGGACCATTTCATTGATGTTTTAAATTTTTGCAGGACTATTGTTACCATACAGGGCACAAAAGCTATCTTTAAATGGAATAGATTTTATTTAAATAGAAATTATACTTCGAACATAACAACACTGTTGCTTTAATCGTCGTATATTATAAAATTCCAAGTCTTCTAAATATTAGCAGAATTATTGCGAAGTTAAGAACATCTGTCAAGTTTGTTCGAAGTTATTACGAGCGTTATAAACTGCTACAACTGCCTTCAAAATATTTTCAAAATTAATTTAAAATTTGGTTTTTTGTTTCTTATATCATTAGTATCAGATTGCAAAGGGTGAAGACGATTGTGAAGAGCCCAAAAAAAATGTTATCATTGAGTTAAGTTTAAATTAACCACGGTAACATTTTGTACAGTATAATTACTAATTTACCATACTATTTTTCAACAAATGTTGCAATTTTCTAATACTTTTATCAAGAAAAACAACAAGCACAAATTGCAAAGTTTTGCAGAATTAACCATCGTCACGTTTATAGCATACGTTAGTTAGACTAACTGTTATTTTGGGTTTCTTTTGTGCCTTTATGGTTACTAGTAAGCTATTTTTTTTTGTTTCAATTTCGCCTCAACAACTTCTTTTGCTAGCAGAAAGCAATTTATCTCTTTGATCTCTTCGATTTTTCTATAGCAACTCCTTCCTTCACGTATCAACTGCTGACCCGGTAGACCACTTACGTGTATTAGCTGCTGCATGAAAATGGGCTAAGCTGTTATTGTTGTTGATGTAGTTGTTGTTGTATCACTAACAATGCCAGACAACACATTGCAAATTACAGCAAATGCTTTTGAAAATCGGTTCCATTTCAAGCTTGAATTAAAATTATATTATAAAATTATTTCCGGGTATAAAAGAGGATTAGATATTATGAAAGCTCTTTTAAATATTCTTCCTAGGGCGCTACTAAAGGGCCTTCAGTATGATTTATGTAATTCAGTTGTTTTAAAAAGCCTTTAACTAAGACTTTTGCAACGAGACGAACGTTGCAAAATTTACAAATTGCAGAATTTACAAGAACAAGAATTATTGTTAAGCATAGTTTCATGGTTTCATGACTCGAGCAATCTTTTGAGTTTTTGTGAAAAATAATGCATTTAATGACCTTTGTCATGGACTAATCGCTGGACAAACCATCGATGCTTCTGAAAAGAGAGGGACAAACACATTTGAGTGGACACCAATTTTGCGACATGCAACATGTGCCACGATAAATCGAAGAGTTGTTATTGTTGAACTTTTAAGATTTCAGCAAATGATGAAATAATAAATTTTAGAAGCTGCAAAACTGCTGCAAAAAGCACGATCTAGTTTCTCGAAGACAATTTAGCATAATCTAGATTTGACTAGAAGAAAAAATAATATAATAATAATAATAAAAAAATAATAATAATAAAAACAACAACAACAACAATAATTATTTTAACAAAAATGTGTAGCAAAACGAGTTCATGCGAGAGAATCACGCGAGAATAGCAAAGCATCGACTAAAGTCTGTTTGTACGTGAGTAGTCAAGAGCGAAAGACTGTGACAACTATATGTAAGAAGACTTCTTTGAAAATACACTAACAATGGCAACCAACTTGTTGGCAACTAAAGGATGTAATGATCTGTGGTAAGACATTTTTTAAAATGTCACATTTAAAGCTTTTTTCTTCGGCATAGAATAAGACTGCACTAGAAAAAGCAGAAACAGAACAAGAAAATCGAATGGTCTAAAGGTCAATATAAAAATGATAATATCAACACATTTTAAAAGAAAACAAATTTTAAGGCGAATTTATTTAGTTATTAAAATAGGTAATATTGTAATTTAAACTGAATAAAATTTCTTTCAAATTTTATTAAAAAATTTTATGTAATATTTTTATTTCAATTAAAAGAAAAAGCTTCAACGTAAATAATGAAAGGAAAAATTGGTTTTTCTTTAGCGTAATTAAAAACTATTTATTAGATATTGTTTGAATAACTTGCCGTAGTAAATATTTTAACGACATTTCCTTTACATACTGTAATATATACGATAATTATTATTAATAAAGTGTTAATTATTCTCTAACGCTTACCGTTTTTTTTGTACTCTTTTTCTTCTCGATTGATCGCTCGGCATTGCTTAAAGCATTTCGACAAGAATTCTTTAAAAATTTTGTAATAAACTTTTGATATTGCAACAATTACAACAATAAGAACATTAATAGCAAACTACGGAAAGACAAAGAATTAGAAAAACCTCGAAAAAATAGCTACCATCTTAAAAAAAACCAAAGCACTGAGAATTTCTCAGCAGAATAATTACGAGTAACGAGAATGAAGGAGTCCGGAGCGCATTGTTTTCTTCGCCACTAGCGAATGCAAGAACCCATTAAGCGAACACACGCTGTTGTTGGAGCGGGCAACGAGTATACGAGTATACGTAATGTCATATAGCTGAAGGTCGTTTGAAACAGCAATAACAGTGGACAACAACAACAACAACAGAAGCGGCAACAGATGTTTCCAACAATAGAATTAGACTGAGTGAGACTCAATGCAACAACAACAATAAGACAATAAAAGTTCATTTGACAATTAATGGTTTTTTTATGGTTTTTTTGTCGTCTCAATAAAAATGAAATCGTTGCATTTGTCTTCTAGGTTTTGTTATTTTTTTTGTTTTTCTTAATTTAAATTTTCCTTCAAACATTATTATGAATAGTTGTTTTTTTTTTGCGTTAATTTAATATTATTTAAATTAAAAAATATCTTAATTATAAATTTTTATATATGTATGTACAAATTTCAAAGTGTCACTGACACACGCTGCCATCATCATCATCACCTGGTCCCAGATGACATAACCGCAATCAGTGCAGCTTCTGCTACACAAATTTACATACACACACACACACACAGACACACACTTGCATACAGTAGGAGAACGAACACAAAAGATGTTAATAATAATAAGAACACAAAAATAACAACAACAACAACTCACCAGCTGTGGAGCTTCCGAGCCATTGGCACAACAGCTTTTAAAGAAAACACGATGGCTATCGCAGTAAAACGCAAAAAACGAAGTCAGCAGAAGAGGAAGAAGAAGAATAAGAAGACACACACACACACTCACACATACGAATATACATATACATATATCTGTAAGCAGACGTTATAATGATATAAACGGTAAGAATCTGCGCTTTGTGGACCCATCCGCGAGTCTGGTGCATCACGAAAAAAAGCGGATTCGGGTGCAAATTTTCACCACTTCAATAAAAAAACGAAGCGACAACGACAGACGGATCATCAGATGCAGACAAAAACATCTACACACAAACGCAACTAAAGTTGCAACAATTTTAGTTAATGTTTTATTTGTTACTTACTTTATAATTGCTGTTGTTGTTGTTGTTGTTGTTTTGGTTGCATTTTTTTGTTTCTAATGTTTTATTGTGTTGGGCCATTCATTGTCTTTTGTTTGTTTGTAGTTTTTTTCTTGTTTTTTTGTTATTCTCAAAGGCACAGAAATCATACGAAACAATATAAAAGACAATGAATGGTACCGTGGTAGCATCAGTTGTGGCACCAGCTTCCATCGTCACTGCCACCAGGCTAAGAACTGCCATCAGAACATCAGGATTATCCAGGATTAACGAGACACGATTTGACGCCATGTTGAAAAATGTGAGCTCAAACCAAAGGCATCGACAGTATATATTCCAAACGGATTACGGACTTACGAAGACTTAAGAACTTAACTTAATTAATTGTCTAGAGAAAATATCTAGAGAAAATTAAGGCATTACCTTAATTATGTATTTATTTTTCTTGCATTTACTTGTTCTTCTTTTTTATACTTCTTTACAGATTGTGGTACCGCTGATCTGCCTCGCCTCTCTTGTGGCCAATGTTTTAGCACGGCCCGGCTTTCTCCATGGACATCCTCACTACGAATATCCCATAATAGCTCATCCGGAACCACATTTGCATGTGGCCAAGATCATTCACATACCGGCCGCTGTGTCACACCAGAGCTCTACCGTTATTCACAGTGCACCGCATCACATCATCAAACCGATAGTAGTGCCTGTGGTCAAGACTGTGGTGCATCCTGTATATAAGACCTATCATCATCCGGCACCAACCATCTTCAAAGCATATCATCCCGAACCATTGCACTACGATCCATTCCATCATGGTTTTCATCATTATCACTGAGAAGATCGCTCCTGAGTGTCCGTCCAGCTGAAGCCTTTTAGTAAAATGACCGCCGCTTAATCGTGTCTGAATCCGAATGTGTCTGAGTTGAACGAATCTTCTTTATTAATGCTCTCGCCAACAACGTTTTTTGGAGACTCTCTGTATCTGTCAATCACCCGCTCTCTCTCTCTCTCACATAAACTCTCTTTTATTTAGCGTACAATTTTGTATTATTAATTTTATTCAACATGTTTTTTTTTTGTATTAACAAAAAATATACACAACATTTCGTCACATGATATAATATTATTAAAAACATGATACGATTTATAAAATAATACGATTTATTAGTAATAGCAGTTAATAATGATGTTTGTGGCGCTGATAGCGTAGAAGCCAGTATTGAATAAATAGCTCAATTGTTTTTAAAAACACCTCAAAATGCCAAGAATTTAATTATTTGAAAAAAAAAATCCATCAATGCCTCTCGAGCAAGATCTGATGCTCTTAATGATAATGCTGATGTGTTGATTTCAATTAGAAGATTTTCTTTTCTTTCCTATTTTTATCACGTTGAAAATTCTACTTCGATTTTTTTCTTCTCAAAAAAACAAAAAACTCCACATAAGAAGATCGTCATATTAGGAAATGATATTATTAGTAGCAATATTATCGTCATAAACATCATTACATTCCTCATAAGTGACCTTCTGAAATTAAACAACGTACGTTAATCATCTTTTCAAATATTGTGGCTACATTTTTGCGTGAGTGAGATAATTTAATGATGCCTTCCGTCGTTTCATTTTTCATTCTATTGAATACAGAGGATTACAAATATTTGTAATGAGATAAAATTGTTTGCTTCGTGACAATTCGTTAAGTTAAGTAAGTCGTTAAATCTTTCGTTAAGATTTCCGACCGGGCTTGCTGACGGAAAAGGTGAAGATGGCGTAAAATGGCATGCAATTCTATATTTCTGTGTAATGGTTTTTGTTATTTTTGGTAAAAAATTGTTAAACCAATTTTTAATAACATTATCTGCATACATTATTATGTCATCAAAAGTTTTATAATTATTAAATTTCAATATATTTTCTCGACATTTTCGTCTTTCGTCTAAAAACGAAACTGAACTAATTTCAGTTTTGACCCTGACGACTCTGACGTTTTTTACCATCATTATCATAGGTTGTAATCCAAAACAAAGTCATCGCATTCCTGATAATTTTATCACATTAACACATTATTGTTCATTTATTAAATTATTTTCATTGCCATCATCATCACCTCATTATCAGCAGCATCATTTCAATTTATGAAATCAATAATTCATATCAAATTATAATACAACGCATGCTACTTATTTATTGCCATAAAACCATAATAATTATAAATATTAAAAAATATTTCATAAGTTTGTAATCTGCTGGCGGGGGAGGGGATGACTCGGGGGCCGGGCCTTTACTCGTTATCGAGCAAGTTGGAAAATTAAGCTCATGCAATAATCAACTTTTTAACCGCAGCGCTCGGTTTTATAATTATTAAATTTCAATTTATTTTCTCGTTTTCGTTTGTGGTTTTCATTTTTCTCAAAAATTTTTTCAATCAAATGTAATTAATTAATTCGGTTTTTTACTGACACAGCTACGAATAAGTCGAAAGAATGAACGAACGAACAAACGAACGAACTAACAAATTGATCGTTCATTATTCAACGAAACGCGTCATAAAACTCGTATGAATTAAAATCAAAGCTGAATTTCAAACAAACTTCTTCTAATTTCTTTCATTTTCCGATTTTTAAATGAAATTTAGTGACTTATTTTCCATTTTGTTAATACACTTCTGTGCCTATTTGTTGCCCGCCAAAATCGTTACCATTGAAAACAATTGTTCTTTAATTAACAATAATTTCAATAATTTATTTCAATATTATAAGGTTTTTGTGAGCGAGATTAAAAGTGAAAGTGAAAGGTTTCATTTTTGTTGTAGACATTTTAATTGCTCATTATAAAAGTTGCATGCAATACTCACGTTGGCAACTAATTATACGAGTAGTCACCATAGCAAACACTTGCCAATATTCGTAATCGTACTACTAAAAAATTTACAGAACAGTGGAAATGGATTCTTATGAAACTAAAAGAAATTTTCTGATGACATTTATGGATTAATGCGGATAGACGAACTGAAATGTTTGCTGTTACAAAATGATAGCGAACCATTATTAGGCTTAATAGCTCAATTTTTTTTAGGTACAAAAGGTAAACATATTTATATAACATTTTTCATTTAAAGTAAAAAAAATGAAAAATATATATTTGTGTTATTTATAAAATAACGAAAAATAAAACACTCGAAATGAAAAAAAAAATACACAAAAACTCTTAATTGCTTACAATAAAACCAGTAAGCATAATTTTACTGGAAGAATAATTTTTCACTACGAATGCTTTAATTACAACAAAAAAAATCAGATAATCAACATAACGACATTATATAAAAATGGAGTAATGTGTAATACTTGTATTTTATAAGACTTAGGTACACTCATTGAGTCACACTCAGTTATTGACTGATAGACTGACCCACTGGCATCCACATTCACTCACTCGTTGTGTCAGTACACTGAAAAAATAAGTCAATTGAAATTCGCCAGTTCTCTCCACGTAAAGTAGATTGACATGGACCTAGTTAGTGGTCCGCAGGAACTAGTGAAGTCGATAGTTCTCTACTAGTAGATTTTTCTGCAGGGAAAAAGTGGAATTAAATCGATGGCAGGAGAATTATGAAGCCCTTGAACAAAATGTTTTCAAAGTTAATTGCATTAATCGGAAATGAATATAGCAAAAAAGTTCAATTATAGCATTAATGCAAATAAATGCAAGAAAGTGGTAACGTAATCGTAACGCTGACAGATATCGATTTAAATTAGTAAAAAAAAAAAACAAACAACACACAGAAAGTAAATTATGTATCGTATTTAGGAATTAAGATTATAGTTTTGTGGAACAACAACAACAACAACAACAACAACAACAACAACAACAACAACAACAACAACAACAACAACAACAACAACAACAACAACAATAACACAAAGAGCAAAAATTATTACGACAACAACAAAAGCTAATCGCTTTTGCAAGCGACAATCTAATGTTAAGTTATAAACTGTTTTAGCGGCGTTGATTTAAATTTATCATATCAATGAAATCTTATAAATTCTTTTTGTTGTTGTTGTTGTTGTGGTTTTTAAGCTATTTTCTATATAAGAGGATATATTGTTAGTTCCGCTTTATTTGTTCTTTCAATAAATTTCAATTGTCTTACAAATAAAATCTAGTTTACGACTATGTTCAGATTCCTTGGAATTAAAACTCAATCCGTAGGTGGATTTATGACAATGATATACAAGTATAATCTTCTCAATTCTCTGAAACTATTTACACGCTACGTTTGATGAAAATTGTGTTTGTTAATCACTGAATGTTATGATGAATATATAAGTATAATATATAATGAACTTTTGATTATATAAACTAAAGGCGACCGAGAAAATTCATTTAATCGAAAAAGAGACGAATATGTTAGGATTTTTAAAAAGTAATATAAAAAATTAAGAGAAAATATACATATAATTAATAACACTTTTATAAAGCAATTATGACCGGGAAAAATATCACAGAACTGTGTTTGTAGTATTTATACGATAACTTAAGCCGTATATTCGAAAAGTTATTTATGGATTATTTTCAGATAATTATTTTAATTATTATTATTTAAAGGCATTGCGAATATATTGAGCTTCTAAATCTGAAAGGCGTAAAAAAGAGAATAAAACTCCGTTTAAAAAAGAGCAAATTACAATTAGTAGAATAAATTAAAGGCGCTTTCTTTTATGAGCTCTAAAAAAATTAAAAAAAAATTTTTTTTTAAATTATAGAAATTTTTAAATTTTTATTTGTCTTTAGAAAGGTGTGCCTCATGAATTTGTTTTGTAATACTGTCGTAAAAATCTGATGCAATTTGAAATACGCCTGCATAAAATCATAAGACATTTTTGTTATACGATATCGTATGCGATGAACTAGTTTCTCCATACTAGGGAGCTCCCCCTAAACCCACCCTCGAAAATGCTATTAAAAATACGCGCACAATCTGGATACCGTACGCTTGATATAGCGTAAAGAATAATCATGCTTAAGTATGTAAATTAATAGCAACAACAACAACAATAGCGGCAGCAGCAACAGCGGGAATAATTAAGACGATTATCATAACCATAAAAAAAACCAAAAAAAAAAAAAATTGCCACCAACGGAACACGAAATGCAATACTTAGAACCAAGTGCACAATTTCGAAAGTAGTCTCCATTTACAGAGAAAACTTGCCCCCGGAAGGGTGACTCGTTTGTCAAATGAACTGAGCCATTGAATGATTGAGTAACTGAGCCACAAATGTAAATATTGGTCGCGGTGGGAGTGACGGGCGGCAGGCGGCAAACGCCGCGCAATCGAACGACACATGGATCGATCAATAGCAGATCGGCCATTCGACCGTATGATATATAAAGCAGTGCATAATGCCATTAGAAATCAATTCAAAGCTCACTGCTGCTCAGAACGTTTTCCTATTAGCACCACAAAGAAAACCAACAACAAGCAAACATGTTCAAATTGGTAAGTCCTGCTGCATTCGTGTCAAAAGGATTATTACAGGAATATCCCTGACAATCGCTGAATAATTGTCCTTCCTCTTCCTCTCTCAACAGATTGTATTCGTCGCCTTGCTGTCCGTCGCTGCTGCTCGTCCCAGCCTCTTGGGTCCTGCCCTCATTCCCGGCTCTGTAGTCGCTCTGCCCGCCGCCGTGTCGCACCAGAGCACTGTGCAAGTGCATGGTAGTCCAGTGATTACTTCATTGGTGGCACCTGGACTTGTACATGGCCCCCTGCTGCACCCCTCACTCGTCGGCCCCATTGTGGCTCCTCATCAGATTTTGATTTAAGTCGCTGATCAGGCAGTAAAAGACGCAAAAGATGTCGACGTCGACGAGGGAGCAAGAGAAGGAAGGAGGTTTCGAAGAACTCAAAAACTATTAAAACAGGAGCAGGACAAGTACGCTTAAGAGGACAATTCCAGCAACGTAATCGGTACACCAACATCGTACTCATTGGAACTTATTTGCACCACGTCACTTGGTTATTCAAATTTTGATTTTGATTTAAATTTTTGTGTTGTTTTTGTTTTGTTTTTTTTTATATGAAGTTTTATTGCATCTCTAGCAAAATTTTGGTGATTTCCAAAACATCGAATTTTGAGTTTTGATTAAATAGACTTCTCTTGAAATTTATTTTGTTTATATTTCTGTAATTTAGAAAATCCTTTTATGAAAAATAAATAACACTTAGAAATGAAAAACAAAGTTAAATTTTATTTATTCTGCTCAAAAAAAGCAATTTTTTTTAAATTTTATCAAAAATATGGAAGGAAAGATTTGATGAGAAACCAAATTGCAAATACTCGCCTAAAAGCATGCAACCAAACACGCATGAAATGAGCAAAAATTTACTCGTTTGTTGGCAAAAGCGATTTCTATTTAAAATTATAACGAATACAATACTTTAATTAGGAAAATAAGTGAGCAGAGATTTATTTTTAATAATCAAACTCTAGATTATTTAACACAAAATTCTATTATTAGTGTTAGCAGAAAAATTTTATATAAAAAATTTAATAATTCTTTATTACTTCTTTTATTGAAATTTTAAGCGACTTTATATATATGATGAGATTTTATGTTGCTTCAAAATCTCTATAAAATAGTTTTCTGGAAGGTATTTAACAACTTTTGGGATCTCATAGTATTGAGATAGTATTATATAGTAGTTGTATAGTATTATCATAGTATTATCTTTTTTTAGTTCTCTGTCTCTTTTTGATCCAGTCTCTGTCGTGTTCTCGGTAAGAAAGATGTTTTCCTTGAAGTGAAAAGGAAAATTTCTTAGAGAGAAGTTATTTTGTAACGTCTTTGTGTTAGAAATTATACCTAACTACTATGGCAGGCACTTTGTGAGCCCTAAATATCGCACAATATATATAAAATTTCTTTCTTAAAATCGGCCATAATATCAAATTGTTCTACAAGGTAAGAAATTAAGGCAAAAGTTTAAGAAAATGTTTTTTTATTAATAACATATAGAGTAATAATTTTGATGAGGACGTCCGTATCTTTTTTCAAATGAAAATCCTATCGAATCAAAAGGTCATTGTGCAGGCATTAGAGTTAATGATGGAGGGTATAAGCCACTGGTACCGAATGGACAACTGGAGCCGCAGCATGATAAGTCTTGATCAGAGGTGCCGAAGCATGATAAGTTTTGACCAGAGGAGCGGCAGCATAAGTGTGCACCACCTGTGGAGCAGTCTGATAGGTCTTTATGAGGGGCGCGGTATGTACGGTGGTCTTCAGTACAGGCGCAACAACATCTTGTACCACCGCCTTGCTGTGCACTTGGGTTAAGCTCTGATGGGAAACGGCTGATGGAGCACTGTGCACAACGGTGCCGACCTTGGTAAGGACGGGTTCATGGACAACGTGATGGGTTTCGATGAGCCCAGCTGAGGTGGCGCCAATAAGGCACAGTACCAAAATAGAAGTCACCTGAAAAACAAAAGTTATCCCAAAAATTATTCCTTTATACTCAACGTATTTGTAAAAACTTACAAATTTGAACATTTTTGCTTTGGATCGGTCGTTTTCGTTTTTGATTTACTTTTAGGTTGTTCACTGAATGAAGGCACAGAAGCTTGTGATGTTGGATTATGATTTTGACCTGACTTTTATACCCAAAAATTGAACTAACTTCTCAACTCAACTCTTTACGTACGCCGTTTTCATGATCAAAAAAATTGTTCACTGCGCTTTGCGCGTCTCGTGTTGGAATTAAGTACGAAAAATAACCGCTACCGGTTTTCTATAATCTTTTTCTTTTCTCTTCGTGTTTCCTCTTAACAGTTTGTTGGATCACTTTTGACCGAAAAAAGCGAGGGAGATAAAAAAACCGAGCCAAACCATCAATAATGTTTGTATGTTCAAAAGACCGATCGATCGATCAATCCATCAGCTTTCAATTGGAGCTATCAATAATCAAGGTCAGGCATTGTATGTTAGTTAGTGTTTGTTTTTGTTTAATTTGATTATTTTTGAAAATTAAGTACCGTATTTTTTCATCGAGATCTTTCATCGACCTTTGAAGTGTCGCCAATGTGAGCAGAAAAGATATTTAGATCAGAACAAAGGTTACTTTAACCAATTAGTTCAAATATTTCAGAGGGCAAAAACTAAAATTATTTTGTACGCAAATGCTATGTATAAATCCTTTCCTTCACTCGAGTATAATTTTCTTACTTAAATGAAATCATTTAAATAATGAAATTTAAATAATGTTAACTGTTGCTATTGTTGTTGTTGTTGTCATTATTACTCAATTCATTGACAGTTGTTGATGGTTGTTGTTTCCTTTTGATTGAATTGCATCACAAACACTTCCATAATCATGGTCACGGGACGCGACAACAATACAACAATGTGTCAATCATTAAAGCTTAAGGTACAGCCAAGGTACAGACACAAGTAAGTTCCTATGTCAAGGTTGTCCTTACAACATATGACCCAAAAAACATGAAAACATTACGAGCCTGAACAACATCAACATCAACATCAACAGACTAATTTCAGGCAAAACAACCGCAAAAGCGCAATGAAGCCAAGCCAAACACATTGGCTCGTTAATCCATGCATAAATGTTTTAATTGAAATTTTATGTTGCTTCGTCACTTATTCGTTCATTTCCTTTGCATTTTTTTTTATTTGCAGCAATTAATTAAAGATCATGCGAGTCACTCTTTTTTCATCCATCCGCCGGCGCCCGTCAATGCCGTTGATGAGTTGCGATGATAAAGTGCGTGCTCATTCGTGGCGTCAAGTAAATGACGATGCTTACTCATTCGTCACTCTGTAGTGGTCACTTCAGATCGTCAGATCATGAAAATCCTCTTGACGCACATTTACTACTGGTAAATGATCATCAACTCTCTATTGTGGTTGTTGTGGTTGTTGTTATTTTACTACTTCAACGTTTTCAGGTGTCTTTTTTTGGCTGATGCTAAACCACAAAGTTCGTGGTATAGTAAAGTTCTTTAGTGGCATCACATCACATTTTCAGAGCACATTTTATGATATGTATGTCATGATAGTTAAAACCAAAATTTACTTAAGAACAAATTTTGCAACTTACTTTTGTTAACTGAAAACGTGTGCATTTTAATATCTCTTAGTTTTTATGACTATTTATTCATACTGAGTTGTTCACATAGGCCTTTTTTTAATAGAGCGCTTAGAATATTCAATAAAAGTCTTGCATAAAAAGCATTTCACAAATGCAGCTTAGAGTGTAATTCTCCATAATATGCTAACTATAAGACTAGAATTAAGAAAATGATTTCTCTTATTTCTCTTTGGTTAAAAGTCATTAAAGTATTCAATACTTAACAAATAAAGACGACAAATAGAGCGTACCTATGTACATACCAAATGAGAGAGTGCAAGATAATGAATGACATTCAGAGAGAATTTTAAACTGATATACAGCAGCTTCTGGATCATATACTCGTAGACACTCGCACGAGAAGAACATTTCTCTTACCTTTAAAATGGCAATAGAATCTACAATATCTATTATATATGTATGTACATATGTACAATCTATTATCATAAGTGCAAGAGTTATCATTAGGACACTGACCTCAGAAAAGCAACACATCTACATAAATAGAAATTCATCCGAAACGCTTTCAGTAAAGTGTAGTATTCAAACCACTTTGGTCGATGCAAACGGAAGGAATGGATTTGCAGAGTAAAAAAGTAGCTTACGTCGGAGGCTTTGGAGGCATTGGCTTTGCATGTTGCAAAGAACTTATCTCTAGAGGTGTTCGAGTAAGTATTTGGAGTACATACAAATTCCTATTCGGACGAAGTTCTTTTCAAATACAAATTTCGCAATTTTTCTTTAAGGATCTCGTCATTTTGGATCTCCAGAATAGTGCCGAAAAACTGCAGGAACTACGCAGTCTAAACGCAAATCTGAGAGTACATTTTGTGGCTTTAAATCTTTGCGACGGTAAAGACGCTATCAAAAAGGCTTTACAGGAGACTGTAAAACTACTGAAATGCATCGATATTTTAATCAACGGTGCTGGCATTTTCAACGATCGAAACCCCAAACTGACAGTTGATATCAATTTGGTAGGAAGGGGGTTAAAAATACTTGATCAGACTTACAATATTATTTCTTGCATTCTGCAGCTGGGACTCATTGAGACTACCATAGCCGCATTTCCGTTGATGGGCCGACCTCAAGGTAAAGGCGGTTTGATTGTAAATGTAGCCTCTGTTTTGGGCTTGGAACCGTGTCCTGTTTCTTGTGTTTATACTGCCACCAAACACGGCATTATAGGATTCACCAGATCATGTGCTGTAAGTAGCTGCATTTGTGTTGAGAGTTCGCCTTCTTGACTGAGGATATATCATTATAGCATGAATTCTACAACGAAACCACAGGAATTTCACTTATGGTCATTTGTCCGGGTGCCACCGTAACCGGACTCATCGAAAAATTTGTGGGTTTGGACACTTTTGAGATTGCTCGTCCCATCAGTGAGAAATTGCATGCAAAACAAAAGCTTCAAACGACTGAAGAGTGCGCTAAGCCCATGGTAGACGCCATAGAAAAGGGTATAAATGGCAGCGTTTGGATTGTGGATTTGGGAAAATTGACTGAAGTCACAATGCACAAATACTGGGGCTATACGCTTAATTAAATTTTTGTATACCTAAGCGTTGAATATATTTCTCAGTGTAAGTCATGATTATATAAAATAAATAAATGACTACAACAAATCCTGACAAAAAATGCTTGACAATCAAGAAACCGTGAACTGTATGAAGTCACTTTCCTTATTTAAAAACATATATGTTAATAAATATTTAAAAAATTTTTAATTAAAATGAATGTTTTTTCACCAAAGCTCTTCTCAAAATGTACCAAAAATATGTACGTACATTGTATGTATATACATACATACATATATAAGAAAATTAGAAATATATACGGCACAAAGAGCAATGTAAAGTGGGTGCTCTTTCTCTGTAGCAAATAATTACTATAACAGAGAGTGAGAGTTCGAAGCTGGTGAAAAGAATTTTTCGGGTATGTATGTATGTATGTATGTACATATGTGTTCTCTACTCTCTCGTACGCAGAGAATAATTTTTTATTGTTTGTTTTTATTTTATAATTTTATTAATTATGGCAATGCAATCTATAAAATGTGTAATGTATAAAATGTTATACTGAGATTGATGAATTATCATTAGGAATTATGTACATACATACATATATACCGCACACTTCGACCACAGATAATAAATAATTAGAAATTTCATCAAAACATCTTCAGTATAGTGCAAGATTCAAATTGCTTTAGTCGGTGCCAACGGAAAGAATGGATTTCCAGAGTAAAAAAGTAGCTTACGTTGGAGGCTTTGGAGGCATTGGCTTTGCATGTTGCAAAGAACTTAGCTCTAGAGGTGTTCGAGTAAGTATTGTTAAATTACATTAGTTATTGTCAAATAAAAATTTCAAAACTTTTCTTCAAAGAATCTTGTCATTTTGGATCTCCAGAATAATGCCGAAAAACTGCAGGAATTACGCAGTCTAAACGCAAATCTGAGAGTCCATTTTGTGGCTCTAAATCTCTGCGACGGTAGAGACGCAATCGAAAAAGCTTTACAGGAGGCTGTAAAACTACTGGACTTTATCGATATTTTAATTAATGGCGCTGGCATTCTCAACGATCGAAACCCGAAACTGACAGTTGATATCAATTTGGTAGGAATAAGATTAAAAACTTTTGATAAGAGGTAATATTATTTATGTGTTCTGTAGCTGGGGCCTATTGAGACTACTCTGGCCGCTTTTTCATTGATGGGTCGACCTCACGGAAAAGGCGGTTTAATTGTAAATATTGCTTCTGTCTTGGGTTTGGAACCGGGAGCTTTTGCTGCTGTCTACACTGCCACCAAACACGGCATTATAGGATTCACCAGATCATGTGCTGTAAGTAGCTGCACTTTTATTCAGCGGACGAACTGTTCACTAAGCATTCATTATAGCATAAATACTACAACGAAACCACGGGAATTTCACTCATGGCCATTTGTCCCAGTTTCACCGTGACCGGACTCACTGACAACTTTGTGGGTTCGGACACCTTCGAAATTTCTCGTCCCATCAGCGAGAAATTGTATTCAGATAAAAAGTTTCAAACGACCGAAGAGTGCGCTAAGCCCATGGTGGACGCCATAGAAAAGGGTATAAATGGCAGCGTTTGGATTGTGGATTTGGGAAAATTGACTGAAGTCACAATGCACAAATACTGGGGCTATACGCTTAATTAAATTTTTGTATGCCTAAACGTTGATTATATTGTATTTCTCAGTGTAACTAACGATTATATCAAATATATTATGACTACAAAAAATATTTTAAAAATGTTTGACAATCAAGAACCCTGTACGTCTGTATGAACCTGTATGAACCCAATGTATGAGTTACTTTTGTTACTTAAAAAAATAATGTTATACGAGTATGTTGTAATTAAAAAAAATAATGTAGAGGTTAAAATGTTATCATATTTTTAAAAAATTCTTAATTTTAAATATTTTTTTTTCACAAAAATTATTTTAAAAATGTTCCAAAAATTACGTACATATTCTAAAAATTAATATTGTTATATACTCGTATATTATTCAACAATTAACAATTCAAGATGGCACATACGATATACGATCTCGTATATGGTCACATTGCATGACCAGAGAATGCATTGTCTTTCTATATAGCAAATAATTATAGTCACAGAGAGTGAGAGTTAAAGGTCATGCAGTCGATTGGTGCATTTCCATTCTATTTAAATAACAATTACAAAAAAAAAAAGAAGTTGATGAATAGAGTCTTTCCAGTATGTATGTATGTACTAGAGAGCTGCATGAGACGTCTCGAAGGCTATTTCAAGACGTCGTGAGAGTTTCAGGGGTTTGTCTAAATTGCTTTCATTGCTGACAAATCAAGCAGTGACTTTTGGAAGCGCTGCTGAAAACATTACCACATATGATTCCGATAGTCGCGGCTTGATTCGAAATTAAATGGAAGCACTGCATCAACGCAAAAATGTTGCCATGTCAGTTTCGAATCATTCGAGACGTCTCATGCAGACCTCTAGTATGTACATATGTACATATGTGTTCTCTACTCTCTCGCCGCAAAGAACATGTTTTTATTTGTTTCTATTTTATTATATTATTAAATATAGCAATGCAATCTATAAAATGCGCAGCTATCGTGAGGGTTATGAATTATCATTAGGAATTATGATGAGCCTTGACCTCAGATAATGAATAAGTGGAAATTCTATCGTAACGTCTTCAGTATAGTGCAAGATTCCTCACACTTTAGTCGATACAAACGTAAGGTATGGATTTGCAGAGTAAAAAAGTAGCTTACGTCGGAGGCTTTGGAGGCATTGGCTTTGCATGTTGCAAAGAACTTATCTCTAGAGGTGTTCGAGTAAGTATTTGGAGTACATACTAATTCCTATTCGGACGAAGTTCTTTTCGAATACAAATTTCGCAATTTTTCTTTAAGGATCTCGTCCTTTTGGATCTCCAGAATAATGGCGAAAAACTGCAGGAATTACGCAGTCTAAACGCAAATCTGAGAGTCCATTTTGTGGCTCTAAATCTCTGCGACGGTAGAGACGCCATCGAAAAAGCTTTACAGGAGACTGTAAAACTACTGAAATGCATCGATATTTTAATCAACGGTGCCGGCATTTTTAACGATCGAAACCCCAAACTGACAGTTGATATCAATTTGGTAGGAAGAAGGTTAAAAACTCTTGATAAGACTTAATAGTATTCATGTGTTCTGTAGCTGGGGCCTATTGAAACTACTCTGGCCGCTTTTTCATTGATGGGTCAGCCTCAAGGTAAAGGCGGATTGATTGTAAATATCGCTTCCATTTTGGGTTTGGAACCATGTCCAATTTCTGCTGTCTACACTGCCACCAAACACGGCATTATAGGATTCACCAGATCATGTGCTGTAAGTAGATGAATTTTTCTTGAGCCGACAAACTGTTCACTAAGGATTCATTATAGCATAAATTCTACAACGAAACCACGGGGATTTCACTTATGGCCATTTGTCCCGGTTTCACCGTGACCGGACTCACCGATAATTTTATGGGTAAGGAAACCTTCGAAATTTCACGTCCCCTCAGCGAGAAATTGCAGTCAGATGAATCGTTTCAAACAGTAGAAGAGTGCGCTAAGCCCATGGTAGACGCCATAGAAAAGGGTGTAAATGGTAGCGTTTGGATTGTGGATATGGGCAAATTAACTGAAGTCACGATGCACAAATACTGGGGCTATACACTTAATTAAATTTGTTTATGCCTTTGCATTGTATATTGTATTTCGATTATATTGTATCAAACTATTGCTGCAAAAACGATATAAAATTAAAACTACTTGAGATACTTAAGCAAAATTTTCAAATCTGGATTAACATGAAACCTATTTTAGATTAAAAAAAAAATTTTTTTTAAGTACACTTTATGCTATGTGTCTTACGTTATTTTGAATTGTTGTTTTCTGAAACAAAATGACCTTATTTTGTTTAAGAAAATCTTGCTACTAATAATACGTTATTTTGAATTTTGGTTATAACTTGGTGATTTCTGGTGGCAGAACTTGAAATTTTTTACACATATTATGTAATATTATGTAGTAATATGTTATGTGATCGTAATCAATAAAAAACTCAATTTCGAATTTTTTGATCATACGTTGTTTTGCATTTTAGGTGATGATGCGAGTATACATATGTATACTTATATGTATATTATCATATTTCTTTAAAATTCTTAATGTTTAAAATGTTAATTTTTTACCAAAAATGTGCCAAAAATTACGTACCTACATATCCTAAAAAATACGCCTAATATTGAATAAAGTGTTAATAATTCTTTTGAGATGAAACAATTTTTTTTTTAAAAATCGGTCAGCGTGTTCAATAATTAACAATCGAAGATTGTGAATAGATACGTCACGGAGAGCGTTGGAGACTGAGATAGCGATAATGGCTCCCTCTACTCTCTCGTACCCAGAGAGCATTTTTGCATTGTGTTGTATTAAATATGGCAACGCAATCTAATCTATAAATAGTGTAATAATTAAATATCATTAGGAATTATATGCCGCACACCTTGACAGCAGAAAATAAGTAATTAGAAATTCAATTCAAACGCGTTTAGTATAGTGCAAGATACAAAACACTTTAGTCGACACAAACGTAAGAAATGGATTTGCAGAGTAAAAAAGTAGCTTACGTCGGAGGCTTTGGAGGCATTGGCTTTGCATGTTGCAAAGAACTTATCTCTAGAGGTGTTCGAGTAAGTATTGTCAAATATTGTCAATAGTTATTGTCAAATACAAATTTCGCAACTTTCCTTCAAGAATCTCGTCATTTTGGATCTCCAGAATAGTGCGGAAAAACTGCAGGAATTACGTAATCTAAACGCAAATCTGAGAGTACATTTTGTGGCTTTAAATCTCTGCGACGGTAGAGACGCTATCGAAAAGGCTTTACAGGAGACTGTAAAAATACTGAAATGCATCGATATTTTAATCAACGGTGCTGGTATTCTTAACGATCGAAACCCTAAACTGACGGTTGAGATCAATTTGGTAGAAAGAAATTACAACATTTTGATATAACTCGATATTACAAGTATACACACACACACACACACATATATATGTATTTTACTTTCTGTAGCTGGGACCTATTGAGACTACTCTGGCCGCCTTTTCAATGATGGGTCGACCTCACGGTAAAGGTGGTTTAATTGTGAATATTGCTTCTGTTGTGGGTTTGGAACCGGGTGCGTTTGCTACTGTCTACACGGCCACCAAACACGGCATTATAGGATTCACCAGATCATGTGCTGTAAGTAGCTGCATTTGTGTTGAACGGACGGATTTTTCACTAAGGATTTTTTTATTAAGGATAAATACTACAACGAAACCACGGGGATTTCACTCATGGCCATTTGTCCCGGTTTAACCGTGACCAGACTCACAGATAACTTTGTGGGTGTGGACACCTTCGAAATTTCTCGTCCCGTTAGTGAGAAAATTCACCAGGCTTTGAATCAAACCGTCGAAGAGTGTGCCAAACCTATGGTGGACGCCATAGAAACGGGTACAAATGGTAGTATCTGGATTGTGGATTTGGGCAAATTGAGCGAGGTCAAAATGCAAAATTATTGGAACTGTCAATTTAATTGAAAATTCGCCTAAACATTTTATTTCTGTCGATGATTATACCACTAACCTTTTGCCATAAGACAATATATTGAGATGTTCCTTTGGTTAAAAGTGTTTTCAATTTGTGTTGACTTCCGATCATTATCGGGTGGGATGAAGTGAAGCCTTTCCAGCAATATACACCAATGCGATTATCAAATAACTCACCACGTCTAGATATTTTGAAAAACTCAACTTTCCGGAAGACTACTTACGTAGTAGACCTTTACTTTCATATCTATTTGAGTTTCTTTCGTCTATTTCGTATTTAACACATATTTTTTCTTAATTTTAAAGTCAAATTTAAAAATCGAAAGAATTTTTTTTTTAAACCTTACTTCTTTTTCTCTTTTATAGAAAAAGGGGAATACTTAACGGTTCCAAAATAAAAAAGAACCACCAAATCCCAATATGCGTTTCAATTGGCTGAAAACTCCATGGAGATCAGCGTCCACAATATTTCGGCATTATAGAAGTTTTTGTGATAACGTTTGCGAATTTACTGAAGGGGCGGACAATCGCTTCAAATTAACAAAGGGCAAAAGTGTGGCGGGGAAGAATGTGGCCTACGTGGGCGGTTACGGCGGCATCGGATACTGCTGTTGCAAGCAGCTACTGCGGGACGGCGTCCAGGTAAGACGCCGCAGCGGCGCAAATAAGCGTTTGTGGCACAATCGCACTCACTCTCTTGCAGCACTTGGTTGTCCTGGACGTGATCGAGAACCACCGAAAACGGCGGTGTTTGCGTTTGTTTAACCCGGCCGCCAAATGCGACTTTGTGAAACTGGATCTGTGCGAGGGCAAAGAAGCCATAGCCGAAGCGCTCAAAAAGGTCGTCAAGCTGATGGGACAAATTGATATTTTGGTCAATGGCAGTGGCGTGTTGAATGAACGCGACCCGGCCAAGACCGTAAATGTCAATTTGGTAAGTGAGCGCTTGCGGTGGTGGTACCAACTGTCATAATCAGCATTAACAATTCGCAGACGGGGCTCGTTGAGACAACCCTTGCCGCCATTCCTCTAATGAGTAAAATGGAGGGTGGCAAGGGTGGTCTCATTGTCAATGTCGCTTGCGTGTACGGGCTGGAGCCGGCCGGCTTTGCCGCTGTCTACACGGCCAGCAAACATGCTGTGATTGGATTCACCAGATCTTTATCTGTAGGTGCCATCGTGCTGTGCCAGTAACACGCCCGCCAATGACTAAATGGCCTTTTCATTTTAGCATAACCTCTATTATGTTCATACTAAAATCAAGTATGTGGCCGTTTGTCCCGGCCCTACGGCCACCACTATGTTCTCGACCAAAAAAATTGCCGACCGTTTGACGTTGCCAGCTGCCCAAACAATGGGCCATAGGATGACAGCCGTCAAGACGCAAACGGCGGAGGCTTGCGGCACGGCCATAGCAAAGACCATCAAAAATGCAGAAAATGGCGATGTTATTATAGTTAACTTAGGCTCCACGAAAAAAGCCACAATGGTGAAATATTGCTAGAGATCAATCAATAATGAAGTCGCGGCCGAGATATTGGTACAGGTTACAAAAATGGAGGGAGAGCGAGCGAAATCTTGAAGAGAGGCAATGTACTTCACACACACACACACACACACACACACACACACACACACACACACACCCGCTAAGAAACAGAAAGTCCTTCATTTCTACGGAAGTTCTCTGGAACTGGTCTCTGCAACTGAAACGACTTAAGTACTAAATAAACAAACTTCGAAATTTTTGACAAATAATCTCTTTTGTGGCCCAAAATTTCCGCTTCTTGTTCGAAGTTAAGTTGCGTGGGTTTGTTGTAGGTGTGAAATCAACGGCGGGGTTGAAGGCGGAGTCAATTTTTCAAGTCATGCCGCACAAGAACCGGTTAAAAAGGGTTTTTTGCTACGAGTTCGTTCAGTATCTGAATTCTCTGAAACATCGAAAAGCAGCGGCGGAGGCACATTGCTATAAAAGGCCAAGATCTTCTAGAAATCGGCATCAGTTTCCATTGAACCAACCATCATCAAAGAGCCACAAAATGTTCAAAATTGTAAGTGTTTCCATTGGGTTCGTTTCCATGTAATGCCTTCTAATACAAGACAAATCTTCTTAGCTTTCATTCTTTGCTTTGGTGGCTGTTGCTGTCGCTGCTCCTGGACACTTGGTCGAGACGCATGCTCTTTTGCAGCCTGCGCCTCCTGCGATTGTGGCTAAAACTGCTGTGCTGGACAATACGGCCTCCTCAGCTCTCACCCACCAGAGCTTCACCAATTTGGTAAAGAAGGTTCCAGTGGTTCATACTTATCCCGCATCTGGACATCTTGTCAAGACTGTCGTTCACGATGCCGCTCCTGTCATCCATGCTGCTCCCGTTGTTCATAAAGCTTCTATCGTTCACGAAGCTCCGGTTGTACATGCTCTTCAAGCTGTTCAAGCCGTTCACGCTGCTCCAGCTGTCCACGCCTACTCGACGGGGCATGTTCACACTATACACTCAGTGCCAGTGTTACACTCAGCACCATACGCGAAGACTGTCGTCTTCGCTCCTGCTGCCTTCACCATACATCATTAGTTTATGAATATTTTAAGCTTTATTTAAAACATCGAGAAAATAATCCAGCAAATATATAGAGACCTTCATGAAAAACATTGATTAACTTCAACTTTTTATTTTATTTTCTCCCACTTTCGTTAATTTTTATGGGATTCTTGGGATTTCTTTACATTATCTCTGACGTGACATCTTTGACGTGACGTGACATCTTTGCCGTGACGTGACATCTTTGACGTGACGTGACATCTTTGACGTGACGTGACATCTTTGACGTGACGTGACATCTTTGACGTGACGTGACATCTTTGACGTGACGTGACATCTTTGACGTGACGTGACATCTTTGACGTGACGTGACATCTTTGACGTGACGTGACATCTTTGACGTGACGTGACATCTTTGACGTGACGTGACATCTTTGACGTGACGTGACATCTTTGACGTGACGTGACATCTTTGACGTGACATCTTTGACGTGACGTGAAATCAACTAGAGCGTCGTTGCGTTGAACTGTCACGATCTCTCAAAAACCTTCTGAGTTACATCTATTTCATTTTTTCGTCCCTTCCGATACTTTCTGAATTTTTATTTTTTTGATTTTTTTTTTCAACTGAACTCGGGCTGAGCAATAAAATTCAAAATCGGTTTTATTATATCGATATTATTTCTATCCTTTCTTTTTTTATAAAAAATCTTTTCCATTTATTTTGATGCTGCAAGCTTGCAGTACCATGTTCAGTCATTCGCTATATCAGCCGCGGTACCATCAGTTGAGACAGCTGAAACAGATCTTTCCCAAAATTTTGAAACTTTTTAAAAAAGGGGAAAATATCAAAAGTCCGCTCTCAAAAAAAGAACCTTCAGTGGATGACGATAACGACTCTTGCGGCATATCTGCCGCAGACACGGTGAATAAAGTGGGGCTTACCACTTGCTTGGCCAACAAAAATGTGGTATACGTTGGAGGCCTCAGCCGCATTAGCTTGGAGTGCTGCAAAAATCTCTTTGCTGCTGACGTCAGGGTGAATAATGGCCTAAAATCTATGAGTTCTGGAGTTACACTTCGTTTCGTTTCGTTTCGTTTCGTTCTTGATATAACCTGATAGAGCCTGTGCATCCTGGAAGTGGAATCTAAGCAACACTTACTTCAGCACGTGAAAACACTGGATTACGGTTTCGTGGGTCAGCCCATATTTCTTGATCTGAACGATGGCCAAATGGCGATAGAAAGTGCTGTGAAGCAGGCCTGGCAGCGGATGGGTAGCATCGATGTGTTGATCAACGGCGCTGACATGGTGAACGAGGAGTTTCCCAGAATGTGCATAGACAACAATTTGGTTGAGTAGTCCCTTTATCGGATGATTTAGGCATCATTTCCAATGCGAATAATGCGATTTTTCCGACGATCGTTCCCAACAGCTGGGTCCAGTGTACAGCACACTCGCGGCCACTCCGCTGATGAGTCGGGAGAACGGCGCTGCGGGTGGTCTGATCGTGAATGTCAGTTCCATATTCGGCCTGGAGCCAGCCTCTTGTTTAGCTGTTTACTCGGCTACGCAGCACGGTGTGATTGGCTTCAGTCGAGCTTGTGCGGTAAGTGCAACCGAATGCAACCATAACATGACGACGACGTTATCTATACATATGTAGGCGCCCATGCGCCTAACTACTCCCGATTTCAGGAAGAATCTCATCATAGAAAAAACGGCATCACCCACATGACCATTTGCATTGGTCTGACCGACTCCGAGCTGTTCAATCAATTCGAGAGCCTCAACACATTCGATCACTCGCAGCCGATCAACGACGAAATCCGGTATCTGCACAGGCAGTCGATAGAGACGTGTGCCGAGCACATGGTGGCCGCCATTAAGACGAAGGAAAACGGCAGCGTCTGGCTGATCAACAACGGCCTGTTGCGAAGGGTCGAGATGCCGATCTACTGGAAGGGCCAGTACGAAGCGACATCATTGAAAGAAGCGACGCCAAAACCACCAAAAGGTTGCATTCATTCGGCTTGAACTAAATATTTGTAAGATATTCAAAATCAAATTTGCAAATTTACAACTCTATTGTATTTCCGAAAAAAATATTCCAATTTCGTCGATTTTTTCATTTACAACATTTTATTGATCACATTTGGTAATATTTTGGAGATTTGGAGACATTTTTTTACTTTAAAACTGAGGAATAAGATCGGTTAGCTTTGATCTAAGAGACTTTCAGAAAAGCTGTAACTATTTTTATTGGATATAAGTCTGAGTTGAATTCGAAGCATTCTATTGAAAATGCAATACTAAAGCTTTATACTAAAAAGCAGAATGTAATCGGATTCGTGGGAATATGCTTCTTCAAAGGATACAGCTAATACTCGTATTTATTCACCTCAGTGGTGTATAGTGTAGGCGAAGGGGCTAACTACAGTCTTCACAAGGGGAGCACCATGAACGAGAGGAGCGCTGTGAACAACGGGGGCACTGTGAACAACGGGGGCACTGTGAACAACGGGAGCAGCATGGACGATGGGCACCGAGGCAACTTGATGTTCGACCACTGGAGAAGCAGCATGTACTACGGGAGTGTGAACGGTCTTAAGCACCGGAAACACGGGCTGATGGTGATGCACGGTTTTCACTACAGGTGCTACAACATCCTCAACCACCGCCTTGTTGTGTACACGTGTAAAGCTCTGATGAGAGACTGCGGACGGGGCACTGTGGACAACGGCGGTACCCACGCTGGCAACTACAGGCTCGACCAAATGAGCAGATGTCTGCAGGAGGCCGGCCGAAGTAGCAGCAATGAAGAGAACGGCGCACAAAGCGATCTAGAAAAGATGTGTTCTCCTGATTAAACACAAAATTTTGAAATTGAATTTTGAAAATTTTATACCGATTTGAACATTTTGCTAAACGAGTAATCGTCTGGATGCTGGCTGCTGGCTGCTGGCTGCTGGCTGCTGTGCAAGGCGTAATGAAAACTGATGCTAAGCGAAAAGTTAGAAACGTTTATATAGCAAAAAGTGGCCAAAAACAGTGACGAAAATAGAGAAAAAACAAACATAAAGTAATACAAATAACAACAACAACAATGCCAGATTTCTAAAATTACGAACATGCGTTAGTTGAATAGCTCGAAGTGTCCCTCAAAATTTCAAAATCTTCTTAATGTGTGCGTTCGTTGTCTCAGCAGGTACCACAGAAAAAGTACAGTACAGTACAAAGCTGGTGCTTATATCAGAGCGTTTCTAAGCCGTTTAATAATTTTTTTTCTTGAATACTTTTGAAGGTTAGTAGTTTTGGTTTCCTACAACAATCCTGTAATGCGCAATGGTTCCAATTTATCAAGTCATTCATCAATATGTTAAATAAAAGTCTCAAATCATGTCACATCACACGCCTTTATTTTGCACTAACAACGCTAACAACTTGGCCGGCTCCGAAGTTTTGCCCAAATCTTAAAAACAGAAAAAAAAGCCGTAACACGAAAAGACATACAGCTTATTTTTCAAGCTTTGTTTGTAACCGTTTTTTAGCTTTTCTTAGCTCAACCTATTTCAAGTTCAATGTTGCTTTGTTCAAAAAAGAAACCGAAAACGGTTTGGTTGGTTTCTGATTTATGTTAAGATAATGAAGAAACAAAAGCAAAAAAAATATTGTATGATGTTAATAAATTTATTTATATTTTTTTTATATTTTAATTGAGGCACTTACGGTGTGTCTTAACCCAAAAAAAATGAAGATGAAGGAAAACAAATGTTTTCAATGAAACTTATTCTTAGAAACCGATGTTTTGATTGATCCCTTTTTCGAAAAAAAGCTATCGGAAGTTATTAATTTTTAAAATCACAAAGAAACCGAGTTTACGTTATTAAATTCAATTAAATATTTTTAAGGGTGAATAAGAATTTATATCGTATAATATTACGTTTATATCGTGTAAAATAACTTATATATATTATACGCTTTTTAAGCCGATCTATGTATGTACATAGATATTTGACTTACAAAGGGTGTTTTTTTAGCTTAGATAGAACTTTCGATAGAGACAACTGTCAATACAAGCTGTCCTTCTGACTGCTCTTGTTGTTATTTATGTTCAATATAGTCTGGCAAATCATCACGAATAGACTTACGCTTGAACAACGCTAACAAATTATCCAAAATTACTTTGAAAATCAATCGTCAATTCGAGCAAGTTATAGACGACTTTGTGAATTTTATGGCGCACATAATCGTCCATTGTCCATGGCTTAGCGGGTTTATTAATAAGCAAAATTGCCGCATATGGAGTGAGACGAATCCACAAGAGACTCCATTGCATGCACCGTTTGGTGCAGTTTACATGCTGGTGGAATCATTGCACCTTATTTCTTCAAAAATGAGGCCGGAGCTCGCGTTTCTCTCAATGGAGATCGTTACCGCACCACAATCAATGATTTTGTGTTTGAAAATATGGATGACATTGCTTCAGACGAAAAGTGGTTCCAAAAGGATGGCGCTACCTGCCATACCGGCGAAGGCAACCATCGACTTATTGAAATCAAAATTTGGCGAAAAGTTGATTTCGAGAAATGGACCTCTCAATTGGCCTCCAAGGTCGTGCGATTTGACACCTCTCGATTATTTCCTGTAGGGTCACGTGAAGTTACTGGTTTATGCTGATAAACCAGCAACAATTGACGCCTTGGAGGCCAACATTATCCGTGTTATTTATGACATACGGCCAGCAGTACTCGAAAAAGTGACTCAAAATTGGACGTCCAGAATGCACTACGTCAAGAACAGTCGCGGTGGCCATATGCCCGAAATCATCATCGAATTCAAATGTTAATGCCATGTCTTGATCTTTCGAGTGAATAAAACAATTTTATTAAAATTAAATTTTTTGTGTTATTTTTTACCATTTGAAGTTCTATCGAGCTTAAAAAAACACCCTTTATTTGTACGTATTTATATATGTATTTGTGTATTGAGTTATTAAAAGCATACTACATATTTTATCGCCCTTAAATTGGCATATTTCAGGGCATAATCATGACACCTATCTATATATTTACATCTTTCTGTCTATGTTTCTTCTCTTTCTCAGCAATATTAAACTGTTTTTTGGAAATTGTAACTTATAATGGTAAATTTATTACATTATTTTATACAATATAAATCAATTCGTACAGCGTGTCTTTAAGTCTGTTTGTATACACATATTTTTAAACATATACTTTACTACAATATAAGAAGCAAAGCCTTAAAAACATTATTAGCATTTAAATATACTCTAGAGAGCAGCGCTGTCGAAGCGATATTCAAGCGCAACTATAGCCGCTCGTATACCGGGCTGATGTCTAGCGCAGCGTAACCGGTTCGGTGGCGATGTTCATGCACGGTGTGGTTAAGGTTTTTGGGCTCCACGTAACCCAATGCACGGCCCATCGGTGCTATGACCAACCTTCCATGCGTTTCAGCGCCGGAGCCCTGATACGAAACTATGGAGGGAGCAGCATCGATGACGACGACCTCGGATCGGGGTGTAGGTGCGCCACCGCCGATGCTGGGAGCCACAATTATGGCGGCCAGAATAAACAGCAACAAACAAATAAATTTCTGCAGCGCCATAACGCAAAATGTGAAATTTTGTAAGAAATTTTCTCGGAAGAATTTCTACAATACATCCATAAAATAAAAGTATATGATTAAATGCACTGAAGAAAAAACAAGTATGTATGTAATAACAGCAACAGCAACAACAACAACAACAACTCACCGTCAGAATGAGTCACTTGCAGCAGACGCCAGCAACACTCTGTTTAGCGCAACACTCGCTGAAAATATTCGAAAGGTTTTAGCACGACTTGAAATTTTATATCTGTCGGGGCAGCTCCGGAGTTGCAACGCTAGTAAGTAGGTGGTATTGGCCAAGAGTACGAGCATGTGCGCTATGCCTTTAGACACGTTGTTTGGAACGGTTTAACTGCGAATATATACGAGTATGGTAAATATTTTCTCCTTTTTTTCTACTGTTTTTTTTGCTGCTTTTTATTTAACAACCGAAAGAACACAACAAACCTTCTCCGAAGGTCAATGAGAGCATAAAACAAAAGCAAGCGAGACAGCAAAACTGCAGACAACCGATTTTAAAATATCGAGAAGAGACCGTTTGGCGATTTTTAATAGACACTTCAAGCCATTTAGACATCAAACATAACGCGTTGCATGAGTCCACTGGTTTATGAGATACTGAGAGGCCAAACGATGTATTGTATTAGCGAAAAAATCGACTAAAAAACTATAGCAAAAAGTATGGTCGGCAATAGTCGAAATTCGATTTTTTTATTTAAACGATTTTCACATTTTTTGAATAAGCTTTTTATTAATTTTCATTGCTCCTTTATTTATTTTTTATATTCGAATTTATTTCTTGTATTTATTTCTTCTATTCTCTAACATAAAATTAATGCATAATGATTAATAAAACAATGCGCTAAATTTTAGTATCGCCGACAGTCTGGAATCGATAACCATTCGATGTAGCGTACTCGATTCATTGCGGCTTACCGCACGCTTCTCAACTGAACTAATTTTTTCTTTTAGTATTATTAAAAAAGTCTGACGACTGAAATGCCAACTTTTATTTTGTTATTTATTTTTTTTTTTTTTGAGAAAAGGTATAACCTAAGAGACAATTATGCCTTTCCTCTCAATGCACATTTTAAATAATATTGTAAAAAATAAAAAAAACATTTGTAATTATTGGATAAAAGATTTTGAAATTTTTATTAAGCTTTTGTACAAAAAATAACAATCAATCAAAACGAGGATAAAGGAAATCGCAATAAAATAGGACAAATTGGCAACTCCAAAGACGTACACGCATTAAAACAATTTCAGTATCGAAGTGCAAAATATTGTATTAGAAGAGGGAGAGAGAGAGGGGGAAATAATTTAAACTTAAGTCATTCGCAAAATAATTATGTATTCCAGAATCCAAAAAATCAGCTCCACTACTAGACCGTTTTACCCTTTACAACCTTCAGCTCTGAACAACAACCGGCACTTGGGCGGCGTAGACCAACGGCGTGTGATAAGCCCGAACGACTTGTGATGAAATCGTACGCACAGCCGGTGCCACAATCGGTGTAACCACATTCGCATGATTATGGACCACGGTTTGACTCTGATGCGATACCGCTGTGGGAACCTTGTGCACCACTTCACCGACCTTGGCTACTCCGGGTTCATGAATGGTTATTGTTTCCGGAGCGATTACGGTACGCAGACCAGGACGTTGGGAAATGGTCAAGGGTAGTGGTATAGTTTCTGCTGGTAAGATGTGATGCTGTATTGTGGTGGCGGCAAGAGGATTTAATGCTGAGGCCACAGATAGAGCAGGGCGTATGATATTAGAATCATCTGCTACACGATCGACATTAACCGTTCCTGGTGACCGATTCTCCTCGCCCGACACATTTTGTTCATCGGATAAAACATCTCTAGATGGCGATGATTGTCCGTCCACGCCGCCAGCCTCAGCTACTACAGCGTAAGTGCTATCAGGCACAATCACTTGAACGTCGGCAAAAACTGTAGCCATCAAAAGCCAGCAAAAACTGCAAACAGTCACGGACTGGAATAGACGTAGAAGCTGTCAAGAAGGATCTGGTGCAAAGTGCAGTAAAGTCTTAAGAATCTTACCAGCTTTAGCATTGTTTTCTCCTATTATTATTATTATGCTTAATGCAATGAAAAACTTCTCAGGACGATTTGATAAGAAATTATTCTTACAAGTGTAGTGTAGTCTTTGACAAGAGCTGTGTTTAACTAATGCTTTTGCGCTCTACTGCTGGAACCTTTTATAGTTAGCTAATCAGAATGTTTGTTGAGATCAGCTCGGATCGGATTATATAGACAATAGAATCAGAATCAGAAGTTAAAGCAACTGCTTGGGAATAATTGTCACAGCAAGTTTGCGGTTCGCTTACTTTGATATTAAATATCTTTAATTAATTGTATTAATATCAAATATACATAGATAATTAATTGGAAATTTCAATTTTAAGGCTTCACTGAAGCGAATATTTTTTTTTTTTTGAAATATGTATTATTTTCATTTCTATTTTTTATGGTTGTTGGTTGTTATTGTAGATGTTTCAATTGACTCTGATACGATATAATGTTATTAATATTTTCATGTTCTTTATGAATTGCAAACGTATGGATGGATTGTAGGCAAAATTGAAAGAATCTAACAGGTTGCAAGTTATGAATTCTATAAGATTTAGGAATAATATTTACACAATTTTAAAGCCTTTACCAACAGGCTTGAGAAATGGCAGGATGCAAAAATACTATTTCATTTGATTTTGTTGCTGTTTTTATGAACATAGTACAAATATTTTACTTGTGCAAATTTTACAAACTCAATAATCCTATTTATTGTACAGCATCATTTGTGGTTCTGAGTTTACTCGCTTCAGTACTATTATAATCTCTTACAATTATAATCTCCTAGTCGCGATATATGTATGTAGGTCCGTATAACCTTAAATAAGCATTCATACATATTTATGTACGCAACATATATACAAATATATCCTCATTTTCATTTCTAATATTGATATTGTTGTTTGTTGTAAAGAATTGCATAATAAATTACAATATACTATATTATCCACTTGTAAAATATGTATTTTTTTATGGTATATTTGTTAGTATAGTATAGTATATACATTCATTGTATAGTTTTAAAATATGTACCTTATTTTCACATATATATTACCTTTTAAAGGTAATTTTAAAGAACCGGCTTTACTTTAAATTAATGAACTTCTATCTTGCATGAAATATTGTCAAACCTACATAATTATTTTTTTAATTTCAGACTCTTTTGATTTATTTTGTGTGATTGAATTTGGCACTTTTGTTTACTCTAAACATTAATTATGCTTGTCTAAACGACCATAATTGCTATATTATTCAATATAGCTGCTCAACATTGACCTTTGCTTAGAATACGTACAGCTGTACAGCTGTCACCGTGAGAGGTCATTTCTCGTGATGAAAGCATGGCTCGGATAAAAGACGGATAAAAGAATAAAAAAGACTCTCTAAAGTAAATAATTTTCTCACGTAACTCATCTGGTAAATCTGGTGGGTGATTTATATGTTAACAACGAACCCATTTTATAATAATATAAATTCTTTTCTCTCGTTGATGTTTTTTTAGGTGATGTCAATCGCAAGATCGTCAATGAATCTAAATTTCTTTAAGTTTTATTAATATTTGTAAATACAGATATTTGTTTATTAAATTAAAGAAATATTAAATTAAAGAACGTTGTGGGTTCGACCATATTGTGGATGGATTTTCCACAAACCCAGTCGGTGCACCGGCTGGTAGGCACGACGCAGTTGAACGATGGATGATGTGAGACCAGCGGGCGCCACGATGGGTGCGCTTATGCGGTGTGACCTGCCATGCACCACCGTAGAAGTCTGATGCGACACAGCGGTCGGAATACGCTCTACTACATCGCCCACTTTGGCGAGCACCACGACCTTATGTACCTGAATACCTGCGTCGCTTGCGGGATGCTGTGAAGGGCAGCGGCTAGGAATGGATACGATTTCATAAAAATAGCTGCGTAATCGGCAGTCTTGGTGACCGGAGGTGACGCAGACGAAAGTTCAATATCATCAGTGGCCGAATGGGCCGCCAACGAGGATGAGATGGATATTAATAATAACAACAACAGCAAGAACAACAACATCTATTGCATGTAGAAGGTAGATGAGAGTTGAACTGAGAGTTGAACAAGATTTGGCAAAAAAAAAACTCTTACCAAATTTTGAAACATTTTAAAAAAGCTGTTTTGTTTCTTGGTCTGCATTGCTAGAGAAGTAAAGGAATCAGAGTAATCTCTAAGCCTTTTATAGCATTTATCGAGAAAAAAAATGTTGACTGAACACACCAGCATATGGAGCTAAAACAATTCAAGTCGTATACTCTTGTATACACACACAAACAAGCATTAACTAGATGAATAAACTCAAGAAAAACATGCCTGTCCCTTTCATGCCTGTCGTCTGTTATGCAACCATATGTATATCCGTAGATAACCAAAGCAGAGCCTGCTTAACCAGACCTTGGTGTAGCCAAAAGCAACTATTTACAAGCCTTTGCCATCATCCTACATGTTTGCTGGACAACTTGCAATTGATTTCAGGCTGAGCTGACATTTAGTTTGTTTTCCTGGCAGTGCCTTCATCGAACCTTCATGGCTGACTGCATCAGGTACGAGTACCATGCCGCGGGTTCTATGCAGCGTAGAAATCATTGAGTCTGAGCCAAACACGCTCAGACGCAATATTTGTTCCTACGTAGAATAATTTCTGTCTAGATATCTCTCTCTCTCCTCTACCTTCTTCTTTCCTCTTTTCTTTGCTTAGTATTCAAGTTTCATTATCACGATCACTTTGCTGTGATACTGAAAATGAAGTGAAGTGAAGTACCATCATCAATGGCACTTGAGAAATGCCCAAGTACCTACTCTTAAGTGCTGTGGGCCGATAAGAGCAGCAGCGTCGAGCAGCAGATATTGAAAGTGACGTAACAAGCTCGCAAGTTGTATAAAAAAAATGTATGAGTGCGTTAGTAAATTTTCTTTACGTTATCAACCTGAGTAGGCGTAAAGCTAGTCATCGCTTTACACACCAAAAAAGCGCGCTAACTGCTCTCACTCAAATCACTTCGTAATTTAATTTTCCACACTCTTTCAACAAAATAAATTATGAACATATCGTCTGTAGGATTTATGTGTACCGTTCGCAATCGGTACATTTCGCATGTAAGCAGTCAGCGGACAGATGTCATGGCGTTACGAATAGACGACGCATGAATCTTTTACTCGATGCGATTTCTTGACAATTCAGGTACATACTGCTTATTCCACATTTTCTTTAACCCCAATTAGATTCGAACGTTACATCTTAAACATGATTATTTTACAATATTTACGATAATTCTAACTTCTAAAAGTATTGAGTGTAATACCTTTATAATTTCTTGAATTTAATTTTAATGATGTCTTAATCGTAATAAAAAAGTATGATTAAATTCTACTTAACAATAAAGCAAGCACATTATCTAATCATAATCAGAAAATATTGAGAAAATTATCTTATTACGTCTTATTAATTGTCAGTCTTCTACTGAAAATTATGTCAGCAGAAGAAAACTTTTCTAATCGTCCACAGAAATCTTGCTTTTACAGGAAGAGTTTTATCGATACAACGTCATTACTTGCATTTACCCAAGGTATGCTTGCTTACCTTTACCCCCCCCCTCAACCGCAAAACTAAACACAATAATACCTTTCCATTACGCAATCCGAACATTTTCAGGATTACAACAATTAACACACTCAAATACATTCATTACTTCATCTGCTCTTGACTTTAGTGAATCCAGCTTTTACAATTGTTGTACTTGTTGACTAGTATTTTTTCTCAAGTTAAGAAGATTTTCATGGCAGAAAATGTCAATTGTATAATATAGAAATAGTACAATAACCATTACGTAATCATGACCATCTGCATTGGGTTTAGTTGTTTTTTTTGCGTCTGTTCAGGATTTTTTTCAATTCAGTTATTCGAGTATATACATATGTTTAATGATCTTTTGTTGGTTGCACTCTGGCCGAAGAGTTCAAGGCTACAACGACATTATGGTACATGGTGTCTTATTCAACACAATGGGTACATTCGAGAAGGATAAAGTATTTGTTTGGAAACAGTGACGAAAGAGGGTTTTCGGGATGAAAGACGGCATGATCGAATGCAGATTCGATATTTTTCAAATATTGATTAACTGTTAACTTTAATAAATATTTAGAAAAAGTTATTATATTTATTAGATTGTATAATATTTTAATGAGAAAGTTAAATATTATATAATCTAATTTTTTTAATTGTTTCTCTTTCTCTTTACATTAAAATGCACAACACCAAAGGATTGATAATAAAACTTTTATAATTGCAAAATAATATACATTATTTACGCTAAAAATTAAAAATCTAAATTCTAAAATTTATGAAATATTTATAACAGGAAATTGTGCCTTCTTCTATAACTTCTTTTTCGATTTTAAAAAAAATTTTTTAATCTCTAACAAAAGGGGCCAACGGTTGAGTTGCCTTCCAGTTCATATAGAAAATAGTACATCCACAATCCACATTCCCAGAAAAAAGAAAGTTAAAAAATTAAAACCAATAAATTAGGTGTATATCGATATAAAATAATAATAATAACAATAACAATAATACGTATAAATGTATACCTAAAACATTCTTTTAACCAAGAAATGGAAACCAACAAACAGTGCCCTTGGAACATTCGAGTGGAAATTAAAGCCATCCTCCTCCCACCAACAGCACTTATCGCTTTTTCGTGGAGTGAAAGTCACCCAGACTGGTAGCGCGTATGAAAACAGCGCGTCTCTGGTGAATCGCACTCAATCTTATGGCCGCAGTCTGCAGTGAATGCCGTGCAGATGCGAAGAATATTTCATTTAATCCTGTTGCGACATTACCAGAAGAACTTGTTCTTCAGAATGTTGTGATGTCGACGGAACTGGCGATGCTGTTCATCATTTACTGGTTCTGGAAGGCGCGTTAGTATAAAAAGCATTGACGAGATCCGAAATAGTTTAGTAGTTACACAACTATTTTCTTTGCTATAACAGATCGTCAGAACAGAACCGAACAGCAGGATTAAATAAAATGTTAAAATTAGTATGTACTGTAATTTAATTTTTTTTTTTATTTATTTTATTTTCTTAATTCGAAAACCATTCTACAGTTTATTTTCGCTGCTCTCATCGCCTTCGCATGTGGCGGCCCCATCGGCACGCCTTTGCTAGGCAAACTGGTGCCCCAGCCGGGTGCGGCACCGGCTAACACTGAGCACGCCGGCTATGTGGGCGCCATCACGCCCATTTTGCGTTCCAGCCCACTGATTGCTTCGTCTCCGTTGATACCGGCCACTTATACCACTGTCGAACATTTACCACTCTCCTATGCCGGAAATTACGTAAGTAATTTAAAAAATTTTAATTTATAAAATTTTGCTTTCACCCACCGTCTTTTCACGGCAGTTGTCCTACTCGGCTCCAATCGAAGCTTCAGCTTATCGTATCGTTTATTAAACACAGCCCAGCGAATAAAAAACAGATGCCTAAAAGCAGACAATGAGAAATGCGTAGTTTTCGTACACCGACAGGTTTTCATATTGAATAAATTTGTGAAAAAATTATAAAAAAAATTATAGCAGTTCGCTGACTATAAAAATGGGCTGCTAAATAAAATCTTATTTTGAATAAAACTTTAACGAAATGTATAAATTTAATGCAATTGTATACTTATTTTGTTCCAATCTAAAAGAATAAACTACTTTACATTCGTCATTAACTATAATTGCGCCACAGGAATGAAATTATTGAAATTGCTCAAAGGAAATTGCTCATAAATAAAATGTTAACGATGTTTAGAGAATGCTTCACAATCTTCTATTCTGAAATAAACATCTATTAGTTATTAGATGTTTATTAAATTATGTAAATGTTAACAAGGTTCAAGATATTCAAAGGAGACGCAGCAAGGGACAAAAATTTTTAACTTCCTTTTATTGCCTGTAATTATAGTGATGACAATAAAATGGACTAAGTGTAACTGACCTTTGTCAGTTTAACTTATAATTCAATCTTCAATCTCTTCTCTTCTATTTGACTATCCCAAGAAATATGACAATTCATTGCTTTTCGGTTGAATTTTTAATTCCAATTTTATAATTTATGCTATTTGTGTTATACCATACACTTCTATACAATTTAAATTCTATGGATGAATAAATTTCGGTGCCTTTTTATTTTTTATTCAACTGTTTTTTGAAATGTCGACACTTTTCACTTTCCCTGAATATACTCATATATTGTGTAATTTTTCTTGCAAGAGAAAAGCACTGCATGGCTCTGTAGTACCCTTTTAAAACATCTGTCTCCGTTGCTTTGTGAGCATCCGTTGCTGCTTTTGACATCCGTTTTTCGGACTGGTCACGGTTGAGCGCAACTTTTAACATTTTAGTTAAAGACTTTTTGGCTGTAACCAAAGGGTTAAAATTGCACTAGCCCAAGAAGTTAGTGAAAATAATCATTAAAAGTTTAAGTTAACCGTTAAAGTATTATTTCTTACACCAATTACATTATTACGTCATAAAAATTATATAATAAATAAATAAATATAATAAATACATAAAATAATAAAATACATAAACAAATAAATAAGTTTATTGATAAATAATATCTAGTTTTTATTATATTTATATATTTTATTATTTATTATTTATTAATTACATAATTATAATTTTTTTAATAAATAATAAAATATATAAATATAATAAAAACTAGATATTATTTATCAATAAACTGTTAAAAAACGGTTAAAAAGATTAATTGCATTAACGTTGCATTGCTACAATTTTAATATATATTTTCACTACAATTTTTTCTTCGGTATATAAAAATTTCTCAAATTATAAAGAAACAAAAACCGAAGATCTTAATTTTTTGCCAAGAATTTTTACATATCATAGTATACAAATATGTATTTATGACAAATTAATTACCTTTATAGTTTTTATAATTAATTATTTTTCGAAAACCGCATAACTGACCTTCGTTGCCAATATCAAGAGCTATTTTCGGATACCGTTTAAAAAACCCAAAAGTTCCGTTGACCCAGTCTCACTTCAATACGCATGCATATCACGTGCTTCATTATTGTGCTTTCAATAATTCGTCAATTGAATCGAACCAAATCAAAATTTCAGCTTTAAAAAATAAAGTGAGTCACAACACTGCTATAATTGTTGATTGTAAGTTTCCTCCTGCACCCCCTCTCGAGCAACCAGTGGCGGATCAAGTGAAATGGGAGCCCCAAAGGGCATCGCTTCAAGACTCTGAAAAGCAAATTATTAAAAAACTGCCAAAAAAAAACTCCCGTTTTCTTATTTTATTTACGAAACAGAAAATTAATCAAAAAAATCATACTATTTCAAGTATGATAAATTAATTTGTTAAAAAAAAAAAAAATTAAATAAAAAATACTTGCATGAATTTTCTATTTTCAACAAAAGCAAAAACGGAAATGTTCATGGTTTTTCTTTCTGGAATTTCCAGGAACAGTAGTTTTTTAGAAAACTAAAAACAGGAGTCTTTTCTAAACTTAATGAAAATATCGGCGCCCTTTGATAGATATTGCGAGACCCTAAGCGACCATGGTCGGTGCGCTTACCATTTATTCCGCCACTGCGAGCAATAACGCACTCTGTAGACAACTTTAAGACGGCCTGAGGACGGCCGCTTATGTTCCACCATTCGTTCACTCGACAGACCCAACAACTACAACAAAACACGTTAAAAACTACAGCAACAAAAAATGTAGCTGTTATTATGTAAGATTTTGAGGGAATCCCCAAGGCCCACTCCACACTGTTTGGGGCTTGTTGTTGTTGTTGTTGTTGTTGTTGTTGTTGTTGTTGTTGATGAGATTCATTGTGGTGGTGCAGATTTTTATTAAAGAATTGTCTGAATGAGATGAAGTTAGTTAAAAAAGACCAGAAGATTTTTTGATTATTTTTCGTTTCTTTACTAAAAGTCTAATAATTTTTCTTCTCTTTCTACCGTCTCTTCGTTAACATTTTTTTTTTGTTTTGTATATTTTGTGGTTTTGTCTGTTTGAGTTTGAGTAAGACTGACTGGGTTTTTCCAGATTTGTTTTCCTTTCATTGCATTTTGCTTTTTATGGCATATTATTATTGCATTTGTTTTTCTGCTAACAATGCAAGTTTGGGATTTCCTGTTAATTTTTTATTGTAGTATAAGCATAAGTACTCTAATTGTTTTAATAAAGTTTTGTTAACTTCCTTTTTCTGCGAATCCTAATCACAAAAATAAAAAAAAAAATTAATTTTAAGGATACCGATTTATTTATTGATTTTATTATGATTTACGATTATTATATGATTAGTGATTTTATGTATTTTAATTGGTTTATTTAAATTAAAAGTGAAGTAAGGCGAACTGACACATTTTAAGAACCGGTTGAAAATAATCTAACATTGACTTACGGTCCAAGAAATTTGGGGAAAAATTACTAACTAAATAAATGGTCAATGATTTCTTGAACATTTCAAATATCGTTAGGCTAAATTTTCAGGCAAAACAATTGTGTGAACAAACATGCAAAATTAACCGAAATTCTTTGAAAATGTGAAGAAGGTTAACCGCAAATTTATTGAACTTCTCTAAGAAATTACATAAATTTTAATATATTTCATGAATCAGCGCAAAGCAAATCAAGTCTACTTCCTCAAATCGCAAGATTTATCATAAATTTTATGAATGAATTGAAATTACTTCCACTAAATCCAATGGCAGCAGCACTAATAAAAAATAAGCGAAACTCGTAACCATCGAGGAGAAGAAGAACAACAACAACAACTGCAGCAGCGACTTCAACGATAAACTAACAAAGAGTTCAACTTGACCGCAAATGAACAAATGAACTAAGTTGAGTCTCTGCACTATAGAGCAGAGGCAAAGAGATTCTCTTATTTGTGAGAGAGACTATGAGAAATAATTAAAATATCTACAATACTATTTCATTGTTTGGCAGATCGTTAAAATAAATAAATGTTTTTATGTAGGTACTATTGTACATACATATATTCTCAGTCTCAGAATCATGGTATATACGTTGTGATAAAAATAAAATATTTAGCGAGCAAAATGTGTAAAAGATGTGTGTTGATTTACTTTAAAATTTCTTTTCCGCATTTTCTTTCTCTTCCTTCCTTCTTTCTTTCCTACCTTCCTTCCTTCCTTCTTTCCTTTCTTTTCTACCTTTCTTCCTTCCTTTCTTTCCTTCTTTCTCCTCTTTCTTTTGTTTTTAAAGGCGTGACAAATGAATCTGTCCAAAGATATAATAAAAATATGCATATTTTGCTGAATCTTTGTTAATCTTTGTTCGAGGCGCAGTCTACTAATTTAGTGACGTCATAGGTGTGCGTTTAGTTTAGTTTATAGATCTTTTTAATTTTTTAAATTTTATTTTGTAAGAGTTTTTATATGCATATGTTTAAAAGTTCAAGAGTTCACAAAAAGTTGTTTATTATTGAGCTTTTTGCTTTTTTGCAATCTTGTTGTTTTGTGCTGTCATTTGTATAATTTAATTTAATAATCTACTTATTTTAAATATTAAATTTTTTAAATATCGTCCTTTTTTAAGGGCTCCACTTTCGAGCCTGCAGGTTTACTATCTCACTTTTTAATTTGTTTTAGCAAGTTTTAAACCATAAAAACGTTGACCATTTTTACAATCCACGACGAGTTGCTTAATCTTAAGCTACCCTCCTGTTGGAAGTACGTACGTACTACTACCTAAAAACGTTTAGTTGTTGGAAAAAGAAGAAAGAAAGAAACATGTCAGAGAGCCTTTTTTTCTTTGGCCGCAGTGGACTCAATCCTTTCATAAAACCATCGTTTAAAATACATACACAAATAGCATAACACGAAAAGCTAATTAAAACCGGCGACAAATATTGACCTCTAAACATTCGAAGAAATCGCCAACTTTGAAAAAATCCACAAATCTTAGTGACGTCACTGAATGAATAAATCAAACTAAGTTAAGCCTATGGTTAAGCAAAAGAATGGAGTTAACAAGCAAAAAACATAATAGCACTCAAGCTCAATTTGTGAAAAAAGAAGACACGACCGTTCCAAAAGCGACCTCTCTAAGGCACATCCCCCCTCCCCCCCGCCCCTCCTCAAAAACCGAGTTCAGAGATTTTACTTTGTTCGAATGTTTGGTAGCAGCTCACGCAATTTCGTACCGAAGCCGGGTATAAAATGCGGTGTAGGCCAAAATCGGAGATCAGTTAGTGAGCAACACACAAGACGAATCGAACGAAACGAAAGTGAAAATCACAAACAAAAGGAAAAAAGGATTAAAATATTTGTTTGCACAAAAATAAAGAGAAGTCAAAATTTTACTTATAAAAGTTAAAAAAAAAGAGGTACGAATTTTAGCAAAAAATATAAGGTAAGTTATTTAAGCGTGTGTGTAATCTGCAAACTGTAACGTTAAAAATCTACATACAATGTTTAGCCGCAAAGTTTTAAAATAAAAACTGAAAACTTATAAAAAGGAAACAACAAAAAAAAACCACAAAAAATTTACAATGAAATACAATGAAAGTGAAATCTTTTCTCTTAAAGTTTTAATATAGCATCATGTACGCGGCTGCAAGAGTTATTGCGTTGTGTTTGTTGTTGTGTTGTCCGTAACAGTTGGTAACACTGACATTGGCAAAGCCATCTTTGAATTCACATCGTTTGTTTTTTAAGCGTTGTGTAACGTGCGCTCGCTCGATGTAGTCTTGCGGTAAATTTATGCAATTTGCCAGCTGCTTATCATAATTTGACTTGAAGCTCTTACAGCAACAACTGTTTGCCGTTTGTTGTAACTCTTAGTTAACGTAAGATAATTCACGCATGATAAAAAATGGGATATAAGTTCATTAACCAGTATAGACCACACTGAAAAAATGATGGTGCCGATAGATTCCAATGAGATGAAATAAAAAAAATATTAAGAAAATGCCAATTTCCTTTCAAAACCCAAAGAAAGCCTCTAGAGAACATCTTAAAGGAATCTTGAAAAAACCTTACATCTATCGCAGATCTTTTAATTTATAGAAAACTTCAAAAATCTTTTGAATATTGATTCCTGAGTTTGGGGCAACTGTCTGAGTTTATAGCAATTTCGAATAAATCGCATTTAAACTATTTTACAAAAATCGAGGAGGAGAATTTTACATAATTTGCTTGCAGATTTTCTGTACCATGCCACGACATGGACTTCCCGTGTCCCGATTTTCCACAATGAGAGACTGAAAATCCCTTCAAATGCAATAAAATCATAATTGCATAATTTTTTTTTTAAACCCACACCAAAAATCATTTCAAAAAAAAAAAACCACACAAAATTTACAAAAAATTATGTTTCCTTTTGGTGTGAGCAACAACAAAACAAGTAATCCATCATAGACCGAAACCATTTTATCAATAGTTACAGTTACGTAAGAGACTGAAAAATGGTTGAGGTTAAAGATCTTGCATGCCTGTTGTTATATATACATACATGTATACCCACATACTCACATGTACACAACTATAAACCGATAAAATAGGCTGAGTCTCGTATACAACGGAAGAGCAGACAGATTTTGCTTTCTTCACGTTCAGCGTCTTTCGAAAACTTGAAAATTGTAAGCATCCCAAAGAGCTCGTAAAAATCATGATCTGCCTGCTATCGTGCGATTTTCAGTAAACGGAAAAGGTTGCGCAAAACTACCGCACAGTATACACAATGACACACACACAACCGGCAATATTTGTATGTGTGTACGAGTATGTAAATATATTTTGTTGAGCTGTATGGTAACGACCTTAAAATGAAAGTAAAAGTTTTTATTTTCTCTCAATCGCACTCACTGCCTTTGCCACTGTTGCTCACCATCTCTATCTCTCTCTCTCTCTTTCTTTGATCGCTTGCCTTAAAATGTCTCCGCGATGGCTCACTTTTGCTCAAAAAAACTATTACCGGTTTCTTGTTCATTTGCGTAGTGCGTCACAACAAAAACCGTTACTCCCAAGTGGCACAATGACCATTTGGTGTGACTGAAATTAGGTCACATCCACGCGTTTGTCGCTACTTTTCTTGAACGTACGGTCTCAATTTTGTTATATAATACCTCACATTTTTGCATTTCGTTATTTGTCCAGTGTGTTTGCTCGTCCAGCATGAGGTCATCACATCATTTGATCACGGTGTTGTGGTTGTTGTTGATATCGTTAACATACTTCGCTCTTGGCGAAGATCAGATCTCTTGGGATGCTAATTGGACGCCGTCTATCAAGGATTCCAGTTTAAGTCGCCGCTCCACCAACGACACTGCGCCACAGCAAAGCGATGAGGCACAAGGTCGCAACTATGCCGTCCATGAACCCATCTACAGCAACGATACCGACATCAACTCTGTCATCGATCATATACTGAATTCTCGCCGCGAAGGTCGCCACTTGGGCGAATATGACCAGGTCTATGCTGATGGCAACATTGAGGAGGCTTTGATGCAGGGCAACGACGTGATGGCCCGCAATTTGATACGAGACAAGCTCTGCGTTTTGGGTTTGATGAGCTGCGACGTCGAAGAGAAGCGACCTTTATATTCGACCATATACGCTCAGAGACCTCCTCCACCGCAGGCGGGATTTGCTGGTGGACCGTATGGACCACCTCGGCCGATGCCACCACCAAATTACTTCAATCGCCGTCCTCCCCCAGCGCCGCAGTCACCGCTTAACTCTTTTGGCCCACCCCGCAAGGTAGGCTATGAGGGTCCATTCATTAAGCCAAATTACAGACCGTCAGGCCCATTCTTGGAATCATCACCGGATGGTGTCAGCTTCAATAAGCCCCCACCGGGTGCCATAATTTACGGAAGCAATCCACCAGGCCCCATCTTTTCAGGCAACTCTGATAGTTCGCCGCCGTACAACTTTGAGAATCCGGATAAGGTTGGAAGCTCTATTTCTCACCAGAGCAACTTCTTCAGTCAGCAATCATCGGCCTCATCTGCTGCTTCCTCGTCCGCTAATGTCATTGTCGATAATGTTCCCGCTTCATCCAATGCTGCCAACGGTCTGCAACAGCACGTACACCACCACTTCCATCATGTGGAAGGTGCCACCGACGCTGCGGGCGCTAAGGTGCCCACGGTGTCTGTTCCCATAGGCTCCGGTCAAAATATCAACACGGATTTCTCCGCCTTGGCTCAATCATCGGCGGCTTTCGCTCCCATCAATGCGCAGGGCAGCTTCATCCAATCAGCTGCCTTTAATGGTGGCTTCAATGGTGCATCGCAAGGTAGTCTGCTCTCGCAAGCTGCAAATGGCGGACTTTATAAGCCTTCTTCAGGAGGTGTAGGAAATGGTTTCCCAACGGGTAATGGTAATGGTAATGGCGCCGGTTTCGAACAAGGCTTGGAGCAGAACAATGCGTTCGGACAAGGTAGCTTCGCACAAGCTGGCCTCGGACAGGGTAGCTTTGCTCAAGGAGGTGGCTTCGGACAAGGTAGCTTCGCACAAGGTGGCCTGGGACAAAGTAGTTTCGCACAAAACAGTTTTGGGCAGAATGGTCTTGGCCAAAATGGGTTGGGTCAGTCTGCTAGTGGTAGCTATCATACCTCAAATCCCGAGTACTTCAAAAAGGAATTGCACAACGTCGGCGGTTTCAGCACTTCCTTGAACGGTCTAAGCGCCGGTTACGCCGGTCAGTCGAAGTATCCAAGTGGTTATGAGACCTCACGCCAACAGTTCGTCGACTGCCAATGTGTACCATATAACCAATGCCCAGATGCGGACCGCATTGGCCGTAAAGAGGATTTAATACTACCCATCGATCCACGCAACCTTGGCAAAGATATCCAGGCATTGAGTGAGGAAGCCGCTGCAAATATAACCGTTCCTGTTCCTGAAACGCAGGCCAAGTCAGAAGCGATCGATGAGGATAAAAGAAGAAGCGGTGCTGCTGACACGAAGAAGCGTTACAAACGCGAAGTGATGGAGGAACAGGCCGAAGACTCATCCGATTTGTCTTTAGACGCAGAAGGGGTAAGTGCAAGAGAACAAATTTCTATATTTTAAAGCTAACACACACACACAGCGAGAACTGACTTGTACGCGACTGAAACAGTTTGGCGTCGAATAGCATTTAATCGTATTGCGTACACACTTTCTCGGAGCCTTTGACAACGTGCCGACAATAGAAATCCTCTCAATCTCAGTCTAACAAACAGAGGTTCTCGTTACGTGCTTCACTTTCCGTGGCGTGTAGCCTTCGAGGGAAGGCCTGCTCGTTCTCATTCCGAAGCGTAACTAATCTCAACTAAACACAATCTAACTACACGCCAGAAATGGTCCCGGGTGGCACTGTGAATAACCACGATATATGTACTCGTAAATGGCTAACTTTAACACTGCTCCTAACCCAGGAATTAATGGATTTCTTAAGCAATTTCATTCAGTTTTGAAAAAGCATCCTAAATTTTGTAATAATAGCGCTTCCTGGGAGGCCTCTCACCGGCCGCTGAACTGTTGCGCAACTCGGTGTTGCCCACTTATGGTGTCTCCTTCGGACTTCCTTATCCATCCTCCGCATATCCGGTGAACGCTCACGGTGATTTTCAACCCGCCCAGAATCCACATTTTGGCTCAATCGGTCCGAATGGCTTGAATTTGGGTCTGGTCAATGTTAACCCATTGGTGTCGGTGCAAGTCAGTAAAACCGAATACGGTGATAAAGTGGTTAAACCGTTGGTCAACTTGCATGTCACACCAAATGCGAATTTGTTGCATAAAGTCGGCGAAATCTTCAAACGCAAGCCACCACCAAACGCAGTCCACTCGCATTACCACCATCACGAGCACTTCGAAGGGCACGGACCCGAAATTGGCATAGGCCCGCATATATTTCCTGCAGGAGATGGCAATTACGTGGAAATGATACCGAGCCGGCCCATCTTTGAATATCACAGTGGCCCTAATGTTCCACACAATGCCCCGCTTACAAATCATCATGTGCACCACCAGCACGGTGCAGCTTTTCCATTCCAACCGGTAACAGGTTATCAATCTTATCCTTCCGGCCCCTTTGAAATCAATAGTTTTGGTATCGATGATGGAAGCTATTCATCACAGTACGGCTATGGAGAAGCTGATGATTACAGTTTTGGTTTCGGCGGTAGAAGTTTTGAAGGACATTCGAATGCCAGCATTTCACCAGTATCTGAAGAGAGAGAAGAAGCAAGTAGGCAGGCTCCAGGGGCAGCTGAGGGTAGTCCTCGCGTAACTTTCCCCAAAGACCGCCGGCGTAGAAGCGTAGTCGGGCATGAAGAGGTGGCAGAAGCAAGAGAAAGTGTGTTGCATTCGGTTAATTCGGAACAGGTATTGACTCGACTTTTTCTCCATGATTCCAAATGCAAAATTTACCATATTTTTTACCAATATTTAACAATCAGAAGAACTATTTTATCTATTGCTCTAATTTATCTTCCACACAGCGCGCTTACTATGGAACTCGTCCCGTGGAGAAGACTTGCCGCATCAATGAGGTCTGTTGTCGTCGCCCGTTCCGCCCTCCGCCGCAGCAACCGCAATTTGGACGCTGTGGCGTTCGCAATGCGGCCGGCATCACCGGTCGCATCAAGAACCCGGCTTATGTCGACGGAGACAGTGAGTTCGGCGAGTATCCGTGGCACGTGGCCATTCTCAAGAAAGATCCAAAAGAATCGATCTACGCTTGTGGCGGTACTTTGATTGATGCGCTTCACGTCATAACGGCTGCTCATTGCATTAAGGCGTAAGTTTGGTCGCTTCTGTTCCATCATGAATTGATCCATCATGCTTATTTTTTCTTCTTTCTCTCCGTCAGACAAAACGGCTTTGATCTACGTGCCCGGCTGGGTGAATGGGATGTCAACCATGACGTCGAGTTCTACCCTTACATCGAGCGGGACATAGTCTCGGTACAAATCCATCCCGAATACTATGCCGGCACGTTGGACAATGATTTGGCTGTACTAAAACTCGATCATCCTGTGGACTTTACCAAGAATCCTCACATTAGTCCGGCCTGCTTACCGGACAAATACTCGGACTTCACCGGCTCTCGCTGCTGGACCACCGGTTGGGGCAAGGATGCATTCGGTGTGAATGGTAAATACCAGAACATTTTGAAAGAAGTCGACGTACCGATTCTGTCTCATCAAACCTGTCAAACGCAACTGCGCCAAACGCGTCTGGGTTATGGTTACAAGTTGAATCCTGGATTTGTGTGTGCGGGCGGTGAAGAGGGTAAAGACGCCTGCAAGGGTGATGGCGGTGGACCGTTGGTTTGTGAACGCAATGGTGCCTGGAATGTTGTGGGAGTCGTGTCATGGGGTATCGGCTGTGGCCAAGTGAATGTGCCTGGAGTTTATGTACGCGTCGCGCACTATCTGGACTGGATTCGACAAATAACGCAATATTACAAGTGATCGGCGCATGCGGTTCAACGAGTTTCGGGAGCTTCAGACCCGCACAAGCTTCGGGATGTATTTTATTTTCACTTTTAAGGCCATTATTTGTCGAAAAACTTTACTTATTTATTAGTCCTATTATTTATTTATTTAACTTTCTTTAAGTTAAGATTCGCTGCTATTAATCTCATGTAATATCGATCGGTCTTTATAGTTGAGAAGTCATTCTGAGAGATTACGATCTGTTTAATTTACGTTTTATTTCTCTATTATTTTATCGTGCATGATGATGGTGAGAATAAAAAATATAATTGAAATGGATTACAATTGTTTTGATCTCTTTATTTTGCTATTTTCCTGGACTTTTTTTTTCAGGTATTCCAGGTAAATTTTGCTATTTTTAAAATTTTATTGGAAGCCTTTTAATCCATTTTCTCAGGTGCGCTTGTTTTGAGAGTGGGCTTATCTTCAAACACAAAGATCCGTTCTTTCTAATGCAAAATTCTATAGCAGTTCTTGCAGCGTTTCACTGAAAACAAATTGATTTTGATAATATAGAATTTAGGATTGTAAAAGAAAGAAAACTGCAATGATGGTAACCTCACATTAATTCAATTTCATTATACATGAATGGGTAGGCGGCGGCCACCTAGTCCAAGTTTGTCTATCCTTTTCACTGCTAGTATTTCTTTATATAAAGTAATCTGTCTGTGAGGATCATTTTCCCTTCTTGGTATCTATACCTTTATTGCCAGCCGGTTTCGGTCAAATGAAGATGCTCCAGGGAGAATGCTATTATAAATTCTTGAAACTTTTAATTTAATTTCCATTAATTTTAATTAATATGTATAATGCTATATTCTTATGAATCCTTTGGCAAAACATTGGAAGTGATAGTATAATGATTTCTTCTATACCTATAAAAAATCTTCATCAAGCAGAGAAATTAGTTATCGCATTTATTTTGGGCAATCATTTGGCAAAAATATTCCTGAAATTAATGCAGTATTTTCATTAAAAATAATGCAGAAAATTAAAGATACCAAGGATAAACCTTATGTACTCATATTATCGGTTTTCTGACCCTTCACTCGCAACTGAACTTTTCATTTTAACACTTCCTCAAAACTGTCGGTACGGATGGGTTTGGTTAAAAATAAATTTAAATTTAATTGGATTATATTATATAAAATCAACCATGTCAGTTGCATGCACACCGCATATACCATCGACCTAATTGCCGTCTTCCCTGCACTCAGTTGCGTGGCCAACGTACATTAAAGCTTTGGCTCCGTTCATGCTCAACCACTCTTTTCAGCCTGCCTCGTTATAAAAGCGTTTGTTGCAATCTTCGAATTTACTTTTAAGCAACGGCTAACAAATCGCAATGTACTGCTGGACAGCATTCGAAATAATCAGCTTCGTAATCCTTGGTAATTTTTAATTTAACTTTCCGTACAACATGTTTCATTTCATTTTGATCTTGGCACTCGCTCTTCGCAGTTTTGGAGACGTCTTCGAGTGAAAGTCGACTCCGGAAACGCAATGGATTCTATTATAAGACTTCCGCGCAACCTTCGACATCTTTGGAATCTTCCTACGAGAACTCAGCACCTGCACACGCGCAACCGCCGTCGTCTCCCTCTGCTGCTTCCAGCGGCAGCAGCAGTGGCAAATATGACTCCAGCTACTACGAATACAAAGTATCGGCACGGCCATCTCATGATCTCACTGGAAATTCAGGCTACAGTATCGGCAGCGGCTTGCGTTCCATTGCGCAGGGTTCGGCCAATCAAGCCCATTCGGCAGTTGCAAGTCAACACGCAGCCGCCAAGCAGGCAGCTTTCATAGCCAAGAATACACTGGCGCAGACGGCTTCACAAGCAGCTGCCACCGCTCAAGCAGCATTGACTGGTAAGCATGTCATTCTCCAGGAGCTCGAGCAGCAGGCTGCGGAGGCTGAACGTTCTTTAAGCCGAGAGCTAGAGCAGCTCAAGTCCGCTCAGGAGGCGGCCAAGTTGGCTCAGTATGCTGCAGAAAGTGCCTACAATCACGTATCCGTTCTAACAGCTTCCGTTAATAATGCCAAAGCGGTGGCCGAAAGTGCTCAACATGCCTCCAAGGAGGTTTCGAATCAGTTGGCGTCACAATCTTCTATGGTGGGACAGGCCAAAAATCGTCTGGAACAGGTAGGAGAGCAGTTGCAGCAAGCACGTGTAGACTATGCAGCCACCAAAGAAGCGGCTCTCAAGGCTGCATCCTTAGCTGCAGAAGCGCAGGTGAATGCTTCAAAGGCGGCAGCGCATGCTACCATCGGTCTGCACGAAAGCGCCAGTCAATCACAGCAATCGAAACACAGCGGCAGCGCTGCTGGTGAAAACAGTATTGGCAGCAACGGCTTTAGAAAAGATGAGGAAGTTTCTTATAATGAACATATTCCGACCACGGCTACTGGTCACTCATCCTATGAGATACCAGTAGACAGGCATCCATAAGAAAGGCAAGAACAAAAATGTTCAATAAGCTTATAAAGAATATAATTTTTATTCTTATTCGTGTTATAAGTTTATTTAGGAGCATAAGCCTTAATTAGTATAAGGCTGGAATTATAGAAAATAATCCTAGTATATAGAAAATCCTTCTTGAAAAATCCTCTGGAATACGATGTGTTATTTTTTTATTAGAGTTTATCATAGACAATGACGCAATAGAATGTGTATCGACTTAAAATATATACATACTTATATATACATCGACTTAAACTTTCTAGTCAATGATTGAATGCTGATTATACATTATTTATGAATTCATTATGCTTTAAATTCAGAAAAATATACTCGTACTATAGCTTACATACATACAATAGTAACTATACTTATTTATATACAATACAAAGATGTTCAGATCGCGTTTTATTCTCTCGTGTGCATCTCAAAACGTCCAGTCCTGTTCTGTATACGTTTCTGTGATAGGTGGAGCCATTTTGGAAAAATCTAATAATTAAAATTTCTCAGTCTTTAAGACGTCCTAAGTTTAAGCAAGTAATTAAAAATCTCCCCATAAAAGAAAGTTGACATAGTTTCGTGGAAGTTAAAGGACACTTGTGTGCCGTTTAATTTTAAATTATTGAAGGTATAACTTCAAAATATACTTTCGTGTCTGCGTAACAAGTGTCGCTAAGAAGGCGCCAAATGGAGTCTGAGGGGGACACCACTCCCCTCAACTCTAGAAGGTTTCTCGAGTAACTCGGGCCGCCTCTCAGAAACGGTAAAGTTTCTGTATGAAGAATCTCCGAAAAATTTGTATGAAGAATTGAAAAAAATCAAAGAAATTTATATAGATACCGTTTTTGAGGGACGAGGAAAAAGCCGATTTATGCTTTATCATTAAACTCTTTATTAAACTTGCATTGTAAGCATAGTAGAAATAACTAAGATAGGCTACAATAGGTATAAGGTTTGATTCTAGGCTGATTCATCGCAAAAAAATGTATCGCGAGCCGAAGCAGAAAAATTTCTTCTGAAAATAACGCTGGCTTTCACCTTCGAATGTTCTGCCCCTCCATTCCTGTCAATTGTCTGTGCACATCACTTTTAATCTCCTCAAATTAAAAATTTGTAAAACATTAAAAAAAAGGTACAATAACAATATTCATAATTATTGATGGCCATATAAAGGGTTTTCCAATAGGGACGGGTCGATGTTGACAGTCTGTTGTTTGACAGCTTTGTTGTTTTCGCGGCAATCCTTCAAACTTGTTGTTTATAATTCAGTCAGTAATGCCAAATCACCATGGCAGTTGGTGATTTACACAACTTACACGATTGATAAAGAAGTTGACAACTGTCAACATCAACCCGTCCCTATTGGAAAACCATGTAGTTTGTCAACTGGCCATTTCGTTGCCACTCTCTGAAGGCTCAAATTAAAAAATACATTTTTAGATCGCTTGGATTTTGATTTAGAGAAGTACCTGAGTACCTATGCAATTATTACTATGCTCTTTGTCAACGAGTTTTTATAACCTTTTTTGCTTACGTATGACACTACTATATATATACTAGGTCACTACTATCGGTCCCTAGCTTTTAAATGATAAAGGTGGCTGCTCTTTCATGTAGAACTGCCTTATATACATAATAATAACTTTATTAAAATGGCTTCGTTCTTTCCAATAAGAATACTTATTGTTATGAATTATACAAATGCATACTTCGAAGGATATTAAATATCATATTAATGTACATATCTTCACACTGTGTTATACTGTTTAATTTCAAATCACTTTAAAAACGTATATACACAGAATTTCTTTACCAGTCTGCACAACTTAAAATCAACTCTTTATGCACTATATTGTTGTATTTACATTGGTTAAGCTAACGAAAATCAAATACATACGTTTGTTGAACAAAGGTAGACCGCCTCCCACTGTGTCAATCTTTGGACTCCAATAATGCCAATTTTCTGGTCAACTTGTCGACTTCCAAACCTAAAACATCTAGATTTTCCTGCGAAATTTCCATTTTATATGCGAGGGTAAAATATATGTAAGGCTCAAGGATCATACTTTTAAAGTTATATTCTTCAATAAAGTATCTTCCAATACAGCCTGCAGTTTTTTATTAATCTCTAGGGACAGCTCCAAAGTCATGCTGGACTGATTGGTGTTATTTTTGATTCCGCCATAGATTGTAGCCATAACGCCACCGTATTTGGTCAGTTCGTTTTTATGTTGATCACTCTTGTTTGACGTCAACGCACCGACTTGGTCGCGTAGCATATAGTACTGTACCACCTTTGATTTCTTCTGCAATTCTGCCACCAGAGAAAGTGTGTGGTTTTCAAGGAAATCAATTTTTTCGGTTTGTCGAGCTGAAGCCTTCTGCAAACGTAAAATTCGTTCCACAAGATGTTTCTTTGAAGGACCCTACGAAAAGAATTCAATGCATATAAAAATATGTTCTTTCTATGATATACCAGCGTGTATAAAGTGATAAGTTCGCGTGCCTGTAAATCATTTGTGAACGAAGAGGCTGCTGACAGAGCGTTATTCTGTACGGTGTCTGCTTCAGAGCAAGTACTTAGTCGTCGACCACTCTCATCTCCAGATTCACTGTTGCTGCATTTCTGAGAATGAGGAAGCGTAATAGTAGTTCCTTCTTTTGAGGTATCCGAGGTTTCAGAGGGCGTTTGCTTTGTTGCGCCATTTAGTGGCTTTTGACATTGGCTACAGTACGCCTCATGAATGCTGGCGGCAAAGGCTTCAGATGTTGCGGTATCAGAATTTACAACATGCGTAGTGTTAGTAAGTTGAGTGGATGTATTTGAATTTTGCTCCCAATTCTTTTTGTATTTCTGGATCTCACGTTGCAGTTCCTGGAAATATACATACGTAGTTGAAGATATTAAATAAAAAACGTGTTTTAATATTTGACCTTATAATTTTCTAACCTTGACGACTTGTGAATGCTTCTTTTTAGTGGCCTCCAAGTCACCTAAAGCGTTATCTAATTTCATTTTAGTTGTTTCGTTTAACTTTGTTTTCTCTGAAAGATGCTTAGTGAGCAGTTTTCTCTCCTCTGCTCTTTGTGACTTCTCTTGTTCGAGCTGTGCTTGTAATGCAGCATACTTTGTATCAAATTCCAACTGTTTCTTTATGAGCATCTCATTTTCGGCTTCAATTCCTAACATCTTCATAACGAAATGACTTTTTCAAATGTTAGGTATTTAAATTGAAACGATGTGAAAAATTATACTAAAAGCTTAATTAAGTAAAAGCACCTTGAATTTTTAGTAAATTATTTCCTTGAAAAATTTAAATTGAACGAACAAAAGAAATCATTTCATGGATTAAAACAGTTAGTTTGTGTCATTCAGTATTTTTAAAGATATCCTAGAAGTTATACATACACAGTTAGTATAACAAAATTTGCGGGTGAGGAAATTCTGTTTTTGGAAGAATAAAAGCCACCATACTACTTAGAAGTTTGTTAAAAAAGCCGACTAGTTTTTAAATTACATAGGTATTCTGAAGGTCACTGTTTGCAATGCAAATAGAGACGATTTCAATAGTTAGTGACTCTCTGAATACCTCTGTTAGAATCTTATACTAATTAGCACCACCCAATTGTTGTTACGTTCTGTTTAAATATTGCAATTAATAGAATCTCCAATACAGCCTCGGTGGCGCAGTAGGCAGCGCGTAAGTCTCATAATCTTAAGGTCGTGAGTTCGAGCCTCACCCGGGGCATACTTTTTTTTATGGTTTATATTTTCTTTAAACTGGGAAATTTACCCTAAACTCCAAATTTTTTTAGGGTGTCGTTTTTATCAGATATTTTCTTTCCCATTTATAATGAATTTTTTTATATTTACATTATTACCTTGGCTTTCAGCAAACAAATTTCATTTTGACAACCAACTATCGATTCACTAATCTCCTTGTTTAAACTAAGCAGTTCTTGCTCCCTGGCACGTACTTGCTGTAAATCTTGCAGACTATCTAACAATTTCTCATCCAACTTTTCTTTATCTTCAGTAAGTGCAACTAGTTTCTCCTCATTCCTGGTTAAATTAAAAGTTAGAATATAAAACATAAGCGTATATAATAAAATGTTTACAATGTATTTTGCGTACGAAGCAATTCTAATTCGTCCAACTGTCCTCGCAGCTTAGCGGAATTCAGCATCTCCGCGCTATAGGCATTCTGAACTGTTTCATGCTCCTGACGAAGAGCATCTAAATCAGCAGACAACTGAGTTTTCTTTAAAAATCGTGAATAATATAAGCGTGAAATTAATTAGCATTAATGTTGATATTACATCCATAAGCTCCCTGCTGAATTGCTCTTGTAACTGTTTTAATTTCTCTGTGAGCTTGAGCTGCTCTTTTGTTAAAGTTTCATTGACTTTATCCTTCTTTTCAATCTCATGTTTTAATAATATTGTGTTGGCCTCGTATTCTATTTTCATTTTTTCTGCAAAAATAACACAAAATTAGTTATAGGCAAAGAAGCCTTGAAATGTATAGTATATTCTTGCCGTTAGCTTTTTCTTCCAGCTTACTAGGTAAATTCTTCTCTTCTTCTAACTTTTTCTCTAAGGCCTGTAAGGCGTGGTAATGGTGAAATAATAAATTAGCAATTCATCTAAATCAAAGTAACCTGCTTAGCTTCCGTTTCTATATTTAATTTGTTAATGTGATATTTGAGTTTGGATTCAAGATGCCCATAATCAGTTTTAAGTTTCTCGTATTCACGTTGATGTTTTCGCACCTCATTACACTTAAAGAATATGATAAATAAATTGCAAATAAAGGTAACAATTTTTAAGAAACAGAGATTAACCTTCTCGTCGATCATATAACTAATGCGTGCTTTCTCTTCATTCACAGCTTGGAAACGGCTTGACACATTCTTCACTTCCTTTTTCGCATCAGCAAGTTGTTTCTCAACAAGTTCCTTTTCTTTTTTAGCATCCAGGAGCAGTTTTTCCTTCATCGCAAACTTTATAACAATAGATTCTTTTTCTTTATTGGCCAATTCCTTCTCCTTTCGATACTAATCAATTAAAAAAGTTGAAGAATTTTCGATAAACATTTTAAAGTTGCTTAATATTACCGCTTGCTTTTCTTTCTCCAGAATTCCGTTCTCACGTTGCACCAATGCTATCATGTTATCTTTCTGAAGGAGAGCAGAACGAAGCTGTTCAAGTTGTTGCTCATATTTCGTTCGCAGCTGATCCTGCTCAGCCATGAAATTCTGATGGCTTGCAGTATGGACGGAAACTATAGATTCATCATGGGATGCATGTTGGTTTTCTAATAGAATCGATGAAGCAGGATCTGACGAGCAGACAGGAATTTCTTGGCCATTATTTTCATTTGTGTTTAATATGCTTAACGTTTCTTTTCCAATTAGTTGCGTTGGTATTTCTTCCTGCATGTTATTGGCATCAGGGTAAGAACTGTCTTCAGCATTCGTATGTACTTGATTCTCTCGTCTATTTTGATCATCATGGTGCTGTGTACTGCGTCCTCTTTCCACTATTTGTACGTCTTCGAGAGGCTCCGCTAAAGCATCAGGTAGAGTTTCTGCCGTATCCTTTTCCACTTCAGTAGATTTACTTGCACTATTTTTAAAGTTGTCATCCATTTTTAATATTTTTAATTTAAAATAACGCTAAGTTATAATTTAATTTGCCATTTTACAAACTTCTGCATGTTTACGCGTTAAAACTATAGAAAATAAAAGCAAGTTGTATGCAAATTGTAAATTCCACTGATATTCGATAGTACCAGATTGGTTAAAAAATTTTAAATTTAGGAAATTGTGGGTTCATGTAGAAACCTGTATTTTTAAAGCAGGCCACTGTACAACTTATAAGATTCACACGTGAAAGTGTTGTTGTCATTGAGGGTGTAGTGGTAAGTTTTACCAGCAATCGCATGAAGTTCAAAATCTTTTGATCTTTTGGTCGCCACGTAACGTCAATGGCCTGTATAAGAATTTAAAAATGTTTGCCAAAGTTTTTCATAAAGGTCGGACTAACAAATATATTTTATATGTATATATTGTATATATTTATGAATACAAAACTCGTATTAATAAAGTTGTAATTTCAATTGTCCTATTGGGTGCATTCACAAGGCACAACAGCTCCTTGTAGCTATTGATTTTTGAACGTAAACGTATTCGATCAGGTAACACGTTCTGGTAGAGGACGACAATTTATGGTTAAAAAAAAATGAACGCTACCGACAGCCCCAGAATCTTTTAGCACAGTCCGGTAAACAGCACGTTATTTATCAATTTGTTTCCTTTGTATAAGAAAGAATTTCTATGCATTCATTATGAAAATATATGTGATCCAAAATTTAAATTTACAAATATTTTAAATAGATTAATTTAAAATGGTGTGCTCATTGGGAATTGAAGGGAGTGCTAATAAGATTGGCATCGGCATAATAAGAGACGGCAAAGAATTGGCAAATGTGCGGCGAACCTACATAACACCTCCCGGTGAAGGTAATTGGAAAAATTTTGATTAGAACAAACTTAAAACTAAACCGATTTAATACTGTAAAGGTTTCCTACCAAAAGAAACTGCCAAACATCATCGGGAGCAAATACTACAACTTGTTAAACAGGCTCTCAGAGAAGCGCACATGGAACCACAGTCTCTTGATGTAGTTTGTTACACTAAGGGGCCTGGTATGGCGCCACCACTGCTAGTGGGTGCAATTGTAGCACGCACACTTGCGCTTTTATGGCAGAAACCTCTGCTAGGTGTAAACCACTGCATTGGACACATAGAAATGGGCCGTTTCATTACAGGAGCACGAAATCCTATCGTGCTTTACGTCAGCGGTGGCAACACACAAGTAATTGCCTATTCAAATAAGCGCTATCGCATCTTTGGTGAGACAATTGACATTGCGGTAGGCAATTGCCTGGATCGTTTTGCGCGAATTATTAAACTCTCCAATGATCCTAGTCCCGGATATAACATTGAACAGTTGGCCAAGGAAGGTAAAAATTACATCAAGTTACCTTACGTAGTAAAAGGTATGTAAATTTATGACGTTTAGGAAATAGATGATCAGTAGCAGGAGAATATCTTTGGCAGGTATGGATGTGAGTTTCTCGGGAATTTTGTCGAACCTTGAAGAAATAGCTGATCCCAGTAAACGAAAAAATAAACGTAAAAAAACAGACGACGACCCAGTGGCGGAATACAGCAAAGCAGATCTTTGTTACTCATTGCAGGAGACGATTTTCGCCATGTTGGTCGAAATAACAGAGCGTGCAATGGCGCACTGCGACTCGAATGAAGTTTTAATTGTGGGTGGCGTTGGATGTAATGAGCGCCTGCAACAGATGATGGCAATTATGTGTGAAGAACGAGGAGGCAAACTGTTTGCAACTGATGAACGTTATTGTATCGATAATGGTCTGATGATTGCCCACGCCGGCGCAGAAATGTATGGCTCCGGTGGTCAAATGCCAATCGAGGAATCGTTTGTAACCCAAAGATTTCGCACTGATGAGGTGTCGGTAACCTGGAGAGACGATTAACAGAATATATTCGTTTTTTAACGATTTTGCAAATAATAAGTCATTGTAAATAAAGTTGAACAAATACTTTTTCTTATAAGCTTCATTGGTTAGTAACATTTTAATACGATGCTTTATATTGTTTTCGAGGCCTTTCAATGTCTGATATCGACCTTTTCTTCATTTCGCCATTGTAGATGGGACACAAACCTGCGTGCTCGAGTAAACTGTTCCCGCTTTATATTTTTACGCATTCCTTTAATTTCAACAAAATATTACATATGAAACTTTAGAGTTTATAAACTATTTGTGTATAATGGACTGTATAGGTTTTCTTCATACACATTGGATAACCCAGGTTTTATCAAAGTTTCTATAGAGGGTATGGGGAAATTTGAAATAATTCCCACTTTTCAAAAGAACGTTATATGCGCTTGCTGAAATCAGACCAAAAAGAGCGCGGAAAATGCAAATAAGAAGCTGAAGCTGCTGTTAGTTGTTGTAATTTGATGTCAAATAGTGTTTGACCATTTAAAATTCCCCACCGTTTTTTTAAGGAACTAAAAATGTAGTTAATTTAAAAAAAAATAGCTTACATACACTTATGTATACGAAAACTGCAATCAGTTTTTAAAATATCCATGTGGAAAATTGATGAATTTCCAAGAAATAAATTCAAATATTCTACATGCTTTTAAATTTTTCACAAGCACCCTGTTGTTATATAGACTCATACCTGAAGGATGCAGAACAGCTGATCATCAGCTTAAAATCAGTTGAATCAGAGAATCGTTAACCATTTCAGGCAAAATAAGGAAGATATAATTAATAACCTATCATGAGTAAAGGTGTTAAGTTATTTGGGCGTACCACTGATTTCCGCGGAAGCACATTATGGGAAATAGTTGGAAGTCTATACAACTACGGCATAGGTCGCTTAGTAATCCGGAATATGTTCCAACGTTACCCGGAACCCTGTTATATGCGTATCCTAAAAGTAGAATGCGTTCCTGAGGTGCCGGATGTAAGTCTCTGTATTAAGTTTATGTAGAGATTAACACTTATATGATCAATATTACCAGCAAATTCGCAAAGTGCGTGTCACAGTTGAAAAAACCTGGCGTGGCATAACACTCCCGAAACCGATTACCATATACAGCTCCAGTTATAAGCCGGACTATGAGTTGGTCCCAAAAGAAGAAGAAGAAAAGTACTTGAAAAATACAAAGAAAGTGGATGTGAAAACATTGCCTCGGAAGATCGAATTCCCGCCCTTACTTCGCGAATACATTAAAGATGAAACGGGCGAAGAAAATCCTATGATGGATGTGCACTTCAAGAATAAGATGAATAAATTTGTGCGGTTTGTAGAAGGTGATGAAGAGCCTACTCTAGAGTTGACGATGGGCTTGGGAAAACCGGCAAGCCCCTCTTTATATGAAGGTGTTTTCGAAGAAGTAAAAAATAAAACAGTTTAGATCATCTTCAAGTATATTGTGCTTAGTATAGGTTCACATATAATATACTCGTATATATTCGAGAAGAGTAAAGCTTTAACTATAAATTTGCGAGTGTATGGAAAATACAATAATGTGGACATTTTTAATTCTTCGCTAATACTGATACTGAAAGAAAGTGTGAAGCCCTCGACACCTTTGACTAATTCACTTAGTCCGAGTCGTCCGAAATTTCGAAGATTTGCATCTTCTTGCCCTTTCGTGTTGGTCGTCCTTGACCAATAGCATCGAGTAGAGTTTGCTTTCGCGCAACGGATCTCTGAAAAGAGTTGGGGACTAAAGAGATTTGTTTAAGTGTCATTTTTTAACCTACCGTTGAGCCAACAGAAATATCCAATTTTGGCATTAAATGCGATGATTTTGTGCTCGAACGTGATGTATTCGATGTGGTAGAGCTGCGTCCCCTGCCGCGGCCTCTTTTACTTGGTTCCTTTTGTGTGCGAGTACGACTGCTAGGCATAGGTACCCTCTCCTCAGTCTCTTCGACTTCATCTTCAACAGTATCCATCCGTCTTTCATTGGACTCAATCTCATTACTCCTGGAATTTAAGTTGGCACTTGCATTTCTTACTCCACGTTCATCCAACATTTTCAGCACCGCGTCGAGTGTTACTGAGTTACTGCTTTGGAAATTTGACAATTCTTGGCTTATTTCTTCATCATTCGGTAACCTCTCCATTAGATGTTCTACTGCTTTATCTTTATAAAACCTGTGATGATGATTGAGTCATCATTAGTTATGAGTTCAAGTAAAATAAGTCTAACTAATGATACTTGAAGATTTTATCAGCTGCGTCGACATCGTTCTGATCTACCATGCGCCGCACGGTTTCTGATAGTATTTTTGATGAGAACATTTTCAGCTTGCTGTTCTCCTCTACTTCGTCAAAATATCGGTCAACCAATTCTTCCACACGTGTCTCTCCTTCAAGATCCTTTTAAAATTAAATTATTTAGCATTTATGAAATCTGCTCAGCAATGGATTAAAAGAATACCAATTTATCAAACACGTCATCCAAAGCTTCTTTATCGAATTCTTTTTTTTCTTGCTTTGATTTCTTTATCAATTTCTTGAAATGAACGACATCGCTTGGATTAGCTACCTTAAAGGCGCAAAAGATTTAGTTTAGTTTTTGGATTACTGTAATTATTGTCAACCAACCCTTTGGTTAAATTGTTGACCGAAGCGTATGGCGTTGAACATCTGTTCCTCTTCCGTGAATACGATTCGCAAGCGTATTAATGGCATTGTTGGTTGCTTCGGATGCCCCGTCAGCTGCTCTTTCGAACGTTCTAGCATAGCCTCCACACGCTCTTTTGCCATTTGCATTACTTTATTTGACACATTTCCTTCATCCAGGCGCAATTCCTCTACCAATTCCGATAGCGACACAGATTCAAATACAAAAGGGCGCACGGTTTGAAGACGCAACGGCTTTATTTGAAATTTAGTCTTGTATATTTCAAGGATGCCCACGTGTTTTGGTAGCGCTTCTCCGTCTGCCAGCGATGTGGCTACCGATGATCCCGGTTGATAGACATAAAAGTCTCGAGTAGGGTTATAATCCACTGTCGTGTGACAATCGTGCTCATGCCCCCAAATAATCAAATGTAAAAAATTCGGCAGTTTTTCTTCAGGTATGAAATTTTTTGGCCCACGGTCAGCCCGATTCTGATGCAAAACCATCAGGTTGAACCACTCGCCGGTGGAGGGATCAGGACGCTCTACTATAACTTTGTCGTATTCGAACAAACGCGCTAAGCGGGCGTCATGTATATGGCTGAGTCCAAAAATGGCTAATTGAGTGTCGCCTTTACGCAATAATATTGGACTAATTACAACCTTAGTTAGATCAGTCCAACGACCGAAGTAATTAATTAGGCTGGTATTCGACAGTAAATCCAGAGAGCTTAGACGACCAAAACCGCTGGGATCATCATGATTGCCGTGTATGGAAAAAATGGGAATTGAGATATTGATATTGGGATCTTCATAGTTCACAGTAGAATTAAGTGCGTCTTGGAAATGGAGGGCCTGGTCACTGAGGAATTCAATTGCAATAGGCTTGTCCCCAAGTGTATAACGACGAAGCAGTCTCAGGCAGCTTTAAAGAGATCTTTTATTTAATATATGTAAATGTAATGGACATTTTGTATTACTTATTTAAAGCATATGGGCTTGGAGTGGCCTCATGAAAGAGGTCACCACCCAGTAGAATGAAATCCACATCCTCTGATACTGCCATTTGTAGTATTTCCTCAAAAGCAATGAAGCTGTCCTCTCCTAACAGAAAAAGGCAGAGGCACATTGGGCATGGTTGAGCATTTAAATTTGAATGACTCTTCCCAACTTACCCCGGATTGCATCCTTTTCGCCGTAACCCAGGTGGTTGTCTGTAGCTACCAAAACCCGAATTACATCAGCAGAATCAACCTCTTCCGTTTCCGCCATACTGATTGGTTATAAGTTTATCAATGAGTCAAAACTTTTAATTCTATTTCTTCATTCATTTAAAACTCTTCCTGTATTATTCCGCCAAAAATTGAAAAAGTTCTTAAGTTGCCATTATTCGCTCCTATCAAAATAGAGTTACCATTCGATGCCGAAAAGAGAGATGTCAATCGCTAACAAAACAGATTACAGATATTCGATACAGCAAAGTTAAGAATATACAGTAAAGCAGAAAGCAGAAATACAGTAAAGCAGAAAACTTAAAATTAAAAATGAAATAATATAAAAATTAAAGTTAAAAAAATTGATTGCAAGATAATTTTATTAATTAATTATCTTTTTCTTTTTAAACATTTTAATAAAATATTAAAATAGGTTTTTAATATATGTACATATATATAAATAATAATATTATAATAATAATATATATATATTAAAATAGTTTTTAAAAACAATTTTTTAAATAGGTCTTATTAATTTAAACAGTCAAAATGGAAAACATTATTAAAAATATTTACTACATCTACTAAAACACATACATATGTAAGTCTTTCTGAGTATATTTAATTCTTCTGCACAAGGCCTATTCGTTCAGCTCCTTCTCAATGCCTCGCCAATAACGTTTCATCTCCATTGGGAATACCCGTTTACCCTCAATGATGTAGACGGCGCCGTTCTCTTCCTTCTCCAACGTTGACATTATACAACGTGACACATCGGCGGCACTCTGCTTGTTCAAACGATCTAAAATCATATAGGACTGATCAGCCATATCGTAGAAAAGTATTTTCTCTGTGAAATTAGTAAACATATCCGTTATGGTGGCGCCAGGGCAGACAGTGATGAATTTAATTCCAGTGCGTTGCAACTGAATATCATTCTAAACGTTACGTTTTATAATCTTTTATCAAAAAACTTAATCGGCTTAATCTTAAAGGCCTATATACTTACGCCCAGACAGCGTGTGAAATTTATGATGCCTGCCTTTGTAGAGGCGTAAATGGGCAGCAGGAACATCGGATCCAATCCCACTACCGAAGACATATTTGCTATAATACCGCCCTTGCCGCCCTGCTCCTTGCTCATATAAGACATTGCTGTGAGCGTTGAATTGATTATGCCACCCTGAAAATATTTGTACTCATTTCAAATACATACGTGTCACTTAACTTCACGAATTTAAAAGAACAATGTTTAGGAAAAATATTGTTGTCTCTCTTCACCTACCAAGTTAACCATTAAGGTACGTTGCATGTCCTGATCATCAAAAATGCCCGCCACATTAACTACTATATCGAGAGTATCTAAAGTCTTCATGATTTCCTCGTACGTAGCTTCGATACCTTCTTTATTGGACACGTCCATTTTAACGGCAAAAACAGTTTGCGATGGATGAGCAGTACGTAATTTCATGATTTCTTCCGTATTGTCTTGTAAGTCAATAATGGCCACCATCTGAATGGAATAAAGAAAAAATGGGCAAGAAATATTTTATATTGTCAATTAATTAATTATGTATTTGTATGACTCCATGGACTTACAGCTGCCTCATTAAGTAGCAACTGCTTACACACTTGCATTCCGATGCCACTAGCGCCGCCTGTGATTACTGCATTTTTACTATGGAACGCCATTTTGAAATGCTGAAGTCAAACCGTTAAAAATTTAAAAGTTATATATGTATTAAAATTTGTTATTGTTTTTTAAACTTTTTCTTTGTATAGTTTTGGCTATAAGAGAGAAAACTATAAGAGAAAATCGATTCACTTTGCTGGTTGTTCTCAAACTGTTGATGTCGGTGACTCGAGCCAAACATTTTATACCTTCCCCGATGTCGAAATTTGATAGCTAATTTCAATTATTGCAATTATTTCTTCCTCCTCGCTACAGTTACTTATTATAAAAAAATATGTATATAATGTATATGTGTATGTGTCGAACAGCAATAATATCGATTATTTAACAATGAAAGCAAAGATTCACTTATGAAAAAATGACACCATAGACGCCACAGAAATCATATGGTTTATGAGATATCGATTTCAAAATCTTATAGGGAATCAATTGCGGAAAGTGATGCAGGAAGACAAAGTGCAAAGATCTTTCTAGAAATTAACAAAATTATTATACTTGATTTCATAAAAACATATAACAAATCATACACTAATTTTAATTATTATAATCCCTTAAATGTAAAATTATGTATAATAAAAAGAAACTCGTATAATAAAAAAGTAAAACAGTGGCGTAATTACTTTTTCCAGGGAGGTACGGACTCATGGAACATCCACCTAAATACGCCACAGAGTAAAAACCTATTAAGCTATAAAAGTTTGTTAACAACTAAAAATATTCGTAGTAACAAACAAATTTATTTAAAAATAAAAACTCCAAATATATCTTAACTCTTATAATTAATTCTATGCCGTGGTGAAAATGTCAAACGGTTACTACTCAGAATAAAGTGCCGGGAGGGTGTCTCCCCTTCTGGTGTTAATACAAGGGATTACAAACAAAGTGAGAGTAATCTTTTAGATGAATTGAAATTGCGTGATGAGGAAAAATAAATCAAGATTTATATTCAGCGCTTAAAAACGCTTTAAAGTTTAGCCCATTAATCCGATTGATATGATGAATGTGATTGTACTTGCTGTAAGTAACTTTCTGTAATTGGTTGCGGCATTGTCAGAGTAACTTTTTCATTTAATTTAATTTTATTTAATTTAATTTAATTTCAAGGTTATTAAATTTTAAAATATCGTCACCATTAGCAAGATAATCACGCGAACGGTGAGGATAAATTTAAAATTTATTCACCTTGAATTTTTTTTTTGCAAACTCTCTAAAATTTTATTAAAAATTTTTCCACCAAAAGGGTTGGTGTTTTGGGTCCTATTGACCATTTCTATTAGTATTTGAGAATTCCAGTTTATGCTATTTATTTGGACATTTCTCAAATAGCATAGTTGCCAGAAGTCGTAAATAGCACGGTTAAAAATTGCAACAACCCTCGTCGAATAGCACGGAATTCTAATTTCACGAATTACACGAAGTTGCGAATATAAATGTTAAAAATTAACTTATAACTTGAAGAAATATATAAAATTTTCCCTTTTACATTTTTAAGTTTCACTTTTCTAAATTTAATCAATTAAGGTTATTTTAGCGTAACTAAAATAAATACAAAAATTTTATTCTTATTTTACATTTTTTTTAAACATTTTTGGAACTATGTAAATGTAGAAATGAATTGATTGTATGTATCTCTAGTGTAGAATTGCGTGATTTTGAATAGCACAGAACGTTATCTCCAAAATTGTACTCGTACGAATCATGGTATGTACGAGAACATTCATATGTACATATTTTATCGAACAACTCGGTTTTGAATTACACCAACAAATTACGAATTACCCATGTTATTCGAGAGATGCCTGCCTGCACTTACATGAGATATTAATAATTAGTTGATTTTGTAATGCATTTTATTTATGAAAAAAAAAATTATATGAAAGAATGCGAAATACTGTAGATAACTAACTAGTTTTCCAGCGTCTAAAACTGACGTACATACGTATAACCGCACGGACGTATACTCGCTTTATTACGCCTCAGTGTTTACAAGATAAATAACCGCCGTTTGCTCTAATGTAATAATTGCTGCAATAAATCCAAGTACGTCCTTTGAAGAAAAAGCGCCCAGTTTTTACTTCTAAACTGAAGATTGGACGATATTGTATATTCAATATTAACGTAATTTACTCTATGGAAAGAAATCAAATAGAATTTTTGAAAAGCTTAATTTAATTTTTTTATTTTCTTTAGCTTTTTTCTATACAATAATATATTTAATATTTCAGACTTAAATGCGAATCTAATAAATTCCATATATATAATTCTTTTAATCGCTATTTCATTTCCGGTGATGCATAATATCCGGACGCCAACTGCTATTATTTGAGCAATTTAATCGATTTTTTAAGCGCCAAAACGTTAAGAAAGAGACTCATAAAATGTGACTTTCAAAGAAATATTTAGCAAAAGAGCAATTACTTAAGGATTGACACATTGATTGTCAGGCGATTTTCTTGGTGTTCTTTAGTGACTCAGGCTAAATTTCAGCTACTCCAGTATCCTGAAGCGTCAGAAGTTAAGAATATACCTGAAAAACACAGACGGATGGAGGAGGCAGCTGACGCTGTTAGAGCCTTTATTTGAATTTACTTGCTCTTTAATTATTTAACACATACACGACCTTTTTGGTACGTAGCAGAGCATATTACTCGTATAAAATGTACATGATGATGACATGCATTACCTTTGAATGACCTGGCCATAGTGCGGCAATCTCTTTGGCTTGATCTATCGTTTTCTTTCTTGCCCCTTCGAAACCGGTCGTGCGCTTCTCTTTGTGCTTATTGGCTTAACTAGAGATACCCGGCATGGCTCGACGGTCGGGTTGGTTTTACCAGCAACCAGCAACCACAAACGATCCAACGACAGACAGACCTAATGTGCGATTTGTGCACGTTATTTAATTCCATGTATTTGTTGTTGCATTATTATTCAGCAGCTTCAACGGACAAGAGCACTTCAGGCCGTATTCAATCCGTGAGCGTACGCCTCAGCGAAAAGTTCAGCTATTCGGCTTGTGGATGGCAAGCAAATCCTCGAAATTTCTAACTCGAATAAATTGGGATTTGTATACATACTCGTACAGACGTAAGGTTCCAACAAACGGCAACACTTCGAAGATTGTTATCAATCATTAATGTTGCAATAAAAGTGAATTCAGGAAGTTGCAGTCACTGCTGCTGGGAAACGCGCTCAGCTCGAACGGACGACAATAATTATCGAATTGTTATTGTTGTTGTTCTTGTTCGCACACAATATATACCCATACCCACCCGGCAAAACTATTGTAAAAGCAAATAATTGTCCAATTTTTTTGCGGAAAATTTGCATTTGATCTTTGTTTATTTTGAGTGTGGTTCACACGCGCGACCTTTGCGCGACTGAGACCGAGGGAAGCTGCAGCATCTGTTTTTTTTTTTTGTTTTTATAAAACCAACAAATATAAAACTAAAATCGTGCTTAAAAAATCATAAAATCCGCCTTGAAGACGATAACGTAAGAGTGACTGGAATCGATAGGTATATTGTGTCCATATAAAGTACTCGAGCAGTTCGAGGCTTATCGATAGAAAGAGCAAAAAGCCAAAAGTAATAAATAATAAAAAAAGCAAGATGGTTAATCTTATTTCATTTCAAATGGCAGTTTATGTCGGCGCTTTGCTTTACTGTCACTTCGGTAAGTAAAGAAACACATAAAAACGAAAAGCAAATAAATAACGTAATTCTAAATTAGAACCAAGCCTTTTCGGCTGAAAGGCAAACTAATAAAAAAATAAATCTAAATTATGGCTCTATTTTATCTAACATTATGAAGAATTAACACACGGTCACATTTATAATTATGTACATAGGTACGAGTACATACATACTTTGTATTTATTGAGCACTTACATGAAACTAATTGACAAATTACCCACATCAAAAAGTGGCCGGCTCTTCATTCGTTACCACATTTATTGCGAAACCGTAAATACCTACGGATTTGGTTTCAAGTTAGCGTTAATATTTTTTTGTTGTTAACATTATCTTTTCTTTTATGTTGAATGTTACCAGAGACGTAGCAACATGGGCGCAATCATATTAACCCTTTATAGCGCCTTGTTATACGACATTTTTTCTAAGTCTCACTTTATTCAACTTTAAGTACATTTCAAGCAGCAGAGAAATTGATGGTAAAATAAAAAAAATGTAACGAAGGCACTTTTTTAGAAGGCTGCGTGCGAGCGCGAGCTCTTTTCGATTTTTTACACTTAGTAGAAAAGAAACGCCACTGATTGTTGACTAACGTTAAAGTCGTTTCTACTTTCTCTGCTTTCAAAAAATTATTCCAAATTTTAAAAGCATAAGCTGAAATCATTAATTTTTGCGTCTGTTTAAAATTCGTTTTTACAAATCGTTAAACTAACTGAAGAAGAAGCGGTAAAATGATTGCACAAAATATTAATTCTCATAATCCTTCTTTGGTTATGAAATTGAATTTTCGAATCTCGTCTCGTCTCGTCTGAAAGTTATTCAACTTCGACTCAGAATAACGAACGACCCTGCTGAAAAATGCTGTGTCTCGAACGAGATTTTTCTCGTATTACACGAGTTACTAAATGCTTAATTAAATGCGCGCTAACTGAATGAGATTAACAAAAAATTTGATCACATCAAATTCAATGTAATTGCGAGTAAATATATAGGCGGCGATTATACGTAACTAGTTGTTGCTACATCAAAGCACCTTTGACAAGAAGAGTGGCAAGAACGTGACCGATATTTTTATAAATTAATGCTGTTGTTGATTAATTAAGAGTTGAGGAATAACCAGATATGTACATATGATGTGGGCATATATGACTCTCCACTGACACTATCGTACTGATGAAAACTATTAGGTGTAAGTACATATGTATATACGTACAAGTATATTCAATATTAAATTATTTCTGGAATTAATATCGAATGTCTAAAAAACGTGACAATATGTATAAAAAGTGTTAATATGTAATTATAAATGCAAAATTACTTAAGGAAAATAATTAAAACAATTTGATTAATTGTTACAGATCAATCTACGAGTATTAGCGATTAATTTTACAATACACACTATTGTTGTCTTAGAGAAGATAGTTTGTATTTTATACAATAGACAGGTTTTTTGATTCATATCTAACCGCTCAGCGTTATTACTGCAAGGCCTTTTTCAAAATGCCTGTGAGAATTAAATTGCATTTAATTAGGAATTATTCTAATTATTAGTATGTCAATTAAGCACACTAACTTGCTAAATTCGCCTTTAACTTGTGAAAATGTACTAACTGTTTTATGCACGTAAATATGCAATTAGAAGCGTGGTTCGTTCTTCAGGTTTTCCAATTTTTTTTTAATTAAGATAATCAATCAATCCACTATCTAAACTTTGATAACCACAAAAAACTATGATTGAAGAAAGCCAGCTCACAAAATCATATCTGTGCCAGATATGTGTGTTTATCTTTGCACATTTTTTTTAAAAACTTAGAAGAAAAATACTAATATTTAAAAATGTTAAAGAAAATGTAAATGACATTGATCGGAAATGATCACTTCCTGCCTAAATTGAATTGACTAAATAGACACTACACAATTACAGACCAATTGTAACTACTTACATATGTGTTCTTCTGCTCTGTGGAAAGTTCTTAAATAAAAATAAGCTGAATTTTTTTCTTTGTTTCAACAATCATCACGTTCCTAAGACTCATTTACATACGTTTTTATAAAATAGTAGGATATTATTTCACAAGAAATTCTTTTATTTTTAGAAATCCAACGAGTGTTTGCACTGAATTTCGGTTATGATGGAAGCATGGGTATAGTTCGCAAGCTGTCATTGCAATCTCTCTTTCTCCATGCTACAAAATATATTTATTGTAGGACCATCCCACTGGAGTGAGCAGTACAATACTTGCGACGGCAAGTACCAGAGTCCCATCAATATAAACGTCTTGGAAGTGAAGAGGAACTACTTCGAACCTCTTCTGATTCAAGGATTTAATGAGACGGCTTCGAAGGGCGAACTTATCAATAATGGACACACCGTATTGGCTAATTTAGAATTTGCCGAAACGCCCACTATTAGTGGCGGGCCACTGAAGGACATGGGAGTCTTCAAATATTCTCAGTTTCATTTTCATTGGGGCGACAACGATACGTTCGGTAGCGAGGATCGCATAAACAACATTGCCTTTCCGGCTGAGCTGCATATGGTTTTTTTCAACGAAAAGTATGGTTCGGTTAATGAAGCTTTGACCTTCGACAGAGGACTAGTAGTGTTGGCGTTTTTCTTCACGGTAAGTAAATAATTGCACAACTATTTGAACCTGATAGATCCATCTTATAATATTTCTTTAAGCTCCAAGACTCCGATAATGTCAACTACGCTGACTTGACTCAGTTGCTATCAAAAGTTCGCGAACCCAACAACCGTGCTGCTTTTGATAATCCTCCCAGATTACGAGATTTGATCTCCAGGCAACTCTCAGATTACTTTACGTACAATGGCTCACTGACCACGCCACCCTGCAGCGAAACAGTTACCTGGATCGATTTCGAAGAGCCGATATTAATATCAGCAAATCAGGTAAGAATATTCTGTCAAGTGAAGTAACGACTTGACTCATCTGTTTTCAGATCGAACAATTCCGAAATTTGTACACGCATGACGGGTTACCCATGAAGCACAACTTCAGACCCATCCAACCTCTAAACAATCGCACAATTTACAAGGCTTTGTCGCCGGTTGTTGAGGTTGCCTTCGAAAAACGCTCAACGAGCGGTCACAACAGTGAATCGCTCACTGGCAGTGGTTTCAGAGCAAATGCAGAAATTATTTTAAGTTTGTTCTTTGAATTTTTGCTATTAGTAAAAATTATTTAAAAACTTTTTATTCCATTGTATGTACTATTATTAGGCGATTGATTATTTGATCATCTAAGAGCATTAGAAAATAAGATCATTTCACAGATGAAGGCAAAGGTTCAGCAAAAGTTTAACAAATGATGCAGTTTAAATTGATGATCACTTTGTAAGATGTTCTCTTGCAAAGTATGATGTACTAAAATATACTAGTCTCATCCTCGAGAATATTATCGTCATGGCCATCTTTGAATCCATAGGTAGAATCTTCTATAAATACTTTTGTCACTGCTTTATATGTACATACATACATACGTGGAACCGCTACGACGGCGCACAGTGGCACTGGCGTCTCTAATCCGATGAATAAATGGTCTCTTTTTTATAACGAAATCTTTTGTCAATGCAAGCATGTTCTTAAAACCGGAGCCTTCCAAATAATTTGATCATTGTCATTTCAAATTATAAACATTCGATGAAGTGCCCGAGTAGATGATATTTAGATATCATGTAGAGGACTTACGATTGAGTAACCTTTAAAGAAAGTAGTTTTGGTGTAGAGTTTTGGAACGAATTTCCAAATGAAATTTGGTTTGGAGACAAACTGACTTATTATTGTCATAATTCTGTGGCAAAAAGTAGTAATCGCTTAAGTATAAATTTGTTATATCGAGAAAATAAGCTTTCAAAGCGTTTTAAACATGATTACTGGAACAGAAGCGAATATACAATATTTTTTTCAATTACTTTTGTTTAAAAAACCGTCCACAAGTTTTGGTTTTACCTGAAGGTGCAGTGCAATGTAAGGAACAAGATAGCATACATAATACTCAATCATTTCTTAAGTCGACGTAAGCGGTTACTGTTTTTGGCCCAAGAATTGTCTATGCTTACTAATATATTGCAAAAGAAAACCCGAATTTATTGCTGAATAATGTTTTATTTTTTTTTTTGTAAATGTAATTAGTAGTGTGATATATATGTGTGTATATTATTTTTGAATATATGCATGTATATGAGAAATTTATACAATATTTCTTGTGTGTTGAAACAAATAGTCAAATATTATTTACTCTTTTAAGTCTAATATCTACACATACATATAAATTACTTAATAAAGTCCGAATATGTTTGCAAAATATCAGATTTGTAATTGATAACATTGAACTTATCGTACGTACGGTGCGGTGCGGTGCGCGCATGCGGGTTGGTGTGATTTTGAAAATTCCTTTAATCTTACGATTACATTACACGATTGTTCTATGAATAAAACTAAGTTACACATGTAAATGGAAAATATGTTTCGTTTGCGTTATTAAAATCACCGTATTTTGTTACAAGTGTATGCAATGTTATTTTTTATATATATATATAAAAGTTCCTTAAACTTATCATGATAATTTCAATTGTTGCTAAGACTATGTGCTTTCTTTGTGATAAAATTTTCTTAATTCCGGCGTGAGTAATAATTGAGTAATAAATTATTTAAACGCTAAGCTAAAACAGCAGCTGTGGTAAACCTTTTGGGAGAGAAAGCCGTTCGGTCCTACTTAACCATTAATATTCGACTGTGCGCAAAATCAATGTTATTAAATGTTAACTCTAAAGTGAAGCAAGCATATGTTATTTGCTTCAGCATTTAAACTACTTACAGAAATAAAAGCTCAGAGAAAATGCATTCGAATGTCGAATTTCGAATACATATGTTTTTTGTTTGTTTGTTTGTACGAAATATATTAATAGAGCTCGTTTTGGGCAAACCGAAAATCTTGGCAAACAAAAGTCTTACTAAGAAATCCTATTTCGTATCGTAGGAGTATGTCCGTAAGGTATATTACAATATTTTTCACAAAGCACTAAATACTAAGTTAAAACTTCAGCACATCATTGTCGAAAGTTGAAAGTTTAAAGAATTAAGATTGTTGAAAGTTATTTCTACTACTTATTGTTAACAGAGTAATTTTAAATAAATTAGCTATTCACATATACTCATTAGAGAATAACATTTTTCTTATCAATACGTTTTTGCTAGAGACAAATTAAAAGATCCTTAGAATATTTGTGAAATTGACATCCGCTATGTCGTGTTTGATTAAGCATTCATAACACTTGAAGAGTTGTTAGTGCCGGCTGAGGCGAAATCAACGCAACTGATTTCTGTGAATGAAAAGAGGGCAAAATATTTTTCTTTACTAAAATTCATCATCGGTTCGGTTCAACGCTTATGAATACGTGCAGAAAACTATTGAAGATATCTGAGCTAATTGCTAATTTCAAACCTTTTCGAGAATATTAATATAACTAAGATATCTTCTAAATAGCTGCTAAGATACTTTATTACTTTAATACTTCATTTTATTGACTATTATGAAATATACAATTTTGAGTAGACGGTGCAACTGCGGTGTAAGAATCGTCAACAGATTAACCACTCACAAGAAATGTGTTAAATTGTTGCACCGTCTTATTCTTCGATTAGAGAATTCCGAATACTTCAAATATCAAAAACTCCGTTCTTTCGAAAGGAATCGACAACATGTGAATTTTCGTTAGTAAAGGAATTCTTTATCGTTTGTATTCATTCCAATGCATTCTTTCAAAATAGATATTTATATCAACATTATTTTAAAAGCAAATAAATTAATGTCATCTGAATAACATTCTATACTAACTTGTATTCTTAAAATTGCAAATGCAGAGGAAGTCGTTAAACTATACGATCGAATTTGAAAGTGTGTGTTTGTCGGGAGCATTTTAACAAATAATTCTATCAATCGATAGCACCCACAAGGAACATCCTGAACATGTCATGGTCCATTTACCTGGGCCGTTGTCTGTTGAATATACAGAAATTTGCTGAATGCTATAGTAATATGTATAAAATAACAACTACAAAAGTATGTATGTACGACAAACACACTTGCATGCAGCGTGCAAAACATGGTGATGGTGTCTGTAGGGAGTCAGTCGGTCAATAACTCACCGGAAATATTGATCGTGTAGAGATTGGCGCTGAAATTCGGCGGCCTGCAAATACTGTTAATGTGTAATTATTGAAGTAAAGTGCTGTCATAAATAATGTCAAACCTGAAGCTGATCAGCGTAGGACATGCGTAGCAGCACGTCCGAGTGTGGCTCTCTAGGCATAAGCATATTCGGCCTCGGGTATTGGCCAACATTGGCTATAACATGAAATGCAAACAGTTGAGAATTGGTAAATATAGCGCAAAGTAGACGCATGTTGTAAAATAAAAATGCCGTATGTAATAAAATACAAACTCACGTGGCAGTTGAAATCCGGCCTCTGGCGGCTGCTGCTGTGAAGGCAAATGTAAATGAGTATGAGAGTGAGCATGATATTCTCTCGTCAATCGTATCTGAAATTTTTAGATTTTCAAAAACGTAGCGAATTGTTTCCTGTGTTACAATTACAATTACTTTCAGTGTAGTAGAGCTTGTATTGAAATGAGTCGAAGTCGTTAAAATACTAGCTAGCTAAGCTTTAACAATTGAGCTTGTACATACTAAATGGGTTAAGTTAATGACGTCGCTATGTACGTTTAAACTGTTGGTTAAAGCTGATACGATTTATGCAAGTGGATGCAAAAGGATGATTGTTAACTTGAGACACATAAAAAGCAATTACGTTAAACCAAATGAAAACTGAAAACACACTCGATCGATTGCAAGGTTTTCAAAAAAGAGCGCTTATGAAATTTTTTTTTTTTTGTTTGCTTTTCGTTTTTTCCAAATACGATTGATTGATTTGTTCTGATTTCTTGATGGGATTTTATAAGAACGCAATTACCAGATCAGATCTTTATTACTCACCATATGTTCACCGGGATCAATGCCCACGTGATGGGGCGGCGGAAGGCCAAGGCGTTCCCTTTCCATCTGTGAGATGGCCGCCGGATTAGCATAGAGAGGAAACTGTGAAGGATGCATTCCTCTGTGTATGGCAAAATTTCTATTTTATATTATTTTATAGGTAATGACAGGTTCAATAAATAAAGTACCGTCTGTAATACTCCATCCAATGCGGATCCAGGCGCGACTGGCTTGCGGCAGCGGCTTGTGCGTTTTTTATCTCTTCCAATTCTCTGAAAATATTGGATTATTTTCGCTTTTGAAATGACTGAATGGAATATTGCAGGTTTTTCCATTTTTTGGAATGAATTTAGTTGCGGGCAGTGATGAACATTAGCAAATTAAATAATTAAAATAGTGAAAATGAGTCATCGATAGCGTTATCGAGATCGTAAAAGCATGCTCAAAGGGGATTGAGGTTGAGTGTTTACTGAACAAAGGTAACAAGGGTTAATGAGTAAGCGGGTTGTGTATGTGAGATATTGAAAAAGCGTAGTTAGTTTTGGTGGAGGAGAAACAATAAAATTTTGATTGCAACATAGTTGGCGTGGTGCGATGATGGCTCAGCAGCGCTTAGAGGGAAAATGCTGGGTAAATATAATAATCAAACTGTACCTCTCTCTACTATACATGGGCCCCATTGGGTGATGATATGGAACCATCTGTTCAACAGGGCTGAAATAATTAATAAAAGTACATATTTAGCGAACGCTTTGCATCTTAGTTCAAATGTAGGTGACGACAACAAACACCATCCATCCATCCAATCGTGAAAATTAACTACAATTAAATGCGTACTTTTATATCAAAAAGTTATTACATACACTATTTTGTTAAGTTATTGTGCTTTGCGTTTAGGTTAGAAAAACATTAACAAATCATGTGTTTCCAGTAAATTTGCATCAAGCTGCTCAGGATGGGGTGAAACGACTTTTTGTTATAAAGGTACGAATATGTAAGCAATACGCTGAGAAATAAAAAAATACTATAATAGTCTCCAATTATTTACTGCTAAATGGATTTTTCAACTTTCTTTGTTTATCGAATAAATAGTCGAAAATAAACAGACCAAGTGAGTTTATCGAAGACAATTTTAATCTACCTGAATGCTACATGAGGCCTGGCATACTCAGAGAGCTGTCGCAGTGCTGGCGTGTCTGCATACGGAGGCTTGAGTTCTGCTTTCAATTTGGCTTGTTGTGCGGCCTGTTGAGCAGCTGCTGCCTGCTGCTGTTGCTGTTGTTGCTGCTGCTGTTGTTGCTGGAAAAATCAACAACAATAACAGCCATAAGTCTACTTGCGTTTAACAATTAAAAATCATTGATTTGCTACCTGACGCCTCTCTCTTTCCTTCTCAGCCAGTTTTCTGTCCCGCTCCTCGCGCTTCCGGGCTAGCTTTGAGTCCGCCACTGGTTTAAATATTAAATCCGTTCGCGTACAGGAATTGTAATCGCCACGATCAATGTGTCGCACAAATCTGATCAAAAGAAAAGAAATAAATTATTGTACAAAACTTTGGAATTATAAAGAGAGAACGTTTTCATCGTACATGGCTGATTGTGAGCGATGACATTCAGTGTCGTCTGGCTTAGCCTCAGGACTAGGACCGCGTGGTATATTGTGTGTTGGACTTGGTATTTCTGGCTCCGGATCAGGCTCGATATCAATCGGCACTAAGAAACAGATAACATATTGATAGAATTTTTAAAGATAAGCTCAAGTTCTCATTTAGCTTACGTGGTTCCGTTGGATGATGTGAGCCACCCAGTGAACCGCTTGCCGAGTGTGCATGTGCCCGTAATGCGTCCATATGACTGGTCGGTTTGAGTCCATGCGTGGGACTTTCCTGCTGAAAGGCTTGCGGCGGATAACCAGGTAAGTGCGAGCCGGGGTATCCCACAGGCGGTAAGCTGCTTGGGTTCGACTGGTTAGTTCCCGGGAGCCCGCCGGCGTTGCTGCCTTGTGGCGTCTTTGGCGTAGGCGGTTTGTTTTGCTGCTGCTGTTGGTGTTGGTGCTGCTGCTGCTGCTGCTGTTTCAGTTGTTGGGCGACTTGTTGTGCTTGCTGCTTCTCTGCAGTTGAATTCGGATCATCAGGTCTGGTTGGAGGCGGTCCTGGTAAGCCGGGGTGGTGTCCCATGACCGAATTCGGATCAAGCGGCCCAGTTGGAGGCGGTGGTTTTAAATAAGCCGCCGGAAAGCCTGGCCCGTAAGGTCCATAACCGTATGGCGAATTGAAAGGATTGTGGTGGTGGGGCGAATAAAACATGGAAGGATGCAGCAACGGATGGGGATACGGCGATTGACCTGGGTGTACTCCGATCTGAGGAAGTCCAGCACCTGGCGGTATTAACGGCAAAGGCAGTGGCATTTGTGGATGACGTATTACCGGAGGCGATGCCCCAGGACGCAGATGTGGAGGCGGTGATGTTCCCAGACCGCGGTTCGGCTGCGGTCCGTACATTTTACTAAGTGGACTCGCCATTAAAGCGGAAGCACTTGAGACCGGAGGCGGCGTCATGTGCGGCGATTGCTGCCGCAGCAGAGCATGGCGATCTCTCTCGGCAACAGCAGCCGCCGCTGCCGATAGAGCCGAAGATGATGGATGATGGCTAAGAGGACTCTGTGGAACCGGGTGTAGGGGACTCTGTCGACTTAAACTGCCTACGCTGGATGCCGGAGAGGCTGATCTGTGCGTTGCGGATGAATTGCTGTGTACACTCGGGCCATTAATTGGACCACTTGAAAGACCGGATGACGGTGCTGAACTTGGAACAGAAGGACTAGCGCGACTAAATGCAGACGATGGAGTGGTATTTGTTGGTAATGTGTTCGGTGTCGAAGAAGTTGCTCCAGAGGAATGATTTAAAGCTAATCCGGAAGAGTGTGGTGGGAGATGACTTGGAGGTGTACGGCGACTAATTGCAGACTCAGGCAAACCGCTGAGTGAAGGAGGACCGGCCAGCAAAGCAATAGGCCCTCCTCCAGGTCCAAGAGCAGCCATTGAATGCTGGAGGATATGATGTGCGGGATGGCCCACGGCAGCATGTGCGGGATGGCCAGGAGGTAAGTGCGCCAAATGCGGATGTAATGGCATCGGGTGTCCAATTAGGCCTGGCGGGGGATTGCCGCCGAGGCCTGACAATGGCGAAGCTCTATGTGAGTGGGGAGATTGTTGCAGTGAGCCCGGTTGTGGCGGGCCAGTGGGTGTCTCCCGGTTCTGCGAAGGGTGACTATTATCTCGTCCGGCATTGTTCTCGTGCAGACTCCTTTGGGTTGGCTGCGCCGGAGAAGGTGTGCGATGCCCCGCTGAATGTGCTTGTGGTTGAGGGGGCATTGAGTGGGGAGGTTGAGGAGGCCCCTGCCCTCTCGCATCGTGGCCTTGCAGAGAAAGTGAAATTGGACCGTGAGAATGCATAGAAGGCGGCATATCGGGATGTGGCCGATGCAATTGCTGAATATGGCTGGGCGTTAAATGCTGGGCATGCATCACCGCAGCGTTTTGGCCCATTGAAGACAGAAGTGGTGGTGCTCCAGCAGAGGATGTGGGCAGTGTGGAAGCTTGTAAGATAGGCGACTGATGCGTCTGGGGAGGTGCAATGTGATGTGAGCCTGATGACCCGCTGGTGGGTGGTGTAGAATGATGATGAAGAGAGCTCGGAACTGATGAAACAGACGGCATTCCCGAGGCGGAACCAGAACCAGGTGGTGCTCCAAGCGGAGATATAAGGTTTTGTGGATGCATTCCAGGCGGCAATCCGCCGCCGGCAGGAGAAGGTATATGAGGTGAAGGATGAGGGGAGTGAAATTGTGGCTGCTGAAGAGCTGATTGCTGTGAACTGCTGTTACTGCCTTGACTATCCTGACCCGGTGTAGATCTTGCGGAGGCATCAATCGGACTTTCCGACGAAGCATACTTGAGGGAAGGGTCCTGAGGGCCATATGGTGAGCTCTTAATAAGATTTTCCCCAAATGGTAGCTGCTTCAGGGGGCCTCCGTCGGGCGCAGAATTAGCTACAGGGTGTTGTGCGGTTGACATGGACCCAGGAGGGGGAGGATATTTCAAATCTTGAGATTGTTGTGGATGTAGTGGCCCATATTTGGTGGCTATAGATTCACCGTACTTTAACATAATGCTGGAATCAAAAGGCGGTCTTGCCAGAGGATGCTGAACATCGTGCTGATAATGAGGCTTCGGCATGGCGATGCCAGGAGGACAATTCGCTACACTTCCTGCTTGCGGATCATGGCCCCCTAAAGACGATTGTGTTACTCCGTACTTAAGGGAAATATTCTCCGATGACTGCCCGCCTGAAGGCGGAGGATACTTTCCGCTCACGTCGGAAGTAGTTAAAGGATAACTTCCTTTTAAGTCTGGAATTTTTATTTGATCGCCAAAGCTTTTATGCTGTTGCTGCAATTCGTTAGGATACTTGTTATGATGCTCCATCACGTATTTCATGTCGAATTTCGTTGGCTGCGGGCCAGCTTGTATATCTTGGCTGTATTTGATTGGGTCCAAGGGAGGAGGGTACTTGATGTCGTGAGGAAACTTTCCTCCTTCGAACTTAATTGCGTCATTGTACTTTAGGTCAATGTCACCGGAATATTTGTGCGGTGTTGTATGGTGAGCTCCAGGCGGAGGATGGCTAACATTCGACTCGATGGAATGAGATTGAGGAGGACCATATTTCAGTTGACTGTCACCGAGATAACTTGCAGGTCCTGTAGGCGGCCCGGGCTGTGGACCAGGGCCTTCATATTTTGGAATATGATGCTGCATCAAGTGCTGCTGGTCAGCGGTGGCCGCCGGTTCATTGGAGACGTTTGAATGCATCAGAGGTTGCTGCAGAAGTTGTTGACTGGGCGTTGGCTGAATATTTAACTTTGGTTCCTCATTCTTTACCTCAATTTTTACTTTGAGGTCTTGTGGTTCATTACTATTCTGATTACAAGTGGCCTCCATAGAGTCATCCAAAGGTTCTTTCTTGATAAACACGGAATCCTTAGGTGTGAATTCTGGGTTAGGGTTTACGGAAAGGGCAGTGTGCGAAGATTCTTGCTTCATGTTGGCAATTTTTGTGAGAATTTCTTGTTCCTTTGGCAAATCCGAAGCCAGGCTGCTGTCCAGCTTCTCAGCATCCTTGCGTTCTGCGCCCAACACGTTGTGTTGTTGTACTTCTGTGCGTGTCACTGACGCATTTAAGGCTTCGACAGTGGCAATGGTTGGTATCTTAAGTGGGGCGATTACCGGAGCAGGTGGATGATCCTCTGGTGATAGTGTGGTTAAATCTTTCCCTACCTTCTCTGCTGAAGGGGGCGATTGCACCAAGGTCGGAGCCTGCATATTTGTTTCTTCGTCAACATTCTTGATATTATCCTTGGAGTCCTCAGACGCACTGAGAGTTTTCTCAATTTTATCGTTACCCTCTAATTTTGCATCATCGATGTGGCCCGCCGCGTCCTTATTCAAAGATTCCTTGCATTCCTTGGGTTGTGCTGTATCGGCAGTATCATTGGTGTTAGTATCACCTTCGTCGAGTACCGAATCCGGCCGGCTGTCTGAGTTCATGCTCTCAGCCGGACTCTCAGGACGTTTCCGCCTGTCCTTGCAAACGTCATCTGTCAGCTCTCCTGCAGGAGCATTCGCACCGCCATCTAAGTCGGAACGTTTCTTCTTACTGGGCGTATCTTGCTTGCCGCCTTTTCTCTTATTTGTTGCTAGTTCCGTTGCAGATATTTTAGTTGGCGTCTTAGGGCTGTCGGCCGCTGTTACGGTCTCTGGTGTCTCCGTGCCACGTTTGGGTCTCTTTCCATTTGCCACTTGCGTTTGATCTTTTGAATTGTTCTGCTGTTTGTTTCTAGTCCTCATCCTCGACGGTGATTCATCTCTTTTGTTAGTTAGACTGGAATCACTATCGCATTCGCTGGCGTCGTCCTCGGTTAGAGAACTATTCTCCTCCTTGGAGACAACGGGCGAGGAACGATTGGTCTCCGTCGTCGCCGCCGTCGTCGCCGTTTGTGGTTCCGGGGTATCCTCCTTCTTAGGAGGGGTATTACTTGCTCGTGTGACACGATTGCGACGCAATGCACTTTGCCTGCGTCTGCGATGGGGACGATTATTATTAGCGCCCGGTGTTTTCTTCCACAAATAATAAAATTCCACCAATTCTGGGGTCTCTTTGTGTGGTAATAAATCTTTATGTATTCTAAAGAAATTCTTTCCGAATTGTCGCAAACCCTTTATAAACTTTTTAGTTTCGTCCTCTGTCCATTTCTTGTCAATTCCTTTTGAAACGGGGCACTTTACAAGCGCTTGTAATGCTTTGCCTGGATCGTAACCAGAATCGTGAAGCTATAAAATTAAAAAAATAAGCACAACAGTGTTTTTATAAAGAATATTTTTAGTAAAAAAACCAACATTTCCGTTTACAAGAATTTTAAATTTGATTGTTGTTCTAAGTCAAGAACGTAACAAATAAATTCTATGGTCAGGTTTTGATATTTTAATTAATTTTATTGATTTCAACTTGAAAATTATGTATGAGATTTGCTTTCTTATCGACTTTCGCTGTTACATTCATCATCTTCAATTTCATGTCTCATACTGTCGATAATGATTGCGTTAACGGTTGTGGTAAAATTGCGGCTATTAGATATAATGCCTCTGTGAAAAAAGGGAAACTTCTTTTCATTCGATTTTAGTTTTATTTACCTTAAATAAGGATCCAAGACAATTTAATAGAATTTAATTTTCTAATAAGCAAGTACTTTTAGCGCACCAGAAAACCAAATGGCGTATGTAGGCATTTAATGTTATTGTAATATTTAATTAAGAATAACCGTAATTAAAAAATGTGTAAAAGAATTAAACCTTGACAAGCCTTGACAAGAGAACATATCGTATGTACATCATTATTTAAATATTTAACAGAAAAGAGCTGCGCTTTGAACGCAATTGTTTGCACACCTCTAAGACAAATTATTTAATTTTGGAATTAATAACATCAATAAAATGAACAACATACCTTTAGATTTATTTTCGAATTAATTCTTTACACACTCTAACTAACGACAACGCAATTTCAAAAATTGTGCAGTACATATTTATCTAGAAGTACTGAGAACTAAAAAAACTAGTTTTTAATAATGGCTGTTTTCTAACTTATCATACAGAACGAAGCTTGCGTATAACCATTTTATATTTTTGCGGATTTACATATCGATTATTAAATGTAAAAAAAACTGTCAATAACAGTTATAAACTGTTCAATTGGATTTGTTATACAAATATGTACTCCTATGTGCGGCGTTCGAATCCTGCCTTCGCCTGGATTCAAATTCTACCTATATCGTTTTTCTTCGGTCTTTAGGCACAACCTGTCGCATTTGTTTGTGAAAAATAAAAAACTAACTAAGCAACAACAATATATACATAATCGTATGTATTTCTTCTACTGCTTCTTCGTATCAATGTTAGGGTGATGGTATTGGTTTTCTCCTACAATACTTACAACATCTAATGCATTAATTGTTGTATCGTCACGACTTGCTGCTAAACAACCATCTTCTAGACCACCATCACACATTCCTGAAAATAGAAATTTGTTAAACAGCTTTTATGACGATGCCAATAAGAAAGTGCTGATAAGAACTTGGTTCGCTAATGGCGTGCTCACCTTGAAATGCTGCCATGGAGCGCGCCGCACGCAAGAACATTAACAAATCTCCATCCGTAACAATGCCTGGGGTCCATCGTGGTTCTTCTAATTCACGCTCGTCAGATTCTTTATCAACAGGGAAACTTGAAATTGGATTACAATCGGGCAGTTTTGCCTTTTGCCCAAGTTTTCACAAAATAAATTTTTATAATTAAATGTTTGATGTAAGTTAATATCTCATTTTTGTATAACATAAACGACTGTTCGTTCTACATACAATTAATTCTAACGATGATGAGGTGAATGATTAGTGTTTGAAGGGAAGCGGACAAGGATTTAAAGTCAGCTCAAATTTTATATAACTATGTAGTGTTAAAAAAAATTCATATTAAACGTACATACATCTTAAAAGTGATGCATAAAAACTGACTTTAATGACACGTTAGTTTAGTTATCAATTCATTTGCCAATTGGAATACATATTTCCGAGTCGAACAGAACAAAAACAAGTTTTAATCTAAGATTTTACAAAAATTATAAAACGAGAGAAAACTAATAAACTCTGTTTTCAACAAAAACTACGTACGATATGTTTCTTTGGATTTGTTCGTTAAAAAATTTTGAATTTCAAAAATTGATTTGTTACCGTGACATTTATGAGTTATGTACGTACATAGACGTCGTTTACCTGGTGGCCGGAACCCACTCGTATTTCTCCTTGAGTGGAGGCCGCCATTACCCCTTAAACACACTCTCCCAGTCCAGTGTTAAGCCTTTTAAAGCTCTTTACCGATATTAAAAATGTACCTATAAGTATACAAAAATTAGAAATAATTTAATTCTAAGGTAAAAATAATGCATTGCTAAGTAATATGCAGACTACATAATTGGAAATTTAAAAAATCAATTAAAAAAAATCAGAATCTAAATGTCCCAAATATGGCAACGTCTGATTAGCTGTATAATGATTTTGATAAAGACGAAATAATTTATATAAGCAAACTTAAAACTTTTGTGACTTGAGTTAATTTTACACCCTAAAGCACGGCAAGGAAGGAATTCTCTGAACAATCGGCCAACCAAATAATACTTCATATAAAATCTATTCTTTGACTGATTGCACGCACAAGCAAACAATATAGTACATAGTGCTTTAGCGAGAATACAGGGTTGATGGCTGTGAAAGTAATCAAGCATAATGTGCGGCACGGCACGGTACGGTTTACTTGAAATACTAAACTACTTATCGCGAAATCTTCAAATGTATTTACGATTTACGCCGAAAAGTTAAAGTGGTTGAATAAGGAGGGAATTATTACCATGAAATTACACTGCCACCACCGGATACGGCGTAAGCAAAAAGGAAATATATGAACATAAACACACAGTCTCCATCATCACTACTGCCAGCGTCGTCATCACCACCACCATGACCGCCACCACCGCCGCACACAGCAAACGACGTTTCTCATAAACACGCTGTGAGGCTGAAACCAGCAGATTACGAGAGGATAAAATATTAGGATGAGGGAGAATGCTGCTTAGCACACTTTAAAATTGTGTGTACACATTTTGTCAAATTTGTACTGTGATCACTAATGACAGATTAGCTTACAGACGACCGAAACCTACAAAATGTAAATCAATATTTGCGACATAATATTTGAAAACGATTAGCTCTATTAGCAAGTCTTCACCATCCAATGAATACAACCAATGTATAAAAGGCAATTTCTAGGATTTAAAAATGTTATTTATGCGTAGCATAAGGTAGATTTTTGCATGTATCACCCTAAAGAGGTTTGCTACTAGTATTAAAGAGCTAATGCTTTGTTCATTTAAGGTTAATTTGAGGAAGCCTTCAAATTTATATGTATCTTTAAAATAATTTCATAGTTTAAATTAAGTAATTAAATAAACAAAATATTTTTCAACTTTCAATAATCATTCGATTTAACAATTCACGACGCAGCGTTTTGTCTGCCTGCAAAGTTTTTAGACGTCAGAAAATAATTAATCGCTGCTTATTATAGAAATTAACAAGTAAGTACTTAAGTAATTTATTCAACGTCGTCTTGCTCATTGCTTTAAATGAAAATGTAATAAGAATAAACTGTGATAAAGGAGCAGGCAAACTATAGAGAAATAAAATAAAACCATGCATTAGTAGTTTAACACTGAATCATCATCCAACCATTTGTACCGCATACCAAGAGTTTATCTTAAGTACATGGCGAATGAGCGCACACTTTAACGGCTCACTGCCTCACAAATGAGCTAAGCCGAAAAGCTGTCGGAACAAACACGTAGAAAAGAAGCAAAAATGTAAGCAAAACCAAAGCAAGGAAAAATCGAATAAAAATAAACAAACAAACTCCGCCGCAACGTTTTCGACGACTTGCTGGTTTTGGTTTTCATGATGGTTTATGCAACCGCATTCGGTTTTAGAGAGAAAGAGAGAGTGAGAGAGAGAGACGCAACGCGGCGTGGCGTTGGGTACATTGCTTGTAAGTAGTATTTTTGGTACAAAGAACTGAACTCAATACAGTACAATACAACTTAATGAAGGACTATGAAAGGAAACGAAGGATTGGTTTTTTTGTTTCTTCAAGGAAATACAAATTATACAAAGAGATTTATAAATTTACAATAAAAATACAGCTTTGTCCCCTTTTTTTGGGTACAAGCAAGTTAAGATGTTTTTATAGACGTCTCTGAGAAGACATAGTCGTTTTTTAGGGGATGAAAATATTTCTTCTATGCCGCATCTATGGAATATAGAAATCAAATGAAGCTAAATAAAACTTAATTAGTTAAAAAATTAGACCTTTTGAAGCAAGCAACTGCAATGTGTTGCAATAATAGCACACTTGTTACATACAAAACCTGATGACTATGGAGAACCGACAAGGATGTCGGAATAAGTTCGCGCTTATTATCATCAATTACGAAACTATATAGAAATCTAATCGACATACTTAGCAACCATCAATAATTTATTAACACTGTTCTTTGCCGGACAAGAAAGCGAGAGAAGACTCACCATGAATTTGAATGATCTGAAAGTAGCCCGTTGCAAAGGGCAGCAAGGTTGACCTTTGGTTCGCCTGATCCACCGCTGTTCTGCTCTCTGGAGTCCTTTTAATTTATAACACTTTTAATTAATTCCGCAAGTGCTACAAATTGGTGGGTTGACCTTCCGGTTGCTGAGCAGTTTATTTTCTGACGAATCCGAGAGACGGAAAAGGACAAATGTTGGCCTAAATAACGCTTCTGCGGAATATGATTGAAAAACAAATGGCGTTTTAGAGTTGATGGAGGAAGCATGCCGCAGAACCAATTGGGGGTTCACAAGGTTCCATTTGAAAAAAAATCGAAATCAATTGCCATTATTCATCCATCACGGCTCACGACTAGGCGACGACCGACCATAGTGCTGTTGTCCATCAATTTCTTAATTGAAATTTACACCCCGTTTTCGAAGCATTATTCTTTATTTTCGTTCCATGAAAATTTTTCTGGGTAAACGCAAACGAAATCCTCATCAGCACTAACTTGGTTATGGGCGAGCTAATTTTTTATCGTTTTGTTCCAAAATAAATTAATTCTTAAACCGTGTTTTTCTCGAGTATATGCAAAATTTGACACTCAATCACTCACTCACTGGTCACGTACATACGCTCATCAATTGTTTTTCATTCGATGGTGCACAGAATTTTTTAAGGGAACCGAATTTTTTCTTCACGACATCTTCTGTTTGGAAAATTTGGAAAATATTTTTGCACAAAGTTCCACCAAGATTTTTCACAACAAATCACTGTATATCGAAATATATGATCTATGAAAGGTTTTTTCCGGGATTTGGTGTAGTTTTTATCAAATTAATTACTAAAAATAATGCTTTTAATGTGAAGAAAAATGTTGATGGCACACAACGAATTCAACAAAACAGGCGAATCAAAGATTGAAAGATTGGCGACCATTTTGAGACCTGGTGTGCGAGAGTGAAAGAGTAGTTTACTAGAAACGCTAAAGTAAAATGGGTTGAAGTTGGCGGCAATTACAATTATTTAGTTGCAAATTCAGACGAAAGGGGAAGTTCAGCGCTGCATGCTGCCATCCTGAAAAACTTTCCTAATACACCAACTCGGAAAGTACTGTACGGAAAGAAACTAGTTGCATAATTTTAGGCAAAAGTACTGTGCGGAAGCGTGATCAAAAAGTATCGAGAATTTTCACAAAAAGGTAAAAAAAAATTTATAATTCACATAAGGTTCATGGTAATTGTAAATTAAGTAAGGTGGTTCCTTCATTTCTGTAAGTTTTTTTGCTGAAAATTGATTTAAGAGCTGATATACGTAATGAATAAATTCTGAGTTGCATGATTGCCCTTGAAGCTTTTTTGACCTACAAGCTTTTTGGGCGGGATTTTTGAGCCCTTCAAGCTTCTTTGACCTACAAGCTTTTGGGCTGGCTTCTTGAGCTCTTCAAGTTTTTTGACCTACAAACTTTTTTGGAATTAATAAGAATATATCGTTCTTATTAATTTATTTTCTTTTCAAAGACAATAAACAAGGGACGACTGATTTACCAATTTTAAAAGTAAAATTTATCTCATTTTGTTCATGGAAAATTCAAGTAATTCATAGAAGAAGTAATCTATCTAATAAAATGTATCATTCATGTACATTCATGGATTAAGGAAGATCCAAAGAGGAATGCTTCCTTGCTTCCGGCAGCATGGACTGTTATATACCATATAAATCTATCTGTACAAACGGTGCTACTAGAGTTTCAAAGTCACCGTTTCAATATCCTAATGATTACATGAATAACCATTGTCATGTATTTCGGAGAGTGTGGATCCGAGATGGACTTTGCCCACATAATCTACAAACGCGTAGAAGAAGAAAGACTAAAGGCACTAACTTCAGAACTATAAATTAGCAAATAAACTTAATAATGCGGACGGACGATTATATTGTCTTCAACTACGAACGACGCTGACTAACTAGACTGCTGCACACTACTTAAACGATAACCAGAGGGTCGATCCAGCTCAGTTACATTCGCTGCTTCAAAGGAGACCGCTTCTCTGTCTTCACATCAAGTGTTTTTCGCAAATATGGCTTCTAGCTCATTTGTCAGCAAAGGACTACTGATGACTCTGGTAAATAATTTTCGGCTGCTAATGCTGTCCATAGCTTATTGCTACTATTTATACAGGTTGTCGCCTTGGCCCTGCTCTGGGCGGCTACTCTGGGTGTTTCCGGTCAGTGCAACGTATGCTCGGCGATCACCGGAATGGCTTGCGTTTCGGAAAATAAGTTCAGGACCTGCTTCAACGGACGCCCGGGCAACGAGTCACCCTTTACCTGCCCGAATGCTACGGTTTGCTCCACTGTCGGCAATGCCATTTGCCAGCCGAACGTAACCGAAACGGTTGTAGCTTGTCAGCAATGTAATGTGTGTGATGCCACGCGCACCTTCGCGTGCACCAGCCTGACGAGTTTTGCACTTTGTCTCGGCACCACTACATTATCATCATACACCGGCAGCTGTGCGCCAGGATTAGTGTGCAGCATTGATCATCCGTTCATCTGTGGCAACAGCAGCGATCCCAACAGCGGTGTAAGAGGCCAAGCCAAGCTAGGAATCTCTGCTTAAAACTAACTAACTTTCGTTTGTGCTCTCCAGGTGGCAGCTACTTGCTCAGAAATCGATGATGGGCCTAACACTACCACCACAACTACCACAACTACGACCACTACCACGACGACGACCACCACTCCGGCCCCAGTCACACCGTCTCTAAGCGACCCTACGCCCTATTGTCAGATTATCCAGCAGGCTGGACGTTTTCCGGTGGGCAACGTCTTGGCCACCTCCTGCAAGCAGTGAGTTTACTTAGCACAGAGCCGCGCGCGGCAGCCACCTTACTTTGCGGTGTCATCCATCCGTTCGTTTCTTTAAGGTACGTGCGCTGTTTTCTACATGGTACCAACTGGCTGGGAGCCAGCTACGAGTGTCCCGGCAACAGCTACTTCAATAGTTCATCCCAATTGTGCGGTCCCAGCGTTCCGGCGCGGTGCAGCAGTTCCGTACGCAGTATTTCGCTGTTGAATTTATTACTGTTGTAAGGCATTACAGGTGTAAGCAGTGCAAAGGGGTCGCATTTTACCGGCAAAGACCGGCGTCATATTTTTTGAATTTAACGAACAATTCATTCATTATTCCTATTAATGTTTCTTGCGAGTGAGTGTAAAGGATTTTAGTTACTTAATTTGTTGGGTCATGGTAATGGTGATAAATTTCTTTAGCTTAGAAGGCAGTGGGGACCACCACCGACCGCTACTGGCCAGGTGGATTGACCTTGGATCTGTTCTGCATGTACTTAGAAAAAAATTTCTTTATCTCTTTTATGTGTTTAATTTTAGGTTAATTAAACCAACCTAAAAGGAGCAAAAGGTGTTATCACTAAATAGCCTTCTTGCGTATATATATAAATTTTATCTTAGTAAACCTAATACTATTTACTGTTATTTATAGTTGAATAAACATTGTATAATTGTGTTAAAATGATAAAGGCTTTACCGCATTACCGTTTGTCGTACAGTTATGACCTTACATAATGCAGTTATATGGTAGAGGAGCAGCAAATATGGCTCTAACAAATCATTCACATTTCAAGAATACAAATCCATTAAGCAGATAAGATTACAAGATGATGCTTCGGAAACTTGTTGACCGGTTGGTTACTATATCAGAATATGAAAGCGTCGGCAGTCTGTTAGTTATATCATTCAGTTAAGAAAGAACATTAGTTGCACCAAGCCACTATCGAAATGCTAACGAAATCCCTTCCGCCGCCAGTCATCGTCTTGCTAACGTTGTCGTCGTCGTCCTTCTGGCTGACTGAAGAAGTTACGGGCGAATGCAATGTTTGCTCTGCCAATACCGGCTTGGCGTGCGTCTCGGGCACCCACTTTCAGGCATGTATAGACGGTATTCCCCAAGGCACCGTTACCGCATGCCCTCACCCCACGGTTTGCTCAACGGTCGGGATGTCGGGAATTTGTCAGGAGCCGGGGCCTGACACGGTGCAGGCGTGCCAGAGCTGCAACGTATGCGATCCCACGCACACCTTCGCCTGCACCGGCGCCCGATCGTATGCGCTCTGCCTAGGAAGCACTACGGTTTCGCCTTTGGTTGGCACTTGTGAACCGAATTTCTTTTGCAACATTAACAATCCATACATTTGTGGCGACTCCCGGCAAGGGGTAAGTTTTAAGGGGTAAGACGCCATATTCTCGTCTCGAAAAATAAATTATTATATGTATTTTAAAAAAAATGTATAATGATAATGAATGAATGTTTTGTGCTGCCAGATTGCAGCTACATGCTCGTCTTTCGATGAAGTGACATTGGGCGCGCAGGCACTCGCAAATCCGGGGGCATTTTGTGCATCCTGGCGGCAGCCGGGACGTTTTCCGGTAGGAAGCAACAGAAAAACCACCTGTAGACAGTGAGTACTCGCGAGTACATGGCAAATGCACGACGCTCACTTAATTCGATTTCATCTGGTTTTTTTTTAGATATGTTTTTTGTTATGTGCGCAAGGAGGATAATTGGAGGGGCAAGATATACCGTTGCCCTGGTACTACTTACTTTGACAGCACGACACAATTGTGTCAGAAAAGTGTACCACAACGATGCGGTGCTTAATAATAATAATATAATATGTATTTATATATGTTAGAATGTTATATAATATGTTATTAATATAAAATAATAAATAAAGATCGCAGAATATGACGCAACAATTGCTTCAAAGCAATACAAAATGAAGGATTTTATTTTTTTTTTTTTTTAAATTTAGTTATAAACTAAACTACTCATTAAGTTTTATCTACATTAGTTAAGACAAAACGTGTCACAAGTTTTGCTAGAGGCAAAACAAAATTGCAAACAAATAATTGCAAAATAATAATTAATATCTGCGAGAATCGAAAGGCGGACAGACAGATAAGATAAGATAAATGAAGGAAATAATTCTTGTTGTCGTTTAAAAGTTGAAATTTAGTACACTATTTTCATACTCGTAAAATTATATTGTTTTATTGCTCGCTTATATAATAGATATCAACGTTCGTTTAAAAGTTTTTTCATTGCAAATTCTTCCAACACCACGTAATTTCATTATATACAGTATGCTGGCTTCCTGAGGGTGCACTGCTCCCGTTCAATGTTGTAGTAGGTACCAATTGGACAGCTTCTCTGTATGCCTTTTGGCACGCCATTGCCGCGATAACAATATACGTACCTAAAGAAAAAGGCAAGCAGTAATAAAAATTAAATTTTTAAACAAGAATTACGATACGGTTTTAATTAATTAATTAGTGGCACAATTAACAAACAAACAGCTAATTTTAGGGATTTTTAATTTATTAAACGATATTTGTTTAAAGATCTTAGAACTCTTAGGACTTTTCCAAGAAGTTAATGTTCTAAATTTTTAATTAATTTCACCTCAAACAATGCGCATCTCGTGGCACAATGGGAAACAGTCCAATTGCCCCCATTAGGGCGCAAAGCTCATCCGGTGTCATTGGTAATGGTGAGGGCGAGGGCGAGGGTGAAGACGTTGTTGAAGACGTTATTGCCGTCGTCGCCTCAACGGTATTGTCTGGCGTTATTGTTGGCGTTGTTGTAGTGCTGCTGGAAGTGTCGTCTATTGGTTTATTGGTGGTTGAAGTTGTTGTTGAGCTTGTGTCTTGCGCTGGTGGTGGTTCCGCCATAATGTCACACGTGATTTTGTTAACTTCTGTTGGCCTTACACAAATCGCATCACTTTCAGCATCGCATAGCCATCCCTCAGGGCAATAACCGATGCGGCCGCTGGCCTGATAAGCGCCGTAGCACATCCGGAATGTGTTGCGGCCGGTGCAGGCAAACAAATAGTTGCGGTGGGCGCTACAGAGGCCGCACTTCGATGTGTCACCACCGCAACTGGGCTGGCGTGCATTGTTCGTCTGCACGCAGATCGCGTCCAAATCGGTACAGTCGAAGCCATCGAAGCAATGGTACAGGACCTCTGTGTATGGCGTGGTTTCTGAACAAGTGACGAAAAGAGTAGTTGAAAAAAGTGCGGAATTAGTAGGAAATTTAGTAGATAATTTTATACCGCCGAAACAAAGATGGTAAGACGTCGAATTAATGCAGGCGGCTTGGTTCTGTTGGCAGACATTACAGGCCGTGTCTACCATTGTACCAAGGTGCACTAGGGCCGCAAGAGCAATCTGCGGGAGGGCAAAGGACTTTACTAAATCTGTAGAAAACTGGAAATACATAAATTAAAATTTATTAAGAAATCACTTTTTAAACTGCTGCTGGTTTCTGGATCGGCTAAACTTTTAATTATTACGAATAAACGTAGGCAGGCACTTTCGAAAAGTATACAAAAAAAGAATTGCTAACCGCTTTCATGGTAGACTATTATATTCCTCCTTTTAAACTTCTCCGAGGTTGTTTACGTTGCCAGCAATGGCCGAGAACTGCTACGAATACAACAAATTCTTAGAGTTCTTAACCATGACTCTGAATGGTATCTTTTTGGCTTGTGCAAGTTCTTTCTTAGTTGCTAATTTTTATTTCTAATATTTACCGTCTTTTCAAAGCACGCACGTTTCTTATAAATCCAAACCCTCAAAGAATTTTGTTGTTGTTGTTGTTGCCACAAAATTAAGGCCGAAAAGGCGAAAAAAGAGCTGTCGACTTGGCTCGATTTGTCGATTTGTCCAAAAATTCATTATCATTCATTCTGAAGAAGCTGATGGATGTCTTTAGTTACGATAATGATGATGATGGAAGAGGATGGATTAAGAGAAAAATTAATTTATTTTCTTTACGATAAGAAGGCTTCTCATCCTAACCAAAAAAAAAAAAACTTCATTCGCGCTGTACTGTCAACATCTCCTTTAGTTTATGACGCCAAACCGATAGAAATGAACCGATAGAAATGAACAGCGCTAACCGATAAACAACTTTGTGATTAAATAATAAATTTAGATTGGTTTTTTTTTTTGTTGGGAACATTTTTATTTGTCTTCATTTGAATGCAAAAGAATTTGAGTAAACATTAATTCGATTTAATTCAATTTATGCGCACCAACTCGGCTTATTTCTGACGCACACTGTAGTGCTTTCATTGAAGTAAGTTCCCTCCGGGCACGACAAAGGAACTGCTCTCAGGAGTCCTGATTGCCAGAAACAATGCAAATAGCTGTTAAAAAATAAAACAAATTATGCAAAAATATTTAATACTGAATACATCGAGCTAAATCTGCCAAACCTACCCTGAGCAGTCTGTGATGTCATTAAATGGAAAACGACCGCTTGATTTGCAAACAAAGCCGGGCGGTTGTGGGCTCGGTGTCGGCCGGGGGGTGACTCCCGCCGTCGTCTCCACAGCCGTCGTCGTAGTTGCGCCGCTGCTGGTCGTCGTGGTGGTGGTGGTTACATCGCCAGGAGCGTCGCCGTTACAAAGAGTAGACTTGTCGACATCGCAGCTATCGACGCACGGAGCGACTTTCCGGCTGGGATCACAGACGTAATCGGCGGGACACTTACCGCTCTGCTTGGTCAGCTTTTCGTCGGAGCACATGGCAAAGGTGGTGCGGCTGGTGCATGTGAAGCCGCCGTCAGCAACGCCAGCACACACGCCGCATACCTTTTTCTCGTCGCAATCAGGCTGCACATTTTCAGCCTCTTCGGTGTCTATGCATACCACCGAAAACTTGGTACAGATCTGAGTCGGTTTGGGACATTCGAAGGTTACACTGGTATTGCGGACATCATCTGAATGCGTCGCCAAACTTTTGGTTATTACGGTTCACAAACTCACTCTCTGTGGGTCAAACTTACTGTAACAGAACTGAAATTCGCGTCTGCTGACGCAAGCGATTTTGTTGGCATTGCAGAGGCGGCAAGCGGCTTCCGCCTGTTGAAAAGCGGCGGCAGCGAATACGATTGCGATAAACTGCGTTCGAACGAGCGATCGATAGAGAAGTGTGGAGAGAGCGTTTCAATATACAAAGTCGTAGAAAAATTCTTGCTTTAACGTACGTACCTTGAATAACCACATCATTTAGCGTTTTAGCGAGGTTATTCTGGCTTACCCACGTAAGTCACGAGCGTTAATGGTCTAATGGTTATGGCTAACAATTTGTTATATAAAATAATTTTCGCCAAAAAACAGCTTTCTCTTATCAAAACTTTAGATTTTAGTACAATTTATGAGTTTACCTTTTTCACTGACGACGGACGAACTGTTGATAACAGTTAAGACGAGAAATTTAATCACATTTTGCCCCAATATAAATATGGATATGATACGATTATTAGTAGAGAAAAAAAAAAGTGACGGTGCATCCTAATAATTGTTGCATCTGTCGCTTGCTTGCCGCTTGACTGTCGTCAACATTGTGCGCGCTTGAATAAATAAATTTGCGTTTCCACCTCATTAACCTCTCTCTCTTTCTCTCTCACTATATAATTATTTATGCTAAAAGCGGTGTAAACAATTTAATTATCTCTCTTCAGCCGGCGGCAAAGAGCCGCAAACCACAAAATCAGCCTCATCATCATCTTTATCAACGCCGTCGTCGGCCATTTAATTGGAGCTGCGTGACGGTCGTTAAACTAATATTCAGCGCTTTGCTGAAAACGCTGAATAAAAGAGGCTTGACGACACGCAGGCGCGTTCGTTTTCGTCGCTTTTTCTGGCAAGTATCGCCACAAAACTGTGCATAAAAGGGCATTCTTCTGTATTTTTGGAAGAACAGGAAGGAAGGCAGATGAAATGTGGTCCATTTCAGGGAAATCGTTTAATATGGTTTTACTAATTGTCGCCTTGACGGAAGTTCATTGCAACGCCGGCAAAGTGAGCAATGAATTCAGCTCATGGAAGGATATTATTTTTGGCTTCGCGGGCCAACGGAATAATTCACCCAAGCGTGAAGCCAAGTGTATGTATTCGTTTAAAGCTAAAATAAATATAGGTACCATTAGCGCTTCTCTCTTTCGCGACATTCTTGGTCTATTCATAGTTCTTCCCGTACTCACGGTGCTGCAGACTGGACCGGGCACATGCTTTGCCCCTTCCGGAGAGATTGGCAGTTGCGTACATACCAAAGACTGCATTGTGCGCGGTGGAATACCGGCAGGACCTTGCGCCGGAGGTTTTGGGCTCTGTTGTGTTTGTAATTATTCCGAAATTAAACTTTTGAATACGCTTTGAAATTCACAGAGTGCTTAAATCTACCTCTTACTTGAAGTTTTACAGACTTGCGGCGGAATTATACGCGAAAATTCGACTTATTTTGTCAATCAAAATCATCCGGATGTTTACGATGGCACCGGAAGCTGCCAAGTGACCGTGCATAAATTGCACCCAGACATTTGTCAGCTGAGGTACATTTGCAAAGAGTACTCATTTTTCCCAAATCGACAATTTTGTCTTCCCAGATTGGATCTCGATATGTTTTCAATAGCTCAGCCCGAAGCAGCCAATCACGTTTGCAATCAGGATCAACTTTTGGTATCCGGTGGCAGCCCCACACCCACCATCTGCGGTTCGGCGGCGGGTGACCACAGTTCAGAGAGAGAGCATAAGCATAGATTTTCAGTGCGCGCGTATCTCGAGAAATCTAACCGTTTTGTGAATTTCAGTGTACATCGATGCCGGTCTCGGCCAGAGCAATCCGATTGTCATTTCGCTCATTACGAGCGGCACTTTTCCGCGTCTCTGGCGCATACGCGTCACCCAGATCCTGTGCGGCAGTGTAAACCGCGCCGATCAGGGCTGCCTGCAGTACTTCACGGGCATCAGTGGGCGTGTGCGCAGCTTCAATTTCAACACTGTGTCCGGCCGCCAACTCTCCAACCAGGATTACAGCATCTGCATTAGAACCGAGCGGAATTTTTGCGGCATCCAATATACCGCCTGTCCCGATAAAGGTGAACGAAGAAAGCAATGGTCAAGACTTATCAGTTTTGTTGTGTTGTTTGCTTTAGCACTCTTTTTTTTTTTGCTCCGCAGAAAACAATCGTTCCCGTTCATTCACGCTTTCGGGCAACTCGAATAATCCCACCATGGCCATGGTGGGCAGCGGCAGCCAGGGCCAGCCCAACACTTGTCCCAACGATTGGCTTCTGATCGGTTGCATTCGCACGGCCGATCGCGTGCCCGCGGCAAGTGCCTGCGAGGACCGCGTTTGTGGTGGCACCTTCAATGCCGAAGTTAGTGCCATGCAGAAGGCGGTGCATAGTAAGTGCGATGACGCTCTTTTTTCCTCAATTAATTCATTCATATGCAGCGAGCGTCCGTCCTTTTCGTCTCCATCTTCACACCGATGGAATTGAGGCGCCGATTGACGTCGATAACCGCGGCTTTTGTTTGGACTATGTGCAACAACCATGTACCAATGGTTACTAAAGCGGTTACGGTTTAGTAACACGCTATTTATGCACAACATTTTAGGTTTTTGCAAAAGCTTCTCTTGTTTTTCTAAGCCGAGCGGCGGGCAGCGAACAGCGCATCATCTCAAAGATTTTTTATATCTACATACATACATTTTTAGAGTTTGTTTCTTAAGTCTATACAGAAAAGAGAAGTAAGAGGCAGAGAACACTTTTTCCGATAGAAAGAGCGTGAATTTGACGCGAGAGTGAGAGTTTGAAAAACAGTTACCACCAGAGGCGTTCGATATTGTGCTCAGAATACAAGGGTTACTTACTCCCGAAAATTAATGAAATTTCTGCAAGAAAAATCTCACCATGATTTTTATAGATTAAGAAAAGTATTATTTTTATTTTTATGCATGTATTTTCCAATTATTATGATATGGTTTTTGTCATTCTCTTTTATTTCGATATAAGAACTGCTTGTTGCTGTTCTTGTGAGTGACAATTTTTTTGACTAAATAATTTAAAACTTTTACAAAAATTAGTAATAATAAATTAACAAAACAAAAGTGAGAATTGTACCACCTCGCGCATGCATCGTAGTACACCTCGTAGTACGTAGTACACATCGTCGTACACCATTTCGTAGTAAAACTAGTGTAGTAGTAGTAGTAAATGTCATACATAACCTATACAATTAATACTTTACAAAAGATAACTAAAAAATCTCAAATTTCAATTAATAATGTCGCATGGAAAAAGCACTTTTCGATGGCTCCTCGACGTCTCCTCCAGCTTTTCCATTTAAATCTAAAGTACACTAGAATGTTCGTTTTTTAAATAAATATTGAGAAGTACGCTTGTATCGCCCTCGTTACACCACACTGACCACACCTCCTGCGACCGACAGCCCTGCCCGGCGATGTATGCTTTTAGCTTGAGATCGTTCCAAAGAGTCTCGAGACTTTTCAATTTTAATGCGTCTCAGTCTACGTCTCATTATTACGACAGTAATTAGTAAGTATTGATCAAGGCCGCAACGTGTTGTTTTTCTTCTTCGGTCAGACCATTCTTAAGAGTGCGACGCACTGTAACAATAAAAACAATTTCAGAAATTACATCAGTTTCTATATGAAATCTCAAAATGTATCGTAAATAAAGTTGCGATGCTGTTAATAAATGACTTAAAGCATAACTTAGTTATGAAGATTAATTATGATAACGTTTGTGGTAACAAAAACAAGAATGTGGGAAGCATAATGCAGAACTTATAATAGCAACAAATAAACCGGCTTCAAACTAAAATCCTTCTAATCTTCATAAAGATATAAAGACATTTATAACGTGCATTGAACTACTATTCCCGTGAGCTGACTTTTTTTTATCATTATCAAGTCGTGATCACTGATTTTTTTATAGGATTCGACCGTAATTAGTTTAGTTTAAAGCCATAATTAACGACATGCTTGGTTAAGTGTAAAAAACATATACGAAATTCATTCGCTAAAATTCGTGCAATCCTTCGAAATAAAAAAAACAAACGAATCTTGTGAAACTAACCAATTTCTATTTAAATTGTGCTACTACTGCGGCGATGACGGTGCCACCCTTTCAGCTGTAAATCCTTCCCTGGTGCGTGACCGCTTCACTTGAGAAAGGCGAAAGACGAGCATAATTCTGAGTACTTGAGCATTTCAAAACGATTTTAAGGCAATTAATTGTGTTAAGAATTTGGCATATTTTGAGGCAATTAAGAGCGTACGTTAGAAATTTTAAACGGTGCGACTTTTAAACGGTTCGCAAGGTTTTTTTATTGTATAATTAAATATTAATTAACACTCGACAATCTAAATGAATTCAAAAGAGGCTGGACCTCGCTCAATTAAGCAAAAGAACTTCAAAAGCGAAATGAGAATTCTCATAGAAGTGGACAAGACTTAACACTTTCAAAAAGGTGGACCAGCACCAGTACATTCGCGTCTTATTGCCCTGAAATTATTGCTATTTAATGGTCTGAACACGAATGTGGCAGCTGAAGAGTGTATTTTTGATAGAAAGTCTTGAGTCTAATCGCCGCGTTTCTGTTTCTGTTCCTGTTTCAGTGCACGCCTGCTCAAATTACATTACACATAATATCGTAACATCACACTCGGTGCGCTGCACTCATCACTCACATGATTTCCGGTCGGCATGGCGTGTACGCTTTCGCTCGCGCGGCGTCGTTCGCGTACCCGGCGCTTTGGTGGCAGTCTTTACCAACGACTCGAGTATCTCGTCATCGCCATCGGTGAAGTTTTCCTCGCTCTGGCGGGCCGTGGGTGAACGCAGTTGTTCGGCACGTCGACGGCGCCACGTCAAAGTGCCATCGACGGTACCTGGACTGGGTGTTCCAAGCAATTCCCTGCAAGAGGGCCTCAACATTATTATTTCGCCACAAATTATGTCAAAATCAAAATTTTAGCCCGCATAATCAGACCACCACGATCGTCCGTCTTACTTGAGCTCCGCATCGGCGCGATCCTCCTTAGTCTTGAACTTCGCCACATCGATGATCATTTTGCCTCTAGTCTTGTTGCGCTCTCGATGGTTGGCTTTCTTCTCGATCTGTTGTTGTACGCGTTCGCGCGTGGTGCGATATTCCAGCGCGAATTCCGATACGATGCGACAGAATTCATTCGGTTTGGACTCGCAGACACTGTGCTGCGGCACGCCCAGCCAAAGCAAAAACTTGCGGTACCTACAAGAAGTGGCACAAGTAAGTGCATATTAAAAGTTAAGCCTAACACGTGTAGCAGTACTCGCGTACCGATTGATCACACGCCTATGCACGATCTGCAGTATGATAATACGCTCCGCACAGTCCGCCAGGAAGTCGACTAGTTTCTGCTTCAGCTGTGGCGGACAGTCGTGCTTGGCGATGAGCTTCAGTCTGTCCCACGATGCCTTGCACTCGGTCTCCAGAAGGTTCAGGTTATGCGCGAGATCGGCAAAGTCAGCTTTGGAGGCGCGCGTAATGGCACCAATTTCGGAATACAAATCGGTGGTCTCTTTGCTCGTCTCCATTACCATGTGGCACAGATGATGCAGCAGAGAATGCTTATGGACGGTATCCTTGACTTCAGGTACCTGCAAGGAGTTTGGAAGTTTGAGTAAATTCTGTCTTTGGTTTGATTTAAATTCAATGAATGTATTGTGCTCTGTCTGACCTTCGACAAATATTCAATTTGAAAACCTTTGACTGGCGCTCCATTCAAAAATATTCCGACGGACAAGAGCGTCGATAGAATGCATTTGAAGGTACGATTATTGCGCAGAATCTCAATGCCTTGCTTTAGGTCCATTAAGGGTTCAGCGATTTCTTTCTGTAGAGTAAAAGAAGAAGGTGACTATCTCTCCCTTTGAGATCACTAATGATGATGATCGTATGATGGTATGTACCTCGCTGTTATCGAAATCCAAGCGGAAAGCCCACAATCTCAAACGAGCAGAGAGTTCAGAAATTGAAGCCAGAGTTAACAGAAACTGTTCGGCACTACCCAGTGGAAGCTCCGGATTAGCCATCTAAAATGTTGCGAGCGCAACAAGCGACAATTTATTATGATTCGTTTGGTTTTTCGGTGACATCCATAGTTACCTGAGCCTCTTGGATTTTGCCACGCTCCTCGTCGGTTGGCAACAAGTTGAGCAACTTGTCAATGCCTTCACGTGTCACCACAGTGGCGTCCATTTTCAAAATGGCGCCTTTGATAGCGCGCGGCGGCGGAAGCTTCGTCATGGCGATATTGATGGCATTCGAGCGTTTATGATCTAAAACGATTACTTCCTTGCTTTTGTTGAGCTCTTGCTGTTTCTAAAAAATTTGTTAAGGTTTACAATTTGTTAGGAATTTTTTGTCACTAGCTTTTTTTTATTTGCTAATTTATAAACATTGATAAATTCGAAAATGAAATAACACAAAATCCTTGATGTAAACTATTCTGTAGGTATCGTATGTGCGAGTATATATATTTATAACCGTGTGTATATTTTGTGTTTTGTTTGTAGCTACGAGTGTGTAAATTAATAGTGCCTGTGATGAAAAGAAAAGTGTTCGAAAGTTCATCAAAAGAATTTCCATACAACACAGTAATAATCGTAAGATTTTTCAACATTTTTATAATTTTAATCTCATACGAGCATTGGTCTAAATTTGATTTATTTGTTACCTGTGAAAGTTTTCTTAATAAAAACAAGTTAATTTATCTATTATTTGAAAGAAATTAAAGAAGTTCACTAAAACTTCGAAACTCAACTTCCAAAGAAAGTAAAAAAAAAACTTCCAAAGTCAACACTTTGGACTTTGGAAGAACAAAAGTTTAACTTCTGATTCTGCAGGCTAATTGTTTATAAAGAAAGGTGAAAAGGCATCTATTTATCCTGCATGCAATAAATATTTATACAGGTTATATGAAAAAGTTATCGAATTAAAATAGTTTTGGAGAAAACTGTTGAAAAATATTCAAAAAAATACCAAAAAAAATTTTTTTGGGCCCCATTTTTCTAAAGAAGTACCTGAATAAACATAATTTTTTTGCAATTGCAAAATTCTCTAATAAATTCTAAATAAAATACTACAAACCGGAAGATTCTATATCTTGTAGTTTTTGATAAAATTAAATTTAAGAACATACACTTTTCTCCCAAAGTAGGACACTTTTTGCGTACAATTGATTACAGTTTCTGCACTTTTGAGGCAATAAGTGTACAGAAGTGTAGTACCTTTAGCTACTAAACGGGAGAAAACACCACCTCCCATTTGATAAGATATTTTTGTAGTCTCGCCCCAACCTAACCTTTTGATGCATCTTATGCGGAACGTATTAGTTTCTTTGTGCATGGTTTTATGCATCAATTGTGCATGGTTTTTGGGAAGAGGAGCGTGTGGTAATTGTGTGGTACGAATTCGTGCTCATAACGTAATGCTGAAATATTTGTTGCCTCTGTTGTGGTTTTTGTTGTTGTGGTGTGGAAGAAAAATATTGAAAATGTGGCAAAATACAAAAAGCAAAAAAAGTAAAAAAGTACTGCAAGTACGAGAATAGCATTCGAACGCCATTAAAAATTTGTGATATGTTTTATACAATATGTCACAAGATTGATATGTACGAGTATGTATATCGTTTGTATAGAAGTATGTGCTCGTTAACAAACTAAGAAATGTACTAAACTCACCTCCTAAGCATAAAGAAACGAAATTTTAGCATGATTATTAGAGATAATAGTTAGAGTTGTTGTTTAGTTTTTATACAGCATTTTAGAAGATATCCATTATAAAAATTCCGAAGTACGAGAGAAACGTAGCGGTTGTGTTTGGCAGACATTAACATAGAAAAAATATAGAAGTACAAAAAATCAGAAAGATTTACTCAAATTATTATTTTCACTCTATTTAAATTAATTACGATTAAACTGAGCTTGAGCTAAGAAGGTTCCTTTAAAAAAATTTTGTCTAATTGAAATTAAACAGAAAAGAAACTCGTTTAAAACTCTTTGAAAGCTGGATGGGTGAAGGTTTTGAAAAATGGGTTTTTTCATAATAAATCATTAGAAAACTACTATGTATTTCCTTTGCTCCTGCTTCCGTTCACTGCTCTACTCACTTTAGTCATCAGATCTTTGGCCCTGGACTCGAAAAGATGCTCCAATTTCTGTGTATCCACATTGGCCACCGGCAGCTCATCCCAAATGGTTTTGCCCACAGCTACCGCTATCATATCCTCACGTACCTCCTTCCAGAATAGTTTCACCTGCAGTAAAAGACGTTAAATCTGAAGTGCTCTCGATTACTTATTCTTATCATACAGTTTTTTTGCTCTTTTTCAACGTCGATGTGCCGCTTCCTGCCGCATCTCCTCCGCTGACGGAGCTATTAAAGCTATTATTTAGACTGGCTGGACCTTGGCCGCTGCTGAATGTGGAGCTTGACAGAGCGTTTGGCATTTGCTGAAACGGAGGCGGCAAGATGTTGTGGGCGGGCAGTAATGGTGGCGGCACCCCAATCGGCGGCGGTGGCGGTGGAATTCCACCACCCAGGCCACGTGGCGCCAGCACATCCTTCTCATCGTCCGAAGTTAAATCGGTGAAGTCGAGATCGCACAGATTGAGCGGTCGCATCATATTGCGCACGAGCTCCTCCCAATGCAGCTCATTTTCGGACTTTTTTGGTTCAGGCTTTTTGATCTCTTGGTCAATACTGGATGAACTGTTTTAAGAAGACATCATAAGACAAAGAATTAGTCATCACAATAGACTTTTACTTTACGCACTTACCGTGATATTTCACCCTTGCTCTTGCTCTTGGCCAGGCCCTCTTTGGCTTTGGATATGAGGCCGGACATGTCGCCCACTATGCGGTTCTGCAGCATTTCAGCGTGCGTGGGACTCGTGGGTATATTACTAAGCTTCTGGGTCAGATCTTTGACCGTGTGATCGCGTTGCAATTGCAGCAATAACTTCTTATCTTCATTTTCGGCTTCTAAGAAGCAAAAAGAACCATAGAATGAGAAGGATTGGATTGGGCTATAATTTACTGGAAGCGTAAGTTTAATAAAAACAATTTCTAAACTAATTTAGAAGAACACACGAACTGAGTTTATATAAAATAATGTTAGCAAATGACGTGAATGACATTCGGAAAATGCTCAAAAGATGCTCAAAAGACAAAGATGAGTTAAGAGCCTTAAGCTGGTTGCCCACAGAGAAATACTTACCCGTGATTTGCAGCAAATCCTCAGTTTTAGATGGCAACTCTGTAGTTGCAGGTGTCGTCGTGAAGCTGCCGAAGTGTAAACTCTGCAAGTGTAGTGGTAGAGGCGGCGGCGGTGGTGGTGGTGGTGGTGGTGGTGGTGGTGGTGGTGGTGGTGGAGGCGGTGGCGGCGCCGGAGGCGTTGGCGGCGTCATAACTTCAGACCATCGTAACGGTGACGATATTGTTATAGTATCATTATCACGCATTGGACTTAGGGGCGTCCTATTTGTGGGCGGTTCTGGGTAGGCAGAAAGTGGCGCCGATTGAAGACTCCCGCCGCTTATGCTACGCCTGGGGCTGAGCACCTTGGCCGCCGTGGCCTTCGCCTTTGCCATTGCTGCTGTTGTTTGCGTAAAGTCAAATCCATTCAAGGTCTTCTTTGGGCTGAGAACCGCGGCCAAAGCCTCTTGAGCAGTTTGTATATTTTGGTTATTCTTTGGTGAACTCAACTGACAGTAAAAGCTGTTTAGACGATTGGCATCAGTTTCGAATCTCTTGTAGGACTTTTCGCAGCCGTTGCTGGTGATGCTGCCGATGTTGCTGTTGTTGCCGATGTTGCTGTTGTTGCCGATGTTGCTGTTGTCGTTGGTATTCAGCGTGCCGCTTTCGGTATCACTGCCGCGCTGTATATTCTTACGTATACCGTTAATTACGGCTGCATTATGCTCGATCAGCAGATTCTTTTTGGTTCTCAGGAACTCGGGCGTGCCTTGCAGCTTGTTGTTGTTGTTGTTGTTGCTGCTGCTGCTGTGGTTGTTCAGATTATTGTAGTTGTTGGAGTGCGCCTTGTCGAAACTGTTGTTTATGATCGATATTGCGTTGCTGCCCAAAAGTATCGTCTTCGACGAAGGACTCAGCAGATTGTTGCTGGTCGCAGTGTTGGGCGTGCGAGGGACGGAGGTTGTTGGCGGCTGTTGGGGGCTGTTGGCGAAGGGCGACGATGCGTGGCTTGTTTCTGGGGCCACCAAGTTCGTGTCTGCGGCAGTAGAGCCATTGCTGCCTAAAATCAGCAGAGATTCCGGAGGACTATCAGCGGTGCCGTTCTTCACCGTCGCTGGTATAGCGGTTACCAGTTGGCCTGAATTTGGTTTTCGTTTTTTTTTTTTTTGGCGTTAAAGCGCGATTTAGAAGCAAACAAATTAACGGCAAAGTTTTTTAGTAGTCAATGCGTTGACGCATCACGGTTAATTATGGATGGTTGTTGTTGCATGACATTTGGCAAAAAAGGCAGATGGCGAATGTTCGGGTGGAGCACGTTGTTAATTTTGACACAAAAGTATATAAATAGGAAATACAAAAAAAAGTCCGTTATTAGCAAATTAACACACAGCAGGTAAGAAAGAGGAAGACGGACGAGAGGCGGGCAAGAACTACGACGGTTCTTCTGCACTTACCCAGCTCTTCTCTTTTCTCCAAGCTAGCAAAGAAGCCATTAGCAGCCGCCTCTTGTTGCTCCTTCAGGAAACTCTTGTGACGCTCAGCGCGCTCACGCCGGCGTCTCAAACTGGGCGTCACGCCGCCGCTCTCAGTGTAAGCTGCAAGTGAGAGAGCATTGCAGATGAGAGAAAATCAGCTGATTTTATAAAACTAGCTAGCAACAACTTACTCTTTTGGTCTCGCAGCTTGCCGTTACTGAACTCATTCGAATTGGCGGAGCCGGAGCTGTCTTCGTCCAATACACCACATGTCGGCGTGCATCTCTTTGGTGTCTGTATCACTTTGTTGACCGCAGCCGATGTGGCACCGGTGCTGTGACGTCGCGACTTGCGTCTCTCGATGGTGTCGTTGCCATTTTGACGACATCGTTGCGTCTTGCGCATCGAATTGTTGGGCAAACGTATACCCTCCGCTTCTCCGTCTTCAAATCTGTATAATGCCACAAACCAATTCCAATTCAGTTGTGATATTTAGTGTATCCGCTTTCATTCCGGCGGCCTTACCTTAAAACCGCCTCGTACAGCTGCAGTTGATCCAACAGGTCTAAATCAGTGCCTGGCTTCGACATATAACGGTTAATAACACTCTCCATGCCTTGCTGTTCCAGCAGATCGCTCTCGTCATAGAAACTGTCCTGATCGCTGAGGCCGGCCAGTGTTTTGTTTATTAAGGAGGTGGCATAGATGACCAGTTCGGTATCGGCATTATCGTAGTCTTTCAGCAGTCTAAAATTTAGCCGTGACATTGTTTTTGAAAAATAATCTAAAATTCAACAATTTATAAGAAATGTTCTGACAAACCTCATAATGTTTGACCATGGCAGCGTTCCTTGGGACTTGTCCACCATGTGGATGGCACTCACCAGCAGGTAACAATTCGTTTCTACATATTCCGCAAAGACCAGAAGAAGTTTCAGCGCCGTTTTCACAACTGAACGATACTTGGATGCTATCAAGGAGTAAAGCCATTGCATCGTCGGTTCATGCTTCATAACGCCATTCATGCCATCGACATAGAGCATTACCTGCATGCAGTCCATGAAATAAGATTAAGTACTAAAACGTTACGATGCACCGACGTCTGGTGGTGCTTCAAGATTTAAGACTCACCTGACCCAAGGCCCGCAGGATGTAGTTCTGATAATTTTGATCAGCACCATTGCCGACTCGTACCAAACAGTTTAGACCACCGAGAGCCACAAATGCATGCACCAGATCTTTGTCCTCCTGAAATACTTGCTTCAGCGAAAATAGAGCACGCCGTAGATCGCTGCCTTCGGCTGAGAGTAGTTTTTCTAAAATCAAATAAATAAATTTTATTATTAGTAGTAAAAAATAAGGATTAATAAGGACGATTTTAAAATGAGCAAGGTATTCTGGGGGCCGTTTAAGTGGACTATGTTTTATGGACACGATTTATGTTAAAATCTGGAAATTTACAGTTTTGCATTTTAAATATAATGAAATTCTAAGGAAAAAATATTGTTCTTTTTTAGAAAATCGTACGCTTTTTTAAGAACTGGCCTATATATTGAATTAAAATAATAATTTTAGATCAGTATAAAACGTTTCTTATCCAAAACTCAATTTACTAAAAATATGGACTTGGCGCACTTTCAAAATAAATGGCTTATACATACATATATTCTTTTTCAATTGTCAAGGAATTTTCAAATTCAAAATTAAACGATTTTCTTGAAAGGAAAAATAATCTTTCAGATTTTGGAAGAAGGTTAATTAGCTTAAACTCTTACCACATTCGTTTTTTATTACAAAAAAAATATATTTTATTATTTTAAAAAATTTTCTATTAAATATACACTATATAGTCATAATAACAATACGAAAATGTTTCTGTCGACAGATTTAGAATTTGTTTAAGTATTTTGGAAATTTTATGGCACTTTCAGAGAAATAAATTCTACCAAAATTAAACAGTAATTTCCTAAAGTGTTTATATACATAAATATACAGTTTATACTTAACAGAAAACAAAAATAATAAAAAAATAAGGAGAGAAAATGTAGGTACGTACGAAAATGTTTGTATTGAACTCACCGATTATTGCATGCACGCGTACGCTGAGCTGCGTTCGTACAACCAAAGAATTTTTGCGGCTAAAAAATTTTAAGAAAAAGCAATAATTATTAGGAGTATTTTCTTTAAAAATTAAAAATATTTAACGCCAAATATTTTCTATAACCAACAAACATATAATAAACAGAAATTCATAAGAGTATCATAAGTAAATTCATAAGAGTAAGAGTAGTATAAGAGAAATTTGATGGAAAATAGAATGAGAAATATTTAAGAGCGAATCAGAAGAGAGTGTTTAATAAAGTCAAATACTATGATTCGGTTCTCTTTCTGAAAAAAGAAGAAATTAAGAAAGCTAAATTGAAGGGTGAAAAGTTATCTAAATGAAGTTATAAAAAGAAAATAATGTGCTTTCAGAAATCATGTCTTTTATCAGGTGAAATTTGTTCAACGAATTAAATCGTCTCTAATGTAAGACGATTCAGATAAAGCAATGGATAGTGCCAGAGAAATATGGATATATGTATGTATATAACTTTGCTAATTACACTACATGCAACATTATTATGTTGCATTCGACCATACAGAACGCAGGCTATTGACCGTTTGCTGAAGAAGAATAAATAAATTCAGTACGTCGAACTGGAATAATTGAAAGAGCCATGAATATCAATGAAGCGTTAAGGTAAAAAGAAAAGCTGCTCCTTTTGACACGAGCAAAGTGAGTTTTCTAGTCTAAAGGCTGAGCTGAGCTGAGCTGACCGAGCGAGCGAGCTCTGGGTATCTTTAGATCATATTTATGAAGACGTGAAGCAACGTACGTGATGGCATCGAAATAATAACAAGAAGAAGAAGCACCAGCGGTAGCAGCCAAAAAAAAAGAAGACATTAAAAAAAACGGAGATAGAAAAAGCTTAGTACTAACAGAGACACAGCCACACAGACAGACAGACACTCTCTCAGGAAGGGATCGTATGGAAGTGTGTGTCGTAATTTGCATGTCTTCGGACCACGACGACAGTAGTTGCCAATTCAATTTAATTGCGATGCCGACCGAGTATCGGTGCTCTGGCGAGCTGCAGCTGGATGCGCTGATCCGAGCTGAGCCGCGCTGTACCGAATGAACGCGGCGCGGCTACGTTGTTCGGCGAACAGGCCAAGAGCGATTTTCCGGCGGTACCGGAGTGCCGCATTCTGCGAGTATATACATACATGACAAGAGCTGCATGACATCACGTCTGCTTGCAACGGTTTTGCATATCCACGGTCTTTGCGCGGACGCGGATGCCGGCGATGCACTTCGTGTAACGTAAGTAAGTACGATTATTTTCCACTGTATGCATATCATTATGCATTCGCTTTCCTTCCATACGAAACTAAGAGTTTCTTCGTGTTTTGGCCATAAGAAACGTCTTCATTTATCGCTGAGATTCTATCAACACTGGCTTAGTGCGTCTACGAACGTGTTTATTAAGAGCCAGAATCATTTAAGAGCATTTGCGGTTAATATCAAAGGATTTTTTCGGTGTATATAGTTTGAATTGTAAGCAATTTGACAACTTTGGTTTAGTTACTTTTCGGCAAATTAATTACTAACGATACGTATGTATGTTACATACGTACGTACGTAGTTAATCAATTAATGTCATCGTCTCGCTTAATTTTTTCGGTTTTTTAGTACCTCAAAGTTGTTCTTTGATGAAAAAAGATCAAAAAAAAGAAGGTACTAAAAAGGTACTAAAAAGTACTAAAAGTACTAAAAAGGTACTAAAAGACCAATAAATCACCACTAACAAATTTTTAAGTAAAAGGTTTATACATTAACACTTTACGGCCAGCACGGTACGTGTATAGTAAGTATGCTTCGTCAAATGCACGGTGGCGCATGCTTAAGAAACGGCAAAATATTTAATCATTATCGAGACGAGAAGGCGCGAGACCACAAACATTGACTTATCGCAATGCATCTCCGCGGCGCGACATTCAACCATCGTCGACGTCGCCAATGCCAACGCCAATCTCTTTCTATCGAGTCCATCCAGCAGCAGACTCTCGCTGTCGCCGCGTAAGCAGTAGGAAGGTACGTAGCAGCCACAAGATGGCTGGCTTGCTGGCTGGAAGGCCGTTCGATGATCGATGTGCCCCAAAAACCCAGAGAAAATTTAGCCAGCGTCCATCAAACTGGCTGGACGATCGTCTGGAGATCGTGGACGCGTTTTAAAATCAGTACATCAGTACATTAGCAATGTACTCGCAAATGGTGGAGAAAATTCGCTTTTTTTCTTCTTGTGATACAATAAAATTTCGCGATTTCTCCAACCACGCGCCGTTTGTGGTTGGTTGTACACAGGCCTGGAGCAACATTAACCTCACTCACATTCACTAGAATTATATATATTGTAAAAAAAAGTGAAACCCAGACAGTGCGCGGTTCAATTATTTGTCATTTATCCACACAAGTTTCGGTCTTTCTTTTTCGACTTCGAAAAAATGAAAAAAGAATGTATGACGACGGAAAATAATTATGCTTGAAAAGAAATTTTTTAAATTTTTAAACTAATTTTATATTTTCTTTGGTATTACCTGGAAACTAGACCTTCGATTTCCTCAGACTGTTCTGCCAGAGATGATTCCAAATCCAAATAAGCTCCATAATCGCCATCTTTGTAAACCTGTATGGCCGCATCATCGAGCTGTAAAGTTGAAGAAGAAAAAGAAGAAGAAAGTTAAACAATTTACAACAAATTATTATTAAAGATTAAAGATTTTCGCAGAGATTTTCAAGGATTTGCAGTCTGCGATGTTTGTATTTTAATTACACACAGACGTTTTAATCACGCTAATTGTAATAATAAACGCTTAATAGCGTATCGCTTTTAAAAAAGAAGTGCAGAGTCTTTGATGTACTATAGAAAATGTATGTATAGAAAATTGATGTACAGAAGCTGCTTTTCAACTTTCAACGTTCAACGACAATCTCGTATCGTCGCATTTGGCGCTTCGCTGAAGCAGTCCGTTATATTAAATCGTAATGTTTAAGCAGCTACGAGTATATGTATAAATTCTATGCTTATGCCGCAAGTTGAAAGTAGTTCATTCAGGTCGCTCTATTTCTTCTGCTCTGTCCCATCATGACCACAAAAAAGGCGACGACAACGACGACGACGCATGTTGCCCAAGTCTTTAGAGGATGGCTGGATTTCATGTTATAAACAATTAGAAACAAGCTTCTCAGTGCCATGTAGGAACCGAACCATCAACGCGGATCACAAGTCACCTACTTTGGGGGCAGGCAGCTGTTGTTACATACAATACAACGACGAATGAATGAGCGTCTTGGCGTCTTGGCCTTTGTGTTCGCCGAGCAGCGCGCGTATGGTGCTAACTCCGAGCAGAACCTGACCAGACCGCAGACACTTTAAACTTGATTCTATTTTGTGATGAATTTGCCGTGTTGTACGCTACAAGTACCTACCTTTCTTTCTTTCTTTTTTTCTTTGGTCTGGTCTGTTCTGTTCTGCGTTGTTGTTGTTGGTTGTGTGAAAAGTAATTGTGCCGCTTTCGTTGCAAAAATTCCATGCAACATACATAATTACACTAATTGTGGATGTACCTCTACGCATGTGGGCTAATGTGAGACGCACGGGGGTAGTGCGTCCGGGTGAAATAATACTGGACCAACCTCGCCAGTTCTCAATCATTTATCAATATTTTATCAAATAGCGCGCGGCCTCTATCAATCAGCGTAAGGGTTTCTTCTCCCCCCCAACAACGTTTACGCTTCCGCTTCTATACAGCCGACACACCCAGTTCGCATAACGAAACTGCATTAACGTTACGTATACGGTTAAAGCCGTTTTTTATAAATTATACACCGGCTACCATTTCATTTCAGAAATAGCTCACGACTAAGCTACGACTGAAATAGTAAACTAAGCTACGAACTGAACTCGTCGTATACAAACGAGGAAGTTGTTCTTGGCTATTTTCATAATCGTAGCCGCACCTTTTCTTCTCTTCTTCTTCTTGGCCATAGACACTTAAGGGCTCTGCGCAGAAAAAGCAATTTAAAATAATGTAATGTGTTGTAAACTTCTTAAAGAGCAGGCCTTCCTCTGCTTCGAACAATGGCTTTTCTTGATATCTACAAGTACTATCGCAAGCTACGCCCTAGCCTTGCCCGTAGCGTACTTTGGGTAGATTAAAATTAAGCCTTCCTTCTTTTGTTCTCGCCTTCCTTCAGCCTTTCTACGATTTCAATTGTATTTGTTTTGTTAAGCTTGAACTATTTGGCTTTTGATTGAAAGGAGAGCTTTCATTAAATACGTTTGTAGGCAGGCTCTTTGCAGTTGGTCTGATCGAAATCGAAACTATACCATTTTTTTGGTATAGTAGAGATACATATATATATTATGGTTAATAGCAGCGTACAATTGGGAAAGAAAAATTACTAAGAAAACATTATTTTGGTATTTTATTAAGGTTCCTTCCTTTTTTTTATATTTACAGATAATTTATTCCAATATTTATAGATAATTTATTTCTATCATTTATTGCTTATTATTAGTTAACTGTCTGTTGTATTAGTTAACGTATATTTTATATCATAATACATTAATCAAAATCATCATATTCATCCTAAATTTAAAATATTATAGTAGTCCAAAAAAATTAAGACCAACTTTTTCAAATTCATTTACGAGTATGTGTTAATACGACGACATTGATGATACGTACAAATATTGAATTGTTGATTGATTGATATGTGTTAATGATTGAATACAGGCTATAAATAATATTAATTGTTTATACTTTAAGATCGTTTGATCCATATTTCATTTCTTTTTAAAGCGTTAAAAAAGCGAGTGCTAATAATTCGAAGTTTTCTGGGTTAAAAATCGGGTTAAAAACCCGGGTTAAAAATTAAAAGAGTCAACCAACCAACTTTTCCAGGATTTCCTTTGTAATAAAATGGTGCTTGTTGATGCTGATGATAAACAATGAACGCATGCGCACCGATCAATACAAAAAGACGTTCGAATACGAATGCGACGACGACGACATTTTCAAAGCGATGAGTTCGCCTGTTGAGAGGCTTTGTTATCACATTACCGCAGTATTCCGCATGCGCCCCGCTTAATACGATTAGCTTAAATTTATTATTTTTATTGTTAACATTCGGTGGAATTTATTTACGCAAATGATGTATTAAAGGCACGCTGGTTGCGCGTGCCTCATGGCCCCTTCACTACAAAATAATCTACGAGTATGTAACATATCTTCTCATAGGCTGCGTTCATAGCAGAATTGTACAGACCGACTAATTTATCTGGTCTGCCGCAATCTGTCATTGAGTATTGACAATACACAATTTTTGTATGCCTCAATAAACGAGTACCTATGGGTCCAGTCCTCTCCCCCTTCCTTTCCGCTAAGAACCAAGCATCCAACTTAAAGGCTAATAAAGCTAAACGAGAGAGAGGCGCACCTTGCTGCAATACCCTCAAAGGATACGTAAATCTCGGGCAAGACCTATAAATTCTAAGGCATCGTTAGTATTGTACGAGTATGTGCGATGGCCGGCCGCTTGGCTGCATGTTATCTACATACATATGTACGTACGTGCACGCCACTGACCACACAATTACCACAAAGAAGACGACGCATCCGTCGTTTCTGAAGAAGAGTGAATATGCTTGCCAGCATAACCCCGGGACTATTAAATGCGAGGATTGTTCTGGTATGCAAAAAAAGGCCGGCTGGCTGGCTGACTTCGATACATTGAAGTTGGTTAAAGAGACCTTACGATTTGTTGGCGCGATGCTGGTGAATTTATTCTCATCTGCTAGAAAAGTATTAGACAATTGAAGCTTCATTCTCAGGAAAATGATAATAAATTGTGATTTCGTTCTTAACATTCATTCTTACGAGGAGAAGGGTACCTACGATTCTTACAACTCCGAACAATCTTTTAAAAAACGAGGCCGTAGTTAGAGTGTATATGAAGTATATGGTAAGTTTGAGAAAAAATTGCTGTTGTATTTCTTATGAAAATTCTTAGAAGAAATAATGGGAACTTTTTTTTCCTATGGTGTTTTTTCTTCAAATATTTTTCTATTTATAAAAGTAATTTCTAAGATAAGCATATATTTAGTTATGTACACACAGATCAGAATTAGAACAATTTGTAATTGCCTCAAAGGAAAACTTTATAAAATTTTTATTTTATTATTTGGCCTTTTTGGCCATTTTGTTCGTAATTACTAAATGATATTTAAAAATATGTTAAAGAGAGCTTATTAATCAAGAGTTAGAGTTATGTCATTTTTAAAAACAATTTATAGTTGTCAAAAATTAACTTTGTGATATAGTTTTTTCTTCTCTTTCCTCCTTTTTAGCAAATGTTAGACGACCTTGAAACTATAGCTTGCATCTTAATTAATTTTTCCATTTTTTAAAAAGATATTTCGTCTTTTTGATGTTTGAATTACTATCATCTATGGCTATTATAGAGATAAGATTTGGAGGAGTATTTGTTTTTCTATTATCTCTTTTCAAAACAAAAAAAAAACTATGAGAGAGTGAGTATTTTTGAGAAAAAAAAAAGCTATACACTCGTGAGTAAAAGATAATTCACGTTTCCATATAAGAGTATATTAGGTCTATGTAAAACAAGATGCCACTTAATTAAAAAAAAGACAGAATGAGGAATGACATTCCTATAATTACGAGTTACTTTTTTGCGTTATTTTGAGCTCATTGTTTTCAATGATTTGTAAAAATATTGCTGGGTCATTGATTGACATTTTTTCGATAAGTCAAATTTTGAGATACGGCAGAACCAATAAATTAACAATTCTTTAATATAATTGGCCCTCTCTCTCTCCCTCTCAAAATACTGTTACACGAAGAAACGAGGAAACAGAGAGTGAACATGAAGAACTCTTAAGTTTTTAGTTCGTAACAGCTTTTATTATAAACTTCTTTAAATCTATTAAATACTAAAGAATAAACCTTAAAAAAGAACATTTCCGTTTTTTTTTAACTGTTCAAACTTCTTTTCTCAACATACGATAGTTAGATTAATTAATAAATAAATTGAATAGAATTCATCTTACCCTCTGCGGTGCTCCCAGCTTGCGAAGTATTGAACCCAGCTGCGTCGCCAACGGCATTGTGCTGGCGAAAGCGTACGTTGGCGCTCGCGTCGGTATTGGATACATCGATGTACAATTAAGCGGGTCAGTATCGACCAGATACTGTATTCGAAATGTAATCAATTCATCTGGATCCATTTTCACAATCATTTTGAGTGTTTCGTTTTCTCGATTCTTGCGATTTTTGGTTTTGGTTTTAAAAACGACGATTTAAACGTATTACATTTTATAAAAGGTATGATTTTTTTTTTTTTTTATTTATTATACTACAATTTACGAGTATGTTTTTAAAATTAATTTCTATTTTTATGTCATTAAGTGTAATTGTCGCCACACTGTCGCTTGTACCTACACTGTTAAAAAATTATAATATCAAAAGATATTCCGGCTATCGGTACAAATTCGCCCCTGATTTTATATATTGACCACAATTTTCATTATAAATTTCAATCATAAGCTTCGAAAGTTATTGCCTTCAATACTTCAATGCTTCTTCATATCTACGTTTACAATATGATAATAGTATGTTATTTATGCTGTCCGTTGAACTTTGAGAAAGTCGTCGTCATCGTATTTAATTCATAAATAATTCAAGAGGCGCGATCGCTATTGTTATAAAAGAGCTTGTTTAAATTGCGTAACGCATGGAATTTAAGAGGCATCGCCCAAGCGATTATGCTAAATACACAAAATTAATAGAAGAACTCCCCAAAACACGCCCAACTACTCACTCGATCACTTCTGATTATGATTCATCACAGCAAGCGGCGGATGTGCTTTTTTCATGTTATGAAGATGGTGAAAATTTATGTAATCCATTTATATCGTAGAGTTTGTGAAGTCGTCAGTTTCTTGAAGACTTGGAGTAATTAGAATAAGTAGACATTTTATAATTAAACAACAAAAAACAAAGAAATGATTTTTAAGCAGCGATATTCTAAGAAATTGTATTTTACTATGGAGAAATCCAAGCATCACACATAGTCTTTATGATTTTATAGTATGTTTTAATATTAAGCTCTTCTGGAAGTTTTCTAAGGTTGCCGCTGTTAGCGGGGCGAGTATAAATTCCATATTCATAAATTTCAACAAACCATAAATTAAGCATACCGCTCTGAGTAAGTCTGAAAACTTGTATACTTTTTTCGCATACTTCGTCGTAGACATTATTGTTTTGCTGTTTGTGGTTGCGTGGGAAAGAGGCTGTAAAGGAAATACCGTTTTGAGCTTCTTGATAAGTTTTGTTTCTTTATTTTTTGACTCGAAGAATGCAGAATTAAAAAATCAAAGCGATAAAAGCGAAAGAGAATAAGCAGAGAACGGATGATTGGTTAACAAATTAAAAAAGCCAGACTTTTGTTTGGTAGAGGGATAAAAAGACGTCTATCGGTCTGCTATTCACGGTCTGCTAATAAGTAAGAAAAATACTTTTGTAAAAACTTTCATTTGGACTGACAAAAACTATTTATTTAGGCACGTCTAATAAAAAACATTTAAGAAAATATTAACATTTGTATTGGGTTGGTAACGAAATCCCGAAAGACAAAATCCCGAACGACAAAATCCCGAACGACAAAATCCCGAACGACAAAATCCCGAAATGACAAAATCCCGAAACGACAAAATCCCGAAATAACAAAATCCCGAAATTACAAAACTAGTTTTTCGGTATTCTCCATCTTCTTGAACATTTTAAAACCACTAGCAAACTTCAATTTAGCCACTAAATTTCTTTTAGAAAACATTCAAAAAATTTTAGCAGAGCCCTCTCGGTAATATGAGGTTTTTCGCATACAGGTTTTTCCGCGTATTGGCAGCCTTCGGCTGCGGCAGGGATCATAACCCTCAATCAGCAGAATCCTCACGGTCATGTGAAGTTTTTTGCATACAGGTTTTTCCGCGTATTGGCAGCCTTCGGCTGCGGCAGGGATCAATACCCTCAATCAGCAGAATCCTCACGGTCATGTGAAGTTTTTTGCATACAGGTTTTTCCGCGTATTGACGGCCTTCGGCCGCAGCAGGGATCATAACCCTCAATCAGCAGAATCCTCACGATCATGTGAAGTTTTTTGCATACAGGTTTTTTCGCGTATTGACGGCCTTCGGCCGCGGCAGGGATCGTAACCCTCAATCAGCAGAATCCTCACGGTCATGTGAAGTTTTTTGCATACAGGTTTTTTTGCGTATTGGCGGCCTTCGGCCGCAGCAGGTATCATAACCCTCAATCAGCAGAATCCTAACGGTCATGTGAAGTTTTTTGCATATTGTAGATTATAACCTTCACACAACAAAATTTTCTCGATATTACAACTTTGCTTTTCTGCCATTGTAAAAAAAAGGCAAGTAGGCGCGTACTTCGAATTGGAAAAAATTGTGACTTAAATGTCATTTCTTTATTAATTAAAAATTTTATTTCGTGATTTTTGTCGCATCGGGATTTTGTCGTTTCGGGATTTTAAAATTTTTCGGGATTTTGTCGTTTCGGGATTTTGTAATTCGGGATTTTGACTGTCTCCCTTTGTATTGTATGTAAATGACTTTTAGTGACAATCTTAACATAAGAAACCTCCAAAAAGACAGTTTTTAATTAGAATTTCAACTAGCTTTATGTAGCTTTTAATTTCTCAAAGTTTCCAAATTATAACATTTACTATTTAAAGGACCTACTTTTTGTCTACTCCCTAAACTTTCATTATTTACATAAATTTTCAACCAACCTTAATCCCTTAACCCGCACATGTTCGGTTCATTTCATAACTAAAACGCTTAGTATGTACCCGGGTAAATTCGTAAATATCTACGTATTAAATGGAAAAAAGAAACCCCAAAAATTTCATATTAAAAAAAATAAAAAATAAAAATTTTTTTCAATATTTATTAAAAGGTAAAAAAATTGTTATTTTACAAATTTTTTTTTTTTTAATTGTTCTTTTTCGAGGAAATAGTTTTTTTTAAATCCAAAAATATGCGCAAAATATGCCAATTTTAATGAAGCGATATTCACGTGGTTAAATACTGAGCTTGTGAGGGTTGACCATGTTGTTTTTTCCGGTGTAGCAGAGAGTTAGAGAGAGAGGTTTGGTCAATACGAGAGTACTATGGAAAGGATAAAGGCATAAATAAATGAAGAGCAGAGTACAAATAAAAAATAAGCCAGCTGTTGAGCTGCTAAATGAGCAGGTGTGTTTTTAAGCCTTAAGGATTCGCACCTGCATCCTTTTGCGTATTTTTTTTTCTTATTCTTAGGTCTCTAGTTTCTTTTTGTCTGGTTGATGTTCGCACAAACTTTAAAAAAAAAACACAGCCAGACACGAAAGCGAAATGTAAAAACAGTTTGTTTTAAAAGTACATAGTTTTAAAAATAATTTTTAAGTAGTTTTTTTTCATTATTAAATTCTAAACCAAGAGAAAGAAAAAATGAAAAAATTTTTAGAAGCCTAAAAGAGTCAAAATAAGTTTGAAGTTATAATGATTTCACCGATGATTTGTAACCGATACTACAATATGCTTATATAATAAGAAATTGTATGGAGAGAAGAGCAAAAGAAAAATGTATTTTAAAAAATAGTGTAGCCTGTTTGTAACACAATGAAGCGTTAGTTGCAGCGGAATGAGCCGTTTTACCCTTTCTATAGATCTTCCAGTTTCCAGTTTCTATAGATCTTTCAGTGTGAAAGACAGCCAGTATTTTACAGCATTTAATCACTAACCAGCCCCACTGAAACGTCATTAAATCGGAACCAGCCAACATTTACATTTACTCAAATACGGATTTCATTTTCTGGTGTGGGTACAACACCAGAGGCCAGTCTTTGGGCAATATTTTGTTAATGATTAACGAAATAATATCTTGCCTGTGGATCGGTCTGAGCTTTCACTTTTTTGGTAGTTTGTGCTTTCTTCGTGTAAATACGATACCGTTTGTCGCAGCATCCTTAATGTTGTTCGTCTGGACCAGACCATGTAGGCCGATCGGGCATTTTCGTTGGCTACCAAGATCATCATTTGTAAGTACATACTCACTCGTACACACTTAAACTTACTTGAATCTTTGGCTGAAGCCAGCTGAAGTTTCCTTCGGATTATCGCTGGTTTATGGAAAGCAATAACTATACATTTTTTTCTATACATTGTTTATTGTCGGTCATTTACAACAATGACTGTCGTTTTGATAATTTTACATCTTCTTTTTTTTAAGTTTATGTTGCTTCGTGCTGAGAACAAGTCTATGTAGTAAAGGTTTGTGTGCTATAATTTTTTTTTAATGCAGTTTACAAATCAAGAAATACATACATATGTACAATATGTATATTTATGTATATACATATATACAATAATATTTATTCACTTTTTATACATTAATCAATTTATTGGAAATAGTCTTAATTTTATCGACGCGTATAATTTATGGATTTTATGGAAAAGAAAATTAATTTTCGGAAATTCTTCAGCTATAAAAAATCGTTGGGAAATCCGACATTGATTAATTTTATTGATAAACAAATTTACTTTGGAATAACAATTTTTTGGAAATCTCTTGTTTGGTAAAAGTTAGGTAAATGTTACGCGGTAAACATTTTTTTTTGTGGGGGGAAGTTTTTTGAGGGCGAAAATTGCTAAATATCGTATGTATATTTATTTACAAATATTATAAAAAAAAATTTTTTTGTTTTAAGGCTGTTATAAATTTTATAATATTTTTCCTAAAGACATCGAAGAACTTTTCTCTATAAAGATTCATCATTCATTTGTTCATTTTCGAAGAAAAATACATTGAACTTCGATTTTATTTGTTAATGAGAGCGTAATCGAGAGCGTGAATTGCAGGAAATTTCTCCCAGAAAAACCTTTCTCTCTTCGCTCTGTCTTGGATATCTCTCTCGCCACTATTTCAAAAGGAGATTTATTTTTAACAGACTCTCTCTACAGTACTCGTTGCTCTTTATCAACCTCAGTGCAATAAAAATTAAACTATTCGAAGTTTGTCTAATTATGTTTGTGCAATCTAAAACTAGTCGAATTTCTAATTAAATTATACAATTATAATAAAATATGTGTTTTTTTCTTTCGAATTAAATTTAAATTCAGTAATAGATTAATTGTTCATGAAACTCTACAACTTCCGTCGACGAAATAGCTCAAAATCACGACACAATGAAGGAAAAAAAAGCCCTCATTTAAGCCCTTTTCCACAAAAGGTTCAAGTCAATTCAGATTCTTTCCACGTATGGAGCGGACCGGACCGAACCGGACCGGATCACTTCCACAGCGTTTTTACGACGTGTGAAACGTATTAGTTTCTGTAGAGCGAAAAAATAAAGGGCGATAAAGAAAATAGAAAAATCAACGTTGGCTGAAGTGTGTTGAATGAGTGTAAATTGTTAAGTTGTTAGTTATTCCAGCACACAATTTCATTAAGTAAATACGACAAAACACAAGGGCCATCATCGTTCTTTCATAGAACTAGAAGAAAAAAATACGTATTACTATTTTTTTTTCCATAAAAGGCCGCCAGTAGCTGATGATTTGTCAGACCAGACGACTTGAGCAAGGCGACGAAGTGGAAAAATATTCGGAGTTAGGATTTGGAGTGTGGCACACTGAGGAGTTGAGTCATCGATCACCCAGCATTTGACAGCTTTTGTGTTATCTTTTTATCGATGTATCTAAGGTAGAGCTCTTCCTCCTCTTTCTTGCATCTGCAGTGAGGAAGGTAACTTCATTCGAAGAATTTTTCATTTCTCAAAACTGAAGAATTCGAAATGCCACGTAGATATTAAGATATGTATGCTTAATACGGGCCAAACTTGTATTCATAAATTATCAAGAAACTGTAAAGGGAATGGGTATGGTGCCAGGAGGAGGGGAGGGAGGGGGTGATAGCTTTCCTCGGAACACATTTTTGAAGGTTTCAGTGTACAAAAACACTCACAGAAATATAATAATTTATACGTAAACAAATCGACTGTTCCTAGAAAAATCAGTTTCGTAATATTGTATATATTCACTTTAGAATACGGCGGTTTCGCCTTGAGAAAAACCGCATTTATTTACTTCAATGCGTTGATAATTAAATCGACCTTGAGAGCAATGCAAATGAGAACGACTAATAGCAATTGCTTCCTTTTTCACAATTAAACAAACATTTTCTTTATCCATTAATACTACATTAATAATACAGTAATAATAAGATATTTGCAAGAAAAGAAGCGAAAAAGTGTTGAAGAAAATTATACAAAATTTATCTACATTTTCAGACATAATTTTTAAATCAACTTTTTACACATAATTTTTTACATTTTAAATTTTTCTCATTTCAACTTAATTATAATAAAAGTTGTATTTAATAAAAAGCATTATTTAATTATAGAGCTCAGTACTTTTTCGACTAAGCGTTATATTGTTATATTTAAGACATTAACGAGCATACTTTTTGAAATTTGCTGCTGATTTATCACACAATTGATTTAATTTTGTTTTTAATTAATTATAATAAAATTATTATTTTAATTTAATTTAAGGGCTCAGTACTTTTTCGACTAATCATATTTCGCTTATTTTGTTTTAAGACTTTTAAGACTTTAAACGAAAACAAACTTTCTGTTCGTTTTCTGCTGCCGCCAGTTAATTGCGTACGAGTATAACCCAAAAAGCATTTCTTTACGATTAATCACGCAATCGTTAACTTTTGCTAATTTACCTACTTCTTGCGACTTTACTATGACTTTTAGTTGTGTATAAACCTAATGTACTATGAGAGCTATTTTTGTGTTTTTACGATGGTCGGAAAAATGTTCAGCTTTCAAAATACTTGTACAATAAAAAAGAGTTCATGGTAAAGCACATAAGAGCTTATAGAGTACAAATACAATATAATGTACCCATATACCATATCTTTTTTCAAGCTTTCTCATTCTCTCTAACTCTTTTACACTTTAACAGTAAATACGTAATGAAGAATTTCTTATTTCCTCTGAATTAGTATGCAGTAATGAGTCAGTTCATTTGCTTGATTTGATTCAAAGTGAGTGGTAACATACTCGTATCGAAATATGCGTTCAAGTAAGAAAGAAAAAGTCAAGAAAAAACTCAATAAATTTTGATATAAACAAAAATGTCTTTAATAAAAAAATATCGATATAACGTCTGCTGATGGTTTTAGTATGAATGTTGTTTGCTAGCAGTTGGTTAATGATGTCGGTTTAACGATCATACGGGTAGCACTTTATGAGCTCAATTATGGAGTGAAACGCATTTTTGAAAACACGTGTGCAGATTAAAAAATTTAAATACGAGTTTCCTCGTTTCCTTTCCTGCTTTACGTTAAAGGCTTTGCGTTGTGTGTTAGGTTTTTGGTTACTGCTTGAAAACACGTTCGAGGAAGTAACTTTATTAGGTATAGAAAGGTATATATTCTTGCTCAACGTCACCTACGAGACGACGTTTTAGCTCAGTCCAAACACGACCTACGGGCGACCTACCTCTCTTTCTGTCTCTCTTTGTGGAAATCACGATTTGCAAGAAAACGAATAGAGACGACATGCCAGATCATGCCTATTAAATATTTATAAAATTACTAAAATCTAGCAAAATTATTTTGTTATTTTATTCTGAAACTGTTTGTTTTGACAAACCGAATTTTTAATTTGTATACTGTATTCAGTATTTCGCCAAATATATGAATTTTCAAATGTTTAATGTCTCGCAGCCACGAAGTATAAAATGTTTTTCTTCTTTCTACATTCTGCGGAAAATGAAAACAACAAATATTTTTCCGAAAATCTTAAAAAGAAAAATTCATTAGAGAAAAATTTCAGATATTTTGGAATCGGGTTGAAATGCGTCGTCGTCGTCAACAGAAACTGGGTCATTTACCCGGTAGCATGCAACAATTTAATAGTAGGCCGAATAGTATGGAACATACATACATAACAACACGCACAAGTGTCTATTTATACTTCGTTAAACATACTTGCATGTATGCTTGCATGTTTGCACTGTACATGTGTCTGTGTGTGTGGTATTGCATAAGCGCATCTGCATGAGTATTAGAGTCATCTGCTCACAAAATACCGGGCTAAAAACAATGCCAGCGCAAGCATTTGCACCTACGAGCCACATCCGATAATAAAAACAACAACAATACTAGCAGCAAACAAACTGACAACCATAGAAATATAGACACTCGTGTAAAATGCATTTAAAAATAGCAATAATTTCAGAGACCTGTAAAATTTGATTCGATTTCATATAACATAACATTTTTGTTTAAAGAGATATTCTGTGAGAAATTTGTTGTAAAATTGTCGATGTCGATGAAACCAAACGTATGTATGTTGAATATTTGCCAATGAAATATTAAAAGAGAACTGAAATTCGATAACGAGGTATATTAAAATTAAAAAGTTTTAAAAAATTACTTCTAATTAAGAATTTCGTATACTCGTTATGAACATTAAGGAAGAAATTAATATCATTAACGAGGATTCTCTTCATGTATCTGTCGATCATCAACGCCAAAGGAAAATGCAAACTGAAAGGTTTTGGACTGACTGAAAGGTTTTTTCCTAAATGTGCACGTAATTATGAAAGTGACCTTACACTTTTTCGTTTGGTTTCGAGGTATTTAAAGGTTTGCGTTTTAACATATTAAAAAATATTTTCGTGCTGTACCTCAAAATGTCTGAGGCAATATTAACGCTTAAGATTTTAGCTTTGTTTATTTCTGAAATTTTTTTTTTAACTTTTAAGGTTTTTTACGGCTACAAATGACTTGGACACTTTCAAAACTACAAGAATTAGAAGAGATAGAATAAAACGAATGACTTAGACAAATAAACAATGAATTTTGATTAAATAAATAAGTTCAAAGAAAAATCTTAGAGCTTTTTAAAAAAGTACAAATTTTTTTTTAAAATTTAAATTTTTTTATTTTAAGAGTATAAAATAAGAGTTATTTTTCAAACTTAATATGAAATAAAATACGTTGACTGACATAAAACGATGTTAGTTTAACGACTTCATTTATACAAATTTATGAAATTTCTTTCCGATTATATTAATTTAACTCATTTCGGTTTTTTTGTTTCTTGACCACTTAGGACACTTTCATAATTATGGGCACAAATAATAATAAATTGGGGCCAGTGCGCAGGAAAATAATGCTATTTTCCTGAGGTTATTTCTAAATTTAAGGCCTTAGGCTTAGGCCTTTATTACATACGAGTGTGTTTTTTGCAGACTTGGTGATGCAATGTTGATGCGCACGATAAACTAACACTGTTGTATTAGATAAACAAAAGATGTGTCATCGTTTAGACCGAACCATCTCAACGTCGTCGTATTCAAATGCTTAGCTAATTGATTTTTCATAGCCTAAATACCGTAAATAGATCAAAGCGAAAACAGAAAGAAATATCCTAAATTTTCCAATGTTAAAGCGAATTAGTCACAAACTTGCGGTTGTTGTAAGCGAATGTTGTAAAATAAGCCATAAAGAAACGAACGGACGAACGAACGAAGGAAGGAATGAATGAATGAATGAGTGAATGAATGAAACCAAGACCAAAAAGCCATAAAACGCCGACATGTTACAATAATAAACTAGTTGCAGTGAAAAAAAAATCGATTTCGTCTGCATTTGACGATACCTCCCCCCTGCCCTTGCTGTTAAAATTGCAAGTATGTAATAGTTCTAAGGGAGGTTTCTTTTGCGAGTGTGGATTTTTTTTTTTAAATTTTAGCGTAATTTCAAATTTTAGCGTGTTTTGCTGCTAAATCCAATAAACTGCCCTTAATTTAATGACCTGACACATTTTTTTCTAAGGCACTACGCTTCGTTTTAAGCGTATATCATGGATTTGGGTGAAAAGTTAAGCTAGTTTTTACAATACTTTGTTTCTCTACGAATATTAAAATACAAATAGTTTTTTTAAACCTTAGAAAAAACCACAATAATAAATAATTGCATGCTTTTTCTATACGACTCGGTGTAAATCTACGACTTAAGAAATCTGAGGAATCTCTGAAAAATATATCGTGTCTAATCTTGATTAAGATTTTCATGCGAAAAATGCGATCGAATCGAAAAGTCAAGGAAGTTTAGGAAAATCGCGAGTATATACACCTAATCCTGTTTTTACACGGTACCTACATACATACATACGTTCCAGAGAATATCGTGTAAAAAAAGACATACAGTATGTAATGGAAAAATATTAGATATCTCGATTTTAGCATGACGGACCCAGGTTAAACATTCTAAATAAACGGTTTATATCAAAGAAGAAAAAAAACCAGAAACAGCTAAATTAAAAATAATTCAAATAAGAGTTTTTTTGTCCGTGTAAAAAAAAGTTTAAAAAAAAGACGAGGTTATTTTTGTCAAACAATCGCGTTAAAAAACCGTGTAAAAAACCGTGTATAAAGTCCGCGTAAAAAAAGACCGTGTATAAAAGACCGTATAAAAAAAGACCGCGCAAAACAGACCCTGCAAAAAAGACAGTGTAAAAAAAGACCGCGTAAAAAAGACCGTGTAAAAACAGGATTAGGTGTATTTGAATCTTATACATGACACGTGGAGAACATGTCTGGTGGTGATGAAAAGTGAAGGCGAAGGTAACTATAGTTTTGCCGTATCGTACTCGTACTCGCACTCAAAGTATGTTTACTTTAATTAACAAAATCTACGAGTATTCATCGAAGACGTAAAGATAAAATAATTGTCAGACGACCTTAACTCTAACTGAATACACACAAACACGGTAGGTCTCTCTCCGTCACTTCGGCTAAAGTCCAAATCACAAAGTGCGTTATAGATAAATGTTTGGCAGTTTTTATACCAGCACCGAAACAGCTGTCGTCATCATTAGCAATATGTACAATACATATTTATTGGTGTCTCTTGTTAGCGACCATTGGCTGCTGTATAGCATTCAGGTCGAAAAGAAAATTTTGCAGACAAAAACTTCAAAGGCAATTAAATTTTGAAAAACTCCAAAGCATTGGCATTTTCAGGGAAAAATAGTTTGACATTCACTAAAGCAAATGAAGAACATTTACACAATGCGAACCATAGTGTCTGTGTATATTACATATGTATGTACATACATACGTACATATACAGAAATACATAAATTAGTTGCAAGAACAACTTAAGAACTTAAACAATTTTCTAGCTTTTTTTGTAATTTTAACATTCGTTTAATTCTCATAAGTGGTATATTTTAATTTATTTAGCTTCTTCTCCAGTAATAAAATATGCTATTATATTTAATTACTAACTATAAAGTTGTTGCCAACTAAGTAACACGAATTAAAGCGACGACTTTCCATAGTTAGGCAGAATTTTGAAAGGAAATATACCAAACTTAACCTCGTCATTATTCTCGCTGGCATTTTGACATTCACACTAACTCTTACAAACGAGGAGGAGACCACCGTTTTTTAACGAAGAGACAGACCAGACTTCCTCCTACAGGCATTACAATGTGGCAACAATTCGGACACGAAAGTGGCTTCGAAAGTAGCCTGAAGTGAGTTGTTGATTTAGTGAGGTTCTCACTTTTTCACTTTCCACACACGAGTAATGACTTAAGGCAGAGTAAGAAAAAAATTGGTTACTTTTTTAACGAGTATTCGTGCATATACTCGTACGTATAGTTCTTGGTGCGGCTGGTGCGAGCGGCCGGTAGTGAGCGAATAATGCCTCTTGCTTTGCCGTTACTGGTGGTGGTGCTGGCTTCAGATTCCGGTTTTTGTTTTTCAGTTTTCTCATGGCAATGAAGCCTCCGCTGCAGACTTGCTTTGCTTGAGAGCCACCGTCAAATTGCAGAACTAGATCATGATGATGTTTAAGGAAGTTTTCAGAACAATTTTATTATAAATCGATTTTTGTTTTAGTCCTTACTTTGGCAGAGCGCGTTACATTTGCGTGCGTAGAGTAAACAGAATAAACATACAGACGGCGAATAAGCGCACTCGCGTTGTACAAAATTTAGCCACAAATTTCAATTCATTGATAAGGACAGGTATCTTTTCTCGCAACGAAGGGAAAGGGAAGATTACTAATCAGCTGTTAAACAGTGCTGACTTCCACTGCCGTGAATATTATACATTTACTGACAGTTCGCGTGTGTGTTGGCGTGTGTGTGGTCTATTCATGTGTGTATTAAGTATTTAATTAACTTGACACGATTTGCATTTTTTTAGGTTTATCACACTGAAAAATAACTTTATTTCACCACGAATATAAAAAATGCATACACACAGAGGTTAAGATTTTTTATTTCTTTTTCATTTGAACTCGTTTTCTGTGGACAAATGAAGCCACGACGCTACATAAAAAAAAAAAAAAAATTAATGAATAAGATAATTTGCAAACGTGTTTGTTATTATTGTTGTTGTTGTTGTTGTTGGTAACAGTGGTGAAAAAAGGTAACCTCTATCGACAACTAATATATAAAGAAACAAACTAATTGGCATTAATATTTTTCGTTTCACAATTAAATCATTCAAGTTCACAACGAATATATATTCCTCATCAATGCGCATCAACGATTTTTTTCATATTTATGTGTATTTGTACCAAGTTGCACCGAAGAATTACTGAATACAATTGTAAAAAAGACACCGGCGCTGAACAATGAAAATGAAACCTTCGTCCGTCGTTACGAATACCTGGCGGCGGCGACTCACACCTCAACACAGTCAGAAATCAACTGATGTTGTGGATCTCGTTTAACTAAGTTAAACGCGGCGAGTGCTGCTCGATATTGCTCTCTGCCGCGGCGCTGCACGCGGTCTCTGCGTAGAGGTAGAAATGCAAGAAGGTGGAAAAGAGAATTTTACGAATACTGCTTTGCCAAAGTACGGCACGGCACGGCGCAAGCAATGCACAAAAAGGCGAAATAATTTAAAATAATAAGACGAAAAAAAAAATGTGGAGTGTATTATTGTTGTTGCCGTAGAGCACACAATGACGACGGCGTCGACGACGGCGTGGACAAAGACGATGCCGATGATGACGATGACCGTGCTCAAAGCTGCTCTGGGTGCGCTCTTTGGGGCCGGTTTAGAGTTTGCGTTTCTTGTATTTTGGGTTTTGTATTCGCTCTGCGATGTGTTTGTTGGCCTTGTTGTTGTTTTCATTATTACAAAATCTTCTCTGTCGCTGTCGCTGTCGCAGCTGCTGTCCGATGTAGCTTCTTAAGCTTTATTTCAGTTAGCAGCTGCTTAACCCGTTCACTTCGTACTGGTCTCCTATTGCACTTAATTCCATAGCGCAGCTCAACCCATTCGAGCTTGAGGCTGAGCGCAATCGAAGAGCATCCAGCGCATTGTGGTCGAACGGCTTAAGAGAGCTGTCAGTCATCGCGCTACGCCAGTACCTAATTCTGGCTAGATTGTAACAGAAAATCGGCATCTGTAGCGCATGTGGAAGAAGGCTCTAAAAATAGAGCCGCCATGCGTGCGCCACAGGTTGCTGTTCCGGCGGTTTGATTGAGTTTTGCGAATCTTTTCACTATACGAGTACAAGTATTGTTCATTAAAAATAATCAATGCGTTGCTGTTGCGCTGTGGTTTTCCCTTTTACTGGCAATGAAGGCGGCAGGCATTGAAACAATTGTTTGAGCGGGTGTTGATCGCAATGGGCGTAATAGCAGCTGTAATGTGGTCACGGCCAAAGTGGAAAATGTTTATAAACGCTTAGTGCAATCGGGGTACACTTGAATGGAAGTTGGAGAAGGCTTAGGGTAAGCTAAATCGCCGACGTCTTTAATTTTATCGCGGATAGAAAAAAAATACTCCTTAGGTTGATCCTTTTTTTTATCTTCAGCGGTCAGGTATACATATATTAATTGCCATACTATAGATTTTGCCGTGCCATGATAGGCCATGATGCGATATATATGTACATATATCTATCTAGACAGATTATGTCTAGCGTGAGAATAACGTAAAACTTTAAAAGCTTAAAAAATTGCTCTTTACATGAATATTGGATGTTATAACAATAACAAAAGTATTTAGAAATATTTCTGATTGAACAACAAACATTAAGTAAAACATCACAATGCGACGACGCGACGCGACGCAACGCGACGGTAGCTGCTTAACCAAGCTGACTCAGAAACTTCGCCAAAACTTAGTCACAGCACTCGAGGAAGTGCCTGCGTGATGGTGCAGCAGAAGGCGCTATGGGAGCGGCTCTTACCATCGCCGTAGTGTTGTGGAGGTGTACGTCGTTGTTACGTGGTCTTTACAATCGCAATCGCAATTCCAAATCTTCATTTTGTTCGGTTTCTTTTTTGCAGCCACCGCTGAATATTGCTTGAATTCATAATTACAAGCAGTCATCATCAGCCGTCCGTCGTCTGTCCATCGACCGTTTTAAGCCGTGTTGATAGGTGCCGATGCACAGTGGTCACGAAATGCTTTGCAGCGATTAAAAAGCTTCAAACATATTCAGAGATTTAAAAGCTCCGTCAATATCGTAGCTAATTTCGCAAATACTTTCTGTTAAAAAGGTAAACATTTTTTTTTAAGCAAATTAAAACCTTACAAGCTCACAAATATTTACCCACGTAAATATCGCTTCTTTAAAATTGGCAAATTTTTTGGCATGGATTTTTTAAAAATTTTTGAATTTTGAATTTTTTGAATTTTGGAGAAATTTTTGAATTTTCGAATTATTTTTAACTATTAATAAATAAATATTCGAAAAAAATTAAACAAAAAATTTTTTTTTAAGATGACGTTTTTAGGATTTTTTCCATATATTACGTATTTATTTAAGCAGCTGGTTATACATATACTCAGCGTTTTAGTTTTGAAATAAACCGAGCGTCTAAGGGTTAAACTATCTCTTCTATACAAAAAAAACTTAAATTGATCTTAATTGATTACTTAAACGTTAAGAAAATTAAGTTTTGAAGCAGGTAACACACCGCCACTGTACTCGCTTTTCGGTAATGAGGTTAGTTTCTTGATTTATTGCACTTCTTGCAGTTTCTCAATGAATAAAATTATAATTTCATATGAATAACAATATGATTAACAATAACACGATATATGTAGATACATATTAAATTCTTAGGTTGGCGCATGGATTATATAACAAACTGCGTTACATAATATATAAGTATATACTCGTTTTTAGAATAAAAGCTTCATTGAAACATTAATAAATAAAAATGCATACTGAAAAATAAGCTAAATGTAATTGGTTAATACTGTACCAAGTTCGTAATTGTTGATCGACTTCATTAATGTGTAAATAAAAATTAAGGAGAAATTTATTTATTTGTTTGTTCATAATAAATAATAAATGGTATTTAAAATCGTTCGTTCCTTGATCTTAATTAAACTTTATTTTAGAGTCGTGCAAATCTTCGTATTTGCTAAAGTTTTTTTTGTAAGTTCATCAAACTTTATGTTACGAAGTGGCATCCATCCTACACACAATATCATATAACTTTCGAACCTTATAAAAAAGGTTGCCCTGGTGCCCTCTCTGAATTTAAAAAAAAAAACATTTGATCAATTTGATTTGACGGTTTACAAGGTTTTGGAGTTTTAGTTGCGTTCAAATTCATACACAATTTATATAATTTCGAAATTAAAGTCTGTCTTAAATTCTACCACAACATATATGACATATATGTCTAAATATGTGTAAAAAAACATGTCTACAATAACATACGACGAGTACTATATGTCTACAATTTCCCTGTCTATTCGATATTCTGTATTCGAATATCGCTGTATTCGATATTCGACTGTTAATCTTAGCCACATTACAAACGCTAATGTTGACAATTTATTTATCTTAATTTTTTTTAATCTTTATTTATCTTAATTTTTTTTTTTGAAAATTGTTTGGCAATATTTCGCTTCAATGAGCTCTATTTAAAGCTTTTCGGGCTTTTTGTCTACTCAATGGAAATCATGCGAAACGCGGCGTGGGCGAATATGCCAAGAAATTGTTAAAAATGTTGCAATGTTATTTACTTGTTTAAACATAAGTCACGCCACACTGCATTATAAAGTTATAAAATTCGACATTATTCTTATTATCAAAGTCTAACGAAGTGCACCAGAGCGCGGACTTCTTTTTTCAGAGGAATGTGGCCTGCTTCAAATATTGTAAACATGGTACATGCTACAAACAGAGAAATGCAGAACGAAAATGTCCTTATATGTATATACTATTACGTGTATATAATAAAGAGGCGTGTAGGCGTGTTACTCTGGCAGCACAGCAATATCTTAACTTTGGGAAAATATAAAATATATGTATTCTATTGATGATGAAGCCGCAAATAAAAAACAATTTAAAAGAGGAAAACCGAACAAGAAATGGACGAAGGGACCTATGGAAAAATAATATGCTCATCGGCATTTTAAGCCGCTTTTATAAGTTCGTCGTTTTAGAGTGTTTTTTCAACCAAGCTGTAAAAATCAGCTGCCTTAATAAGCCACATTTAAAATTAAATTTAAAATAATTATCGTAATCAATTGATTAATCTACGATTACGAATTCTACGGAAATTTCTGCACTACTCGCTACTTTTGCATATATTCAATAATAAAAAATTATATTTTGAAGGAACTATGGACGATTGATTGATTGATGATTGATTAATTAATTATTCCATTCATTATTTATTCCCGAAATTTTTTCCCGAAATTTTTTGATTCTGCGCAAATTTTGTCCGTTTTTTGTCAGAATTCTTCGATTCTGTGCATCCTAAAAGTATTTAATTGAACGCGCCGTAATATTTTTGAGGCGCCTGAAATTATGCAAGCTCTTTTCATTCTATAACCAAAAGACTGGCCGTAATTCATTTACTCGCTCTCTCCCTTAAGATTTTTTTGGCACTTTTCCAGGCACATTTTTCAAACTCGAAATACTTATTTTGGCCGTCACTGTAAGCGCAACAGTTGCTGAGAAAGAAATTCAGCGTTTCATGCATGCATGACTCTCTCAGATGATTTGTGAGTAGAATGTTTGGTTAACAGAAGACGTGAGCGACCTACTTTACGAAATAGCTTGCTGTAGAGGCAGATGATTTTAGGTTACTAAAAAAAAACTTTTTGTCATCACATCATCAGATTTTGTGTGCTATAAACAAAGCTATTCAATTTTTTTGGCACGCGATATTTTCATTACTTTTGGTTGTACCTAATTAAAAAAATTCCTAACAAAAATTGAAAGGGGGTAGAGAGAGAGAGGACTTCTCCTCTGATTTATAATCCATGCCCTTTTCTTCACATTTACATACCTACATTATCGAAAAATGTGTTTTCTTTCAATGTAAAAGTTATTTAACGTTCAAATCTCCAGAAAATAACTCTTTTAATTAGTAAAAAAATCGAAAAACTCACCGTCTGTTTTTCCAAGGCTGCTGAAAATTTAGGGCTGGTATTATTATAATCCCATTCATCCCTGTAAATTCAGAAAAGACAGTTTGAATAAGACCGCAAGTTATAGAAAAAGTGGCAGGGGACAAGTAAACCAAAACCACCCCCCCTCACCCTCCCAACACACCTTTCCATCCGCTGTATAACGGGCATTTGTGGGGTACTGTCGTGAATCCTCACTTGATCGGGTGTGATCTCTTCCGGGAAGATGTTGAGCCCCGAAGAGGCTGAGGCTGAGGCTGAAAAGGTGTTACGGTCACAAAATAGCGGACTAAGTGGGCGACATGAGCCCCCCAAAAGCTCATCGATATTTTTGTGGCGCGAAATGAAAAGCTTTTCGCTTGGACGTCTGCTTTGATAATGGTGCTTGTGGTTCAATGATCGCTGCTGCTGGTTAAGGTGCTGTGGATGGGATTGGCCTTTCGGCATTGGAATGTTATTGTACGGCAACGTTTGAGCTCGCATTGGATCCTCCAGACCATCGGGACTGGCGCGATGACCTAACGGTGGCGGGCGCTCGACTTGGCCGTAGTTGAATGAATCAGTTAGATGTGAATTTGATTGAGAATTTCTGATGGTGCCAGGTTGGCGGTTTCCGTTTTTTGTTTCCGATTGATGTGCATCTTGATGGATTAGACGCTGAACCTCTAAATCGTTACGCATCTCGTCATTGGTGTCGTCGTTCCTGTTCCTGTTTGCGTCACTCTCCTCCTTCTGCGCAGTGGGCGGTTTGGCCGGGACACTTTCGTCATCTTTCTGCCACCAAGCCTTCTCCTCGGAATCATTTCTTCGTAAAGGACTGCGTATTTTCTCCGTTGGTGCTTTGTTCTTTGCATCGTCCTGTTGCCACCAAGCCTTTTCGCCGGAGTCCACTCGCTTGATGTTGCACAGTGTCTTTGCAGGTCCCGACAGCCACCAATGGCTCTCATCTTCTCCAGTCGCCGTTGCACTGCAGTCCTCGGTGGAGAGCAATTCTTCTTTTCTTTGAAGGTTAGCAGTGGCCTCCTCTACTGAACTATTCCGAGACTGTTTATCGTCTTCATCAAGCCACCAAGCCCGCTCGCCTGATTCAACACGACAGATTTTCAGCTGTAGCTTCTCAATCCTTCCGGCCGTACTCACTCTAGTACAACTGTCCTCTTCGGTCTCCCTTTCCGGTGGATTTGCATTGTTGCCGGAATCTTCTTCCCACCATTGTGCCTCCGGTGTATACCGACTTCGTTCGCTGGTACGCGTTATATTCCGGTCCTCAGAAATAATCTTCGTTTCAGACAAACCGTTCTGATCCATAAGTCTCTCTTTGTGGCCTCTACTTTCGTACTGACTGAAGGTTTCATCGTTAGCGCTTCCAGTGGCATCCTCTCCGTTAATCTGGTTGCCTCCACTGACATCATCATTATGCGGCCATTGAGTATTCGCGGCACTCTCGGAATTACTCAATTCGCTCAGCGCATTCAGCTGCGTTTGCGATCCGTCCGTACTACGCCCGGTATCGTCCTCTTCCTCCTCCTCCTGATTTAGTATTTTCAAGTCATCATCCGCCAAAGTGTCATCATCCTCGTCACTCTTTTGCCACCAGGCAGTCTCTCCCGAGTCAATGTGGCGCAACGCGTAACGCATGTCGTTGCTGCTGCTAAATGCGGATGCCGCACTGATCTGAGAGCTGGTGTCCCTCTCCCAGCTGGGCTCCTCCAACTCTGTACTCGTTGAGGAAGTAGTGAGCGTTTCTGCGGGCAAATCCGTGCTCGATAACTGAAGCAACGTAGCCGTCGTATGGGAGGGACAATTTGAGTCCTTAGTCCTTCCGCTGCTGGATTTGGAAATGCTATTATTACTCCGGGTGCTCGTATCGGAGTCCGGCGTGTAATGGCGTAGTGGCGTTATGGAACGATCTTCAGAGCTTCCAGAGTATGGTTTTATTAAAGATGGCGCTTTACAGCTGGAACCTTCCTGTTCATTTGTCGCAGTTACTGCCGATATTATCGATACGTTCGTTTTAGTCGTCGTATTTTCGTTCGCGTTTTCGTTCGATTGTGTTTTCGTTTCGAAATCTTTTGTCAGACTGATGTCGCCCAACGCATCGAATCTACCCGACTCGGCGGAGCTCTCACAGCTCTCAATCAAGATCGTTTCGCTATTAGTATCGCTGTAATGAGGAGCAAAATAATTCGTCGCAATTGGCAATGGCAATTTGTGCCTTGAACCGGAGGAGGAGACCTTCTCTTCCTCTTCTTGGACGTGTCGTACGTTCGACACGTTAGATGCTTTCGTATAAATTTTCCCTTGCGATGAATCATTGAGCGAGGCGCGGTCGTTCACAGCTTTACAAGTATTATTCGTCGGTCGTCGGCGGGGATCCATCTCTTGAGAGGGTCCCTCCGAGCAGATTGCTGCTGGTGGTTGCATATCGTTGCTATTTTTATCTACCATGAGAGAATTTGGCGACGTTTTGTTAGCATCACTTGCCTGTTCCGCTTGTGACGGCGTCGTCTTCAACTCGACGCTGTTGCCGCTGACTTTATTGTGGTTGCCGACGCTGTTACCGCCGCCGCAAGACTTTTTCTTGCTGTTCGTTTTCTTTGGCTTAATCAATTTGCTATTTTCGCCTGCACTTTCTGCCCCACTCGACGAAGTAGAGGTCGTCGCCACCGCCGCCACCGCCGCGGGATGACAACCTCTGTGTGCGTTCGACTTGAGGCTCGTGCTGCTGTTATGCCGGCTCAGAGTCGCTGCCGGAACGATTTTCGGGTGACAACGTTGTCGCACCTTATTTTCAGCGCTTTTTTTGTTGTGGCCTGTGGACGCATTGCTGCTGACCTCTGAACAGGCGCTCGGCGAACGTTCTGCGTTGCGCTGCTTTACTGCACCAGCGCTGCCGTTTAAGGCCGCTGCCGCCGCTATGCCATCGGACTCCGTTCCCGTGCTGGGCGTGCGTGATTTTCGGGGTCGATCTGTGGGCCCTACATTCAGAGCAGACTTGCGAAAATCCTTGTTGGGCCATTTCACGGGTGAAGCTGGTGAGCTGGAGGAGCTGCTTTTTGTGGGTGAATCTGCTTTGGGTCCGGTCGGCGGTAGTGACTTCACCGCCGACAAATTTTCCACCGAGGGCTGGCGCGAACCGGTGCGCCGCCCCGCCTTCGGTGAGGAAAGTTTACTTTTAATAGTTTTTGTCTCGGAGACTGTGACGCGTTTGGCGGCGGAGTCTTCCTTTTTGAGCTCATTGCTGTTGTTGCTGCCGGCGGCGGTGGACTTTGTTGTGGTCGAGAGAGAACTGGCACCATAACGCTGACTGCTGCTGCTGCTGCTGGCGGCTGAATAACGTCCTTCACTGTGCGCGCTGTAGGGTGAGACGCGACTGCTCAGTCCGAAACGCGAATAGCGCGTCGGATCATCCAATCGGTCTGACTGGATTTCTTTCTCCAGCGTTTTTCGCTTCTTCGTGGAGCGTTTGATGGTCTTTTCAATGGTCTTGGCGATATCAATACGACGAGGCCGCTGGATCAAACTGGCCCCCGGCGGCGTCGGCGATGTGGCACGCGTTACCACTACTACAGACTCAAATGTTTCGTCCGCCGAATTCTCCGATTCTTCAGCTGAATCATGAACCTCAGACGCAGCTTTGGTATGTGCGGTACTGTTCGCGTCTTCGGAGACAGCAACCGCAGACTCCTTAAGTTCTTTTTCATTCGATTTGCGACTTTCCGAGATCTCTCTGGCGCGACTTATGGAGCGCGCTCGAAAATCGCTCACCGACAGATACGATATGGATTTGTCTGGTATCGTTGAAGCGGACGAGGTTTTGGAGCCGACGGAGTTGCCATATCTGGAAGTGTAACCAGCGCCTGATGCGAGCCTCGGCGTTGAAGAGATGCGATAGTGGTTGCCGTAAGTGCCTATTTTGCACTTCGAATCTATGGCAGGGCTCGGGTCTCGCGACTTGGCCCTCAATACTCTCAATGTGGGCGGACTGGGCTCGCGGCTCTTAACTCGAGTTGAGCTTGCCTCCGGCATGTTTGCCGTTGGACTAGGTTCTCTGGAACGGCCATATTTTGGTACATTCGTGCTGCTGGCAGCCAAATAACGCTTGAGTTGTCCGCTGTCCGCTTTGCTGGCTGTGCCCGTATTTGCGTTGCTATATTTTAAAGTGGGCGTGGGCTTTAAAGCAGAGGTCTCATCACTTTTAAGACTGCTGACAGAGGAGCCGTAACGGCTGACGTAGGGCGTGGTGACAGTGGCGGTGGTGGTGTGCGGCGTGGATGTTAGATCTCTCTTGATGCGGTATGTCCCGCCCGAAAAGGACGGTCTGTAGGAGCTCGGCGATGCCAAGGAGCCAAAGCGTGTGGAGCTAACATCATCACGAGAAGTATACTGTGCGCAAGAAGGAATTATTTAATGTTTTCCACAAATTTTATACAACTTTAAAATACTTACAGTACTTGAGGAGGAGCCAGGCTTGTACGAGCTTCCCAGGTTGGATTTCCATGGAGTCTGCAAGAGAGACGTGAGAAAGAGACGTTTATAAATTCATGAATTTGAAGGTTAGAGAGAGAAAATATACAAAAGATGTTAGAAAGGGGTTGATTTTTTGGAAACTTTACAAGTTATCAGCATCGTGCGCCAGTTTTTAGTCAAAAAATCCGCTCAGAAATTTATGAATTTGTAGGTTAGAAAGAGAAAATATACAAAAGAGGTTAAAAAGGGGTTGATTTTTTGGAAACTTTACAAGTTATCAGCATCGTGCGCCAATTTTTAGTCAGAAAATCCGCTCAGAAATTTATGAATTTGTAGGTTAGAAAGAGAAAATATACAAAAGAGGTTAAAAAGGGGTTGATTTTTTGTAAACTTTACAAGTTATCAGCATCGTGCGCCAGTTTTTTGTTAAAATTGCTGTGATTTTTTTCTTTTTTGATATTTTAACTCAACTCAGATATTAAAGCAAGGCAAGAGGGCCCTCGTAGTACTTTGAAAATTTCATCACATCATCATCAGTCGATGTACCGACAACATTTCAAAGGGAATATTTCAACACTGCAAGTGATGGAAGTGTCGATACAGAAATCTGCGTTCAAAACAATTTAACGCGCTGCGCCGGCCCTACATTTTTCATAAAGTCGTCTCTCTCTCTCTCTTTGTTTTCCGACGTAGATGCGGGTTATTTTTATCGGCTTTCGCTTGAGGTTCATTCGTAATTAATTAAGATGTGTAAACAGATTCATTTCAATTATTTCAACATCTGCAAACGGTACACTTTTATGGACACGAAGGTGGCTAATCGATTGTTTATGTAGTCTCGCGTGCCGATGACTGGCGAAAACGCTCTTGATGTTCGATAAATATCGAAGTGCGCAATATCAATGGATGGCAAATATTGTTAGACATAATTTATGATGTCAAAAGGTTTCTATTAAGAAAATGGCTGCATTCCGAAGGGTGTTTAGAGACGAGAGCGGGGCACTAAAAGGGCAAGGGGAAGGGAAAGTATGATAATTTAGTATGTCAATAGGATTTTCAGTTTTTTCAGTTTTAAGTCAAAAAATATTATACACATATGATAGTATATAACGTATACTTTCTATGTATGTATATATGTATGCCAAAAGTAAATGCAATACGTTAAGCGTTTTAACGCGAACAGCAATTAACATTTCATTTATGTTAAATGGTTCTAATTTTTGGCAAACGGTCTTATTTGTCTGTTTCATTTTACCAGAAAACTGTAATTATTTGTAGGAAGCAAATAAACAGTCGTGCACTAAAAACTACATGCCGGACTATACATATATACTCGTACAAATGTACACACATACTATATCCGTATTTTGTATGGCTTTGCATTCGTTGTCTTTTTCCCAAAACATATTAACGTATGTACGAGGTCTGTTCAAAAACTATCGCGAATTTTGAATTCCTGCGAGTTACGTATGTATATTCGATTTTCAATTTTATTGTGGCGTTATGTTGGTACTCAGGTCCCTCACTTATGCTGACAAGTTCGGCCACTTTAAATGTTCAGTTCATTTTTGACAGCTATTTTGCTTGGACGTGTTTTTGCTCTTCCGCCACTTTGGAACATTCAAAGTGGCCGAACATGTCAGCATAAGTAAGGGACATGAGTACCAACATAACGCCATAAAACATGAGTACCAACATAACGCGAGAATTCAAAATTCGCGAAACATTTTGAACAGACCTCGTATATAACGAGTGAACATAGCGAGAGTTTTTCGACCAACATGCCATGATGCAAATTCATAGACATTTCTCTTTGATAGAATTCAAAAATCTCATTCAAAAATTTAGCTTACTTCAAATGAATTGTAGACGGGACAGTGTGCAAGAAAATATATTTGTTTTTCTTCTTCTTCTTCTTCTTCTTCTTCTTTTTCTTCTTCCTTATTCATACCAAAGAAACGAAAAAAAAAATTGACCCAATTCTCTGTTTTCGATGTTTTGCAATCAGAAAATATTCTGCTTAACATGATTAAAAAGCATTTTAATTAAAATTCAATGATTGACTGACTGACTGCCGGGACGTTTCTTCGTTCCTCAACATGATGGATTTGAAAGCCTTTTTCTAAATGTGTACGCATAATTTTAAAAAGATTTTTTGAAAAGTAAATACCATGAACATATGTTGACCATTAGTGACCTCATTGTATGGAGTCAAAACGATATATGTATACCTCATCATTAGATAAATATTGTATTTTTAAAAAAAAGTGTGTATGAAAAACTGGAAAAAAATTAATGTTGAATATGTTTCTCGTTATAATGCTCGTATCATGTCGAAAAAATCGTAAACGAGGCATCTTTTGGCCTGATAGAGAGCATGATATTGTGAAAAACTGGACCAATCGTTTTTGGCTTTGCCAATATAACAATCGTTCAATTCCAAAATAGTATTAGAGTGTTAGTTTTATTAACTCTCGTAAGATACAAACATATTATCGAGAGAAAAAGATATTGAAAAAGACATTCTAGTCTCGTAGGGACTCAAAAAGAAAAAAACCCCCCTAAAAATCCCCAAAATCCCCAAATGGCGTTAGATCAGAGAGATTCAGACGGACACGAGTTGGTCACAAAACCTTTTATATACAATATATTTTCTGTATACATATATTTTAGTTCAGTGTACTCGGAGCAGTGTACTCAGGATACTCGGAGGAGTATCATCCTTATTTCCTCCGAGTATTTAAATCTTAATTTTCATCTTAATGAAAATAACTTAATGAAAAGAAGATAATTTTCAACAATGTTTTAATGGTGCCAAAAACAAAGGATATTTATCTACTCGTACGATATATCCATATGTATGCCTATCTATCTTTTCAATTTCATATCCTAAAACAATAACTATATAATCTTTCCATTCGTACGCGTTTTTGTTTTGGCATAGACACATTTATTCCAATTTTGCGATTAGACGTATTCATTCCAATTTTAGAAATCGACCAATTAGCTCATGAATGACTAATCTCCTGAATGACTCACACTTCCTACTGTCCGTCTGTCCGTCCGTCTGGCAGCAGCGTGAACGTCCGCAATAAATTTTATATACTGAGAAATGAGATCTCTCATAAATTTATATTTCAATATAGCGAGTGATGTATGCGTATACTCATCATAACGCTCTAGATATGACAACATGGACTATATTGTGCTCAATTTATAAATTTAGAAATATCGTATGTGCGTATCGTATGTACTCGTATATTGAAGTATAGATTATAAATAATGTTATTAAATATAAATCTAAGAATCGTTAAACTTCTACTGTATATTCCATCAATAAAACTTCATATTATGGAAGGAAAGAAATATGTATGTATATCACAAATTTCTAAGGAGTGTATAGCTGATTTTGAAATAATTATAAAATTTTAGCCTTTCTGAAAGAAACCAGAAACTTTTTTCATTATCTCTTCTTGCAACCGCTTTCAAACAATTAAAAATAGTTTCGCAAATAGCAAAGATTAGCAAAGTAATAGGAAAAATCATCTCGTTTTGCCACAGAATACCATCCAAAATCCATTGTACTCGTACCTGAAAGAATCGAAAATATCTGCGATATAATGTCGAAGCAAATGATTTAAATTTGGACGAAACCTTGAATTCAATGAGTTCGAAAGACCATCAGATCAGATCAGTTGTAAATAGATTAGATAAGAGACGTAAACAAATATCGCCGATACGAATAATCGAATAGAATGGAATCGAATAGAATAGAATTGTTTGTTTCATTTGCTTCGAAAGCTGTGTGCTGCCTTTTCGCTCGCTTTCGGCGAAGTGTTGGTTGCAACATGCCGGAGTTATTTTTACGAATACTAAACTCAAACGCTAGCAGACAACAAATCTTGAGTAACTGATGAAAATATACGCAAGCGACACATCACATCGCTTTCGAACACGATAATCTACAAGTCAATAAAAAAGAAAACATATCACACTCAGGGCCGCATGTAGCTATTGCTGGCGGAAGAGGAAAAGGCAGGGAGGAAGGCAGGAATAATAATGTGTAAAGAAAATGGGGAAAAACACAAGCGAGATTTTTTCGAGATTTGGGACAACTTGTGTCGAATGAGAAGTTTATCTCGTCTGTGTTTTGCGGCGCCTCGACGGAATCGTTATATCCAGACGAGAATCGAGAATGAGACAACTTTTCGTCGAGAATTTATGGCAATTCCTTTGTGGAATATTATTTTCAAGAAATACAAATTTAAAAGCGAGATATAAACAACAGCGATATTCGCTTAGTGGCTCTTGTATTTTTTTTGAAGTTGTTCGGTTGCGGAATTCGTTCGAGAACGAGATTTTTATAATCTCGGAAAATCTCGCATTTCTGTTTTTACTTTCATTCAGCATTTTCCTGATTTCCATTATAAGTCGCAACGATGCAGGAATTTTCAATCGAGATTGGACATGAAAACGAAATTATTTGCTTGCGAGATACGAGAAGGAGTTCTCTCAAATCTCGCAAAATCTCGCATTCCCGCTTTTTGATTTGATTCTTAGATTAATTTTTATAATTTTCCTGATTTGGATTATCAATCGATATACGATACAGAACTTTTCAATCGAGATTCGATTGCGAGATTGTTCAATTCTCGGCAGATTTAGCTCATGCGCACCACTAATAATTACGGGATTAACAGAAAAAAGGGTGTGGACATATGTGGAAGGATAAGGATGAGGATGATGAAAGACATAAACAGAAAATAAAAGACCTTAAGAAAATTTATCGCAATTATTTTCGCACAATACTTTGTGTAATATTATTTGCAGAAATACAAATCTAATAGCGAGATTGTAGGAAATAGCGAGATTTCTTTAGCGTTCTTGTATTTGTTTGAAGTTGTTCTTTTGCGAGATTCGATAACGAGATTTCCATAATCTCGGAAAATATCGCATTTCTGTTTTCACTTTCATTCATCATTTTTAATGATCATTATCTTCATTATCTTTTCAATCGAGTTTAGACTCGAAAACGAGATTATTTGCTTGCGAGAAACGAGAAGGAGTTCTCTAAAATCTCGGAGAATCTCGCATTCCCGCTTTTCGATTTGATTCTTCGTTTAAGTTTCATAATTTTTTTTCATTTTCATAATTTCTTGAATTTATTAAATTAATTTTTTTCATTTTCATCATTTCTTGAAATTTATTAAATTCTTTGAATTATCAAACAAGACGATACAGGAAGGACTTTTCAATCGAGATTCAATGGCGAGATTGGTAAATTCTCGGAAGATTTGGTTCATAACAAAACAACGCGTTTAAAAGGAATAAAGGGATATTTAGGATAAATTAAGCTTATGCTGAAGAATGATAATGAAACCGCCCGATGAAATGATGGTTTAAGATGAGAAAGAAAAGAAAAATGTGTAAATGCTTGGAAGGACTTCTTTTTACTTACGTAACTGCGATACGAAGACATCCTGCGTTAATTGAGAAAAGGTATCGATGACTATTCAATAACTATAAATTTCAGCTTTTCGCAAGAAAAATATATGCGCGTATAAGTTCTCTTCACATTAAAGTTTTAGTTTATATTTTAATCATTAAAATTTTGTGGTTTAAATTTTGATTTTATTGGTTTTGTTGTTTTTTTTTTTTTGTTGACACAAGCTCAAGAAATGAGGTACAATTATAACTTTTAAACTACGAGTATTTTGCAGTGCACTTTTTTTTTGTCTGACCGGCAAAACGACGCGCGCGATCCGTAAAACAAGCGTCAAAATTCGTCTCGTTGCGCCTACTGCCACGTATCGATTCGATCGAATTCGATCGTAAATAATCGCAAAACGCATCTGCGTCACTTCGATGCTCCGCTGAAGGGCCGTTTATGTTTAGAGTCGTTTATTTCGAGCGCGTGCCGCTCGACGCTCACGATCCGCGCTTCACTTGATGTGTGTGAGTGTATGGTCGCTATCTGGGCGCGCATCTACTTTGGCTATTTTTGCATTTGAGCGCGCAAGGCATGCGACGCGTATGGAGCAAACAAACAAACATACAAACTTCACTCTTTCTTTGCAATTTTTGCGTACGCACTTATTTGCCGCGTTTCAGCGTTGCGCCGTTCCCGTTTATGTAACGGGCGTGCCGTGCCGTGCCGTGCCGCACGCCGTTTATCATCGACTTGCTTATAAAAACTAACGCGTCGCGCAGCGTGTTGAAAAACGCACGAAAAACACACAGACGACGCACACTACACTTCGAATACTGATGCTGCAATTTTCTTCACTTATTTTCACTTTCTTCTTTCCACGTCGTTCTTGTTAGTTTCGATTTTTTTTTGTTTAAATTCTTTAAAAATATCTACTTTAGAATTTTAGCTAGTACAATATTTCGCGTGCGTCCATTCCGCCTTTCGTGCGTGCGTTCATCTCGACGCGTGGCCAAAAGAACACTGCTCGCCTTCGCAGGCAGCGCCGGCCGGATTCGAAATTTGCCTGTCCCGAATCCCGAGTTCTCAGTTTCCGCCGGAGCTTTTCAATTTTCCGAGACTCGACGATACTCCCTGCTCACGATCGCGACGATCGAATACATACACGTCAGCAACGAACGAACGAGCGGAGCGGAAAGGCGCGCCGGAACTTCGAAGAGATTCAAAAATACTCCGCACTTTTCGTACCGAAAATTCGAAATGGCATTGTTGTGCGTACATGCGTTCTATTCGGAAATTCGTGTGGCGTCGTGGCATGAGCGACGATGGGTCTCTATGCGGCGATCGGTCTCATGGATTGAGCTAAATTGCAATAGATTAAGAAAATTCGATGGGATTGTCGATCTTTCACTTTCACAATACGCTAATTTTCGTATGTTGATTCACGCCCCTTCGTACCGTCCAACCGCCTGATCGTCCGACAGTTCATCTATTAATCTCTCAATTTAATTGGTTCGTAGGTATTTAATAGAGAAGAGAAGTAACTAATTAGAACAGTTTTTGTGGTTTAGGCGGCCTTTCGTGAATTTCGAACGTTAGAAAAAGATTTGTTGAAGAGAGAATGGAAAGAAATGGTTTTAAATCCAGTTATTTTTAGCCTTTGATCATAATCAATTTGTCTGCTGCGCCCATTGTTTATAATTGCCACGACTGCAACAAGTTGTATTATCGGTGCGGCCGGCAGCACTTAACAACAAAAACAAATACCAAAAATACGGAAAACAACGAATTTGGTAGAATATTGAAATGCGAGGGAAGCGCACTTGGAATCGGAAGCGATGCAATTGACGCGCATCCGAATCGTTTTCAACACCTTTTCAACGCCTCTCTTGGCGTTGGAGGTGCGGACGTTAACACGTTCTTGAAGAACACAAAGAGAGACAGACACACAAGCACAGAAGGCAGAGCAGTACTCGCTTTCATTGCTCGCTTGATCTGACGGATTATGACTTTGTCACGCGGCGCCAGATCGGTCACTCATACGTCATGAGCCAACGCCAACGTAATAAGAGTATGTGTATGTATGTTTGTTGGTGAGTTTGTTGGGATGTGGAAGTGTGTGGAGATATGTCGATGTGTATGTATTTTACAATTAATTACAGAACAAGACAGACGAATTTTTGATAAACAGAATGAAACTGCAGCGAAAGTTTAAAGAATTAATTATTGCACTTAGAAGCTTTAATTTTAATATGTCAATGCTCTGCTCTGCTGCTTCTTCTTCAACCTCTTCTTCTTCTTCTTCTTCTTCTTCTTCATTATCCTTCTTATTTCTCTTCTTAACTCCGAGAAAGGCAGATCAGCGAAATGCATTTTAGTTTTTAACCCGAAAAACAACAACAAACACTTACACACACTCTAGTTGATTCGAAAACAGACACACACACACACACCAACACACCAACAATAAAACGTATTTCTGGATCTGTTGGACTGAATTTATTTAGTTCTGTTGAAAGGATGGAAACAACACTGATGGATTTCTTCGTCTGAGGGATGGCTCTTTTTTGCCTAAAAATAAATCTGCAAAGATTTCGAAAAATGTGCAACGGAATTTACGTAGAAGCGTTGCGGGAGAAGAGGAAGAAGTAATTGACGGAAATAGAATCCTTATGGAAAATCCTCACCGAAACCGTCTGAAACAAATGCCGAAAATCATTTTAATAATAAACTTCTTGATGAGAATTAAACATTATAATATATAGACTTATGATCAGGTCCCTGCTATACCATCTCTCTCTAACAATGTGATTAATAATGGAATGTGCATAAGCAAGCAACAAAGAAAAATATGCTGTTTTTAGAAAAAAAATTTCTTAGCGCGCCTAAACTGCGAGAGATGATGATGATTCGTTTCTCTTCAAGCGCAAACACGGCGAGTGTTGCCAAATTTTTCGTAATTCAGTTTATTTCGGTTTGCTGTCGAGGGCAGAGGCGAGCGAATACGTCACTTCCGTGCAACAGACAGACAGAAGGCAGCTTCCGCGAACAACAACAACGCGTCCCGTACATATTTTATACAAGAGATAGTCGCATAATCTATCCAATGTGAAGTGCGAACAGAAAAGTTAAAAAAAAAACAAACTGAAACTGAGCATAAAACTTGTTAAAAAGTGTTAAAAAGCTGTTCGTAAAAGTTTCTTAGAGTTTCTGAGAGTTGTTTTTCTTTGCCTTCTCCGCCTTGATCGTGTTTTCTCTACTGACCGATAGATGGCAATACTGCTGGTTCATTTGCGGCGTCTCATTCTGCTGATGAGCATTGTTTATCTTAGTGGGGCGTTTGTGCGTCGACTGTTGACAGAGTCACGATCGGCCTATCTGCAGCAGCTGAACGGCGGCAAACACTTGTGGACCAAACAGCTCCATTTCCAGTGGTGGGCATACATTTACACCGGTTACGCTTACTTGCTGTTGGTCAATTACATTGCAGCCTATCGTCTCACGAACTTAATGGAATTTTTCTTAACTTAAATTATTTGAAACTGAATAATTTGAAACTGAAGAATGAAGAATTTGGTATTGAATAAAGTTCAAGTATGAAGACTATAAACACATAAACATTTTTTATTAAAATTTTACAAGTTTCGATTGTATTTTGGAATCATGAAAAAGCCTCCCATTAATTTCTTTCATCGATCGATGGAAAAATGATCGCAGCAGTAAGTAATTAAATTCGGTTTGAGTCTAAACTTTTTCAGTACTATTTGGGTGCCATGTTCTGCTGCAGTGCTTCTAAAATTGTTGTATGGGAGGGAAACGACGAGTAGATACTGCACAGAGTGTCCAACTGTTGCCAGCTCTTCCCGTATATGTAAACTCGTTGGCAGTTCTGCCAATTTTTTTAGTAAACCAACCAATAATAGGGTGGGCTGAAAAATTTTTTTGATTCTTAACTATTTTTGCGCAGGAATCAAACAAATTCGTTTTTTTGGTACTGTACAGGTAGGGACTGTACGGTATTTTGGTACAGTACTGGCAAAGAAGACTAAAAAGTCTTAAAATAACTGGCAGTCGTATAACAGATTGAATAAAATAAAATAAAATAAAATAAAATAAAATAAAATAAAATAAAATAAAATAAAATAAAATAAAATAAAATAAAATAAAATAAAATAAAATAAAATAAAATAAAATAAAATAAAATAAAATAAAATAAAATAAAATAAAATAAAATAAAATAAAATAAAATAAAATAAAATAAAATAAAATAAAATAAAATAAAATAAAATAAAATAAAATAAAATAAAATAAAATAAAATAAAATAAAATAAAATAAAATAAAATAAAATAAAATAAAATAAAATAAAATAAAATAAAATAAAATAAAATAAAATAAAATAAAATAAAATAAAATAAAATAAAATAAAATAAAATAAAATAAAATAAAATTAAATAAAATAAAATAAAATAAAATAAAATAAAATAAAATAAAATAAAATAAAATAAAATAAAATAAAGATACATAGTATATTTTTATAAAAGAGGTGCAAATGATGGAAATGCTTAAAGCGCCGCCGCTTAGTACGCACCATCGCTTTTTTTAGTACAGAAAAGTATGTGAAAAAATTTAATTTCTGTAAGAGTACGAATATATGGATATGGTCATTGAGAAGAATAAGAAAACTCTTAATTTTAATGAGTAAAGAAAAGAATAATGACGTTTTGAAGTGGTCATGGAGTGGAAAATTTATTAGGCCGCTACCAGCCGACAATGTGGGAAATGCTCTTAAGTGTGGAGGTTATGTATACCATTAATTAACTTTTTAATTTCTTTAATATATTTAATTTTCTCTTTCTGTTGAATATTTTCAACGATTTTTGCAAAAACTCTGCGAACACAGTTTTTTTTGCTGCTCAGTGGCCCTCGGCGTCGGCCTTCTTCACAATAATAAGCACGAAGTCGCTCTCTCTCTATATTTCGTCGCATCATCTGCCAAAAATATGTTGATGAATAATCATCAGCGTTATCTCATCTGTGCGATATTTTGCTACACCCGCACACCCTCCATCCTTCCATCTTCCCTTCCTCACCCTCCACAAAAGTCTAAAATAATCACAAGTTTTCGAAAAAAATACGTCAATTTTTAAGACATAATTTAAAATGTCAGCTCTTGTTGAAGAACCAGCTTGCAGTGAACTAAGGTGTAAGAGATTTCCGATAGTAATTTTATGAAAATATACATTTTTTTGAGATGTCTAAAGCGTTACTTTTTTTAAGATTTTATGTACTACGAGTATGAAAAAACTCCATGAAAAAATTTAAGGAGTTTGAGTTTTCTCAAAACGCGTTGGTCCTACAGCACTCCCCCCCCCCCCCCTCCACCTATTTAAGAATATTATGTATAATACGTAGTATATATTATAAATTTCTTAACCAAAAATTTATATTTTTTTGGATTTTTTTCTTTAGCAATTCTTTGCATGGAACCGAAATAATATGAGTATTTTTTTTTTAAAATAGTAGTTTTTTTATTTTCCTTATTTTCTAATAATAATTTCGAAAGACTTCTACTGACCGACAGGAAAACTTCAAGCCATTTTTCTTTTAGGTAAAATATTTATTTATTTTCTGTAAAAATTATGTTTAAAATCCATAAAAAAATATTTTCAGCTCGTTTCGGAAAGTTTGTGTCTCAATTTTTGGGCACTGTGATGATTGGTGGTGGTTGTTGTTGTTGTTGTTGTTGTTGCTTTCACACTATAATCATGCAATGTAAAGAAAAGAGTAGGTGTTATTTTTCCTCATTATTTTTAGAAATGGAATTTTTGACGAAGTATTTATTCATTTTGCTCACAATTTTTTCAAGAGTTTCTGAAGTGCTGTAGAATATACTTAGGTACATATGTTTGTGCGTGTGTTTGTGTGTGCGTGTGTGTGTGTAGGTGTGCTTGGGTTTTTGTTATAGCCGGCATGCATTTGAGACACACACACACTGACACCGTTATATAAAGGCCCCAGCGCAAAATAAATCTTTCACTGTTCCGTTTTCGACTGAACTGCCAGCCACTAACATCGCTCCCGCTTCCACTTACATGTCACCCGTCGCATTCACACCATTGCATTCACCGTCAGCACCTTTGCCAGTCGTAATGTCATCGTGGCATCAACTTTTTGCCGCTTTTGTTATGAAGCAGGAAAACCAAGAAAACCAACAATTCGACTCGCCAAACTTCAAAAATACGTATGCTTTCATGTTTATGCGTGTGTGTGTGTGTGTGAGGTGAATGTTTGTGTGGCTGCATGTGTGTGTGTGTGTGTTTGTAATTGCATTTTGGACATGTTTTTCTCATAATCGCTAATCATAACAAGACTGACCCAATTTCTGACTCCTCCAACAAGTATGAGTACCTACATTTGAAGAAGATGAAGAGTTGATGAGTGAGAGTTCATGTGAGGAGAGAGGGAAAAAGATGTACGCACGAGTATGGACATACAGTCAGTCACTTTTATCAGTCACGACGTGGCATGCCAGGCATGACAAAATAGTGCGTGGAGTAAGAAGTATGTGTGTACGATACTTATTTTAAAAGAGGCACAAATATTTAAAAAAAAAAAAAAATTGTAAATTAAAAAAAATACCTAATATTTTAAAAAATAGAACTAAAAGAGGATTTGCCAAAGACTACGGTTTTCATTCTTTATAAAAACTTACTTTACTGCACTTTTTTTGTCCCACGTTTTTCTAAATATTTTTTTTAAAATATTAATAAATAATGATTTTAATTAAAAGTATTTGTAAAAACGCCCACATCAAAATTTAAATTAAAAATGGACTGTTTTGTGGCTAACAAAAATAAACTAGAAGATTAATTATTAAATATACAGCAAAAATAATCAAATTCGTCAGCCACCAACCAGAATACCTTAAAACAAAACCATGCTATTTTTAACTTATTATTTATTTAGCGTATTAATATAAATTAAATTATTTACGGCGAAAAGTTATATGGCAAAATATTTGTCATGGTTTATACATATATCTATTACTTTGATATATATTTAAAAAAATATTTTTCCATCTGCGTACAATTTAAAAATAATTAAAAAGTTATCAAAAACTTAATTCTATTGAAACAAAACAACTTTTAAAAAAAGCTCCGGTAAAGTGTAAAGAAGAAAAATTTGGAAATAAGACTAAAAAGAACAAGAAAACTTCAACCAATTTTCTTTTAGATAAAATTTTTGTTTATATTCTCTTTAAAATTAAGTTTCAATTCCATAAAAAAATATTTTCACCTCGTTTCGGAAAGTTTAACTTAATTAAACTTAACTTAATTCCATTGAAACAAAACATCTTCATAAAAAAAAGCTCAGTAAAAGTGTAGAGAACTCAAAAACTTTGAAAAACTTATGAAAAATTCAAACTTTTTTATTTTCTCAAAAAAAAAAAAAAACATTGCGTGCAAGAGTAGACAATTTTTCGTAGCTGTGTGTTTATATACGAATATATGAATACATACATATGTATGTATGTATGTATGTATGTATGTGTAAGAATACACGAAAAAAAAAAATTATATTGAGTGCTTTAATAGGCCAGCTGGTATCAAAACAGACTCATATTATTTGCCGCAACTCATAGCAGTAAATCTTTCAACGTAGATTTTTCACTCAAAAAACACTCAAAGAACATTGCTAAATAATTAAACTTTTTTCAGTACGTATTGTAGTATACAAATATTATTTAAACTTCTTTATTTAAGATCTTATAATATTCTTATAATAAGATCTTAGCATATTTTTTAAAACGTAACACTAAAAATTTGAAAAAACTTTTGTAACCTCAAGTAGTATTTCTTCTCTTTTGATCTTCGGAACCAAAAACAAATCATAATTTTAATAGATAAAAATATTTCCTCAAGAATTTACTTAAAAAACGAAATAAGTTAAATAGAATTTGAAGTATACGATATTATAGAAACATAAAATATTACTTATTGAACAATTTGTATTACAATAATTTTTAATGAAAATAATAAGATTTTTTGTTTTTCATCTCTTTGTATACTATAGAATTTTTGTATAGAATTCTACCGATATATTTAATTCGATGGGTCTTCTCTTCTGTTCTAAAGGGTTATCCATTTTCTCTTTCGAAAAGTGAAGTAACAAAAAGCACACTAAGTATTCAGATATCGATTAAAATTTTTATTTAAATACGATGCTTGGACTTTGCCATTATGCGTGAAAAGCAATATCGTTCAAATCGTTCCTCTACGGTACCTCAATTGCAGGCCTCAATCCTTTTGAGGTAATTTTCGATGACTTTTTGACAAAAGTCGGGCAATAATTCGGCCATAACTTGACGTATGTCATTCTTTAAATGCTCCCAAATTGAGAGATTGTTCCCATAAATACGGTCTTTCGCGTAGCCCCACCATAAGAACTCCAAAGCTGTCAGATCGCACGTTGGCCAACTTGTTGGCAGAAAATCTTGAGGGCTACAGTCATCCTAAGGCGACCATTAACAGCAAATTCAAAAGATTGCATACTTTCTTTGCATCTTGTTGTGTTATTATCTGTGAATATTATTCAGTTTTTTCCGAAAAAACTACAGCCTAATTCACAAAAATTTTTGCATTGAAGACCTCCGCCGCCTGACCGCCTGCCCGCCAGACCACCTTGTAAAGAATTTTTTGAATATGTACATACGTCGAGCTAAAAGTAATTTCCGTCTTGCAAGAATTTTGGCTTATTAGTAATGAAATGCTTTGGGACAGTTCGTAAGAACTGCTGGCCAAATTCTCACTCAGTCATTGGAATCGGTGAGGAATCGCGGCGAAAGCGAGTGGGCTAAAAATAACCCAAAAATACTCCAAAATTAATTGAAACGAAGAGAGAAAAATAAATGTATTGTAAAAAGAAAAAAGCATTAAACACACACACACACACAGACACCCAGAGAAATACAGGTAAAATGTGTATGTATTTAGTTCTTCGTTAAAAACCGACCGATCGATCGCCATTTTCTTGGCGATCCAAACAAAATGCGAGAATTTTCCACAAAATATTTAATTAATAGAAATATTAATGGCAAGAATGGATGGGGTTGGGGTTTGGGGGAAGGGGTGGGGGGGGGGGTAAAGCGGGACGGCACGAACAAGCAAAATTTAAATAGACCATCATCACACTGCTGCGACTGCTGGTCGGTCAGCGGCGCGTCGGCCGGCCAACGACGCGATCGCTAGCAGGTTGGACGACGGATGGTTGGCGGTTGGCGGATCGAAGGTGCTCTGAGTCGGCGCCTTCGCCACATCGCACTCAATCACATTCTCACTCAACGCACCACCACATACATACATACATCCATACATATGTATAAACATTTGAGTGGCCACCGTTTTTGATTGAAATAGACGAAAACAGGCAGCGGCTCGGGCAATTTCACGAGATACTCTTAATTCGAACGACAGCGGGATCTCCTGTTCAGTAGATCACCAGCCTTGCTCCGGCGTTTACTACGAATTTTTCGGTGATTCGGTGACAACTACAAAGTGTGCGCTAAGTGCGAGCCACAATCAACGAGAGAAAGCTATATTTATTATTATAATTAAAAATTATTGGAAGGAATTTGGAATCGGAATCGGAATCGAAATCGTGCTTGTGCTTTCGATTAGAAAATAAAAAAAAAAACAACAACAACTAGAACGCAACAATAATCCGACAAAATGTCTTCATCACAAGCTGTACGCACGTCCAAGTATTCCTACAGGGCCACCTCGACCGGACCCGGAGGAGCTGACATCAACATCGAATATAGTGCCGACTTAAGCGCCCTCTCGCGGTTGGAGGTAAGATCACCCTCAGTTCGGCTTAACAAGAGCGCTAGCAATAGACGGGATGGTTGGTCTTTTAAAAATTTGAATAGAAACCAAAAAAAATCGTGTTAAAATGGCGAAGTGAGAGAGACTGACTGCGAAAAAAGGGTCGATCAACAACAAAGTGCTAAGAAATGCAACGTTCCATCTAAATTGTAAAGATATTATATCGCGAAATTATATAATTATATAATATAACCCTGTGTTGTAAAGACTGAAGTTGTTCGGGGCTAATTTTAAGAAGTGCGTGTGGCAGATTTTTGTTTTCGAAAAACGGTGACTCTTCCGAAAGTGATTTTTTTCTCTTCGTCGCCTTTACTTCTTTACCACTTTTAAAGCAATCTTGCCTTCTTCATTCCAGGATAAAATCCGTTTGCTCCAAGATGATCTTGAAGTTGAACGTGAGTTGCGCCAAAGGGTAAGTACGAGTATATGTATGAGTATTTCCAGAACCTCCAGGAAGGCTTCAGTAAAGGAATTTGCACTTCTTATAAATGGAGCTAGTTATAAATGGAGCTAGTTCCATTTAATTTTTTTAAAACATATAGAAATTATACGAGTTTTAAACTTACAACTTTTTCTTTCTTTTTAATGAGAAATTAAATGATTTTTAATTTTAAAAACTACAAAATTCAAAATTTTGTATTTAAACTGATTTTTCAAATGATATAAAACGATTTTTAATTTGAAAAAACCAAAATTTAAAATTATGTATTTAAACTGATTTTTCAAAATCTTATTTTTTTTGTTTCGAAATTTCTTTAAATTTGAATTTTATTAAAATTGCTTTTTTTCAGTCAGTACGTGAATATCTCCTAAACTAAAAAAATTTTGCATTTAAACTGATTTTTCAAATGAAATAAAACGATTTTTAATTTGACAAAACTCAAAATTTAAAATTATGTATTTGAAATGATTTTTCAAAATCTTATTTTTTTTGCTTCGTAATTTCTTTAAATTTGAATTATATTAAAATTGCTTTTTTTTTTGGTCAGCACGAGAATATCTCGTAAACTAATTTGTTCAAACACTTTTAGACACATGACTTTTGAGAAATTCTTTTGCTCTCTCTCTCATGCATTTAAAATCTATTTGAAGAAGAATTTCTAACAGTCTTCTATCATTTAGAAGTATTGTATATTTTTGTTTTAACATTTTATTAAGATATTCCTTTGTTGATTCGGCAATTAAGACCGTCCAAGAGATTTCCGGATCAATCAAGCTCTTCCATTTTGTTGTTTGAAGGTCAGTGAGTTTGAAGCAAATTAAATTAAGAACGCGAATGACGGAGAATTGATTTTGAAAAGGAATTAACATTATTAATACTTTATGAAAAGCAAACGCCGCTTCCTTTTCAGGTTTTGCTAAATGTGAATTTATCAATTAGAACTGACGATATTTTAGAGTTTTTTTTTTATTCATAATATTTTGCTTCATATTCAGCGATAACTGCTTACTTTTGAATATGTTTTTTTTTTTCGAATACCGAAATTCCGAAATTAATAGTGGCTTTTATCGATATATTCCTCCTCGTGTTTGAAAGTGCAAAGCAGCGTATGAGATTTTTGTTGAAAATGTCAAAGCAGACAGAGAGCGCCATAGTCCGCGATCATAGAGGCCACAGCGTCAGTATAACAAAAACAAATAATGTATAACAAAGTACTCGTACGGTTAAAAATATCCCGTCGGTAGATATCACACAGAGTGCGATAGATAGTGATGTGCATTGAACTTCAAATTTACATAATGTGCGAACCGGCTGAAGTTGTAGACGCCGATACAGGCGCAGAAGTACTGTAGAGGATAATAAATAAGCTCGAGATAATTCAATGAATGCACGTACTCGTACAACGTGCAACGATTAGACTTTCTGAGATGATGATGATGATGTTTGCTTGGAATAAAAGGGACAGGAAATCTTCTCCTCAGAGAGGAACTATGTCCCGGCCGACGGAATGCAAGCGCCGAACGCAACTGAGGCTGGCAATTCTTACTTTGCGGAAGCGGCCGACGCCGACGACGACGTCGATTCGGGTACAAATTTAGAAAATCGTCATGGCCTGGGGCTAGAAAGAAAACGGTCAAATTCGAAAAAATATAGTGTAAAGAAAAAAATTTTAGAAAATTATGATAATTTTTTTATATAATAATTGACTTTTCTGATTTTCAACATACGATATTTTTATTCGACTAATTTTATCCATCAAATGGAACAACTCATCTGCTTCAAAAAGTATAAATCTATAAGCTATCAAAATCCACCCACGCCCACGCCCTTGCCAGCCTTCCCGGTTTATTTCTTGTTTTTATTGCTATTTTGCTTGGTGCATTTGTAAATGTCACTCACAACGATCGAGTTAGTTGATGAATTTTTTTTCAAAAAAAATACCCAAAAAAAAAATACAATTTTTGCCAAAAGAAAAATACAATTTTTTGCCATTTTCAAAATTCGAAGTATTTAAAAACGAACCGGTTTAGCGTACTGCAAAAAACAACAACGCGTATGAGTAACACACAATATATTTTAAAGTATTAAGATTTTTCTGGTAGAGACCGAAAGCCACTCATATATACATACATATATATGGGTATATGTAGGTATAAATACGCACACATTGAAATATGAAATATTTATAATATGAAATATTTTGCTAAATTTAGCAACGACATTCAATACACACAATGATTTCATTTTAACGAAAGCATCATCATCATCATCATCGTCATCGTCATCATCATCATCGTAGAAAATTTCATGTAGGTTTATTATTTTCTAGAGAGGTTTTATTAACACGCACATACATACACACACAGACAGACAGATAGAAAAACGTCTCCTGTACATTTAACACATATTGCAAAATATTTTTGCTTACAACTACACAAAAAAAGTATAGACCATACGATAATTAAATTTTGTGTAGAAGTATTCGTGTTTCAACTACAAATTATTCAACATTTTCTCTCACAGAAAAATTAAAAAAAAAAAAAATTGTTTTTATCATCATCATTTTTTCATCATCAGCTTGAGGCAAATCAGCAAAATGTTGTACAATAGTCTTTTTCTAGAATTCTCTATAGAAATAAGGTTATAGGCACATACATATAGACATTTCTGTAAATACACGCATATTAACACAAATATTAGTCACCAGATGCGTGTTTTTTTCTATATATACATATAGATTTTGTATATACGATAAAAAAGAAATTTTGCACATAATATTGCATGATTAACCCTCTTACGTTCGCTTCATTTAATAACTAAAACGGTCAGTATGTACCCGGGTAAATAAATACGTATTATATGGAATAAAAACTCTGTCCAAACTTTATATTAAAAAAATATACTTGCATTTTTTAAAAAAATGTCCAAATATTTATTAAGAGGGAAAAAAATTGTTCGAAATTCTTCTGAAAAATCATTTTTTTTCAAATCCTTGCGCCAATTTTAAATATAATTAAAATTAAAATTAAAAGCATAATTAAAATATGCTAATTTTAAAGAAGCGATCGATATTTACGTGGGTAAATATTGAACTTGTGAGGGTTAAATATATGACAAAAAAAAAAAATAAAAATAAATTTGGTTAAACATTTCACTTTTTTTTTTTCAAATTTCTCAAATTCAAACTTACTTCGAGTGAAAAGTCATAGTTTTGATGCTAGCTGGAGTGGCCTGGTTTGCTATTCAATATCATTTTAATTCATATTCGACAGTTGACCGACTTTACGTGGGTCCAGAATGCTATTGGCTTTCTATACTTTCTTCTACGATATATTTATGGCTTTAATATATATACATATACAATATATATTTGTGGCATTAAATTCTTTGGGAGTTAGAAAATAATATTGCTGAATAATATTGCATTAGGAAGGTTTGTGCTCGTATAATAAAGAGAAATAATTGAATGAATGAAATGAAGAATAAATGTAAGTTAAAATGAAGAAAAAATTAGTTTACTCTTCAACTTATATTAAAACCATAACCTCGGAAAACATAAAAGTTTAGCAAAATAGCAAAATTGAATGGACTTATATTATAAATGACTAAAGTAATATTTCACTGTTTGTCATTCAACATAAGCCACATCAACACCTGCCGTGTTCGGTGGAAACGCCCCACATATTTTCATATTTTAACGATCGTTTTTCATTTATTGTGTGTTTATTTTTTTTCAATTTTTGTGTTATTTTTTAATAATCAAACTTTTATATGATCGATCTTAGGAGTTTTTTCTGCTGGTGAATTTTTTCAAGTTTCTTAGAACTCGATTTTATGAGCCTTTTTATGTCTTTCAACTGCCCCCAAATGATGGTGTCTCTTCGGGCACCTCATCTCATCCGGTGCCTGACCAGCACCGGCAGCAGCAGCAAAAACCTCTTTCCGAAAATTTTTATGCATTTTCGTGTGTATTTTTGCAATAATTTGATGCGTTTCGGTCTGTTTTTGTTTTTTGTTTTTTTTTTGCTGTTATGGTTTGTTTTTTGTGGTTATGGTTGTTGTTGCTGCTGCTGCACACCACAAAATGTTTCGAAAATATGTTCGCGATGTGTGTGCGCGTGTGTGTGTGCGTGCATGTTTCCATTATGATGTTTAGTTGTAGTTTAGTTTCATCGAACTGGGTCATTTTATTTTAATTTTAATTTCAATTTTAATTTCATTTTTATTCTTTATTATGGTACGTAAGCTATAAACATGCCTACACATATAAGAATATAAAAAATATGTGTGTGTGAGTTTGTGTGTGCATCTACCTAGAAAATGTACAAAATAAATATTTTGGAAAACAGAAATATGTACTCGTAAAGCAGTTTATTTCACGCATTCGCCAAAGTATCGTGCAAGTACATCATGCGTAGGTACACACGTACATATATCATTGCTGCATGTACGTTATGGTAAGATACGTTTGGTATCCTGTCCGTGGAGGTACCAGGTATACTACAGGTCTTGTCCCGCTGCATGCCGCTCATAAATATTATTAATTTTCTTGGCAAGTTGCCGCCACTTTCCATCGTACCGTTGCATTTTTAATAATTTTCAAATAACTCGCTGATTTATGGCCAATTTCTTATGCACCACTTCAGCACCCGGAATGCAGTTGAGTTTATTTTTAAGTTGAACAGATTCCGACCAGCTCAATCGATTTGCCGTGCATTCAGCTCACTCTCAAATACGGATATATGTACCTACGAGTACAAAAAAGAACATCGTCGAGGATGTAGGTAATATCCGTTAGATCCAGCAGCTATCTATGCGTTGACGCGTTGCCGCGTTGCCGGGTTGCTGCGTTGCTGCAATGATGTAATAACCGAATTTTAATTAAAATATTTTTTAATATTATTTTTAACGATCTTGACACCATGTCGAAATTATATAATTTTGATTATGTTTGATGAAGAAATATAAAAAAATTTTTAAATTTTTAATAACCATTCTTCCATCCATCGTTCTAATCCGAATGAAGTATAGTTACGTTTTAGAAAGACTCTGAAACTTCTGAGATGATCATGGACAATTTTTTGTAATAACACAATCGTAATATCATAAAAATTTTTAATAATACCATTCTATAATTCTATATATCCAATCTACAAAATAATAATACCATCGAAATACTCGTAGGTACATATTATTCTTCTTAACTTTACTATTATTAGGTACTAAACAATTTTTCTTAACTTTACTATTATTAGGTACTAAATTATTTTTCTTAACTTTACTATTATTAGGTACTAAAAAATTTTTCTTAACTTTACTATTATTAAGTACTAAAAAATTGTTCTTAATTTTACTATTATTAGGTACTAAATTTTTTTTCTTAACTTTACTATTATTAGGTACTAAAAAATTTTTCTTAACTTTACTATTATTAGGTACTAAATTTTTTTTCTTAACTTTACTATTATTAGGTACTAAATTTTTTATCGTAACTTTACTATGATTAGGTTCTAAAAAATTGTTCCAACATCTAATACTTTGGAACTAACAAATAATAATAATAATATTTTGAAATTAGGTATATTCATTTCCGGTATTGTTGTATGATCTTTCCATAAAATGATTTTGGTTTTGGTTTAGGCTTTCGAAGTGTCAAGTGTTTTCCACACAAAACTAGTTTTATTTTTGGTTTTTCTGGGTTTCGCTGGTTTTCGCCTCCCTGCTGTTGTTGTTTTACGCAAAAAATGTTTTGTTTTGCTTATTAATTTTGATAGAAGGGATTATATTTTGAAGAATCTATACATATCTATTTCTACCATATTAACTGTAGAAAAAGAAAGGGCAATGGTGCCTAGTATTTCGAACTTCGAAACAGGGTTGAAAACTGCTAAAACTAGAAAACTTTTTGGTTTTGCGCTAAACTCACAACAACAATTTCTATAACGAGTTTCTGGTTTTATAATGGTTTTCACAGCGAAAACCGAAGTTTGCGAGTTTTGCGTTAAACCGCAGCAAAACCGCTTTATGGAAACAGTAGATTAAGGAGAAGTAACTTAATATAATGCATAGTTACATCATTATTAGTGTACACCTACCGGTGGCTATAAAGTGTGAAGATCAAAGTATGTACTCATAGAAATAATTTTTGCTAGTAGTTCGAAGGAAACTAAGGAAAATGTTTTCGGCAAATGTTGTGTACTCGAAAGTAAGTAACACAGAGTATTCAAGTATCATTAAAATTCATAATTTCTTTTAAAAAGTGCAAATTTCTTAATTACTCCTGGAGTCATAATTTCTGTTTGACTGCATAAATTTCATTTTACTTAAATCTCTAATGTTTTTATTGTTATTTCATAATAAAAACAAAATATACATATTCTTAGATCGAACGTGAGAAGGCTGATCTCAGCGTTCAAGTCATTCAAATGTCCGAACGTCTGGAAGAAGCTGAAGGTGGCGCCGAACATCAGGTATGTACGTACACGTACGACGGCTTTATACGATTGATATTTAATTTTGTCTAGAATCTATGTATATTCTACAATCGGTCTGAATGCGATTTTTACTGGTTTTCTTGCTTACCGTTTTTATTTTTATTAGTTTGAGGCTAATCGTAAGCGTGATGCCGAATTACTAAAATTACGCAAAATGCTGGAAGATGTTCATCTCGAATCTGAAGAGACCGCCATGCTTTTCAAGAAGAAGCACAACGAAATAATCACAGATTTCCAGGAACAAATCGAAATCCTAACGAAATCTAAAGCCAGGTTAGTATTTTCTTATGGTATATTTATTTACGAAGAGCGTAAAGTAATTGTCCTTTATTAAAAATTTCATTAAATTATAATTTTTTATCATTTTCATTATTTATTATTTTCCATTAAAAGCACTGCTATTTTGATAAAAACAGTGAAATTTATAAACAATTTTTTTCAAATTGTATAAATGTCGCTGTTTTTTTTAAAAATAAGAAAAAATTTATTGTATACATTCATTATTTACGTAATATACTTATGCTTATGTTATTAAAACATAAGTTAAATAACATTTCTTTTTAGTATTACATTTCTTTGATGCTAAAAAAAAATTTAATCTAATTCAATCTGTTAAGTTCTAGCCAAAACTATAACCAAAATGTTATACCCTGAGGTCTATAGTTTTTACCATGTACCCACTCGCAAATCGAGTTGATTCGTTTTATTTTCTAAATCTTTCAAATACGAACTTTATTCAATTTATTCTTAACAGAAGGAATCATTAACAAATTCATTCTGATAATGAACAAAAATCATGCAAATGTTGTTGCTTTCTTGTTTTTAAAGCTTTAGCAAAAATAACAATAATAAAACACAAAATTAAACTTTCAAAATGAGTTCATTTAGTTTGGTACTCACTCGGTAATGCTAAAATCTCATATTTCCAAAAACTAGAAAATGAGTGATTTTTCTTGTGTTTCATCAGAAGAAATACAAGGTCACAAACAACGTCAGGAATGAGTAGAAATTGGCAAATATCTAGTCAGTCGAACGGTCGGTTGCGCAGGTCTCAACAAAATACGAGTATACGAGTATACTCGTAATGCAGAGAATGCTCTAAAATTAAATGAAATAAATTACAAAAAAAAAAATATTCAATCTACGATACATACGATGGCACGATGGTATCATAAGTTTTTTGATGTTTTGACAAAATGAAGCAAACGTGCTTAACAATCAATAAATACAAGTGCGTCCGTCTATGAATGATATGAATTCATGGTTTCACTTAAAATAAGAAATCGGTACACAAGATACCGATCGTGTGTAGGAAAAAGAGCTTGCTTGCATTTTAAGAATTTTAATTAATGTGCCACTATTTTAGGAATAAAACTATATGAACCACTTTCCAACTTATAAAATAATTCAAAATAGATTTTTCGAATACTCTCATTCCCAGCGTTGCTGGGAAAGAGTTCCCTGATCTTCCTGATTATTGCTGTCTGCTATGGAAGCTTTTACCTTTTCTCTCAGCCTGTCACTTTATAACTGTTTCTCTCTCTCTCTCTCTCTCTCTCTCCCTCTCTCTCCTACCTGCCCATAATGCTGTCAATAGCGACAACATCAACACTTGGGGCATTTTCATTTTAAAATTAGCCTTCTCTATTTGTCTTTTTCAAGCTGATTTTATCTTGTATAAAAGCTTTGATAGTTGGTTTCTCGTATTCTCGTTGCTTTTGATGCATCTGCATAGAATTTAAGGAAAAAAAAAATGTTTATATTATTTTTAGCCACAAAAAGTTTCTTTCTTATTTTCTTCATGCTTTTATTTTTGTTGCTTTTTCATCCTCCTTTCCCTGCAGCACTTTTTGATTACGAGTTTTTTATTGCCATTGTTCGTTCGACTCGGCTTTTCTCTCTCTCTCTCTCTCCCTCTCTTTTTTTTTTCCTTGATCAGCCAAAAACGTATGTACCAGTATGTTGGTATGTGTGGCATATACGTTCGTCTACGAACGTGTGATATTTTTCAAAGTGTACAACAAATATGCAGGTTGTTAACGCTGTTGCTGTTGCTGTTGGTTTTTATTGTTGTGGTTGTGGTTGCGGTTGTTGTTCTGTACTCGTCTCTTTCCAACCAATTCACCTCCGAGGAAACTCGATACTTGTGAATTTTCTGAGGGCGTCAAAAATGTTCGTTTCCAACCAACAAAGAAATTGTTTACTTGTCAAAAATTGTATGAAAAAAAAAATCGTATTTTCACGTAAATCCAAAATAAATGAACTCATTTTTGATTTTTTTTTTAATTCATGACATGAAAAGTGTTTATGTTTCATGCCAAGAAGATTTTTCTCAACTTTTATATTAGCTTAAGCTTGATTAATGATGATAAGCTTGATTAAAAATAATCGTAGGTTAAGAAAGGAAAAAGCAAAGAGAAAAACATAGAGATATATGTATGTAGGTAGATTTTTTGAGGAGAAATATTGATAATTAGATTGATATATCAATACTTATTAATTTAGTTATTGTTATCCTTTTCATTTCGGAATTAAGTAATTCGAAGTTTTATATAAGTTCAAATGAAATTACATTTTTATTTTGTACACATATGTATCATCCCCCCCGCCGTTCCCGTACATTCCATCAAGTCCTTCAAACTATTCAATTTACATATATTGAATGGCAAGAATCCGTAACTGTAAAAGCTCTTTTGTGTATTATTCAAAAACTGAGCAGATCCTTCTCCAAAAATCAATGAAAACTTTGCGATCGCCTTTGCTGAAAATACTCAAAATAGCTTTTATGGTTCAGGTGGTACCAAAATGAGCTTAGAAAGGAACTGATTTCAAATCGCTTTCGGTCCATGCGCCAGAACTTGATTTGAGTTGGCGACTGACCTCTTGACTGATTATTTTTTTATTATTTGCTAACTAATCGTTTATTCATAAGCTGAGCTTCTTTTTAGGCTTAAGTTTAGCTTGCCACAAAAGCGCCACACCACCGGCTTCTTACTTACCGGCTTCTAGAAATGAAACACTCAAAGCTGTTGCGCCTCTAAGTATACTATGATCACAGTTTTTCTTTTACAAACTCCGCCGCTCCGCAGCTGCCCTGACTAAACGTCTCTTTTCTCCACTGTAGGGCCGAAAAAGAAAAGTCGAAATTCCAAGCTGAACTCTATGAATATCTGAGCCAAATCGAGTCCATGAACAAGGAGAAAATCGTGTCCAGCAAACATATCGAACGGCTGGAGGTCTCGATTAGCGAACTGAACATTAAGATTGAGGAACTGAATCGCACCGTCATCGACATCACGTCGCACAAGACTCGCCTCTCGCAGGAGAACATTGAGTTGATCAAGGACGTCCAAGATCTCAAGTCGCAAGTGGACACTGTCTCATATTCAAGGAGCCAGGTCATCTCTCAGTTGGAGGATGCTCGCCGGCGTTTGGAGGATGAAGACCGTCGTCGATCCATGATGGAGTCTTCTCTTCATCAAGTGGAGACCGAATTGGAATCGATTCGTCTCCAGCTCGAAGAAGAGTCGGAAGCGCGCATTGACTTGGAACGTCAGCTGGTCAAGGCCAATGGTGATGCTGCTTCGTGGCAAAATAAGTACACCGCCGAAGCAGCAGCTCGTGCCGAGGAGTGCGAGGAGATACGGCGCAAGTATCAGGTGCGCATCACCGAGCTGGAAGAGCACATCGAGACCATCATCGTGAAGATCAACAATTTGGAGAAGCAGAAGACTCGTCTGTCCAGCGAGGTGGAGGTGCTCATCATCGATTTGGAGAAGTCGAACAACACGTGCCGCGAACTGCACAAGTCTGTCAACACTTTGGAGAAGCACAATGTGGAGCTGAAGAGCCGTCTGGAGGAGACGATCATCCTGTACGAGAACAGTCAGCGCGACTTGAAGAACAAGCAAGCCGACTTGCAGCGCACCATCCACGAACTGGAGAAGGTTAAGGATGCTAATGGTCAGTTGGCTCGCGAAAACAAGAAAATGGGAGGTAAGAGAAATGCCAATGCAGTGGCCGCCGCTGTTAGAAATGAGAGGGGAACGATCTAATGAACGATTTTCTCCCCACAGACGATCTCCATGAAGCTAGGGCTACTCTCAATGAAATGAATCGTCGTATGCATGAAATGGAATTGGAATTGCGTCGTCTGGAAAATGAACGTGACGAATTAGCTGCAGCCTACAAGGAGGCAGAGGCGGTAAGTAAAGAGAACTTGCGATATTTAGGAGGAAACATTAATTAAAAATGAGTTTTTGTGCTTTGTGCTCTTTCGCAGGGTCGCAAGGCCGAGGAGCAGCGCTCTCAACGCTTGTCCTCCGAATTCGGACAATATCGTCACGATGCTGAACGCCGTTTGGGCGAAAAGGATGAAGAGATTGAAGCTATTCGGTAAGTTAACTTCCACGGCGCAAGAGAGAAAATATCTTTTTGATATTTTTCCACAAGAGCATTCTTCTCTTTGGTACGAAGAGAAACGGTTTGGAGTTCAGTGTTGCTTGTTCTTGTTGAGATTGTGTCCTAAAAGCAATTACATTTTAAGTTTGTGGGACAATTCGAAAGAAACGCTAATACTGTACTGATCCAGCAAACCCAGTTTCAGTTAAGCTTGCTCTTCTCGGCCAATTGTCTCTTCACATACGAGTACAGAAGAAGTTTCGTATTTTTTAAGGGATTTTGAAGGGATATTGTAATAATCAGGTTATTAAGTACTTTTTTCGGCCTTCTTTCTGGGAGCTCATACATGTTTTAAGTATAAAAATTTCACTGCACGGCATCACTGGTAACCCTTAAATAACCGGCATTAAACGTAACCCAAGCAAAATCACTGACAAACCATCATAGATAAAGAAAAACAGATTAGTATGACTTACTGTGACATTATACTAAAAGTTTGTACATTTTTTTTTCTTCTTTCTTTCTTATTTGTTAAGTTTTTTGCCAATTTGTCTACAGACGCTTTGCAGGGATGGTTGCTTCTACCACTAACGTTTCACCAAAGCGTTACTTTCCTTGAACCATGATATAAATTGAACATAAATTTGTATTTTACTTAATTCATAATTTATCTGATTTAATGCGACGTACTTACGATATTTTTGAGAATTTTATTGAAAGGCCTTCACATCTCTTTTCCTCAAATGATTTGATGCTGCTCAATGATTTGAACCGTCTCTATCTAAATTGGCATTTCAAGGGCAATTCATTCATTCATTTCATTTCATTGTGATGATAAAAAACTTAAAAACAATTCGATTACCTTCGGTCTCTACTTACTTCTGCTTGTGATTGCACGGAAAGTGCTTCCGTCTTTTTGCTGAGGAGGTTTTTCCACAAAGCAGCTGATTTTTTTACTTTAGTTCGATTTTAATAATTGTTCACTCTAGTCACAGTTTTTGAGAAAAAGTGTGAATGTTGAGCAAATAAGTTCGAATAGAATTATACTGCTGTTAACTCGATAGATAATAAGGCTCTTTCTCGTAAGTGATTATAAGTTTTCAATTTTGAGCAATTAATTACTGAGATTCTTGAGTTAACAGCGTTTAGTGATAACGAGGTGCGCTCAACGAACGACGCTTACGAAATATTTGGAGCACAAAAAAAAGCTTTCGAGATTTTTTCTGAAGTGAAGTTTAGAGAACAGCATCGATTGCAGTTAGTTTTTGAAAAGGTACTTAAGCGTCGTCTTAGACGTATTATCATCATTTGGAAGATTGGGTGAAAATGTGCACAAAGAAGCACAAAAGGTTTAATGCGAGAGAGCGGCCTCAGAATTCTCTAAACATTGACCACAAATACGTATATTCAGAAGAGACGAAAACCTTCTTTTAATACGTCTCTTCGCCAATTCTAAAAGTTTAAGAGAAAACTTAATCATTCTTGATGCTTTTAAAGCAAAAATAACTTTTTGTTTAAGGTACAAAAAACCTTTTTAAGTGATACTAAAAAATAGTTGACCTCAAAGAGAAACCGGCCTTAGAATTCTCTAGACATTGGCCACAAAAATTGAGAAAGGAACCTCTTTAAAGTTGTCTCTTCGCCAATTCAAAGATTAGTTATTTATTTAAAATTTTAACAGCGCAATTGGATAAAATTTCACATTTTACCATTATTTCAAAATTTTACCAGATCTATTAGAATATATATTATCCAATGAATATTTGAGTATTGTGATATCTTCAAATAACATTTTCACCTACGCCAAACGGAGTCAAACTTGATCGTTTGACTTTGGTTTTCTTCCTCGTTTGTCTCGCATTTCAAATGCGGACAACTAATAGCGCCAACTCTTCTTCTAGCCGCCCCACAAACCAACATTTCAGCTGACCTCTGCGACTAACCAACACACATACGCCGAATTTTCATAGACGCTATCCACCGCACAATCCACTGTTGACAGCGACGGCAACGGCAACATCGACTGCAGCAGTGGCATTGGCAGCGACTACAAAGCAGCTGATCATCAGCCGTATCGAGTACAACAATTGAAATTTCATCTAAAGAATTTGTATCTTTAGTGTGTCTTTGTTTAAAAAAAAAAACAAAAGCAATTGTAAAGAAGTAAAGAACATTTTTGCAGCCCTCACTCACTCACCAGCCCATACACACACACACACACACACACACCCCCTTAAATATCATATCCGTGTAAACCAATCGATACTGAAACTTACGACAAGATGGCCCTCACTTACCGCACGCGCCCTTCCCGCGTCCGCCACATGCTCAATTCCACCTACGAGGACAACTACGGCTACACCATGAATTTCTATCAGCCGATGCTCGACTACTTGGACGCGAAGACGAAGCGGCTGCAGGTGGACGCCCCGCACCTGCCGTGGACCAGCGAACGCGGCTTAAAGCAGTACCGCCCCTCGAACCCAGTCCGCAAGTACACCGCCGACGAGATTCTGCGTCTGTCGCGTGTCTGTGCCAATCGAGCCGACGAGATCTTGCTAAACTTTCGCGTACAGAAGCGATCGCCATTCAGTGTGAAGAAACTTGCCGACGCAGCGCGTGTTACCAAGCATATAGAACCGGATTCGGTAGTCGAACGATCGCTCGAACGTCGCAGGAAACGCCAATTGGAACTCGAAGAAACCATACGCACGGATACGCTACGCATTCTCCAGCGCATACACAAGATGGAGCTAGACAATGACTGCAAGATGTCGAAGGAGTTCAAGCGTTCGATACGCGGCAAGTCGGCCACGGCTATAGCCCAGGCGTTGCTCTCCGAGTCCGAGCGGAATATCAAATCGTGCAAAAAGGAGGAGGAGGATTTCATCGCGCAAACCATGGTGAGGGCAAGCCGTGCTTGCAGCCGTGCACGCTCGGGCTCTCCGGACGGTCAGTTACGCGCACACACCACGCACATTGAGTTCATGGATGACCGCATGGTCGACAAGCTCGACCACCGCGTGTCCTCGTCGCTGGTGAACGTGAAGCGCCAGCTGTCGACACTCAATCAGAAGACAGTGGAATTCTATGCGGACTCCAGGTGCGATATAACTGATAAATGTTGGATCTGCCGCAAGGTCATGATCACCCATCCCAAGCTCCACGACTACAGATACATTTACTATACACATTAAATGGTGGGATTACGAAGGGGGTGGTAGGAAGGCATCCCGCGATACGCTACGGTGGCGGATGCTGGGAAGGTGCACTAACTAACGTTTAATCGATGTCTCTGTTTATTTATACCACATTAAACACGCACACATACACACATACGTACTCACAATCCCATCCCAATGTCCTTTTTTTGTGGTTCGGTCGGACCGAGCCATTCAGGAACGTGTGTGCGCTGATCTTATCGAGGCGAAGGCTGTAAAATGCGTTCGATGACTTTCTCTTTAGCGAATTTTTTAATAAAGTGCTTAAAGAATTTATTTTTAAATCCTTGAGTAGTGCACAAAAAGCTTTCAATTGAAATTTTTATAAAACTTAACGAAACTTTAACGAAACCTTGAAAAGGCATTCTTTGGGTCATTTCTAGATTAATCACAGTTAATTAAAATTGACCTAATGACTGATGACTGCTAAAATTTTAAAATAGGGTTTAATTGGGTTTAAATCCTGCAAGGATTATTCTTAACTTTTGGTTGATTTATTTTGTATCATAAAATTTACATTTAGAATTTAATTTTCCAAGCGAAGAAAAATTAGGTTTCATTTTTAAAAAAAACCTTCTCTAAAATATCTTCTCGACTTCTTTTACTATTAACCTAATAATAGTTATAAACAAAGAAATGAATAATTTTTTTTATTTTATTTTTTATTAATTATCTTTTTAATTGCTCATTTTTTAATATTTATTTTTATTATCTTTCGTTTTTATTTAAAATTTTAATACAATGCCATGAAATTTGTTTTGCTTTAAGAATTTCATTTGATAAAAGAAAAAGAAGTAGAAATTCACATCGCATCACAGAATTGACCTCTGAAGAGGAACAAAATTAGGCACGATTACAAAAACGAATGGTTAGAAATCATTACAAATAATTTCACTCAAGGTTCATTTATAGTAACGGCCGATATGGCATGCGTGGGTATTTATTTTAAGCACAGTAAGCACAGTACGAAACACCCTCGAGTCATTTAAACTTTGGTGGTCGGTCCATCAGTGAAGAAATTTAGGAAGGAAATCATGTGATTGAGGATTGACCGAAAAAAACCAAAGCTTTCAGCTTCCTCGAAACCAAACAAAACCAAACAAAAGAAAATAAACATTGCGCAGAACACAATACAATTCGCGCTGCTATCATATTTCCCAGCGACGACGCGACGACGCGACGCTACGAGTGTGTTGGTGACGCGTGTACGGTGACAGCCAGAGAGCTAAGAGCCAAGAGTTGCGATGTTGCAGATCGCATCGCATCGCAACGACAATGCATTGTTTCTTTTGTCCTTCGCATCCACAAAGCGAAAATACAGTGTAGAGAAATGAATTTAATTATCTTTGCCGAAGAAAATCTGCAGAAGAAGAGAGCAGAGCATACGCGAAAATCGCGAAAATGAACTTTTGCTCGCGTGCTCTTGCCCGAAGAATGCTTATTTATGGTCACCGTGCAACAAGCGGTCGGTATCTCTTAGATTAAGTAATTATTCGTTGATACATTACATAAACTAATTAGTTTGAATTGCTTTCATCGATAAAGAGATAAGAAAAATTTGCAAAAAATTTCGGGGTGTCATTTGGGGTTACTGATGGCGGCATTATGAACTTTTCCATGGGGTCACCCTGACACCCAAATTTCTTTTTTAGGCCGTAAGGTCGAGAAGAAAGCGTTTTGTAAAGATTCTTTATGTTTACAGGAATAGTTTATTCATTTATTTGCAACAAATTCAAACATATTTTTGTTGTTGTTTTCTTGTTTACAAATTGTGAACTAAAATTTTTTTTTTTTTTTTAAAAAATAGACTTTTTTTTCTCAAGTCTGTTTCTTAATTGGAATGCCAAGGCAGGCAGGCGTATGCAAAAAAAAAAAAGAAATCTGTGGCAATTTGCAAATTGTGGCAAAAAAGAATTAACGTTATCGGTTGGTGCAAATTTAAATGACATTTTGCTCCTTACGCAAGTGCTTAAGTATTAGAGGCTATTTCGATTTCACGTTAAGACATTAAAAATGTAGTCTCGATTGTATTAATTTTGTTTGTCCTTTCCATGAAAACTAAATGGCGACAGATTACTACCAAAGTAAAAGTCGGCTCTTGGAAACATATACATAAGAAATTCATAAAGTTTTTTTAAAAAAAAAACTAACTTTTTGACTTCATCTTCAATCTTTAAATCGGTTAAACAGATTAACCGATGGTCCAAAAGATTACTAAAAGAGATCATCATAATAATAAATAAATACGACTGTTTAGCTTTTGCTTTGCTCTTAAAATAGCACCAGAAATATGTATATATCACCAGTTGTTGATTAAGCGTATATTTTTAGAATTCTTAGTTTTTGTTTCATTTCAATAAGAAACTGTAATTTTAAATTGCTTTACATTAAACAAGACAAAATCTTACATAAATACCTTTAAAAATACACATGCCGAGCTTTCGCATCAGTTCATAGATCTTCTATAGTTTATAGTATATATGTATGTACATAAGTTTGCCAACTTAGTTAGTTGTTGGCAAAGTTGTTGGTTTCGACCGACTGCAGCCAACTTTTGCAAATTACTCACTAAAAGCATAGTTTCATTTATGAGTCTATAATATTTTCTAAATGAAAAACAATTAAATTAATAGCGAGTATCTATGAAAACCTTCGACTACAATGATGTTTGTACGATATGTATTCTCTAATTATTTAGAAGGTCTGTCTGTGCAGATCAGTGTCACTCTGAAGCAATAACCATTCGTTTTATAGCCAGCTTTTATATCGTATCAAAACAAACATGTTCCCAAAGCGGATGAAGGCGGATGCAGCAGCTATTGCTTGCTTTAGTGCGTTTAGGTTCATTCCCAATACCAAAAAGGTGTCTCCACAATTCCATTATTGCCACAAAAAACCTTAAATTAATGACACGTAAAGATTCTTTCGAGTACAAAAAAACAAAAATATTAATCTACCTTTGTAAATCTCGTATTAATGTACGTAAAAGAAATGCGTAGAAGAAGTGCGGAAGCTCTCGCACTATCGACGAATAGTACAGCAACGTCATCAGGTAAAGTTAAGCTGAACCCATCTGCTGAATGCGTTTCGGAACTCCAAATAGTTTCGTAGAAGAACACTCTTAACGTAACACTTTTAAAATCTCTTCTAAGGCACCATATCTACCCTTTCAAATCCCCCCAAAAAATAGCAAGCAAACGTCTATCGAGATCGAGCAGTTGAGCGCTCGCGTCGTAGAGGCCGAGACTCGTTTGAAGACCGAGGTCACACGCATCAAGAAGAAGTTGCAGATCCAGATCACCGAACTGGAGATGTCTTTGGACGTGGCCAACAAGACCAACATCGATTTGCAGAAGGTCATCAAGAAGCAGTCATTGCAATTGACCGAAATCCAAACGCACTACGAGGACATCCAGCGCCAATTGCAGCAGACCTTGGATCAGTACGCTGTGGCCCAGCGTCGTCTCGGTTGTCTCAATGGCGAACTGGAAGAGGTGCGCTCGCAATTGGAAAGCACCAATCGGGCCAAACGTACCGTCGAGTTGCAGTACGAGGAAGCTCAGACGCGCATCAATGAACTGAGCTCAGTCAACGTCAATTTGGTGTCGATTAAATCCAAGCTGGAACAAGAGCTTACGGTGGTAACTTCTGACTACGAAGAGGTCACCAAGGAATTACGAATCAGTGACGAACGTTACCAGAAGGTTTCGGTAAGTATGAGTCGAGTGAGTGCACCGGGAAGAAATGCTAATGTTCCATTGTTTTCTGTTAACAATAATAGGTCGAGCTGAAGCACACCATCGAACAAATCCACGAGGAACACGAGCGCATTGTGAAGTTGGAGACCATTAAGAAGTCTCTGGAAGTTGAAGTCAAGGTATGTAGAGTTGAAGACGGAAACAAGAGAACTGAAACTGAATCCTTACTGACACTTATTGTTGCATGGGCGGGGGGTGTGCTTTTTAGAATCTTTCCATCCGTCTCGAGGAGGTCGAATTGAATGCTGTCGCCGGTAGCAAACGCATCATCAGCAAACTAGAGGCCCGCGTTCGTGACTTGGAATTGGAACTCGAAGAGGAGAAGAGGAGACACGCCGAAACCATCAAGATCTTGAGGAAGAAGGAACGCACCGTCAAAGAAGTCATGGTACAGTGCGAAGAGGATCAAAAGAATATCATTTTGTTGCAAGAGGCCCTCGACAAATCCGTGGCCAAGGTTAACATGTACAAGCGCCAGTTGTCCGAGCATGTAAGTTATCGACACCGTGTGTCAGCAGATTCGTATTCGACTCTTACTTTTCTCTCCAATTTATCCCGTTGCGCAGGAGGGTATGTCTCAGCAGTCAGTGACCCGCGTCCGCCGTTTCCAACGTGAACTCGAAGCTGCCGAAGACCGCGCCGAATGTGCCGAGACCAACTTAAATATGATCCGCGCTAAGCACCGTACATTTGTCACCACCTCCACAGTCCCCGGCTCGCAAGTCTACATCCAGGAGACAACAAGAACGATCACCGAGTAGAATCGAACCGTAAACCAAAGTTTACCGCAACATCGCAACCTTCAAAAACTTGTTTAAAACGTCAAATTTAGAATTCGTTAAAAGAGCAAACATTTCAAATCTAAACCGAACCAAATCGAATATCATTCATTCGGCCAATAAGAATGACGGACGATAAGAAGCAATATATATCAGAGGAGTCCATCAGATGGTCTTGTTTACTAAAGTTCATGTATTTTAAGCCGAAAAAGAGCAACAAATAAATAAAAATTAAATTAACTTAGCTTTTGGTTTAAACTAAAACTTAATAAAACTTAACGATATCTCACCAAACACTAACGAGAAGAGAGAGCGGGAGAAATAGAGGGACGGAGAGAGAGATACTCAGCCAGAGCAAAACAGCGCAACAGAGGAAGCGAGAAAAGAGCCGACTCAGACCAGAACCAACCATGTTGCCATAACAAAAAAAAGCAATTTTTATTTATTTATGATCGCCGTTTTGCAAATTGTTAAACATTTCTTTATTATACGATATATTGCAATAAAATTTTTTTTAAACCAACAAAATTTTGCGAGAATCTCGGCCCCTCAAACAAAAGCCGATTTCTAATAAAGGTTAAGAGACTCGGTCCTCATTACTCGAACTCCAAGTTGGACTAATCAATTAATTTAATGGACTTAAATAACAATCAATTAATTACGTTCTCTTATTTTAGGTTAGTTTGTAGAACCCGGATTTTAAATACATACACACATACTACATACATACAAATAATTAAGTGTTCATTCTTCCCATCAAAATCCTTACTTTTCAAATTCGTTTAAATTGATATAATAAACCTTACAAACGTAAAACACTTAACGCAAATCGTTTTACACGCAGTGCTGCCATGATTAAGATTCGCTCTGACTTTTTTCACACTTCCGCCCATGAATAATTTAAGCTTAACTTACTCACACTCACTTAACTTGTTTTACATACATATTTACACATTCATGCATAAATGTATTTATTATTTTAATATTCTGTATACGCTGACGATGATGATGAACTTTTGAAGCCAGTCACGAAAAATGCAATAATATTAATTAATGTAATTTGCTTTCATCTCTGTCTACACCTAAACAACTATAAATAAATCTCAAATAAACGAAATTTGTAGAGTACTAATTCTTTGTGCAATTTTCCGGGGATGGAGGAAGCCCTAGAGAAGAGTGCTGAAGCTGTACTTCTTCATCGATACTTAAAATAAAAATTCAGTTTTCCACACAAAACATTGAAGACACATTGAAGAAACTCTTAGGACAATTAGTATTTATTTTAGTGTAAACTTCTGAAAAAATATTTCATAAATGATGTTCTTAACAAAATTATTAATATTAAAAAAAATTAATCTGAATCTCAATAAGTTAACACACGAGTCATCGTTCAGTGCTACCCTCGCTAAGCAATGAACTTTCAATTTTTTGTAGCCTCTCTAAAAGATCGAAACAACGTCCGCACAAAGCCTCAAGCGATTCATCCTTATTCTTTTCTACCAGTTTCTTTGACGTAAGGGTTTCCAAATACATCTGTTTATAGATTTCGGCCAGGTTTTTAGGATCTTTGCCATTGAGCAGCAATTTAATTAATGTCTTTAAAGCATTTTGCAGACGACTCTCAAACAAAAGCATGTGTTTTAATATTTCTTTATTATTGGATTGATTGGAATTGCTGCCGGCCTCAGCAGAGCAGTGGGCGGCCAAGGCATATTCAAAAAGAGGCTTTGATTTAAGGCAAATATCGAGGGCTGATTGCAGATGCTTGACTTTTTTAGAGTTGTTCGCTGTGACTAGAGTAAACCAGAGAAAGAACCATTAGCATTTTCTAAATGAAAAATACAATAAATATTATTATACTTTCTGCTAAGAACTCCTGCAAGGATATGCGTTCTAACTGTACGACGAGATACTCGCCGGTCTCTTTGAGACTATCTAGGATATTGGCAGCTTTTTCATAGTGAAGTTTACATAGCTGTAGGATGGTCTTTGGCAAAGTGGCAGCATCTATGTGATTGTTACGCAGCTGACTGTAGTGCAGGGAAGCGATTCTGTAAAGATATCCGCAGATTTTAGACCAAGTCAAGCATTTGAAGTGAAGCACCTTTCTAACCTTCTGTGAATCAAGCCTGAGCGATAAGTGTAGAGAATTTGTCGCGAGCCTGGATGTTCAACATCGCAGAGTTTTAGCGCCGTTTGTAAAAGTTCCAAGACTTCTTTCTCTAATAAGCTAGGAACCTAAAAATTATATTCGTGTATAGCGAGCGACGAAAATTAAAAATATGTATATTTGTTCTGTTACCTCCGTAGAAGAACTGAAGTCCTGCAAAAGCTTGGACAGATTAAAGGTTGCTGTCGACAACTCCCAGTTGACCAAATCCCACAGCTCTGCGTTACTTTTGCGAGAGCCCAGAACATCTTTAGCTTTTTCATAGTACGCAAAAGCTTCGTTATAGAACTTTTTCTTACTGTGAGCAAAGTCGTTGCTATAATTATACATCCAATTTGGTAAAATATGTTAGATAGAAAACCTTTCTCCTACACATTTATAAAATCAATTACCAATCGTCGGGCAGAGGCAAGTGCGCACGAAAACGCATAAATCGTCCCATGTTGCAGTACAAAAATGCCAAATTTACATTATCCCGCACCTCGGAGAAAGCGGCAATACCACGCATCAATGAATCATATGATTTCATAGCCAAGCTCACATATATTGGTTCATTTTTAGCAGCATTTTCTTCCTCATCATTAGCCGTTTCTGAGCCAATATGACTCATTTGTGAAACAACATCAACATCGTCTCCTATATTTTCCATTGTCTTTTCTTGTTCCTCTATTTTAAAGAAATTATTTGTATCTATTTAAACGTTAGGTAAGTTTTACATATTTATTACACACCTTGTGACCAAAACATGTACTTTAAGCCAAGCTCGTTGCGCACGTTTCCCAAACGTCGAAGCAATTCAATTCGAGCTACGTCATCGGGCGGTAAATCTTCACTGCATAATTGCAGCGCACTCTCATAACACTGACAACTAGAGACCATCAAATGTTCGAGATGTTTTGAGGGCTCGATAAGGTTGCTTGTATCGACTTTAAGAGGAATAGCGATAGAATTAGACAATTTAGTAATATTTTACACCAATCCAACCTTCATTTAGGTCCTTCTCAAGTTCCTGGTTAATAATTATTTCGATTGCTTTCCTTTCTTGATAGTCTTTTAAATATTCGTCTATGTCCTGCCAGTTCAAGGCCATTTGAAAGAAGCAATCGCCAGCACGACCCAGCAGACAGCTCTTTTGAGACTGCATCGTTGTCATGTACTTTGTCACCACCTGCTGACAACGAATAGCCATGTGGATTGCTTTTAGAGAGGCGCCGTATTTTTGTCCGACGTAATTAAGCTCAGCCAAGGTGGCGTATGTCAAACAGGCCTTCTCCAGCAACAATAGCTTAAGATGTACATCCCAGGATCCGAAAAGCTTAGTGTTGAAATTTATCGCTAACTGTTTGGACTCCGATTCGGTGTTGAGACGTTCAGATTTGCTACACTCTGCCAACTCCTGAATTTTGTTGCCCTTAGGGTTCTGCTTCTTGGTTCTTCGTTCTTGGGTCTTTAAGCTGTGGCTTTTCGCAACTTCTGTATTCAGCCGGGGCGGAGGCTGAGTCACATCGGCGTCCCGATTTGAACGCCGACAGTTCAACGCTCTATAGGGCAATGGAATCGGCTTGAACGGCTTGGCCATATTTGGATGCAGTTCCTCATGCAGAATCCGCTGTTTTTCTTCATCCTTGATCCGATCTTCGCTTTCTTGGATAAATTTCTCCTCGCTTGTATTGAAGAATTGAAGACACGAGATACCTTCACTAATGTGTTCCAGTGATATGCGACAGCGTTCCTCTGTAGTGGCGTGTAGCGGAGAAGGTGGACGGGAACCGCGCCTTCTTTGCTTTCCGTTTTGATCCAGATTGAATTCTTTAAGATTGTCGCATATGTTTTTTACAGAAAAATTGTCGCAACTTTGACCGATGTCCGTTCCGGTGTTATTGGCATCGAAATCGTCTTCACTCTCACTGCCGTCCAAATCATCGTCATCATAAACTGAGGGCGTATCTGAATCAGGATCAGAACAGTCGAATTTTGGGGACTTCGGATCAATGCCAGCCGGTATGTGTAGATCAGAAAGTATATAATGTGAAGAGGTTACAATCTGTGGGTACTTTTCTTTCGGGAGAAGTTTAATGCAGTTTCCCAGCAATGCTCTTATATTGCCTGCGGTCTTGGGAGTGACACGAGTTGCGTTACTCTTCATGTTGCGTGCTACACTATAAAGCAACATGGCCACAGGTACCGTAAAAGGATTCTCTTGCTTATCATCGCAAGTAGACTGATTATCGCACACCGTCGTCAAGTCGTATAACTTGACGACATCATCGTTCCGCCTTTTAAACAGCCAGTAGGTATGACCCGATTTGGTGGCGTTTGCTTTCAGAAAAGATAAAATATTTTGTGCCACATTGCGAACTACTTGCGGCGAAAATTGTGAGTCTTCGAGATAGGGCAGATCCTCAGTTTTTATTATCTCATATTTCTGAACAATGCCATCGAGATGGTAACACATTAAGACTTCAGGCACATTGCACATGAGATTATCCAGCCAATAATCGATGCCTGTAAGTACATTAATGGGCTTCGCCATATCGCGTAAACGCAAGCTAATACAGGGTCGATTCGGCCCACCGAAAATCGGCATATCCGTACCAATGAGCATGCGTATGTCTTCAAAAGTCCAAACGACGTTTCGATTGAAAACATGACTTGACTTTGGGTCCGGCACGTTTTCGTCAATTTTCGGTTCCGGCAGCAAAGGGCCTGTGATAGGTAACGGCCGCTTGCTTAACCTCGATTCACGTTCGCTCTTCGGTGATTCTGCAGAGGACTGTTTAAGACTGTAGTACAGAAATTTCGAAAGCAAGTTTTTTGTCTGAATAGCTTCACGCGACTTATCCTTTAAGCAAAAATTCTGATCTTTGCCACCGTAAGATAAAATTTGCTCAAGTATGAAAGTGCGTAGCCATTTCCAGTCATCATCTGCCTTGCGTAATAAATACTTTTGGATATCGAACTCATCCAGGAGCAATGTGTTGCCCACTTTATGAACAATCATGCTAATGGCGCCCTTAGACGTGTATGGTAGCTTGAGCAGCTTCTTAATGTTCTCTGCATCGGATACAACGTCGACATCACCAACGCAGTCGGGAAACATATGCGCCATGCGGAAACTAACCATAAAATTCCATAGACAATTCTTGGGTTAAGCCTTAGGATATATATTTACTAAATACCAAAAATTTTATCAAAAATTCAGGATGCCTACTATATAGAGTCGAATAAGGCCGTATCTCCATTTTTTTTTTATGAATGAAAAAAGAAAATATGATTCATTAAAATTTCGAATCAGACGTGTATGTTTGTACACATTGTGTGTTTAACCTTCTTCATTTTTGCGGACGGCAAAAGGCGTCGAAAAAAATACAATAACAAATAACATTACAGAAAGGAAACTACACAATTCTAAGATAATGTTCCCATAGAGGGGAAAAAGCGTTGAGAAAACAAACATCGTAGCATCGCAGGAAAATTATCGGCAAATAAAGAAATGAAAAACTCTCCCTCATTCTCACTGCTTAAACTCCAAATATCTACGCCTACCTCCTTTGATTCCACTAACAAAAACTTCAGTAAGTAGAGAAGAAACAAAAAACTTTCCCTTTTTTGCCAACGCGTAAAGTAAAAAAAAAATGTATTTCCATGGATTCCATCAACAAAAAGGAATCAACGAGATATGAGCATTTCTTCATTCGATGTCCTTCAATGCACAAACGCGTCGAATAATTTTTCGCTTTAGAGTCGTCTAGTGTCGAATTTTCGGCAACGTATTCGTTCAGTCTCATTTGATTCGAAAAATAAAGAGATCTCTGCAATCAAACCTCGAACCTTTTTCTGTATCTCGAAAGTGCTTTTGAGATGTCTCATGCATCCTCTAATATTTACCTCTCAAACCCAGATGATTGATAGATTGCTTGATGGAGGCCATAGCTGCTTTCAGACGTAGTCAACCAATTAGATGGCGGCAAATTAAGATTGGTGTTACATTCCAATCTGTTGAACTTTACTGGCACCTGAACTGCTGAATATTTAACCACCGCTTGTGATCGGATTGTTTGCGCTAATGCATGTGGCCCGACATTCTGACATGATTCGATCTAGACATGTTGTTCTTTAAATCACATATAATTACTCCAGTAATCTTTAACCAGCACTTACCTCGTCACTTCCGTCAACCATGTCTACGCTAATAAATATATGTACATAACAATAGTCAGACTACTATTCACTAGCATTAAATCAACGTACATATATTTAACTTCTCCGGCAATTTCTAACTATTATACCAAACGTAATAAGAAGCTTCCAAAATCTTCCAGAATGTTTATTTCATCCAATCATAATTAAAACAGAAGGCGCCTCGATTATTTGACAGCTTTTTTTGTTTGGATAGAACAGAGTGCTTCAGAGTATTTGAATATAAAAGACAAAATTGTTGAATCAAAACATATCTAGTATATTTCAATTATAAAATTATTTAATTTCTCAATTACTCAAATCGGATCTTTTGACAATATGTAATTATTTTTTTAGTTATATTTAAATCATTTTGTGTTTTAAAACCGATGCTTTAAAATCAATAAAAAGAATATTTATACAAATTTGCCTCCAAAACAAACTTGACAAGCGTTGACGAAAATTCATTCCATAAACACTTTTTGCAAGATTTTCAATACACGAAAGAAGTTATTATTGTCACTTTTGCTTTATTATTTTCGGTTTTGGTATCTTCAATAAACTTCGTTCGTTCGTTCGAATAATTTCACAACAACAATTCCAATCTTTCGATCGTTACTGAACTATACCTCTATAGCTGTCGTTTATAATCACTTTTTTCGATCGATTCTATTGAAAGACAAGAGAGTCTATTGAAAATCTCACAATTAATGTAGAAATCTCTCTATATTAAATACTGATATGTAAACAGCACTATTTATTATTGCTGTAGTGCGCTGATCCAAGTGTGGCTATTGGTAATTTTCTGTTGTTTTTGGTGTAAGCCGTTCGTGTGCTTAACGATTTTCTTAATTTTCTTCTGATATATCTGTCAAAACATCTTTTTTAAAATAAAAGCTAATTAAAAAATATGGAGGTAAATTTATTTTAATAACTTTTTTCGGCGGAAAATACAAAATTTTCTCAATTTAAGATTGAAGTAGTCAACGCGAAGACAGCAAAGTCATTCGGAAGGGTTCACGTCTCTTTAGACACGGGCATTGGTGATTTACCTGCCGTAATTCATAGGCAATTGAAGTCAACTCCCCTTCCGGAGCGTCAATCATTGCGTTTAGAGGCACGAGGAAAATCATTGCGGGATTCCGAAACCATAGAATCGCTCAAACTCAAGAATGGAGATAAAATGTATATTAAGGATTTGGGACCACAAATCGGATGGAAAACAGTATTTCTTGCCGAGTATGCTGGACCACTTCTTGTATACCTTATCTTCTATGCGCGGCCTTCTATTATCTATGGAAATGCTGCCGAATCTACGGTCTCCCTGACGGCGCAGTAAGTGCTACACACTCATACCACATTATACAAATATGTATTTGCATATTGCTCTGTAAGCCGTTCGCTATCGGCGAGTAAGTGTCAGTCGACTTGACCTTTTTGTTTTGCTCGCGGAAGCACTGAGCCCAATATTTTACTACTGAAAAACTATCGTTTATGAGCATTGTCACTCAATTAAAATAAAATTTGTCACTATTTTAGCATTGCGGCTGGTTGCTATATCATTCATTATGCGAAGCGCTTGTTGGAGACGGTGTTTGTGCACAGATTTTCGCATTCGACAATGCCCATTCAAAATCTCTTTAAAAACTGTTCATACTACTGGGGCTTTACTGCCTATGTTGCATACCATGTAAATCATCCACTTTTCACCAGCCCATGCATGTGCCAGGTTTGGACTTCACTGGCCGCCTTTGTGGTACTTACTAACTGTTATAACTTTATTCAATTTATATTAATGTGTCTGTTTTCTTATATGTTTAGGCATGCGAAATTGGTAACTTTTCGGTACATATTGCATTGCGTAACTTGCGTCCACCTGGTACCAAAGTGCGAAGAATACCCGTTCCTGACGGCAACCCCTTCACAAAACTTTTCGAGTACGTCTTCACAGCCTTCATGAGATTTCGATCCCTAATTTTTCCCCCTTTTTCAGCTTTGTTTCTTGTCCTAATTATACTTATGAGATTGGATCTTGGATTTCGTTTTCGCTGATGACATCCTGTTTACCGGCCATGCTTTTTGCTATCGCCGGTGCGTATCAAATGACAATCTGGGCTCTGGGCAAGCACCGCAACTATAAAAAAGAGTTCAAAGATTATCCACCAAATCGGCGTGCTATTTTTCCATTTGTTCTTTAATTTTAAAATTCGATATATTATCGAGCTTGTTGAGATTTTAGATGAGTAACAAATGCGTTGCTCATTCGTTTGACTTCTTTGATTATAAACAAGACGCTTTGCATTTAAATTCCAGGGAGAGGTTATGTAGCATTCGACGCAGAAGTTTTAAAAGGATATATTAGGGATTTTGTTTCAATGTTAATTTTCGTATTTTAGAGGTTGAAATGGGCTTTATGGTCTTCTGCTTAGTTTAAGATTTAGTTAAAACTACTTTATATGCGTAATATACCGCTAAGGGTGCATTGGAAGAAATATTGTTTAGTATTTGTTTCATCCACTCTCACACTCATTACTATGGAGAGAAATTACGAACTCTTCATAAAAAATAAGATTAAACCTGTTAATTAAATGTCATATCTTGCGTCTATATGCGATAAGATTAACTTTCGAGACTACTTTGCAAGACCGGTAAATTAATTGAATGGATCTCCGAAGTCCTTTGGTCGACAAATTAAAAATACCAGGGGATTCCATCACCATTATAAAAAGTTTGAATTAGGTGGATTAAATTTTTAAAAAATATTAAATAAATGGCTTTGCAATAAACTAGAAAAGTAGTATATAATTTATATCGCGTTGGTATTTATTTAAAACTTGGGCTTTAATTTACCGTTGCACAAATTCTTCAATTTTGTTGTTGTTTTTCTTGTCGTTGTTTTGCGCTGACCCCAACAACAACAATTTTCCTCGCTCTCGTCTGATTTAAGAGTTATAGCCCTTCAAAGTTTGAAATATTCCCGTCTATATTTCCTAAACTATAAAAAATATCTCTCTTTTATAAACTATAAAAAATTTCAAACTTTAAAGGGCTATAACTCTGAATCAGATGCGAGCGATGAAAATGGTTGTTGTTGTTGTTGTTGTTGGGGTCAGCGCCAAAAGCAACAACAACAACAAAATTTGATAGTTTGTGCAACGGTAAATCGGATTCCAAATTTGTCCTGCGGTCGTCATTCAATTAACCAAATTTCTGCAATTCACCGAATCTGAAGTTTTTTAATTCACGCAGAACTGTGAACATTTTTTGTTGTATGAAAATTTAGGGTCTTCATCCTTGCACTCACCCTGTACAGGTGAAAACATGTGTGCATATTGACTAGTATGTAGTCCAATTCAATTGTTCCATAGCTTGACAGTTGGAGGGTGGTGAATATATTATTTATTTTGAATCAAAGGCAAAAATAAACAAAGATTTAATTCTGACCAAACGAGAAACCGCTCATTGAATTTTTTTTATTATTGATCATGAATCATTTTGAGGAACTGAATGCTTTAGATCCTCGCAATACGACATATGTCGGCTCAAGGATTGAGACACCTACACCTCACAAAGTTGCCGTGCTTATGCTAGTGCAACAATACTTAAAGGTAAGACGAGATATGCCGGTGTGATGTCCTTAATCATGTATACGCACAGGCAAAGCAAGCGGCAGTTGACATGGGTGTCGGGTATCCAGCGCCGTCCCGACAACGCTTCTGTATGCTACTGCTAAAGTTGATACAGTATCCGGATATGACGTACAGAGACCTGCATAACTTGCTTACATCCGCTAAATACAAAATTGATACCGGACATATGGAGGGCTTCGAAAAAGCCATGGCCGATTTAACTTCAATGGGTATAGAGAGCTTGTTTGACTTCGCAGAGATGGAGAATATTGAAAAGATGCTGTCGGAAACCATTGGTGTGAGCCAGTTCAGCATTGTTGGTCTGTACATACGAAGAGTGGGCGTTATACTGGAGCATATGTCATTTCCAGAAATTATGGCATTGTATAAGAATATCTGTTTATACTATGAAAAGGGTAGGTTTCGATATAGCGGCAAAAGTTACATGGGATTAATGTGGACATTATAAAAAAATAATGTTCCACATTTATTGACCCACAATAGCACTTTGCTGTTGTTATTGGTAAGGATTTTATTGGAACTATTCCGATTTTAGGTGTTCGAAATCCTGCGGCAGGCGCAAATAAAACTTTGGCTGCTGCGGCCATCGCAGAATGCAGGAACATCAACCGCGCAGACACGCCGGACATTGACATGATTCAGGAAACTATTGAAAATGAGGACTGTACCGAGAATACCAACGTAGAAGAGTCGGTGCTGGACACAGACACTGTTCATCAAGATCGCAATCTGCACAGCAAATGGTCGGCAAAGCAGGCCGACCTTTTCGTAACGCAGCAGTGCAGTTTACTCGAGTACAATGAGCTTCGTGCTCTGTCTCCCATTCAATTGCAAACGAAATTGACTGAAATCATTCAGGACAACCCGCTCCATTCGCAAGCGTATTTTCTAAGCTATATGAATCATTTACGCTTGCGTGACTTCTTTAGCGCTATGGATGCCTTACACCGATCCTTCGATCGAAGCCCTATGCAAATGATGACCCACTACGAGCAAAAGGTTTCTAAATTCTCTCTACCATTACAACTACCAAGTATTTACAGATCAGTTTTCTTTTAGGGCTTTCAATACTTCAGCGTCAACTTGGCAGTTCTTCATGCTAGTTTTAATCATCGCAAGGAAGCTTTAGAGGCGTTGCGTGAATGCATTATGCTGGCCCAAGAATGTGGCGACAAACGCTGTTTAGATCTGGCAAACTCTTGGTATTGTCTGCTCAACAGCAATAAGATCGATCCCTTCGAAAAAAGTCTGCCGGACATCCAAGATCCCGGCCTCATACAGTCGCTGTCGCTGGCTATACAATTTGTGGTGAAGTTTGGTGCTCAGTGTGGCTACCTGCCAATCGACCTGTTTGAGTTGTTGATCAAGAGCGATGAACTGAATTGTAAGAACTCTATTTTGGAGCACTTCTCAGACTCGTTGGCTTTACGATCGGCGCTGTGGTGTTTGTATGGTCGCCACGAGCAATCATCGCTATACGCACAGCTACTGTTGAAGCTGAAAAAAACGTGGGTCTTCGGCGATGTCGGCAATTCGGAGAGTGTATGCAAGGTGATCTGTAATCTGGCGTTGTGGCTCAGTGTGCAGGGAGAATTAACTATGAGTGCCGCTGTGTTGCAGCATGCGCGCGAACGGTATACACGCCACCCTTTCGCCAGTAACTGGATGATTTGTCAGTGCCACATTACCATTCAGCAGGCGGTATATCGTTGTCACTGGCAAAGAGCTTTGAAGGCTTGTTGCCAGCTCTATGTACTGGATAGAAATGCTGGCATCCTGCAACGTGCTGGTGTGTACGTTGCCAAACGGTATCTGCACACTGCGCGTCGTATGCTCAACAAATTGCTACAGATAAAGGACATCGATTGCTTGACCCACGTGCGCGCTCTCATTTTGTTGGCCTACACAATGATCTCCCCGGGCAATGTTACTTCCGAAGCAACAGATTTACTTTTGAAGGCTTCCACATTGGCGCTCTCGTCGTATTTAGAGTACGAGCATGCAATCGTAGACATGATATTCGCCCATGTACTGCTGTACATGCACATGCCTCAGAAAGCTCTACAGTCAATAACGAATGGCATGGAAAAAATTCTTACCAACGGTAGTGTTTACGATCGCGCACGTTCGGATTTTATATATGCGCGCTGCTTGGTCGCCACCGCTAAAGATGTTCATCAAAAAAAGAAATACCTTTCGGATGTACTGGAGATGCTAATGCGTGCTGAAAAATACTTTAGGAAAATTGAGGCACACGCAAAGGTTTTAGACGTTTACATTTATTTGGCGCAAACATTCGACGAGCTGGGCCAACGTGAAGAACGCAATAAATACGCTTGTAAATTTAAACAGTACCATTCTGAGTATCAAACTCCCAAAGAATACCTCAATATGATACTTTAAATAAAGAATTTCAGCCTACGAGTAGTTTGATTTTGAGTATTTGCTTCTAATGCAATTTTTAGCAATAGCAGTGTACAGAGGACAGCTTTTTTTGATACAGTATACATCAGCTATGGATTGCGAGATGTATAAATGTTGCACGTTTTATAGAACCTCATTTGCAGCTCTATTTAAATTTTAAAGTTATTAAAAGTAGCTATATTTGTTAGCTTGTTTTATATAAAGTTCATTTGACGGGTAGTTTCTTTTCCTATATAACTTACATATATGTATGTATGTATGTGTACGCATATGTGTGCTAAATTCTAAAAGGTTTGAAATTACCTAAAAATAATATAACTTCTTACTTTACTCCATTTTCTTTCTCTTCGCTAAGGAAGGACGATCAAACACCTGTTTCATGCCGCCCGCACGCTCATTATGGAACTTTATGTTGTTCGAAGTATCGGCATACCATGGAGAATCGAATTTTGTTGTGTCCTGATCGACCAGATGAGTGTATTTGGTACGACCACAGCGACCGAAATTCTTCACTTGCATCACTTTAGGCAAAATTGTTTTATCGAAGTGATCCTCCAGAGTTGCTTGCGCAAAGTCACGTTTCAGTACATCATTCTCTTCATCCAAGTAAAAAGCGCCACGATGATAGTATTTCTGCAGGAATTTATATTTGCCTTTTGTTGCTTTATTCGTAATAACTTTTGGATTTTGTCGCAGTTCCTGACGTCGTTCTTCTTCAGTTAAATTTCGCATTCTATCTATTTCAAGTTTCTCACGTTCGGCACTTAAGAAAGGGGAAAATTATATAAAAATTATTCTTGTCAGCAATATTTGCTGCACTTACTTTTCACGCTCCTCACGATCACGTTTCATTCTTTTTAGTTCACGCAATTTCCAGGCTTCATATTCTACTTCATCGTTTTCATCGTCGGTGCACACGTCATCAATACTGGCTTCTGCAGTTTCAGGCTTTACTTTTTCCAAATCTTTTTTAATGCTATTCTCTACCATCCGCAGTGTATTGCGGCGCCTCTCTTTCGCGGCTCTTTTAGCCTCCGCTTCGAGTTGCTTCTGTTTCTGTGCTTCGCGTTCTTTTTCCTGAATCGTAGCTCGATCACGCTTGCGTACGAACAATGGTTTTAGACGTGGCTCATTTTCTTCCTCACTTTCTGTCTCTTCCTCATACTCAGAGCTTTCGCTTTCCGAAGATTCGGATTGCTTCTCTTCTTCTTTGAGTAAGATCTACTTGAAGGATCAGTGTAAGAGATCTCTCCGATATGCTACAATAAAGTAATACATACCTCTTCTTCTTTTTGCTGCTGCAGCATACGATGGCGTAGTCTTTGACGCCGTTTCTCCAACTCGGTTTCACTGAGTTCTGCATCGGATTCTGAATCCGACGCTAGTGTTATTTTATTTGTTGCACGCTCTACACTTCGTGTATTTTCATCATCACTGTCCTCTTCAGAATCGGTTTCAACTAGCTCCGGCTCATGGATATGCCTGTGCCTTTCATGGCGTTCACGCTCCAAATCTTCTTGATCAACTGGCCGAGATTTCAAACGTCGCAAGCGAGGATCATCCACTTCCTCATTATCTGTATTTGCTGCATCGAGATCTCCCGCTTCGCGTGTGCGAACTTCTCGACGGCTGCGTTCATTGTGTAATGCCGCCCCACCTCGTTTACGATGATCAATCAAATCTTCTAAATCGCTATGCTCTGAACTGGAATCACCACGTGCATAGTCTGGGCGCTTGCCGGAAATGTATCTCTGCACTTTAACCTTCTGCATAGATATCTCTCCTGGAAAAGGTGGAGCTGGTGGTATACAGACTATGTTGTGAATATAGATTCGTCTTACCCTTTTCATTTCGCACCGGTACAGCACCAGCAGTGCATTGTATTCCCGTGGGTGCACCAGGAACGCTCATTTTGAATTAAATCAAAGAATATGAATTGAAATTATTTAGAAATTATCAATTTTCCTTCGAAGTAGAGATATTTTCGTTATCCCAACGAAAGTTAACCAGCGGTGTTCTGTCAATAATGTCAAATACTTGAAATAAAACGAAATTAAACAAAGGGTGTATAAAACGAAATTAAACTCATGTATAATGAATGGAATTTTTAAAACTGTCAAAAGAATAAACGCAAGGCAGAAAAATTGTTAAATCTTAAGTACATATTTATTAATTTCTTTACTTCAAAGCATTATGAATATTCTTGTTTTAAAATTCTCTTTGTTAATAACTTTTAAAACTAAATAAAGGTAATTTTTAGACTTTGGATAAAATAGTAATTCAGGAAAATAGGAAAAAGGAGAAATGTAATTTTTAATTGTGTAACAACATTTGTTTAGTTAAGGGCCAATATTACAATATCCGGTTAAGTGCTAATCGGGATTTTCAAACGTCAAAATCTCTTGCAAACGTTTGACGTTTAAAGCTCCCGATTAGCGCTTAACCGGACATTGTGAAGTTGGCCCTAAGTGTGTTAATACAATCGGCCTATAGTCATAATCAAATCTTTTATATTTATATTTCATATTCACATATAATAATACAATATAGCGATGTCAAAAATATAATCAAACGTCTATTGTTTTTGAAATGTTTAATATTTTATATTTGTTGGAATAAAACATTTTTTATTTTTTGTTTGGTAAGATGAAATCATGTATTACTATAATTAATATCTAATAATGCCACCTAATATCTTTTATTATGCAGATTGCATTAGAATAAAATTAACATTTTATAATGTAATTAATTGTATGCACAATTATCTGACGGAATTATTTGATCTCTGACTACGTAGGACTGGTCTTTAAGCTAATGTAACTGAAATGATTATTTAACTCGGTATCTACAGTATCGGTATCTCGGTATCTCTCTATGCTTTTTTCTGAATTCCATAATCAACCGTCCCTTTAAAGCGTCTGTTCGACCATTCAGGTGAATAATCATCGATCTTCATTATTGAACTCTGTGCCCATTATAACCAGAATATGGAAGTCTTGCGTTGTGGAATGATTGTGGTGGTTTCTGTATAATTGGTTCAAACCGATTCAAACTGCATAAAAGCGGTTCAGCTTTTTTACACGCCTCAGTAGTTATTTACAATAATTATATCGTGAATACTTAATAAGCAATAAGGTTTTAGGTTTCTCTTCATTAACATAGGTTAAAAAATTTACATTGCATGAGGTCATTCATAGTAAATTTTAGATTATTTGATTAATAACAAAACTGCGCAGGTGGAAGGAGAAAGACAGCGATTTTTATTTTTGTGCTTTAGGTTTACTTACGCAAACGCAAGTTATGATAATTTTCTATTAAAAATATTAATACTTATACTCGTACTATTATTATTTTTATAAAAATAAAACACATTTTTGACAGCAATAATTCTTTTAAAAATAAAATATTTTTAAAATTTTCCAAAATTTTGATTATCTTTTCGGCAATTTCATTTTATTTCAATCTTAATTAATACGACCATCGTTCCAAGAATTGTTAATTAAATTATCGAGTAACACACTGGATGATTTGAAGTTTTTTGTTTTCGAAAGACACAAGTCTCAAAAATACTTGTTGTTGTTCTCTTTGTTGCTGGTGCGGTGCGGTTATAATGGGTTACTGTCAACACTTACCAGTATTGATTAAAACGGTCATAAAAATTATGTTTTTCTATATGACAGAGGAGGATTTTACTATATCAAGCAATTTTATTGCGTGAGTCAATCAATAAATATAATATTATCATAAAATCTGTCATCAGAAAAACATTTTAGAGTACAGGGTGTTCCGCACAAGATTCTTAACGAGGCCTAGTATCAATTACAAAAGTTAAGGAACTAATGTCACTGGAATCTCTGGAAATTGCCCACCTACGTATTAAAATTAATTAAAATTTGCAAAAAATAACCGGTTTTTACTTTTCAATTATTCTAGTACGTACATATTTCACTCTAATATCCGAACGCTTTAAAAACAATTACTAGAGGTTAGTGTGCTTTGTTCAGTTTAACGGTATTTATCTTTATAACAAATGAATTATTGGCGGTTTTATTTTTAAGATAAAAATATTTCACTAAAGACACAAATATTAATGAGAAACATTTTTTTATTTTCTTTAACGTGATGTTTGTGTAGCATTAAATGACATCAAAGAAATTCGTTAGAAATTAATTTCTAGCGAGTCAAAATTTATTGCAAATTAATTGCTTTTCCGTTAAACGATTTTAATTGAATGCAATTATATTATTTGTCAAATTGTTTTAGCGAATGACATGACATGTACTCGTACGTACGTTTTCCTCAAGCACAATATTTGAAGGTTTTCAAAAGTCAATCCATTCACTTTAGTACAATAATATTGCGATGTTTTGAAAGAAAGTTAGTAAAAAATCTATTAAGTCGTACATAGTGATGATGATGATGGTGATGTGGGTGAGAATCCGATTCATGTGTATGGTAACATCTATTGAACTTATTGTGATAATAAAAATAAGATGGGATTAATTATATACTAATTCACCACCTTCTTAATTACTAAAGTAATTGCTAAAGAAATTAATTATTATGATTACCAAGGTCATAATACTCTATATAATATACATTTCTACCATACATTTTTACCATTTTTATATATATTTTATTATATGACAAAAGAGAGTAATCGGTTTTTCAGTAACGAACAAACGAAGTTTTATTTGATCTAATTTGATACACGATACATATGTACTTAAAATTTTTTTCGTGTTTACTCGTGCTCGTATATTACTACAAGTATACGAGTATATATATAAATATATATATACGTACATATATATTTAAGTACTGGGAGTAGATCTTTTGTTGATAAGATCATCGCCGGCAATAAAGATCTTCACATTTACTGAAACGCGATAATAATGAAGATCAAGTTCAAAGGAATTACTTCTGAAAGTAATTTTAAAATCTTCTTGGGATCTCTTTGCTTTTTCATAAAAATTTTAATGCCATTAATTTAAATATACACTTTCTTCTCGTCTGTAAGGACATGGTTTTCTTTTGACACAATATGTCTTAAAAGTTCTTAAGCCGATTTCAAGTTAATAAAGGCCACTAACTCTAAGAACATGAGAACGATCAACGAAACAATCATATATCAATTTAAATAAATCGCAATAGATCGATCGTTCAATACGAAATTATAATGATCTTAAAATTCTTTATATAACTCCGAAAATACCAATAAAGACTAAAGCGAATGGAAAAATTATATCGTTCGTACATTATCAAAAAAGTACAGAAGTTTCGACAATTTCCATTATCATCATCATCCATCATCTTAAAATCTATTAAATTTTCTAAAAAATCATCCAACTTACGGAAATGCTGATCACAATAACAATTAAGGCAAAAACAAACAAAAATAAAATCGCGCAGAATGCGATTCAATTGACATCAGTTACAACCAACGTTCCAGAACTAATTTTCATTAACGGTCCATCGCCATTCTCCACACTCAATTACAACAACTTCATTACGCTGTGTTTCTTTCACTCAAACATTTACGCTACGCTTCTCTGAGCCAATCCGAGCTCCGATACCGAACAGAGAGAGAGAAAGAGACACAGAGTTCAAGAAGCTTGGTGTGATATGAACATCGGTCTATCGAGAGAGTCAAATGACGAGCATTTCTTCTAAGATCTTGTTTCATTGGCAGGCCGAAGATCTTGATGATCAGCGCTGCGATCATATAAAGTGAAGTGCGATCGCCGGAAGACATTCATTTGTTTCTTCGAAGTCATCGTTGAAGAAGGTCTCAGGACTTCCGAAGAGCATCTAAGCCCAGCTAGCTACTGCATTCAATAACAAGTGTCTAAAAGGATTTCAGTGTCAAGTGAAAAGATTGTCTAAATAAGCAGAAGAATAACAGTGAAACCGAAAAAAATATATGTATAACAAATATTATTTAACATAATATATACAATTATATACAGATTATTGTGTTTATCACAAGGATTAGTGAGCTCACAAAATCACATAAGATTAATCTTTTGTAGTTTATTGTTTAATGAAATACAGAAATCATCGTGGAACGATACTTCAGATACAATTCAGAACATTTCTATCCTTCAAAGAATAAAAGAAGAGCAGTATACTGTTGGTAAGTTTGGGTGCAGTGACCGTGAGACAACTCACTGAATTAAGGAATTTTTTCGTTACAATCCGTTTTGCCAACTGATTCTAAAGACTTTCCAAACCAATTGTTTATTATATAATATATAAAAAACTGATATGGTAATTAAGTCTAACAATACATACCATATTTCTTCTCTCCGTGTAAAATAAGTTTTGGAAGAACTGTTAAATAATCGGTAATTCCGAGTTCTTACTACATTTTAAAACAATATTTAAAAAAGGAAGACCAAAATGGGAAAAATGTAAGCATGCTTTCAAAACAGTTGCGTACTCGTACATTTCTATAAAGCTTTAGCAAATTTGTTCAATGAATTGTTTAATTAATTGAGTTGTCAACTTGGTATAAATATTTACATAAATACTTTTTTTGCCGAAACTCCGACTTGGTTGAGGTTAAGAAACCTTAAGTAATTCTTCCTTATTTTTAATCAACGTCTCTTCGATACTTCCATGAGTGAATGGTAACTCATGGCTGATTCTTGATTGAAACGACTCATGCTTAAACGCGTGAGGCATCAACATGATATTTTAATAAAATAATAAATTTCAATATTCTCTAAATTTATCACTTTTTATCATCTACGATATTATAAACATATCTTGTTGTTTCCTGAATTTTTTCTAAAAGTCTAAAAGTCAAATGAAATCAAATAAAATTAAATCAAATTAAATTTACATTACAGTTATTAAATGTTTTTAAAATTATACGCGACTATTCCTATTTATATCGAATGTGAATGCAAAAAATCCAACAAACCGATAATTGGAATTTATTATCTATATAGAATTATTGGCAATGTTATGCGTTTCTATTCATATCGGTTTATTGGCGTCATTTAGTGAAAAACCGTTAAATTTATTGACAGCCCAGAATATGGAATGATAAAATTGATTACAAATAAATTATTGAAAATTGCATAACAAATTCGTACCTACTGAAAAAAGTATTGTAGTAAACGGGTTAAACTGCATTATATTTTTCAATTGTTTCATTTTGCGGACTCACTTCATTTAAATATTTGCAAAGAATTTATCATCAATTTGCTTTCAACACTTTCTAATGAATATACTAAGTTATGCATAAGTTTTGTTATTGTTATCTTTGCCGCGCCTAACAAAGTGCGCCACCACTTTATTTAGTGATAATCATTTGAACAAAGAATCTTTGACAATTTCATACAGTTCAATTTTATTATTGCACTTCGGTATATTGACAATGAAAAAATCAACAGTAACTACTGTAGATTGTAAAATAATAAACATTTAATAATATACAGACCGCTAATTTTGTAAAAATGCACAAATTATTTAAGCAATCAAATGAACAGTTCGAAAAAAGTACACAAAAAAGTAGTTTACTGTTGAAAGGATCGCGAACATCTGAAAAGATGTTTAGTGAGTATAAGTTTTTATTAATTCATAATAAAACACAATCCATTTCATACAGAAAATAAATTAACTATAAATGGTGTGAATTTTTCATTGGAGCCTTTTCTTTAAAAATGATATTGATTCCTTAAAATCTTTGAAACCCACAAAAAACTGAAGTAATCCTTTATATATATGTATATTTTTATTATACTCGTATCATAAAATTATTAATTTTTTTTTTTGCTTTCAATTACTGAATACATATTAAACAATGTTTGCATTTTATATCAATAAATTGTTCAACTTAATTGAAATCAATTCAGAAGGGAATATTTTCTGAAGACTTAATAGAAAAAGAAAATTATTGGCTCTTTATTTATACATTGTATTGTATTTATATTTATTATATTTATATGTTTTAATATATATTTTATTTAATATATTTTTTTTATTTATATTTTTTCTATATATCTATTTGCAACTATTATTATTGTTAAAAATTATATTAAGTACATTCCACTAAAAAACTATAAAATACAATTAATAAAATAATTCATAATGAAATAAACAATAACTCCAAAGGCAATACTAGGAAAAAAAAACCAATAAAACATGATTTTAATGAAGGCGATTTATATGAATTCGAAAAGTGTTAAAACATTTCATTGTAGAAATATCTGATGTTTTGAGGATGCTTATAGTTAAAGAAATTAAGTTATAAATTATTTACAGTTTATTTCCGTCTCTCTCTCTCTTTAATTAATACACTGTGAATTTTTTTTTTCGAAATTCTGATGATGATGATGACATCATTCACAATTCACCACGACATTTGCATATTATTCCTTCAAAATATTGTATCGTATATAATAAGTTTCCTTCAACTTCGTTTAATATTGTACAATAATTATTGTAATTAACCTTCAAATTTTGTATACTTTATTTAATATAATAATAATATAATTTTTAAGAAATTAAATTGATATGTATAATAAAAATGTTCAACGGCTTAAACACTTTTTGGAGAATTTTAGTTTTCTTGTACAAAAAGCAAATTAAATTTATGTTGTTTTTGGGAAATAAAAGCACAAAGTCAAGCGGAAAAAAACGAAGACAGACCTAGAGCCTTTTTCAATCAGCATAGAATTCAATGAGGCGACAGTAAGAGAAAGAAAACTTATTCGTATTTAATGGCAAACGATTAATGAATCCGCATTTAGAAGGATTATTTCAATTTTTGTAAATATTTAAAAAATCTAAATTTTAGTTTTGTATATAAAATCTAAATTTTTAAATGAAGTAACCTAAACGAATGTTCAGAGACATACTATTTTAAAACTCTCACGCTACAATATTGTTAGTCGTAATAATTAATTTCCTCAAAAAAAAAAAAAAAATTGAAGTTATTATATTTTCTTTAATTGTCATCATCGGCCAAATGTACTCACTCGAACAATGAGTACGTACTTCTTCGTAGTTTCCTTTGGAGGCGCTAGAACTTGGTCTTGATGACGTGAGAGAGATACTTACAAACTATCACAATGATGACGATGACGACCGACCACGTTGTGCGAGAGCATTTTTACTCGCTGTAAAAACAAGAGAGATGTAGTGAGAGAGAGAGAGTGCGAGAGTGGGAGAGCTGACCAGGGAGTAACTTTATCACTGTCTACCTGACATAAACTGGCTCGTGCCAGTAAGTCTGGTGCAATCTGATGATAACCGGATAAATTCGCTTTGTATCCACTTGACGCCTGTCGCTGTGCTTTGGTAAATAAGAAGCCAATAGAAAAACAGAACCAACAACAACAACGACTATAACGAAGAAGAAACAACGGCGCCATTAAATTGTCATTTCATTGAGGCGACTCTCGTCAGTACGCTATCGTCGTTATTGCCAATTAATATATTCTTTGTATGTTGGTATACGTTTTAATTAGTCGTCGGTATACGTTTTCGACTGTTCTGCCTGGAATGCCTCTATATTTTTTTTACCGAATTTAAGACGATGGCATCACGTGACGACGAGATGACGAACAGATAACATTGAGGAAAAAAAAAACGATGTCACTTTAAACAGGATCAATTGTTTTATGAGCTTTTCCCAATATTATGCTTATTAAAAGAAGACTTTATAAAATTTCTTATATACAAAAAGTATTTTATGATGGTTCTTCCTAAATAACAGCATTCATCATCATCATCATCATTAGTCAACCCTGTCGGAAAACTTAACGAACGTCAAGAAATACAAAACGACTAATCTTTATACAATTCTTTGTACAACATCTTAAAGACTTTGTTATAATAAAATAGCATTTATATGGGTCTCTTTTTCTTGTAAAACGAGATTTAATTTATTTAGATATTATTTTAATAAAAACTATTATTATTCTTCAATTGTGATTTATTCAAAATAACGGCTGATTTTAGCGTTAAGAAAACGTAAGCGCAAAAAACAAAAAAATGTTCAGATTAAACTTTTTATCTTTTAAGCTATATAAACCATCGCTTCGTTCTAGCTTTGCAACAACTTCCTGGTTGCAAAATTGAAAGCACAAACTAATGATTAACCTAATTTTGCAAAATAGATTATCGACTGATTCTGCTCTTCACGGATTTGCTGCATATTCCATCCTTTGGAAATGTAAATTATTCGCCCCCGCCATTCAGCAACTTAAGGCCAACACACAACCCTAAAGCTTTTAAAACGTATATATTCAACGTACGGTCAAGTTATACGAGTATAAAAAGAGGCTCAACTGTATTAACCTTTTTTGGCAAAAGAGGCTCAACTGTGTTACCTTTTTTGTGGGCAGGAGTTACTAAGCGCTTTCGAGAAGCCACAACAACGCTAACATTTCTAAGCCAAAAATAGGCCAAAATGTCTGCTGGCAAGTTGAATATCTTGCGCCTGTTGGCACTCTGCCTCTTGGCCCACACCGTGTATTGCTTGTCCATTCCTCCGCAGATTAATATAACGGAATCTTTCGAAACGGCCACTGACCCGCCGCCAGCGGCGTCTCCAGCACCGTCGCCATTCACTGCAAAGAGCGACGAAATTGCAGGGAATGCTGTCGCCGCCTCGTCACTTCTACATAGCAACGACGATGGTGGTGGTGGTGATGGCGGTGAACAATGCAACGATCCCTCGCACAAGGCTGTATTTTCCGGTTACGATTATGCGGTGCTGGCGAGCATGCTGGTGATCTCTCTGGGTATCGGTGTATTCTATGGATTCTTTAAGAAATCCGGCAGCAGCTCGGCGAATGAGTTCTTGTTGGGCTCGGAAATGACGGTGCTGCCGGTTACACTCAGCCTGGCTACCAGCTTCATCACCGCCATCGAGCTGCTGGGCAACCCTGCCGAAATGTACTATCAGGGAACGCAGTTCTTATTGATCGGTGAGCGGTTAGCGCCACAAGCCACCAAAAAAAAAACCAATTCAGTTGGACTTACTTCCTTTCAGTTATTCCCATGATTGCGGTCATTCCGGTGGCTCTCAAGGTCTTCTATCCGATCTACTTTCAAATGCAGTTGACCAGTTGCAACGAGTACTTGGGTATTCGGTTCGGCAAGGAAATCCGTACCTTCGCTGCTCTGCTGTATGTGGTACAGGTACGTAAAGAACGTGCATGACCTATCTTAGCATGTCTGTTGAATGTAGTTTTGACGGCCTCTCCTTGTTTTCAGATGTGCTTCTACACCTCCGTTGCTGTGCTGGCTCCGGCCATCGCCCTCTCGAAAGTTACCGGGCTGAACACAAAAATCGCGGTGGTTCTCATTTACGCCGTCTGCATTTTCTACTCCTCTCAGGGCGGCATGAAGGCGGTGGTTATAGCCGACACTTTTCAGGTTAGTTGAAAGCTATTGCAATACCATTGACGACCATTAACTAATGCTTGGCGGCGTTTCAGGCTGCCGTTTTGGCCTTCTCGCTGGTGTTAGTTGTTGTCCTGGGCTGTTTCTATAGCGGCGGAGCTGCCGAAATTTTCCGCATGGCGGACGAACGCGATCGCTTGGAGTTTTTCAAGTGAGTTTTCGCCATTACGTGCAGAATCACCGAAGTCATGGTTTTCCCAATTTTTCTTTACAGTTTTAGTCTGGATCCCACCAAGCGCCATACAGCCTTCTCTGTGGTCATTGGCGGTTTCTTCTATTGGACTTCATTGTTCTGCACCAATCAGGCTTCGGTGCAGAAGTGCATGTCGCTGAAGGCTTTGAAGCCGGCCAAGCTGGCACTATCCTTCGCTATAGTCGGCCTTGTTGTTGTCTTTCTGTTGAACTTCTATACGGGGCTGATGGTGCACAATCACTATGCCGACTGTGATCCTTTAATAGCAGGCCGCATTAGCGCTTCCGATCAGCTTTTGCCGTATTATATAATCAGCACCTACGAGAACGTTTACTCAGTGGCGGGCATTTTCGTGGCGGGCATCTTTGCGGCCAGTTTAGGGTAAGTTGCATGCCTCTTTTCTATGGTCATAGTTTTTAACTTCTCAGAAAGAAAGTGACTCAATTTCGCACTCTTTTACAGAACGGTTGCCTCTGCTCTGAATTCGTTGTCGGCCGTAACCTGCGAGGACCTGCTCATTGACGGTCTCAATATTAAGATAAGCCCGGAGAAGGGCGCTCTCTACGTCAAATGGATGTCGCTCGGTTTCGGGGCTCTTTCGTTCGCCTTGGTATTCATCGTGGAGCACTTGGGCGGCGTGCTTCAGGCGACTTTGACTTTGAACGGCTTGATTGGAGGCGTTACCTTAGGTCTGTTCGTGCTGGGCATGGCTTTCCCGAGGGCCAATACGAAGGTAAGCTTGTAGACAATGTGAAAGAGAAAGTTCTCTATCAAACTTTGAACTATTCATGTTTTTACAGGGTGCTCTATATGGCGGCCTGACTGCCTTGTTGATTGTAGTCATCATCGGTGTTGTCGCACAAGTGGCAAATGTGCCTCCAGAACCACTACCTTTATCCGTGGATCGATGTGATTGTGTGGTGAATACAACGCAAGCATTCGGCGGAGGAGCCATCACTCAAATGAGTTTGAATAATGGTTTCACGTAAGTTTAGCGCTCTCATGTTATGGCAATAAGAATGAATATAATGTATGCCCATGGTTTGGTTATCCTTAGGTCCTGGTCTATCTTCAAAATCAGCTATATGTGGTACTCCATGATCGGCACGCTGCTCACTCTGTTGCTCGGTCTGAGCATTTCCGTGGTTATAAGTTTCATGCAGCGCAGTAAAGTGCTCAAAATCAACTCTTCAAAATCAACTGAGGCCCAGGAGTCGAGCTGGAAGTTGGAAAAAGTGGCAACATTGCATGTTAATGATAACAGAGCTGCCGCTGTTACTGCTACTGCTGCTGCAATCGTAGCCAATGTTAACCCTTCATGTAATACTTTGGGTCATGTTAATCATGCTGCCCGTTTGGATGACGAATGAACGAAAGAAAGAAAGAAAGAAAGCGAGAAAATGTAGGCGAACTTCGAAATTGCCACCAAGAGAGAAGCGAAATACTGAAATTGCGATGATAAACGAAAATTTTATACATACTCGTATATCCTTATCGACTTATGTACAAACTAAACGCAAAGTTATTGATTGCGCGCTAAGCATTCTACAATTATTCCTTTAGCAATAGAATTTAGGACAAATCTATGTACAACATAACTCTACGTAACTTCCTGCAGTAATTCTTATATTTAAGCTGTCATTTCGACCAATTTTTCTGTCTTCTTAGTATTAGTTTAGTGTGTGCACAATGTTCCTGTCAGTATACTATCATGTATGACATGCATGTATTTAATTTTATTAGACTTAAATGTCACAAGCATAATTAATATCTTAGCTTACATTATGAATATAGAAGAATACTCGTACTTACTTGAATGTATTAAAAATAAAAATAAAAAACTGATATGATCGAAATGAATGTGTTTTATGATTTCAAACGAACCTACAAATTTCGAATCTTTATTATTACACACTTTTAAGGTAAACTGTCTTTCTCGACCACCAGGATGATGTTGGTAACAAGAAACAGTATGAGAAATTATTACTGCGTTAGGACGAGTAGAAAGATTAACAGCCTAATTCACAAGCTCACTCTCATCCGTTGTCATCGTCAAATGCAATAGATTTACAACTGTTTCTTGTTATTTTGACGATACTGTTCGGCAGAGAAACAATGAGAAACAGTTGTAAATCTATTGCATTCGTCTATACTAAGATTAGCCGTCTCACGACGACGGTTGAGAGAGAGTGAGCATGTGAACTAGGCCGTAAGTAATAAAATTCTGTTGCAGCCATAAATATTCTCGCAAAGTTCAAGTGCATTCCTACTTTCTTGGCATGCTTTTAGGGGTAGTCAGAAATACATTACAGACGGAGCAAACTACTTTTATGTTCACTAACAGCGAGGCGTTCTGTTAATGCGTAGAACCACTGAAAAGAAGAAAATTTAAAAGAATAATTTCGGGATTTTTATGAATTTTTATTCTGAATTTTGAATAAATTCGATTAAATTAGTTAGGGATTTATTAATCCTATTATTTCTAAAGAGAATCAGATAGATTATTTTCGTAATAACAAGTTTTTTACATTCTTAAACATACCATTAAAACTAATTTAAATATGTACCCTCTAAAGAAATATTATATGTATTTACAGCAGTGTCCTGTTCTCTTATTTATTTTGATTTTAGTTTGTAGATTTGACGAAATCCGTTAGCACTCTTTGATGTGGTCACGTCACACTGATCTCCTCGTCGCTGTCCGAATTTGAGTCGTCGTAGTCATCGTAGTACATTTTCAAGAACTCAGGATGGGTAAAGTGTGCCGCCGCTGTTGGCTGGTTCTGGGTCAGTTGCGGCAGCTGCGGCAGCTGCGGCAGCTGTGGCGGGTGAAGATGGGCACTAAGAGCGTCTGCGAGCGGGCCTCCGCCGCCGCTGCCAGCAGCAACAGCAGCGAATAAGTTACCAGGGTGATGTTGTGATTGCTGTTGAAGTTGGTGCTGTTGTTGCTGGTGCTGTTGCTGCTGCTGCTGCTGCTGTTGTTGCTGTTGCTGCTGCTGTTGTTGCTGCTGCTGCTGCTGCTGCTGTTGTAATGAGTGCAGCTGTAGTGCTGTATGCTGTTCACCGCTCAGCATGCTGAGATGCCGCTGCTTCGCCTCATTGATCGTGGATTCGAGCTTGAACTTGAGATCGGCTGCGGCAAGATGCTTCTGCATCTCAGCATTGATTTTGGCTTGAAAGTCGGCGCTGTTCAGCGGCTGCAGGCCGCCGAGGGTCATCATCAAGCCGCTGTTAACACCGCTGTTACCGCCTCCGCCTCCGTTGTGGGACGGAGGCGGCGACGATGCTGTCGACGAGCCCGGTGATTGATCGTTGCCGAGCGATGCAGACGAATTCAGTTTCGGTACCGTCAGCAGAGGAGGCGGTGAGGAAATCTGCAGGCTGTGAGTGACGAACGGAGTGGAAACGCTGGCGGGGATGTTGAGGAGAGGCGGTGATTGAAGAGTGTTGGGTGTGTTGGTGGTCGAGCGTGGCTGCTTCGCCGTTATTGCATTCGCGCTGGGCATTGAAGTCTCCTCTTTGGTCGTATTCGGCGAGTCGCTCGGCGACGGTGGACCGGGCGATACTGGCGTTACGGGGCGATCGCATTTGGCATCTGATAAATCGGGATTGGGATTGTTTTTGTTGGGCAGCGTCTGGTCGCGTGAGCCGCCACTGGCGAGCAGCTCGCGTTCTTTGGAGTTACGCCACTTCATGCGTCGATTCTGAAACCATATTTTTACCTGAAAAAATAAGAAAAAAAAAAGATTTATCAGTTTATAAAATGGTGTTGTTGCTTTTCGTTCGGAATTGCTTGAGAAAGTTGTGTCTGCCGAGAAAGAGACGAGATGATTGACGAGGGTCTACCGATGGTATGTCTTTAGCAGGCTGGATGACCAAGCTGTCATCCAAGAGTATACCTCTTCCCCCTCCACGCCCCCTCACTTAGCCTTCTTGGGATTATGAGAGCAACGATTTAATGGAAAAGTTGTTAACTTTGAGTCATAAAGTGTCTGCTTCACTGCAGCCGTGACCAGAATGTCTTCGTTACCGTTATGCGGTGCAGCCGAAGCAGCATTTTATGACCAGGAAGCAAGCAAATGCTACTCGCACGAGAAGCTGCCACACGCAGGCACAACAACAAATAATAAATGTAAATTAGAGAAGTCGCAGCCGAGTTAGAAATTGATTACAGGACATTCTCTGCGATGGACGGCGCCGTCCGGGAGCGACAAACCAACGACGAACAAACGATAATAGCAACAATAACAACAACAACAACAACAAAATGGTGGCAGAGGCAGAACGGTAAAAGTTTGGCGCATTTGTTTGTAGGCCGCAGGACGCAGCAGCAAAGGATGACGCAGCACATGTAAAAGTAATTGTCCATGCGTTGGAGCCGTAAAGCTCTCAAAAGCCAAGGTCGAGAGAGAGAGAAAGAGAAAAGTGTGGCTTGGTTGGGTCGTAATACAGGCGGGCAGTCGACACAATGCGTACTTAAACAATCTTTAGCGCTGCGTATGACAGCTACGGAAAAGGCGGCAACTTTGTTTGAAAGTGTTTTTGAATTATGTACTTATTGTCTACAAGTGTGTGTGTGTGTGTGTGTGTGGCGAAGTTAGTCACAAGCGAAGTTAGTCGCAACCGCTAAAGCGTTGCGGCGTGGAATACAATAAATAATTAAATAATAAATAATTAATAATTATTGAATAAATAATTACTTCAATGATTTTTAATTATCCGAAATTACACGAAAGATATTTAATACAATTTTATTAAATTTTATTTAAATTAAATTTTATCCTTCACGGTTGCGTTAAAAAGTAACCACGTAATTAGCAGGCTACAAAATCAATTGACAGGATCAAAGAGATGGAAAATTGTTTTTCATTGCAGTCACTTAATTGTTGACCGGAAAAAGACATTCCTCCAGCTCCCTTCAGCCTCCACCACCGCCAACCAGTCGCTGCAGCCACTTTACTCGTGCGTAAATCGGATTAAACCGCAACGGCAGGGCGTTTTTTAGGATGGAAGAAGGCGAAAGGGGTGGAAGGCCCGGGGGTGTAAGACCAAACATCACTGCACGTGCCGCACTTACAATTTGCCATAGTCGTACACTTCCTGGCTTCCTTCCTTCCTGCCTTCCGGTCAGTGAGTTTCTCGTCTGGGCTTGTTGGCAAGCTTGTGACAAGACTTCGCCGTGTCCTTGCAGCAGCGACGCGTCGCTTGTTTGGAAATAATAAGTTCAGGCGGCGATTAGATTAATGATTATGAGTCTAGTGGCAGCGCAGCGATGTCTGTTTCTGATGGAAATTAATTACAAATGCCGTGATTTACAGCTCAACTCAACAGAAGTAACAATCATTGGGCTGCGCTTGATTTCATTCACGAAGAAGGAAGACGTCGCGATATGGCTTCATAACAAGTACTTTCAAAAGGACCAAAAGAACCAAAAGAAAGTGTTTTGTTCCGCAGTCTGCATTGTTGTTGCGCTGCTTTGTTGTTCCGCTGACTAGAATGCTTTTAATGAGATTTTTTTTGTCATCTCAGTCAAAATCTTTAAAAGTCTCGATCGCTGAAGTAACTTAAACGTATCGTAATTTGGTTAAAATTTAAAAAAAAAAAATTCATTGGCAAATTTAGTTTATTTAATTTCATATTCAAATTGTTGATGGGATAATGTTGTTTGGCAACAATAAAAATTGCAAAATGGAAATGTAATATTATTGCTTTAATTAAGCGGCAGCTGAACTATTTGCGGTAAAATTACAGCATTACGACATTAATAAGTACGATATATGTATATTTTATGCTCTATCAACTGTTTATTAATCGTCATCTAAACTGAAAATAATTATCTGATTTCGTACAAAATGATTGTGAGTGAAGGGAATGGCTATAAAATTTACAACGAACTCAAATACATGAAAAATCCAATCAACTCTTCGCTCACATAAAGGAAGGTTTTCTGGCATTGTGCTTGGCAAAGAATAATTCTCTTGAAAAGATTTATTTTTACGTAATTACTTTTTCGCTATAATTATTTGGTTTTTGTTTTTGTAGTTATTATTTTTCAAAATGCGTTGTAAACCTTCAAGCTTCAAAGCTTTTGTCTTTGGCGCTATGAGTCAAATTGACAAGCCAATACTTAGTAAACGATTCCAGAATGTCCAATAATATAGAAATTAGACTTATTAGAAGAGAAGGTAAAGACTGTGTCTAAAAGTACTTCAGAAGCCCAAGACATTTATTTATTCAAATTTTAAAGAGGAAAAAACATCATTCATTTGAAAAAATGAATGATGTTTGTTATTTTAGAATATTTTAGAATATTGTTATTTTAGAATATTCTAATATATAGAATATTTTTTTTATTTTTAAATAATTTTTAACTTTTTTTTAATTTTTAATTTTTTTTTTTTTTTAATTTGTTTTTGTTTTTTTTTTTTTAATTTTAAGTTCTGCACTCAGTACATTAGATACCTTCGAATGCACATAATTATTATTTATTATTGTTTTTTATTTATTTTTTATTTTATTAATTTTTTGTTTTTATATTTTTTATTGTTTTAATTTTTATTTATTTTATTTATATTAATTATATTTAATAATAATATTTAATTAATAATATAAAAATTATTTTTTTTAATTTTTATTATTTTTTTCATAATTATTTTCTTCCTTTATGATTTTTAAATAAAACACACTAAAATATTATAAATATTTACAAATTAAATGAGTATCAGACTAATTCACTCTAATTTCAACAACTCATTAATATATTATTCTATGAAATTTTTGCATAAATCACCTCGAGGCAGCCGCCCGCCGTCCGCTACTCACCGCCCGTTTTCGATAATTATCTACACTTCTAAGCCACTTGTGAACTAATTACAAGCCTTTTTGAATACTAAGTGAATACTAATCAAACCGAAAGAACACACGCAATGGGAGAAAGTCCCTTAAAGGCCAGCATTTGCTTCTCCTCTCTTCTCTTCTCTTCTCTTCTCTATCCCTTCCCTTCGCTTTCTTCTCATAATCGATAAGAAAGCGGAAAAATCTTTTTATCGCCTCAAAGCTTCTTCGTGTCATCAAAAGCAACAAATCCAGTTGCCAAACAAATGATTATAGAGCAGACACTTTTAAGCATCAGCAGCAACCTCGTTCTCAATGGACCTCGTTCACCCTGCAGGCGGTGCGTGGTGCGGTGCGCCTTAAGTGTTTATGTCCAACACAAAATCGTCTGTTTTTGATTTGTCAGAAGTCGTGTGTGTGCGTGCCCGCTCAAAGCGACTGAGAGGCGAATGACTCAACAAATTTAAGGGTGCCTTCACCCCCAATGAGAGACAATGTGAGACTCCGTCACTAATTTATTATACGAGTATGTGCACGAGTATTTTGAATACGATATTTTTCCATCCATGACTGAACCGAGTGAGCATCGTCGTCGTCGCATTGATGTGATTTGAATTCGAAACGCGTCATCCGCTCCTGCCCTCTCGCGGGGGTGGCGGCGGATATTGCGGATATTGAATTGCAGAAGGGCCGGATGAGCATTTGCCGATACCGAGGCCGATGCCGATGACATTTCGTTTGTCACCCGGAGGCTATTTCTTTTTTTTCACCATTCTCAACGTCCGTTACGTTGCCGTTGCCGCGTCCGTCGTTCCGTCTATAGAGTCAGCAGTTAGCAGTCTATTACAAGCTTTTTATTCGTAGCATATTTAGCATAGACACCCTTATTTAGCATAGACATAGATATCCTTTCATACATTGTTGTTGCTTTTCGTTTATTTTCTCTTCCCCCTCATTTTGAAGGGCTGGATTTTTTATGAGACTGCGTGCGCCAAACCGTTTAACACCCTCATCGAGAGAATTGATTCTCCCACCCCTCTCATTCAACCCCCCGCCATCTCCTCATCACCCCTCCCCTCTTCCCGGGCATTTTATGAGCTTGTTTCCTTTTTAAATTTGTCTGCAATTGATTTATTCTGGAAAGTCGATTAAAAAGGTTTTGTCAGCTCGCTTCGTTGCGGTTTCTTTATTACGTTTATTTGTTGAGAGTCTCTAAATATTTTTCTATTTAGATTTGTTTTTAAAATATCGTATTTATTTGTGCCCTACGGCAGGCAGGCAGGCACATTTGAGGCCCATTTGAGTGGGTGGTAAAAAAAAAGAGGGATTTTCGTGAAAGGGAATGATTACGCAGAGGTAGTTCTGAAAAGATTATGTTGTGTGTGTTTTTCGGTGCATTTTGACGGCATGGTTTGTGTGGCGTAGTTCATGAGCATGAAAGAGCACGCGAGCGAGATTTGGGCGTTCTTTATTTCGGTTCTTGTCTCGACTAAAGAGGTAGGTTTCGTCGCGGAATGTGATGTTGACTGAAAAAGCCTCAAAGACGAGATCGAATCTTGTCTCAGAATTCGAGGATTTTAGTAGTAAAATCTTCAGGGTAAAAAATATTAGAGGTTTATTTATGAAAGGGTCTATCAAACGGTATATAAAAGATATACATAAACTGTGCATTACTACAAGTATTCTATTATTATTATACTATTAATTATATAATTCGAAAATAGAAACTTCATTAAAGACTTATTCCTTTATTTCCTTCATTATTAATTATTTGAGTCCATGAATCACTATCGTTAAGTGACATTTGCCAACTGATTTTCAAGTCGTTGGTAACTCTAGACCTCCTCTGGGCAGCACTAGCAGCACTATTTGCCGATGACACATAGGCCATTATCGTGTCTTTATTTGCTCTTTCATTAGCGTTGTTCGGCGAAGATGGACACATTCCATTTGCACTGGCAGCAGCAGCAGCCTTTACATGATCTAATTAAATAATTTGTGGGTGCGGGGGGGTTACTTAGACCCTTGTCTAAAACCTAAGAGAGCATAAAGGCCCATGCGGGTGACTTTAGGCAGACTATTTAAGGCGCTATTATAATATCGAATGTTCGTCGTCGAGCAGCGACAAGCGAGTGCTAGTGACTCTCTCACCCTCTTTTTGCCTTAAACGAAGTGAGCGACCGTTCACAGCAGCAGCAGCAGATGAAAAAGACATCTTCTCATTAGGAAACATATGTTTCCATTACATTATTCCAACGTTAAACTTGCGAACAGTGGAACAGATTCGTACCGCCCTCACCCTCAGCAGAAGTCAATTTGAAAAAGGATACCCGGAGGGTGTTATTATTTCTTTTTTTGCGCACGTAAATAATTTGTTTCGTTGCTGGAGCAAATGGATGGGAAGGAAGGAAGGATGGAAGGAAGCATGAACGAATTGCTGAGGCACGTCATAAAAATATGTTACAAGGCAACGAATTATTTGGATAAAGTTAGTAGTTTAGTTTGTTTAGTTTGTGCTGTTGAAATGAGGGCGCTGGTCGGAAGGGGCTGCAGGCGTCTCGTCTGTAGAAAGCTGAGCTGCTTCCGTGATGGTTACGAAGGGACGAAGCTACGGAAGGAAAAGTTTAATGCGGCACTAGTTATAGAAATAATCGACAAAGAGTGACTGAGATTGTAGCTAATTTGAAGATTAAAAGGAGTATGTTTTTTATTATTATTAAAGGAACATTTAAAAGGCTATCAATGCGATCATTCCCGGCGCAGCTAACTTTAGTAGTCTTGTTTTCGTAGTAGAGGAAAATCACCAACGAATTGAGATTTGAACTTTATTCTGTGCCTTTGAAAACGTATTGAATATCGTGCGAGAAAATATTAAAAATTATTTTCTTATAATAAAAAAGGGTTTAATGGAATAATAGCTTTAATTGCTATTAGTTAAAAGTATATAATTTATGAGAATAACAACAACAACAACAACGGCAACATACAGCGTAAAATATGACTCTGACTTCATTAGAGAATAGATTATATCTCATAAAATAGAATTAGATATAACTAATTCTCATATATATATGAGATATGAGATAGATAATTAGATATAACTAATTCAGTTCATTGGAACGTCTTGGGCGTTGATCAATGGTAGATTGACGATCTGTCACTTTCTCGTGCTCAAAAAATTCGACACCAAACGACGCATGGTGTTGTCCGACGGTGCTTCTTGGCCATGATCGATTTTCGACAAAATGCACGACTATTTTCAACGTGCAACGTCACTATTTCGGCGCATAGCTTCGGTGTAAAGCGATTCATGGTTAAAATTGTACTAAATTGGCGTTTCAAAAACGCTTTTAAGCAAGTCCATCGGTTGATGCATGTTAAAGTTATTCAATTTTTACATACCGACATAAAAGATTGGTCACAAGTTATATTTTCGTCTTTTTTAGACCAAGTCGAGCTGAAAGAGAGACTACTTAGGCCAAATCACGATAAAATCTCGTAGGTGCGAAACACTATCGTTGAGTGTTTGCATCAGTACCTATATATTTTCTTTTAATCTATGGAAAATTTTTGTTTCTAATAATCTCATGTAATAATTCTTTTTCTTTCTTTTAATTTTCTATGGAAAGTAAGGTTCAAAGATCATTATGATATACGGCTATCTCATCAAATAATATGCCATGTCATACGAATGTGTATTTACATATATACGATACAATAGTCTCATGCCGTGACTTGTCTTATTATAAGATAAAATAGCGTTTCATTATGACAAATTGCTCTAAAAATTATTACTTATTTATAGCGAATAAGAAATGAACAAATTAAAAATAATTATATACGTTATACGGACAAATCGATAGATAATATCTACTAAATGATGTGAGAAACATTTTCGCTCAGTAATTTTCGCACCGACGAGTGCGTTTAGGGCGTATTTTTTTTTGTTTTATGTTCCTTTAAATATAGAAAATTCGCTTCACTTCGTCTCAGATCTTCTGTGACATTTTTAAAGGTCTCTCTCTTCACGCCGTTAGTAATTGAGTGAGTGTCCTGCTGGTTGTTCATTTGACTGAAGTGCGTTTGTAAAGTTGTCATCGATGCTGCAATAAACGTTGCAATGAAACTCTTGAAATGATGGATGGCACCTGCGTTGCACCGTTTGTCAAAATAATGGCCGCCGCATACCAACCACCAACCATTCCGGCCAACCAAAGCCACAACCGAGCTACGGCTCCTTGCCCGATGCATTGCAGCAGTGACCACAATGCAGTGAGCTTCGATCTCATACCTCATACCGCCGCTTCAATTTAGGCGCCACATCATATGTATATTCCTCCTGCTGACGCCAAGCGCCGGCAATAGCATGAGAATCTCTTTGTTGCGATTTATTGCAATCCTGCAAACTGATGCAAACAAAACACAGCGCAAGCAACAACAACTCCGAGCCACACAACGTATATAAATATATGGCAACGTAAGGCAACGCAACACAACGCAACGCAACGCAACGCAACGCCACGAATGTGTGTTGCTAACATCGTCATCGTCGTCATCATCATCCTTCTCGGATTTGCAATGCATAGCGCTGCATGCCTGCAGTGACAGTGGCTCGCTGTCGAATGCCATCTGCACTCATAGCTGCGGCACCCACGCGCCCCATTCCAGATTCCACCCCCATTTGACCCTTCTCGAGTCTTTCGTTTGGTCTGGTTGCTCTAGTTTTTCCACGTATTTTGTGGCTTTTGTATCGTTTGCGGTGTCCATCGAAGAGCGGCCGGCGGCAATTTCACAGGTTCACACAGCCCGGCTGGCCCGTCTGCCTTATATAGTATATGCCTTCCTTCGCCCTGATGACAATGCGTCGTGACCACTCTTCTTCGAGTAGAGAATTCTACCCCAATGTTTGATATTTCATTATTCCGGGCTTGCTCCGGGTGGAGCAAAAGGACCACCAAAGAGTCTGTCTGCTCGACAGTGGCGCTTGAGTGCGAAGTGCGCCACTTGTTCAATCAAGCAGCCACCAGTCCACCAGCCATGGTAGGAACCGTTGGGTACTCAATGCAGAATGGTGTCGTTGAGGTGTCGTTTTGGTGACAATGGAGCCCGGAGGCGGCCGGCGTCATCGCTGCACGTGTAGCGCGCAATTGTCTCCTGCTGTGGTCAAATGGTTGCTGTCTGATTTTTAATTCGGTTTTTCTTTCTTCGTATGTTAGAACTTTTGTTTCAATTTGGCCTTGGTTTTTGGCCTCCGGGTATTGTATTTGAAATTTAGAGGAAGGAGATGTCCTTTATGTCATTTTTGAACGAGATTTTGTTTGTGACAACCGAGAAAAAGAGCTTTGCAAATCATTTTGCTGGGTTTTGGTCATTCGAGTCACTGAGAGTGACAAGAATTTTTAGACAAGGGTCGTTATGATCTGAGAGTTAATTGGAATATTTGTAAGACATTAATAAAAGCCAGTGTCATTTTAATCAGTTCCTGTCTTGAAAGATTGGAAGAGATAAAACTATCTCAAGACGTTAACAATCATCACAAGGGCGACCTCAAAAAAATTTATGAGACTGTAATTTTTTCTGTGGAATTTAATACTATGTATAAAAACTCTCTATCAACTGAGAACTGAAAGAGTGAAGAAATTATGGTAGATCTCAAGGAAAGTTTAAGTTTATCCTAATGTTAGTCTTTTTGAAATGCATTAATTAGTTTCTCAAGACAATGAAGATTTTATATATAGTATAAAACAAGCTTACTTATTACTAAATCGAGTACTATCTCAAATCTTACACCAATATAATGCCATTATTCAGGCGTCGAAAGCTGATTACGAGTTGATTTGAGATAAAGTACACTCATAACTCGCTATACGGCCGCTCTTTATACGGCATTTAGCTATAACCGCCTTTTGTAATTATGGAAACGGTTTTGATTTACGGCCCATAATGCTCTATTATAAGGCCAAAAAAAACTGTACTGTTACCGATCTTCTGTTTATAAATTATTAATTCGTTAAACGGCTTTTCGCTGTACGGCCTTTCGCTTTACGGCCAACTTTTGCGGAACGTATCTGGGTCGTAAAACGAGGTATGATTATATAAGAGCAGGCTTGAAAAAAAAAATACATAAATACATGATTAAGATTACATTTTTCGGAAATTTTAAATGTTCATTTTACAGATGTACATATATACTCAAATATTGTATATGTTTCTTCATATATAGAATGAAGAAACCTTTGAAATTTTCCATGCGCATATACCAAATCATCTGCATCATTTTCACCGAAGAGATCGCACCCGTACATCATTAAATCATTAGCAAAAATGATCGATCATTTGCGTGATCGTTGCGTTGGCCTCATTAGCTACAGTTTAGTTGCTCAATTTGGAATTTTTTGATCAATTCGTGTACAAATTGACCATGACGGTGACGATATGACAATGACAATGAATCATCAATGATGAAATTAACACAAAAGTACAATACAAAACGAAGCGAAAGCAAGCGAAAGGCGTGAAATTCTTAACGTACGAACGAACGAACGAACGAACGAAGGAAATACTAAATGAAGTAATGAATTTGACAGACGTTCTCAGTTACGGATAAATGAAAGAGAATGACGCGTACGGCGAATAATTGCAGAATGATCGATTACATTTTGACACAATTTGGGCGAGTATGACAAGAGCAAGAAAGAAGCGCCCGATTTGTGACGATGTTACAAATTTCGTCACTATAAAATGTGTGAAATTTGTAGGACGCGCGCAAGTACGAGAATAGAAAATATATCAAGCATTTTAAAGACAAACTTTAAAGCGACAAATTGAAGCGAAAATTTTATTTGCTAAATAAAATGAAGAATGAGAAAGAATGATGCTTTGCTTTACTGGATTGAAGTAATGACGACGAATGGTGCTGACGACGTTAATTGAAAAAGTTTTTGCTCTTCATGCAAAGCGACTGGCACGCATTGATTTTTCGTTTCTGTCGCCGACTGCGCGTATTCTTTTGGCACGTTATCAGGCGGAACTCTTTTGGGGATGACACACTTACAAACAACCCACCCACCAACCCACCCAACCGTTTGGAATTTTTAATACATTCATAGAAATTAATTATCACTGAAGTTTTTTTTTCTGCTCCTCTTTTGCCATCAACGTATTTTTGTTGCTTTTTGTGTTGCAAAAAATGCTGGTGAAAGAAAGAATCAGTTGAATAAAGTCGCGGAAGGCGGTAGGAAGGAAGGAAGGAAGGAAGGAAGGAAGGCTTCCAAATCCTTGATGGGTTTTTGTTGGTATTTTATAATGAAATGTATATGATGCAGCGAAGCGATGTAGCTGCGATGCCACAACAGACGTGGCGAAAAAAAATATCCATTGTTATTTTATACATCGCTGAAGCTGAGTACATTAAAAGGATAATAACAAAAGGTATTCAAAAGGATGAGAAAGTAACGTAAACAGACACACACACGCACACACGCACACACGGACTCACAATATTTGCAGACCAGTCAAGAGAGCCTTCTGGCATCGTGTTCGTGAGTGAGTGAATGCGATCGAAGTACGAGTACATACTCGTACATACTCGTACATACTACTAAATAAAGAAAAGCGTCTGCGCACTTAAGGACTTGATGGTAACCCTGCCGCTACAGTGCTCTGTGAAATACCTCGCCCTTGCGACTAATCTATCCCTTTCTCCATTAAGACAATCCTCCTTCGTTGCTCTCTACTACTCGAGACCATTTTCGTCGCGTCTCCATTTTCAACGGCTTGGTATTGAATTGTTGCCGCCTGATTTTTACAGTAACCGATGGGCGGAGTTTCGAAAGTGGTCGTTTTTTTGCCATTCGATTATATGCGCTCTCTGCGCGCATTTACAGTGTGTTGCATAATGCTTTTTTTTGTGGTTTATTTTTTAATTTTGTTTATTTTATCTTAAGCACTAAAGAGACGCATCGGCGCAGCGGTGTGTAGCCAAGGTATACCTAATTTGAATATTTATTGCTATTATTCGGGTATAATATGAAAACGGTGGGATTATGATTATGGGTTACACAATCATTGCCCAAACCGTGCTTTTCAGTACTTTGAAAAGTTCAATTAAATCTTTCATAAATTTGAATTTTTTATGCTAAATGATTATTACAGGTCATAATTTTTTTTGCACTTAATACACTCATAAGGGCCTAGCTCATAATTTTACAATTTTTTTTTTTTAAATGAAAAAAGCGAAAAGTAAAAAATTGTTGCTTTTATTGTACATATATGCAAAAGGCTCAATACTTTTTCATCAGAAAATTTAGAAAATTTCTCACTTTTAAAATGAAGACTATAAATAGAAAATATAAATCTTAAATGAAGAATATAAATATTCATAAATTAGAAACTGTTTAATATAAATGCGTTTAAAACTCTGCGTTGAGGATTTTATTGAAAAAACCTAAGAGTAAAGAATTGTGGCTTTTACTTTACTCGTAAATTGCAAAAGGCTCAATACTTTTTCATCAGAAAATTTAGAAAATTTCTCACTTTTAAAATGAAGACTATAAATAGAAAATATAAATCTAAAATTATGAAATATAAATATGCATAAATTAGGAACTGTTTAATAACGCATTTATATGTAAATGCGTTAAAAATTCCGCTATGAGAATTTAATTGAAAAAACCTAAAAATAAAGAAATGTCGCTCGTATATTTTAAAAGGCTCAATACTTTTTCATTCGAAAATTTAGAAAATTTCTCACTTATAAAATGGAGAATATGAATAGAAAATATAAATCTAAAATTATGAAATATAAATATGCATAAATTAGGAACTGTTTAATATAAAAAAACTAAAAAGCGTTCAAAACTCTGCGTTGAGGATTTTATTGAAGAAAAACTTTATAAATTACAGAGTTATGCTATTACTTTTTCATTATAGCATTTACACAAGCTAATGCAAGCATTAAATTTAATCGATCTTTCAAAATATCCGAAGATTCTTCAGTCTTGAGTCTTGAATGTTTATTAAAATCATACGATATCTTATGAAGAGGTGGAGAGAAGCGCACCTGGAAGCGCACTGTACGGATCCATAAATACGGATCCATAAAAGATAGCATAACTTTCATTTTTAAATCAATTCTGTATGCGAAAAATTCTTCAAAATTCTCTCCAGAAACCAATTACCTGCGAGTCTTTTAGGCCCAAGCGTTCTGCCAGCTTCTTGCGATCTGGCTTGCTGATGTATTTCTGTTGTTGGAAACGTTTTTCCAGACCCTTTCGTTGCGAATCTATACGATATGAGACGAATAATACGATAGAATTAACTAAATAGCAACAACAACAACAACAACAACACTAGCTGTGTAATATAACTACGTACAGTAGGTACAGTATATTAACTTACCCGAAAAGACTGCACGCCGCATCATGCCACGTCGCGGTTTGCCACGCGTCGAATGCGCCCACGGAAAGCCTTGACCGGGCGGTAGCGGGAACACTTGCGCCCCAACTGCAATAGAACGGAAACGGAAATGCGTGGGAAACACTTGTTATGGGCAAATCAAACAAGTGTGCGTGTGTGTGTGTGTGTGTGTGTATTTTAATTACTGTTGCATTGAGAGAGCTGCATTAGAGAGCATGATAACAAGATTAAAACAATAACAACTGAAAACTAAACAATGTTACAGGCCTCATGGTATGCGCCAACACACACACACACACACACACACACACACACACAAACGTATATATTCAACCGCACACGTACTCACCGCTCATATAAGGATTCCTACAGTGCGCCAGCAGCGAGTGCAGGTGCGGATGGTTGAGGGCGTGCGGCAGGAATGGAGTCGGTCGACTAGGCATCGGTTTGGCTATCACTTGTTGTTGATGTTGTTGTTGTTGTTGTTGTAGTTGCTGATGCGACTGGTGGTGCTGCTGGTGCTGCTGTTGTTGTTGCAGTTGTAATTGTAATAGTTGCTTTTCTTGACCCGGCGGCAGTTGGAGACCTCCTCTCACATTGTTGTTGTCTTCGGTGATGGTGCCATTGTTGTTGTTATGGTTGTTGTTGTTGTTGTTGGAGCTGTTGTGATTGTCGCTGTCACTAATTGCGCTGCCAGGTGACGATGACGATGCGGTTTGCGGCTGACAACTATTACCGTTCACACTTACGCCCGTCAGAAAGGCGGGGTGAGGGAAGGGGGCGTGCTGGTGATGGTGCTGGTGGTGGTGGTGTATGAAATTGTGCTGCAGATAAGGCCAGATATGTTGCGGTTGCATAAATTCTGCAAATACACAAAAAAAAAAACTTGTGAATACGTCTTCATGTAGAAAAAGTTATTAAAAATCCACTTAAAAGAAATTATAAGCAAATTATAAATTATACATTTTTATATAAATTATAAATTATAAAAAGAAACTCTAGCCACAAAGCAAGGCGTCTCCTTGCAAGAGCCCAAAATACAGAGAATGTTGTATGTCAGACTCCGATAATTCTAAACGAGAACCAGATTTTACTTTTATCTCTGGTTGAAATTAATTATAGTGGTTTTGTATTTATGAATATTGAATTATTGTGTTTATGCTTCATCGATTATTGTGTAAAATTCAACTCAAAGGCTTACTATGGCGGATGAGAAAATAGTCTATAATATGACTGAAGTATTGCAGTCCCACTGCAGCAGTTTCGCCACCAACGACCCTGAAAACCTAAAAAAACCACTGCAATTTTTCGAAGTTTCGAAGATCAATTCGGATTTTCTTTAAGCCTTTAAACTAATTAATGCCAACACATGATTTTTCGGAGAGGAAATTGTATTATAAACCTTAAAACTCAAACCTCAAGGCTTAAATTGTATTAGAAATTTGAATTAACCCTTTTAAATTTGAAATAACCCTTGTATTATAACCTCAAACAGAGAATGAACCGAGCTTGTGACACTTTCAGAGCAGGATATCCCGGAAACCTGACATAATGGAGAGGAAATTCAGAGGAAATTCGAAAAAATTCTATACCGAAAAATATGATTTGTTGTCGCAGTTCGGAAGATCACTTCAATTTTGTGAAAGCTTTTTGATAGAGCTATCGCTTTAAGTGTGTCAAATAATGCTTGTAGCAAAAACAACAACAGCCATGAAGCAAACATATTTATACATATGTATATTGTATATAACAATTTAATTTCCATTTTTTGGAAATCAAAGCTTTTAGAGTAAATAATTATGATTTAAAAGAATGAGCCATAAAAATGGCAGCACGCTCGCCAACTGAAGATATGAAAATAATTACTTCACACACACACACACACACACACATACTGTTAAAATTTAAGAAAAACTTTTTGATGAAACTGCTTCCGGCGGAAACGCACACCTTTGCAGGCAGGCAGACGCCTCTGTGGAAGAAATTTTCAACAAAGCTTTAGCGTTTATTAATTAAACGCAACGAAGCAAAGAATCTGAGCATATTTTGAGAAACACAAACACATGCCTGGAGACTAAGAACACAAACACACAAGCACACACACACACACACACATACACACGCTCGCATGCTGCTAAACAATCGTTTGGCCTGTCGTCTGCTGCTGCTGCTGCTGTCGTTCCTGGATATGATTTTAATTCGATTAGACAGAAACAATTAACGAATTAACGCCTCTTTAGAGCGCTCGCTGCCTTTTGTTTGTCGCTTCTCTGTTTTGTGAATGTAAGAGTAAGTGTGCGTGCGTGTGTGTGTGTGTGTGTGGGTCTGCATCTGCATTTTAGTGTGCGAAATTATTTTACGCCACGCTGAATCTTTTGTTTTTGCATCGCATCGTTCGTCGAGTTGAGCACTTCGCGTTGGTTAGTTTTCGGTGTGCGTCTGTCTCTGTCTCCTCAATGACTTGAACCGTTAATTTGAATTACTAAGCATATACATACATACATACATACATATATGTGCACTGTGTATATGGATGTATGTGTAGCTGTTTGTTCATATGAGAGAACCGTAAGAGAAAATCTAATCCTAATTGCTTGATAATGATGATGATGATGGTGATGATTTTCGTGGTTTTTGGTAATAAAAATACGATTCTGGAAATATACCTACGCAGGAAATATGTGGTTTCTAATGTAAAGGCAAGTTTTAATTAAAAAATTCCACCAAATAATTCAATTAGTGCGGAATTTTCTGCAGCAAAAAAATCCTAAAGAGGTAATCAATGCACCAAATCATTTCATGATTTAATGTAATTTTTGGTAGTAAGTATTTTTTTATTTTGGTAGTAAACTGTAGACAACTGATTATTGTCTTAAGAGGAACGATTTCCATTTTTCACAAAACCGTTTATCTTCAAAACCTCTTTACATTCAAAAAGATCTTGTAGTTTTCAAGAGAATTGAAGCCACAAGACCACATTCGTTGTCGTACATTCGTTGTCGCAACGACTCTTGTTCGACAGAAAGATCTCATACTTTCTGTTCAGCTTTGAAACTTCTTGCTATAAACATTAAAGAATAAATTTTTTAGAAGATAAGGTTAAACCATAGCAATATTCGTCAGACCAAACTGAAATTTTCTTCTTTTTTAAAACGAATCTAATTTAAACAATGACCATCTTTCGAAGGCCTCTGAAAAATTTGCCTAAGTTTAGTGTACTTATTTTGTTTTAAATCGAAGACTGCCATCCTTATATAGATATCTTCCTCATGAGGTCACAAAAAGGTCTTGCTTGCAGTTTGTGCACTTCACTTCAAGTTACATCAGAAAATATTACCTTCGACTTGGCGCTGCTAATAAAAAACCTTCGAGTATGTTTTGTCAGCAGCAAAATCCTCAAAATAAACATTCATAGGCTTCGGAGAAACAAATCGGAAACAATGTTTTCGCATTTTGCCGACCGAATTCCAACACGAGAAGGGCAGACGCATTGTTTATCCTATATCAAGGTTGAGTGCGCGTTATCATCATCATCGTCATCATCATCATCTTCACAGAGGAATTGCGTATATACGCTTTTAATATGCCACCAATAAATCCTTCTCTGATTTAGTTTTGGTTTCGGGATCAACTGCCGGCCGGGTCCTTGCGCCACGGTACGGTACGGCCCTATTGCTGTTAGTGTTGCCAGTTTTTTAAGTCCTCGGGGAGGGAGGCTGTAAAAACATCAACTGCTGCTAATCATGCCTAAATTATGGCATAACGGCGCGGCGCCGTGCGCGCTAAGCAACCGAAGAAAATGCGCACAACCAGTTCGCTGCGCCACTGCAGCCGGCAGTTCTGTCATCGCGTTGAGAGGGTTGTGGTGGAGGGTGACCTGAGCTCATTTTGTTTTCATTTGCTATTGTGTGATCTCAACAAAGAAGGCGTTACGAATTATATCTCTTTTAGACAAACGCAAAGCCGGCCTGGCCTGTTTGTAGGCTCTTTAAATCGGTCTACTGATGTGTCTGTTTGAATGTCTGTACGTTTTGTGTCGCAGACAAAAAACTGCTGCAGCGCTTTTTTGTGTGATTTCTTGGTGTCATTATAAAAAAATTAACATTTAGGACCGAAGTCGAAGATGGTGCGGTGGTTTGCAGAATTTGGAGGCGTTTCACTGACAGATAAATCGCCTTTTTCTTTATTGATTTATACGCTTTAGATGAACTGTTACTGGGATAAATTGGTATTTTCCGTTTTTTTATGACCTATTTTTTATGAGGTTTTATTGATTTTTATTGCAAAAAGAAAAAGGACACGTGCTGCTATAGAATTTTTCCAAAAAAAAAAACATTATTTTTCCACAAAAAACATTATTTTTCACAAAGAAAACCAGAAAAAACAATGGTTGCCGAGGTAGGCGGTATACCGCGATTATTGTGATTTTCTAGCAATATAAAAATTTAGTCCGCCTTAATTATTATTACCGTAGTCGTAATTATGAGATATCGCGCAAAAGTGTTTTTTTTTCGGTCTACAAGGTCGAATCGATGACAAAAAATTAGGCCTTTAACAATGCTGAATTTCGCTAAAACCTTGAAAACTGATCGTAAATCTTCAGATCGGCTATTTTACCCTCTTAATACGTTTATAACAACGCTTTTCTTCAGAAAAACCTTCATATATGCTACAGTCGACGAATAGACCACGCCCATTTTCCTTAACTGACTTTAACTGGTAGTTTAAGCGCGATATTTTTAACCCTTTTTATATCTTGACTATAACCGGGTGACTATTCAGCTCTAAAAATGAAGTTTTCGCCATTTTTCAAGACTGTTCGTGACGAATTTCAAGACGATATCTCTTCAACTCGTTCCTCACTAACCATAATGTCCACAGAGAAACAGCTACATGGACTACAGAGACATATAGAACTAGAGGCCGTATAAATGATCGCCGTCGGAAGATGTTTGAACCTTTCGAAAGGTTCCATTTCTGGCGAAAATGGAACTTACCGTTCCTCACACGAACACTGCCTTCGCGCGTATCTCCCAGTATCGCCGATACGCTGAATTTCAAAATCGGTTTTGTGCTGGCCTCTTTCAGAAGGGTCGTCGTTTCCTTCGGTTCGGTTTCCATGACACTCGGCAACCTCCGAATCGTTGCGCTCCGCATGTTTGTCTCATGCGCATGATCATGAACATCCTGATCGTACGAGTCGTCATCCACACCGATCTCAGCATCTTCGTCATCATCATCATCACCATCACCATCACCATCACCATCGTCGTCATCATCGCTCACGCGCGAGCAACATTTATCACACTTGAAACTATTTTCGCGACGCAGCATTTCTTCATTGCTGAAATTTTTCACATTTACCGTTCGCCTGAAGACGCCACAGGCGTTGCAGATTAGTTCGGTGCGTTCGCCCTCACGCCCACCCACCGCCGAACTGAGCGAACCGTTTATGGCACTGAGGCGATCATAGCGCTGATCGATGCGTTCGCCGCCGCCGCTACTAGCGTCGCCGGCCTCATCGTCGTGTGACGAAACCGATGAGTTGCGGCTGAGCAGCATTGCGGTGTCGTTGCAGTGTCGCAACTCGTCGTTCGCGGCGGCACTATCGAGATCACAGTTGGTTTCCGAGTTACCGTCTTCCGGCGAGTCCGAGTCGTAGGCGAGGATCGTCGTTGCGTTGGTTGCGTTGACGCACGAATTCTTATCGTTTAGCAGATTGTCAACGAGAAACGCGCTTGACATGGCCGAAAGGAACTAGGAGCGACGAGCCCGCGAGCGCCTTCGTCGAATTTTTTTCGATCTCACTGCCGGAATGTCACGAATCCAGGTCTACGGTCTACCGTTAGGACAGTTACAGTTACTTCGTTGACTTCGAACGCTTTTCTCTACTCATCGGCATGTGCGAACGCGTCAAGGACCAAAGCGAAACTGAGTCCGGAACTCATAATCGGGTGGTATTGTGGCAATGCAGGAGACTCTGGTGGTGTTGTTGTTGTTGTATGTATGTATGTATGTATGTATGTATGTATGTACGTTTGCATGTGGAGACGTGCGCCTTGAAGTGGTCCATTTAAGGGTTGCTCTGCTATGGTTGGTCTGCTTCTCCTCTAAGGACTTCCGGTTTTATATCGGCCGCGCTGGTAATCACGTTAGCCGGTGTTTTGTTGCTTATGGTTGTTGATGTTGTTGTTGTTGTTGTTCCTATTGTCATTGTCATTGTCGTTATCGCCGTGTACTTCGAGTGTAGCGTATTCGAAATAACATAGTGTGAGAGTTGTTTGTGTGGATGTATTGAGGTATGTACACGGACACGCGTGTGCACATACACACATACGTTATGAATTTATACATTTTGCTTTTCTTCTACAGTTTCCGTGACTATTTTGTTGACTTTATGCATTTTTTATTTGATTTTATTTGTGCAGAAGCCATAAAAGTTTCTTTTGTTTGTCTGTATTGAGCGTCTTGTTGCGTTTTTTATCTAGAGACATTGATGGGTGAGGGGGAGGGGGGAAACGGGGGGGGGGGAAGGAGGTTAGCATCTATTGTGACAGCAAAGGAAACGATCGATAGAGGAGCTCCTGCACAATGGGACAAATTAATTATTGTCTCTAGAAATGATAGTTATGAAAAATGAAAAAATGAAATAGGCCTAAATGCATCTCTGACAAGCCTTTAATACCTTTAGGTCTTGGCATCAGTTTTTTGCCAGATTCTGGTGAACGAATATGGTGTGACCATAAGGCGGTTTTGTTTCGGTTTAGCGCAAAACTGGTCTGCGCACAGCGAAAACCATTATAAAACCAGCAACTAACTCTCCATTGAAATTGTTGTTGTGAGTTTAGCGCAAAACCAACAAGATTTCTGTCTGGTTTTAGCAGTTTTCAACGCTGTTTCGAAGTTCGAAATATGTATGTACTAGACGCCATAGACGCTTGTCTCTTTCTATAGTTAATATGGTAGAAAGCGGTATAAATATTGTACACAAAAATACTTTGTCAAACAAACAAAAACAAAACCCAGGTGGCGAAGGCCAGCAAAACCAAAAATTAAACCAGTTTTGTCTCGAAACACTTGACAGAAACTTGATCGATATTCGAAAGTCTAAACTAAAACCAAAACCATTTTATGGAAACCTCTTTTTATTTTTATTTGTAATTATTTTGAACCTCTTTTAAAATTTATTTAGATTTTAAAATTTTTTATAAGAAATACTTAAGGTACAATGGACGTTGTCATTGTTGTAAATATTGCGATATCGAGTATAGTCTAATGGTTATATTTTACCGCATCATACATACAGTGCTAACTCTGCACTGAGAAAAACATATCACTTTATTTTCGAAATCCTTTAGTCCTAAGGATTTTATCCGGAGCAGCTTTTATTGTATGATTTCTGTAAATATGTATTGCGGTATGAATGAGGATCATGATGGTCTTCAAGTGATTATTAACTGCTTCCATTGCTACAAATTGAGTTGTTATAACAACTTTGTTGTACTTTCTGCGCTTTTTGTTTTCATTTTTCTGGCCCTTATTTCTCTTTTTTGGCGCTCTAATGCGCGTGTTTTTTTAACTTTTTTCGTAATGTTTTCTTTCTTTCATTTCGGCTACATATTCGTCATTATTTGTTTAATGTGTGAGCAGATACTCGTGTGTGTGTGTGTGTGTGTGTGTGTGCCTCAGTATTTGTTTGAGTGCATTTATTTGAATGTCCTTTTCGGAATGGTTCATTTTATACTCGCGCTATTTTCTTGCCCTCATTTTTTTCGTTCTGCCTTCTCATTCTCTCAACGCAATTGGCCCAACCAACCAACCCTTGTTGTTGTTGTTTTTGGTGTTTTTGCTGCTGCTGCTGCTGCACGGCCAGCGAAATGAGCGCATGGTTATTGTTGTTGTTGTTGTTGAAAGTGCCTTTGCTGCAATTGTATGAGCAGCATACAGAAGGCGTGGTTTCGCAAAATGTCGACTAGCCAGCAACAACAACAACAACAACAACAACAACAACAACAACAACAACAACAACAACAACAACAACACTAAGGCGACTAACTGTGAATGGTGAAATTGTATGCGTTCGCTTTGTTTAAATTGAAGAAAAGAAGTTCAGCATCTGTTTCGCGTGCGTTTGTATGTAGTATATACGAATATATATGAATACATATACATATATATGTGTGTGTATGTGTGTGTGTGTGTTTATAGTATAGCTTTACAAGCCTGTTTGTTCTGATTTTAGACTTTTTTCGGGTAAATATCGTACTTGAACGTCGTCGATAGCTCTTTGTTGCGGCAGCGACCCGCGACCCGCGCCACCTGCCGCCAGCTCATGTTAATTCAATCCGCTTAATATAATAGAAAAAAAAGCACGCAGCGCAGACTGCTCTGCGGTAATCTTTTCGTCCCACTGTTCCAACCAGCCATCACGGTGTCGGTATGAGTGTGTGTGGTGGAGATGATCTGGATACACATTCAAAGGATTCCCGAGCGGGGAGCTGCAGGCTGCAGGGTGGTCCCGAGCGGTAAGATGGTGAGGTGGTGGTAGCAGTACATAAAACATGCTCATAGAAGCGTATAAATACGTGATAATAACCTCGATTAAAATCCTCATCAAAGTCATTTATGCAAAGGACTTTTTGGAGTCCAATTGGACTGTTTTGAAGAGAGAGAGGGGGGGGGGGGGGCGAAGAGAGAGAGAGAGGGAGAAAAATGTGAGCAGGATTTTGTGTTTGAAATTTCTGATGAATGTTATATATATTCATTATTCCTGAATGTATTTACGTACAATACTACATAATTCATAAATAGACAAAAAAAGTGCCGAGATAATCAACAACTTTAAGGGCGGCAATATTATTTGTTGGGGCGTAGAAAACGGAAAAAATGCTGATTGGGAGGAAGAATTATTTCAGTCCTCTCGAAAGAGAAGCAGAAGATTACATACATACATATTTTAAGAGCAGTTAGCAACAACAAATATTCTTTCAAGACCATTCAAATACTACGAGTATTTTCCTAAATTGTAATTAGATTGAGAAAATTAAAATAATAATAAAGGAAATGTGTCATAACTACAGTAATTCTGAGTCAACATGAGCACGCTTTTCAAGCTTTCTTTTACTATTACAGAAAAAAAACCAACAACAACAATATAAAAAAACTAAAGGCTAAAATCCGTGAGCTCTTCTTTACCCTTCTGCCAGTCTGTCTTCACTTCAGGCACCCAACCACGCAATTATCTCGTAGTCGATAAGAAATGTCGATGACTGTGATTGTAATAAAAAAAAACATATTGATATCAATATCGTTGACATTCTTGCTTGCTGGCGCAACTTCTGGCGCATGACTTTCAGTGTGTCATTGGCAGGATATCATTATTGGCAGCATACTTTATGGAGTATTGATGCGACATCATTATCATTGAGAACACAAAAATAACAATAGCAGCAGCAGCACGATAACTACAACAATTATTAGCTACAGCAATAACCATAGCAATCGACAAAAGTAAGGATATAGCTCACGAACTGAAGCGAGGCCAAATGTGACGCGCAAGATGTTGCCAAAAGATGTTGCTCGTGCTCGTTTGACGCGGCCTGTGTAACGATGTAACGATGTAACGGTTATGAAACAGGCGCATGATGATGATGTTACGAATTGTTGGCAGACGTGAAAGGAGGAAGCTCCAGAAAAGTGGGAGTCCAGAAAGAGTTTGTAAAAACTGCTCAGTCCTCAGTCAGTCGAACACTTGGCGAGCGTTTCCCAAGCGTTGCATTTCGTTGCGTTTCTGTTTCGTATCGATTTTCGTGTCACGAAATCACGGATCAGGCAGCAGTCAGTATCTGCTGACGGCGAGGAGTTACCAACTCAGGCGAACGCCATTTCGGGCAAGAACGCCAGAGAAGAGTACAAATTATGTGACGCGCGTCGGCGGAGAAGACAAAAAAAAAGGTGATAAAAACGTATTGTAAAACGTATGAGCATGTCGTCAATGGTGGAGGTGGTGGTGGTGGTGGTGGTGGTGGTGGTGGTGGTGGTGGTGAGATGAGGGTGAGGCTGGGAGCGGTGTTGTGCGCTCGACTGGGTGGCTTACAGCTGCCGCAACGCACCGCACCGTCTCTCGCATGAGAGCAACGACGTCATCGGTGTGGGCGACATCTGTTTTGGACATCTTTTAATAAAATGTTCATCTTTATTATGGTACGATTGTTTTATAAGCTTGCTGATGCTGCGGCTGCTGCTGCTGCTGCTGCTGCTTCTACCGCGCACGGCAGTGTACCGTACTCTGTGATCGTGGTGCTCTATCGAAGGACCCACGATTGTTTTTGCTGCTTCGTTGTCGCTGCAGGAGTTGCCCGCCGCCGAAGTGTTAAGGCACAATTAAAACAAAACGCTTTTATGTCATCACGTTTCTTCTGAAAGTGTTTATTAATTGCCGGATGGTATTTATTGCCGTGTGTAAAGCAACCCACCCAAAGTCGGTTGCTTTGATTTATGTGAGCTTTTCTGACATTTTCTGGCAGATCCAAGGCCGCGCCTCCCAGAATCCAGGTTTCTACGATATTATTTTTTGGAAAATTTGAATTCAGCATAGCATTATTAGGAATTTAAGGACTGCAAAGGACATGGTCTATATAAAAAGGGTTTCAGAGTAAAACCTTACATTTTCAAAATCAAAAGCGCAATGTATTTATTTTTGTTTTTTTTTTGTGAGGTTTTTATGAGCCGTAATTGACAGACTTTCTCACATGATGATGATGATGATGATGATGATGATAATGATGATGATGATGATGCTGATGATGATGCTGATGATGCTGATGTTGATGTTGATGTTGATGTTGATGCTGACAAAAACTGCTTCTGTTTATTTATGTACTGACAAAAGCACTCGAAACTCTCATGCGAATGTTGTTACAGCCACTCATGCAACAATTACAAGTATATTAAAAATAACAACAACAACAACAACAAGAACAACACCACCACCAACATGAACAACAATAACTACTACTAGTAAAATGCATTTATAATGTTGTGTTGATTGCACTTGCATAAATACGCACACACACGTGCACCCATACAACCTTACACACCCACACACCCACACACACACACACACACACACATGTAATCTGGTATGTACGGTTAATTATTGTAAACCGCACAAAGTATTGTTGTTAATATGATTTTATTGCGAATTAATTAAGTAATTATTTGCGGTTAATAAGCCTGATTAACAGCGTTCACGATGACCACAGAATGTTTCGATGCATACGAACATACACACACAAGCACAAGCACACACGCCAACACACACGCCCACACACCGCCTTTTGGCAGTGCCACAAACACAAATTTCGTAATAGTTATGGCGCGACTCTCGCACGCGAATGCACGATTTTGTGTAATTAATAATCCTTAAATTAAATTTAAAATGCATGAAGCGTGTATTATTTTTGTTGCTTGTTTATTTTTTGTTTAAGTAAAATGATGATAATTAATAATTAATAATACCTGCTACATTTAAAAGTTTATTATACATACAATACATTAAATTACAAAGGAAATAATTTACTTTTGAAAGAAAATTTGATGGCTTAATAACTTCTGGCAGTCTTGATTGTTGATGTCTGTCTGCAAAAAATAAATCTGTCAAATTCTGGAAATAGTCGTTTAACAATTTATCTGTCATTCTGTGATAAAACTACCTTAGTAGTTCTTTAAACTGATTACATTGTCATTTTATTTGATTAAACTTACATTAAATTGATTTAATTTAGTTTTGAAAGGAAATTTGATGGCTTAATAACTTCTGGCAGTCTTGATTGTTGATGTCTGTCTGCAAAAAAGAAATCTGTCAAATTCTGGAAATAGTCGTTTAACAATTTATCTGTCATTCTGTGATAAAACTACCTTAGTAGCTCTTTAAACTGATTACATTGTCATTTTATTTGATTAAACTTACATTAAATTGATTTAATTTAGTTTTGAAAGGAAATTTGATGGCTTAATAACTTCTGGCAGTCTTGATTGTTGATGTCTGTCAGCAAAAAAGAAATCCGTCAAATTCTGGAAATAGTCGTTTAACAATTTATCTGTCATTCTGTGATAAAACTACCTTAGTAGCTCTTTAAACTGATTACATTGTCATTTTAATTGATTAAACTAACTTCTGTCAATCTGTCAAAAATGTTGGTTGATGTCTCTCTAAGCGAGAGAAATCTGTCAGATTCTGGAAATAGTCGTTTAACAATTTATGTGTCTTTCTATAATGAATACCTTCGTAGTTTTATAAAATGATTTAATTGTCATTTTAGTTGAATAAAATGAATTGAAATTAATAGGAGTTATGACGATACTCGTATTATAACATACAGAAATTTCCATTTTCACGTCTTTTCAATGAGTTCAGTTGTTCTTTCCTTTTTTTTAAGGTTTATGTCATATTAAAATTTACTTTTATTCTAAAATCTTTAAGATTTCCCAACGCTTTTGCTTAGACTTTATTTTTTAGCTTCTGTAAAAAAACTGAATTTTTAAGCTCTCCCGCATAATTTTTAAACAAATTCAGTTTAATTTATAAACCATAATGATTGAAAAATAATTATATTAGATATAATATTATTTCATTTATATATTATTTTAAATTTGAAAAAAGTTTGAAATTTTAAATCACAAACTTTAGTCATAAATTTGAAAAGGAACAAAAAGTTCATAATTCCTAAAGTAGCGAATTGCTGCGATAAATCGTAGAAGTTTTTAAAAAAAACAATCTCTGCAGTGAATGGATTAAATTCCATTACAAAATTAAAAGCCATTTTGTTAGATACTCGTAGTAGCCGAAGGCCCTGGCGATTTTTAAAATATTTTAAAAAATTAAAATTTAAAAATGATTTTTTAATTCATTCTCTCTTGTGTTATTCGTCAGAAGAATCAACCCTGCGTATATTCGTCTGCTCTGAATGAATTATTTTTAATTTGTTTTATTTGCCGTGCAGTCATGGCGATGCACAGACTTCCGCTTCACAACATACAACAAGTCGAGTGTAAATTTTTCCAAATTTTTTTTTCGAGTAAAAACAATAAATAACAAAAATTTTAAAAACAAAATTGACTGACCAAAAAGTGGCCGAATGGATAGAGCAAAAGCGAAGAGCAAAAAATTTGAGAGAGACAGAGAGAGAGAGAGAGAGAGAGAGAGAGAGAGAGAGAGCTCTTTAAAAAAAGCAGCTTTTAGAAAATTGTATATTTTCACTACATGTATTTTAAATGCATTTAAAACTTAATTAGCATCGTATAACATTTCAGTTAATCCGGAAAACGTATAAAAAGTAAAAGTTCAAATTTTTTGGAAAAATGGTTCACAAACGGAGAGACTAATAAACCGTCGCGACGGTTAGACGGCATTGGCGTTGACTTTTGGCGGGCCCGCGACCGAGATTTGTCTCTCAAAAGAGGCCACTGCTGTTGTGATTAATAAAATTATCAACAGAGAAACGTAAAGGTAAGCAATTTTCAAAAAAGACATTGTTGCCTTTGATAAACACAAACAAAAATAAAAACAAAGTGAAGGCAAAGGGTTGACGTGCCCGATCAAAGGCAGTGTCAAGGGCTTCTGTTACGCAGACGAATAACCCGGAAAGAACATAAAACAGAAAGACCCAACAAAACAAAGACGTCTTCTGTCGGTTGTCGCTGCTGTGAGGTCTCCGCTGCGAGGCTTGTGTGCGTCTCTCTTTACCTCGAAAGAGGCTCAGTATGAGACGTGTGAATAATTTAATTATATCATTTGTATGAGAGTGAGAGTGATTGTTGTTGTTGTTGTTGTTCTGATTATGAAAGGTTTGATATTTCTTCTTTTTAGAAAGGCTTCGAAAGGAAAATCGACAACGGCCAAAGGAGAAACAAGTTTAATTAATCTTAGCCAGATTTCGAAAATCTCGCAATTTTGACAAATTGAAATCAATTCGAGTGTTAATAAACTGAAAATTTATTGCAAGCCCCGAGAATGTTTCTTTTCTTCTTTGCTTGATTTCATTAAATGCTGCAGATGAAGGATGAATCATTAGTCAAGAGTCATGAACACTAACATTCTTACAAGTACGAGTTTCGAGGTGAATGAAAGTACTCGTAGTTTTTCAAAACCAAGAAAACGAAAAAGGGGGAAACGAGGTCGAAGAAATCATCGATGTTGCGAGGATAAATAAATTCAATTTTATCAAAGATTGTAAACTGAAGGACTAAGTAACGCTTTGTCCCGTTTTTAACATAATTAAAAATAATAATAAATAATAATGCTTTTATGTTAAAGATAAAAGTTATCGCTGGCAACACTTCTTCCTACAGAAACTCAGCCTTTTTTGTTGATATTAAATGTAAATTACAATTTTTTAATCAAATCTCGGTCTTCCTTTCTTAGCATTTAACAAACCCAAACGAGAAACTGTCTCCTTAAATTCTCTACATAAAATATTGTTAATAAGACTCTCATACCAAATTAGTATTTAATATTTATTCACTTTAAAATATAAAAATCCGCTGAGCGTAACAGCCGACGCTTTGTCTCTCATCTTTCATGTCGTGGTAATAATGCGCCCTATTTTTGCGTTCATTTAAGGCGTAAAGACAACATATTGCAGCAGACCATTTTCCTTCTGCTTCTCTTCACCCCTTTTGGGGTGAATGATTGCAGATTTTCGGCAGAGGCGATACGATGAGGGGTGAGAGGGTGAGAGGGAGAGAGGGAAGGGATGGTACAGCGTCGTAGCATGGTTTTTTTGTTTTTTTGTTATCAATAAAAACAAATCAGTTCTGGTCACGTGTCTACAATTACGCAAATTTAGATTATATTTTATATTATCGCCCTTGTACGTTGCTTACCCCTCGACCCCTCCCCCGACCCCTTGCACACTTTTATTTCATTTAAATTTATTTATCATATTTTTTGTAATAGAAGAAGTATTGAATAAAATGTTGTTGCTGTTACTTTTTTGTCATCGTCATAAAAAAAAAAAAAAAAAAAAATTAAAAATTCAAATTTTTTTTTTTAATTATTAAAAGCGTCAGGACTTCAGAATTTTTAGAATTTTTGTAAATTTTTTTTTTAATTCTTTATATAAATTAATATTAAAAAAAAAAGTTAAAATTAAAATTATTAGAAGCGAAAAAAAAATTAAAAATTATAAGAAGAAAAAATTAATAGAATCCTGATTTTGGAATTTTTTACAAGCGTCAGAACTTCAGAATTTTTAGAATTTTTGTAAATTTTTTTTTTAATTCTTTATATAAATTAATATTAAAAAAGAAAAGTTAAAATTAAAATTATTAGAAGCGAAAAAAAATTAAAAATTATTAGAAGAAAAAATTATTAGAATCCTGATTTCGGAATTTTTTAAAACTTCAGAATTTTTAGAATTTTTATTAATTTTTTTTTTAATTCTTTATAAAAATTAATATTAAAAAAAGAGAATGAAAAAAATTAATAGAATCCTGATTTCGAAATTTTTAGAATTTATATTTTTATTTTTTTTTATTTAATTTTTTATAAGAATTAATTTTATATATATAAAATTATTTAAGTATTTTATATTTTTTTAATAATATAATGTAAATAATTATACAATATATGAATATTAAAAAAAAAAGTGTTGTATTTTAGAAGGCTTTTCCTAAAGAAGATATATTACCCAAAATATGTTTGTTAAAATTTTAATATTTACAATACATATTTTACAAAATACGACCCGAATGGTAAACTGGCATTTCCTGACGCATTTCATGGCCTGATGCTTTGCAAAAGGCACATCCTTGTGCCCTCTCGCGCAATCTTTCTTTTCGCCAAATCTCCAAATCATTGTAATTGTTGAAATACGCAGCAAATCCTTTTGCCAGCATTGTTGTTTTCGCCTACGGCGAGAAGCTGTATTTGAAGAGAGCAATCGTGAAATTGTAAAACCGCAATTTCGATTTGAGCCGCAGCTCAGCTACTCAATACTGTCCGCTTCAGGAAGCTCACCGGGACGATTCTGCGCCAATCGGCGGCCGATCGATTGGCTTGAGCCGAGTTGAACTGACTTTACATTTGTAATGTTAGCCGTGTCGGTTTTTGTTTTCCTTTTTTTGACTGTTCAAACAATAATGAAATGACGTACGGAGGAACATACACACACACACACACGCTTTGCATAAAGTCTCGTTTTGACATTTACAGAAAATGCGTGTTTTTTTCTGCGTTTTGTTTTGTTGATGGATTGACATTTTGAGAGTTAGCGTGGAAGGAAAAGGGTTGGTTGGTTGGCTACAAGCGGCTGCAGTGGTTACCAGACGGGTATACTCTCGTACCTTTTGCGATTTCATCATGTTTGTTGGTTGATTATGCAAATAAAACCTTGTTCCTGTAAATGTAAATTGACAGCCAACAAGAACAAGCAACGATACAATAATATTTTTTATTGAATTATGAAATTACATACAATTTTTTATTTACTTTTTTAAATTAAATGAAAATGGCACAAGAAGAATAAGAAGAAGAAGAAGTAGTAGAAGCTGCAATAAAACAATTTACGTTTTTTTTCAAAATTCGCCGCCGAATTGATGAGTATGAAACGAGTTCACACTGTGCAATTTTTCTTTTATGCCATGTTTCGATTTGAGAAGTTTACACTCTGCAATTATTCTATATTATTTTAGTAGGTACAAAAACCGCGCTTCGGAGTGGAAACTCTCCGGATACTTGTAGCATTTAAAAAAATTGTATTCCATTTACTGCCTTTTCCCACCAAAAGACCTCTCCCGTTTGAGGTTTTTTTTTTTTTTAATTTAACATTTAAAATGCTATAAAAATAAGTCTATGCCTTTAAACTTAGTTAATTTAGAGAGCTACAAAATACTCGTATCTGCCTCCTGCTCCAAGAGAGTTATCGTATTTGCAAAATTCAACGCTCAATTAGTGGCGAACGTTTGCAAGAATCGGAATACTCGAAAGTTCATGGAAAGTTCAATTAGATGAAATCGAAGAGAATGTTTCGTTTCGCTCTGGAGCGTTTGAGCGACATGTACAAAGGGCCAGGCGATAAAATTAACCTCTACAAATAGAATAAGTAAAACATGTTAATTATAAATTATATTCATTAAAGCAAATTCATTATATGCATTATGTACATATTCCTTATTCAATATATAAACATCATATTATTCCGTTGAAAAATCATTGAAAACTACATAGAAAATAGCTAGAGAGAGAGAGAGACAGCCGAGTGAGATAATAGGACACAAGGTCAAGGTAGAGACCTAGATACAACGGATCTAGTTGTTTCAGTTTTTTAAGCTTTTAAGTTTTTTAAATAGAGCAACTTTCTAATTGAAATTACTTTAGACTTTTGGAAAAGAGTTAAAAAAACAAAATTAAAAAATAAAAAGTATATAACTTAAATAAATAAATTTGAATTTATAAGAACTAATGCTACCTGCATTCTAAACAGAAACTTTGAAGATTATGAGAAAACCTCTCATAAACGCAAGCTATTAAATATCGTTAGTTTCTCTTTAAAATGATGCCATCATCTGCAAATTTCTTGCTAGTACTTTCTAAAGTGAAAGTATTTTATTTTTATAAAAGACTTAATAGACTTAATATTACTTTTAAATGATGTATACAAAGTTTAAACTAAAAAAACAAAAAGCAACACAACGATACGACAATTGAGCAATGAAACAAAGATTTTTAATTAAAAATAAACTTTTAGTTTAATAAAATTTTTTATTGTAACCCCTTTTGTTTATCTGCGCATTATTTTACAATTTGTTTGCGGTTTACGATCGTGTTTTGATTATTTCATTTACTTTTCCCACGCATTACAGGCCTTAGTTGTGTTATTATGCCCTCGCCCTTTTGAACGCTCCTGCGCTTTAAATGAGAAATGTTGCGTTATCATTCAAGGACGGCTTGCGGTTTTTGCTTTTACGATTGTCAGTTCGACGGTTAGACAATTTAAGATCGGTTGAAAAGTGTAATATTGTTATAAAGAAAAAAATAATGTGATATAGGAAAATGTTATAAATGCATCTGTCTTTCTTCGCTTGAAAAAATGCTCATTCATAATCTACGATCCTCTTGGAGTCGTCTGTTGATCGTCTGGGATTGACCCAAGGTCTTACAGAAATATTAATCCTCTGTTGGCAGAGAAGGTAAGAATGAAGTGTAATAGAAATATGTTAATATTTGTATCTATAATATGTGCATATAGTACTGCTATTGATAAGCCTTGTATTTGAAAAGATAATATAATCGATCAGATTGTTCTATTCTCAGTTACGAAGGTTGTTGAATTAACGTAGTTCTGTTGCTTGCGGCTTCCTTTTAATTGTATTGAGATAAAGTTAAGTGTCAATTAAATTAATTAATTCAATTACTATAGAATAGAATTATATACTATAAAATCGAATATTTTCATGCTAAGGCGAAATGCTTTTAATGATGATATTAATCAATTGTCGGTCTATGATGTAATATTTGATACGTTGCAGATCACCAATCAATAATTATTATATAACGGCTATAATCGTTTATTAATATAATTGTTTAATTTTATAGTCTCCTGCTGAAATCCATCGCAGTAAAATAGTTTTAGTCTGCTGTTATTTATTGTCATTTAAACAAATATTTGTTGCATTTTATTCTCATTTAATACTTGACAACATAAGAAACCCATTTTTTTGCAAAGTTTTCAAAAAAAAACCAATATGTAAAAATTTTAAAAATTGTCATAGAAACAAACTTTAAAATTGTATTTATTTAATACTGTTTTTACACGGTTTTTACACACACGTTCCAGAGAATATCGCGTAAAAAAAGACACACAGTATGTAATGAGAAAATATTAGATATCTCGAATTTTAACATGAACGAATTTAGGTCACTTTCAAAATAAACGGTTCACATCAAAGAAAAAAAAACGAGGAACAGTTAAATTAAAAATAATTCAAATTAGATTTTTTTTGTCCGTGTAAAAACGAGATAAGTTTATATTTGTCGAATGTGTTATTTAAAAATCGTTTAAAAAAAGACTGTGTAAAAATTATATTACTATTAACTTCTCAGTAATAGTACTTCTTAGTACTTCTTCTGCTTTGTAACTACGTCAAACGGTCTTGCTTGTATTAAATCCAATCAATTGAATTAAATGAATTCTATTACAACAAGTTCTTGTTGTTGTGTTGAATCTATGAATCTTGAGGTCAATTGCGTGAAGTATGTACCTCTTTTTTGTTGCTCTTTTGCAAATACTTTAATAATTTCAATTAACTTCATTAAATCTAAAAACAGAAGCAATATCGAAAATGTCTGATATTAACCAATTTCTATCAGACCGTTTTACCGTTTAAGAATTAGTTGTTATCAATAACGGTCTATTAATGTGCACATTTTAAACGAAACTAGTAATAATGTTATAAAAATAAAATAGACAACAATAACAACAATTAAAGCAACTACAATGAAACTAATTTCAATGATTCGAGTGAGAAAAAGTGTTGTTGAAAGTGTTTATTTGAAGCAGGTTTATTAATTAACGCAATAAAAATAAAATTGTAAAATTTTGTTAAGTCACTACCTAATAATAATAATAACAACAACAACAACAACAAGAAACGTAAAAATAATATCAATAATAACAACAGCAATATTAACAACATTATTATACTCATAATAAAACATTAATAACTTCAGCAGCTCGTTTTCATGCATATCACTTGGTCAACTTCTTTTCTTCTTCTCTTGCTCCCTTCCTTCCTTCCTTCCTTCCTTCCTTCCTTCCTTCCTTCTTTCCTTGCTTTCTTGCTTCCTTCTTTTCTTAACTTAATCTCATTAATAAAGCTTTTAAGTCTCAATTCATACTTCATTCAGTCGTTTCGAATCAACGATTAAAATTTTCTTAGTCAAAGTTATTATCAATTGTTTTAACCATACTAGAGAAATACAAACATACGAAATACGCCTAAAAAATATCATATGTTAATGATAAGAACTATGAAATATTCTTTTTTTGGAGTGATGAAATTTTTATTAATTTGTTTAATTATTAATAGTACAATTAAATACAAGAAACAAGCAAAGGAAAAGGCTTAATTTAAGGACAAAAATTAATGTAAGTAAAGGCTACTTAGAAGATCGTACCTGAAGGGTACGATTTTGAGATCGTCGTTTATTGCTCAGAAATAAATTTGTTTGATCACGGATCTGTTTCCTTTTTAGGGTTTCACGAATTTAAAACTACGAACTTATAGGCCACACTTTTATTAGAAAATTTTAAAGATTTGCCCTAACTTGACGACATCCGAACGCTATACCGTGAGAACACTTAACAACAAGGTTGTCTGACGTTATTAAATTTTTTAAAGTTGTCTATAAAACTCGTTTATAATAGCATTTATCCTTAGGCTGTTTTGTATAAAAATTAAAATAAAAACTCTAAAATTGAAACAAAAAGAAACAACACTTTAAAACATAATTTTTGAACATGCACTTTGCTTTTTGGTATAGCAAAATTAACCAAAAAAAAAACATTTTATAAGTACATAACTTCCTTTTTGGGTACATAAAATTCTGGCCATTAATCTTGGAAAATTGCAATGCTAAAAATATTGCGAAATATGTAGTTTTCTCTATTAACGAGTTTATATCTAACTCTAACTCTATCTAAAGAGATTATATCTAACTCTATCTAACGAGATTATAGTCTACACTAAAGTTAAAATGACTACAACTTAAATATTATTGTACAAAATTAAGTTAGTACAAAATTACTGTAATTGAATTGAAGTAAATTATAAATTATCGATATAATATTTCATAAATAATAAATAATTAAAAAAATTGTAAAAAATTCTTTACAATTCTGAAATTTTGCTAGTGACGTTAGAAGAGCCGGAACCAATCAACGACCCAACCAATTAAGTATTCAAAGGGGAAAAATACTAAATCTAGATTTCATTTGTTAAAGTCATATTAAGCTGACGTCCATCATTCTAGATGTGGTATCATTGCTAACAATGTGTAGCAAATTGTAAGTGTTATTTTCATTGTTACACGGGCAAAAATTTTTGTGTTAATTTTACAACTTAGCAGGTTCTCATATACTCGGAAGAATTTTTAAAAAGGACAAATTTTCATTTGAAGTTAAAGTTTCACGCCTTTCTGTTCACGATTTAAACTTAATAGTCGATAACAAAATTAAGGAATATTCTAACCCAAAGAAAGTTGAACAAAATTGAAAAACTATACTGTAATTTTCGACCGTGTATTGTTAGTGTGTTAGTAGTCGGCAAGTAATGACAGGAAGTCGATGTTGCCTATGAACTCTTAGAGAAACTGATCTCTCACAGCCAACGCGGCAATATTAACTCAGTTCGGCGGCACAAACCTGATTACTTTGTGTGCTAGTAGAACGCTCGTATACTATTCGCATTGTGAACCCAAGAAGCCGGTAGTGACCGGTAGCAAAACGTAGCAGATCCGGGTAAAAAACAAAGCGGCATAAAGATCTATCTGACACTGATGCTAATGGCGAGGTATTTGTTTTAATTTGTTTTCGTTTCAAATCGTCGTAAATACTAATGCATTTCATTAATTTTTTAATAATAGGGCTGAAACGCCTATTAATTAAGTCAGACAAACAAACGCTATCATGATCAAGTATTTGTATCGGATTGATTGAGAGAAGCTGGAGATTTAGCGTATCGTATTATACATACATATATCTGTGACGAAGTAACAGCGGAAGCAATGGTTAATAAATTCGGGGTCTTCGAACCTGGTTGCTTTGTGATAAATAAGAATTATTTTAAAAACTTAAGCTTCGAAATTTTCCTAAGAAATTGAATAGCAAAAATAAATGCGGTTTTGTCGTTGTTCTCATTTGTCATTTAGAGTGATAAATCTTTATAGGTCACAATCACTCTCGGTAACGACAACAACAAAAGTAAACACGAAATGAATATTAAATTTTTATTCAACTTTGAAACAATAATAAGCACTGCTAATAATCTATTTATCCAACGTGTAAACGTCATGGTAAATTTTCATCTGGCCTCAGAACCGATAAAGCTGCAGGGTGCGCCATCTTTTATATCGGTATGTGAATATTGAATAACTTTATGAAATTAGCTACCGATTTCCATATATGTGGTATTTTTATTTAATTTCGTCCTTTATCATTTATATGGACTAGTCTCTGAATACAACATGAATCAAGTAGCCGTCTCTACTGGCCAAAGTAAAATGTGGAAACTCTTTTTGCTGCGTTTTCCATCCTAAATGCGGCAATTTTGCAATATGAGCGTCGTCGATCATCAAAATTTGCTTCCAAAAATCAGGTTCGCCGTCAACCATTCGAGCGACTCTTTGGCCGTATTCCATGCGATGTGGTGATTCATGATTATATTTGTACTGAATTGACGTTTCAAAAACGTGGCTACTCAAGTCAAACGGTTGATAAATGTTAAAGTTATACAATATTTACATACCGACATTAGTTCGCTTCCAGCTCGATCACCGGCCGGCAGAAATCTTTAACACTTTAGCGCCTTTCTGCAGCAATTTAAACTCTATTGACCGAAATTTTCCACTGAGAGGAAATTTTAAGAGGAAGTCTTAAAGATTGACACAAAAGGTCGGTCACTTTTGATGTAATAAAAAATAATGAAAGTATGTAAAAACGTCACGATGGATAGATAGATAGATATTGCAGTATCTGTACATGCGAAGAGTTCAGTTAAAGAATTTTGCTCTAAAGTTAATAATAAACCTGTCAACAATGAAAGCAGCATCTACCAAAAAAAAAAAAATAAAAAAAAAACAACATAAACAACAACATTCTCAAAACATGCTTTAAATAATTCAGCCTTGTTTATTGTTAATGCTGTAAAGCGCAGGATGGAACAACTACAACTTTAGAAGTGAAGGAGAAAAAAAACATAAACATTAACGAGAACAACAACAACTTTAGCACAAGCTCTACTGAGCCGTAGTGCCACTGCCACTTGCTGCACGAGACCAAGTCAAACAACAAGCAACGAATTCCAAGAGCTCTGTTTGCTCTCAACGATCGTAGTCTCTCAGCGCGCCGTGAAAGCTTTACGCTGCTGCGCGCATACGACGACAGCGCAAACGCAACGGCAACGGCAACGGCAACGGCGGCGGCAAAGACGACGGCAACGCCATAGTTTACGGCAAGTCTACGGTTTATAGCAAGCAGACTCGGCTACGTTTCGACGCCTTACACTTGGCTCAAGTCAGGCTCAAGTCAGTACTCGTACAAAAGCATCTCGCGACTCACTCGCTCGACTCAAGCGAGCTTTTCATTTCGTCGCGATAACTTCAAAACGTCAGACGCTCGCGCGCGCCACACTAACGAAGAAGTCATAACGTTGTCGTTGAGCAAAAAACCAACGAAAAAGCACTTCAAAGGACATCAAAGTTGTTGGATTAAAAAAAAATATTTTAAAAAATTTATAAAAGAATATTAAAAAAGAAACTGCCCCAACTTAAGTATCGTTTTCACTGCCCCCCCCCCCCCCCTTCCATTACGCTCCCCCACGAATCGACCCTTTCGCGGAAAAACGTAGTGCAAAGAAAGGGTATTCCTTAAAGGCGCGGAGGTCAGCAACTCCAGCTTGTCGCGAAGCATCGATCGTACGATGACAGGAATGCTGCTGCTGCTAAGGATAACCTCGTGCGCCGTCATCGTTCGCAAATGAAATGAAATTAAATTAAAGAAATCGACAGTTGAAAGGTGTTTTTGTTTCCATTGCACTAACTATGTTGAAAACTTATTCAAAGTGTATCGAAAATCTGTAAACGATAAGAGTTTTTTCCTCCAAATTTAAATATTGCGCAAAGTGTTACGTTTTAGTGCGTTGAGTTGCGTTGCGTTGCGTGGCGTTGCGTTGCGTTATGCAAGTTGGTGGAAAGTTTTTGTAAAAATAATAATTGTGAAACACATTATAAGAGAATATTAGGAAAAATATAAATACGTAGCAAAAGAAGAAGAAGAAGAATAAGTGAAAAGCTTGTGACGACTCCTGGCAGAAGCATGCAGAGAGTATGATAAGAAAACGGACAGGATTCTTTGATTGTTTCTAAGAGATTTTGTAGATTACGAGCAGCCGCCGTAAAGACGAGAGGAGGTGCCGACGAGGAACATCGTCGAAAGTGTAAGTAAAAAAAAAATGTCAAATTTTTTGGCCAAAATAATGGAAGCAGGACATTTTAGTGTCTGAAGTTTGAATACTAAAACTTTTTAAAAACTTATATAGTGAAAATCTTATTCAGTGGTTCTTTTTTTTTCTAAGAAACAATTTTTTTTAAGAATCGAAAGTAATCGAATCTTAAAGCTTTCGAAAATTTTTATGAGTCGAACGGATTTTAATCTCTTCATAAAGGCCCAACTTACCGCCATCTTATCGGTAAAGGCATTAGTAATAATAATTAGTTAGCTTTTGAGTATTAATATATTTTTTAAAAAATACAATATTTATTTTTTAAACTCAATTATTGTCTTAGTCTAAGTACTACTCGTATTTAGTGTTTTTAATAATTTTTTTTCAATTTTTTTTTTAATTTTTTCTTTCTCAATGCTCAAAAGTTTCCAATATTCAAATACTTCGCACAAGAAAATGTTCACGAATTACATTTTCCTAAAATTTCGTATAAATAAAAAATTGAAAAAAAAAAAATATAAAAAACAAAAAAAAATTTTTTTTTAAATAAAAATGAATTAAATAAAATTACATTATTCATTTATTAATATCTCATTCAGGAATATGTCATTCTAAGAAATAGAAAAAAAATAAAAAAAAAATAAAAATGAGTTAAATAAAATTACATTATTTATTTATTAATTAATTTTCTATTTTTATTTAGATTAATTAAACTAAAAAACTCATGATCGGGGATCATCATCTTCCAATTCATTATAAAGGAACTTGCGAACGAACAAGCATACCAGAAAAATAAACATGCATACATACATACATACGTGAAGACGAACATATAAACGTAAAATAAGAATTCTATAGGAACGAGCCTTGCCGCCTCACCTTCTCCGCTCTTCTTCACCGAAGACTAGGTGCCCGCCCCCTTTTTATTGCGATTTCACATACGCCACCACAGAAGTTTACAACGTTAAAAAAGTATCCTAAATGTTCTTGGTTAATTCCTAAAAATAACTAGAATTTCCGTTTATCAAACACAAATTGAATTTCTCAGCTGGTATAGAAGATAGGAACCGGTTCAAGAGCAGCTTCGTTATCGCGTACATAGTTCAAAATCTTGGATAAAGTAACTCGTCATGTGAAGCGTAATGTAAATCTGTAATTACATCATGGCTCATTAATTACACATTTCTTATACAATTACATAGTTTTCTTAAATATTTCTTTTTTTTTTTTTGGTACAGTACAGTGTTTTTTTTTCCAGCATTTTTCGAAGACTCATTTCTTTTTATAGAAATTTGTATCTGAAAAAAAAAAAAAAATATTATTACTTTAGTTAAATAAGAATCATCTTTATAATCCATTAATCAATTGATTTGATTAATTGTTTTATTTATTGAAAAATATTATGATATTAATTTTAGGGCAATTCTTTCAAAGCCCTGAGAAACTTATGCCCTTGAGTTCAGAATCCTTTTGGCGCGAAGGGCAAGAGGTTATCAACCTTAAGGTAAAGAGTGAAGAGGAGTTGTAGGAGCATCCTTTCAACCGTCGAATCAATCGGTTCGATTGGTCCATTCTTTTCAAAATGTTAGCATTTATTGTTAAACGACTTTGTTCTCATTTACTCTCTGTTGTCTCATGCTAGAATTTAGTTTATGTTAATGCGCTTCTGAGTCGATCCTCTGTTGTGGAAGGTGGACTTTCTTAGAAAATTTGGAAGGATTTCTCAATTTTAGGCACATTAATTATACGATCAGTTGGTAGAATATATCGTAATTACTTTAAATGTTAAAAAATATAAGCTCGATTATCATAGCTTAAATCTGAAGTTATTGAGGTTATAACCGTTTTTTATCAGAAATCATAACTGTATATTGTATTTTCGTAATTATTGGTGACGCCTTCACGCAGCCATTTTGAATTGTGATAATATGTCAATTCTCTACAGAAAGAATTTTTTTAATCTCTCAAAGAAATTACGATTATGAATATCTTAAAATAACAACTTGATCGATAAAAGTTTGCAATCGATTATTTACTAAATTATCAATTAAATTTCCAAGTAACAATAACAAGAAAATCCTACTAATCATTCATTCATTCATTCATTGAATCTTTCGTTCGTTTCGTAATTGTTTGAACGAACAAACAAGTTATAACAAGCGGCTACTTTGATGCAGCAGCCAGAAGAGGACAAAGAATAAGAAGCAGCAGAAATCGCTAAATCGATGCTAGTATAATTTTGTCAACGTACGTTTCTCTCTAACCGACTTCTCGATAACTTTGCATCAGACTCTTTAGCTGATGCTGAAGCCGATGACTTTGGTTGTTGTAGTTGCAATCATGGTACTCGTAGTAACAATAATAGTAATAGTAGTAGTATTAGTAGTATAACTAGTAATAATAGTCGCTGTGGTTGTTGTTGTTATTGTTCGGCTGCCGGTAGTTGCTGTTTTATGGTCTGAATGCTTTTGTAAATAGTTTTCTGGTCTGGTTTAACAATGCTTTACCATATCGATATCGGTTGTTTTTTCGTTGTTGTTGTTGTTGTTGCTCTTAATGTTATTTTTATTATTATTAGTAGATATTATACACATATATATCTTATTAGTGTTTTTGCTATAGTAAAATATTTAATTTATTGTTGCTTTTGTAGCGATTTTGCATTGCATTTTTTTATTTATCGCTTTTATATAAATTTTTTTTTTTTTTTTGTAAGCCGATAAACGCTCGCTTTTGCTTAATCCGCACTTATTACGTAGAGTTTGCTTTAATTTTTTTGCTTTTTCCCGCCTTTCTTTTTTTTCTTTTCTTTATTCATGTACAATATTTTTGCGCATATTTCGCTAATATTTTTTTTTTTTTTTTTTTGGGCAATTTTGGCAATTTGGATTATTTAATAAAGTAAACTGTCAGTTCCCTTTGGATAATCGTCTGTATACATATATTGTATTTGAATTTAATTTTATGAGCTTGCAAAAATTTATTGCTTTGTTTGCTTTTTATTTAAATCACAAAAAAAAAAAAATAGTTGCTGAATTTATAGAATTTACTCATGATAATGCCAAGAATTATTACAAGTTTTTGTTGTACGAGTAATTAATTTTTTATTTCAATTTCTTTTTATTGCAAAATTTAAAGAAAATTGAATATATTGAATTTTGAAGGCGTTGGAGCGTTAAGAAAAGCGCAGCGCAAGTAATTTCGCAAAACTATTAAAAAATTGAAGAATTGACAAAAAATATTTGCGCTGCTCTTCTACTCCGTCTTCTCTTTTGCAGCTTTCTCTGCTCCTCTCCGCCCCACGCCGCCGTCCTCTCTTCAGTTCGACGCGTTGTTTTTTTTTTTTTTTGCGTAGTGACTTATTTTTTCATTGCTTTGTTTTTTATTGATCGACTTTGATCGTAAGCGAGAATGTAAATAAAAAGCTTTTAATTGTTACTGATCCAATCAGTGGAGATAAATCACAACGTGTGCCTGTGTGCGTGTGGGTGTGTGTGTGTGCGTGTTTGTATATACGACGGTTGAGTTGTCTTGTGACCTTTTTTAACGCAATTTCTTATTTTTTGCCGCTTTTTTTTGGTTTCTCCCGAACATTTTGCGTCTTCTGGCTTGACATTGACTTACTTTGGATTTCCTTCAATTGAAGAAAATTTTTTTCTTTTTAAAAGCTGAATATGCTTTTTATAACTTTTTTTATATACAATTTTATCATATGTATATATTTTTGTTTTAATTTTGATAAGTTTTTAGTGACATGTTTCTTGAAGCTACAGTTTGGGCCGAAGCCAGACCTTCTCTAGAGTGAACTCAGTACCGCGAAATTTTTTGGGCTCCCTCGAAAAAATTTAAACTTGAGGATTTTCTCTTTTAATATGAAGAAACAAGCAAAATTCTGGCTTCAGCTCGAAGTATATACAAATTTATTTTGAATGCTTTTAGTTTTCTTTAAAAGTTCTGTATTCCTTTCTTAAGAAAACCGCAGAGAGAGAGAGAGAGAAAGAGAGAAAATTTCTGATGATGCTTATAGTGTTGTTATAGTGTTGTGTCCAAAAGTCTTTTAAACTTATATAGCTTTAATATAATTCTTTCTGACGATCGAGTATTGATCTATTAACAAAATTCTTCTCAAAGACTCAACAATTTATCGTTAATTTTTTTAAATTATTTTCTTTTACTGACTTTAGCTTTTTTATTTATTTTTTTAGAATAATTTTATTTGTTTGGAATAATTTAGATTAATTTTTATTTTTTATTACTTATTAGTTTTTTTACATTTTATTTACAAAAGTGTCTATTTCAGAATTCGAGACGAAGGACTTTATCGCTGGTATTTGTTTTACCTTCTTTTATTAGTATTTATTTTGAGTTTAAATATGTTTCTTTATCCTTCAAAATAATAACGTTACCTGTGTATTTAATCGTTATCTTTCAATTGTTATTGTGGATGTCAAACTTTGATTGATTTTGTCATGCTTCAAATAATTGAAATTCAATGATTTTGTTTTGCTTTTTTTTGTTTTTTTCTTTTCGAATAAATTCGGGAATAAATTCGAAAATAAATTCGGCTAAAACTTTTGACCAGATTTTATTGACATTATACAAATTATAATGATTCGAGAGTACGAGTATCATGAGTATCGGAAAAATAAACTTCCATTCCTCTTCATGAATTCCTCAGCAACGTTTTATGTCTTAAAGTGACATAAAATGAGTTTACCACAACACGTCGTTCAAGAAACCACTAAATAATATTTTCTTCTTGTGGCCCTTCGTTTCCTAAAAATGATCCTTGAGCCCACACTTTCTTTGTTTTAAGTCAACCTTGAAAAATCAATGCACAAAATCAGCAGATGTGTTGCTAACTGCAACTCGATGATGCTCTGGTCATAAACACGATCGAAAATTATGTAAACATTTTTTAAAAAGCCGGTTTTTTTTAACCAAAAATGAAAAAGTATAGCAAAAAAATATATGTACGATACTTTCTTGAAGAGAGCTCCAACAAAACGGACGACCACGGACGACGACGGACGTTACACAATCTCAACTCGTAGAAGGAATTGATGATGAGGATGGTTGATTTACGATTTTTTCAGCATCGAGTATAGTAAGAAGGACATATACAAATTGTGTCTTTTTCAGAAAAAAAAAAGATAATTTTTCCGTTTGACTTTTTTGTGATATTTTGCCATTTATCACTTGCTTCGTGGTTGGTTTTTCCTCAATAGTTAAGCAAAGAACATTCTGATACACGCTATTTTCTCAGCGTGTATTTTTTGATCTCTTTATATGTCATGTTTACTTTCAAATTTGATTTAAGTGATTTGCTTATTTTAAATCTGCTCAATGAATATTTTCTCAATGAATGTCTGTTGCAGTTTGCGTATTACACACGCTTTGATTGTTATTTGTTGGTCCTTTTTCCACCATTTGTTCGTTAATTTATTCATATTTATTCGTTGTTTGGGCTCTTTTGACACTTTTGCTCAATGCTTATTCGTTGTTTATCTTATATTTACTCGTTGATTGTTTGTTGTTTGTTCGCAAAATATGCGTTTGTACTCATCGCTGGTTGAAATTTCTCTCTCTGTGTCTCTCTCTCTTCTCTCTAGTTGTTAGTCGTTGGTTTCTTGTTGAACAAACCAACGTTTTTTTTTTAAAATGAAATCTGCTGATTTTTTTTTAAATTTGCATTAAGAAAATGCAACCAAAAAAATACGGATGCATTCAAATAGCATTTTTAATTATGTTGTTGCTATTCGCTCAATATCGACCTCATCGACAACGAAATGGGGAAATATGTTGCTCTTAACATTGCCCCTAAGAGCAAATTTCGTGTGGTGCACTGGCCACTGCGCTAATGCTCTACACACACACACACACACACACACACACACACACACACACGAGTCACGTGTCCGGAAGTTACAAGTGCATCTCATACCAGGAAGCGATTGCTAGCCTCAGAGGTACTAAGCCGAGTAGGAAATGAAAATCCTTCAGCTTAATTTAAATCACTGCAAGGCAGCGCAAGATTTGCTACTGCAAACCATATTTGAGCTATCAGTTGATGTCGCTATACTTAGTGAGCCACATTTCGTTAAGCATGATACCGCATGGGCAAAGGACACCACAGGAAAGGCAGCTGTCTGGAACTGTCGCTCGTCGCACATGAAGATACTAAGAAGGGAAGTAGGATTTGTCTGCGTGGAAGTCAATGGCATAATCATATATAGCTGCTATATTCCTCCTAGCCTCGACATCAACAGCTTTAACAGTGTGATGGACACACTGGTCGGGGATGCACGGCAAAAGAGTCCGGTATTAATCGCAGGTGATTTTAATGCCTGGGCTTACGAGTGGGGCTGTCCCAGAATGAATCCGCGAGGCAGATCACTACTAGATGCCTTTTCCTCACTTCAAGTTAACCTACTTAATACAGGCGTTGAACACACCTTTAGTAGAAATGGATATGGGTCGATCATTGACCTGACATTTGTAAGCTCTGGGTTGTATCCGCACGCCAGCTGGCGTTTGAGTGATTGCTACACTCACAGTGATCACCGTGCTATTGAAATTGACCTTTCGACTGTAAGAAATATGAATCGCGAAGTAGGGAACACTTGTGCTGTTCGGTGGAAGTCGAAAACGTTTGATCGCGAACTATTCCTGGAAATGTTTAACCCACATAGAATAGAGGGCACAGCGGAGAAAGCAGTTACAGAATTAATGCACAGAATTGTTGTCGCCTGCGATGCATCGATGGCCCGAAAGAATATGAATAGGTGCCGGAAGCCGGCCTATTGGTGGAATAAGGATATTGCAAAGTTGCGCAAAGATTGTGTACATGCTAGAAGAATATGGCAGAGAACGCGAAATACTAACAATTGCGATAGTAACCGCTTGATCTACATTGCTAAACGGAAGATGCTTAAAGTAGCCATACGTGACAGCAAGAACAAATGTTTTCTTGAATTGTGCAATGATGTAGAGAACAACCCTTGGGGTTTTGCATACAAGCTTGTTCTTAAGAAATTGAAAAGCGCAACACAACCTACATGTCCAACGCTGATGGCTGAAATAACTAAATGCCTATTTCCAGAGCAACCGCGTTTCACACGGATTATACAGGATAACGTCGATGGCGCATCAATCCCATTGGTAACCGAAGACGAACTCTTACAAGCCGCAAAAAAACTAAAACTGGGCAAAGCACCAGGCCCTGATGGCATTCCCAATATTGCTCTGAGAACAGTTGTTTTAGAACATGCATCGCTACTGCAGTCAGTTTATAACTCCTGCATTAAAGAAGGAATGTTTCCAAAGGTGTGGAAGCGGCAGCGCCTAGTACTGCTCCCTAAAACTGAAAATCCGACTAGTCCGTCTGCATATCGCCCACTCTGCATGTTGGATGCGGCAGGAAAGCTGCTTGAAGAAATACTCAAAATTAGGTTGGAGAAGGCAATAGGCGAAAAACTTTCAAGCTGGCAGTTCGGATTTAGAAAGGGTAGATCAACAGTTGACGCGCTATGCAGGGTTAAAAATATTGCTAGCGAGGCGATTGCGGGCTCGCGCTGGCGCGAGGGGACAAAAAAATATTGCCTAGTCATTACGCTTGACATAAAAAATGCGTTTAACACTGCGAGTTGGAAGAGTATACTCTTGGCATTAAGAAGTTATGGAACTCCAGCCTATTTATATAATGTTATATCGTCATACTTGCAGAATCGAGTCCTGATCTATGACACTGATAAGGGTACCAAAGAATATGATGTAATTGGTGGGGTCCCTCAAGGATCGATTCTAGGTCCTTTTCTTTGGAATATTATGTATAATGCGGTTTTTTCTATTCAAATGCCCGTCGGTGTTAAAATCATTGGTTTCGCTGACGATATGGCGATTATAGTCGTAGCCAAATATCTAAGTGAAGTGAAAGAGGCAGCTGAAAAAGCAATAGCATCTATTAAGCAATGGCTTACCTCGGTGGCACTTAGCCTGGCGGATCATAAAACGGAGGCAGTTTTGTTCAGCAGTAGAAAGGCGGTCGAGACGTTAAATATAAGTGTGGGCAATTGTATCATCACGTCTAAGCCCTATGTTAAATACCTAGGTGTCATTCTTGATCATCGGATGACGTTTAAATGGCACCTAGAATACGCGCAACGTAAAGCAGCGACGGCCACAGCGTCTCTTTCAAGATTGATGCTCAATGTGCATGGTCCTAGACAGCGACGAAGGCAACTGCTAGCAGGTGTCATCAAGTCTATTTTATTGTATGCTGCTCCAATATGGATAGATGCGCTTAGTAAAGAAAGCTATGCGCGAGGCGTAAGAGCTACATATCGGCGGGTGGCTATCCGAGTATGTTGTGCATTTCGCACTATTTCAGAGAGCGCTGCGCTTGTCCTCGGTGGATTATATCCGTTGGACCTGTTAGCAAAAGAGTCGGTACTAAGAAGACGCATAGCCAGCACCGCAGACTCCCGAGAAGCTAATGTGTCTCACAACAGAAGAGAACGCATTAGAATTCGGCAGGGATTAACAGACGAATGGCAATTAAGATGGCAACATGCAGCAGATGGAAGGTGGACGAATAGACTTATTCCCAACCTAAAAGTCTGGCTAGACAGGAAATTTGGCGAAATTGATTTCCATATGACGCAGCTATTGAGTGGGCATGGATGCTTCAAATTTTATCTGCATAGATTTGGACATGAGCAGAACCCTTATTGTGACCATTGCGGAGCAGGGACAGTGGAAGATGCGGAGCATGTATTCTTCCTTTGTCCGTACTATCAAGAATACCGAAGCGAACTAGAAAGTACGGTTGGCAGTCATCTAACGCCGGAAAATCTGATAGCCATCATGCTTAAAGATGCAAAATATTGGGATGCTGTATGTCGCATGGCGGCCTCAGTCATGACGGAGCAGAGAAGGTTCGAGCAGCGCAGAAGAGCTTACGAGAGACGAAGCATAAGTCAAGAAGAACGAGTTCACCGCGACAATGTCCGAGACGTACAGCACTACTTACACTAGGAGTGGGGAGGGACCTCCTGAAATCATCAGATTTCAAACTTTTCCGGGGTAACCGAACAGAGAACTGACAACGTCCCGTCCGACTAAGAGTATGCAGTGACATATAACCCTCTTCGTGAAGTAATGCTTAAGCGGCGGTTCCACGAGGGTGTAGGGTGTGGGTAGTAGGGGTTTTTAGTGGGTTAAAGTCCCACACATAAGGCTTTTGATGCTTTTCCCTTGCTTTATAAAAAAAAAAAAAAAAAAAAAAAAAAAACACACACACACACACACACACACACAGACACTGCTGCCAGCAGTTTTCATAAAAATCGATAAAATTTATTGCTATTTTAATGAATTGTAAAATTTCTTTATGGCATCGTAAATAAAACCACAAACAATGTCTGCAATGAGTGCATGCAGTCGCCCCTTTAAAAAAAAACTGCAAGAAAGTTGTAAAGAATTTTGAACCGTATTCGCGTTGCGCATACCGTCTCCGTGTATTTGTTGGTTGTTTTTTGGTCGTTAAGAAAAAAGGAAGAAATTTGAGGGGAAATTATATAATTATTGCGTTAATATCGTTGCTTTGCCAACAAATAATAATCCACTCAAATAAAATGACTTACGATGATTTTGCTCAAGCGCCAGAAAAAGGCGCTAGCGTTTTTCAAAGCGCCGCACGCCCGAAGCGTTGTTGCTTGCATTGCTTTCAAATAATTCGATTAACGCAGATCAATCAAAATATATTTGATGAAATGATTTTCATTTGTTTTAAAAACGCATGAGGCATTTTTCAGCGTCTGTTGAGCGTCTCTAGATCAGTTTGTCAGTTTATCACTTTGTCAGTGAATTATGAAAGGGGCAAAGTGCTTTGTAAAGTGAGCCAGAATTCTCCAGCTGAGCTGAGGGACGCTCGCGATCTGCGATCTTATCATGTCAGGCCCTCACGTAAACACACTGAAACGGCCGCTCCCAACGTAAAGGTTCAGCCTTCAAACTTAACTTCGACGCGCGTTGCCTATAACTTTTCTCGCTTTAGTAATGAAGGTTGAGTGCGCGATGTTTTTAATTTAAGAAAATCATTTTTTGAAACATAAAAAAATATTTATACTCGTACATATTTTTATACTCTTTTTTGCTAATGTCAATAATTAAAAAAAAAAAATTGACATAACAAGACTTACAAAAATGGACTAGACACTTCCTGCGAAATCATTAAAAAATGTATAAAAAATTTTTATGAAAGAAATGATGATATATCCGTAGATTCGAGTATATTGAAAAATATGAGAAAATAAATGGCAAAATTCATTAAGATTAAAAAACAAATTAATGTTCTTTAATGTTCAAAAAGTAGTAAAGAAGAATTTGAGGGAAAAAAACATACGAAAAAGAGCATGCAAAAGAAAGAGTGAGCAAGATAATATTAAATACAATAAAGTTTTGTGTTTTATTGTTACGGCTTTAGGAAGCTTTTCAGCAGAATGCAAACTACTCTTCATACATTGTTGGTGGTTTAGTGTGAAGAAGAAGAGGAAGACCACTCACTGATCATCAGCTGGGGAGAAATACATACATATATTCATAATATTATAGCAATGCTTTGCATTTGAGCTGCATTTTTATAAAAAAGGCTTTCTTAAATCTTTCTTATTCGAAGCAAAATCGTCGAAAATTTCATTCGACTATAAAAAGAGCGAGAAAAACCCAAAAATTTATCTCGTTTATGCAATAAAATTAAATAAAAAAAAGTGTTCCACTGCTTTCTTTAGAACAAAAAAAAATTTGCAAAGGATAGCAAAAATATCTTATCCATTTAACGAATCTGTCTTCCATTCAATGGAAATGCGTTGATAAACAATAACCAGACGACTTTTTTTTCATGGTGTTGCTTTGTTGTGGTTGTTGTATGTGTGTGTGTGTTGTTGTTGCTGAATATCGCTGTATGTACCTAACATACAAGAAAAAACTGCCATACAACGCGATGATGCAAGCAAAAAATGCTGCCGGCGACCTTCGCTGGTAGCTGTTAATCAACGTCAATTGGTCTATCAGCAATACCAGCAGCAGCAAAAACAACAACAACAACAACAACATCGAACACAATAATAATAATGTGTCTTCAGCTCACTCTCGTTTGTTGCTTTGTCCGGCAGTAGCGTCCTTCCTTCTCATTCCCTTCCGATTTGATGAAGAAGTCGTCTCGAAGTCGTCTCTTGAAACATTGGAAAACTCGCACGCGACCACGACGACAACGACAACGACAACGACAACGACGTGATGAGTGAGTGATTTGCGTCGTCTATGCGATCATCGTAGATCGTTTTTCTGTCGAAAACTTTGAATGCATCGCATTTTATTGCAGTCACAATCTCAAAGACATCAGAAGTTCTGCACACGCTTGATGTGTTTGAGCTTTGTTGTGTTTTGTCGCTGTTGGAAAAACCATTTCAAACAGGTGCAGCAGCCACAACAACAGCAACAGCAACAGCAACAACGGCAACTGCAAAACGTTGTGCGAAAAACTAACAACTGTAAAAAAAACAACAGACCGAAATGCGATGCAATGCGATGCGATGGCAAATAGCGAAGCCGCGCCGAAACGACAGCAACCAGTTGAAGCTGTTTACCTACCAACCTACTTTATACTGGCCGCCGTGGTCGCTCCAGCCACCGCCGCCGTTGCCTCCGCTTTGCCGCAGCCGCTGCTGACCACTTGAGCACAACGCTGAAGTTGTTGAGCCAGTCTCTTGCTTTGCTTTGCTTCGGCGCTCGAAGAAATCGAAAGTCGATTGCAAGAAAATCTTTGCTTGGCAGTGGCATCAGCTGTTCGGTTGCCCGCAAGACGATCGATCAGCTGTTTGCGACGGCGAAGTACGATACGTTTTGTATTTTTTTTTTGTTACACAGACGTCGCGACGTAATCCGCAGCGCAGCGATGCTTCATGCCACGGTGCTGGTGCTGGTGCTGGTGCTGTTTCTGTTAACGCTATAGATCGTCTCATTTCTCCAATAGTTATGGCGTTAGTCTGGTTCTATGCTGCGGTGCTGGATTCTGCCTGCGTGACTGATTATTGCACGCGCCACTTTTCCTCTTTCTATGCCTTTCACAACAGAAAGTTGGAACGCGATTGCGACTCGGAGTACTCGGTTTATTGCAGTAGAAACCGTCGATCAGTGGCATGGCGTGGTGCCTGGTCGTTGTGCAAAATCGACCGGTTGCAATTGTTTATGGAATCAATTGAATTTTGCAATATTTTGAGTAGCGTTTTTCAGGCCTAAAAGCAAAGACTAGAAAAATCTGCAGTTCGTTTCTTAAGTCTTTCGTGGGGACAAAGAGAGCACTAGAGATTGTAAGAAAAAAAAATTATTTCTGTGATTTTCAATATTTTGCGTACGATCCCGAGAGTATAGACCGAGACGGTTTAATGGAGAAAAATCAAAATTGAAAAGAACTCTGGCAATGCCAGAAAATCAGAGGACGCACGGAAGGACACAACTATTAATCTCTCCACTTTTTCCATCAGTACGTTTGCAATCAAAGGAAAATATCTAGAAGAGGGGAAAAGAGGAAAAGAAAGAGAGGAAAGAAGAAGAAGAAGAAGAAGAAGAAGAAGAGAGGAGAAAAGTCATTCTTACGTTATGAAGAGAAAAGTAAATGCAATTAATTGCGTTTACCTATTATGGCTTTGTTGGCTTAGTATTGGCTTAATCCAGACAACACTTGTGTCCTCTTTGCAACTCATACGGGATGGTGTTGCACCCCGCCCACCTTGTGCCTCCTGCACCTGCCTCCATCAGACACAACACCGTTTATTCGGTTTATAATTAATTCTCCGCTCTTTTCTTATTATAAGCAGCAAAACGGCGCGCCAAAAACAAAGTGTTGGTCAGTGTTTGTGAGAATTTGTTGCTAGTAGCAGTAGTAGCAGCAGTAGCAGTAGCAGCAGCTGTTGTTGCTGTTATTGCTGTTATTGCTGTGGTATATGTATGTCAGCAAGGGGCCAGGCGATAGGCGAGGCACAAGACCAAACCAACAACAATAACAACAACAACAACAACATCAACAACAACAACAACAACAACACAACCAAATACGAAAAGCAGCAGCAAATAAATGTTGTTTTTTTTTTGTTTTTGTTTTAAAGTTGCGGATAAAATTTTTGACTGTAGTTTTCGTTTCATTGCATAACAGACAAAATGAAAAATGAAAGACTGCGAAAAATGCTCAAACGTGTTTTGATCGAAACAACAACAACAACAACAACAACAACGATGTTAAAACAAATAAGGCTGCTTGGTGGTAACTAACATATTGTAAATGATAGCGTTAAGCGTCATTCTGAAGGCGGCCAGCGGCAGCGGTACTTTTCACAAATGTTTATTCGTCTTGTTGTTGCTGCTGTTGCTGCCGTGATTATAAATTGTTAAACTCTTCTTAAAGATGCTGCCAGTTTTGAGTCCAAGACCAACGCAAATATTCACTTTAGTGCATTGTGACCTTTTGGGTTTAATGCACTCCCTTTCGAGACTTTCAAAGAGAAAAAATAAATGAAAAAAAAAAAACAAGAATTCTTAATAAAAAAAAAACGAGGCAGGAGCTTCTTGTTGTTTGCAAAATAATTTAAAGAAAATGTAGTGCTAAGAAGAACAAAAAGGAGAAGGGTAAAATTTCACCCGTGCATCACATTCGTGTTAAACTATTAGCACCAGCGAATGTTGTTAATTCTCTGTGTTCACGTTAGAATCGGAAATTTATTACTTCATCGAAATGAATTTGTTGTTATACAATTTCGTAATTGTATTAATGGCTTTTGGAAGTTGAAAAAAATTGATTCAAAATAGTTATGGTTTTTAAAAAATATTAATATGTTCAGTCAAGCAAAACCGTTTTAGAAGCATTGAATTGAAAACAGTTAAGAAAAAAGTTCATGAAAGGATTTTGATAATAAAGGAAATTTTGAGATTTTCTAAATTGTGAAGTTTGTGTTAAAAATTCTATTGGGTTCTTGCTTCCTCTGCAGCAGCAGCGTTTAAAAAGATCACGTAAAACGAATTAAAAGTCTTAAGTCCCGAAACTCTGCTCGCTACGCACAAGACAAAGTTCAAAGGGCTGCCATTGAAGCTTACCGCGCTCGTAACGCCGTACCTCTCTCTCCCCCCCCCTTCCCCCTTCCCTCCCTCTCCCACCACCTTCTTGCTTCATGCCTTGCTGTAAAATCTTTACTTTTATGCAAAAAAAAGCACATCAAGGCGTTTGTATGCTACAATTAAAATTTGTTTGCTCAACAAATTTTCGAATGTCAGAGAAACTCTTGTTTAATGAACGTTTTCTTTCCCTTTTAGTAAAAACAACAACTTTAAGGTTAAAGATATGAAAACTTTTAATTTAAAGTTTTAAGGAAAGAAGAGAAAATATAAAATTAATGAGTCGTTTTTTTGTAACTCATACGATTTACTCTTGCTCTTACTCTGTGCGCAAGAGCAAAGAGCGTTTGTTGTTGTTGCTGGTTGTTCGCTTAAAGTTTTGTTTTTATTAAAAAAACTACAGTGGGCCCGAGCGGAATAATCGTGAAGGTGGAAAAAAATTAGATTAAAGGTTTTTGAGGCTTTTACTGAAAAATTTAGATTTAGTTAATAAAATGTGGTTTAATAAATAAATCGGAAAATAAATTATTTAAAAAAAAGGAGCAATTTTTTTTGTTTTTCAAAAACTTTATTCTTGTGTTATTAAAATTGTATTTATAAATAAATTTAGAAATTTTTTTAGTATGTCAATAAGAAAGGAATTAAGTTAGAAAGATTTGGAACAAAAAGCGATGATAGTTTCTAGAGAATGGAAATAATTTTGAAATTAAAAACAGTTTAAAATATTTGCTCTATCATCAGGATAGTTTTTTGTGATGTTATTAAAATTTGTACAAATTTTTAATTTAAATTTTTTACTATTATGAATATGTGCATTGTTTGTCCTTTTCCTATCTATTATTTCCTTCTTAATATTATTTAATTGCAGAATATAATCATTATATTAATATATTAAGGAGACGATTAACTATAATTGAATTTTGGTAAAAAAAAATGTCTATTTTAAGAAAAAAATCAGTTGCAAAAAGTAACCGCCTTTAAGAGGATTCGAAATAGTTACTATTGTCATTTATTGGAGCGTAGTTTTGAATAAAATAAATTATTATTAATGTTATAATATTCAAAAATTTTTCATATCAGAAATTGTCAGCTTTGTTTGGATATGACAAAAACCTGAACAAAATATTTATTTGGGATTGTTTCTAACGTTAAAAACCATTGTGCGATTTTGCTGAACTGACTAAATTAAGTGCCAAGAATTTGATCCCGGCCGCCCCACTGTACCTTCGGTCGGTGGATCGATCATGCAACGAAATGCACACACGAATTGCAATCGGTTAGTTTCAGTTCAGTTTATTCACTGAGCAAATATTGAAATGTTTGGTAAGTAAGACACATTCGTAACTGACATTTTTGACACCTGAAAAGATTTCGTACAGACTGAGAGCTCTACGAATGTTGGTGTGAGTGTGGCTGCTTGTGTGAATGAATGCTATGAATGACTCTGTGTGTGTCTGAGTGGTATTAACTTCATCTTAGCCAAGTATAATGAGCAGTTAAATTTTTAATTAGTTTACATTTAAGGCCAATTTTAGCGGTTACGTTGAGAAATATGCATGGTACAGGCGAATACTTTTATGAAATATTTTTATGAAGCCAACGAAGGCCTTTCGAAGAACATTTCGGCACTAAAGACCTTAAGAAATGGTGTTTCATTATGAACCGCTGAGTGTTGGAAGGCTGAGATCTTGAATGGAATGAAGTTATTGAAATAAATTTGATTGTACAACTAAAGTTGAATAAAAAAAAAAAAAAACAGTCCATATAGCATTTGAGAGCGGTTTTGGGCGTAGTTTTTTGTGAATAAAATCCACAGCAAATAGGAAAGTTTACAATGAACATAGTCTTATGTTATAGAAAGCAAGGTTTTTGCAGAAAGTGTTAGCTTGTTTGAAAAAGGTTTCATAATAAACGCAATAGTAATCATATGAAAATCATCTTAACATCAAGCTTAAAAGGTTGCAATATGAAAAAAAAAATATATAAATGATATGATAGACGTCTCCAGCCGGAAAAGTGAATACACTTAAAATAAAAGATGACAAAATTGCTCACGATAAACATTTCATCTGTCAATATTCGCCATTTAACATCTCAAATAAGCAGAAAATCCGCAAGGTTTAAATTAAATACTTGCCCTAGCTGCACTTTAGCCCCGGTTGCATAATGTTTGCGTGCACAAGCGTCCGCAACAGCGTCAGCGTCAGCGTCAGCAACGCCAACGAATGCAAAGCAAAAAGCCGGGGGTTTTTTTTCTCGCAAGGCGCAGTTTTAACAAGAAAATCGCACGTAAATAAAAGCGAGCAAATAAAATTAAAAAAAAAGAAACGAAAACGAAAACAAGAAAAATTAAACGGCAAATAATAAAGGGTTACGATGACACCAGGAACTAAAAAAACAACCGGTTCTCGATCTGTATCAATCCGCGCAAGGCAACAATTTGCGCGACGCGTCAGCATCAAATAGCCGCGACTCCGGGCCTGTTGAACCATGTTCTCAAGGATTCGGCTTTTTTTTTTGGACTTTTTTTTTGCTGCACACAAAGCATTTACATTGTGTGCACTCACTCACTGCCTTTTCTCTTCTTCTTATTGCTCAAGGTACTTTTCCTAAAGGTTAAAATGGGTTTCTTTTTCATTTTAGTGAATGTTTTGTAAAACTCGTCTGCAAAAAATGTTAAAGAGTTCAATGATAAGATTAAGATGATTCATGATGACAACAACATGAAAGTAATTTAAAGGAATTAATTAATTAATGACATCACTGTGTACTTTAGCACTTGGTGTCATCTCCGGTAACCCAGATTTTGTGATCCGATCCGATCATCGCTACATAAATAATGATTTAACATAATATTAATTAAAATGTGTCAATAAAATCTATACTTTATGTTGAAAATCTTTACGTTTATTATTCTGGCCGAAAAAAAAATGGTTTCGATGTTATCGAATTGTGCTGTCGACCGACCAGTCGAATGCATTGATCTTACAATAACAATTGAGCTGCACGCAATTTTCCACAATACGATGATTTCAGCAAAAAAATCAATACCGGCTTAAGTATTTTTTAATTTTAAATAAATATACATAAATCATTTAGTAAGGTTTATGTATATAAAATTTGAGGCTGGAAACGGCATGGAAACGGGCTCAACATGCAACATCGTTGCAAAAGCAAAAGCATCGTTGCAAAAACATCGTTGCCTATAACGATATACGAGTACAATACATACATACATACATACATACGCCTTCATTTAGCGTTTATATGTTTACGTTCCTGATTCTATATAAATTATATAATTAATTGCACACTTCTTTTGGTTTTTGTAGTCTTGAACGATGGGACTTCAGAAGCATTATCTACGCTATGGTCGCACTGCAAGAGATCATATCCTGAGCTGGATTGGCGTGGGCCGCCATAATGGCGCTGGCAGCAAAGCCGGAAGTGGAGGAGGAGCGACCAGTGCAAATATACCAAATCGTCCGACACCATTGTCGATGCTGATATCACAAGGAGTTAAAATCAATAACAGTAAGTTCTTTAAAGGTTTTTTTAAGGTTTTTCGAATTTAACATAAACATAATGAGAATATAGAGTTTGTGTGTGTGTGTGTGTGTGCGTGTGTGTGTGAATAAGCGGAGGTGTACCTGTACCTGGATTCCTGATTGGTGCTTTACAAGTTAAACCACTAACGGTGCTTGGCCTTTTCTTTGCCAATCAAAAAACTGCCCCAAAAAACTTGAATTCAATGAATTTTTATATGAAAATAGCAAAAAAAAAAAAATTTGAAAAAAACTGGAATAATTACTGACAACCGTTGGAAAATGATGAAAAATTAAGTAAACAAGTTTTCGCGCTGCTGATCGTACGATTTCGCTCTCGATGTTAATTTTTCGTGGCCACGTTCTGAGACGTTCTGAACGTCTCGTAGTCTGTTTGTTGTTTTGTTGTTGTTTTTTTGTAATCTGTTGATTAATCAATTAATAAATTAGCCATTATTTATGTTTATGAGATTTAATCAGTTTGCACGAATACCACAAACGGCACGATCTGAAATGATGACAATTTTTGATCACGATTCAGAGAACGCCATCTCGCCTGAGGATTTAGAATTCGAGACGAAGCGGGATTTTCCGGATTTTTTTCCGGAGGAAAGCAAAGCAAGGGTGTAAAAATGTTTATAGCGAGGTGTTGAAAATCATCGTTGGCACAACGTTTAAAAAAAAAGGAAAGAAAAAAAAGGAAAAGAAGAAGGAACAGAAGATGTGATTACTTCATTACTGAAGTAAGCTTCATTATAAGTAGTTTTTTTTTTATTTTATTTTGATTTTTCTGTGCTTAATTTTAAATTATAATAACCTACCCTTTTTATTATTCCTTGAAACCAAAGACTTGGTTTGCCTTTTGCAAAAAAAATATATTACGGTTTCAATGATCAATATCTTTTTAATATAATTACCAACTTTCTAGTTTATAAAGCGCTGAATAATCCTTCTTAATTTTAAACTATGATATATTTAAATTCTTTTACGATAAAAATATCAGTAAAATCAGTTTGTCACACAAGTATAATATGTCTTCTCAAGTACAATAAATCATTTTCCATGATTATTGCGTTGGCAGATAACTGAATTAGTTGACGACGACGACGACGACGTCTGAGTTAGTTGACAACTTATTGTTGCCAAATGTGAGTTGAGTGAGGACAAACTTCTTCAATTTGTATTCTTTACAAATCGCTTTTGTTGCGTTAAATATCTTTTATTACAATTTGCTTTTTATGCATTTCAAAGATGCATTCTTTTTCTTGTGTCTCGGCTTGTCTCGGCGTTGCCTGAGATTTCAAAAGATTTCGCACAAAAGCTTTCGAGTAACACGTGAGCTCAACAGAAATGCTTCCGTCCGTCCGTCCGATCGTGAATTCAAACATCCATACAACCATCCAGCCAACCATCCAACCATCCGTCCATCCATCCATCCATGCATGCCTCCATCAACGACAATGAGTTGAGTTGAGTTGAGTTGAGTTGAAACAAAGTCATAACAACTTCAAAAAAAACTTGAAGAGTATTTGTTGTTGTTGTTTTCGTTGTTGTGGTTGAAGTTTACATGCATTCAAATATCATTGTTTCATTTCTTGTTATTGTAGCCTGCTTAACGGACGTACACTCAAAGAAAACATTGACAATTTGTCCAACAAAAGATGAAACTTTGCTTTTTTATCGATTTAACACGATAAAATTGTTCAGTGCCATCATACAATCAATCAATTAATCAAGCCATCAGTATCTACTAACGACTGTTGCTACTACATTGTTTGGTTCATTTGTTGGATACACGGCTAATTCGGTATGTGTAGTACTCGTCTCCAATGGTCTCGTCTCGCTTGGTCTCGGTCCGGCACAGAGTATCATCGTGTCCTAAATGCTCAGCGGCCAGAACGCTCTTTAGCCACATTTAACAAGTTGGCAAGTGAGGCAGAAAGTCAGCACGAGTCCGAGACTGATCGACGATACGATACGAGTGCACAACAACACGAACGCGTACTCTGGTGTATTCATAATAATAATTTTGTTTAGAATTTCTGCAATACATTTTATGATAATGGAGTCACTCAAACATACACACATACATACCCACACACATCCGTATATACTCGTACCTTCATACACTTGCACACACGCACATTTGCCAAAGCGTGCATTCTTGCAAAAAATCCGTGCTACTAAATTCATAGACAACAATTGAAAAATTGAAAAAGAAAATTACTAAGAAAAATGTAAGAAACATCACAAACGGCAAAGAGAGCTTCAGTGAAGTGTCGCCAGCTGGACAACGCCGTGGCCGTTTGCATGATTTGTGGGTCCGTGTGGATGGACGATGGGAGGATTTCAATGCTAAAAATAATTCTATATTGAAAGTCGTTCAATTGTAAGAAAAACAGTTTTTCGCATTTTAAAACAATTTCTTTGCAACGACTTGAGATGGCAGCAAAGTGTCAACAATTACGAAATAATTTATTGTGAAATAATTTTTAGAATTTAATTAATCTAAGAATTAATGATTTGGCCCATGTTGTTGCTCTAGCTGTTGTCACTTAATTAATTTCCTTTCACGCTAACTGAAAGCGAGACTGATTAGCATCACATTTCAATAAAATTGAAGGTGAGCAATTATTTTCAATAAAATAAATTAATATTTAATAATTTAATAATTTAATTTTAATTTAATTTAATTTAATTTTCATACTTTAATAAAGTGTTAATGTTTTTTTTGAGATTTAGTTTTGTTTTTCAATCAAGTTTAATTAAATAGTTATACATTAATTTAATTTGATTTAATATTTTATTCTTAAACTAATTCAATTTTAATATTTTTATTGACATTTTTTTTCGTCTTTGCTTATATTGACAATTTTTTTTAAGTGCAATCAATATATTATTTGCTGCATTCCTTTTGGTTTTTCCAATTTTTCAATTATTTGTTAAATTTAACTTAATTTTAAAATTTGTTGAATTATTTCATAAATTATTAATAATTTTTTTTTAAATTATTAACTTCATTATATTTATTAATTATGCATATAAATAAATATATATAGCACATTTCACATATATTTATTTATTTCATTATTTAATATATAAAAAATTTTTTATTATTTATAAATAATAAAATTTTGTTTTGTTTTTACATTCAAAATAAATTGAAATGAATTAAATTAATAAGATCGCTAGTATTATATAATAATTGTATATGTTTTAAATAATATTATTACATATTTGTAAGATTTGTGATTATTAATGATTTTATTTAGTTTGGATTAAGTTTAAACTTTTATTTGCCGGGCTTTAATTTTTGTTCCTTACTTTGTTAATTCCTTACTTTGTTGCTAATATTGTTTAGTTGCTAATATTGTTCATTTAGTTTTTTTCCAGTATTAAATTTTTTCTTTATTATTTCATTATTTCAATTATCTTTGAATTTATACTTTTTTAGATTTAGATTTACAGCTTTTTTTAATGCTTTTCTTTAATTTTATTTGTGCAATATTGTTTTTTATTGTATTTTTTTTTTGCTTTTCAACAACATTCTCGTTGCTGTTGTCGTCACTCATATCATTTCTAAACGTTACTGATTTTATTGTGCTTTTAATTATCGTCTTCGCGGTTTGTTTGTCATTTCGTTTATAATTTTTGTTAGGTTTTAGTGTCATTACGTCTTGTCTCATTATCGTTAGTGACAGCTAATGACTCTTTTTTTTTGTATAACAAATTCAAGAAATATGCAATTATCGGATCCTAATCCTTAATCTCTATGCTCTAAATTAGTAGCAGCAAAAAAAAAAGAGGTTACCAACCAACTTAAACTTTTAAATTAATGGCATTCAGTCGTTGACACAGTACAATGCAATGCAAAATGGTCAAATGGTTATGAACTATCAACAATTTGCTATCATTATGTCAGGCTCTGTGCAATATATTGTATGTTTGTATGTTTGTATGCTTGTGTGTGTGTGTGTGTATGTGTGTTACTTTGCTGATGCACTCATTAAAAAGCGCGAATTTTATTATCTTTGTTAATACTATAAAAACGTTAACGTAATTGTCTTAAATTACGTAATACATTTTAAATTAATTACATTTCATGCTACATACTTCTTGCCACGATGTTATGCATCAGTCAGAGCGATTTTTATACATATGTATATACAATCTTTCGTATTTGTTCAGGTGCTGAATTCGTATATTACGTACTTATAAATGTATAAACTACGAAATATAAATCTTGTAGAAAAAGATGGGGCCTTTTCATCACTACATATCTTATATTATTAATAAGATCAGAGCTACTATTGACGTATTTGTTAACAAAAATTATGAGAAGAAGGGTCAAATAGTTCATCATTGAACTGTTCGTCCCTGGAGGGGCGTTATGAACTCGTATGACTTTGTTTAAAAACGAAGCGAAGAGAAGATAAGCGTTGAAGTGCACATCTTGTATGAGACGATATAAGAGCCCTTTGCCGTTAGAGAGAAGAAATGAGCTTTCATGCTCTCAGCTAAGATTAATTCATGCTCTCAGGCTGTGTCGTTGCCATTATATTGGTTTTGAGGTACATATTCCTCGAAAATTAAATTGAAATGAATGAAAAATGAAATGAATGAAAAATAAATGAATGAAAAATGAAATGAATGAAAAATGAAATGAATAAAAGATTAAATGAATGAAAAATGAAATGAATGAAAAATGAAATGAATGAAAAATTAAATGAATGAAAAATGAAATGAATGAAAAATGAAATGAATGAAAAATGAAATGAATGAAAAATTAAATGAATGAAAAATTAAATGAATGAAAAATGAAATGAATAAAAAATGAAATGAATGAAAAATGAAATAAATGAAAAATGAAATGAATAAAAAATGAAATGAATGATAAATGAAATGAATGAAAAATGAAATGAATAAAAAATGAATTGAATGAAAAATGAAAGGAATGAAAAATGAAATGAATGAAAAATGAAAGGAATGAAAAATGAAATGAATGGAAAATGAAATGAATGAAAAATGAAATGAATGAAAAATAAAATGAATGAAAAATGAAATGAATTAAAAATTAAATGAATGAAAAATGAAATGAATGAAAAATGAAATGAATGAAAAATTAAATGAATGAAAAATGAAATTAATGAAAAATGAAATGAATGAAAAATTAAATAAATGAAAAATGAAATGAATGAAAAATGAAATGAATAAAAAATGAAATGAATGAAAAATGAAAAATAAAATCAAAGATCACGAAAAAGAAGGTATGAAGAATAAGCAGCAATCTTTCAATTAATCTCGAAACAATAATCATTGATCTCTTGCCTCTTTTGTAATTGAGTTTAAATATATTCGTAAAATAATAAATTTATAAAAAATATAATAGAAACAAATTGATCAACGTTTTCTTAAAATCGTTTATATCATCATTTTGCAGAAATTATATTATATTATTATATTATTTTTTGTCTCTTAATTTTTCAGATGGACTAGCTGTGATAATAATCGGAATAGTTACATTAATTTTAGGTATACTTTTATCATCAATTCCGTGGCTAGATTATTTTATTTTAAAGGTAAGGAATAGCAAAGAAACCGCATGACCGCATAACTTATTATGATAATGATTTCGCAATTCGAAATGAAACTTTTAGAATTTAAGGCTGTGGAACGATACGTTAAGCTTTCATTACTGGCAGCGACCGGGCGTCATACGTCTAACGAAAGTCTATATTTATAATGTCACAAATCCGAATGGATTTTTGATGGGCGAGAAACCGCGGCTGCAAGAAGTCGGACCATTTGTGTACAGGTAAGCCATTGAATGGAAAACTGAAACAGCAACGTGATCGAACGTTTAAGGTTTAAGGGTTTAAGGTCACAAGTATATACATATGTTAAGTATACATAAGTAGACAAATCACTTCAAAATAACAAATGTTTATGGATCATGGACCTTTTTAAAACAAAAAGCATTACAACACAAACATGTGGCTCATGAAGCTCTTGATTAATTGATGACAAAATACATTCAAGGTCTTATTTTTTTTCAACTCTAACAAAGAACCTAAAAGCTAATTGTCACTGACGAAACAATAATAATTGACAGCAATAAATTTTGAACAAAGTGAGAGTTGTATGAAAAAGATTGAAAGACATCTTTCAATGAAAAGTTGCTGACAAGCTTGAAAAGAAATATGGAAAAAAAAATTATTACTAGGTCACTCGAACACGGCTGATACGAGAGTACAAAATCACAGTGATTTTTGAAAACGACAAATGCTCTTTAAAAAAAAAAAAAAATTTCTTTAGCGAAATTTTTTCTAAATCGAAGAGTTTCCTATTTAAATGTTTTATACATACTCGTCTGTTATTTTAACGCCACACGGTAACTGGTCTTATTTAGTCTTTGGACTTTGTAATATTGTATTTTGACAGGGTTATTTTTACAAATATTGGTTTATGACTCTTAACGATGTTAACGACTCTTTGTGCGTTCCTTTTTACGATGAACACTCTAAAGTCATGATTCTTCTAATCATGTACAATCTCAGCCTAGTAACTTAAATATATGTACATACAGGTACAGGTCCCCGAAGAGGTACATAAGTAAGTAATGGGCCATCGATATTCAGCAAGTGCCCATAAATGTCTTAAACAAAACGGTCACTCTTGCTGTAACTTTGAGTTGACGTGAAACATTGTACGTACAGACGTCTTGATTAGCGATCTTTGCACCAAAGAGCTCTGTCTGAACTTTTATAGGTTGTTACTTGTCACTTGCATCATCGTACTTAAGAGTCTTTTACATACGTACATACTTATGTACATATGTATGTATGAGAAGAAACGTAAATGGTTTCTAAACAGCTAGATTTCTTATTGGCCACGTTTCCCTTTTAAACCGTTTTTTGTGTCGATTCTCAAACTTCCCGCCAGAGACTGTCGAAGGAAAACGTCTTGAAGCCGCAAATGAACTACTCAAGGCACTTTATTACTATTAGCCGCATCCAAACTGTTACTGTCACCGGAGACGTCAAATAAATAAAAGTCAAAACGGATTGGAATCCAAGAAAATTGTTGTTTTTTTGGCCCCGGTGAGATGAAGCCACCATAAACGTTACTGAAAATTTAAAAAAAAAAGAACCATGCTGCAATATACACGCGTTCGAACAAAAAAAAGTAACGCCGCAACGCGCGACGTGGTCTAACGACTTGACCATGAACCCTGAAGAGTTTACCGGCGAGATGCCAACGCCGATGCCGTTAAAGGCGTGGCTCAGGGCGACACGGAAATCACGGGCGTTCGTTCAAAGGCTTTGATTTAGCATTTGATAAGATTTTGAGGAAGTTTCTAAAGCACAAGCGCCATGAGAGAGCAATAACATTTCAATTAAAATATTTAGTTAAAGCTTTAAACAAATTAAAATAACAAAAAACAGTAATTAAATACAGCATGAAGAATAAGAGATTTAATAAACAACTTTTATTGTAACATTTTTATACAATCGTTATAGAATTTAAATAATAGATTTAGCGCGTTTTCAATTGTTTTTCAGACTAGCTTTCACAGTCGTGTAATTAAATGCCGTTAAGTTAAGTTATGCTAAGTGTAATTAATTAATATTAGGAAATAGTTCTTTTATATGTATAACACTGTGGCCGTTTTTAAGGTTAATTAGCGTAAATTAAGTACGAGTATGGTATTTTTATTGAAACTCATAACATTATAATATTTGTTGCTGTCCCGCTTTTCAGGGAAGATATGGAGAAGGTGAATGTGCAATTTCACGACAACTTCACGGTGTCATATCAGCATAAAAAGATTCTGCAATTTGTTCCTGAACTGAGCCTCGACAAGAACACGCCCATCATCACGGCAAACATTCCGCTACTGGTAAGCGGAAGTCTTCTCTATGGAAGAAATTCTCTCTAATGAGGTTTAATGGAGATAATCTCTATTTCACCTCTTCTCTCCCTTCAGACCTTCACCAGCCAGAATGCTCATCGAGGCAGCTTGCTCTCCGGTGCAATATCGCTTCTGTCCAGGGTGGCCCAATTCAAGCCTTTCATCAATGTTACCGCCGACGAACTCGTTTTCGGCTACTACGATCCATTGGTCAGCTTAGCGCATCGATTTTATCCTGCCCACAAGCGTCCCATGGCCAGAATGGGCCTACTCATCGGCGTAAGTTCGTCTTTTCAGTCTTCTCAAGAAATGATTTTCATGGTTCACCCTGTTGTTTCCGTTCTGTTCGTTCATTCAGCGAAATGGAACATTAACGGAAATCTCCTCAATAAAAACGGGCTATTCGGGCATGCATGAATTCGGCTACATTGATCGCTTAAATGGGCTCGACCATTTGAGCAGCTGGAGTAAGCCGCCCTGCACCAGCATCACCGGCTCTGAGGGCTCATTCTTTCCGCCGCGAGATATTACGAAAGCCGATATGGTCTATCTTTACGACAAGGATTTATGCCGCGTCATACCGTTGAAGTATGAGAAACGTGTGGAAAAAGACGGTGAGTGCTGCAAGAGTGACTGACATAGGCCAGTAGTCGTTCTCTTTCTCTTTCATACTGTTCTGTATACTCTTCTGCCTCAGGCATCGACGCCGATTTGTACAAACTGCCTGAGAACTCCTACGGTGACTCGGAGAACAACCCGGAGAATCTGTGCTTCGACGCGAACGACTACGAGCCGGTGAAGGGCTTGCAAAATATCAGCCCTTGTCAATACGGTGCACCGGTTTATATTTCCAATCCGCACTTTTACCGGGCCGATCCGACGCTGCTGGAAGCGGTGGAGGGTCTGAAGCCGAACCGCTCCAGACATGAGACTTTCTTCAAGATACAACCGGTGAGAGAAGAACGCAGTTGAGGGTGTTTTTTTTAAATGGTGTTTCCATAAAATGGTTTTGGTTTTGGTTTTGGTTTTGGTTTTGGTTTAGGCTTTCGAATATATGAGACAAGTGTCAAGTGTTTCCAGAAAAAACTGGTTTTATTTTTGGTTTTTTATAACTGGTTTTTTGCTGTTGTTGTTGTTGTAGGCAAAACCAATGTTTGTTAATTTTGATAGAATATTTTTGTGTACATCATTTATCTCTTTCTACCATATTAACTATCGAAAGAGATGGCGTTTGGTTTTCGAATTTCGAAACCGGGTTGAAAACGGTTAAAAACAGAAACCTTTTTGGTTTTGCTCTAAACTTACACCAACAACAACAACAACAACAACAACAACAACAATAATAATTTCAATAGAAATTTATTGGTTTTATAATGGTTTTCACTGTGAAAACCAGTTTTGCGCTAAACCGAAACAAAACCGCTTTATGGAGACACCATTTTAGGGTCTTCCTCACGGAGAACTGATGGTTGAATGGCTTTCTTCTTTTAGAAATTGGGTGTACCACTGGAGGGTAAGGTGCGCATTCAGCTCAATCTAAAGGTAACGCAGGCCGTAAATATTCAACCGGTGGCCAATTTTAGGGATTTCATGTTTCCCATCATGTGGCTGGAAGAGGTAAGAAGAAGGTACATTAACGGAGTCTCACAAATAGTTTTTAATGTCATTTGTCTTTTTGTTGCGGCAAATTTTGGAATTTCAAGGGAATTTCAGAGTTGACTCCGGCCATTCGCCGTTGGATTTATTTGGCCACTGTCATTGCGCCTAATGCCATTCCGCTACTTTCATATATATTGATCGTCTGTGGCGCCCTTGCCATTGTAATCCCGCTCGCGAGCGCCTACCAGAGCTTCGTGTTCGCTCGCGATCCCACGCTGGAGATATTGGAAATGGGTCGGCGATCGCTGAGGCGTGGCAGCAGTTTCATCGCTCATCATCAGCACCGTTTAATTCATCGCGACGCCTACGCTCATCGCGAAGACGAATTGCCCATAATGGACTCGTCATAGTATTTGTGTAGGAGCGTACGTGTATGTATGTACACGTGGGGGCGAGTGCAAGTGGGCGGGGAGTGTGTGTGTGTGTGTGTGTGTGTGTGTGTGTGTTTAGAGTTAAAATATGAGCTTGTGACAGGCTTCTTTATGTTTATCTAAAAGCAGAAAGAAACCATTTGTGATGTTAGCCAGATATTGAAGGCGTTTTGGAATATTTTGGCAGAATGTGTGTGAGGGTGTGTGTGTGTGTGTTTGAGTGAATGCGGATGTATTCGGATTCATGTTCCGGATTTTCGGAATTTTCGGATTCAGTTCGAAAATTTATAAATTTTCCACTAAAGAACAGCTGTTAAGTTTAAGCCATTATTTCATAAAAATCCTTTGCATATAAAATGTTTATCTATCTCAATGCAAAGTAGACGGGTAGATGTCAAAATTACTATATCAAGAAATATTCTGCCTCTACGAAATAATAGAGAAAAACACATTTTAATCGCTAGTCATTTTTACAAAAAATGAAAATGTTTGTACATACGAGTATAATAAAATCTAACTAGTTTTAGACACATATTAACAATAATTATATGCATACATACATACTCGTACATAGATAAATAGATAGATACTAAAACTAAATATTTAAAACTAAATATTTTTTAAGCGCATTTTATAATATGTATTAAAGTACATTGTACAATTGTACAATTTCTCCTTTCAATGCGAATTTACAAACCTGTTAAGCAGAGACAACAACAAAAGCTTGCGTAAAAAAGCAGGTCTCCTCTCCAATTTAGTCAATACATTAACCGAATTGTTTATTATATGATTTCATTCTATGTACCTATTTTGGCACAAAATTTGTATAAAGGTACGAAAAGAAGGTTTGTTCTGGTAAATAATTAAATAAAAATATTAATAAATATAAAGATTTCAAGTTTTTCTTTTCTTTACAGTTTGTTTTTTTTAATTTTGAAATTTTCAACATTTCTGGCATTGACCTCTCAATTTTCTTTAATTCTCTTTTCTCACGTTATTATTCAAATCACTATAATTTATTATAATACGATATAATAAAAATTTGCTGAAATCATGCAAGAACGTTACCGAATTCATTTCTCATTGAGACCAGAGGCCAGAGTTGCCAGAGAATGCGGGAGAAATGAAATGCTTTAAGGCTTCACTTAACCGAATGTCAGAAACAGAAACTGTTTGGCGAAAACGGAACAAAAAATCTATTATTTTTTTTTACCTCTGATATTTGCTGACTTTTTGTTGTTGTTGTTGTTGTTGTTGTTGCTGTCGTTGTTGCTGTTGTTATGTTGTTTCTATTTGTAACTTTTAATTTGTTTGTTTCAGTGAAAGGTGAAATATAAAAATGAGAAGAAAAGAGAAGAGAAGAGAAGAGAAGAGAAGAGAAGAGTTGAGTGAGGATTGTTGACTACGAGAAGAAGGTGGACGCGGGTAAGGGGCAGTGGGGGGGAATGAAAATGAAATTTTATAATATCTGTATAGTAATATTAATATTTTACGTATAATTTTAAAACTGACTATAAGAAATATTAAGACTTTTCCCAAAAAAAAAACCTAAATATTAAGGTTTTCGAGTTGTTGTGACTTTGTTTGATGAATAATTTTGAAACCATTTCAATCTTAAAGAAAAGAGAAACCTTTTGTAGTTTAAAATAACTTAATTTGTTATTCGTTATAAAACACAAATGTAATCAGATTTTGAATTTTGAAATTATGAGTTCAAAAAAGACTCCTTTTTCGGAAGAAAATATGTACGGTCCAAAAAGGAACACCGAAAAGAGTCTTATATGAACCAAATATGAATGTTCAAATTAATGACTCTGAGAAGAAAAATACACATATTTAAATCTTTATTAAATTAAAGTGAAATTTAAGTAATTTTAAAAAAGCCTCAATTGCATATTACAATATAAATATGAATATTTTTCGAGTCCGGAAGGATTTAAATTGTGAGCCCAGAAAAGAGTCATAAAAGGCTTAGAAAAGAATTATAAATGTTCAAAAAAGAGTCCCAAAAACTCAGAAAACAATCAATAAAAAGTTCCGAAAAGATTCATAAAAGGCTGAGAAAACAATCATAAAATGCTCATTAAAGGCTCATAAAAGGCTCAGAAAGAAATCATAAAAGGCTCAGAAAAGAATCATAAAAGGCTCAGAAAATAATCATAAAAGGCTCAAAAAATAATCATAAAAGGCTCAAAAACAACTATGAAACGTTCAGAAAAGAGTTCCAAAAGACTCAGAAAACAATAAAAAAAAGGCTACGAAAAGATTTATAAAAGGCTCAGAAAACAATCATGAAATGCTCAGAAAATATTCATAAAAGGCTTAAAAATTATTATTTCTTATTGAAATTTTAAACTCACAAAATGCACAATTTGATGAGTCTTTTCTGGCTCTTATTTAAGACTAGACTCTTTCTAGCGAGCCGTCTAGGAAGGAAAAAACGTTAATTTTTGACGAACTTTTATATGTTTGTCAAGAGCGTATTTGCTCAGAAATATGAATCTTTTCTGAGTCTTAAAAGACTCATATTGTTTGCTGGCATTCTATACTAACGACGTATATTATTGCAACTGAATCAAACTGAACGAAACACAATCCTTATCCTAATCCTAATCCTGTTCCAAGAGCAATTTCATTTTTATTACTGAACTGTCCGCTCCAGAAGCGACGCACACACAATAGCAACCACACAGCGATAACAATAACTACTACAACCATAACACGAGCAAGCAGCCACCAACTAAAGCAGACGCAAAATACAATTTATGGAGCTCTTGTACTAACCTCGTGTAGAAAAAGTTAACAAAAAAAAAAACAGAAAATGGCTGCTGAAACATCAAAAACATGTCAATCAAAATCCGAAGGCATTTTTCAGTTCTTTTAAAATATTGTAGTTTCACACAATGAGCTCCACACATGAAGGACATCAGGCGCGCACACACACACACATAAACACAGCTCACAGAATAATTCTTGGTCAGCAGCAAGCGATAACGATAACGATAACGCCGAGGCCCAGCGGAGCCAAACTCAACGGACTCGAACTCGAAAATCGTAATTTTCAAGTGAAGAAATGAAACAGCTGTCAAGAGGAAAGAAAAGAGAAAAAAAAACGGAAAATAATCCGTAAATCATTTTTCAAACTTGAATAAAATGAGCCATCAAAAATCAGCAAGAAAACGAACAGAAAGAAAAACAAAAGACGAAGAAGGGGGGAATAAATGGTGCTACGAATAAAAGAAATAAATGAAGGAATGCAATCATCATCGCTGCTTCCCGCGGCCTTCCTTTCATCGCAGGAAGTACTAAAAAATTGACTTCTTCTTCGTCATCAGAGAAGCTGATGAAAGGGAAGCAATGTCAGCGGACGGTGCGGCTGACGGTGGCCGCTTAGAATGAAGACTGTTGAATGCTGGTGGTACCGGCTGGTGGCTGCGGCACCAGAGGGCAGCACAAAAGACCGGAAAATAATTGGTAGCCGTTTTGAGGGTACATACTTTATGACGAATCTTGGAAAATAAAAAGTGATGAAAGTTTTGCTGCTGCTTTTTTGTAATCAAGGATTTCTTTCACTTCATTGCCAGGCAACGGTTAGGAAACGGTTTAAAGATGAAAAGACAAAAAGAAAATTAAAGAAACTGCAGTTTAATTTAAGTAATTTTTTTTAATTTCCCATTAAAGTATTTTTTTTTAACTAAAAAGTAACTGCGAGTAGTTTTTATTTACAAAACTCTTTACGGCGACTCTTTTTCGGACACATATTGCCAAGAGTCTCAATCAAGAAGCATCATATTAAGCGCCATATGGTCGAGAATTATACTAAATGCGCTTTAAATCGCCATAAATGATCTGCAGAATCGAGCGCTTCGAACATCCGGCTCCGGCAGGCCATAAAGTAAAAGTTAAAACTCGTTTATGAATACCATAAAATCCAATAATAATCTCTCTCCAAACGAGTAGGAGTAGGACTCATCATCAGAATAATACTAAAGCAATACAGCAGTGTAAAGCGTTACGAAGGAGGCTTCGTTCGACGGAAACATTCCGGGCGTAGCCCACAATCAATGAAATCGGTCAATATGTTGTAGTCATAACCTCGCCACAACCACCATCACTTGTCTTCTTCACCTTCCCTTTCCCTTTCCCTTTCCCTTCCTTTCCTTAACACTTCATCCAAAATCTGTGTGCTAAACGTCCTTCCCATTCACATTCCTTGGAATCGGTTTCTTATTGGACACAAAGAAATAAAAAAAACAACAACGCACAAGTAAATCAATTTCCGGCTAATCTAAGAGCGGAAGGGAGACAGAGAGAGAGAGAAGAAAAATACCGAACTAGAAGCAGAGTGCGTCAGCTTGCCGACCACTTGAGGCACTTTAACGCAATTCTTTCTCGCCCTTCATAGAATATCTTATGAATTATACAAGAACAATATTAGAGCGAAGATGCTTGTGGCTGGCAAAAACCGGGCGGTCGTGAAGGGGGGAGGGGGGGGGGGGGGGGGTCGTGGTGGTGAGTGGAAAGACTCCCTCGTACGTGAGCCTTGCTCCGGGCAATAATATTTTTCTCGCATTTCATACTTTTCGATATTATTTCAATCTGTTCTCATCGGCGTCATTCGTCGCCGGAAAGATTCGTGATTCGTATACGCCGACAAAATGGTTGGCGCGCTGATCAAAGAAGCCGGCCGGGCGGCGATGTGCTCTTTAAGTAAGGCGTGAGTGAGGTAAGAGTTTCTTGGCGGCAGCTGTTTCATCGTCTGCGTCGTGCGTTTGTGCTCGATTGAGCTGTCAGCCGCACCGCGCGCGTCGATGGCTCGAATTAAGTTTTTATTGGCGAAGGCTGTGAAACGATTTGGGGAATAATGAAATGAATATTGCCTCAGACAATATTACGAAGTCGTTGAGAAACTTTGTTGGAATGAATTCGGGGGAAATTGGAAAATCATTTCGATTATGCAAATCGCAAATCTTTTATGAGTAAGAATGAATTAATTACTTACAGCAGGGCGAAGGGCGGCATATTATGTATGTATTGACAAAATGATAGATATAAAAACCCAGTGAAAAGATTGGAAATTTCGGGGAACTGAGAACTTAAAAGGAAAGAAAAACAAAAATTTGTAATTACGTTGCAAACGGTTTCAAATTACCCACCAAACGCATCAGTTTTTAAGAAGTGTACACTAATTGGCGTGTAAAAGATTGCACAATAAATAAATCCGCTCCTCGTTTTTCACTTTATCATCAATTTTTTATTCGAAAAACTTAAATCGCACTTGACATATCGTACATTAGAGGGCTGCATGCTATCGGCAGCAAATGTGGTAATGTTTACAGAAGCTCTTTCAAAAATCACTGCTTGATTTAAAAGCAATGAAGGCAGCCAGCCCTTTTAGACAACCCCTGAAACTTTCAAGACAACTTGAACAAGCCTTCTAGACGTCTCATGCAGCCCTCTAATGTACTCTAATATACATACATACATACAGAGTTTTTAAGTTTATTACATTATTACAGCAATTAATTTACTTCTAAATTTAATTAAAATTAACTGTACATAATTAAGTAAAAGTTGTGTGTAAACAACTCGACGCTCAATCAGTCAAGTAGCGAGTATAAAGCATTCGTATTTTCAATAATACTCGTTGAATAATTCCTGGCATTTTCAGTTTGGCCTAAAAGCATGCTTGTAAAAATAATCAACGCCACAACGAAACGAACACTTCGTTTACTGACAACGGCCATTTAGAATTGATGGTTGTGATATTCGGGTCGATTGTAGGGTCGATGGTTCGGTGTTCGGCTAGAAAATTGCGAAAGCGTATCGTCGCCGTTAGGCGGCGCCACCAACAAAAGCTGCAGATTCAGCGATTTGCGGGAGCCGGCCAAACTAACCGCATCTGTAATGTAAGCATTGTTATTTATTTCAGCTGTTAGTTAAGAAAATTAGACATATTGTTGTGCTAACAACATTCCGGTAACAGAGTGCAGCTGTGCTTACCTTTGTAGAGCGAATTCTGGTACATTGGATCCGGTTGCAGACGCACATGGCGCGTTGCCAGGATGAAAGCTAGCGTTGCCAAGACCAGACCGTCGATGCAACCGATGACGGCCAATGGATAAGCCCAACGAATGCCGCACAAACCGAGCTCAAAACGATTAGCTTCGGGTCCGCAAATTTTGCGGAAATCATCTGAATTCCAGCCGAATGGAAAAGCAACGCAGGCAACAATCATACAAAGAGCTAAAATATAAAAAAATTGAGATTAAAGAACATTAAACGTTATTGCACAGAAGACACGACAACACTCTTCTTAATCGGCAATAAAATTTTTATGCAATTTCGATGGCAAAGAATTGGTGTGTGAGGAAGAATAGAAATTTAATGCAGGCCAAGAAGAAGCAGCGTTTGCAGAATTTCAGTATTTCTCAACTGTTTAAGTGCTAAATGGTTGTGAAACCATTTATCTGGTTGGTGTTCTATTTTCAAAAGCTTTTAAAAAAAAATATTGCTTAAATAATCAAAAACGTGTCACTTTAGCCAAACACAAGAAATTGCAAGATTGAAGAAAACTGATTTCAACATTGATTGAGGTTAAAAAATTAACAAACATATGAATATATAATCGCATATTAATGGTTATCTTTTATATGGAATATTCTAATGAGCACGCAAGTTGTTTATCGACATCAGAATGGTCCACTGACTAAGCTGGTCCACTTTTCCACTCGAATCTTTCGCTTTCCTTCAGCGATCACAGCCACTGACGTGTTGTATGTCTGCACACAGATTGTACACATACATATACATACATACGCTGGTAGTGGCAAACTGTAACGTTATTAATTCGTAATTAATTTGATGTACCTGAAATGATTTGCATCCAACCGCAAACGTGAAACACTTTAGTGGACTTCATGAAGATCACAAAAATTAAAAAGCATATCGTCAGCAAGGCCAGAATTACGGCGCCCGCCATGAAGAAAGTTGCCAGCTATAAAATGGGAAAAAGAACAAAAAAGCAAGCCAGCAAAAAAACAATCATCACTTGTGAATTTGAAGCAATTTTCAAAATCGAACACTTTTTACCTGAAATGAAAATGTGGGCACCATAAAAATGCTTTCCCAACGTCTCCCGCAACTATCGAAAATTTCGTCCTTTTGACATACTTGCCATAGACCCAGACGACCGGCGCTCTCACTGTCCGGATCGCCGATCCATTCTATTACAGCGAGTATTAAAAAATAGAGAGAGAAAGCATTTAATTGATGTCAGTTTTTCTGCCAGAGCAAACAAGCAAGCAAGCAAGCAATCAAGCGCTTACCAGGCGTCACGAATGCCACGATCCCGATTATCGCGTAGCATATTGTGAATATCGCCCATAGCACCGCGATGGCCTTGGAATTTCGTATGTATTTGGTGGCGTACAGATGCGTCGTATCGACGTACTCGATTTTGGTTCCCATTCTGTTGAACTGCAAAGAAAAAAAAACTGTTATAAACTGTTATAAAACTGTTATAAACTGTTATAAAACTGTTTTATAGACGTAATAATTCTTTAAAAAAGATTGTTCGAAATTAAGAACTAAAGGGCTGCATGAGACGTCTCGAAACTGACATAGCAACATTTTTGCTTTGATGCAGTGCTTCCATTTCATTTCGAATCAAGCCGTGATTCGATCGGCAGCATATGTGGTAATGTTTTCAGCAGCGCTTCCAAAAGTCATGGCTTGATTTGAAAGCAACGGAAGCATTTCAGACAACCAACCCTGAAACTTTCAAGATGTCTTGAACAAGCCTTCGAGACGTCTCATGCAGCTCCCTATTAAGAACATCATTAGGAAACAGTTAAGTTAGCTTGCGAATGATTAATTTTGCATGAAGCATACGACAAAAGCATCTTCTAAACGACCACCAAACTTCTAAAAGCGTCAAAATAAATGTCTTCATCTTTTTTGTTTAAGTGAAAAATATTCGTGTAAAGAAAAGTAAAAGTTTTTTGCAGAGCTAAAGTATGTATTGGAAAATATCATCTCTTAAAGACGTAAAGCCAGCTTTCTTTTGTCTTCTATAACTTTCTAAGAAAAACTAAAAAAATATACATAATTAAGAAAAGAAAACGAAAACTCAACATATGGAAAATATTCCTCAAAAAGAAATTGATTTAATTATTGTACAACAATTCGCTAAGCATTGCGACCTACTGATGAGTTAAGATTAAATCAAATTTTTCACTTTAGTATGTTTGAGAATTTTTCTACCATTCACAAAATTTTGCATTGTCGAACTTTTTTTGAACGTCAACGACGACGAGTACAAAACCAGCAGCAATGGACAATGTATAAACCAGATACAATCAGTACCGATCAGTGAATGTCACTGAAGGAGAACCACTTCTACATACAGAACCAGAGGCTACTCCAATTTAGCAGGCGATTACAATTTATTCTGCTTCAGATTTCAACACTTTTGTTTAAGAAGCTAAAAAATCTTGATGCAAAATCAAACGCAAACGCAAGTATATTGTATTAACACTTTGCATTTTCAGTCTTATACGAGTACAAATATAAATAAAGCAGTCAGTCGGCGGTGATCAAGTCTGGTTTCACAGACACCAGACCAGACTTTTGTAGTGGCCGCAACCGGGCGGTGCGCGATCGTTTCTGCAGTGCATGAATCACTAACTGCCATTAGTAGAGACCATTCGTTGGGATCTTCATTCCCGGGACGACGATCAGTAAGTAGTAAACCACTGATCAAATACGGTTTTATTTGTTTCAATCAATATTTTCAGTGTCTGTCGAGTATTTCGATTTCGCGTTGGCAACATCAAATCTGTTTTCTGCAATTGAGAAATATTATGCCATCACTAAAAGCTGTTTTACAGTCAGCGAAGAATAATAATAATTGGAAATTATTATTGTTTTACAATCATAAAAAGTATGACATAATTATTAGGCTCAAATAAGTCTACCTTCCTTCCTGACTGACTGGCTGACTATCACTTTCCAAACCTTAAACTTTCCAAACTTGCTTTCGATCGATCATCCATCATTAATTTTTTCCCCCGAACACTTTTCCCTCCTTTTTTTTGCCACTCTAGTGTACCAGCCAGACACGGTCAAGCTTCGTGACATAAACTCTATCATATTTTTCTGGTATCAGGACCGGTAAGAACATCATCAGTCAGTTTTCATTTTGAGTTTGTTTCGTTTGTTTTACGTTTATTTGGTTTAAGCTAAAGTTTATAGCAAAAATAGCTCTATGTAAAACTGGTTTTGAGCGGGGTACACCGCGAAGATGTTCGCAGCAACCGGAATAAAGCAATAGCTTCTTCTCTTCTATTGCTTTGCAAAATGCTGCTGACAACAACGCCGCCATCCATTACGCGTTACCAATAAATTAACAATCTGAGTTAACAAACTTATCAGACTGCTTGGCACATCCTTTATGTAGACTTAATAAGGGGAGAATGTGGACCACCAACAACAACAACAACAATTTTACCACAACTTTCTCACAACCGAATGAATCCTGTTCAGAAGAAATAAAGCAAGCAAGTTCGCGCTTGCTGAATAAAGAAACTGAATGTGCTGAACAGAGTTGCCACATCCGCCTCAAATGACACTTCTTAAGGTGACCCTGTTCATTTACGCAGCTTCTTCAATTCAGCTTCGGAATTCCTTGCCATTTTCTGCATCTCTTTTCACTGCACTTTAAGTGAGAGATTCATAAAGCAAAAGGAAATAAATTACTGTCTGGCCTCCGATAAGTCGGTCGGTATTCGAGTATATACATACTCATATACTATGTACAATATATGGCCATTGTAATGGTCGTTTGAGGCGGTACTCCTCGCTCGTCTTGCATCTACTCGCAGTACGCGCGGAAGGGGCTTACGCGTTTTTTGCTGCATCATGCATTCCATCGCGCTGCATGGAAACTTTCTTTTCAGCATCATCTGGAGGCTATGGTTACGGCTACTGAAGATACCAAGTATGTCCATCTATCCAGCCATCTACTCAATGCGGTTCAGCTTTATTCAATCTCGGTTTTCGGTCGCAGTCGCAGTTGCAGTCTTTTGGTCTTAATTTCGATGGTACGTAAATACTCGTACATCATTTGTTAGCTTTTTTCCAGCGTCAACATAATGAGAGAAGTGAAATTTTTTGCCGTAACCATTACTAGCATTACCGTTAAAAGAAAATTCCTGGCATGACGTCGATTGGAGTGGACCCGTCGCCGTCAATTCGGCGGGTGGTGCTTCAGCGCTTTGTATGTTAGAGCATACATGAAGTAAACTGAGTCAGCAGTCTGTGTACACAAGTTATTACTAACAACATCACCAACACTATTACAACAACAACAACAACAACAAAAAACATTTGATAGAAAAGAAAAGAAAATTTTCTTTTTTTTTCTTAAAAAAAATAAAATGTTAAGGAAGCAGATGGCTTCAAAATGCGCGCGCTCTATCTGCACTTCCTTCTTTTGGCGCATGCAAGCGTATTTAAGGCGACTTTATAGACCTGCTTTAAAACTAACCAAAATCTGATGGATCGGATGGATACCGAATGATGGTAGGTACTTAAAAGACTGGTTTAAAAGTCGCTTGATTTATTTTTTTCCATTTTTATTTGCTCTCTAAAGCCTTGCATCAACTATAAAACGAACACAAGACCAGCCTTTAAATGGATGAGAAGCTGGAAAAAGCACACCCAACCTAATTTAGTCGTAATGACCATTCCGTCAAAGCGTAACCAGTATACGATGAAGATTAAAAATTATAAAAAAAATATGTTTAACCGTTTGAAAAAAGTAAAAGTACAAGATTATAGAAAGTTGTTTAATTGCTCTTCAGTTTTGATTATTTGTCGGCTTAACGTGCATAACAGATGATTATGATTGAATGAAATACTTTTGGGATTTTAGACATTAAAAAAAAAATAAATATCGTCTGTACGATATTACGAGTATAAAAATAGAACGATTGGAATGGATCAAAACGTTCTGATGGTTCAAAAAATGTTGTATCAGATGTCCAAAATATGACTATATATGTACATACATACATTTTCAGGTTAGTAAATATTGAAGAAAAAGCCAACCTTGCAATTTTCTCAACCTCTCTACTCCTAAAAACTACGTAAAAATTTGCCAAAAAATTCCATACAGGATTTTTTTAAAACAGAAAAATCGTGGCAAATTATTCCAGGAAAACAAAATATGTAGAAATAAAGAAATCTATAACTTCAAGTTGACATATTTTTTAAGCTAAAAATTAGTAGATATTTTGTGCTGATGACATTTTTTACCAACCAATTGGCCAACCTTCATAAAATTATGGTTACACTTTTGGTTCGTAGATAATTAATAGATTAATTAATTTTTATATTCTGTAGAGGTTTTTTTGCTTTTGCCGCAACCACAAAGAGTTCTAACTAACCTTGACTGATGCCTCAAATCTCAAATAACTAATCATTCTCAGGCACGAGAAATATCGTTCATACAGAAAAAGTGTGTTAATTTGTGATAATTAGTCGAAAAATGGGGCAGGAGTAGTTTTTCTATGTTACCAAAAACCTTTTTTCTCTTTAAAAAAAACCTTATTTTAAGCGTTACATTTTTTATGACTGATCTAAATTGCTTTGTTGGCTGTTAAAAGAACTTTCGTGCTCTCCAGAATAAGTAGACCACAGCATCTTGTTCTTGTTTGTCTTTACTCATATTCGTGTAAAAACTGAGAATAGATCAAGTTGAATTGAAGGTTTTAAGTGCAAGATAAACAAAGCTTTACAAACAAAGGCCATTTACAAGGAGAATCTTTAAGTTCGTACACATTTGGTACGAGCTGCGGCGGTAACTGGCACTTCATTGTGGTTTCACAGAAAGAACCTTCACTTTAGTTTTAAAAAAAACCGATGGCCGTCGTCGTCTCCGCGCGTTTAAAAATTCATTCCTCTCTCTTGGCACAGTTTTTCGGGTGGTTAACGGCGCTAAGCGTGTGAATATTATGACGACTTCCGTTACTAAACTACCATAAAAACTGTTTTTTATGGGAGCACTTAATTATTTCCCTTCACCGATGAAACAAAAGCAAAGTAAAAGAAAAAAAAACCCTTCTTCTGTAAGCATTGAAGGCATTTCTAGAAACGGTGTTACCTTAGAAAGAGTTTCTCTCTATAAACTAAGTTCCTAAAAATTTGAAAAATTAAACGTTCAAGAAATGAAAACATTTAAAGATCATATTTATCACTTTTCATAAACTGTTTGACTTTTAGGTACCAATTCTGCCAGCCAGAATTTTTTGTATACGGCCTTAGAGCTAGCTGGACTGACTTACTTTTCGTCCAGAAGACCGAAGTGAAGTTGTTGAGCAAGATTCTACTTCAGCGCTTCTGCTGAAGATTTCGCGTTTAGAGACAGACCACAATTTGCGCTGCGATTGCGACGGTTTACGTTAGCAGCAGGCAGGCAGGCAGTGGCAGGAAGGGCGAACCTGAAAGGAACTGGTAAAACCTGTGGAATTTTACATGGCTTTCTTTTGACCCGTTCAAAATTTTGCTTGTGCACTCGATTTCTTGGTGGTATTCATTAAAGATCTCTGCTACATTCACGAAAGAGATCACAATTTCGTTTTTTTTTATCTTTCTATCGTCTTTGAGACGTCTGCGTACACCGACCGCACTTTGACACTTCGACACTCACTCTTCGATGAACTCTCAGCATCAGCAGCCTGGATTCGCTCGCAACAACACCACTGCATATACGAAATACACTCTCTCAAATGCGCGTTTGTAGCTATGCGTGTATATATGCGTCTATACGAAAATAACTTCTTCTATGAATCGAGGATTACATTAGATCATGCTTCGATCTTTGCATACTTTGAGAATCAGTCTCGCTATGAGACAACAATGAGTTATCGGAGTTTTATCCTCTATCCATGAATTCTCCGGCACCAAGCGAGCGCTCAGGGTGTTCGAGATCAGTTTGCTGCCGCTGTCTGTGTTTTCTTCACTCTCAAGAATGCGGTACTTGCGCCACTATAATGCCAAAATAACCAGTGGCATTTAGTACAAAGTCAAAGCAACACCGAAGTACACACTAACTCACGCAAACGATATGAATAGCCAAATGAGGATTTGCTTATTTTCTTTACCGATCGAATAATTTCCTTGATATCGCTCGCAAAATCGTGTGGAAGAGAAAAAAAAATAAGTATGTATCTGTAAGACTGAAGGCGCTACTAAGCCGTACGGTGCAAATGATAATCCGAAACCGTCCGCAACTCTTGAGGATTTACCTGAAACTGAAACGCTTAAGTTGAACCAGAACAAGACCAAGCTGTACTTCACAGGTGATCGTTGATGAGAGAGCGGCTTTATCCAGCGGATAGAAAGAGAAGTGGAAAGGTAGAGAGAGAGTTGACGAATTCAGTTGTTGTAAGTGAGACCAAATGATAGTTAAAATCTTATATCATTTACGAGCATAATGCCAGTTTTACAAGTAACTACCTGTTGCGGTATCAGAATGTTTATCATTTCAAAATCCGAAAGAAACACTTTCATTATTTCATCCAGTTGGCCGTTATTTACAGCATCGCAATATTGTGCATTTCTTTCGTTTACCACAAATGATAATTATTACAGTTTATTTTATATTTTTTTTTTCTTTCTTGGAAATATAATTATATATCTATTCGTATATTCTCTGAGAACTCTAAGAATACTCGTATACTCTGAGAAAATTAAGAGTATGTATAATTTTATATTTTATATTTTAGAATTAATTATAAATAAAATAATAATAATTAATTTACAAAAAAAAATCACAGTTTACAATTTATGTTTCTTTCTCTTTTTTCTAAATTTCAGAGACTCCAAACTGAGTTTTGTTTTTGATTTAAATTTTTTTAATTTAATTAGTCTTGTAATTTGTTTGTAGCAATTCTTTTAAAGAATTTTACAATTACGATGATAATTTTTTTTTTTATTATTATTTTGATTATTTTTTTTTTTTTATTTTGATTAATTTTTTTTTTTATTATTTTTTGAAATATATCAGAACTTTCATTACTTTTACCCAAAAAATATTTAGAAAATTTAATAAGATTTTTAAAAAATTTCGAACACTGACTTTTCACCAAATTACTTACGCCGAAAAGTATAGAAAAAACAGACGCTTAATTTGGGCCTATAATTATACATACATATATTAAAATTCTAATTTCAAAAAAATATGTATTCAGTTAATGTGTGAGGCATTGCATTTCCTATAGGGTGTTCGTTTCTCGCATCTTACCTACATATTGTCTCTTTCTTACTCCACTATTCCTTCCCGCGTCATGCTATTTGAAAATGTTTGTTTTGTAATAAAGCAACAATCAGTTACTAAGAGCAAATTCTCATGTTTGCAAGTTAGAAGCAACAGCTACACTCATCATCGCCACAAAGCACGATCATGCGCTGAGTCGACACACGGGGTCAGCTGTTTTCAGCCTGCTCAATGACATTGGCCCCACCACCCAACAACTGTCAACAGCCTCAAGTTTTTTGACGTTTGTAAGCAAGTTTCCTTCTTCCTCATTCACCAAACTAACTTGTAAATAGTCCTTAACCTTAAAGAACGTTAAACTACCTCAAAATATTACGGTCGAAATTGTAATATTTATTCAATACGAACGAAAACATCGCACTTAAGGAAACAGCCGAATTTAGCAGCAGCCAAATAAATCATGAACAGCTCAGCGCCGAGTCGAGAGAGTGTCAGTGATCTGAAGAAGCTTGAGTTCATCAAACAACGCATCGGCGAGTTTCCAGACTTTCCAAAAAAAGGCATTTTATTCCGGTCCGTTTGAAGTTATTACTTTCTTTTATTTAATTTTGAATATCAATTAATATCGTCACATTGTGATGCACAATCTGTGCAGTGATATCTTTTCATGTCTTTCCAATGGTCAGGTTTGCGTTTATCTCAAGGAACTTCTGGTGGCGCACGTGCGGCAGCACCATTCCGAAGTCGACTTGATAGTGGGCCTGGAGTCACGTGGTTTCATGTTCAATTTGCTTTTGGCCGCCGAGCTTGGTGTGGGCTGTGCACCGATTCGAAAGAAGGGCAAACTGCCCGGCCAATGTCTTTCGGTTGAATACATTCTGGAGTACGGTTCAGTATGTGTTATAATCATAAGGAGAACCTTCAAGGGCGCGTTAAAAAATGGGTTTCTTTTCATTTCAGGATATCTTTGAAATGCAAAAGACCGCTGTTCAGCCCGGGCAGAAAGTGATCATTGTAGATGATCTATTGGCCACCGGTGGTACGATGGAGGCGGCCATCAAGTTGGTGCGTAAGGCTGGAGGCGTTGTTGTTAAAGCTCTGGTCGTTGTGGAGTTGGAGTTCTTGAAAGGTCGCGAGAAACTGGATTGCAGTGTACATTCCTTGATCAAATATTGATCGAACGTAAAAACCTAGGCTTTATGCGCTTTCACAAATGTTTTACAATCAGAAACGTATTTCATATTTACAGGTTTTTAAGATATAATATCAAAATGTATGTACCTATATGTAAATATATTAAATATGTAAATATATAATCACACATTTTTGTATTTATATGTATTTATACGTTATTTGTATTTATACGTTTACAGAATTTTACAATATTTTAATAAAGATCAAAAACTTCAGGACTATGATAGCCATAACCATAATCTCCATAGAAATTTTAAATGTATTGAAGTAGAATATTGTAGTGATGTATTGGCCTAATTCTGGATAGTTATTTCTGGTAATAATATATAGAATATTATCGACATGAATCGAATCCATGAATGATAATCCTACATACATACATATATCTCGCTTTTTATACGAGATCAACGACGAATATTTGTGATTTCTTGAAATGTTAGATATTTTAAACACACACACACACACGCGGTACATGTGGTACACACGCACATAATTCTCATATCTACCGGTAAAACCATGAATGAAATTGAAAGCATTCAACAGCAACAACAGCAACTGCAAATCTTTTCTATTAAGCTTTTTTTCACTCAATTTAATTCACATTTGGCTCAAATAACTCTCGGCCACTGATTTGCCCTTAAGTACTGTCTGTAATGTTGCTGTCGCGGTTGGAGTGACAGACAGAAGGCAATCGGATGAACGAACACGAGAGTCTGCAGGTGTATTCTGCGGCACACTATCAGTCAAGGGTTGACCAGAGAGCTTTTCGTCAATGTTTACTAACATTGTGTCTGTGTGTGTGTGTGTTTACCACCAAGTTTTCTTGACATACCTGCCGAAAGAGCATTATTTATTAAATGCAACATTAAATAAAACACATAATGGTGCAAAATTTATGATTTAATTAGGAAGTACCGTACTTCCTGTTTTCTTCCTGTTTTAGCTCAGCTTCATAATCCTGGCCAGGATTGTTGTTGGGATGGCAACACTGTTCGCATTGTTCGTCCTCGCTATGCGGAGAACTTTCGCAGAAAAGCATTTCTTCAGTTCAGTTTGAATAATCGTGCGAACCGTTCGACGCGTTCCGTGGCTGCCGTGCGCAACACAAAACCATACGTCGAGCGAGCCCCATCATCGCTTAACAATGAAACATTTTATTGATTAAGTTTCGTTGTTGTTGCTCGAGCCGCCTTCTCAACGGACCAACGGACAGACACACTCACACACAGACACTGTGCATTGAAATTAAAACATAAAAGAAATTCATTTCAAAAAATATGTGTCGGAGGGACGAAATCGAAAGCGGTCAGTTTCATCCGAAAACTGCAAGCAAGAATTATTACTGACAATAAAAAACAAGCCGTGAAAAGATTTTTTTTTTCTTCTTGCATTTTTCTTGCGCATTTCTTATTAGAAAAGTAAATAAGAAACACTCGCCGACCGAGCGAAGTGGGCCAAAAATACAAAAACAACACATTAGCCAGCACCGCATTGTGCTAAAATTAGCAAATATGCGTGAAGTTCACACAAACAGACAATAATTTCTATGATTACTGAATTGCATTTTAGACGTTGCGTCGTGAAATTTCGAGATTAAGATGATATGATTGAGGTTCTTTGAACGAACGTTTGGTTAGAAGTAACGCATAATCAAGACCTTGATTTGAGTTCACTGCAGAAAAAGAGTCCTTGAAGAAAATCAATAAACTGTATTGGTTTCGTTGCGTTGCGCTTGCATAACACATTCGCCGGACGCTCTCTCTCTCTCTCTCTCTCTCTTACTGGCTTTTATCAGCATTTCCGTTTCAGCGATAACGACGAATATTTTGGGTGAATATAATTAGCGCGATATCCACAAAGGCTCGTTTGAAATACGCACGCATTTTGGACGCTTTTTTGACAGAAATTAAAAAACTCCAAAAAACTACCAACATCTTTCTTCGATTGTATTTAAAACTGACTTTAGCTCAGTTTTTTTTCATGCTCTTATCGATTTATTATTCTCAAGGTTAAACCTGTTAGTCCCGAAAAGTTTAAAAAACACCAAAAAATATAGAACGTGAAGCAGATAAGATTTTCTAATATTGAAAATCTAAAACTTGTATTCGTACAATTCGGTATAGGCACAAGACAACATAAGAACGACATTTCGCCACTAAATTTCGCTAAGTTATCGCATCCTTTTCACAGCAAAATTGTTACTGGATGCAGTCTCTATTTAAGTCTCAAGCATAATTTTACTTCAAACTTTCGATATTCTTACGACAGAAGATCAGAACCTGCTGGTTCTTCTTCATGCCATTCACGAACGTTTTATAAAACTTAAAAAAAAAGAAATAACAAAATTTTTCTGGAATAAAGAAAATACATAATACATATTTCTCCGTACGTGCATGTAGTACAATATTTTTTTGAAAAGCAGCGCGCACCATTACGAAATGCTTTGCTTTCTTCATTTCAATTAATTAAATCTTAACAGCTTGGTTGGTTGATTGCCATCGTTGCGTGGGCGCGACAAAGTGTCGTCAAGTCTGAAATGGACATACATAAATAAAAAAGCATTCTGAATGCACATTCTTCAATTAAAAATGATTTCATGACCTAATTCTTTGAAGTTCTTGGTCACTATAAGATTGCTATTTCAATTACCAGCACAGCTCGAAAAACGGTGTACAAAAAAACATGAGAGAGAATATGCAGTAATATTTAAAAAATACTTTTTTTCAGTTTTTTATACTTTAAGTGTTGTTAATCGTAATTAAAAGATTTAAATCAAATTTCAATAGAAAAAAAATTTAAAAAAATACATGCTGAAAAAAGCGATAGAGATAGAAATCTACTTAAGGAAAAATGTCCCAAAAAATTAAAAATATCTAAAATATTTATGAAATGAAATTGAAAAAAGGAGAGAGAAATTATCAGAAAATGTTTCTCTCCTTCAAAGGAACGAACTGTATTAATATATTTTTGAAATTACTTAAAAAAAATTACTTAAAAAAATTACTTAAAACAACTACTAAAAATTTGTAGTATTCGAAGTTCAGAATTAATTTTAAATTCTTAAAAAATGTACTAAAGGTGTCTTGTTGTTTTTGCTGTTGGGTGTTGATTTTATATTTTGTAATTTGAATATATGTACATACATATATATTATATTAAACAGCCTCAGTGATTATCAACGTCCAAAAATGACAAGTTATCAAAGCTTGTTCAAGGACAGACACTTCAATATGCCGAGATGTATGTATGTATGTATGTATATAAATTCTATTCTATTGTTACAATATAATCTTTAATACTTAATCACAGCGTGATTAGTAAGAGTCTTCAGCTCTTAATTATCTGATGGCCCGACAAGTAACCTCCAAATATATTAAAACAGATAAAGCACATTAGCTTAAACTTAATGAACCGCGATTAAAGTCGTTTCATTGTCTCTCAGAATCAAGGCTTACAAATATTTGATTAACATATTCATAATTCTTTGCATAATTTGTAAAATATTTAAATGATCTTTACATAAATGTTTTCTTAAAAAAAAACATGTGGTGAATGTGTTGTTTTTGTCATATATATATGCACATATACGTACATATGTGTGCATATACTCGACAATACATTTAAGAGACAAGAGGTTGATCGAACTTAATTAGCATTTTAACACACAAACTATGCCTATCATCTAAGAATCTATATATATACATATATGTATTTATGTACGTGTGTGTGATATAGTATGTATATATTTAGGTGGCATCGAAACTCCATACCTTCCTGCTGGTACTGCTGCTAAATAAATATTTCGATGCATCGAATCGAATTATTTTTAAATATAAATGAGATTAAGCAAAACATTCTGGCGCGGCCTGCGTCGATACTTCCTGATATTCATCGCAATCGCTCTGCTGCCTTTGGCTCTCATATACTTAGTGAGAAATGATCAGATCTACAAAATCAAAGGTTTCGAGGTGAGTAATAAATGAATGCATGCAGATTTGATGAACTGATTTGTATTGATGAGAAGTTCATAACTATGTAAATAAAATAATGCAAATTGTGCGTTGAAGAAAAGCAACAAATGTTATAAAACGACGTGTTTTTTTAAATTATTCTTTTATATATTATTGGTTATTTTATATATTATTGGTAGGTTTATAAGAAATGTAATAAAGTGGCCGAAATTTGCGGGCAACAATCATGTACATTCTGTTAACTAACTATACGTGATAACATCACGCCGATTCTGTTAACTAACATAATTAGACTAAAGGTAGAGAATAAATTGTTAGGGTTTACTAATAGGAAAATAATAAAACGTTAATCTAATTGAAATGGCGGGTAAAAGCTACAGCCATCACCTTGAGGAGAACCTTTAAAGATGGCATGTAAAGAATGACAACAGTTAATTTTACGAAGAACCATACCATACCATACGTCTGAGGTATTTGCATGTAAATTCTTATGTATAAAGCTTTTTGTATTTGTCTGGAAATGTCCGTGTGTACAGTTAGTTTTAAATGGCATGACAACTCCATGGTCATTAAATCAAAAGGTATTTGTAAAACTTTGACTTTGAAGAGCTATTAGACAACGAAGAAACATGCGTTGTTTAAACTTGTAGGTCTTCTCACACGTCTTTAAAACTAAAATAAACATTCACAGTACAATATGCATACATAGAACATGTACATATATATGTATGTATGTATGTTAAGATATACAATACAAGTACTAGACATTCCAATACAGACTATACAGACTGCTTAAGTATTTAACAATTATTTAAGTAGAAAAAATATATTGACCGAGATTGAAAGCCATCAAAAATACTATACTAATAATGATATTTAACGAAAAATCTACCCATTTCAATATCATTCTTATCAAAAACGTATAAGAGTATAAAGCAATGTGATTAATATTCTGGATTTATAAGAGATCCAGATAGGATTAGAATTAGATTTTAGAGAAAATTTTTCTGAATATTGAATGAAAAAAATTGTTAACCGAAATAACGATTTTTCTTCGAAAAAAATTGATACAAATTTTTGTTCTTGAAGATGACTTTTTAAAAATATATTACATTACTTTAATAGCTGAAAATATTAGTAGCACTTTTTGGAACTTTTTGTCTTTCCTTTAAACACTTGCTCAATTTTACTTGTCTTGAAATAAACGTACACTTTATATGTATACTTTTAGACGCATAAAATGAATATGCAATTTTCTGATCATAGCTTTCGGTATCCCGTTTTACTGCTCGGAAAAAATAAGCAACTCGAAATAGCTGCGACCGGAAGTTCCAGGAAAAAATTTTCCAAATATGATAAAGTAATTAACATACTATCTAACGTCAATTATCATGAATGTCATATATTCATCATCCATTATAACTAGAGCATCGCCTGATAAAATATACAATATTGCAACACCCTTAAGTAGTGCGAGTATAGAAGAGCCAAGAAAATTCCCGTTCATAGTGGTAACACCCCCCCCCCTTTTTTTAAAAGCGCTTTACCACTTTATAAATTGCAATAATTAATGAATATACATATAATTATGTACGATATATACAAAAGTTAATTAGATTTATAGACATTCCATGAAAATAAAATTATCGTCATAAAATATATAAATAAATTCATAATTATATCCACGTTATTACAATATTCTAAGAAAAATATCAGTTAGCAGAATATCCTGAAATTTTAAGTTTCGAATTTGTAATAATCGTTATTTTAATTTCATTGGTTTAACGCTATATTTTCTATTATAGCATATAGTGCTTCAATATATTTATTACTTACCTCATGAGTCCATTAAAAATATTCCAGTATATATTTTACTGTACGACTTTCCTCATACTGCTCCATTTTCTATACTTTTTAGTACATCAACGAAACTCGCCTACCGTTTATTCCTGACGATGCCATTCAAGCGCTTTCTCCAGACGATATGCTCAAAGTGGCACAACGCATGGAACGAAGACGGCAACTATTGTGCGAGAAATGTTCTCAGCATGGTTTGGACGTCGTAGGTGTGCATTTTCCCGCGACCGTGAGTCCTTTGCGCGAAGATCAATATATAATAGCAATTCTTTTCTTCTTATCGTAACAGGTAATGATTCATGGCACAAACCTAATCCTTGGGAGTTTTTGGTGAACCGCAAGCATCATATTATATGGTAAGGAATCCTTTAACTGTGTTAGAATCTCCTCAGTTCTTAATTTTTTTCAATTGTGGCTTCAGGTGCAATGTGTTCAAGGCTGCATCTTCCTCTTGGATGTACAACTTTAACATATTAGCAGGTTACTCGCCCGATTTCTTGCGTAAAACTAAGGAGGTACCTCTCAGCCTGGCCAGAAATCGTTATCCTCGTGTATCGTTAGAGGAGGTATATTAATACATATAGATTCGGATGATGATCATGATAGCAAGCAAGAGCTAGGCGTCATTAAAGCTTCAAATACAATTTTTTCTGTTTCCATCTCTCTTTTTTCTCTCCTATATTCTCTGCAGCTCCGTGAAGCACAAAATGATTCGATTACATTCATTATAGCTCGACATCCTTTCGAGAGACTCTTGAGCGCTTACCGTGATAAGTTCATGTTTGCCATACCGCATTCATTGCATGACAAGCTGGGCAGCAAAATCGTTCGAACTTATCGCAAAAAGGTGAGAGACAGGGAGATACCACAACAAAGCTAAAAGAAGCACTAAAAAATGCACACATAATTAACATTCTCCTTCTCCTTTCGTCTTCAGAATCTGGATCGTCGTTCTCCCAAGTACCCCACATTCCCCGAGTTCGTTCGTTGGCTGCTGGACCAGATAGGGCGCGGCAACTTTCTCGACATGCACTTTGTGGCTGCTTCAAAGTTCTGTACGCCCTGCTTAATTAACTTCGATGTGATAATTAAGTTCGAATCATTGGATCAGGACCAACTTTATCTGATTGAGAAGACCGGCCTGAAGCATGTCGTTGCGCCCGAATGGCGCAATGCGGGCAAGGGCAAGAACACGCTCGAACTGTTGAAGACGTTCTACGCGGAATTGACGCGCAAAGAATTAGACGCTCTATATGAGTATTACAAGTAAGTCGCTGGCGTTTATTACTTCCCAGCAACTCTCAACTCTGGCATCAACTAATGGCGGTGCATTTTACAGATATGATTTCGAAATATTCGGTTATAATGCAGAGCCTTACTTCAACATCGTTAAACCGAATCAACTCACAGCTACTGAGGCTCCAGCGGTTACTTGAGCTACAAACTCAACCGAACCATTTACAACGAAGAAGCAATTAAGTCACACACACACACACACAGACATCCGTATTCATGTACACACTCGTATTTAGCAGAAAGTTTGTTAAGTTAAAAGGGCGCGAACGGTTTTAGACGGATTCTAAACAAAAGACAATTGTACAATAATTGAAAATAATACTCGTAAATTACGATAGTTCAATTTAATTAGGAATAATTTTTTTAAAATTAATTATATACTTTAGAGGTGCTTTTAGCGTAGTCGTAATAAATAGTAAACTAAGTTTGTATGTATTTTTTATGTTTTAAAAATAATTTTTCAAATTTATTTCAGAAGAAGTTTTCTTCAGGCAGAAGACGAAGAAGAATCTTGGAAGAAAAATTGTTGAAAATTTATGTGTTGTATTTTATTGTTGTATCCGTAGAATTAGTAGGTAATCAATATTAAAAAAATTTTCAAATTTTTAGTGAATAATTATTTAATTAATTTGTTATGTAATTGGTAATATTAAGTTTATTAAATCAGGTCAAATTAAAGAATGCTATGAAAAAATCACTTTCAACTAAAGCAGAGGCTCTAAACTTATTTTGTCTACCGCCAACTTTGAGAATGAATTATTTTCTAGCGCACTCTAAAATTTTTAACGTTACCACATCTTAAAATCACAAGACTGCTCTAATAAGAGCAATAAAACGCAACCTTATAAATAATATTTCAGTCACATTTATCAAAATTATCCAGGCGAAAAGGTCTTTCGTTGCAGTATTTCGGCAAATATATCAACAATATCAATAATATCAACATTACCTCAAATATAGCCATTATTTCCGCTACTCCATGATGGAATACGAACACATCACATCAACTCACAACCTGCTGCCTGCTGCTTTTCTGTTACATAATTAAAGCATAAAGACCCGCGCATTAATCCTTTGTGATAATTAAGTGAAAGGACCTCCTCCTCACGTTTCCGCCAGTCCATAATATTCTAAAAGTGGGCTTACCTTACCACCCCCGCCTTCGCCAACTCATTCGCCTTGCGCTAATTGAAAAAAATATTTGGTATCTTTAAAATATTTACATATATTTGTTTGGTTTCTTTGAATTTGTTAACATTTAAAAAAAATTTTACTCTATACTTTTATAAATGTTAAAAAATAGAATCGTTTGTCAACTAAAGAGACGAGATAATTTAATCTTTGTCGTTGAATAAAGTAATAAAAGCTGCGCTTTTAAAATATGTGGGTGTAAATTAGTTACGTATGTATTGTTAAAGAGCATCGGATTGGTTACATCAACTGGTTAAGAGCGATCAAGCAGCCAGTGGAGTGAAAGCTTTCCGCTGTTAGTTATTCTGTTATGAATTTGACTTATTGGAGTTACAATATTTGAATTTTCAATTTTTTTTTGTTAAGATGCAAACGCGTAAACGCCGTCGGTGGTCGTATCTCCGCGACGGTTCTCTATCTATCCTATAACTCAACTAAGAAAAACAATCGTTTTGAAAACAAATTGCGATTTTGGTGGCAAATTTTGACATTTAGAGATTGATTGATTATTCAGTTTGTTTTCCATCAATTATTTTCATTATTTCCAATTTTCTAGTAAACGTTTAAGTTTTGTTGTAGCAACAACTCTTACAAGTCTCGTACAATGTCGCATCGTATTTTTTTTTACTCTTGTCCAGTGCTAAGTTTTATACTTTCCTTAATTAACACTACTACAATTTACAACTGCTTTATTCTAGGTGTTTTTTTTTTCGAAATTGCATGTAATCTGATATCATATTGTATTATATTTATTATATTTTACAGTACTTTATATATAAAGAAAATAAACTTTTATCAAATACAATTACCATTAAACTATTATTGAAATAATATTTTTCTCAATGAAAACTTATGCGCTACTGGCGCTATATTTTGCCGATTTCATTAAACGTTTTATTTGAACTTAACCTTTAATTTAGAAATAACACATTCCGCTGATACGACGACGTCTCGAGGACTGACGCTTTCTCATACGCTAAACATACTAATTGTTTATTTAATATAAAATTATAACAATATTCTACTTAGCCTAGATTTTGTGTGGTTTTATAAACCGTTGTAAGAAATTGAAGTTGACTTTCAATTTTCTTGGTCTTGCTCGAATTCTACACATCCAGCGAAAACCCGAAATTAATCAAGTAGAGCGATAAATAGCGGGCCGAGCGTCAGAAGAAGAGGGCGGGAAGCCTGGCCAGACCAGGATTAAGGAGAGCTTGGAAAACCAGCCTAAATGTACTACTACTATTAGTACTTTTCTAAATACAAATTTAAACTTCTCACCTAAACATTATAAGGCCATAACAGAAACGGATTCACGGATATAATATAATTTAATATTACAAATTAATAAAACACTTTCGGAAAAGGTGAGAGCGAGAAGGTTAGAGCAGCGTGCTTTTCTTTCCTCTGATTCTCATGATGTCAAGAAGTATCAATTTTAAAATTTTGTGTGGCTGCTCTATAATAAATTCGGTCACAGTCTTCGATTTTGTAGGGAATAGTCGTTAAGTAAAATTTTGTTGTTTAAAGCAGAGACGGATTCTGCCTTCCGGTATGAAAAAATGTTAAAATTTATTATAAACAATTTTTAAATATTGCAATAATCCTAAAAATATTCTAAAAATCTGGGGAAAAACTTAAGGTATTGCGTATTTTAAACTATTACTTAACAATTTGATACATTTTCTATTGGGCTTAACAACGCAACGAGCGAAAGCGAACGAAGAGAAGGCCCCCAGCGAAGGGGGGCGAAGGAGAAGGAAGTAGACGCAATGGTGCAGAAGTACAAAAGGAAACAGCAGCCGCCAGCTATCGATCACTTAAGATACGCCTTGTAAAGCATTTGGCTTCTACACGTCTCGCGCTCCTGCTCCATAAAGAACAACATGTCGCGCAAGTTGACGCGCTTGATGCGTAGGCGCAGAGGTGTCGGCGTCGAGCCGGTTGTTCCGAGCGCTCCAGACACGCCGCCACTTGCCTGAAATCACGCGGCGGGAAAGGGGTTTGCTAAAGTTTTGTGGGGCGGAATATTAACAGGATTTCTATGACTCACCGATCCGCCGGTCGCAGCTGCGTCACCGTCTAGCTTCAGCTTTTTTCTCGGCCCAATCGCTTGCAGGGCCGTCATGTTGGCATCGCGTTGACGCAGCTCCTCCATTTCCGCCCTTTGCATCTCCTTAGCCTTCAAATGCAAGAAAATGCCAATTCAATGAAGCGTCATCTTAGTAGTTTAGATGCCAAGATGTAACACATACCCGCGCCTTCATTTTCGCTTGTTCGGGGTCTTCTATCTTTGATCTGGATTTGGCCGCACGCAGCAGCATCTCACGCTCCAGCTCCTCATGTCGTTTCTGTTCAGCCTTATCGAGTTCCTCCAGGAATTTTATTTGCCCGCGCACGTCCTTAGTGACCTCGTAGCGAGGATCCAACTGTAGTGAGAAAACGAAGTGTTAACACCTTGCCCGTAATGCCAAAGACCTGCGTCGTTCCTACCTTAATGACGTCGATGCGGTGTTCTGCTATCACAGCCAGTTTCTCCACGATGTTCTTGAGTCGTTCCTGGCAAGCGTGTGATATTAACACCGCCACGTCCTGCGAGGGCTCTTCCAGACCGCGCTCCACCATCGCCGTGCGGATGCGCGCTTGCAGGGCCGGCAAGTGGAGAAACACCTCGTCCTTGCAGGACCGTATTTGAGTGCCGATGTTCTCAGTGCAGCCGAGAATGCGTTGCGACTCCTCGGCCAGGTTGACACCGCCCATAGCGGCGACGTCGTTGATGTCGTCGTCGCCGTACATGGAGGACGACATCGATATCGACGGCTGCTGAAAGAAGGAGGTGGCAGCCGCCGCTGCGGACGACACGATCGGCTTCTCGTCGCCCCTCTCCTTGTCCTGCGGATCTTTACGCTTTTTACTCGACGCCTTGCTGGCTGAGTTGGCGGTCGTTTTGGCTGTTTTGCTCGATAATAAGGAAGGGGTGATCGCGGCGGATTGGGAGCTGCCGCCAATCATTCGCGTCAGCGGCTCGACCTTGATCTCCGTCTTCAAGTCCAGTGTGGAGCTCACGGAGGGTGTGGCGAGATGCGGAGGCAGCTGAACGGTTGGCAGCGAGGGCGTCGGCAGGCTGGGCATGCCGTTGTTGCCGCTGCTCATATGGTGCAAGCTTGAGGCGTGCAACGAGTTGGCTGCCACCGAGTTGATTGTGGAGAGGATCGACGAAGCCGGAGTGGAGGACGACATCGAAGCGAACGACGAGTTACTATTGGAAAGTGACGTCAAAGACGGCGGCTGGCTGGAGATGGCTTGTGGGGATGATATTGCTTTGATTTGGGTTTGGCCCACCTTGACGTGGGTGATGCCGGTGCCAGCGGCGGCGGCAGTGGTTTTCCCTTTCGCCGCACGAATTTGAACAGTTGCGGGCCGGTTGATTTGTGTGGTGGAAGATGTCGGTGTTCGAATCTGTACAATGTTCTGGAAATATGAAAGAAATTAAGATGCAGGGATTGCAAGGTTTCAGTATTTATGGTTTATAATCCATTATAGAGAAGAGCTCGCAAGACTCATTGCGCTTCGTCTCGTCGTCTTTCCGGCCGCTTACCGCTTGCGGAGCAACCGTCTGTAGATGGGATGAATTTGTAAGCAGTTGTTGTTGCTGCTGTTGTTGCAGTGGCAGCACCGGGCTGGGTATGGGACCACGTATCTGAGCATTGATCAAGCGCGGCGCCGTAGTGGGTCCCTGGATGCGAATGCTGCCCGGCTGCTTAGTGATTGTGGTATGTCCGATGGGCCTCGGTGCTGTTGAGGGAGAAATCATGCGTACTTGAGTCTGTCCAATGGTGGTAGTCTGGTTCTGGCTTATTGGACGGATTTGTGCCTGAATTTTCTACAAAAGGAAAGATAGCGATAGCAGTTATTAATGGAAGGGGCCTTGAATGAGCTCTGGGCAGCGGCTGTTTAGCTTTTCTGTTGAAATAATATCGTGTAGCAATGAATAATTTGGTGTAGTCAACCGCCCTCAGCCCTTAATGCTGTCTTCTAAGAGTCGACAGCACTGACTTACCGGTAGCTGCTGCGTTAAGGCTGACATGCCGACAACGTGCTGTGGCGGCGGCTTAATGCCTTCAATGACCAGTTCTTTTGTAAACAAAGCCTGTCGCAAAAGTGGTAGGCTTTTCTGAAATGTTTTTCAAAAGAAAAAGAGCGTTATTTTAACGAATAAGGACTTTCCAAAGGTTAGCTCTTCGCCTACTCTTAGGAATCCTATTAAACACGGTTGCGGGCTCGCGTTCAGCAGACGTTCTAGTCGATCACAAAACTCTTCCGGCTCAACGTTTGCATTCACCAGCTCCTGAATAAGGTTGCGCACATTCTTCTCGACGGGCTTGGGCTCGCGCGTGGACAGATCGATCAAATTTGCTAGAAATTTACGACACTTCTCTTTGGTATTTCCCTGTGGGTGGGCGGGCGTACAACAAGTCATGAGAGTGAGAGAGAGAGAATAAGACATTTTGGTCACTTCAAGACTCAATCAATCTTATTGTCAGTCAGGTCACCTGTGCGCTTTGTGTTGTTGTCGAAACTGCGTTTGAATTCTGGACAGCAGCAGTAGCACTATTACTGTTGCTGCTGTGGACCACCTGCGACTGCGGCTGTTGTTGTTGTTGCTGCTGTTGTTGCTGTTGCTGTGGCGGAATGGTTTGTATTTGTGTTATTTGAGGCTGAGTGTGAAGGTGTTGAATTTGTTGATGTATTTGCTGTTGCTGTTGTTGATGAAGTTGCTGCTGCTGTTGCTGTTGTTGAGGCTGATGCTGTATGCCGGTGATTGTGGCGACACTGGCCGTTGACTGTGTAGGTTGCTGCTGCTGCTGCTGTTGCAAAGAGATATTCGCTTGAGAAGTCAACACATGCGTTCCCGAGTTCGATGAAGACACCGAATTTACTATGTTGTTAGCCGAGGATGTGGTGGTCATGCTTGACTGCAGGAAACCGAAAGTTGTACACATAAAATGAAAGTTAAATAATAACTAAGGTATTTCATATACGATACAAATCACGATAGTACGACGCAAGGCTTTTTATCGTATTTTCCAAATAAGGAGAAAATATTCTCAATGCTCACACGACGCAAAAACGTTATGATGCAAAGTAATAGTTCTTCGTTCTTCTGGAGAACTTTAAGAGCAATGCAGAAAAACCAAAAGTACATACAGAGGAAGGAACATTTAGTGATAAAAGTAAATATGAAGGAAAATAGTTAAAAGTCATAAACGAATTCACTAAAAAACAAAAGATGTTACTACAAGTCTTAACGGAAAAATGCTTAATAGAGCATTATTATTTTCATTCGATTATGCGAGCAACTTGTACGTATCGTTACGTAGGTAACTCTTTCAAGCAAAGATAGACCAGACCTTCTTATAACATCGTAGATTTGTTGCTCTTACGGTTTTGCTTACTCTTTCAGCATCGACATACTTTAGTAAATCGCTAGATGGCATTATTGGTTACGTACTACGTATAAAAGCAGAAGTAGTAGAGGAACCTATAAAAGGTTTTGGCAAGACCGACGCGACAACCCACATAGAGAAGAACATTGAGCGGCGATGTAGGCTTGCTCAATCGGAAAGCTTTTTGTAGAATTAGTAAGCATGAAAATAATAAAGCTTCTAACAATAAAATTTCTACTTAAATTAATTACGTGCCGTATTTACGCAAATTCCTAAAAGGCTTTTCTTTTCACAGAAGAAACAGTAAATCAAAATGTAACTTAAACTCCAAGAAAACAGGAAAAAAAGGATATACCAGTATGAAACCATCAATTTTAAATCTTACTTTTGAAATAAAGAGAGTATGTACTTTAATCAATATATTTTGCAGCTCACCGATAATAATAATAGAACGTTTAAATCACATGCAACACACTAAAAGTATTCTCAAAAAGCGAAAAAGCGCAATCACGGCTTTCAAAATTGTCCAAATTTTGTTTATTTTAAATTCAAAGTTCATTTTAAAACCAAAACGTTGCTGGAGTTATTGGTTTATAGAGATTTATTAAGAGGTGATGAAGGGAGCTACGGTTATTATCATTTACGTATTATGAAATGTTGTCCAAAATATCTTTACGCCTTTACATTTTTGAACTGTCATCGCGTTTGTTGTAGCCGTTAGCTGCTGCCGAAAAATTGCTTTTTTCCTTTTCTATTTTTGAGTTTGCAAATGTTTTAAAAAATTCTACATGGTATATACATATATTAAACTTGGAAGAGTCCAAAAAAAAAAAATGAAAATACGAGTATTCCAAAAGCATTGTATGTATAGTAAAACGACACACTATAAATTATAATCATCATATATGTACGTATAGTACGATATAATCTAATAAGTAAGGAACAATCAATTAAGAAGAACAATTTAAAAATCGACACATTTCAGGATGCTTTCGTTTCTAAATTCGTTTCGCTTTTGCAACACACTTCTGTTTCATTATCAAATTACATTTTGTTTAATCTGTTTCATCGTTGCCTGTTGGTGGTGGTGGTGGTGTTGTTGGGTGGTAGAGGCGGTACTTGTGGTGGAGGTGGAAGATCTTACAATCGGTTTGCGTAGTGCTATTGGTGGCCCTGCGAATCTACTTACAGCAGCTGGAACTGTTTGCAAGCGTATTTGTGTTGGATTTGAGGAGTTTGTGCCGATGGTTTGTGTCACCGGGCCCGAGGTGGCCGTTCCGACGCGCAACAATTGAAATCCATTTTCGGTTTTCAGAATCAGGGCAGGCGTCTGTCCCGGCGCTAGGGTGCTTAGAGTTATCTACAATAAGATGAAATGTTAAAAATGGTTACAAAGCGCGCACTCACGCAAGAATCTCAAAAGCAACAACAAATTAACTCAACAACTTAAGGCAAATTTTAGATGAGGACGGCTCATACTTACAGCTGGACTCTGCGGTCGTGAACCAACCATGTGTGGGCCAATCACTACGCGTCCCAGCGTATTGCTCTGCACGCTCTTCTGCTGGCTCTGTGCGCTTTGGGGACGCATGCCCACCACCACGCTTGCTGGAATCATTGAGTTTATAATCGGTTGAGTACCCTGCGAATGGTGAAAAGTAAAAGAAAAGTATTAATGAGATATATGAGCTGTTGATATACAAAAACCTTGTTCAGTTCTCATCTAATATAATCTCTTATTGATACAGCAGCATGCTTTTTACCATTCCGAGGTATTGGAAATTGTTTTCGAATGCAATTGAGTTGTTAGAATTCTAATTTGTAGAGAGACAAGTCAAAAGTGCACACAAAGAATACTAAATTTGATATTTACTCCTCAAATAAAGATGATTTTGCTCTGGCGCTTTTACTACAAAAAGTGCAAAAAAGTGAAAGTAGCTACGACAGTTTTAATGCGAAATAAGAGTACCATAAAATATAAAAAGCAGCAAAATAAAAACGAAAGCCTTAACATTTCGATTGTTTTGCGGAAAGATTCAGTTGCGGTCAGATCGATCGTGACCGGAAATTTTGGAACGCCAGTATTTCGTATGGTTTCGAAACTGAATTTACCTCTGACGGGAATATATCAGTCTAGTAACTAAGAATTACTTAAAGCATTATAAATGTATGTATAGAAAAAAGCGAAAACGCATGCGCTAATTTTAAATTGTATACAATATAAACGAATAAATGGAGAGATAACAGGGAAGAATCCGATTAGCCAGTTCCTAGAATCGCAGAAAAATCTTATTTCTTAAAGATTTTCTTTCAATTTTTTTAAGCTCTCAAAGAGAATACAATGCCTTTAAACGGTTCGTTCAAAAGCACTTTAAACCCTTTTTTTTTGCATTTAAATTAACACAAATTTGTAAAAGGAAAACAAGCCATCGACAATTTTACCATATGGGCATTATCGTATCTTCTACCACGCACATGCTACTGAAAAGATCTTTCTAGATGGGTCTACATAAAATCAACGGGAATAGTGAAAGGAAGGAAGTAAGGAAAGGCTGGTGGTGCGAGGAAAAGGCATCATCGTGGCGTCATAAAGTAATGCATGTGCAACAAGCAACTACTTTTGGACTTTCTAAAGAGGCACCGGCACCATTATTCGGATACACGTGCGCCCACCCTTCGGCCTTCGCGAGCGGGTAATACCTGGTTTATGGTTTTGGTCATAGTTACGATTCCTGGTGCACTTGAGACTAGACCCGCCGGCAGTGAAACTGCATGGTTAGACTTTATAACTAATGTTTGTGTTTGTGTGGCACCTACTGATTGAGCATTGAGTGCCTGCTGTTGAGTCGCCTGAGCTGACTGCAGCACTTGATGATGCTGAACTTGTACCTGTTGCGGCAGGGCATGATGGCCTCCACCGGCTGCACTAGAAGTTATTGTCTTGATGGTCGTTGTGTTCGGCAGCTGTGAAGTGGATATGATTGTGGGTCCCGTTGCATGAGCGCCTCCAATATTGATGGTGCCATTGGGAAGAGTTTGACTGGTGAATGTTATGCGATTTCCGGAAGCTGTTTGAGCTTGTTGACTGGAATTCATGTTGATCTGCTCTAAAGCCTTAAGTCCTTAATAAGCTGCGAGAACTTTTATCGTCAGTTCGGTGCTTTATATACTGTTTTCATTGGCGGGCGATAATGAAGCCAAATTTACATTTAACTTACTTTTCGGGGAAAAATAAAATTTACAACGCCCAGAAGCCTTTAACGTGATTATTTGGTGTAAATGATTCTCCATTCGTCGGGTGAAAGCAAGTTTTACGTTTCAGCCTTTCAATCCAATGGAGAATTTTTATCCATGTCCAAACGAAAGCCAATTTTATCACATTGAGGCCTCTCTGTTAAATAAAACGTTATTAGTACAACGACTAAGTAATTTAAAATAAGCTACTAAATTTAATGGAGCGTTAATATTTAAACGGAATCTACTTATTTAGAATTAAAAGGCGGAGACGTTAAAGGAATCATCTTTCTCTACGGTGTAAAGGACCAACTTTACTTTGTTCGGTGAAGGTAATTAACTAATCTAAGCCCTTCAATTTTATTATCATAGTCTTGCCTTGGTAACATTGGTTAGTAGTCACAAATTAGCCCACAGCCTTTACCGCCTTAAGCAAATGCAGCTGAGTTTAAACCGTCTAAACGGGAAGGATACTCGGGATAGTGACTGGAAGGTCACTTTCACACTTATTTCGTCAAAAGTCCTTTCTAAGCGCTCTGATTCGTCCTTTACATCAATTTCCTTGACTTGGACGTCCTTTACAGAGGAGACACAATTATCTACTGCAGCTGTTGTATTACTTCACTGTTCCAACTTTTATTCACTTGTCCCTGCTGGTTCTTGACTCGAAGGTGCAACGGTTACTTTTAGTGAAAATTGCTTTCTATGGTGTTTCCTTTTTATACAATTATTAGCAAATATATATTTTTTGATCGCTTTCTAACGATAGAGCGGATATTTATTAATTTTTCAGTCTCATTTACTCCCGATCGAATCTCTGTGGACCCAACAACGTCACTATCAGCACCAAAGTCGAGAGAAGCACTGGAAGAATCTGCTTTATTTTGATTTTGATGTACAAAAAATTTGGCAGAAGAGGACGCCGCCATTTTCTCAAAAAACGACATAAAAGAGAAGAAGCGAAGTGCAAATTGTAATTGAATTGGTCTGAGTCGTCATTAAAAGTCAAAATTTCGCGTTGCCATTAACAAACAATTTTACTGAACTTCCCTGTAAAAACCCCAATCCCAAGGGTCATATGTACGTACAAAGTATTCGTGAGGTGCGTTTATCAGCCCTTTTTCTAAAAGAACTTTTAATTTTTCAGCTTATGAAAAAACTATGGAAATTTATATACGTAAAAAACTGTTTGGCATAAACTGTTTGGTTCGTCGAGCGTCGGCGTCGTTTCATTAATATAACCGTTCAAAGTGCGCGCGTTCAGCGTCGCGTCTTGATAGCGTTCTCTTTATCATCAGCGCCCGGAACAATCATTATTATTTTTCTCGAGCGTCGTATTCGCGTTGTGTGCAGAATGACACAAGTGAGATTCAGAGCTGTTGATTGCGGAAATCCCAGTTGGCCGCCATTATGGAACAGTAGCACCATAGAAAGTCACCACCGACATTTGCGGGTGTAAAATGTCAAAATAACACAGGCTCTTACAGGAAACGAGAGAAAAATTAAATGTCTGTGCTGCCGACGCGAACAGTACGGAAATTCGCGAATATTGTCGTTGTCAGTGCTCTTGTTTTTCTTTTACTTTTTCCGAGTTACTTAGCACAACGCGAGGCGTTCAAAACGCTATCACGAAGCGACGCTCGATGATGCCACTCTAAACTAGGCTTAATGTCACCCATCGTGTAATGTCACACATCGTGTAAAATGTTACCATCATGTAAAATGTCACCCATCGAATAATGGGTTTACATCAAACGTGCAAAATGTCACTCATCGTGTAAATGTCATCCATCAATATGTCGCCCATCGTGTAAAATTTCACCCAATGTGTAATATTAGACCAAAACTACATGAGTCTTAGAAAGCTGGTTGGCAACACGACGGCGCCGTATGGCTTCTCTACATTTTTATTAGAGCATTTCACATTGCAAGACAGAGAGCGATAGAGAAAGAACTAAATGCATTTAACAAACTCGGGAGTAAACGGGTAAAATAGATTGTAAAACCAACGACTAGTTTCAATGAAAGCGGCTTCTACCTGGTGAAATTTAAGCACTTCTCAATGGCTTTTCGCCGAAGTCGCTACTTTTCCTTATGCGATTTTTGGTACGTTTTCATGAGGCCAGAATCTCTTTTAAATACGCTGAAAATAATGCAACCCCATGCTCAAAAAGAACACAAGATTATTTCAATCCTAAAAGCACCACGCGAACAAGTCAAAAGCACTCCGTTCAATCTGCGGGCAGGCGGAGGTTAGTTTCACATACATCGCTGATGATTCGGCCGAAATGGTACGAGCGGAACGACAGAGTTGATTTCGCGGACCGTGAATGGAGAAACGAAAGTCAGAAGAGTTACCGATCACCGACGGCCGATTAATTTCGACAGCTACTGAACGCAAGAAATTAATTCATAAAATTTGGCAGTAGGGGCATTGTATTTATAATACAATTGTTTTCCAACGGCGATACCGTTCACCGGTTCTAGCTTTATAGGTCTACAACTACTGTACAGAATCTATTTACACACTTTATCAATTACTACACTTGTATAAAGAAATTCAACGAGGCTCAAGTCCGCGCTCATCCTTCCACATTTCTTTCACTTTGTTGCTACTCGGGAGACTCTCGTTTGGTCGCTCCACGGCAGGGAAGGGATTGCGACGGAATTATTTGCTATGATACGTCACAGTATAAAAAAACATATTTTGACTGTTATGCAATATTTTCTGGAATATTAACAAAAACTTTCGCACAAATAACTACGAATTTCTTAAAAATTTACGCGAAAAATCGTAGAAAATTGTTTACGTATTCCACACTTCGACCCGCACTTTGTGTAGCAATCTAATAAACTAAAAAATTCACGTCGGCAACACAGTGCTCAAGGGAAGCGAAGACCGATATCAGAGTACCTATTCAAACTTTCCACTGGAAGCAGATGTAAAGTCACGGTTATACCAGGCTTATATTTTGTGCTACACTAGTTTGGTTCGACCGTCAATAAAACGGGAAATAAATTATATAAATTTTATATAAATATAAATTATATAAATCTCTTAATAATTATATAAATCAATTTATAAAATTCTGTCTTTTATTTAGTATTCGGAAGTAATTCGAACAGTTCAGAAAGGTTGTAAGGCAATTGGACAGCAAATAGTATATCACTAATATTTAGTCACATTTCGCAGACCCTAAATTAAATTAATTACTGTAATTAAAAATACGTATGTATGATAATAAAAGGGAAATAGTGTTATACTTTAATTTTAAACAATGTGAAAATGATTATTCACTAAATTTTTTTTATTTAAAAGTATGAATTTTAAATTTTATTATTTCAGAAAATTTAGAACAAGTTAACACACGTACATCAATTATTCATACACTACATATCCTACATCACAATTTTTTATGTCATTTCAATTACATGATATAAAAATTATTTACAAATTTACAAACTGATTTTAGACCCACCCTACTTTAGTAGTAGTAATGGATTTAGGATTTATTTCAATGATGGCTCTTGAGACGGTCTGTGCCGTTTTACTAAACAAAAAATTAGGGAAACGACAGCAATAGTGAGGCCACCCGCCAGCGCCGCCCAGTGGACGATGCTGAGAATTTTCAAAATGTTGATAAGTTTCTTCTTGACGAAGGCAACCATTTCATTATTCAACTCAATTCCCTGCGAAAAAAAAGGCAAAAATTAAGTATTAAAAATTAAATTACTAGTAAATTACTAATTTTTACACAATAATTTTTACAAATGGATAATCAATAAAATTTCTACATTTACTTTTTTAATTTAAATTTTTTTTTTTAAAATTTCCTATGGCTTTTTCGATGTTTTCGGCGGAGTTTTTAAAAAGTTTTGTAAAAAGAACATAAAATTTAGAAAATTATTATATGTTCATGGTTTTGGGCGCGGCTAAAGTTGTTTATGATGAAATTCGTTGATGGAAAAATATGAGCAAAATGGCACTACAGCCCTTTGGAGATGGCCCGCCTTTTCAGCAGCCGGTGGCCAAAACTCAAAAACAACATTTTCCGCCGGCAAATATTTTATCACGGCGTCAACAAGTCATTTTATTTATCACGTTCTGCAACCATTTGGAGTTTCCAAAACCAATTAAAACCAATCGTGTTTTCTCACCTCCTCAACCCAAATAGTTGGCATCAGCACTGTGGTGAGATTCTCGGTGATGGTTATGCGGTTGATGCTCTTGAGGAACATGTTGAACTGCACGCGCTTGCCGCCTTGTAGCGGTGTTCCGGTCATCTGAAAGTTAAATCGGAAATTCCGTTTATATGTATATGTAGTATGTACATGTGGAGGTATTATAATCAGTCACGCCCAACTAATATCGCCCTTAATCTTACGTGCTGTACGTCGACAAATGTCTGGTGTTTCTTGGCATCAGGCTTCAGTCCGCGAATCATTTTGGTGTACTCGTTAGAAGCGCCCAACATGTGCGGCAACGTAAGAATAACCGGAGCATCTGAAAAGGGCGTGGCAGAATGGTGTAAAGCAGGTAAAGGTTATGGAACTATTGCTTGAAATTCATAAATCAAATATTTTTCAAAGTTTTCATAAACATTTTATTTCAAAGTTTTATTAATTGTGTCCACTGTAAATATTGCTAAATTATCGTATAATATTGATGCGTATAAACAAAATTTAATTAAAGAGTAATCAAAATTTTGTGGTTATTTTATGACTTAATAATTAAATAAATTACTTCAGGCGAAATATTTTGTAGCTTTTGTAATGAAGATTAAGAATTTACCTTTATTTGTAATAAATGAAGATAAATCTTTTACGAATACATTTTTATGAAAAACTTAAAAATTGTTTGGAAGATTAAGAAAAAATATTAAAATATAAGAATATAATATAACATAATAAGTTAACGAATTTAATTGAACCTTGAGTTGTATTGTTTTAAACCAAAAAAAAAAAAAAAATAGCTCAAAGGCTGAAACCCTGAACTACGTGAATGTTTTGTATTTGTGATGATTTTGGTGGATGGACCAAAAAACATGCCGAACATGTTAAAAGCCATTTATCAATAATCGATTGAATGATTAATTAATAAGCGATTAATAAGATAATGTTTGATTTCAGAAAAATATCGAAAAGGTTCAGGTAATTTTACTCGAATACGATTTGGAAATAACTTCTTTCGATTCCTCTGTCACCGATTCCTTAATAAGAACTAAAGAGACCGCAAAGGTAACTCCTTTTTGTTACAAAGTAAGTGCCTTTGACTCTGCGGTCGATGTATTTTTTCGAATCGGCAGAATATCGTCTTAGTATGCATTATTTTCAGTTTTTAGTGAAGAACTTATGCCAAAAAGTTCTAATGTATAGAACTGTTCAAAATAACTTTCATAAAGTTTAACCTTCAATTAATGTGATCTGTTGCTTCAAAAAGATACATTGATGTGATCTGTTAAAAGAATTCGTAAATGATCGCATGGCTTGAGGTATTTTCCTTAAATCAAAGACTAAGAATAAAATATTGCCGAAAGTGTTTCATGGTTTTGCCATCATTTATCATTTTTTAACTCTTTGTTAAACCGTTGTTTAAAATAAAAATAACTTGAGGCAATCGATTAAGTCTGATAAAAAAGAAGCTCGTTTTTCTGGTGTACGCGCAATGACGCATCAATAACTAAATTTTATGCATTATGTTTAAAAAACTCGAAATAACTACATTTTTTTTTAAAATGAGTTAAGAATCATCACCTTTTTTATACACGATATTTCGTAATTTATTTTCAAAGAAGAATTTTTAACCATATTTTATTTTTATCATTCAATTTTCGCTTTTCGCCCAAATTCTAAACTTTCGGGACTCGTGAAAAAATTGTTTATCAAATTTACTAAATTAAATAAATTATTATCGCGAATGAATTTAGAAGCTAGAGCAAAAATTTTCAAGTTGTATAAAGAATAGGTTAAAAATGCGCATAAAAAAACTTAATTTTGGACGAAACACAAAATCTGAGCAGGTTTAATTTTTACAAAACGCATATAAAAAAATTTATTCTATACATCGTAACTTTACATACATACATACACATAATTAATCCATCAAATACGTATACACACATACACACAATTCAAAAAATAATCGGATTAAAATCAGAAATCTTCAGCTGCAAAGAATTCAAGTAAAAATTCGTAAATTAGCAAAAGATTTTTTTTCGCGCTTATTCAAAAGCTATCAGAATGTTGATATCACAAGCAGCGTGTAGCCAAACCGAGTTGAACGATCTGGTTTTCAAACTTTTTCGAAAAAAAAACAACAACTGTGGAATGCATTCTCTTTAAGAAAGCTTGAGCACAAACGTAGAGTGTTTGTGTGGATGTGTGTCGATGCTGCCGTAATCGTTTAGCGAAATTATTATGTTGATTGTTGTTCAGCAATCGTAGTATCGTAGTATAATTTATGTCGTATAATTTATGCTATTGATGTTTTAGCTTTGCTTTCGCTTTCAGAAGCTCAAACTCTTCATTGAATTTAGCAAAAAATGGATGACTAAATGGATCAGATTTATTGACGCTGCCCATTTGTTGTTGTTGTTGTTGTTTGTTATTATTGTTCTTGTTCTCTGTTTGTTTTACTGTCGTCGTCCTTGTCGATTTGAATGAACTTCGGGTTGGTTTTTGTTGAGATCTTGTTATTGTTATTGACGTTTTTCCTAATATTGTGGCGGTTTTTGTTGTTTCTGTTGTTGTTGTTGTTGTTGGTATACTGGTTGGTATGACTGCCCAACGCCATTTGGATTTTTGCGTTGTAGTCCTTGGTGTCGTCGTTGTAGTTGTTGCCGTCGCCGTCGCCGCCATCGAGCCTAACGCTTTGCTTCTTCGTGATGGCGTCGTTATTTTCGTTGGTAATTTTGTTGTTGTTGTTGTTGTTGTTGTTGTTCTGGTTGATTTCTTAGTGGTCATAGAAGTTGGTCGTTTGGTCGTTGTGGTTCTTGTGGTTGTTGTGGTTGTTGCTGATGTTGAAAGTTGTTGTTTTTTAAAGAGTGTGCTTGCCGTTGTCGGTACTTGTGCTTTTGCGGTGGGCGTGGGCGTGGGCGTGGGCGTGGACGTTTTTCTTGTGAGCGCTGAACTTCGTGGGTTCGATGGTTTTCTTGTTGTTGTTGTTGTTGTGGGTCTTCGCAGTGTTGGCGTGATGGGTGAAGTTGTCGTCGTTGTGTGTCTTGTTGAAGTCGTCCTTCTAGTTGTTGTAGTTGTTGGTGTTGTTGTTGTTGTTGTTGCTGTTGTTGTTGTTGTTGGTGTTGTTGGTGGAGTTCTCGCTTGTGGAGAAGACACTTTTTTGGGTCTTTCGGTTTCCCACCAATTTTTCCATGAGGTCGACGTTGCGGCTTTTGTTGCGGGCTTTTTGGTATTAGCTATAGTGGTTCTCCAATTTTTTGTTGTCGGCATCCTTGTTGTTTTTGTTGTTGATCGAAGCGTTTTTGTGAGAGCTCTGGTTGGCGTCGTTTTCACGGCAGTTGGCCTTTTTGTAGTTGTTGTATGCTTTCTTGTTGTTAAAAGACTTTTAGACGACGTTGGTCTCTTGGTTGCCGCTGCCGAATTTGTCGACGGCAATGGAGTGGTTTTCGTTGTTGCTGCCGTTGGTTTTTGTACGTACTTTAAAGTCGTTGCTGCTGTTGTGGTTTGTGTCTTTGTTGTTTTTCTATTGAACCAACTATTGCTAGTCGTTTGTGTTGACGGTTGGATTGTTGGATGTTGGATGGATGGCTTCGTTGCCATCATCGGCTTCGTCCTGAAGGATTCAGATTCTATGTACTTTTTCGTCGTCGGCACAGGCCTAAAAGACGACTCTGTTTGCGAAGTCGGCTTTTCAATTCTCTGAGGCTTGACCACTAATGGTTCGTGTCTATGCTGCTTCGGCAGCGGGTTGGTGGCTCCAATAAATCGACTCAGAAACGGATTCAGGTTGTTGGATGCAGGCAGTTCCTTGAATCCAATCTCGAATGACTTGGACAAAAATGTGGATTCATGCCTATGCTGTGAGCTCTCATCGTCTAGCCGTTTTTTGCTAGGATTGGCTTCTCTCGAAATACCCGGCACTAGAATCTGACTGAGAAAAGGATTCGCTGGATATGCTTCAAGATTGGTCTCACTAGAAGCACTTGAATTCGAATTCTCTGCGGCTTCAAAGAAACGGTGCTGCTTTTCTTGGTTGGTACCGGCCGCCTTACGAGCTTCCTTGACCACCAACTTGTTGTCGAAGCAATCAGTTATGCCCTCTAGTTGTCGGCGGCGACAATGTGTTCGATAAACCGTCCAAGCCGTAAATCCATCGCCGGATAATCTGGTATGTTCGTCGTAAATGGTGCGTACGCAGCGCACATCGTCGTATATATTCGAGTCCAGCAGTTTGCTGCACGCTATACCGCAACCCTTCCCGCCGGCAGCGCTGTGTGAGCACCAGTAAAGGTCGCTTATCTGAAAGAGGCCGTGATCGGTGCTACCGTCGGCATTCAGGCGTCCCACGGCGGCGGTATCGAAGTTCGATTCGTGTTGGGCAATGCAGACCCAGGTCGGTATGTCGCTCATGGCCATTTTATGCTCGAAGTAGAGCTCCTGGGCCAGTTCACAGCGCGTGTAGCGTTTGCCGTAAGGAGTAGCTCCTGCCCCGGCGGTTGTGAAATTGTAATCAATCCCAGGCAGGCTGTCGCTATTCCGCTCATGCCAATGCATTCCCTCCCAGCAGTCAGTTATGCTCTCCCGGCCCTGGTGGCGACAATGGTCTTTGTATACCGTCCAAGCGTTGAAGCCATCGCCGGAAATTTGGGCATGCTCAGCGTATATGGTACGTATGCAGGCGACATCGTCGGTGATGTCGGAATCCACCAATTTGCTGCAAGCTATATTGCAAGCTGCTCCGTCTGCCGTCGCCAAAGAGTTTTCATTGGAGCACCAATAGCGGTCGCTGATCTGAAAGAGACCGTGATCGGCACTGCCATCGCCATTCAGGCGTCCCACGGCGGCGGTGTCATAGTTGGACTCGTGTTGGGCAATGCACACCCAGGTGCCGACATGCTCTATCGGGAACTTGTGAACCACGCGGAGCTCCCGAGCCAGCTCACAACGATCGTAAACCTTGCCCGTGCGAGATTGAGACGAGAACGCAGGCGTATTGATCTCATTGTTAAGGTAAGAGAACGGTGTGCTATTTTGATGGTGGTCATGCTGCTCCAGCGCCAGCTCAGCGAAGCAGGTGGCGACGTCTTCGTACCGCTGATCACGACAATCACGATCGTACACGGCCCAAGCTGTAAAGCCGTCGCCCGAAATGCCCAAGTGCTCGCGATAAATGCGCCGTATGCAACGCACATCGTCTGCGATGTCGTCGTCCAGCAGCTTGCTGCAGTGTAGACCACAACCTTTGACCACGTGGCTGTCTCTGGAGCACCAGTACTGGTCGCTGATCTGGAAGAGACCGTGGTCGGCGCTGCCATCTGCATTCAAGTGGGCCACAGCGGCAGTATCCAATTGCGACTCATGCTGGGCGATGCACACCCAAATGGGAATCTGTTCCAGCGGCAACTTGTGCCGGTAGTACAGCTCTCTGGCCAACTCGCAACGGCTGTAAATGCGGCCCGGTTGAGACGGCTTGCTCTTCCTGAACGGCTGCGTGTCGTTGGTGTTCTTCAAATAAGGTTTCAGGTGCGAAATCGACGTTTGCGTGTGATTTTTAAAAGACGCCGCCGCCGCCGCCGCCGTCGCCGTTACCTTCAGAAAGTCTTTCTTAGACGCGTCTACCGGACAACGGCGCAGCAGTTGAGCCAATTCGCAGCGCTCAACCACTTTGGCTTCGGCTTCACTGACCGCACTCAACACAGACGCCAGTGTGAACAGCACCGTAGTAAAGACCGACTTCTTCGCACCCATCGTTGACACACACGCACACAATCGGACGAAGTTTATGACTAAATACGCTAACGCTAAAGGCGCAAAACTGACAACCGGATTTAGCCGTTGGTCGTTATCCACACTCAGAGTGGCCAACAGCATCAATCGTTTACACAACGATAATCTCAAATATTGTAATAAATCAAATGCATATGATTTTTTTTCATTTCTTTTCTTTTCTTTTGACGTGTTTCGCGCTTGAGAGACTTTTCGCTGTTTCCTGAGAATACGAAGGTTCCGAGCTTCTGTACGAGCTGACGTCTGCTGTAAGACTGAATTCCGTGATGTTTGAAACATCACTGGCCAAGGCGTATTCTCGCTGGTATTTGGCAGCAGGCGCCAGGCCATGCCGCCTCGTTCACGTCTCAAACTTCGCGCGTCAAACAGAAACTGGTTGAACGAACCGTCTGACGAGCCAGCGACGCGAATATCTTGATCTGCCAGCTCTGCCAGTGAGAGCCGAAACGAATTCGCCGCATTGCACAACGAAGAGGATCTGTCTGAAGCGACATTGTCAAGCGAATTCGTAATGGTTGTCGAAAAATTACAATAAAAGGCGTGCTTCCACTGCGCTTAAACAAATCAAGATCTGTTAGAATTTCTAAGTAGGTACGAACTTTAATAGAATACTGAGTATATTCAAAAACTTAGATCTGTTCTTAACGCAGATTGTCATACTTCAAGTTGCTTCGAGCTGCTTGAAAATAAAGAAACAATTTTTCAACTCGAGAAAGAGAGAGAGAGAGAGGAAGAAGAAAAAGCAAGAAATCTGTCAAAAAACAGCTGGAACTTTTTCTGCGAGCCTACTTTTAACAGCCGAGAATAGAAAATGACCATCATCAGTAAGCGTTTCTGTGCATTTCTCTCTTTTATACAATTATGACATTAAAGTTCAAGCTACTCACTCTCCCAGTTTGGAGCTTGAGCTTGAAGAGTAAAACAAACAAACAGAAACAAACCTCTTGACAGGTCATTTTTTCCTAGCAAATATACATATATTTTTGATTAATGGAGATGTTCTCTGTCATAAGTCAACGTTTTTATACGGCCTAAGTTAAAATATGCAGCTCAGAATTAAACTGCAGTTAAAAGATTAATGATTTTCTTAGCTTGAATGCTTTGATGTCAGCTTAATCAAACAATAAATGAATAAATTGCTTACGATTGCGAACAAGTAGCGCCTCCTGACTTTGAATTTTTTTCTACTATTAGGCAAATACTTTTCTTTCTCACTTTCTGGCTGTGGTCAGCTCTGTTGTGCTTTAATCTAAGCAACGATAATATGTCGTACTAAGAGGTAATGTACCGATTTGACGTCAGTCAAGCGGCATAAGTACAATATTTCTATTGTAAACTTACAACTTTACAAGTCAGCAACAAAAGAAATAAACACTAAGCACATTCGTTTGAATTTAAGCGGTCATTAATGAATGACTCATGTGTCTTTTTGCCATAGAAATTTGAGCCGTTCATTTGGGAGCTCGTAAACTTATACGTTTTATGCGATTTACAAGGCATTTATGAGTTTTAATGAACACTCTTAGTTCGTTTGAGTAGCATTAGTGCTACTCTTGTGAAGCAAGAGTATACTCATTCATATATTAAGTGAATACTCTTAACTTTAAACACGATTTCTTGGAAGAATTCTTACACTTTCATTTACACTTTTTGTTTTATTACTGAATTATGTTTAGTAATTAAGAAAATTACTTCCTGACTCTATTACTCGTAAGTTTGTCTGAGAGTATCGTGCGTTCGTTGCTCCATAAGTCTTCCTCACTAATGTAAGCATTATAAATTAATGTCATTAATTTAATCTCACATCTACTAAATTAACATTAGAAAGAGACATAGAATCAGGTTTGTCAGGTTGTCCAGGTAGCGAAGGTTAGCTCATAAACTTTTAATGGGTAAATAAGTCGTCATCATCATAATCATTCAATGACGAATTTATATAAACAGCGCCTTTTTTCTTGTCGGTACCTACCTAACCGTTTTTGGCCGTTTGGCAATTATGTTTGGTAAAAAAAATTAAAAATTCTCAGTGAAAAAAAAGTAATTTAAAATTTATATAAATACAGAATTATTTTATCACTTATTTTAATTCGATTGTCTGTAAAACTCTCTTTTTTTATGATAAAATTCTAAATTTTCTCAAAATTATAATACCTACCGTCATTCTGCCACTAACGACTGAGAGAGAGAGACTTACTTACCCAGGCAAGTGGTCAGGTCCAAGGCACCGGCATAAAGACAACCATTCTTTCGTTTTATCACGTTGGTCAATTTGTCCACGCAGAAGCATTCGTTGTCGTGCTCCGGACCAATATCGTTGATGAAGTTCTCACCGATGGAGTAACGAAAGCCCGGAATACCTTTGTACTGTACCTCAGAGTGATAGAACAACTGCACCGATCGGCAGATGTCGGCGCTAAAAATGTACATCGAGTCACCTCGCTTTCGGAAGGGCGGATACGAGGAGGCGTCGGTGCCGTTAATTTGATTGCACACAGAAGGCTCACCATCGCTTGCGTTCAGCCATACATGAAGATTATGAGAATCGTCGAGTTTTTGTATTTCGAGTACGCGCCTGGGGTCGCCCTTGCCCGTGTGCACTTCATAGATTTCATTTCCGGTACCATTTTTCTAGAGCGAGAAAAGCAATGAATGGTTGCTCGCAATTTTTTTCTATACTCGCAATCTTCTTACATGATGGAAAAAGGAGAAGGCTAAACTGCCGTCAGCAAGTTGGCGTATGGTCTTGGCGCCACTTTCCTTGATCTGATTACAAATGGCCGTTGCTATGCCCGTTGGATTGATGCAGAAACGCACGCCATCGAAGAGATACTCGCGCACCGACGTGGCCAAAAACATCGATCTCGGATCATTGAAGACCGTCTTTATGTTGGCATTCAAGTGAAGCAATAACAAGGCTAAGCCGGGATCGTTTTCTGTAATCTGCAACACTGACTGGAAAATTGGTAAATCATTTCATTGCATGCATTCAACCAGAACAAGAACAAGAACAAGAACTTAAAAAGGCAAGCATTAAATCTAGTTACAAGCTGTAGGTATTTATAAATCAAAGCAATATAATGGTTACTAAAGCAAATACAATTTAAAATAAGAGCATGCAGAAAATGCGAGCACGTTAATTAAAGACTTTCGGATAATTTAGATTAAATGCAGGCAGGCTTTTCTAATAGATCTTCCATAAATTATAGCATAAAAGTTAAAGCTGAAAGCCAAAATTTAAACTTCTTTAACATACAAAGTTGTAGACTTACTTTCAAATTACCCAAAAGGCTGTGAAAGAGTTTGTAGATCCTTTTGAAAGGGTCTATAAGAATATTGTGGTATGAAAATTTTAGTTACTTTCAGTTGCTAAAGTAGAAGGTAAATGAAATGATAAAGAAAATGCAATTTTTTCAAAGGAAAGACACATTTTTGGACAATTTAAAAACAGTTATAAAGTTAAGTTGTAAATTCTAAGATATCTCTTAAGCTTAAAAAAAAGGCAGGAGAATTTTTAAAAAATTTTAATACAATAACAACGATACATCGAAGTAAGTTACTCTTAACACATTATTATAAAAATTGAGCTAATGAAAAATGCCAAGTTTGGTTCCAAAACGCACCCCATATTTATGTATTGAGGATGAGTTTGACTGAGTTGACTACAAAGTTACTAACAAAAAACTTAATTAGTTCAGGGCAAGCATTAAAAAAACTGTAAAATACCAGCAAAAAATGTCACCACATGAGTCACTGTGAGTCACAAGTCCCGAAATGAATGCATTCCCAAGCCAAATATCTACTTAGACGACAACCCAAACCACAAAATCTTGTTAGTCTTGGCTTTTCTCTATCTATATCGTCATAAATACAAAGACTCTTTTCGCCTTTGGTTAACCCTCGCTTTTGCCCTTTTAGTTTAATAAAAAAGCCGATTGTTTTTTATTGCCAATTTTGAAAAAGGAATCGTATTTAATAAAATTACTTTACGTTTCCCGCGTATACGATCCATGAGACGCTTCAACACACGAACGCCAGGCGTATGATTTAGCCTGTGATTGAGACGATTTGCGAAGCCCTGAAAGATATCGGTTATTTCCTTTTCGAAGACCTGCAAAAAGGCCTGAAATTTTGAACGATTTAAGAACGATTTTCCCACAGCGTTCTGTCGATCCATCAACGACGACGCCATTGACGACGCTTGCCAGCATAATTGGAGCGGCCATGGCTTAAGTTGTAACTTACATTCATATGCATATTCAGTACCACAATGTGATCCGACTGGGTGTAGGGTGCTGATGCCGCCTCATCGAATTCGTACAATTGATTTTGTATGTAACTGATCTTGGAGCCATCGCGTGAGAAATGCTTAACCTTCTTGCGTCGGTATTGTCTGTTGTTTTTAGATGATTGCAATAAATAAAATGGTTGAGGTTGAGGTCAGATGGATGGATCTCGCATACCTGTAAACGTAGGGTCCGACTTCCTGGACAACTGGTATGGCACCTTGTTGGATTTTATGCGCATTGGTCACATTAAAGATGTACACCTTGAAGGTTAACGGTTGCGGAAGCTGTACAAATCGTTCATATTGTTCAGAATCTTGGGTAATGATGACACTCTGTGGAAGGGGAAAAAGTTAAGAGTAAAAAAAATGACTTTTAAATGATAGAAACTAAAATATATACATAGGTACTATTACAATTAGCGTCCTAGCCTCTTTTAGCTAAAATCGCTAAACATTTTTCGAACGCTTGAAAAATAGCTTGCGCTTTTACTTTGTTTACTCTCATGCAATAATCGTTGATTTTGTTTTATTTTAATCCGAATATTTTTCGTTTCGTTTAATTCTCTCTAATTCAAAAATATTCTAGAACGGCAAAAGGTACAGACACGGTGACGGGTATGGATGGACCTTGCTGACCTCGTTTTGTTTTTGAATTTATGAATTCATTGTCAAAGGAATTATGAATATATTCAATCGATGACATTGAAAGAGGGCGAAATACGAATTCTGTTCATTCAAATGTGTTTAATGAGTTGCATTTTGATTTAATTTATTAAAGCAATAAAGCAAAAGCAACAAGCAAAAAATTTAGGCTACTCTTATACAATTTCACAGCTTCTGTTAAAATTAATGGCGACATATTCTGGTGCTGTGAACACAAAATCAAAATGTTTACAATAAAACAATTAAAGTTATAAAACAATATTCATTCAATTTCGAATTTATAGTGTTTTTTTACCGTGAAAATACTGAAACAAACTGCGATCATGTATCAAAATTTAAATAATAAAACAAATAATTCGATAATAATTTCAAATATTGTTTCAATAATAATTTCAAATAATAATAAATTAAATAAATTTGTTCTGTTTATTTAATTTATTCAATTTTATAAATTGAAGAAGCTATTTTTTTTACTTTAAAACTTCAGCCTTAGATTCGACTAAAATTACTTTTAAATAGCTTGAAGTTATAAATCTTTTCGGTGCACTTCACTTGAGCTCATTTCTTGGACCGAATTGCCGAGTGGAGACGTTCATGTGTGCGACACATGACAAATAACGGTTTGAATACAAATTTCTTGAATGTACTTGAAAATTTAGCAAAGTCCATCGTAGGTTAAAGCGGCGGCTCAGGTTGATTAATGGCGATAGTAGCGCTTTTTTTTGTTTGGTATTCTGTAACCAAAAATTGTTAAAAACCGAAATAAAAAAGCCCACGAAATACACACTCGTACTGATAATAATAAATATGTATATAAATTTTTTTGTTGCTGTTCGAACAATAAATATGGCTAAGTAATGAAGTACTTAATAAACAGGTGGCAACCTAGGCCGGCCGCTTGTGCAAGAGTTGACGTTAAGCCTTGTGATTAAAAGAGTGCGCGATTCGGGCATTTGAAAGCTCGTGGTACCGGTGACCGATGCAAGGTAATGCTTTGGTAATTAATGCATAAAAATATTAAAAAAAGTGCAGAAGGACATAGAAGAAGAAGAAGAAGAAAACTAGGAAAAGTACAGTTTTTAAATTTAAAGCATGATGTCAACAATAAAGTGTTGTTGTTGTTGTTGCTGCTGCTGCTTTTCTCACTAATCACGAATCAGTACATAATTTGGTGGTTTTTTTTTGCCTTCGAGAATAGCGACCCATGCTAAATTTTTGTTGGCTCTTCTTATTTTCATTCCTTTGTATTTTAAACTGAGTTTTAAAAAATCACCCACGGTGCGATTTGAATTTGTGCCAAAGTTGAATTAATGCCACTCGCTGCAGTAGAGCGCACTTTTGTCGATACAACGCTTTACGCATGCTTTGTTTTTCAAATTTTTACTAAAAGCAAAAAGTATAATTAATTTAGGAACTTCCTCTTCTTCGCCATTACCGACCGCATCAATGCATGCGTTTATCATGATTTTATTCAAATTCTCAATTTAAACCACGTTTAGCGCGTGTCTGTTTTGTTTTGTTGTTTCGCAACATTTCGTCGCTTTGCTTCAGTTATTCATACTCTTCCTCTCTCTGCCGCCTTCCCCTCTTCTGACAATCATCAGTCGCAGTTCTTTTTTTGTTTTTTTGCCAAACGATTGTCTCTCTCTAAATTATGTTCTCCCATCCCTTGCTCTTGTCTCTCCTTCTCCAACACCAACGTTAGATGATTATTTTTTGGGCCAGTGTCAATGCATGATTTTGGTGAGCACTGCTGCTTGACAGCCAACAACAAGTTATTGTTGTTGTTGTCGTTGCCATTACTGTACGACGACGTTTTGCTGTGTCATTTTACTTGTCTAAATTGCTGTCTGTACTGTGTTCAATGACCTTGAGTCCACCACGATTGAGCAGAAAAGCGACCAACATTCAACATTATCCAAGGAAGGCAAATTGCTAACGGTGGCGCGTTGGTAGTAGCAGAGAGAGAGCGAGAGAAATGCCACTGCTAAGGATGCAGAGGAGAGCCCGCTCTGGTGAGAGAGCAACATTATATGGGTTGGGGAAAAAGTATTCGGCGTTTTTTTTTGCTTAACAGGTGACATATAGTCCTGACCTAGCACCGTCAGATTATCATTTGTTTCGAGCTCTCCAACGCTTTTCTAGCAAGAGAAGAAAAAAAAAAATTGGCCTCAAAAGAGGACTGCAAAAAGCATCTGTGTCAGTTTTTCCAAGATAAAACCTCGGAAATCCACAAGAAAAATACCCGAAAAATTATTCGGAAGCTGGTAGTTGGAAAGAATGGGCAATATTTGTATTAATAAAATGTTGGTTACATACAAAAAAAATTTTGTATCTTTTTACTAAAAAAACGTCGAATACTTTTTCCCCAACCAATATTTTTTAGGTTATTTTTATGACCGAGGATTAATCCGAGAAGCCTTTATGACGGATTAATCTCATTATCATTAACATATATCGTATGTATGCATATATCGTATGTATCATCATCGTACTGTGTTTTTGTTAGGTTCAGAAGAGTTCAAGAAGTTACTAAGTAATGACTTAAGTAATAGCTATTCAATAGATTTTATTTAAAAAATTAATAAATAAATAAATTTATAAATAAAATAATAAATATTTTCATTAATCATTCTCACCTCTTCGATCTTTTTATCCACCATTTTGGGAAATAGAAACCAACCGCAATATCCTCCGAGTAGAGCAATAAAAAGGCCCAGGATTGCAACGATCAAGGACCAATGAAAATTACGCACAAACATTTTCGTTCTTCTTTAGATATAAGACATAAATTTTTCTATACTTTAATTAAAATTTTAGCACTAAAGAAATTCAACAAGTCTTTGTTGCTGTTGTTTTTACCGAATGCTGCTCTTCCATTGAAGAATGTGGTAAAAGATTTTCAAGGCAAACTCTTTTTTACATCACTTTTATTATTAATTATAAAATAAAACTCTTTCGCTTCACTTTTCTTGTAGAAATACTTGTATTATATATAATTATATAGACGATATAATATGATTAAAAGCTTTCTTGGTTTTTTTTAATATTTGTTAATGATGGATGATGTTAAGCTGTTGCTTAAGTAAGCTATCAATTGCAAACAAATTTTAAAATTTTTAATAACGAGATTTTTATAAAATTTTATTTTATAAATTTATAAAAATATCTAAAAAAAATATGAACAATTTCCATTAAAGACTGATTATTCCGTAAAGTCGGAATGAGATGTCTGACTTCTAAAAATACCGGCATTAACAAATCCCAACAAAACCAACAAAAATAAAAAAACGTCAACAACGTCAATTAACCCAAAAAACAAAAAAAAATTGTGAGTAAATAGAAATCTATTAAATTCACTTTCGAGCGTCAAGCGATCTTTCGAAGGTGCTCTTTTTTTTTTTCTTTCTTGACGCTTGCACTCTCTTGCTTTGTCCGAATCAAACTAATCAGCGGCGACTACTGACCGCGAAACACTGAATCTTATTGGACCCACACGCGACCACACGAAAGAGATAAAAAACAAATTTCTGCCATTTTTCACAAAACACAGCCAGGAAGATCTGTATCTAATGACTGCATGCATGGCATGCACGCCGTTTGAGCTTATTTCGTATTTACACTATGTACCCACAACTAAATCATCAGAGAAACTATGCGCGCTACATTTTACAGGCGTTTCGGGCGATGGTGGTGCAGTGTCCTTCACTTTGGGACACGCGAACTTGTCCAGTTGCGAGAATGCTTCCTGCGGATTTTTTTGTACGATGTATTTGCCGTAATTAATTTTAATTATGATTGTTTTTTTTTTCTACAACAAATAGTTTTAGTCCAAGCGTTGTTTTTCTGTTCTAACAGTTTTAATATTTCTCCATAATCTCTGTGTATATTCGAAATTGAGTTTGAAAAATGCTCCTTTTTTTAGTTTTCTAGTTTTCTCAGGCTTTTTACCGATTTCTTTATGCCCGCGCGTAGATCATTCGCGTTACGAAAAATACGTTCGACTAGATTTCGATGATATTTCAGACTATTCGTAACTGCCAAACTGAAGTTCAAACCTTCGAGTAGTCCGAATCATTAGCTTGCTCCATTCGTGGCTCGACTCACCCAACCATAAAGCTGCAGTCCTATGTAGTGTGTGTGTGTCTGTGGTTGTTGTATTTTGGCTTTCTTTAAACTGCCGCTCATCGCTCTCTTTTTCGTGTGCGTGTTGTTTGTGTGTTCTTGTTGTGTTGAACTCTTGATCGACCGACCACCACCAAGCAGGCACAGGTCTTTTCTCGCGGTCTGTCTTCTGTTTCGGTTTTGTCTTGTCCTCACATTCTTCGCCAGTCGCGACCTTCAGTCGATCGCTTCACGAAACGTAATACATAAAAGCAAGAGAATAACGTTGGGTCGGTTGGTTTTGAATGGGTCAAGTTATGGTTGTTACGATGATGGTCGTCTACGACTGCGGTCAGCTGAAATCTGGCAGACGCCGCCGGTGAGTGTGCTCAGCTGTGTTCAGCTGTCGAGAAAGTCGAAGCTGCGGTATCCAGAAAACTATAACATTTTTAGTCTTTGCGTTAATGAGCGTTAAAAAAACGTATCGTATCGATTATTATCTGCACAAGGTGTTACTTTTACTATGTGTGATCTTTTGTTTTATATCATGTACTAAAAATTCGTAGTCTCTTGTACATGTTTACTATAATTTCATTAAAGTCTTTAATACTGTGCAATCCCTTCATTCAATCCGCACAACAATTCATCAAGGAGGTGCTTCAAGGACTTGAGAATTGTTTGAATACTCATTACAAGTAACGGCAACGGTCTCTCTAGAGTTCATTTGCTTCAGCATGACCTACAAAAAATTGAATAGAATAAAGTGGTATGTACGTACACCGCATCATCAGCCCGATAGCCCTGATAGCCAGCCACCCCACACACACCTCCCCCCCCCTTCCACACCTACTTTCATGACAATAAAACTTGGCGCAACACTGCAGCAAATTGATTGCATGTTGCCAGAAACAGCAGCAGCAGCAGCAGCAACAGAAACAGACACAGTAGCTGCACCAAAAAGCAACAACAAAAACAACTGAAGCCTCGTTGAGACGAACAACAAGACCACTGACAATAAGATCCTCAATAACTTAGAAACAAGGCTCAGACAGGTGCATAAATCGTGCAGTTGCTTTAGCGCCACACCCCCGAAGGCATTGCTGTGCCATGCGGTTTCCTGCAGCCACGCCTTGCCCCCCACCGTCCCTGGACGTGCAACATCGGTCCTGCAAGCAATCCCGTACAACGAACGGCACAATAAAACGCAATCAACAACAATAAAATAGTAATAAAACATATTGAATCAGAAGCTTGAACTGACTTGAACCATGCCGCCGGGAGCGTGTTGTGTATGCGATTGTGTGTGTGTGTGTGTGTGTGTGTTTGGCTGCAGTCGTATATGCCTTTTAAGAATCTGATGATTAGTCAGATATGTATATTCATCAGCGCCGATACCGAGCTATTTGTATGTAGGACAACGCTTGCCATTCATTTATTCAGTGTAATAGAGAGATAGACAGAGATAGAGCGAGAGACGGGCAGGCAGCCATGCAGACAGAGAGGCAGCGTCCATGGAGCGTATGTGGAGCAAGGATTTGTTTTGTTTCTTGACGGTCGAGAACATTGAAAGAAAGTGGACGGACTGCTCTAACTAATTGTCTTTTTTTGTCGAAATTTGTGTCTTATTTTCAGCGAGTATTCTAATTGGAACGTACATACATATTCGTTGTATGTATGTAGGGACGAGTATGTGTATGCGTTGAAAAACACGGAAAGAGAGCATTAACTCGCTCTTTCAAATGGCGGTTAGTTGTTGTTTCTGTCACTGAGAAATGAGAGCAATTGCTAAATAAGAAGTAAAATAAGCGAGTAAATAATTGTAAGAGGTGAGTATATTTAGTAAGTATAGCGTGTATATTAAATGATAAAACATATAATATATCATAATACTAAACGTATATAGCATAATGAGGAAAATTTATATCTCATTAACCACAGAGCAAAAAATATATCGAAAAGTTCACCTCAGTTATCATAGCATTATTGACTACATACACTACAAAATACTCGTACCTTCTTCTTCTTCTTCCACTTCAAAGTACCTAATACACTCTGTCAATCATGTGTCAAGTGCAACAGAACCGAGGAGTCAGTCTTTGTTCCAACTCAGCAAACTCAAAATCTGTTCTTAAAAAAAAAAAAAAAGCAATGACATGAACACAACACTCACTGTCACAGTATCGAAGTACGTACGATATACTGAAGTATGAACATCGCTGCGAAGAACGACAATATGTCTGTACCTATGTTTCATCATAAAAATTTCATTTTCATTCACGTGAGAAAGCAATTTAGATTGAGGTCCCTTTCGGTGTTCAGCCGCAGCCGGTCAGGTTGTGTAACGGTTATGAGAGAATCTGACTATCTCGCAGCCAATTCAGGGATAATCCATTTTCAGCCATACATACTATATGCAAAATAGAGCATAGTCTCATTGCATGCACCACATGAGACTTTTAAGCACCCTTCAACGAACATAATCCCCTAAAGGACTAACAAAAACAACAACAACAGCAGCAATAACAACAACAACAACAACAACTTGCACACGTAAGTATTGAGGTATACACGAGTCCAGTATTGCAAAAGTGTGTCACAAAGAAAGCGAACTTCAAAGACTTCTACCGGTACTCGTATATACATATGTACATATGTATGTCGGCCAATCTACCTTAAGTGGAGTGAAGGGCTGTTGGATGTGTTGCGGGTGTTGTTGTTGTTGTTGTTGTTGTTATTGTTGTTATTGTTGCTGCTGTGGCTCGAGGTTGAATGAAAGAAACCAGCTTTTAAGAATCTATTCAGCTACGAAAAGAGACTCCACTGATCAAATCATAAGTAAGGCCTCAAATGCACACGTGGTTACAGACACACACACACGCACGCACACACACACAACAACACATACACTCATTCTCAAATGCTGACATTGTTAGAAATTTTTTTGTTAGAAAAGTTAATGTAGAATTTTAGAGCAAATGCTCCGTTGATAAAACCTTTGATGCATATTTTTTGCAAACTTTAAGGATGCGGGAAGAGGAAGGAATTCACAAAATCAATAGAATAAGTGAAAGTCTAAAGTTTCACTAATTACAGGGTAATTAAAATTCGGAATTTTTGTATAGGTATTTAAGTCAGTTTTAAATCAAAAATTAAAGAAAAAATTATCGAAAATGTTTAATTTTCGACAAGACTTCTCGTAGTTTAGTGGAAGGAATGCTTGCCGTAATAAAGAACTTTCGCCTTCGGATTTTTGTATTCGATTTCAGTGCATCTTCTTACATATTCAAGGCTTCCAAAAAGGATTGTGAAGGACTGACTATTTCTTTCGCATATATGTAAACTCGTATGTATGTATGTATCGCATCGTATATACGATATAATCTTCTTCATCCCTAACAATAAGTGTTGGTTGACATTGAGAACTGAAGCGAACGATTTGGCTGTTTTGTTACTTCAAGGAGAATCCTTTCGACTTTCAGAAAGTTTTTAAGAGCAAACACACACACACACACACACACACACAAACACATACATTTACGAGTATTTACATACATACATGGTTGATTGTCTTCAGTAATTACAGATTCTAGCAACGTATAGCACCGGAATTGCTTCATTTCTGCCAGTCATCCTTCCTCTCTTCTTGTTCTTCTCCTTCTCTCTTCACTCTTCTTCATCTTTGTAGTTTAAGAAAATTATTTAAAACTAGTACAAATATGATAGCATTAAGAATTGCTGCAAATTTTTAGAATGGATTCTGTCACTAATGACTTGCGAGGCCAAATATTCTCCTATATTTCCCCCCTTCCCTACACACACCATAATCTTCACGCGTGACAACATCACACACACACACACACACACACACTCACATTGTCCAAAGTGGCAAAACCCATTCCTAGCACGGCATATCCTCTCAATGGGTCAACTTGGTAAGGAACAACTCAATACGAGCCCCTCGCAGCAGAGGCTTCGTGTGCGAGAGTAACTTCGTTTTGTTGCTTCCAAGAACCGAAGCAGAAGCAGAAGCAGAAGCAGCCAACAACAACACTGCTGCTTACATACATGCGCCTGCAATCGGCTGTAATCGGGTTTTCACGCTGAGTAAAAGCCTGCGAGAGGCTCGGCCTCGGAATAACGACGTCGCTGGCCGGCTGGAAGTGGTGTGGGTGGGTGGTCGGCTGCAGTTCGTGTCGTGCTGGAAAATCCACTTCAGTCGTGCCAGTTCTCGCCGAGGAGTTTCTGCACTAGTTGCAGTTCAGTTTATTGCAAGCAACGCAGTGGAAAGCAACGAATTGTCGGACGAAAGCACGCAAGCAGCGAAGCAGATTGCTGCAGCAAAAATTCACACAGAGTGTATACTATATACTAAAGTAGAGGAGCGAGCGAGCAAATTTTCAAGCGAAGCAAGCAAACAAAAAGAAAAACAAACAAAATAAAGTCCAGCGAATCTATCGACACCATGTCGACGCTTCCTTTCCTGCTGAGCGTCGCCGATGAGCTGGACAATCTCAACTCACAAAATTACTTGGATGACTTCGGATTGGGCTTTCATCCGCATCGTCAGTACTACCGCACCCCTTCCATTCAGCTGTCCTTGCCCGCCAGCACCGACTGGATGCAGGAGCGTCAACGCTGTCGCACCCATAAATTCATCGACGAGACACAGAACAATCTCCAAGAGGAAGTGGAAGAAGGTGAAGATGCAGAAACGACAGAGAACAACGGCGGCAGGGACTTCAGGGAGAGAGGTGTCGCTCCTCACCTGGGCGACAACGGCAGCACCTCAGCGCGCCAGGAGCGGCGGCAGTACACAAGCGCCCTCAACTCGAACATAAACAATGACGACGACAACGTGGACAACGCGGTGCAGATGTACAAATTGTCCAAGAAATGCTGCGCCAAAAACTCTCAGCGCCATGGCAGCAACGGCGCGAAATCAGGCAGCGCTAACAAAGTCTCCGGCGAGGGCTACCGTCTTAACGCCAGGTGCATGCAGCCGAACAATTCGTCGTCGGATGAAAGCCTGCAGAAGGCACCATCGTCGTCCATAGAGTTCTTGACCTGCTTCCTCGTGAAGAAGTCACGCGCTCCAAAGAGCGCCGCCAGCGTGACTACTGAGGCGGGCGGCAAGAAGTCGTAGAACAACGCGACCGTGAAGGCGGCCAAACGGAGGAGTCATTGTTTTTGAATGTTGCAAGGAGGATGTTGTTGTGAAGCGGCAGATGCGGCAGAAGACAATCTGGAGCGTCGGAGCAGCCAGTGGCGTAACGAAGTCGAGAGACAGAACGGAAACAATAAAAATAGCAAGCAGTGTACAAAGTATTGAGCTCGTAGATTATTAAGCGATTGTCGGGGAGACTAGATTTTAACCAGGCAGATTTAGATTTCTGAGTGCTTTTCAAACCAATCGATTTAAACCAATTAATTATAGTGCCTCAAAAACCAAAAAAAGGAATTTTTTTAACGGAGTATTCTCTACACAACATCTGGAAAACTGCTTCTAATGCTACATTCAAGCAGGCCAGAAATTGCGCACATTACGGTAAGCATTCGGGGTAAGTGTTATTGAGCCCAGTCTAAATATACAATAAGCGGTAATGCATATACTCGGTGGGTATGCGCAGCCCTAACGACGAGTACCAGCCCTAATTCGTGATGTTAGAGAACGTTCTAATACTTAGGCGATGAAGGCGATGCCACAATTGGGCTAATCTTCACTGTGGGAAGGACTAAGCAGACTTAGTTAACAGTTTAGTTAACGATGAAGCGATTATTTCTTAGCCTTAGCCTAAAATGAAACGACTACATTTCTGTTTTTGGCCTAAAAGAACCCTTTTGCCATATGCTTTATCAAAACCAAACCAAAAATATACCCTCATCCCTTCGTGCACGTCCATAATCCATTATTCTCTACAAAGATGATATTATTAGCAGCATTATTTAGGTTTTATGATTTCATATAGTATTAGAGAAAGGAACCTATGCCAATTTTTTATACTTTTTATACCGGTTTTTATACGTAAAAGATAGAACGAACGAAAGAAAGAAAGAAAGAAAGAAAGCGAAGTCGTCAATAAAAAAGAAGCATAATAAAGACGGACGGACGGTACTCTTTTCATGATTGCACTCTTGATGAAGTATGAATGTCGACAAGTAAGTGTAAGCGTTGATCGGAAGGGCAATAACAGATGAAGGACACTAAGTAAAGGATACACACACACACACACCTAAACACACACCATATCGCACAATATGAGCGACCTTGTTCCATTTTATACTGCAAGAACGTTTACGCGTTTACTGCTACTTAAACGCACTACAAAAAGTTATATAAGTATTCGTATATAAAAACATATAATACTGAAAAAGTTATATGCATTAGTGTAGGTGTGTATAAGAGAATGTAGATAAACATGCACATTTGTATATCCAATAAAAAGTGATTGTTTGTATTTTATGAAATCTAGAGAAATGCAAAAGAATGCAAGGCTTTATACTACATATATTGTACTTTTTGTGGAATAGGCAAAGTTATTAATTAGTAGTACGAGTATATGGTGCAGCAGAAAAGACAACAACAACAACAAGAAGTCGAAATTTAGCTAATTTGATGTTTGTACTTAGTAATGACAAATAAGTCTACATAAGGTTAATCTTATGCGTTGTGTTTTGATTGTTGTTTAATGATTGTGATTTGCGGATTGTTGTTGATTGATCTGTAGAATTTTGTTGTCTCTTAATATTGACCATCATATTTGCACTTTCTTTAGGCATATAAAACGAAAGCAAAATGAAAAAAAAACCGAATTAAAAGAACTATTTATAGAAATTACAAGCAACGAAGTATATTTGCACAATTAAAAAAGTAAATGGCACAATTTTCTCATGAAATAAAATAAAAACTATAAAAAATGCAATATTATTATAATAAATCTGTTTTCGCAACCCTTTTCTACCAATGACTTTTGTTGAGTGTGTCCGAGAGAGAGAGAGAGAATAAGAGAGCATAGAGAGCGCGCGTGAAGATACTCAATCTCTAAGTGTTTGAAGGCAAAAATTGAAATAAGTTTGTTAGTGCGCGACATGCGTTTTTAAAATGAAATGAGTATTGCGAAATTTTAATACGATATTTTATAAAGAATAAAAGAAATCATAAAGTTTCTGAAGTTTTTAATAATTATAAAAGTTCCATTTAGTAGAAAGTTTTATTAAAACGATGGCTATATTAATTTTCAATGGTTTGTTTGCAACAAAATAAATTAATTAATTTGATTTTTTTACTATAATAACGTACGTACAGCTTGACTGCCAATGGTTTTTACGTACAGATAACTTTTGAAGAAGCTAATTATATTTTCTAAAGTATACTATAACTAAGGCCTAAACTTCTATACCTAACGGTACATACTTTTAAATACTATCAAAATCAAACAAAACTTTTATAACAAAAAATCAACGTGTATTTATTATTTTATATTTATATTTACATTTTTTTTTATTATATTATATTTGGTTTTTTTTAATTTTTTTTTAAATTCACAAATAATTTTTTTTTTTTTTTAAATTTTTTTTTTTAATTTTTTTTTTCCCTAAAATGTTCAAAACAAAATTAAAGCAAACTAAAAACTGATAATTATAAATTCTTCAATTCTGAAAAAGTCGAATACACAAAACTTAGCCGAATACTAAAATCCATTATTAAAATATTGACACATTATATACCGTTTATAACATATTAACCAAGTAACGTTATTCAGTAAGCAATAAAATTCAGATTTTACTAAAATCCACTTCTGAATGTAATTAAAATATTATGAGAAATTAAAGTTATTGCTCTATGGTAAAAATTTGGATAAGAAATTTAAATGCTGTAGACTAAATAATCAATCCAGTGTGAGTATAATAAACCTTATGCACCTTAACCTTAATCACAAAAACTGTGTGTTAAAATGATTGCGGGAAGAAAATGTTTTATGCAAGAAAGGTTTAGGACTTCTATTAAGTGGTGTGTCCTGTTTTTAAATCCATCAAATGTCTTGAAAATTGGAAGATTTTGCCGGCAAGTAGTTTACACCATGTTGTAAAAATAGTACTATTCAAAGGTAAATTGCATTTTTAAATAGTAACCATTTTAACTTTAGAACGAAAAAATAACTGAAGTCTTTTTTACGATATTTCAGGTTCGTCCGGTAGACCGTCTCCGCAAATAACTACAAATGCAAATGAGATGATGATACCGACCACATTTGTCTGTTGGACTAAAGTGGACACAAGCGAGTACGTCAGTTTTGTCCAACGCGCTGCAGAATTTGCTGAAGTGCGAACGTGCATGATTTCGATAACAACTGAGCAGACCACAAGAAGGATGGACGAGTCTTTAAAAGACATTATTCGGAAGGATACGAGTACATACTCGTTACGCTGTATAAGTATCGAAAGAAGAAAACCTATTTTCTACCAATTTTTTTTTGTGATAATCTGACGATTTTTGTTTTTATTTTGAAATATCACAATAGCCATAGAGTTAAAAGGTACCGGCTTCCGCTTTGGACTTGCGCCAAGAATATGCCATGCAAAAACATAGTCGTCAAGACGGGACAACCGGGACGACCAGGCTCGAGCTGTATTAAAAATGATAAAGTAGAAGTAGAAAGAAAAGTACATATAGCAAAAAGTATAAATAGCGTTATTAAGTAAAATTATGAGTACAAATATGGAAGGACAGGAATGACATTTCGTACAACCAAATAAGCATTGATATTTTCGACATAACTGTATATAGAGAAGGTCAATGGTTTTATACTTTTATAAACTGAATGAATGTACTAGAAAATGTTGTCATTTTAAAAAAGTGCTGTACAGAATAGCTGTAAGACTTTGCCTCAGTTTAGCTACGAGTATATTTAAAAGTTTGTGGAAAATCCGTTTTATAAAATTATAAACAAAACTCATTAATTCAATACAAATTTTTTATAATCTGTTTAGGATAAACCTAATCGTTTATTCCATGTTTGAGAATTGTTCATACTTCTCAGCCAGTTAAGGATGAAGACTTCCCAACTTCCATGACCTCCATTAGTCTATTTAAATGCTCTAAGCACTGAAAAGAAAGGTAACAAAAATGTATGATTCAGACATTATTTCGGATGATATTTTTCGGATGATATATTATATCATTAGGAATGTAAACCTTTCTCTATGATATTCTAAAAACAATCTCTTTAAGGAATTCTTATGTCACTTCATCAAAATCTATATTAGTCTGTTTTTCTCATCTTAACTCAACTCAATGTTCTTCGATTGAACTCTCCAGGACTGAGAGCTCTAATTGTTGCAATACGACCAGATTATCGAAGTGGAAATTCGAATATCCAGCATATACATATGTATGTGCATATGTACTTAATAAATTGTAAAACTTATTTTCAAAAGAGCTAAAATTAAATATGGAAAGAGCAACAGAAACTTATAAATAAAATAAAATATGGATTATGAAATACCTTTAAATGTATGACGATGGCAAGCATACAAGTTGAATGCTGATGAGGTTGGTGGAGTGTGTGTGATTGTAAGAATTCTATGGAAATTATAGTATCCCTCAAAACAAATGGCTGCAGCAATGAGCTGTGCGCCACAAACAGACATCGTCATATCATTTTTATTGTAACCAGTCAAATGCATGTTTATAATGGCCGGGAAGAGAGACTTGTTGAAGAAAGGTTTGGAAGATGAAGTGCTAGAGGGTTGCATGATTCAAGTGCGTTGTGGCTGTATCTAATCGAGATTTGTATCAAAATAAAAACGAGTACATATAACTAATCACGAATAGGAAAAATTATAGGCATACTTTTAGGATGAACCGGCAACGTATGCAATAGAAAGCAACAGCTTTCGACCAGAGTGCACTGCAGTATGCTGAAGAAGAGAATTAATTGTTTGTTTGACGTCGGGGACGGGAGAAAATTACGACCAAAAGGATGGGAAAGTTTAATGGTTTCTTTCTTTATTCTTCAAAAAAGTTAAGTATGCGTAACACCTTTGCCAAATATTTATTTCTAAAACTTTCGATTCTTTAACAAAAGTAAAAAAACTTTCAGGTTGCGAAATGGCTTCATTACGGCTTTGGCGTTGGCAGTGCCGGGTATAACAAGTTATAGCAAAAACAAGGAAAAGCTTTCTCCCATTTTTGGAAATTGTTGTATTAGAAAAGTTGCATTTGAAACATGTTTCTGCTAAAGATCTAATAATAGACTGAGAAAAAAAAGATCTACAGATTGCCTTTTGTTTTTAAAAAGAATACACCTATGATTTATTATTATGAGTTTTATTAATATGAATAAATATTTTTTTAGATAAGATCTTTCCTGAACATATTTAATATTTTTTATTATATGTATTATTTATCTTTCTCGAAGTTCAAGAAAATGATTTGATGTTTTTGCAGTGAAATGAAACAAGTTTTTGTCACCTCTTCCAATTTTTAGTTTTCTATCATTCCATCATAGTGACATAAAAATGTACTCATTTTAAGATATTTCCATCTACCATCTACCAAGGCAAAGAAATCAACTTGTTCTTGATCTCGATGCGGATCTATCCATTTTATGGTTTTGTGTTTGAATGTGCCTATTAAATGCTGTTAATCACATGCCTTTTGTTGGTGTTGTTGTGCCGCATCACACCACAGACGAACTCATCAAAATGAGATGAGACAGACAGACAGACATCTCTTCTGGGTGATAAGCTTTATTCACCCCCATTAAGTTTTTGTTGTCTTTGTTAAGTTTTTTGCCCCTTTTGTTGACACAACACATTTCGTTTCATCGTTTCTGGTTTGGCACGTTGCCCAAAACTCGATTGGCGGCAGCATCTTGTCCATCCGGCTAATTTGAGATTGGTTGAAAAAAAATATTTATATCAAAAAATATGCTTTTATTTTCATATAAATATTTTTTTATAGCAAAAAACAAAACCTAAAAAAGACATACTTAAATATTAAAAATTATTTGCCACACAAAATTATTCTATTCGCACATGGAGCCGTCTTTGGGCGGCTTTGCGGTTAAGATCAGGGTTAATGCAAAACTTGTTCATTAAATGGCTAATGAGAAGTATTATTAGAGACAAACAGTTTGGTTGTGGATTTCTTCATTTTTCGACACGTGTCACATCGTCCAATCGTCTCTTGTTACTCGCCTCTAACCAGCCCCATTCGGTATATTAATTTTCGCTTCATTTCGTTCAATTCGATTCAAGAGCGACAGTACGACTGTTTAGATGCATTTCCTTATTCGTCACAATGTTCTTCCCACACCGAAAAAAACAACAACAAAAATAATTAGTTTGGCCTGTAATTAATTCTCGGTCGGCTGTTGTTTGGGCGAACACAACAACAACAACAACAACAACAACAAATTGATAACACACCAGCAACGTTTAATTGAGAAATCGGCATGTAATCTTTATGAAATAAAAATATTATGGCCGATCAGAATTATTGTGTTATCAAAAGAAATTCTTAAGAGAGATAGATAGAAATGAGAGTGATAGGCAGGGGGAAAAGTTAGCTAGGTACATCTTGACTGTATGTACCTCGAGTTAAAAAAATGTATTGTAGATAGTAATGGCCTCCTAAAACTTACTATAGCTAGATAAAGAGTGTTTTTATAAGCCCGATAGAACTTCAAATGGTAAAAAATAACACAAAAAATTTAATTTAAATAAAATTGTTTTATTCACTCGAAAGATCAAGACATGGCATTAAACAGGAACAACAAGAGCAGTGAGAAGGACAGTTTGTATTGACAGTTGTCCTTATCGAAAGTTCTAACTAAGCTAAAAAAACACCCTTTATTAGTGGTTATGGCATGTCCATTATAAAAAGGCTTTTAGTTTAGAACATAAACAAATTACTTTAACGAAAGGATACTGCGTGTGTCATTACGGATGCTACTCCAAATTACGTTAATGGCGACATCTTACTTTTTTCACAAGAGGACTATAAATTTTTTTTATAAAGAGGACAAAAATTTTTGTAAATATAGATGAAAAGGGCATAAAATTACGAGTATAATAATAATAATAATATTGTTTTCGAAGCGCGCTAACTCGTTAATCGTAATTTTTATTATGAGAAAATTTATTGAATAAAGATTATTAAAAATGAAAAAAATAGGTATAATTAAAAAATCGTTTGATGTATTCTCAACGCAACCACAACAATTATCGCTCTCTCCTTAAATGGTTATTCCGTAACCATGTTCAATATATTTCTAAATACTCGTAAATCAGATAAATTTCTCCTTGCAAAAATAAATACTAAAAGAAACAATTCATTGAACATTTTGCAAAACAAACAATCGTTTTGAAATCGGTTAGAAATTCTATTCTATTTCGTAGATGAAGTGGGCAGGTCGCGACCATCATGGAGGTCGCTCCGATGTATATCAAGAGCTTGGTTCGATCACAGAGATCACATAGAATTAAGTTAATGTAATAAATAATTGCACCAAATAAATACTCGTACAAAAATAGAGCTCTCCATTGAGCTCTTTCGAGACTAGAAATGACCCTTTTGAGGCATTTTCCAACGAGTTGACTAAGAACGTTACAGATGAAGCTGCGCTGGCTGGCGATGCGCAGTCATCCCAGTCAGCCTACATTCGACAGATATTAACCGATCGATCGATCAAAGAGCCGCGAAAGCTGAACAAATAAACGTCGTTGATTTAGGATCGTATAAAATACGCTGCACCTAACGATGCTCAATTTATTGACTACTTACAGAAATCGCAAGCGGATCGACGGACCGGCGACGGATCGGTCACACAAATTTTCATTAATTTTCAAAAGAACGCGGTATTTTCTTACGACGCTTCCTTCAGGAATCGTTAAATTACGCGCAATTTTTGTTCGAACAGTCGCGGCAGGATGGCTCTGGTGCCCTCAACGAACAACAATTTAAGCGATTGGGATTATTTGGATTATCGTAGGCGCATGTGGCGCGATTGGGATCTCGTCGACTGGGATCTGCCGTACTGGCGACGGCTGACGAGAGTGGGATCCGCTCCGGACTTGAGTCGCGTCGTGGTCAGCAAGGATGGGTTCGAGGCGCACGTAGATGTGCACCAATTCAAGCCTTACGAAGTCACTGTAAAGACCGCTGGCGATACGGTTGTGGTCGAGGCTAAGCATGATAAACGACGCGATGGCGACAGCATTGTCGGACGCCATATTGTGAAGCGTTTCGTGCTGCCGCGCGGCTACTATCCGAATGACGTGCGCTGCGAATTGGCGTCGGATGGCATCCTGACTGTGCGTTGTTCGCCGATATCGGCGTCGGAGCGAAATGTTTATATACGTCAAGTTGGTCCTTCGTATCTGAGCATCAAAAATTAGGTAAAGATGTTGTCATTTTTGAAGAAGCAGATTGTTTTTTAGTTTTGTAAGAGTTTATTGTTGTTCGAGAAAGAGCAGAGTTGCCAAATGTTAAACAGTGTTAAGTTACAATAAATACTAACTTTTCATTCAAACAAGTTTCATACTATTTTAGGTAACCGCTCGGTTCGGTTTTGATTTTCAATTAAAAATATTTAATGATTATTGCGATTTTAGTTGTTTTTAATGAGATGTTATGAATTTGTTATTAAATACAATATAAAAAACATTATGAATAAGTGCGTTTTTATGAAAAATTTATCCAGCACATTCGGCCATAGAGCAAAATGGCGTATTATTTAAGCCATGTCAAATGTCGTTTCTTATTGGATAGCATTTTAGTTGTCTCAAGACTTTTGTTGGGTGCTTTAATAAGTCTATGTCAGGTAAGGATGCGGTATTATCACTTAAGGATAAATTCGAAATTTTGTCGAAGGAAATTGAGCCTAATTTTTGTGATTTTGGTAAAAATTTAGGCCAAAAGTTCACAAAAAAAATTTGTAAAAATGCAGCCTTAACATTTTACCCAAAGAGTTGGCGCCCAAAGAAGGTTATTATAATTTTCCATTATTAATTTTGCAGATATCAACCTTAACTTTAAACTAAAATCAAAATATGCATTTTAAATTTAAATATTTTGAGAGTTGAACTTTGGACTAAAATCAAAATATCTCCTTTTTGCAAAGAAAAAATTGAAATTTAAAAAAAAAAATTTTTTTTTGTTTTCTGTTACATGTTTTTATTGATATTGTTAAATGAAAAATTGAATTTGTACATACATACTCGTATTACCTTATTTACGTAAATACGATGCGACGTACAGAAAATGATTATGAATATTTAAATGTTTTCTGAAAAGTTAATTAAGTTTAAAACAACTTTTTTTAAATAAAATCAAACCAATAAAGTCATAGATCATAGTAAAATCAGCGATAGCTATGGAAAGTATGCACACACACTCAATACGAGAATAGACTCGTAACGTAGGCGTCAGAAGCGGCAGCGTGCGCGGCACATTCTTTCAAACAATTTGCAATTTATTTGCAATCAACCGTAAAGGTTGATTCCTTTTGTGAAAATATATCCGAATACTTCGCTATTTAGTAGAAGTAATGGCTTTGAGCTATTTTCAATATCATTAATTAGTACGCGAATGATTCGATAAACGATATAATGACAAAGTTTAGCTGGTTAAAACTACGAGTATAATATGGCTGCCAGTCATTATTTGTTGTTCTTTTTGTTGTTGTTGTTGTTGTAGTTACAATTTTCCTCAACTCATTTCTTGACCACACCCTTAAATATTTTTAACATTTCACAGAGTTGATAACGTTCCTTGATTTTAAAGATAATTTCCTTTTTAACAACGGTTTAACAATTGGTTAAGACGAAAACGGTTATTTGCAAGCAGTACAGATTGGAGAATATTTTTTTACGAAATTAGGAAAAATACTGCAACGTTTGGACATCTAAGAGACTACAGAGTTCGGGGTAAAAAGACTTCAGAATTGGGGGTATATTGTATAAGACAATAACCTACTTCTAATCGTTAAAACTGTAAAGCCTTAATAAACATTTGAATACGATACAAGAAACTTAATTAGACCTAAAATGTAGGTATGTTTCCCACCATGCATCCCATTTTGGGTTAGACCATAGTCTACTTGTTATTTCAGCGAAGTGCTAAATTTTAGCACTGTGCTAAAAGAAAAATCATTAGTTTTTCTCCCTAAATCTCTCCCTAAAAAAATTAAAAAACAAATTCCTTCATCATTATTGAGTTGAGCACTCAAAACATGTTAAAAGTATGAGCGAAGCTGAAGAAGAAGAAGAAGCCGGCGGATGGACTATCAAAGAAACGATTCTTTTATGCGTGCCAGAAATGGTACATGGTAGATAGCACTCACTCTTCAGTGCTTTCCTTTGACATTTAAAAATAGTTTTCCAACAACATGCAAAAGCAGCTACGAGTACCATAAAATACGTACGATGTCTTTCTGATCTGATCTGTGATCGTGTCATGGCGGCGGCGGCGCCTTCCAGCCGCACCGCACCGGCCAAAAGAGCTGGCGACCTAAACACAATTTGCGTTGCGTTAATAAGAACGCGAGCAGCATGGAGCAGGGAGCGTGGAAAACTTTCTGGTGGGAAAATCATAAATTTCCTTTTGGAAACAACGGAGAGTCGGAAAGACTTTCTTGATGATCACTTCTATTTTTAAGGTGATACTTTCAGTATACTGTCCGCCAGCGTTTCGAGCAGTTGTCGCCAAAAGGCACAGATTGAATGATTGAAGAATTTGGAGATTTTCGAAGAGACTTTTACGCACCGAAGTTGAATTAAATTAGAGATTTTGAAGTGAAATTAAAGTGCTTTTAAGGCATAGCTAAAGATTTTTCTACAAATAACGAGGAATTAAAGTGTTAACAATAATTGATGGTAAAAAGCATTAAAATGTGCAATATCTCTCATCTGATTTTACTAGTAGCGTTTGGCTTGATTGTAGGCGGTAAGTGAGTGCATTCATTATTTCAATAGTGTGAGGTTATGTGAGGTTCAAGCAAAAGTGAGGTTAAATTAGTATGCTCAAAAATCAATTTTATTGGCCACGCGTTTTCGTAATTATTGTCTTGCAGCAGCTGTCCTTATTCTTATTGTCATAAGGATTCTGCTAAATCACGTTCAGAATGTACAAAACTCAAGGGTTAATTGGCCAAACAACATGCTTTTATTCCATACAATCGTTCTGTCAGTGACCTTAAACCTAATCATCCTCACACAAATTATCTCTCTTTTGAAAAAGCATTCGTGACCTTTCATATTTTTCAGGGACTTTTGCACGTTTTCAGGATTGCGAAAATCCTCCATCTGTGGAGCATGCTTCTCTGCAGACGTCCGATGACGATGACCACGTGTACGCCCTTTACACCTGCTCTCAAGGTTACGAACTGAGTGGAAGCGCACAACTGATTTGTAACTTGGATACGGACGAATGGCATACGGATGCTCCCACTTGTCAGCGAGGTAATATCACCGCTGCTTTCTTAAATTGACTAATAACTGCCGGATTGACGGATTGACGAATTGATCTTTCCCAGTTTCGGCGACTTCGAACGGAGATGAACGGCAACGCGCTGACGAACAACAGTCACGCAAGAAGAAATTGCTAGACATACCCGAAAATCCGAGAGTGTCGCCACAAATGGCTGCCACACTGGACATGTCCTGCGTACAGGCCAAAGTCAGAGCTCCAGCAATCCGTTACGGTCTTGTGCAAAAGTACGATCGACGCCGCAGTGGCGATCATCTGTATCTGGTGGCGTTCTACGCTTGCAATGATCGGTTTGCATTCGAAGATCCCGAACTTACGGAGGTCTACTGCAGTCACCGTCAGTGGGTGGGTGAGTTGCCCGTTTGCGTGGCTCAAGGTGAATATGACGCAGAAGAAGCAGACGACGAAGAGGACGAAGGAGAAGTAGAAGAAGGTGTTATGAATAATCGTAAGATCTGCTCGATCAGACGTTTTAAATTTTTCCTTTTCTCAGAATACGAAGATGAATACGATGCTTTCGGTGAAAGGAAGGGCTTATTTCCACCATCGCCGTTACCGTTACCGTTACCACCAGCCTCACCATCCGATTTCAATGAAGTTAGCGAAAATTATCTAATAACTCGCGATCCTTCCCGCGATCTAGGCACTCCAGGGGCGGCCCATAGCGACGCAGTTACCGATATCAACATAATCGTTGCTGCTACTCAAGATCCTTACACTCCGCGGTTGCTGGATCAGGAATGCGGTGTCGATAATGGCGGCTGTGAGCAAAAGTGCGAGCGTTTATTGTTCCCCGGAGAGAATGAACCACGTATGAGGTGCTCTTGTTACGAAGGCTTCAGTCTCGAGACACAAAATTTTTCGAAATGTCATGGTAAGTCCGTGTGAAAAAAATGGTTTGTGTTCTGGATAATTACAAAATTGCAGCTAAGACTTCAGACTTGAGCTAAGAGCTATCGCTGAATGTCGCTGTATGCCTGATAAAAAATGGCGGCGGGTCTGCAAATCGATATTCTTACTAACCGCACCGGCGTTGGTAGGGCGTTCGGATGACCGACCCTTGCCCTGGAAAGATATGTCATGTGCCCCTTCTTTCATTGTACACAACATCCTCACTCACTAGCGGCATAAACGCACCGACACCCTCTCCCATAAGCACTCTGCTGTTCTCTTCTTGCGTAACGTCCTACGGGGGTACATTTGGCTCGCGTACAGGTGCTCGCTTCCTGTGACCGTCTGCCCGAAACCCAATTAGTGCAAAATAATACGTAAGAAGATGCCAGCAAAGGTTCATGCTCAACAGTGGCAGCTGCTCTGCTGGCCTTCGTTGTTGAGGCTGCTGTTGTTGGTCGCGTGATGAGAATAATTGATGGGGTGACCTCGGCATAGTAAGCGATAATCATGTCTTGGCAATTTCTTAACAAAAATAATAACTAGAATCTGCGACTAAAAGGTGTATGAAGAAAAATTGGAGAAGATTTCATGGGGAGGATTCGAATAGACTCAGACAAATAAAGGGACCACGAGCAGCATCATGCCATATCCATTACATCTCCCAAACTAAACTTTATCTCCAAAATCTTTCCCATTTTTTCAGATATCAACGAATGCGAATTACCGGAGATTTCACTGCAGTGTCCACACGGTTGCGAGAACACATACGGCTCATTTAGATGCGCTGACGCACCCAAAGTCATTGAAGATGCTCCCATTGTCCAATGCCCACCAGGCTTCCAGGCGACAGCAACGAACGAGTGCTCGGACATCGATGAATGCGCCACGGCCAGCACCGGTTGCGACTACTGTCACAATACGAACGGCAGCTTCGAGTGCACCTGCCCTCCGGGCTATAAACTGGGCGAAGATGGCAGGACCTGCCTCGACGTAAATGAATGTGAGTTCATGACTCTCGGTAATAGTGAGCCTCATAGCATTTGCTCACACGGTTGTCAAAATACGCCCGGCTCTTTCATTTGTACTTGTGGTCCCCGTGAGCATTTATCGAACGATCAGCACACTTGTGTGCCGGACACATGTGAAGACCTCACAAATCCAGCATTCCAGAAAACGCGCTGTGCCCATCAGTGCGCGGACCTTCCTAGCGGTGATGGTTACGCGTGCATTTGTCCCACCGGCTATAGCCTTAGTGCAGACAAGTATAATTGCGAACTGGCGGAGAATGCGTGCACAACGATGTCCGGCTACGAGCTCTGTGATCCCGGCACCTGCCATCCCAACGAAGACAACGCTAACTATAGCTGTCACTGCCCGGCCGGTTACGCGAACGAGGGGTACGCCTGTCGCGATATCGACGAATGTGCCGCCAGTATGCATGTGTGCTCTCATACGTGCCACAATATCGAGGGCGGCTATGAATGCTCTTGCCCGAGTGGCTACCGTTTTGTCGCAGGCAGCACCGAGATATGTGAGGACATCGATGAGTGCGTCTCAGGGAGCGTGGTTCTTTGTGGTTCGCTAGATTGTTTGAATACGCCCGGTAGCTACAAGTGCGTCTGCCCCGTTGGCACTCAGCGGGATCCAGAAAGTGGTCGCTGCCAGCCAACTGCAGCGGATCACTGTGCGCAGAAAAATGGCGGATGTTCGCATATGTGCTTCAGTACGCCAAAGGGTCCCCTTTGCCTGTGCCCCCATGGAATGCGTCTCAGCGAAGACGCTGTCAACTGCGTCTTTGAGGACTTTTGTGCCCAAAACAATGGCGGTTGCGAACAGCTGTGCACGCTAGGAAGTTGCCATTGCCGCCCGGGATACACGCTGAGGGAAGATGGCCGAAGTTGTGACGATATCGATGAATGCAGCATTAATAATGGCGACTGCCATCAGGTGTGTCGCAACCATGAAGGTGGGTATGAATGTGCCTGCGAGCGGGGTTTCGGGTTTGCGGCAGGCAGCCTCAAAGGCCCTTGCCTCGATGTGGATGAATGTGCTAGGGGGACGCATAACTGCAGCGAGGGCTTGGTTTGCGAGAATCTGAATGGTTCCTTTGCTTGCTTGTGCCCTCTGGGCTTTGCCCCGAATTCACTCTTGCCATCACCTGAGGACTTCTTGCCACTACCTTTGTCCTACCATATCAGCTCATCTCCATCATGGCATGACCCTCTGCTTAACTTGACCACCAGCTGCTTCGATATTGACGAGTGCTCTGCTGCCAACGGTAACTGCTCGCATTTTTGCTCTAACTCTGCGGGCTCTTTTGCGTGCCTTTGTCCCAGTGGCTTTGAGCTTGACCGCCACGACAATCGCACTTGCGTGCAAACTAACCAATGCTTAACTAACAACGGAGGCTGCTCGCATGTCTGCGTTTTCCAGCCGGTGGGTGGAGCACAGTGCAACTGTCCCGACGGATTCGAGCTTGAGCCCGACCTCAAAACATGCAGTGACATCGACGAGTGCTCGCTGCGGAACGGCGACTGTGCTCAACTCTGCACCAACGTGGCTGGAAGCTTTGCCTGCTCCTGCCGCGCTGGCTATCAGCTGGCAGCCGATGGACGAGACTGCGAGGACGTGGACGAGTGCGCCCACGGCCAGGGCAACAACTGCGTATTCATTTGTCTTAATCTCGTAGGTTCCTACGAGTGTGCCTGTGAGGCAGGCTTCGAATTGGCAGCGGATGAACGCAATTGTGTGCCTGTGTGTGCTCCCGGCTTCCGAAACAGCGCAACCAATCCTACGGTTTGCGAGGACATAGACGAATGCCGAATTCCCAGCATCTGTCAATTCGATTGCCTGAATCTGAACGGTTCCTACACTTGCCTTTGTCCCTCCGGTTACGTGCTGCGCGCTGGCAATGAATGTGAAGATGTCGACGAATGTTTGCTTAATAATGGCGGCTGCCGCGGTGGCGGGATTTGCGTCAACCTCGAGGGCAGCTATCGCTGCCGGTGCCCGGAGGGTTACGCCTTGGCTGCCGATCAGAATACTTGTGAGCCGCGCTTGGAAGTTCATAGAAAGTGTAGACTGCTCGAGGCTCCATTCAACGGCGAAATTCGCTGCACGCGGTACCGCCACAAAAAGGAGCCCTTCTATAGCACCAAGTGTCGAGTATGGTGTAATCAGGGTTACCATCTGAAGGGTCCGGCGACGCGCTATTGCGACGCCGGTGGTCGCTGGGATCAGCACGAAAATCTCTGTTTGCGTAAGTTCTAACAATAATAATTAATAATTCAATAGAAATGCTGTTTTCAGGCTCTTCTTTTCATTACTTATTTATTGTTAATTTATTATTTATTGTATTTGCGCAGCAAATGTTTGCAGTCGCCTGCCGGCGCCACGCAACGGCGTCCTTATGCCGTTTAGTTGCGCTTTGGGCGAAACACATTTGGGCGAGCGCTGCCTTCTGCAGTGCTATCCTGGCTACGTGCCCATCAGCCAGACGGTGGCCGTGTGCATGGCCCACGAAATGTGGTCAACCAACGGCACATTCGATTGTGCTCGTACGCCACAAAAACAAAGAACCTCCGGCGGCGTCGCCACCACCGCCACCCACAACAACAACTACAACCATCCGAATGAGTTGGCGCCATTTAATTTTTCACCCTTGCCTTCACAAACTTATGGCCAAGACAAAAACCGACAAGTGCCGACGGACCCTTTAACTTCAACCTCAAATTCATTACCCAACCAACCGCCATACCGCCCGCCTCCGCTCGCAAGTGGCAGCTGGCCCAGCTCTCTCGCTGCCTACAAACCGTATATCAATTGCCCGCGTAACACCACGGTTTATTTGACCGCGGGCAAAAGCACCATCTATGTGCTGCTACAGAAGCCCGATACTAACCTGGACACTCGCTACCTGGTGTCTTATCCGCCGTGGGCCAAGAACTTGGAGGCTCACCTTCCGGCCGGCGTACATGTCGTCACCTTCCGCGTCTACGATCCTGCAACGGAGCAAGTTATTCACTGTAAGACCATCATAGACGTTCGACCCGCGCAGCCACCGAAAGTGGACTTTTGTCCGGCATCGTTTAAAGTGAATTTGGAACCGCATCAACGCTACCGTTCGGTGTTCTGGAAGGAACCCCGTTTCGAGGGAGCAGATAACAACGGGATTCGGAATATTTACAAATCCAAAGTAAGTAATATTGAGTCTAAAGAGACTTTTATTTCCTAGACTTTTATATTTTCCTACAGAATCCCGGAGAACTCTTCGGGCCTGGTATTCATACCATCTACTATGAGGCCACCAACGCCGGCAAGCTTACGGCACGTTGCGAGTTTCAGATTATCGTTAAGGGTTGGTTAATGTTTTGTGAAGCCTCAACCATCGTCCTTAACCTTTTTCTCTATTGCAGCCGCTAGAGATGCTGCTAGCGCTGCTATTTCTTCAGCTAACTATGGCTTCACGCATACAGCGAGCACGTCGTTTCAGTCACAATCAAACTATGTCGTAATGAATAGTGGTGCGTTGAGCAACGTGCGTCCTACGCCCGGACACGATGCATACATCATTTGCCCCGATCAAAAACCCATTAGAGTCAACAACGGGCAGTCTGTAAGTGAGAAGCCCGCTCCGGACTGGCTGATTGGCATACATTATCGCACGCAGCATTATCAAAGCCCGTACTAATGCTAAGCAGCCTTTTTTTTGTCATGATCCGTTCTTAAGCATGCTTAAAATTAGGTTAAAACGCAGCTCTAGCAAGCTTTTTTACAACACCTTCTTAACCAAATGCTATACGATTTTTAGTGCAAATACCACTAATTTTAAATTACTAAAGTTTTGATTATAGCGCAATCCTGAATTTTTATAAGTTTTGTCCTTGTACATCCTTCGGTTAGGTCAACCTGCCCGCCGGTTGTTTTCTGAAAAGCACACGCAGCCATTCGTCATATCTCCAATACCGCAGGGACAGCGCTGCTCCGCGCGCATCAGCATCTACGATTTTACAGGCGCTACGCTCTACAGCACGAAAATAATGACTGTATATTAATAAAAAAAAAATTTTATTATATGTTAATTTTTTGGAAAATATTTTAATAAACATATCCGCGCATTATATAATAATTAAAGGCGTTAATTAAAAATATGTCGTCTAATTTTGTATGGATGAAAAAATTTCTGATTAGAAACAATCGAATATTTAACCAAAATTGCTTAAAGCTATTAAATATTCTCTACTTCACCGAATGACATTCACATTTACCGAACGCGCCGGAACATTTGGAAACAGGTTTGGCTTTTTTCTTCTTGAATTGTATTGAAATTGAAAAGATATTGCAATTTTGTCCATGAATTTCATCATGTGTCATGCGGACACATCGGACAGACACAGATTAATTCAGCTATGGATCTTGTGAATTATTGTACAATCAAATAAATCTCAACACGCACCACGAACAGTATACCACATACTCGTACTCGTACTGCCGTAAAACCACGATAGACCAGTATCAAACTGGAACAACAAACTTGTTTCGTGGTCTTTTTTATCGGCAGCTTGCGAGAATTTCAAGTGGATATAAACGTACTTCTCTCCTACGACCGTACGACCAAACAAAAAAAACCTCAAAGAGTAAGAAGCAGCCAAGATTCACGAACTTCTCAGCATCAGAAAGATACCTACTAATCTTAAATTCCAAAGTTCTCAATGAAGATGCTAACGCCGAACGAGTGTCGCCTTTTTTTTACTAAAACTATTTTGATACGCATTTAATTAAATATGAATAGATTTATACGTAAACAATAAACAAATATTTACTATAAATACTACGAGTATGTTGAACGATTATGACGAAATCTGCTGTGATGCTGAGAAGGTGGAAGATAGATCTATTATTATTATCTACTACGGTGATGCAAAATATTTCCACTTATATAATTTTCATTATTCTTAGTTGAATTTGGTATTTGGTGTATTTTGCGTATTGCGTGTTGTTGTTATTTAATCTGAACATTGCGAATTTGCGAGCACAGAATAAGAAACAATCGCACATTTCTTAACAATGATCGTTTTGCGGTATCAGCGCCGTAAAGTCTTGCTAGTGCTCCGGTGATAACCTCTGAAGTGGCGGTACTCGGAGGTACTCTACTTCTACGAACGGAGCGGAAAGTGGTTCGCTTTCAGCATCTCAAAATTATCTCGATTATCTCGAAACCTATTTAAGCCTGCAACGACGCGCCGCCCAGTCTTAGTTTTCATTTAATCGTCGTTGGCGCTGCCTCGCCAACAAGTTTTTGTTTTATTGCAGTGAATGATTTATACGATTTATTAATTGATTAGTTGCCAATCGGGTACATTGGGTACTGTGGTAAAGTTCAACCGTTATAGAGCAAGATAGCCAGCAGTGTTTCTGACAGTTTTCATCGCATAATTCCACCGATCGATGATGTACCAACGTCAGATGTCTTTCGAAAAGGTTTGTGTATTGCTTTTCGAAGCATAACGTTATGAAAATTATATTATTTTAAGATGTTTTTAGGATTCAAATAACCCGCAGCAAAACAAATACCATTCGTTATATCACATTTCACTTCACTTTAATGTCACTGAGGAATATTTTGTGTCGATATTTATTGTTAGTTATGTTATGAGAAGATTGAACATTAAACAATATTTTACGAGCAGAATAAACAATAAAATCCATGCAAATGTATTTTTTTATCAAAAACAATATAGTTATTTTAGTGGGTTATTTTAGAACGAGTTATTTTAAAAAGATAACTCTTTTTTTTTTTTAAATTGTATAATTATTATACACTCGTACAATATATTCAGAAGCTACAAAAATAAAAGCCTTGTGGTCTAACAAAATAAAAAAGTAAAATTTGTAATAAATTTGTAATAAAAAAGAGAACTTATGCGACTAAAATTTACAAAAATCAAAAACTAAATTAAGAAATTTGAATATGAACTTAACGGCATTGGCTTCTGGGCAACTTATACAAGCTTTAAAATCTAAGGCAGAGAAATGGAGATAATTAATTAAAATCGATTTATCAGTTATTTTTTATATCACAACAATGTCAGCAATAGCACAAAATGGCATCTTATTGAAGCTGCTCTTTTGAACTATGTAGAAAAGGCGTTCCAAGGCCTTTACATTTGAATTTCGATTTGATTATGCATATTAACTTAATTTTTACGTTTCCTTCTATACTTTTGAATTTAATAGAAAGTCATTTCCTAATGTCTTATCAGCAAAAATACCATTTTTTTACAATTATAAAAATTCTGGAAAAACGTAACACATTTAGTTTTATTTCTATCAAATTTGAGACTTACTATAAAAAATACTTATTATCAAAAGTTACATAAACTCATATAACAAGTAACAAATGTCAAAGTCAAAGGCTATTGTCAAGGTTTTGATTGAAACGTTACTTGTTCATTTGATTCATATCGTGGATAATCACAGCAAATTTTAAAAAAGGTTTTAAAATATTGCACAATATTTCAAAAATATTGCACAATATTGCAAAAATATTGCACAATATTGCAAAAATATTGCACAATATTGCAAAAATATTGCACAATATTGCAAAAATATTGCACAATATTGCAAAAATATTGCACAATATTGCACAATATTTAAAAAATATTGCACAATATTGCAAAAATATTGCACAATATTGCAAAAATATTGCTAAATATTGCAATTTAATTTTGAAAGCTTTTCTGGGAAGCCTTTATTGCAATAATTTTGATTCTCTCCTTGCACCCTTGCAGCCCACTCGTGTCGAGGGCTCTTATATCGCCGAGGCTATCCCTGCCCATGAAGCATGCAACACTTGCATTCTCTTCTCCTCCAAGGACCAAAGCAGCGGATCTCTGGCGAAAAGCTTAAAAATCTTTAAAGATCATAATGTCAACTTGTTGCACATTGAGTCGCGTTCCTCGCTGCGTGTACCGGGCTATGAGTTCTTTGTCGAATGCGACAGCAAGTCGGGCGCTTTGGGCAAGGCCATCGAGGATCTGCGACAGCTGTGCAGTTACTTCAAAATCATATCGCGCGATTACAAGGACAACGAATCAGCGGTGCCTTGGTTTCCTAGCCGGGTACGCGATCTGGATCGCTTTGCCAATCAAATTCTGAGCTATGGTGCCGAGCTCGACTCGGATCATCCCGGTTTCACCGATAAGGAATATCGCACTAGAAGGTTGGTTGGCCTGAATGCACAGCAGTGCGGAATAAATGTTGCGCATTTAATGAAGATAGAGATAATCAATAGCCTTCCATTTCTTTGTGCCGTGTAGAAAATACTTTGCCGACATCGCTTACAACTACAAGCACGGCGATCCATTGCCGCATGTACACTATACCGCCGAAGAGATCGCCACTTGGGGCACCATCTTCCGCAATCTAACGAAACTGTACAGCACACACGCCTGTAAGGAGTATAACCATGTCTTCCCGCTGCTCGTCGACAATTGCGGCTTCAGAGAGGACAATATTCCGCAGTTGGAGGATGTCTCCAACTTTCTTAAAGGTACGAACGATAAAACCGAATTTTCCCAAATTCGGCGATCTCATCACTCACTTTATCCGCCCAGATTGTACCGGATTCTCATTGCGCCCGGTGGCCGGTCTTCTCTCGTCGCGTGATTTTCTCGCTGGTTTAGCCTTCCGCGTTTTCCATTCGACGCAGTACATCCGCCATCCGAGTAAACCCATGTATACGCCAGAGCCTGACGTTTGCCACGAGTTGCTCGGACACGTGCCGCTCTTCGCCGACCCCGCCTTCGCCCAGTTCAGCCAAGAAATCGGTTTGGCTTCGTTGGGGGCTCCCGATGACTATATCGAGAAGCTGGCTACGGTACGTTTGAAACGCCGTTGATACCACTAAAAAATTATGCACAAATTTAAAAAAAATCTTCGACAGATTTTCTGGTTCACTGTTGAGTTTGGCCTGTGTCGTCAAGATGGCGAACTGAAGGCATATGGCGCTGGCCTTCTGTCATCGTTTGGCGAACTTCAGTACTGTCTCACTGATAAGCCGCAGCACAAAGACTTCGAACCCGAAATCACTGGCGTTACCAAGTATCCGGTTACGCAGTTCCAATCGGTTTACTACGTGGCTGATAGCTTCCAGAGTGCCAAGGAGAAGACCATGTAAGTTTCTGACGTTAACTCTTACTAAAACTTTGTGCTATATAGACTTTTCTCTATTATTTCGTGCAGCAAATTCGCCAATTCAATACCGCGTCCCTTCGGCGTTCGTTACAACGCCTACACGCAGAGTATCGAAGTCCTCGATTCCAAACACCAGATCGGTAATCTGATGAACAACATAAACTGCGAGTTCCAAATTCTACAAAATGCTATTGAGAAATTAAAAATTTAAGCTGTAATATGTACTCGTATGTGTTATAATTATTTAGACTTTAGTTAAGTGTTAAGTTTTAGGACTGTATATGGATGTTTTGAGATAAATAAATAGATATACTACATGGGTTTTACTTAGTCTTGTAAAGTTAAATACATTTTCAATACCTTCATTTCATAAAATCGCGCTCCATACTCCAAGGAACTGCCCCGAGTAGAATAAGTCAGAGAAAACGTGGTTTGTGTCCTCACTAAATAGCAATAACTTTCGGGCTGGGTTTCGCCCCTTGCTGTTATTGTTGTATGAAAAACCCCAATGTTTTGTTTTATTTGTTAATTTTGACAATATATTTTTGTGTACAATATTTATCTCTTTCTACCATATTAACCATAGAGAGAGACCATAGAGAGAAACCATTTCGAACTTCGAAACCGGTTTAAAAACTGCTAAAACCAGAAAACTTTTTGGTTTAACGCCAAACTCACAACAATTTCAATTAAGATCTTCTTTTTTTATAATGGTTTTCACTTTGAAAACCAGTTTTGCGCTAAGCCGAAGCAAAACCGCTTTATGGAAACACTATAGAACATTACTTTTTCTGCTTATCCTTCTTCTAAACCATTACCATAAACGCCGTTGCAGTAAAACTATGGGTATAAAAACTTACTAAAAACCAGAGATTCTTTTAACGTTTTCGAATTTGTTATTTTTTATTAAATTGTCAAATTATAAAAGATATTAAATTGTACTAAATATTTACTACATATATACATACATACGATCACATTCATTCATTCATTCTCTCTAAAAATGGTCTACTGCACAAATAATGCAATATATTGTGGTTACTGTAAGACCATTTAAATACTCGTACAATCTTATAAATATAAATTTAACCATTTTAAAATTAAAATAATTATCCTATACTAGGATAATTTATAGCAAGAATTTCAAGAATATTTCGCCCTTTACACCGAGACCTAATTAAATAATAATATGCTATGAGTATGTACGATATTGAATGTATCGTATAGAATTGTATCAGTCATTTACAATGTAAAATATATTTATGTACATTGTTATCTTAATAGTACAGTATAGACTGTTTTTCCTTGGATTACGTAATAAATTCTATTATAAAATATACATATTTAAAAACAAATCAAACCGCATTTAGAGCATAAGTATTATGAGGAACCACATTTTTGCAATATTGTAAAAAAATCTAATAACAATATACAATATGTACATACGATATACGAGTATGATATTTAAGAATTTTCATTCTATGGTTTTCTAGTTTTCTTTGTAGCTATGGATGGATATGGATTGTTATGTACACTCTATATATAATTCACTATATACCTCTGTACACTATATATTCTAAAGTAAGATATTATAGATTTACTGCGGCAGATGATATCTGCCTGGTTATCTCCTGGTAAACTTATGTATTGAGTTTTCTCAGGAGAGGACCCGCCGTCTTCTATGAAGCAACTTGCCCAACATCGTAGTTCAAAAGAACAACCCGGGCTCCGACTTCGTACACTTTTCTTCCATGTACTTGAGTTTAGTACCTGACTTTAGAACCAGACATATCTTCTCTCGAAATCTGAGAATCTGTGTGATTTCTTCCTGCCAGCATCAAACCGGGCCAACAAATGTACCTCCTCTTTTGCGAATAACTCAAAGCCCAGTGAGACAAGCCCATGCGAGTAGTAGCATTCTTTCCGTACCTTTCCCCCTCTCCCCCAAATACCCTTTTCCACAGCAAAGTCAATGGAAAAAAGAGGGAGAATAGATACGGTCTCACACATCGGGCGGTATGTGCGATGGGTTGAGGAGATTTTCCGATTCCTCCCGCAAGACATTATACGGTAGGATGTCCAAATCATTCGGCATGTGACTGCTAGAGACGGAAGCCGGTTGACTCACCGACTGTAGGGGGTCTGCCGGGAAGTATGCGTCACTGTGTTGCTGATGCGGCTGCAGCTCCAGATGGTTGTAGAGCAGCTTCGTATCCTCACTTGGCGTTTCGGAGCCGTCGTCACTAAGGCCCATTTGGAAATTAATTCCCAAACTTGGTTCCGTGCTCATCTGCATGTAGGAAAGCAATGGGTCTTCATTGTGTTGTTGTTGGGGCGTCTGATGCGTGCCGCTGCTTTTGTTATTGCTGTGGTGGCTGTTGTTTTTGTTGTTGTTGTTGTTGCTGATGTTACCTGGCTGATCGCTGCTTTGATTGAGTGCCGTTTGTAGGCTTACCAGAGACTGCAGCGGGGACAGATTAAGAAAAGCGTCTATTTCTTCATCTCCGAATTGTTCCAGATCAGCCACATTTCGCGGAAGTAAGTTGGGCTGCTGCTGCTGCTGTTGGTTTTGATGTTGCTGTTCCTGTTCACGATGTTGTTGCTGGTTGGCTGCTTGTTGCGTATTTTGCAAGAGACTCACTTGCTGCTGCTGCTGCTGCTGATCGTGCGGCGGAATGGCTTGAAGTTGTTGCTGCTGTTGTGTTGTAATTATATGCTGATGTTGGTTCTGTTGTTGTTGCAGTTGTTCGAACTGGTGCGGCTGCCCCGCCGCGCCCATCGGAAAGCCATACTGATTGAATCCGTGCTGCTGGGACGCGTTGCTGACACAATGAATACTGCGAGCACTGCCGCCCGAAGCGTTGTTGTAGCTCACGGGTATGAGCGGCGACTGCTGCATGCTGTAACGCGAGAGCAACAACTGCTCGGACACCATTCGCAGCTCGTCCTGCTGCTGCATGATCAGCTTCTGGAGTTCGTCGTGCTTGAGCTGCAACTGATCCTGCAGCTGAGATTGATTTGGCGTCATGACGAAGCCCGAGGCCGGTTCCAGATCCACTTCGTGGCGCACACAGGATTGCGACTGCAGCACCGGATTCTGGTTGACAGCAACATTCGGCAGGCCCAGGCTAATGGGCGGTAGTGTTGGTATTTGGACGGGCGAAAGGGGGAATGGTGCTATCACAGGCTGCACTGGTATCGCGGCGAGGAAGGGCGACGATTCCAGAAATGCGGGTGCGACTATTGGAGCCGGAGGATGTTGAAATGGAAAAGGGCGCGTTGTGAACTGGCAACTGGAGTCTGTGATTATGGGACCAGACGCGACAGAATGATGCTGCAGCAACGGTAGCCGTCTGTTCTGCAGGACAGCCGGACCCATTTGCAGCGGTTGCGATTGGAGATGAGGTTGCGCCTGCGGATGCGCCTGGGGATGGGCTTGCGATTGGTGGAGTGACGGTTGTTGCTGTTGTAAATGATTTGAAATTTGTTGCTGCTCCTGCTGCCCGTTGACTTGTGGCGGTGGGTGGTGCGTTTGCGACATTGACCTACGTTGCCGAATATGCTGCAAAAGTAGGGAAAATCCCTTTAGTTGCAAGTCAAGGTAAGGTAAGGTAAGGTAAGGTAGGGTAAAGTAAGGTAAGGTAAGGTAAGGTAAGTTAAGGTAAGGTAAGGTAAAGTAAGGTTGGGTAAGGTAAGATAAGAATATGTAAGGTTAGGTAAAGTAAGGTAAGGTAAGGTAAGGTAAGGTAAGGTAAAGTAAGGTTGGGTAAGGTAAGGTAAGGTAAGGTAAAGTAAGGTAAGGTAAGGTAGGGTAAGGTAGGGTAAAGTAAGGTAAAGTAAAGTAAGGTAAGGTAAGGTAAAGTAAGGTTGGGTAAGGTAAGGTAAGGTAAAGTAAGGTAAGGTAGGGTAAGGTAGGGTAAGGTAGGGTAAAGTAAGGTAAGGTAAGGTAAGGTAAGGTAAGGTAAGGTAAAGTAAGGTAAGGTAAAGTAAGGTTGGGTAATGTAAGGTAAGGTAAGGTAAGGTAACGTAAGGTAAGGTAAGGTAAATTAAGGTAAGGTAAGTTAAGGTAAGGTAAGGTAAAGTAAGGTTGGGTAAGGTAAGGTAAGATAAGAATATGTAAGGTTAGGTAAAGTAAGGTAAGGTAAGGTAAGGTAAGGTAAGGAGGGGCAAGAAAAAAAAAAACTTACCGAACTTAAATGGGTCAACAACGAATACCGGCTCGCTTTTGAGTCGCCCGATACTGATGTTGAGTCGGATTCATTGCCACAGTTTTGCCTGGAGTACCGTTTTCGCTTTGCACTCGGCGGAGCATCTTCCGACGCTGGATTTTCATAACCACATGGCGGATGCGACGTTTTCAGGGACCTGGTGGATGGAGTGACTGAGGCCGATGTCGTTAAGTTTGCCCATTCTTTTGTTTGCTCAAACCCAAGAAGGCCAGACGGTATGGTCGAGGAGCCGCAGTCCATGCTTAATGGTTGCACTAGCGCACTACCAGTGTTACTATGCGTATTTTCGACGTCTTTCAGTGTCAAAGTGGATGCTTTAGATTTCGATATATACGGATCGAGTGTTTTTTTGCTTTTGCCGCCCACTTTTCCTTGCCTGATGATGTCGGCATTGCTAAAAACATTGTGGGTGCAGACCACGTAGTCGGGCTTAGAGCTGTGCTGATGATATGAGACGTAGAAGCTGGTCTGCAGCCAGATCCATTGCTGACCCTTAGTAAGGAACCGATAGAAACAAGATTTGCCTTCGCCCTTCTGCATCACTGGAAATAAGAGGAAGCAGAAGCAGCAGCAATGAATTTGGAAGAGTCAAGTTTAGCAGCAAAGCAGGAAGCAAGAGTGTGTACTCACATTCCTCGTGGTCGCTTACAATATCGTCGAGATCGTCGAAGTGGTAGTAATCGTAGCCGGAGGTGCCCAGAACTTCGAACGGCAGGTAGCCAATGATCGGCGGCGCTCGATTGTCCAGGAAGAGGAACTTCCACTCCAGGCTGTGCTTCGAGGTGAACTCGTTGAGTGCTGTGTCGACGGCGGACATTTCGCGTATCAGCTGTGGCATTACGATACGGCCGGTGCCCACGAATATGAGTTTCCTCTCCGAACCCGCCCCTTCGGAATTTTGGCTTTGGTCTTGCGGGCTGTGCGTCGAGGGAACGTTGTCAGCATTTACAGCGTGGCCTGTTAAACGAAGAAACTTTAATGGTCAACTTCACTCCAAAACGTGTACTCACGGAGGTACCCCACGAACTTGACCAGCTCGTAGGCGTTAAAGCCCAATCTGTCGAAGCTCTCGCGCTTCACGTGCGCATGAAAAGTGACGCTGTTGCTCGGTGTCACCCCGGTCTGGAACGGTTCAATGGCGGGCGGCGGGTTGAGGAAGATGTTGCAGATACTTTCGTGGCTCATCGCGTGGCTGAGGTCAAACACCGTCATCTTCAGTATGTCGCTCTGTAAGTGCGAACTCCTAGAGCTTCCGATTTTACAGTATGCAGATACCTTTTCTTACTGGCAGATATCCTAATAGAGATGTGATATTGTCAGATGCATAATAAATGGCGCCAGTGCTGCTAAATACCAGCATGAATCCGTCGATCGCCTCCAGCATCAAATGCGTGAACTCGTGGTTGGTGAGGAAGGGCGGCTTCCAGTTTGACTCGATCTCGAACACCTTGGAGCGATCGGCAGCTTCTGCAACGGGAGGCCGAATTCAGAGGAAATGCACTCCAACTCGAACTCACAACGTACTCACCGTTATGATGTTTTAGGAAGGTTATTGTCGACTTTAGAACCGTCGATTTGTCCATTTTGCGATTGGAAGGCGTTATCAGTGCGCTCAAATCGTTCACCAACGAATTGAATTGATCGCGTCGCTTCTTCTCACTGAGATTTCGCGATTTCCTACAAATCAATAAAGAAAACTGACTGGGAAGTATTTTGTAGTTTTTCTAAAGGAAATTTTATGAGAGTTATTAAGAACATCGAAACATTGGATGCAAGCTTATTTCGAGATTCTTTCGAGAAGTATAAAATTTGAGTAACGTTCGAGATTTTCCACAAAATAATGGCGCATAAGAATGTGCGCGGTATGTTTAATATGAGTTAATATGAGAAGCTGCAATTTTCAGAGCACGGTCTGTCTAAATTTACACATTATTTCATCAATCTAAACCGTAAACGTAGACATACTGGCCTGACCGTCTCAAAAGACCATGTCGCAGGCAGAAGGAATTTGTAGCCGTCAAGGGGTAGGTATGGAGGGGGGGGAGAGGGCGATGTGTGTTATGCGTATATAAATATTTCTTACGCTTATCTTAAGCTGTCAATAGCAGAAACATTTATGTATGTTTTTCCGGTAAAAGTTCTTCCAACTGCAAGTAATTTCTTGAGTTTGCGGCGTTTTATTTATTTTATTATATTGATTTATGTACAATATATCACAAATTTAAGTATATCTAATGATAGAACAGTTATCACTAGTAATGAAACGAATGGGTTTTTTACAGTTTTTTTATATAATTACAGTACATTTCATTATGAAGGACTATTAGTCAAGGACCGAATAATTCGAACAAATTCCGATTTGTTAATTATTTTAAGAAGAACTTGTACAAATTTTGAATTTAAAAAAAAACTCTTTTAAGTTGAGACACTAAAGGCTCGTCAATATATTATACAACGTTTTATATTATACAACGTACAACGATGGACGTTGTCTAAGTTTTTCAAGTCGCGACGGGATCAAAGAACGAGACGGGCTCTTGCAGTCGAACCAAAACAAGAAACCTAGTAGTTTTCTGTCGAAACTAGTCTGTAAAATATCTTTTAAATTGAAATTTAATTCGATTTCATCCACGGCAAATATTTACACTTGTATATTCAACACTTGGAAATTATGACACCAGATTTTGAAAGCTAGAAATGGGTGAGAGACTCACCGATAATCGATCCTATCGGCTAACCGTCATTCCGTTACCAAGAATGCATTTCGATTCTTTCAAGTGGTTCTTTTCAGTCGTTAAAATAAAAAATTAAACGAATGGGTTTTTTAAGCTCTTAAGTTGTTAAATCTTAAGAAATATATCGTCTTATAACATCTCGAGAACTATGTTAATATGCGTTTGCGTAAATTATTCAGGAGAAAAAAGGCAGTCGCGAAATATGAAAATTTGAGAATCGATTGGTTATAATAAAAAAATTAACTTTGGTAGAATCTATACATTATACGTGTTAAAGTTAGAAAACAAACGTAAATATCAAATCAAGTCGGCTTAAAATGGTTATTCAATGACTAAATTGAAACTTATGTAGTTAAGAGGGCTTAACATTTTGCACAAGGCATGATAAGAAATCAGAATTTTGTTGAAAATTTCATTTTTACCTGAACTCATTCAACTCTTTTCTAAATTTTTGCAAATTAATATAATAACTCGAAGAATTCTCAGATGATACTTCAGAATGATAAATGAAGAAATTTTATTCTTATTTTTTTCCTTCGACCTTTAGCAAAACTTAAGAAATCTTTTGATTCAAATCGAAGAACTCAGATTGTTCTACGGATTTGGTCTATAGAAAGCAGCGTTGAAAACTTGGTTTTATTGAGATTCAAATGAAGGAAACATGAATCGTAAACTGCTATTTCTGTGTTAATTATCGTATTATATTATTATATTATTATTATTATCGTAATATATTAAATAAATAGCTAGAGAGATCAAAGAAAACCTGAAATTCTACAATTGAGAGCGGTATTAAGTAGCGGTACTAAAGCAAGTACTGTCTAAATCTAACCCAAAAAAATACATATTTTGTTTTGTAACCGAATTTCAAGGTGCCTACGATTAGCTTTAGATGCCGACGGTGAACGGTCAAGTGTATTGTATGTATGTAAGGTCCGACGGTTGGATGAAATGGAATGTAGACCCTTTTTCTGACGTACATATACCCACCTCTTCGTGTCATCCTTATCGTCGCTCTCCTCCTCCATCTTGGAATTGTTAAAAAAGTAATCCACAGTAAGACGGCTTTAAAATATCTTTTATACCACAATCAGATTGTACTCGTACCAAGAACAAAAATGGCCGGATAATGAATTATACTAAAATGTACATGAAGAAAATTTAAAACAATTACAAAAAATAGTAAAAATAGTAAAATAGAAAAAACTTTTTATAAGTTATGAGCGCTTTTAAACTTTCTCTCTCCGGTCACAGGATTTTCTATTCTTTAGAAAATATTCTGATTTTCTTAAAAATTTACTTTTTCTTAAATCAATTTAACATTTTAACAACACTCAATTTCATTGCAATATTTTTCTTCTCACATTAATTTTGCACGCGAATATATTGATTTATTTATTTCAACTTTTGTTGAAAATATCGGTTTTTAATTTCGTCACGTATTCCAAGATATTTAATCGTAAACGCTCGACGAAACTCTTAATATTTCACAGTTTAGAAGATTTTGAATTTTGGTGAAAATTTTTTTTTCTTTTTTAGTACAAATTTGTACAAATTATGACGATTACAACGAGATCGCGCGAATGCAACAAGTGCAGTTGAAGCGTATCTGAATGATTGGCGGCGGCAACGGTTTTACTTCGGAAGCTAAAGCAGTAGCACTTACACGCACACACACGCACACAACACCCACACAACTTTGCAAAAATTTCGCATATCCTTGTCACTCTCGGCTGGTCCAAAAAAAAAAAAAACAACAACAAAGGCATGTGTATTGGTGTCTGCCTCCTGTAAACGCGTGACAGTGTATGTGTATGTGTCCATGGACTGCAGGACACTCCAATCAAACTGTGGCAACACCGCTTCGATGTTAACCACGCTTTCAAAATATACGCCAGCACAGCGCAAGCTCAGCTCCGCGGCAACCATTTCCAAATGCCGACCCAGTAGGAAATTTTTGCCAAAGCCATTTTCAGCCAAACGACTGCGCATTCGTTTAAATTCGTTTCAACCCTTAAAAACGGTGGCAGTCTGAAACAGTTTGGAGGTGTTGTTGTTAACGTGGTTACTGATGGTTACCAGATTGATGATTGATGTTGTTATTGTTTTTGTTTTTGTTACAAAAGCAGAAGCAACAGAAAACAGCAGCAGCAACAGCTGAAGCATAAACATATCTAAACATATCGTTTGTCGATTATTGAATTATAATAATTTTCCCATCCTTCAAACACACACGCACACACACACACACACGCACGCAGACGCCCACGCAAACAGTACCCATTTTTAGTTTGTCTGCTGAGTATGCCTTTTTTTAGCGCTTTTTCAAATGAAATGAGACGGTTTAAGGTTGAGTAATTATAAATTATTTAATGTAGGACTATTTAGTACATCACTTACAACTTTAGACAAACATTTAGACAATTAGACTCTGAGGAATTAGAATTAGAATTAGAATCTTTCCTGTTGATAATTGTCAAATACGTAGAGTTATTAAGGAAAAAAAGTGGGAGACATTCTGGTTCGTCTCGCAGTAGCCTTAATATAGTGTACACTGGAGCTTCCTAATGCCAAGACTCCGGCACTCCGATGTAAATAACACTCTCATGATCCTCAATAATGCATTATACTGAATATTAATGTTCTAAGAATTCAACAATTTGTTACCGGAAATGATCGGAATTTTCATTTTATGCGTCATTTATGAATGTTGTATCAATTTAAATTACATTTAAGTCCTGAGAATATACCGGTCGGGGTGTGTCCACGAACGTCCGTCAATACTATTGCGGTTGAGGTTGTTCTTCCTTCCATCTCGATGCCTTTGAAGAATTTCCTTTTAATTGGAAATCTGAATCCGAATCCGAATCCGAAGCGGTAACTGCAGGTCAAAAGATTATAATTACTAACCGGCGGTGACGCCGTTGACCTGCCCGTTGGCCTGCTGAGCGACCACTTGGTGTTTGGTGGCGCTGGTGGCGCTGACAGCGGTCATCATAGCTTATTTACGGTTAACCGAGAAGACAACACTTGACGTAGTTGAGGTGAAGAGAGAAGGAGAAGGAGAAGGACCCTTCTTGAGCCGGGCAAAAGCCATTGGGAAATTAGAGCTCGTTAAACGGTTGAACAAAAACGAGACGAGGATTACTCACGCTCGGACTCGCTCTCTCTCTCGCTCTAAAATCACATCAAAAGATGACAACTTAATCCCATTGACACGGCACCGAGCTTAAGCTTTTGGTCCTTTTTTTTTTTCGAAAAGTAATCGCATTGAACCGTTTTAATTACCATTTAATGGCAATCATCATCGATTTTATCAAAATTATAAAGTTTTTGGGGGGCGTTCGTTGTTAAAGCGCGTGAGTTTGCCGGAATATTCAACAATTTTAAATTCCAAAAGAGTCAAAAGAGTTCCGTATTCATGCCTTCGCTGTGCCTTCTATTTCCGTTTCTTTGCAACTCTTTCAATCGGCCACAGAACGGTTTTTCTTTGTTGCAGTCAGTCAGTAACTGACGGTTTGCGTGCTGTAATAATGTTTTGCATCGAAGTCGGTTGTCGTAAGAGTTTTTAGAAGAGAAACCATTCAGTGACGCAATTAAGCGAACCCTCAAGGAGCCAAAGTTGCGACAATTAACACTTCGGTTGTCCTGACGACTTTTCTTTCTGCCTCACTCATGGAGAGCTGAGGAGAGTGTCGTCGAGGCTCTATGAGTTGTAACGCAATGCTTCTCTAAGCGTAGAGCAAATGTTGCGTATTCATCAGCATGGTATAAATGAAGTCACTTTAACACTTCGTTTTGTGTTTTTGTTAGATTAAAAATTATTTAAAAAAATTATGATATAAATCATCCAAAAAAAAAAAAAAAACAAATCAAAAAACCATGAAAATCTTAAGGAAGATTGAAATGCTGAGCAAGAATTAATACAATTTTTTAAAACATTTCAACTTAATTATTAAAATTGGCAGCTTAGTATTTTTCAAATATATCTATTATATATCTATAATACATATATTGATATATCTATCGTATTTATGTTTACGATATTTAAACGATATTTATTTATTTATATTTATTTTACGATAAATTTTATTTTATAGAAATTAGAAAGAAAAAAATTAAGATATTTTTTTGGTGCGCGATCTTAAGTTTGCAAAAAGGCGTCATGGTTTTACATAGATATATTCTATATAGACAAACTGAAAGGCACACAAAGAGTCATACAAACTAATCAATCTATAACCTTAGTTCGAATCTTGGTCTTAATCTTAATTTTCGTCTGAATCGTAGTCTTAGTTTTCAACGTTTTTATAACGAGTATATTTTCTATTCATTCATTTTTTTCAGTGTAGCTTTAATTTCCATTGAACTTGACCGTAGTCATTTGTCTAGTTCTTCTTCTCGCCTGCGGCTCAAACCTAGTATTAAATAAGGCTTTGAATGAATTGCATAATCGAGAGCGAAGCGCCAAGTCGGAGCTTTTGCAACACTAAAAAAAACCAAAGAGAAAAAAGTTAGAAACGAGAGAGGAGCAAAAAGACAGAGCGAGAGAGAGAGAGAGAAAGAGAGAGAGAGAGCAAGCGAAGCTTAAAACGCAACACGCTTTAGGTTTTATTGCTTTGTTTTTTTTTTTTTTTGAAGGGTAACCCAACATTCTTATTTCCACACAGTATTTTTAAAGCATTTAATTAAATTAACTACAGTTCAATGGAATTAAAAAAATAGTTATGAACATGCTCGGTGTATTGGTGTAAAGATATAAAGAAAGGATAGTATTACTTTTAAGACAATACCTTTTAAGACAACACTTCTTTAAGAATTTTCTAACTATTTCACAAAATCTCGAACGAATCGATCAGTTAAAAAGTCTGATTACTTCTTGGTTTTTTTTTTACATTTCACATTTTTACAAATTTTAAGAAATGAAAAAAGAAATTTACTAGAGAAATCATCTCGTCATATATATCTCGAAAACCAAACCTCAACTCATCTGACCTATCATTAGTGCCATCATGTAAATCGATGAACGACAGCACGAAGAATGATAATGAACTTGAAACATGATCTAATCATCTAAAATCAAACATTTCGCCGACACGAATGCAGCACGAATCAACTCAAAGCTACTCTCAGAGCTTCTTGCCGCCGTCTTATTTATCACATTGACATTATTACAACATCTAGGGCTGGTACGCGCGTGTGTGTGCCGTGCAAAAGTAAGTGTACGATAACAACCGCTGCCCGAAGCTTTTCTTACAACAAAATAACCCAACACGGAGAAAAAAACCAAACCAAAGGAAGCTCAAAGAGAGTAAAAAACGTCAAAGGCAATTAAGTAACTGCACACTTAAGTTCAGGCTCAAAGACGGTCTGACCGGTCGGTCTGATTGGTCGGTCCCCCGCCGGTCTCAGGAAGTAGATTTATAAAATTGCCAGATTAACTGAACTGTTAAAACTTTATGGCGCGGTACAATTTAATAAAATACTAGTAACATTCTCTCTTGTAAATTCTTTAAAATTTAACTACTTGAACATTCGGTATATTTATTTCATTAAATTTTCTTAAAATCAGAAACTAAATTAAGAAATATGTATGTAAAAAATGGACGCATGAACCGAGACATTTAATAAACAAATATTTTTTCTTGTGTTTATATTTAATATATTCTGAAAAATTTCTTCTATTCTAATATTCTGATACTCGTATTTTAAATTCTTAAATACGTGAGAGTAATTTTATGGCTAATAATGATATTTCTATTTTATTTAAAAGTAGATTATAGAAAATTTCGATGATTGTGATAAGCTCGGATTACTATGGATGAATGGATACTTTGCTGTAAGTTCTTGAAACTGTTCAAAACTTAAATTTAAAAATAAGAATTCTAATTTTAAAATAAGAATTTCAATTTATTTCAAAGCTGTTAAAGAAAATCTATAAATAAAGGGTTGAAGGTAGGCTGAAGACCGTGAAAGATTCGAAAGTCAAGAAAAAAAGGTAAACAAAACCGATATTCCGATATTCTATCAACATATTCGTATTTGTCTAGGCCGTATGACATGCGTCAACACGCGACAACGCGCATTTTTTTCGACTCAAATCTAAATAATCCACAGTATTCGTAATAATTTATACTGTGAAAATTCTTCAGGAATTTCCTTTTAAGTATTTTTTTTTCATGGTGCCTGATTAGATAATGATTAATGATAAAATTTTACATTATATTCGTAAAAAAAATATGTTGCTAAACTGCTGTTAAGTTGTTGTTAGAAAAAAATTAATAATAATAAATAATACAAAATAAAATAAATCAATAAATATATCGTAATTTGCTCTGCGGAAAAAAATGTTATTTCATATGAACTAATTAAATTTGTGGGAGGAGTTTGTGGAAGGGCGTGGGGGGGTGTGTTTGGTTCAGCTCATATTTTCATAGCTTAATAATATAGCTTTGTAAAAACAGATTTGAGATGAAACAAAGAGAGGCGGGGCCGCGTATTTATACCACCGTTAGAGACAAAAAGCAATGGTCTGGCTATAGCTTTTGGGCGGAGGGTGCTTTGGGGTACTTGAAGACAGTATGGAAACCTTCAGTATGAAAATAATGTAAGTAAAGGTTTGTAAGAAATCAGTTTGCATTCACATCAATTCTCGTTGACGAAGTACATCCGTCAAACATTCATTTTTAATACAAAGAGTATTAAAAATTTCACTTTTAAGAAAACGTTTCTGGATATTGTAAGATTTTAAACACTCTTAGAAGGCTCCACCATCAGCAAGACCATAAACATTGCTAATTAAGAAAGTTTTCTCTGTATAAAAACTGTCAATATCTCTAATTTCTTTCAGTGTGTTCAGTGATATTTAGTCGATATAATATACATATAAAAAAAAAAATTCTTTTTTACGATTACGAACTAAATTAAGCCATAGTGCTGCTTTACGTACGCAATTAATCCTGTGTGCTGGCAGTGTTGGCTTAAAGTTACCCTTTGCCAACTAATTTATTCAGTTAATTATTCAATTTAATTGCGCAACCTTTAGGATGAGTAGCAGCGCGCTGGCAGTTTAACTAGTTTGCTGCGATCGAGCGGATACAAGAGTATCTGAGCAGTTGATGATGGTGTCGTTTTTTTGTTTCAAATCAAACAGATACTATACTGCCTGCCTTTTTATTGCATTGACTGATAATGAAAACTTGTTCCGCGTTTACAAGTTGTTTACAATTTGTTGTTGTTGTTGTTGTTGTAAAAAGCTCAATTGCATTCTAAGCGATGATGACGTTTCTGAGCGTTCCGCCCGTCGACCGCTAACGACTTTGACAATGAAAATTCATTAGAAAAAAAAAACACACACACACACACACACAAAATAAAAATAAAACAAAAGCGTTCGAAGCGTTTGAAGCGTTTGAAGCTTTTGAATGCAGTTTCAGTCTTTTTCTGTCTTCGATTACTTACTTTTTATTAAATTATTTAAAATACTTGTTATTTCTTTTCTGTTTTTTTTTGTTTTCATTTATAATTAAAAATGATTAAAAAATAATCCCGTGACGAACTGCTGCTGCTGCTGCTTCTTCGCATTTCTATTATTATTACTAATCTTAACCTGATTGATTTTTATTGAAGTTTTAAACAAAACATTATATTTACAATATCAGCGTTTGCTGGCGTGTGTGTTGTTGTTGTTGCTGTTGTTTGCAACAACTGCATTTAATTGGCAATATTTTTTTTCTAATCAAACATTCTATTGCGCAATTTGCGCAAAGTTTTCCGCAGCGCCTGCGAAATTCTCACTTCCCGACATTTCTTAGCGCCCCAAAAAAACAGGTGCCCTTCTCCTTCTTCTTCTTCTTGCTTTTTAAAAAAAAAAATTTGTTACAACCCGTTTAATCCAATCCGTTCTTTTATAACCCTTTTTTTGGGGGCATAAAACGCTCACTTCACTTGACGAGGCTTCCCCGATGCTGCGGCTGCTGCTGCTGCGGCTTTTTAACGCGGCGGCAACTCAAACGCGTGGCGGCACATTCGTTTTGCTGTCCCGGCGTCAAGCACGGCAAAGGACTGAATGCGTTTACGAGCCGAGCTTTGTCGCGGTTGTTGCTGCAACGCGGCAGTGCGCGAAAATCGGACTTTCGAAAAGTTTTCTTCTGACACCACAACGCGTCGACGTCGTGTCGCCTCTGTCGGCACGAGCAACAGCCAGGCCGACAAACACGACAACGATTCTAAGGGACTGCCGCACTGAGCGCATACGTAAGAATGTCTGCTGCTGCTGCTGCGGCAGTCTCGCGACTCGAGCGACTTCTCTGGAGAAATGTTTTACATCTGAACTCATCCGGCAGGCGATTAAGTAATAGAGCGGACGTCTACGGACGCCTTGAAAGCTTGCACCTTAGTGTATGTGTGTGTTTGTAAGTTTCTGTGCAAGTGTGTGAATTTACGGTTTTACTTACTCTTACGAAAACGTAACCAAAATGGGTAACGTATCGTTTTATTAGTAACGGCTCAACGAGAATAATCCCACGCAGCACCGTGGCACAGAAAAACGTTTGTGCAGTCAAAATTGGGAAAGGTATAATTGCAGTCAATGGACGCATGATGCAGAGTATCTCGAAAATGACATACGATAACAATCAAGGAACAAAATTCTAATTTCAAACTTTCTTAAAATGGAAAGGAAATGATTAATTAATTAAAAATGAGTAATTTACAAAGCTAAAAAATACCATGTCCATGGTATTCTTCTCGATAATCTCCTTCTATAGTCATAGTTTTCTTTCCAAAATTCATCATAATCCAAACCTGTTAGAAAACGTCCAACAAATGTCAAGAAACTATCATCGATTCTTTGAAAAGTTTTCAAAAGTTGATAATTTCCGCCAGATTTTCTCATAAAATTTCATAAAAAAAAAATTTATTGACGTTATTTAAATGTATAATAATTTAAATTTATAATTTAAATGTATGTACATATAAATAAATTTAAATATTTATGTTATTTAAATGTTAAAAGTTTAATGTTATAACAATTCAAAAAATAATAATAAAAAAGAAACGTCGCCTGAATGATTTAATCATGGTTAAAAGTAATCTCTAAGCCTCTGAAAATATTTAATACATTAAAAAAATTTTCAAATTATTGCACTAAAATTACACTAAATTTATTCGAAAATCTCTATCAGAAAATTGGCCAGACCACAAAAGAAGTGTCAGAAGATCGTTGACCGACCATCGAAAAAAGAAAAATGTAAAAATTTATTCGATGCTCTGAATAGTAGGAATAATATCGGACACAGGGACGTCATGAGTACTCACTTCAGATGTCGTAATAACGAATTGGTGTCACTTTTCAATTGCAAAATAGTCTTTCGACGCGTGTTTTGAGTACGATTTCTTTGCGATTCTTTGCATTGCATGGTTCTGTATAATTTTTGGGTATAAAACGCATACTAAACGATGATGATGATGATGATGATGCACGTCGGCAGAGCTTTGTGAATATATATACATACATATATGGATAGTGTAAATATCAAATCTTTGAGCTTTAAGCAATGCAAAGATATAAAGAAAATTCTCAGAAATACAATATAAAGGTTGTTTTTTTAGCTTAGATAGAACTTTCGATAGGGACAACTGTCAATACAAGCTGTCCTTCTGACTGCTCTTGTTGTTATTTATGTTCAGTATAGTCTGGCAAATCATCATGAATAGACTCACGCTTGAACAACGCGAACAAATTATCCAAATTTACTTTGAAATCTGTCGTCGATTCGAGCAACTTATAGACGTTGTTTTATCGCAAAATTGTGTTTAGCAAAGACGCTTAAAAACACTTAACCCTTTACAAAATTAATTGTCAACTGGCGGGTTAAAAATTATTGGGTCAGATTATTAATAGAAATATCGATAGTTTAAACTAAAACACAGACATAAAAACTTTTTCTTAAACAATAAACTATAGTCCAGCCGTTGGATTCTCCTGAAATCCTGCATTGCGAAGATTCTGAAGTTTTCCGAGTTGTTTTGTATTATAAATAACGAAAAGGATTAAATGAAGTAGTTTAGTACAAACTTGTTTTTATTAAAATTTAAAGAATATTACAAGTATTCGCATAAAAGACGAAGATTTAGATGAATTTCTTTTTATTGAGAAGAATTTCTGAGCGGAAGCAAAAACTCTAACGTTTGTAGACATTAAATACAAAGTTACATTGCTAAACTTAATTTAATTAATCAAAAAGGACTATACCTACATATATTAAAATACAATATAAAATGATTATTATAACATGAAGAGATTACTTAAAAATTATTCACAGCAGTTAAGATAAATGACAGCTATTGATTAAATTCATTAAATTGAAATTACTCGTAGTTTAAGGAAAATAACGAAGAGAGGAATGCGGAGAAATTTAGGTATCATAGAATATAAAAAATAATTGTTATCGTATATAAACTGATGTGAAGTTGGTGCTTATTTACCAAACGTTTTCATTTTTCACGCTGTACAAATTGAAAGAAAATTCGTAAAAATTTGTCAGAGACTAAGCGTTAAAAAATGAAGACATTTTTGAGGATAAATGAAGAAATGGGATATGACAAAAGGCAGCTGGAGAAAAGTCGGTTAGGTGCAAGGTTAGGACATAAGATCCACGGGGGCTAGCAGCCAGTGGTAATTGGTAATAAGATAAGGGCTTAAGACTTCTTTACACTCGCTCGCTATGAGCTACAGATTGTCATTGAATTGCCTTCAAAATATTTCGTTTAAGTAATTTTGATTTAAAAGTTTCTCTAAATACATATTCACAGTTTTTCGTTTTATGTAATTTTTTTGACCTATCTATTTATCTATCTAACTATCTAGCTAATTACATAAATTGATGTTGTTTAAGTTAACATCAAAAAGAAACAGTAAACATTTTTGACATGACCATACGTTAATTTATTGCTATTGCTATTGTTCTAGTAGTATCGTCGTAGTTGAGATTTGAACGTTTCAAAGTGTTGCTGATAATATTTTGGAAACCATTTTGTTTTCTGTGTGAACCCCTTTTTTTTTTTTTGTTGGTGTTTTGAGTGCTCTCGTTCGTTCAGTGACGTTCCCGGCTGTAACAATACCATCTCTCGACAACCCTGAATGAATTATTCGTTAGTTTTAACCGCTCTCTAATCATTCGATAGTTTTAACCGCTCTCTAATCAGTCGATAGTTTTAACCGCTCTCTAATCATTCGATAGTTTTAACCGCTTTACAAATTCTCCAAAATTCAAGACTTAGCCAAAATATTATTTGCTATTGGCCGCAATTCGATGCTGATGGCACAGCCAGGCCGACCTGACCGCCGGTATTTGACTGTATTTGAATTTAAAATGTTGGAATGTTGAAAATCAGGCCGGAAAGAGAGTCTTTTTAACACTGAGAGCGAAAAGGCCATAAATTCAGCAGATCTTGTTTTCAATGTAGGTGTGTTTGTGTGCGCGTGAGTATATGATATGGAAACCCAGTAGGCAATATAAGAGAAATTCTTAGAATTCTTCGTTGCAAAAAATTTGCAAATTCTTAATTTTATAAGAAATAAAATCATGTATTGTCATGCTTATATAATGCTTATTCTGTTATTGTTACATAACAAAAAGACATTCGGACAATGTGGATTTTTAGGGCATATTAAACTCCAAAGAAAGCTCCTTCAAATGTCAAGATATCTCTTCAAAGTCATGAACAGAGTTTTTATATAAATCAACAAGAAAGCGAGATACGAAAAGCTGTTTTTAACGCTGTTTTTTTAACGCAAATTGAAGCTGCAAGCTGCTTGAAAGTGAAGCAACAACTTTTCAAGTCGCGAGAGAAAGAGAGAGAAAGAAGAACAAGCATGAAATCTGTCAAAAAAAACAGTTTGAACTTTTTTTTCGAGCTAACTTTTGACAGCAAAAAAAAAAAGAAAAGAAAATGACAAACGCTCAGAAAGCGTTTCTGTACTTTTCTGTGCATTTAACTCTTTTTTACAATTTTGAACTTAAAGTTCAAGCTACTCTCTCAGTTTGGAGCTTGAACTTAAAAAAGTACGAAAACAGACCTAATAAAATGAAGTTAAAAATGTATGTATTCATTGTAGAAATGCAGGAATTATACAAACTGAAATTTAAATTTAAAATATTTTTAAATTGGTTTCGAAGTTAGCAAGAGCCCGAACCAGAATCGAGAATCGAGTTTTTAGATAAACTTCATAATGATTTCAACAAATAAAGAACTCACTGCTTGTTAATATTCCAAAGTGTATTCCTTACAATAATAAATAGTTATACTTATCATCAAATTGCCTACTGGGTGGGTAAGAGTAGGTATGTAGAAATAGTATACACATTTTATATAGAGTTTACTAATGACATTATTGAGTATATTATATAATATATGCTTAAATTTATGCCGTTTGATTAGTCTACACACAAAAGTTGTAAATATAGAGAGATATTTTTGTGGATTAATAAATTTCAATATATGTAGATATATAGTTTGCGAAATGACTTACATTAGACATTACAAGTAATTATTTTTGTTACGCAAAATTCTACTTGTTCTTACACAAAAGATACACATACTAAATTATATTAGTTTTTTTATACTGAACTTCTTTCTGCAGCTAAAAGCTCACTAAGTGTGACTTTTGCTTTGACAGACTGATTGTTGAGATATTACCTACTTATATCCAGAAATTGTAAACTACGTACTACTGACGTTTCTAACGTTTCTACTGACGTTAAGGAAAAGTTATCGATACTTTCAGCTAGTTTTTGGCCCCTAGATACGATTAAATTTGACAGTTTGACAATTTGACATTCAAAAGTGACTATTTATGTATGTTCGACGATTACATTTAAGGGATGAACGTGATTGAGGGATGACGCTACGGTTAAAAAGTACGGCTAGTTTGTCGATTGATAGCAAGTAGTTTCTGTTTAAAATACTTTCTTCTTAAAGCTTAAAGATTGATGTTCGTAAATTGTTGTTGTTTGTTGTTGTTGTTGGCCGCAACCGCTGAGTGATGCTGAGGAATTGCGTTGCAGGCGCGCCCTACGGTGACACTATGGCAGCAACAGTTGCGCTGCATGATGGTCGGCGTTGGACGCGTGCGCGTCGTTGCTGGGCGCCAGAGCAGCCGTCGCCGCCGCCGCGAGGCAGCACTCGTCGGCTTGACAGTTCGTTGGGGCGAGTTCGTGGTCGCAGTGCTGCTGCTGCTGATGATGTTGCAGCTGCTGCTGCTGCACAACGGCGCTGCAACTCTGCTGAGCCGACTGCCGGAACGAGCGCGTCATGTAGTCCAGGGTTTTCTCGATGGCACGCAAACGCTTCTCCAACGAAGTGGTAGCCAGAATGTCCACCTAAGGAGTATGACAACAACAACAACGACCAGAATAGCAAGTTGTAAAAGTGGTACAGACAGAAGTGCGCTCTAACCTTGAGCTGTTGGCTGAGCGGCAGCAGGGCAATAATCCACCACGCCCACGCCGGACCATCGGCCAGCCGTTCCCAGTCGTCCTCGAGCGGCGGCATTTCGCCGAAGCTCTGCAGGATTTCCTGCTTCAGTTCGTCGCTCAGGCTGTCGATCCATTCGTTGGCCTTGAGCAGCACTGCCGCATGCATGGCCGCCACGAAGGCGACGTGTTCGTCGGCAATGGCCTCGTCGTAGATGTACTCCACCTTCGCCGTCTCGTAGCCGTCCTTCTCGTTGCGCGCCAGGATGCGGAAGCGCTTGCAGCCGACGGTGCTGAGGATGGTGCACCCGTCGCCGAGCAGCACGCAATCGCGGATGTCCAGTATCGTGCCCACATCGAAGTAGCGCGACTTGCCGCCATGCGGCTGCACGATGCCGAATTGCTTCTCGCCGGACTCGACGGCGCGCCGCACCATCAGGCGGTAGCGCGGCTCGTAGACGAACAGCGGGCACGGCACGTGCGGGAAGGCGGCGGTGCAGATGAAGACCGGCACCGACGGCTCCATGTCGATCTCCTGGCGGAAGCGCCGCGCGTAGCTCTCTGGAATGAAACGTTTCATGGCGGCTTCTAGGAATTTGGTGACTGGCCGTTGGGCCAGCACGAAGGGGACTGGTGAGGATGAGCCTGGTGAGGGGTAGGCATTGATATTGAATGGTTCCACAAGTGGCGACATGCACAATGGACACGAGGAGGTGTAATCCATGCAACGATCCAGGCATACCCAGCAGTAGGTGTGGCCGCACGGTGTCACCACCGGCTTCCAGAAGGTGCGGCAGCACAGCACGCAGTCGAAGTCGGAGGCATCGATTAGGCTGGCATGGACCGGCATGAGCTCACGCGGCTCGTGCTGCTGTGCTTCAGCCGACTCTGTTTCCAGTTCTGCGCAGAAGAAAACGAAAAAGAAGCGAAAATCATTAATAAAAAATCGCGTGCGCCGCGTTAACGCGTTGCCACCCACTTCTCAGCCGCTCCGCCTCCGGCTGCGTCCGCTGCAGTACGTTGCGGAACAGTTCGCTGCAGGGGGCCGCTCGCAACGAGCCGCCGCTGGGCATCAGTTCGGTTTCCTGCTTCAGCCATTTCCTGCGGCAATGCTTGCGCGAGTTCGGGGTCTGCAGACCGAGCTCAAAGTCCTGGGAGAGGTGGGCGAAGATCGGGCGGCTGGTGCAGGGATGCTTGTAGCCGTTGATCATGCCGCCGACCAACGCAAGTTCCAGCTCTTCGGCTGCCATCAGTTCATCGTAAGTGGATTCATCTGTCTCTGGCTGAAGAAAACTGAAGTCGCCATCGTCGTCGTTCGAGCTACTCAACAAACCGATCTGCTTGCGTCGCAAACGGTGCTCGGAGAGAGTGCCATACGGCCCGCCGTGCGTGGCGAATGTGCGGCGGTGAGTGCTGCGGGCCGCGGGCGTTTGCTTCGGCACTTGTGCGAGCAGCTTCTGCAGCAGCTGTTCCAAGGTTTGTTGTAGAGGAAGAAGGTTGTGATTAGCACAGACTCTGTATTTAAGTGTGAGCTGAATGTACCGTACCTTTGCGAGATCATGTTGAAACAGTTCGCTCATGGAAATATTCGAGGATCTGTCCAGACTGATGGCCAAGCAGTAGTCCTGCAAGGCTTGATCGAGCCGTCCGAGTTCGGCCAGGATCAGTGCACGTTGATAATGAGCCTGAAGAAGAGAAGAGGAAATATTGAAACGGCACAAGTAAACACGCGTTGGTTCTTCGCACGGTTTCTTACCTTCGCTGAGGTACAACGAGTCTTCAGCGCACTTTCAACGTCCGCCAAAGAGCTCTGGAAATGGTTCAATTTGCGCAGAACTTCGGCGCGAAGTAACAAGCTCTTAAAATTCAAAGGAGCTGCAAGAAAGAAGAGGAGGAAGAAGAAGTGGCGTTAGTAGAAAAATCATGCAATTTTAAAAAAGAGGAGCTAATGAGTAGAAAACAATTCAACGGGCTCGATCAACGACCTTTCAGTTTTAGCTAGAAAAAAACGATTCCAGCGTCAACGACATTCCAGCGTTATTGCACAAATGACTTATGATGAAAATGATGTTGTTTTCTAGCGAGAGAGAGTGACACTTAAAATTAGTCTTGCTTCAGCTCGTCCGTTCATCCGTTCATGGCGTACGAATGTCTCGCCGCAAGTGACACTTTTTCAGAGCTGTCAAAATGTCTGTATCACTTCGCACGTGAATCTTTCACACAACCATTAAATTTCTCCTTTTAAAATAACTCACTCACTCTCTCTCTCTTTTTGTTTGTAATAAAAAAAAGAGGGGTAAAAATGTTTATTGCGTAGACGTTCCGGATGATACTTTGTTGCCTCACGCGACACAAATCTGACGTTAAAATCAAAACATTAATAACAATAATAACAGCAACAACAACGTCGTCACCCATTCGCAATTGGACAATGTCTAGCGCTCAAATTCTTACATTAACCCGCGCACGACAACAGAGCACATATTTACACATTGCGAATTCATTTAAAGAGGATCGAAAATAAGTACCGAGTTCTTTTAAAATATCGTTATTAAAGACTTTTTGTCGAACAAAAAAAAAGCTTATAAAAAGAAATATCTTTTTACTATTGCGTGATAAAAAAAAAGTGAAAAGAATGAACGATTTTTATAGTTGAACTGAAAATGCTTGACTTTCTTTATCGTTTTCAGGCGAGAGACGACTTCATTTGTCTCAACCATTTATTTTGTTGGTGCATGCTACAGACAGACATCTTTTTTTTATGCGGAAGAAATTATTTAAGAAATTTTCCTCGTCGGCTGCTGCACTTTTAGTTATCTCGTAAACGCTATAATTAAATAAATTAAAAACGTTTAAAAATTCAAATAAACTGCTAAGACTTTGTAAGATCAAAATTAAGTCAAATGCCAAAAAATACGACTCATACAATACTCATATATTCCTTCAAATAAATCAAATTCAAAGTATAGGAAGCTCTTTAAATGGGGGGAGGGCGGTTTGAACAGCAGGAGCCACCGGCGCGGGGCCAAAGTATGAAAAGCAAAGCAAAAGCAAAACGAAATTAGATTTAATGACACATTTTATCAGCATGTTTACACGATCGACTGTGCCAACCAACAACCCAGCCAAAGAGGAAGAGACATGCACATATGTATGTATGTACGTACGACGAGTACACTCAACAACAAAAACAACAACAAACTGAATAATTTGTTGACTTAATTATTTTTTTTTCAATTTCATTGTTTCTGTTCTCAAACAAGAAACAAGAACAAAAACATAAAAATAATTACCATCACGCAGAAAGAAAAACAGCAACAACAATGACAATGACAACAACAATCAAGACAACAAACGTTGACAACAACCATAAACAATAGCCAAAAAAGAAAAAAAAAATCCAAGAACAGACATTAACAGACCTCACTCGAAAAACTATGCGCGTTGTTGTTTCAGTACAATCATTTTTAATATCATTGTCTAGCGAGGTTTCATGTTGTTGTTGTTATTTTTTGGCAAAATGAATTTTGACAAAATGACTTTCAATATAAACTGTCCGTCAAAGTGTCCGTCAACGGTCAACGACAAAAAAGGGAAGGTAATGAGTTAAGAACGCAGCACATACTCATACTCATACTCATTGAGCTACAAGAAAAGCGAGTTTTAAGGTTAATGCGACCCATTTGGATTAAAATTGTCTACAATTACAAACGAACTTATCTGTTAAAAAGGTGTGTGAAACGGTATACAATTTACACGTACACTATATAATAAAAGAGCTAATCGTATACACTCTTACTCTCTCTCTCTCTCTCCTCTCTCTCGTTGTACGCTACTCTCCCGGTGTTGCATTAGAAAGAAAGCTACAGCAAGACCTTCAACTTCAAGGCAAACAGGAAGTCAACGCCGCCACTAGTAGACATTGATGCAAACCAATGCGTACTCTGTCAGATGCATAAATATCGATACAAAACGATAAAAACAAGCGTCGTTAGAAGTTAATGCATGCTTGTCATGAGTCTTATAACGTCCATGCATTACTTATCGCATATTAAACTTCTGCGTGGAATAGAAATAAGCCGCTACGTAAACAAGGTTTTCAGATTTTTATCATAAACAATAAATTGTTGGAAATTCTAATGCAGGAAGTTATTAGTTACGCATTAATTACAGACAGTGGCCTTTCCTTTACAAAGAAATGAAAAGCAATATTTTAACAGAAATATCAAGGAATTTATTTTCTATATTTTGATTGCTTTTCTTCATCCACAAACATCTTCAAAGCTCTTCATTGAAATTACTTTGTTGCTCACACAAAAAAATCGTACCTCCATCAAAAATCAAAAGCCGAAATGAAATGATTTTTTAATTATAAAAAAGTGATAGATACTGAGTGTTGGTTGGAAAGACTGTTGGTTGCATCTCCTAAAAGATATTTTTTTTTTCTTGAAAATGTTTCTTCCATAATCGCTCTGGCACTTGAGTCGTTTCCAGTGTTTTCTTCTTTTTTTTTAAGGATATAATTGTTTTAGATTGTTAACACACAATTTTAAATAATTTTTTTTTCAATAATATACATATGTTATATTATTTGCGTTATGGAATCATTCAGATTACATTCAATTATATTTCATTAGTGCTTACTTTATTAAATTTTAATAAATTCTTCAATATTTTCCAATTTAAGTAATTAGCATTTCATGCTAAAACGAGAGTATGGAACGAGTTCTTACTGTGAACATCTGTCCAGCCACGCCTCCTACACAGAGTTACGCAGAGTTACATAGTATAATAAAAGAGATCAATAACAGTCAGCTCTTCATTTTTAAACATCTCTTTGTAATAAAGATTGAATCATACTCATGGCGAAGAGTACGATAATTATGCTCTTTCGTGAAATGAGTAAAGCATTAAACACAATCACAGCAGCGAGAAGCAACTTCATTTCTCAACTGTCAAAATTACATGGGCTCTTATGGAGATCGAGAAAAAAGTTTGATTTCCATTTTGCTGCCCTTACTTGCAGCTGAATCTTTAATTTGCTGTCGAGCTAATTCGAATTTTGACAGCAGCAAAACGCATTTTTGTTGTTTTACACAGCTGTTTGTAAACAAACGAAATTTTTACATTTGACTTTCTCATATGCAATTTTTTGCTGCCAGAAGATGCTGCTCTGCCATTTGGTTTAACGATACGCTATTTCTTGCAGCCCTAACTTGAAGTTGCTTCTCGCTGCTGTGATTGTGTTTACAGCATAAGAAAATTTTGAAATTGCTTCAAATGGAATAATCCATGAATTGAAATATAAGTAAATGTAAAGAAACATAGTCCGTGATTATTACTTGGCTTTTGTTATTTTTTTTTTCCTCAACAAAAATTATGATAAAATTTCGTAATTAACAAATTATTTAAACAATTCATTGCCTTTAACAGGAACCCACTTCACAAGTTTTTGTAAAATCTATATGTACGAGTACTATATGTATGTATTTTTGAGTGTGCATTGAATAATTGCATTGACACAAACACAAAAACCGCTACAGAATATATTCGTACATACATTCGTATGTATTTTGTTGTACTCGTATTTTATTGTTCTATTAAAAATTTTTCCTACAAAATGTATGTATGTACGTAAATCTTAAAAATATGGCTATTCTATTGCGTAATCATTGCCATTATTGGTATGTATTTTGTTTTTATTGTTGTTATTATATATATGTATACATATATTTATATAGAATAGCTGTAGTTAGAAAAGAATCGCAGCGAGTGTGAAGCGGTTATTTATTTCGTAATATTCATGAGATGTTGTTGTTGTTGTTGTTGCTGCCGCTGCTGTTAAATTTTTTTATTAAAATAATAACTTGAACAAGTATTTTTGTAATTCGATTTTTTTTAAATTGGATTACGTAAAATTTAAATTGTTTTGACGGATTGTGTTGTAATATACGATAGGAAAAATATTGTTGTCAGGTTGAATAATATTGTTCTTATTAAATTTTTTTTTTTCAATTTTTTTCCAATTATTTCCTTTATTTCAATTTAAAGCAATTTCCAGTGTTAACAACTTTATAATGATTACTCATTTGCCATAATGATTTAATCGAACGGTCGGTCAACTGTTGGTAAATCTTTCCGTTCAAAATTAATTCCCTTCAAACTAAAACTTCTCTTTCTCTCTCTTAAAACTTTGTTTCTGTAATTTGTTTTTACTGCACACAATAAAGTACATAATTATGATTTTTAAAATTAACTTCGAAAGTTTAAAGATAAATTTATTAATCATACTTGTCAAACTGTTACGCCCATTCATATAATTAACGAGCACTGCCCATAGCGGTCCATAATGAATGTCTTTTAATGGATAATGAAAGTGTTTTATGTGTGACAATCACCGGATCCGTCATAATTCAATTTATAATGAAGTGTAACAAGAGTACAGCAGGAGAAAAAAACACAAAGAGAATGATGATAGCGTTTTTTTTTTGTTTTGACAGAGAAAAAGAATTACCCAGTACAAAGAAATACAGATCAGTTCCACTGTCGCTGCGCTCTCAACCTCGCAAAGTGTCTCTCTAACAAGTTCTCTCGCATTTTATTTTAACCGAGAGCCACACAATCACATTTCTTCTCTAAAGATCTCTTTACAGTTCACTCTCTATTCTTATGCTCTTGCGTTCGCTCTTTGTGCCTCATTCTTTTTCTTCTTCTCTCTCCCCCACCATATTCCACCAACGCTCTCATTGATCGTACTAATAAAAAGATCTATTCTATCCTCTTTTTATTGAAATATTAAATTGAAGAACGTATAGGAACAACTTGGTTGCTGGGTTGAAGGAGATCGACGAGTGGTTGGTCGGACGGAGGGAGCAGCTGAGAACGTATTCAGTACAGCTGAATAAATTCAACGGCAGTCAGAAATATTTTGCTTTTACTTTTCGGTTGTTTTTCTTTAATACTTTTCTCTTCAGTCTCTTCAGTAAATTATAACAGTTTAGAGCACGAAAGAGGTTAACGAACTGTGTTCGCGAACAGAACACATACTAGTACGAGCACAGTCTCTCTCTCTCTCAGCCAATCTCTCCGCCCCCGCCTAACCAAACTTACTTGTTTTTATGTATGCACATTTCATATACAAGTTGAGCTGAAGATTAAAGATCAAAAAAAGGAACGTTGGCCCAAGCAGGCACGAATAAAAATAGAAAGATTATTAACGTTTCGATAAATTCATTCGATTATTATCGTCGCTTTTTAGTGCTGTTGATGTGAGTACGTAAAATCGCTGAGGTTAGCAATCAATCAACTTCAAAGGTGCGTGTGTGCGTGTTTTTCATAGTTTTCCATGATTTTTGATATGTTAAATACGAGTATGCCAAAAGTTTTATATAACTGCTATCATAAAATATAAAATAAAATTGCTTAAATTGTTGCAAAATTGTGTAATACAATTATTCAGTAATGAAAATTTGCAAAATACGATACGATATTTGCTCTAGATGAACTTTATCTGAGATGACATGAATGCAATCCTTGTAACGTTTGTTTTTCAGGCTCTCTCAAAGAGAAATGAATAATATATATACTCGTATGTATGCACATATATGTGTATAATATTGTATATACATATATCGGTTTTTTTGAATGCAGCCAAAGGTAATTCCAGTGTAGCAGAAATCAGTCTCTTTCGAAGACGTTTTCAATTCTCTCAAATTTGATTACCCTCAAATTTGATACTCAAGAGCAAATTTAACTTTATTTCCAACGGATCGATTACCATTAGGTTGTCTCGGTAGTAGATTGCAATAATAATAATCCACACAACGAGTAGATATACCAGCGCGAGATATAAAAGAGCAACGAGCGACTTCTCATTACCAAACACCACCTTCCAGTGGAAGTGTGTGTGTGTGTGTGTGTGTGCAAGTGTCTTACGTAGGCATAGGCAGATACAAATGACAGCAACCTCAGCGTATCAACAAAAGCAGCAACAACAATAACGACACGCAGCAGCAGAGACGACGACCTTGACTCTTTGCTGAATGACGGCCACAATATGAAATTCATTGCACTCGCGGTGGATGCGATCATTAACACTCGAATTGATTTATAAGAAAAAATATAATAAAAAGAAATCAAATGGAGTGGAAAATTTATTTTAGAAATGAAAAGGAAAAAATATATTTTTCTGTACAAAAATAATTTCTTAGTCGCTTTAGGGTTACTTTATCTTTTACTGCTTTAGAATTTATTTTTGCAGTGAAAAAGTTACTTTGATGTAACTGTTTGTAGGTAAATAATTAAGGGTGAGACGTGAGCGTGGGAGGGTGGGTGGGTGGGTGGTTGGGTGCTCCTTTTCCTCGGTGAAAAAGTTCAAGTGCAGGAGAGAAGATTAAAAAGCATTGTATTCACACGCTTCGTCGAGTAACCAGTGCCTAAAAACAAATACAAATACAGCCAACTGTTTATACAACAATCAAAACAATTTTAAGTAAAAAACTGGCTTTTTGTAATTTCTTGCTTGAAGGTCAAATGAACCAAGTGGTTAGCTGCAATAACTGAAATGTTGTTATTAACGCGACTCTTTACGAAATCGTTAACCGGAATATTAAAAAGATAATAAATACATGCATGCATAAATGTATGCATGTATACGTATGTATATGTATTATATATTTGTGGGGATTTTATTTTTTATTTTTTTTAAACCGAGGTAACAATTATATCCTCGAAATAAATGAGCAAATATTTACTTGCGAAATACGAAATTGTAAACTCGCATGAAGAGAGTAAACACAGAAGAGAGTAAACACTTTTTGTTGATTTCATAAAGCGCGAAAAAAATATCCCAAATTAAAAGAAAACAAATTAACGCAAGCGATAAAACTCTTGTATTGAGGTAAGAAACTTTGTTAGAAAAAATAAACAAACAGCGAAGAACAAAAGCCAGCCAAAAACCACAATAAACAACTACTAGTACCACAAAAAAAGAAAAAAATAGAACGAAAAATACGAGCACGTTCATACCACAATCAAATATTTCTTTGGGAAAAAGAAATTACATTAACTAAAGTTGTTTATGGATGAAACGAAGCATGGTTTTCTAGCAAACGCTGGAGAGAGAGCAAAAAATTGATTTAAGGCGGTCTTAACGAATAAGATTATGCCCTACATGAAAATTACTTTATGGAAATTATTCGATTCGTTCGTTCTTTGAGATGATAGTAAATTAATAATTAAATCATTAGTAATGAAAATACTTTAAAAATACCTAAAGTTTATTTAAAAAAAACATTGATAATACCACAATAATTTATAAAAAAACCATGATTTAAACAATTGTTACTCTTTTAAGAATAAATAGCTCTTTTTAATAGATAATGTATAGATAATATAGACCACAAATAGATAAAATTAAATCAATTTGTCCGTCCACCATGTTCATATTTCAACGATATAAACGAATCCGTACATATTTTATCATTTTGTATCGATAAGAGCTCTTATACTAATAGTATTTACTTGTACTTATACTGTGCATAAAATATACTCGCAATTTGTGACCATCAATCGACCCGACCCATCGACCTTCGATCGTCAATTATTAAATACTTGAAGTAATTTTTTGCCTTTGAATGTTTGCTATAGCGGTCTCTCAAGCTGCACACGTACACCGTTTAGTTGTTGCTGTTGTTATTGCTGTTGTTCTGCAATAAAAGAAAGCAGCTGTTTTTTTCATTTAGCATTTTGTGTTTGTTGTTGTTGTTGTTGCTTTAATTTTAGCATTATCAACAACGACGGTTGGAGAAAAAAACAGCTGCGATTTGATTTATGCCATTGCGGTCATTATTTTTGCTTTTATTATATTGTTGTTGTTGCTGCCGTTGCTGTTGCTGTTGCTGTAACGCACGGAATGGATTGGAAAGCCTTTAGATAGCAATTTTTGTGGTCGGTTGTTGTTGTAGTTGTTGTGCTTGCTATTAATCTCAATACTTATCAATCTCAAAACTCAGTCTTTGCCTTCTATTGAAGCTTTTTCTCTTTTGGTTGGGTGGCTTTTGAAATGTGTGTAGCTTATGCTCGCATTTGACACATTTACATATTTACATAACATACTTATGTATATACATACACACGCACATACTCCCATAAATGTGTTTTATACATGCTTTCATGCAAAGTGACGTTAATGTGTTTATATTGCACATCGTACATCCATACGTCTCGACCTACTCTCTAGAGTTTGTTTTCTCATAAAAGCGTTAGAGCAGAGCGTCGTCTTCCAGCAAATTTTAGTAAACAAATCATAAGAAATGTAAGCTGAGAACGTGTTCTCTCCACAAGGCTGACCTCTCTCACTCTCTTCCTTTTGTGTACACGTATAAACTTAAAAAAGAATGTTTGTTAGTGTGCAGTTGTTTTTATAATTTCGATGCTGTCTCTCAGCCCTTACTGCATTCTCATGCAATTCCGAAGGGAGTAATCACTAATGGCCACCTCTTCAAAAGTAGTGTGTGCGTGTGTGAGAACATAGCCAGCATGTAAAGGGCGCGATCCGTTCCATGAACTTGAAAAGCCTTTCCGCAAATGAATTTTGAATAAAATTATGCTGCACTGATCATAAATTATTACAAAACATAATACGACGAATTGATTAAATGGAGAACAAAGAGTCTAAAAAGCCATGAGTCCATTGAAACTAATTAACGATTAATAAAAACTACTATTAGTCTTTAAAAAATAGGTAAAAACGAGTATAGCCAAATACAAAAACATTGCTAAATAATTGTTAAACGTTTGTGAAACATTGAATACTAATCGAGTATGATTTATTTCATCGCTCTCCGTCGTACTTTTTTATCAATTCGTCTTAACGCCATTGTCTGAATGCCACGCCAACGTCGCGACGTTGGTGACTCAATCATTTTTACAGCCGTTGATTGCATAACATTTCAAAACTCCTTCGTCTCGAAAACCGGCTTTACTTCAAAAGAGCACTCTCTCGCAGCCGCAGCCGCAGCCGCACACGCATCAGAAATGAACACACACACAGACAACACACCCACAATAATTTTTCTCTTTACGCTAGTAAATATCGTATTTGCAAGGCTCGACTAAAACATACACACTCCTACATACACACATAATTTTATTGTCGATGCTTGTGACGCCCATGATGTTGTTTTTGTTGTTGTTGTTTCTGTTAGTAGTTGCTGCTTCGATTTGCAGTGCATGATTAATGAAGTATGTATGCATGTATGTACAAAATAAAATATTATCTAATTCGAAAATTTGGCAACAACATCTTCTGGCATTAGTATTTTTTTGTATTTTGCAGCAGTTTGTCAGCAAATTAGTATTTGACATTCACAAAAAATTTCTCAAGAAGTAAAGAAAATTGATTAAAAAAAAGTTGATTTGAGACAAAAAATCGACCTGTAGCCGCTTTTTTTGCATTCTCACCTTTCTGTTGCATCAATCTTAAAAGCGCCATCTGTTGCCGCTGCCTAACAAAAGTCAGCGCCTGATATTTTTATGCTCTTTCCGATGGCATTATGACAAGTTCTGCGCCACCTTTTTCAGGTGGCCGCGCTTAATGTGGTTTTATCTTTCACAATTATGTTCCGCGCTGTTAAGTGTCGGTCTGTCTGTCTGTCTGTCTGTTGTTTCGTCTTTATTATTATTACTGTTTTCAAGCATAACGAAAAGTGTGTCAAAGTCAAACGTTGACGACGTCTTGCGTTTCTCTGCTACGTCATAGCTTTTGTCTTGCGATGTACGAGTATGTACATATGTAAGCGATTACGTCGGGATTATGTAATAAGCGTCGTTATCAGGGCGACGCGGCAAGGGGCGAACCTAACCGAGCCGACTTGACTCAACACAAAACGCATCGACATCGCAACGCCATCTTACTGGCGTTCCGTGGCGTCAGCGTCAGCGTCAGCGTCGACGGCGGCAGCGGCAGCAGCAACTTCACTATTTTTCAATTTTTGTAGCTTTGTTAAATTTCAACTGACGAAGTTATTCGTTTTTGCTTTTTTCTTTCGTTTTCAAACTGAAAATAGATTTCTGAATGTTGGTACTATTTTTGTTGTGACTGTTTTTGTCGTTGTTGTTGTTGTTGTTGTTGTTGTTGTTGTTGTTGTTGTTGTTTTTGTTGTTTATCGGCGGTAACTCCTGCTGTTGTCCAACCATTCAACAGTCGGTTTTGGCATTTATTGTGACTATAATTTTGTTTTGTTGTCGTTTTTTTTTGTAGCTATTGTTGTTATAATTGTTGTTGTTGCTGTTGTTGTTGTTGTTGTTGTTGCTTTAGTTGCCGTAGGGTAGGCTGCTTTTGTCGGTCTTCTTGCAAAATGCTTACTCATTTCAACCTACATTTTTCTATCTCTCTCTCTCTCTTTTTCTCTCTCTCTATCTCTCTCTCTCTCTTTTCTTTTGGTTTGCTATTTATTGTAGTACGAGTACCATGTTGTTGTCGTAATGAGGTAATATCTTTATCACACAATAGTAGCGGCAGCAGTACAGCAAGCAGCTCATAACGTTTGTGTCAAATGACAACACTCACACAAAGCCATATTATAACGATTATAACTACATATTAAGATATTGTGTGTATGTATGCGATGGTGGTGCGCTTGCATAGATTAATTCGCATAAAGTGCTGCAATGTTTTTGATTTTTTATTGCTTAATCCATTTTTATAAATATTAAATTTATATAAAAAGCATCGTACGGTTTAATGCTTTAAAAATAACATTTACTTAGTCAATTTTTTTTGAACGTAAGTTTTTTCACTAAAATTGTAATAAATATAAATTAACCTGTCAAAAAATATATTAAAAATTACACAAATAACCATATTCGTTAGTATAACGATCGTCGTACAGTCTAAAGGGGCATAAAGGGGCAAAGATAGAGAGGCATAATGGTATACAAATGGCCTCATCTGAAAAATGTCTGAGCAAAATTTCAAGTTTATCGTAAAAGAGATTATCGTAGAGGGAGAGAAAGATGAGCAAGTTCATGGAATTGCTCTTTAATATTTCCATTTTCAATAATGATTTTTTTCCATCCAAACGATCAATATCGCTTTGGCCATGAAAAACATAATTCAGTATCAAGAGAGTCAAAGAGCAAGAGAGTATCAAGAGGGTCAGCGAGCAAGTCAGCATCAAGAGAGTCAGAGCGAAAGTCAGCATCAAGAGAGTTTGTCCGAAATGATGAAAACTCATGATGATTCACAAGGGCGATGAACTTCCGGATGAACGCGTTGATTGAATAAAAAAATGCACCCTCGTCACTAATGCTCACCGTCACCGTCACCAACACCGTCCCCATTTTTGGTCCACTTCAACGATTTGAATGAAATGCTCAAGCACGAACAAAATGTATTCGCAGTATTCGTGTGTACCGTACCCATCACGTAATTCTAGCCGCTGCAGCCATCAAACTTGTTACGTTATTGCTCGCCGCCGGTACGAGCATGACGCGTTGCAAATTATGCAGACTGTGCAAGAACTCATTAACCTGTTACCTGTTACCTTACTACGAAGGCAGTTTCCACAGCTTCACTGATTGCAGAGCTATCACGCTCATCGTATTTACCGTATGACGTATTGACGTATTGCGTCGATTTCTATTAAGAAAGCTTCGCATAAATTTTGTTAAGTAATGGCTATAAATACATAAAAAACATAGTAAAAGAATCAGCCGGCAGGTGCAGCGACAAGTGCGCCGATTCATGTTTGCCGTGTCGTCAGACGAAAACATACGTCGCGTCGCGTCGCGTCGTTCGTTCGTTACGTACGTTTCTGTTACTTTATACTCGTGCACATAAATGTTCCATTATGAGATTGCATAAAATGTTGCAACTTAGCATGCTCAGTTGTACAACGAGTTGTTATTTGTAATAACGATTTTGTTTTTCTGTTTTTTGTGCGTTATTTTTGTGGTTTGTAATAATAGTTCGTAATGGTGTTGTTGTTGTTGTTGTTGTTGTTTGTAGGCAGTTCTTTATCTGGCTTGATTTAAAGACTTAACAAGTTGGCGCGAATGATGAAACAGTTTCCTAAAGTTACAACATCTTTGCCATCTAATGCGGTAACGTCAAAGATTTGACCGATTCGACCCACCTTCGGTTACGAAATTCTTAACGAACGAAAATGACGAAAACGAAAACGAAAACGCCTGCATAAAATAAGCGTCAACTGCTGCATCGACCGGCTGCAATCGGTCGCGTTGTTGCAAATAGCAGCAGCTGAACGCTGGCGTTGCAGCCGGTTTGGTGAGCAATCATAATACAACAACAAGTAACAACATTTCGTGATATACGAATATTTGCTGCAGTTGCTGAAAGAGTGCTGGCAGCTGGTGTGTTCAGGTTGCGCTGTTGCAGCATTTGTTTGCTGCTGCATTATGCAACTTTGTGTGAGGCAACGGCAACGGCAACGGCAACGGCAACGGCATGTAGCAGTAGCGGCAGCAGTAGCAACAATGATTGCATTCATAATTACAAAGTATTACAAAAATAAGAAAATACTTCGAAAAAAGAACGACATAGTATATAACATACGAGTCTATACATATATTGATGTATAACTATGATTTTACACCTCCAAGTTTGACTCCATAACGTTCGAAATCTTAACAGAGTTAAAATATAAGTTATAATGTTGATTCATTTAATATTTTATTAAGACAAAAAGTCAAACAAAACAGCATGGAAAATGACACTGAACTTGGCATTTTGGCGAAACCGGTTGGTGTCCAAGCTAAGCTTGACGAAGGATGACGATGAAATTCGTTCCTAAACCATCAATTCGTTCCATCATCAACCAAAAGAAGCAAACAAAAGTAACAACAATAAGAAATTTTTAGAAATTGGAAAAATTCTATTCTAAAATAGCGAAAAAAGACGCTTAAGTTGGCATTTTGGCGAAACCGGTTGGTGTCCAAGCTAAGCTTGACGAAGGATGACGATGAAATTCGTTCCTAAACCATCAATTCGTTCCATCATCAACCAAAAGAAGCAAACAAAAGTAACAACAATAAGAAATTTTTAGAAATTGGAAAAATTCTATTCTAAAATAGCGAAAAAAGACGCTTAAGTTGGCATTTTGGCGAAACCGGTTGGTGTCCAAGCTAAGCTTGACGAAGGATGACAGAAAGAAATTCGTTTCTAAACCGTTCCATCATCAACCAAAAAAAGCACACAAAAGTAACAACAATAAGAAATTTTTAGAAATTGGAAAAATTCTATTCTAAAATAACGAAAAAAGACGCTTAAGTTGACATTTCGGCGAAACCGGTTTGTGTCCAAGCTAAACTTGACGAAGGATGACAGAAATTAATTCGTTTCTAAACCGTTCCATCATAAACCAGAAAAAGCAAACAAAAGTAACAATAATAAAACATTTTTTAGAAATTAGAAAAATTCTATTCTAAAATTGAATGAATGAAAGCAGCCAGCTATTTATCATACAGAATCTCGTAATAGGATTTGTCAAACGATCAGTGATTTTGTAATCAGTTTTAATGCGATTTTGTGCAGATTCTTCTTCTTAACGTAATGAATGACAGGAAAGCTCATGAACCATTTGCAACAAATTTGTTTAAAAAACCGCACCAAACGGGTTGTCGTTTCGGGGCTTATCCGTCTTTTTTACAAAGTCCTTTATTAGCTCTTCAAAAGCAACATTGTCGTTGGTTTCCTGCCTTACGTTAGTTACGAGCCATTAGTCGTGGATTATTGTACGTTACGTGCACTACGTGTATTGAGTACACGTATGTTACGTGCATTCGCGAAATCCTGTCACTCTGAAGTAACATCAATAAAAACCGAAAAGAGTAGCTGCGGCGTTACGATGAGTCATGGCGATATCAGACTGCCATCATGCAGACCAGTATAAAAGTCCAGTAGATGTGAAGTGAAAACTGTTGTTCTTCGGTGACCCTCGTTGTCGCTTCCCCTCCCTTCCCTTCCCTTCCCCTCCCTTCGCTAGCCTTCCCCTACGTTTCCACCCCCTTCGCCCGTTTGCAGTAAAACCTTTCGCTAGTAAAACCTTTAGCGACGCACTCACGAAGGCTACAAGAACACAGTCGTACGCCTGGCATACGCCTTGTTTGTCGGCGGCGGGCTCTCGCCTGATGATGATGATGATGTCATCAACAGAAGCGAATTTACGGGCCATGAAATTCAAACACAAAAGCAAAAACAAACAGCAAAGCTTGTTCTGCGTTACTTCGAAACAATCGAATGCATGCATGCATTTTTTTTTTCTCTTCCTTTTGTTCATTCAGCAGCGCCGCTATATTCTCTGGCATTCGAAGCATGTCGCCGACTAAATTCTTTGCATGCAATCATGCTGCGGCTGTTGTTGTTGTTGTTGTTGTAAAACAACTATGTTGCTTGTGGTCGTTTTACGACATTGCGGAATTTAAAAATTCTAACAGGTCGCAAAGTATCACAGAGAAAAAAGGAGAGCCACCCGCGGCGGTGAGAGGGAGAGAGAAGGAGAGAGAAAAAAGGGTGAGTAATAAAAAAATCATTTTCTTTGCAGGATGCTATAAAAATCTTCTACTGAGCAAGATCATAAAAAATGCAAAAGGTACTAAACTGAATTTTAAGGCTTCCAAATTTTGAACATAAAGTTAAACTTAAGAAGAAAAAGAACAACAACAACAAGTTAAACTTCAAGGTTTTCGGTGGAGCAACGCAGACAAAACGACCCTTGTATAAACAAAATATTGTGTTAGTAGTAGTAGTCTCGTATCACAGTAACCATGAAGCATACAAGTTTATAAATAGAAACGGTTCGTTCGCGCAGTAAAAGCGAATAAACTACATATGTTAAGAGAAAAAAACTTTTCCAATTACATATTATGAAATTATACACACACACACACACACACGCACACGCACACATGCAACCATGTATAGATAATAAAGATTGTGTTGTTTTTTTAACGTTAGAGCTGAGAACAAAAGGCATCATTATCGGATGCCGGCTTCTTGGACTCTTTGCTCTAAAAGCGTGAAAAGCAGGCAGAAGGGCAGGAAGAAGCAGATTCCTTAGAGAAGATCCCTGGGAACGTGTCGACAATGTCAGGCATACACAAAATGGCAGCAATTCTCAACGGAAAAGTATTTAATGGAGACGAAAAACTCTCAAGAACAGAGAGAGAGAGAGAGAGAGAGACAGAGAGAGCGCTTATTCAATCGTTAAAAGAGACTTTTTGAAAAGTGTCCAGCCTTCTCATTCTCGCCTTGATTTACAAAAGTCTTCACCACACTTACTATGAACAATAGCATTTGCCTCCGTTAAATATGAATTTATCCCTTCAAAAGATAAGGATAAAAAGTAATTCGTAAATAATGAATTCCTAAACGAAGAATTCCTAGAAGAGAATATTTCACCCACGATTTTCGGGTCTAATGGGAATGAAAGAAGAGAAGCCGAGTAAATGAGATGCCAAAATTTTCAATAATAAAGGGTGTTTTTTTAGCTTAGATAGAACTTCCGATAGGGACAACTGTCAATACAAGCTGTCCCTCTGACTGCTTTTGTTGTTATTTATGTTCAGTATAGTCTGGCAAATCATCATGAATAGGCTCACGCTTAAACAACGCGAACAAATTATCCAAATTTACTTTGAAAATCACTCGTCGATTTGAGCAACTTATAGACGACTTCGTGAATTTTTTTCGCACATAATCGTCCATCGTCCATGGCTTAACGGGTTTGCTAATAAGCAAAATTGCCGCATATGGAGTGAGACGAATCCACAAGAGACTCTACAGACTCCATTGCATCCATCAAAATGCACCGTTTTCGGTGCAGTTTACATGCTGGTGGACTCATCATTGGACTTTATTTTTTCAAAAATGAGGCCGGAGCTCGTGTTACAGTCAATGGAGATCGTTATCGCACCACGATCAATGATTTTTTTTTTGAAAATATGGATGACATTGATCCAGACGAAATGTGGTTCCAACAGGATGGCGCTACCTGCCATACGGCGGCGGCAACCATCGACTTATTGAAATCAAAATTTGGCGAAAAGTTGAAAAAGTGACTCAAAATTGGACGAAATCGTTTGTGTTTGAAAAAACACACAGCTTTCATTATTATTGTCTCATCTCAGCTCATTCTCTGGAAAAAGTTGGCAACTCTCCGACTGAAACATAATATTAAAATACAAATATTTTCATTGATAATATTCATTATGGGCAATACATATTTTTAATGGTATAAAAAGTTTAAAAATATATTGCAATTTATTACTTAATTTATTACCACGAGCGTCGAGAATTCGCGAGAATTTGCGAAAGGAACACGCCTTATTCCAGTCACGATTTTCATTTCGAACAAATTGAAAATTGCGCGATTTTTATGGTTGGCCATTTTTTCTTTTTTGCCGAATTGTTGGTGCGAAAAAATGCTTCTGGCATTTCTTTCATTTTTCTTTCTTTTTTATGGGATTGCGAAAAAGGAACGCAATAAAGAAGGCTAAGCCGTATTTTATTCAAACATTTTAAGGTTTTTTTTCTGGTAAATACTGAGTGTTTTTATAGTTAAAAAGCTGACAAAAGCTGCTTTGATATCTTGATATCTGAAGGGTGAAAAGTTGGCTTTATAAATTAAGATTTTAATAAAAATGAAAGGAGTTAAAAAGGAATTCTCTACGGGACGAGATTCTTTACAGATTCTTTACAGAGAATAGCATTCTTTTAGATATATGTATACTAAAATATACATACAGCATGCATGCTTCCTTTTCTTAACAAGATTCGGAAATAATTCGTTGTGTCGAATGAAATGAAAAATCTTGCTAAAAATCTTCAAAACCAACACTTGATAATGTCTGAAGTCGACAAGTTGACGTGAATTGACAGCAACAACAAATTAGTTGACAACCAAACAACACAACATAACACAACAAACAGTTTAAAGTACAAAAGTACTTTTGGCAATGCCAAAAAATCTTGATTAGCTGCAGCAAAATGACAATGACACACAAACACACACAGATTTTGAAAACTACTATAATATGACATAACAATGACAACAACAACAACAACAACAACAACAACAACAACAACGCACCCATATGTATTGTACATGCACGAATATTGACAGCTCATCAAAATTGTTAGAATTTCGACACTAATAAGCTCTGTAAAGACACTGTTAAAGCACCAGAACGAGAAGGAGAAGAAGGAGGGGAAGAAGAAGGGGGGAAAAACAAATTTACAAACCGCATGAGTATCTGCACTTAAGAAAAAAGTATCTGCAATAACTGAATACGTGACAACGCGGCCGGCGACACTCTGCTAAATGCATGAATTTAATTTTAAACGTTATTGCCGAGAATGTTCGCGTGGTCTGGCATGTAATGACAGGCAGGAATGAAGGCAGGAGAGAGAGAGAGAAGAGAAGGGACGCGGGCTGCGGAAGGGACAGTGCAGAAGCTAGAAGCTAGATCGCGACGTGCTGCAGCGCGCGTCTGTCATAATGAGTGACACTCGAACGTTCGTCGTGGCAGTTTCTATTTAATTCTATTGTTCGGTATTGTTCTTTCGATGATTATATTTCTTTTTGGCTTTTGCAATCTTTACAAAGTTGTCAACATTCTAAAATTAGTGCAATGTTGCGCCTCAAAGGAAAACACAAAAATATGTCACTGTTCGCAGAAGAACACTAAAAATTTTTCGATATTCAGGTTCAGATTAAGATCTGAAACCATAATCTTAAACTGAAATCTTAATCTGAAACCATAAATTTATTCAATAATTAAACGCCTCGAGCTCTGACTCATCTTGAGTCGTTCAGTGAGTTCAATGAGGACGAACTTACATTTCTCGAGGCTTGCGTTGCAAAACTTGAGCGCATCGTCCAGCAGATTCAGGCTCAGGTAACTGGCCGCTGTCTCGTTGATCTTCTTCGCCTGCAAGTCGGCGCCCCACCACTTCTCCACCAGGCGGCGCACCAGCACGTCCGGCATGAACTTCATGCTGCGCTCGTTGTTGGCCCGCAACGCACGCATGGCGTACGCTGCCGTTGACGACGACGACGACACTGGAGCGGTGGTTAGCGTTGTTGTTGTCGCGGTGGTCGAGGTGGACCGTGTGACCACGCCGGTCTCAGCACCGCTTGATGACCGGCGCGAAATTGACGCATTGACGGCATTGTAGGCGACGCTGCTGCTGCTGCTGTTGACAGCATTCGCTTGACGGCTTGACGCACTGAAGAATGAGTTGCCAGCTGCTAACAGAGACGACGCTGACGCTGATGATGATGGTGATGATGATGCTGATGATGCTGATGAATACAAATTTGTTGCTACTTCTACTGCTGCTGCTGTTGTTGTTGTTGTTGTTGTTGCATTCGTAGCACTGTTTGCACCGCTGTTAAAATGTTTTTGAGCGCGGCTATTGTTCGCGCCGTGTTCGCGCTCGTTGCTCGCGATGTTGCGCGGAAATGTCACTTCGCAGATGTTGCACATCGTTATCGCCTCGCAGCACTGGCGACAGAAGGTGTGCCCGCAGTTGGTGGTTACCGGATTGCGCAGTATGTCCTGGCAGAGAGGACACAGCAGCGGATCGACGCTGTCTTCTCTGTCGCGGGCGGCCGTTCTGCAGAGACTGCCTGCGCTGTCTTGCTGCGCTGCTGATGCAGCCAGCGTGAAGGCGCCAACACCGAGTCTCGTCTGCTCGGTTGCTGCTGCCGCAGCGACTGCTGACTGCGCGCTAGCCTTCGGCGGACTGCGATGCGGCAATGTGACGCTAGCGTATTTTGTGAACTTCCCTTTAAAGCTGTCATGCCATGCGATGCCGCGTTGATTTGCCGAAGCGGTGTAGTTTTGTTGCTGCTGCTTCTGTCTATCCGTTGGCTTCGCCGTTTGCTGCTGCTGCTGCTGGTGTTGCTGCTGCTGCTGCTTGAGGTAGCTGATCAGACATGTCGCCAGCGTGTTGAGGCGATCCAAGGGTATGCAGCCCTCCAGATGTTCGTGCGCTATGATCACATAGATGTCGAACGCTTCGTGAAGGCGGCCGCAGCGGGCCAGCGACTCGCCGAGCAGGTACGACAGCTGCAGCTGATGGCCGCTGTTGGTTTTGTGGCTGCTGTTGCTGCTGCCAAGCTGAGCGGTCACTCTTTTTGCTGACAGCTGAGCCGCATTGTGCTGCAGATTCTCGCTGCTGGCTTTTCGTTTGACATCCGGCGAATGAATGCTGCCAGAAGCGACCCAGCGTCGTTTGACGCCAGTTGTTGCCTCAAATCGGTTGCAGTTGTTAATATTATTGGGGTTGTTGTGGTTGTTGTTGTTGTTAGTGTTGTTCAACCTGCCGCCATGGTAGTGCGAATAACCTTGCGAAAGCGGCATTTCTTCTGTTTCTTTGTGCTGCTGTCGTCGGTCACGTAGCCAGCTGTCGCTGCTGCTGCCGCTGCCGCTGTCACTACCGCTACTGCAGCGCTGCTGCACTCTGTTGCTGGGGCTTTCGATTTTATTGTCAACTTCAACGATAATGCGTCGGTCTTCGATCGTCTGCTGAAGGAGACGCGGCTGAAGAGCTCCGTGTATTAAACACGAATCGCGGGCAAATGCAGAGTAACTGCTCGAGTTGGTTTTTCGCTTGTTCTTGATCTGAAGTTGTTCGCTGGTGCTTTTGAACATGCTCGTATTTTGCCAGCTGCGCCAGCGTTGGCTGCGTGGCGTTTTGCTGCTGCTGCTGCTGCTGCTGCCGTGCGCTGTCAGTTCATTTAATTTCAAGCAAATCAAACTTTTTGTGGCTTTGCTTGGCGCTGTTTTGAAGCGATGAGAGGAGAAATCGTCAAATTTTCGATATTTTTCACTTGATACAAATACATTGAACTTTAAGGCCTATACGGCGATGTTCTTTTGTAAACGTATACACGCACACACACTCTCACACACACTCACACGCGCGCACGCGATAGTCAACGACTTCTATTTGCGATTTTAAATTGTTATCATGCAGTGTGCATAATTGTTTTTATAAAGTCAGTTTTTTATAATTTCACCATTTTTCATTATTTTGCTTCCACAAAACGATTCTATAATTCATCAATATAGCCTTTCGTTTGTCGTGTTCGATGCGTCGCGTCGCGTCGCTCTTACGTACCTGAAAAGTTTGCACAAATTTACGTAACGTAAGCAAGCTATTTATTTATTCAATATCTGGTGGTCTTCTTTGGCGTCGTTGTTCTTGTAAAAACGTTTGATTGCGATTAATTGACTGAGGTATCTCGTAAAGCTGAAGCTACGAGTAAAATGTTCTGCACTTCTCCAGCTCATACTAACCACTAGCTCACTTTGATATCGTATCTCTTTCTGCTTTCTCTCTCTGCCCGACTCTGTCTCTCACTAACGCACTCTCTTTCTCTCACTACCGCACTCTCTTTCTATACACTCCCGTATTCTCTCTAAATGTTTTTGCCTCTCTTAGGTCTCTTTGCTCTTCTCACTTATTTTATTCGCTCTTCGTAATCTCTTGAAACGCCTTAACGCTCTTGTCGCTCGCTCTTCTCACTACGTAGTCAACGTTACCTAACCAATTCTGAAGATAGTTGTCAGTTTTTTTTATTGTAAAAGTCACCTAAGATTCCAACGCGGGAAATTCGACACAGTGGAACCAATTAAAGTTGCCGTTGTCAAAAATTGAAATAAGAGAAAACTGTACGTATGGATTTTTAATTGAAGAAAAATTTCATTTAGCGCCAAATGTCGTTTTCAATGAACGTCAACGAACGATTCGTTTATGGTCACGTTTGCTGTGTTTGAAAAAAGCAGCCCCTATTTTCTACAAATTCCAAAGCATTTGAATATATTTATATTGATTACTCATACTATATATATATGTTGCAAGACGAAGTGAGTGCATTTTTAGAAATTTCGATATTTTCTGCTTTTTTAAAATCGTAGGGACAATTTCACAATGGCCGATTAAGTGCTAATCGGGACTTTCAAACGTCAAACGTCAACTTTGAAGAGTTTTTTTCGTTGGAAAGTCACGATTAGCAATTATCTTGAAACGTCAAACGTCAAATGGGACTTTCAAACGTCGATTTGTAAGAGATTTTGTTATTTAAAAATCCCAATTAGCACTTAACTTTAAACGTCAAACGTCAAATGGGACTTTCAAACGTCAATTTGTATGAGATTTTGACGTTTAAAAGTTCCGATTAGCACTTAACCCGACAATACATTACGAATTGACTCTTAGTGGTACAATTTTGTGCTACAATTGAAGGAATTTCTAGCGGTTATTATTAGAAATCCTCTCAGGCATCTTACAATGTAACTCCATAGTGGGCGTCATATATAATTATTGATCAAATTATCTTCTCAACTGATTACTCAATCGACTGATTACTGAATTCTATTGAACTTACGCCCTCAAATTTATTGTTATCGTGAGTGAAGTGAGCATATTATGCTTATTTTATGCATTTTCTTTTCTCTGTCTTCTACCGCACATTTCAGAACCTTCTCCACCCACACAATCATGCCGTCCATCTATCAATATAATGAATTCTTCTGTTACGAAACGTAAAGCGTGCTGCCCGGCAAAAATTGTTTACATAACAATCAACTTAACAATCAACAAGCGAAAACGAACCGAGAAAAACTGCTAAAGCGGTCTCTGACAGGCGGCGGAGGCGGCTGCAAGAAAATATTGGAACAACAATAACGAACACGACCACGACAACGACAACGGCAACGACAACAACAACGAGAACCAGAATGAATGCTTCAAAAGTGCTTAAACTATAGTATATTATATTCTTATGTGCGATATTATACTCGTAGTTGTTGGTACGTATGTGCGTACAACTTTCAAAGTTGTTGGCAGTCGTGATGGTGATTGTGATGGTGGTGGTGGTGGTGGCGTTAGTGCTGATGGTGGTGGTAGTAGTGGCGATGGCGATTATCTAATCGTTATGAAAACGTGCTGACTTTGTATCAAAACAATGAAGAGCAAGCAATTCTTTTCTCAACTCGCCGACGGTTTCTTCGGGCGGGCGGGCGGGCACAGGCGGTTCGAGACAAAGTTTGAAGGCGCGGTGGCGTGTGGTCTTTGTTGTTTTTTTATGTTCTAATATTCGCGGTTTATTTTGTTTTTCTATTGTTAGTTTCGTTATTACAACTTTACGTTATTAGGTATGACTTTACTACATTTTTTTTCCTCTCTCCGCTGGCGATTTCGCGGCATGATCTACGTTACGTTATTTGAACCGAATGACTCAACATCGATGCTGCGGCCGTCGCATTTCTCGCAGAGAATATTTTTATTTAATATTATATAATAAATTTGATAAACGTTCCGATGGTGTTTTTCTTCTATTTGCTGTTGTTGTGATAGCTATAACTATCATTTGTGTTATGTAATTATTTGCGAGATTTTTTTTAGGTTAATATCTTCTATACGTATCACGTTAAATAATGATTACGAAGGTATGTAGGTATGTTTGTGTGATCATAGATCTTTGGTTTATGTATTTGATAAAGTAAAATATTTAGTTTAATTTTTTTTTAAACGCACTGACCGTAGATTTTAAAGGAATAAAAAAAAAACCCGAAAAATAATATTTATTGAAAATTGGAAAAAAGCTTCTGAAGCTTGAAAAATTAAGAAGAGAACGAGACTCTGAAAAGGAGACTCTGAAGGACTTTAATCAGCTGAAACTGAAACTGAAAGCGAAACTATTTTGTACTCTTATCGAAGATTATCGTCGTGATGTAACATAACCTTAAAATTGAAAAAAACATAACCTTAAGCCAAAAAAAACTGCTTTTGCCTCAAATTAAGTGAAAACCTGACTAGATGAAGCCACTCTGAGAGCAAATTCGGTTTTGATACATCCAAAATCTTCGGAAAACTGTGGCTAACTTCTGGTTAAAAGTGTTAACGGCCTCTTTTAATTGTGTTAAAGATTACTGATTATATAAGAGAGATTATTTCGTTTCTCAATTTGATTGTGATTGACACCGGCAAAGACGCTCTGATATATTCTTGAGATAATTCAATCCAATCAGTCTCGGAACAGCTCTCTCAGTTGCTCAAGTGCCCGTACGGTTAAGTGTGAAATGCAAAATGAATTAGTTAATTGCAAAGTTAAGAAACTAGATTCGTTTCACGATATGCGATGCATAATCTGATTGTTACGCAGACACGACACATTATTTAACGCGCCTCTGATGTAACAACATCAGCCGTTGCCGTAACGTTGCTTTGTGCTCACGCGAGCGGGGCTGCAAGTGTGTGCGCAGGCGGTACGTGAGGAGAATATTTAAAATGTGTTCCATTTGACTTTTACTAGAACTGCTGCGATTCTCTGAATGACTCGCTTTTCTAAGCCCGAAACCGGAGCTTCAGGTGCTCCGAAGTTGTATGTTTTTCGAGTGAGTTTGTGATTGTTTTGTGTGAGCGCAGACAAAAAACGTCGGTTTCGTAACACTTTTGTTTCTAATGAAGACGATTGTTTTATAATCTGCTGGTCGATACGGTTGTTGTTGTTGTTGTTGTTGCTGTTGTGTTCTCTGTCGCGGCCGTTGTTGGTGCCATTTGTTTGTTGTTTTTTTTTGTTTTTGAGGAATTTCAAATTTTATTTATAAAAATTATATTCTGTCTGTCTGTGCATTGTTTTGAAATGTGTTTTTTTCGCAAAGCGTTGCAAAAAATGCGATTCTCCCCCTCCCCCTCCCCTTCTCCTTCCCCCGCCCATTCCGCCATACGTTGTAGTAGCGTGTTGTATAACAACGTTTGATTGTCGCTGGTTAGAATTTCAAAATCAAAAACATTCACAATCGCGCGCAGAGACGGACGGCAGGTCCGTGAGCAAACGCACACACTCGATTACGTCTGACCCGGGCTCTACACATTAGCAGTGCGTTTACGTAATGTCAAACGCGCACAAAGTTACAGCAAATGCTCAATCATTGTTGTTGTTGCTGTTGTTGTTGTTGTTGTGTATCCAAAAAGCAAAAGAACGCAAAAGGGCTGCCGTGTTATGAAATTCGATTCAATTTTATCAACGAAAAAGCTTCAGAGCTCACAAAAAGTTACCGAATTTAGCCGCCTTTCAGATCTTGTGCAACCTTTCTCGGCCTTTACATCACACTACGCTACGCCTTCAAATCACGCGATACTTCTTGCTCCATTACGCGGCTACTCTTCCAGACAACTGCAAAAAAAAAAAATGCTCCCCTTTCGGAAGGCTCAAAAACAAAGTCCTGCCTGCCTGCTGCCACTTCTTGTGTGTCTCTCCGTTGCTCTCGCCGCTTGCTTACGATACGCCAACAACGCTACGTGTGTGCTAGCGCTCTCTTCGCTGACAGTTCGGTTGTCGCCGGAGTCCGGACTGTGGCGAGAGCCCAGCAACTCCTGTTCGGGCGAGTTCGGACTGCTTCGTTTCGTTTCGTTGTCGCGGCGACTGCGGCAGCTGCTGATGTCGTAACAGCACGCGCAGCACGTCGCTGCATTTGTATTGAATGAGAAAATGATTCGAAAATTTTGGTTTTATAACCGTTTTTGTTTTCGCGCTGCGCGCCCCCGCCCAAAAACGCAATTCTACAATGCCCAAACCGTTTCTAACAGCAGCCAAAACGCGTTCTTTTCGGACATTTCGCGTTTAACAAAACTTCTGTATCGTACGAGGATGCGTGTGGCGATTTCTTTAACATAACAAAACTTTTACCGAAGTCAGTCAGTCCTACTTTTTTTATGCGCTGTTCTTGGGCGTAACTCACTCTACCGCACACACACACACACACACACACACTAGCGCAAGGCAGTTCTTTACGTAATCCGCTGGCGTTGTTTCGGTCGCGTAACATCCTGCATTTTTTCACTCACCAAATGGCCACTTCGCCCACGAATAAACACTTCCTCCGTTCGGAAACACGTTAATGTAAGTTTTAAAAAAAATATGTATCTCAAATAATTTGCGAGTTCTTTGCACTGCTTGTGTCTCGTTAGATTCTGGCTGCGAACGCGTTCTGTGGGGCGGACGTACGTCGACACCGTCTTCCAACCGACGCTGCTGGTGAACGTATGAGATGTTCGTCCGATGATTGTGCCAGCTAAAGTACATATTTCTCGGTGATTTCAAATCGCTCATGGTTATGTCATTTACACAAATTCTCTCGCTCTCTTTCTCGCTCTCTACAAAATATTTTACCTCGCTCATTTCGAGATATCGCTCATTTTAAATTGAAAAGCCTCGCTTCCATCTCGCGTGCGTTACGTCAGCTCTTGTGTTATGCAAAGCCAATACGTAACGTTAATGCAGCATTCTTACGTAGTCTGATTGCGGGGCGACAGCTTCTCCGCATTTCACACGCTCTCTCGCTGCCAAGGTCTCTTTGCTCTTCACACGCGCTCTCTTGCAAATACACAATGCGCTCTCTTCATTGTGTTCTGCGCTCAAACGCAAAACTGCGCTCTCCGCAAAGCGTAAACAATTCAAAATTTATTTTGTTGTTTCCAATCTTCGTAAGTGCCGGCAAATCGAGCGAGCCGACCGACCGACCGACCAAGTTAACAGCAACAGCGTGTTGACTTGATTTTCTCTGTCGCTCGGCAATAATTTCGGTCTGCCGCTCAACGAAATCGGCCCACCAGGCGTTCCGTTTCTCGTATCTGCTCGCTTGTTTTTGTCGTTTCTGATGGAAATAATGTTCGCTAACGGGTTAAGGCTTTAGAAGGCTCTAATGATTCGATAGTGATGCAACCGGAAGTGTTCTGCTGTACCGCAACAGTAGAAAACAAAAATGAAACCGCCAACAGAACGATCAGCCAATCGTGAAGCATGTTTATTATTTAATTTTCAATACGCACCGCATTGCGTCCGCTCTCCACAATCCTCGTCCTCCTCCAACACCACCAACAACTCGCTCGCAACCACAATGAATGGATGGCATCGTTCGGTTCAGCGTGCAGCTACTAGCTACTCTTCTGCCGACGTCGCAGTTCGGCCCGTTTTCAAGCTCAAGTTCAGCGAATCGAGTTTTTGCGCAACGTAACCAACCATACGACCATACGAACACAAAGAAACGAGGAACGAGTAAAAATAAAACAACAAAAACATTTGCAAATAAAAATGCATGCTATGCTGGTGGAGCCTACTCGTGTGTTCGTTCGTTCGTTCGTTCGTTCGTTGACAACATTGAAGACGTTGTCGTGTGTCGTTGCTAGCATCGGCTGGTTTCTTAAAACGTTTTTACTGTGTTGTTGTTTTTCGATGTTGTCATTTCTGTTGAGTTCGGTCGTCGTTGCTTTCAAAAGCACAATAAATAAAAAATATTTTTATACAACAAAAATTAAATCATACAATACATCAACAAACAAAAAAAACTAAAAAAAAAAAAAACCGTGCCTATCCAACAAATTTTGTTGTTGTTGTTGTTATTATTAGGGTTTCCTTGGTCTTCTGCTGCTTTGTTGTAAATTAGGAAATTTTTCGCTTGAGTGTAAAAAAGTCACCGATTTTATTTTTAAGACCAATTTATGGTTTCGGTGTACTCACGACTTGGCGACTTGTAGACATCACCACAGCAGCGTTGATTGTTGTTTTTTTTTTTTTGTTTTTTGAAGCTGCATGCCCGATCGACGATCGTTTTAAATATGCAAACAAAGCAGCTGAAGCAGCTGAAGCCAGTAACCAATGGCCAACGTAATCCATTGTAAAGCACAAACCGCGAATGAGGTGACCTTTTAATTTGGGCTTGATGTTTATTGTGCCCAACATTGATTGTTTCAGCCATAGTTAGATTGTATAAAAATATGTTAATTTGTCGTCTGTAATTTTGGGGCTCATCAAATGTCATAAAACATTGCAGAAAATACGTAAAAAACCACAGAAAGTCAATGAACGGCATGAAAGGCAATCTTTAAAAATTCTCTGGAATTTTTTGAATCTCTCTTTTAAAGGAATATTTTCTTTTATGGCATAATTTTTTATAAGTAAAAGCTCTCCGGAATATATCGTATTGCAAAAATGGAGAAAAAATTAACACTTTCTTTATACATTTTGCTTTTTACATTTTACTATACGTCAGATAGAGCCTCTATCTACAATAAAGCCTCTTTAAGCAAGACAAATAGATAAACCTTCCTACTACATACAATTCTCTACATACAATTAAAAAAAAAATAATAGAGAACGAAAAATTGTTTTGATAATGAAATGAAACACCATCGATTTTTTAATTCATTTCAAAATTTGTATCTAAACCTTTATTGTATCCGTATCTGTGTATCTGTTTAATTTATCGTTATTTTCGAAAAGTTTACATAACGAATGACATTCAACAACAAATGGAATATGTTTCGTGATGTGTGGTGTCGTGTCGTGTCGTGTCGTGTCGTGTGGTGTCATGTCATGGTTGGCCGACCCAAGCGCCATTCATTCATTCATTCATTCATTCATGCGGCGTACAATGAATGACCTTTCTTTCACTTACGTTATTTAACAACTAACAAGAACTTAATACATTTCATTTAAACTAAAATTATATTAAAATTATATGATATATCATATAAATAAATTATTGCACATTGACACATTGACAAAAACGATATTAAGTCGCTCAGAAATTGTCATGCTTTACTAATTGTTGTGGTATTTTAGTAGTTATTAGTATCAGTATTGATATAGTACTCGTATATGGTATAATAGTTGACAAAGACCAAACCTAATGCTTTTAAAATGTAACTTTCATCATCATTATCATTAAATCGAACATTAAAAGAGACTTAATTTTTAGTTTTTAACTGGTTTTTTCTTCGTCTTTGTTTTATTTCAAATCGTTGTTGTTGTTGGTTTTACCTTTTCTGGTAGCGTTGCTTAAGAATTATTTTAACTAGAAATTAATTGTAAAGAACAGAACAGAAAAATGGTCATGGTAGATCGTCGTTATTGATATCGTCATTTCTAACAAAAATTAATTTCACACATTGTTGTTGTTGTGTTTTTATTATTGTTATTATAAGGGTTGTGGTTGTGGTTGTTGTTGTTGTTGTTGTTGTTGTTGTTGTTGCTGTTATTCTATTCATCATACAATACAATCTTTTTTTTCACTAAGTTTAATTTGCTATTTTTGCAGCTAGGTACGTTTTGTATGAATGCATAGGTATGTATGTATATATATGAATGCATAGGTATGTGTGTGTGTGTGTGTGTGTGTGTGTGTGTGTGTGTGTGTATGGGTGTGTGCATTTTTTAATTTCTGTCTAAGTACATTCAATAAGTTATTATTTATATAGCGTTAAATGCACAAAGCAACAAACAGTACAACAATTATGTAAATAATTGCTTTTATGATACAATACACATACATATGTATCCTTTGTTGCTGTTGTTGTTGTTGTTGTGGTTCTGGTTGTTGTTGTGTATTATTATTATTAAAGTCATTGTTATTCTCTCTATTAATGTACAATAAGAGCGAGCTGTTTGTTCATTTGTCGAATGGTTGATGGCTTGTGGTGTGTGTATATGCGCCCGTGTGTGTGTGTGTGTGTGTGTGTGTGTGTGTTTGTGTGTGTGTGGATGTGTGGATGTGTTTAACGGTTTTCATGCGATTTTGATTTTCTATAGTGTTTTCTTTTTTGGTTTTGTATTTGTTTTGAGTTTTTTCTTTTTTTGCCAAAAATGTTCTTAATTTTAATGCGTTTAATGCACAATATTTTTTATACAATATTTGAATATTTTTTTTTTATTTATTGTTAATTTTTGTTTTTTATAATTCTACGAGCACTTTATTTACCATTTTATTTTAGTGAAAATCCACAAAACATTTTTTCTTATTTTAATATTTTAATGCAATTTGCAATGTTTCGGTTGTTGTTAAGTTTTTTCAGTTGTTGGTTGTTGGTATTGGTTTTTTTTTTGTGTCTTTAATATTTATTGTATAAGCATTTTTTGTTTTATTTTTTTCGGGCATTACGTATTTTATGGTTATAATGTGTATGCATGTAATATTGTTAATTATATAATAATTAATTTTTCTTTCTTGGATCCGGCAGAAATCTCAAAGAGATTTATCTCAAAGAGATCTTAAGATAAATTTGATTCGAAGACCTTTAGGACTTCGTTGTATTGAAGTGATTCCTCAACCGACTCAGACCATTTCGGACCTAATAATATTAATAATTATCATATGTATTATTAATATTATAATTATCAATATTAGTTAATTATCATATAATTAAACTTTGTTATTAATTAAGTGTGTTATTAATAGTTTATTATTTCAGTCAATTTATTTTATAATAATACATAGTTCAAAATTTCCTTTCATTTCAATTGATTTAAAATCAATATTGATATTGATTTTCAAATCAATGAAAGCGATATTGATTTTTATCGTATTGAAATGAGTCTAATTTCACTTAAGCCCTTTCGGGGACAATCCTTTGAATGCCGAATTTCAGGACTTCTAGACTGTTTTTGAAGACTTTTTGCATGTTAATTTATCAATTATTGATACATTCGTAATATTTCAGTATGTTTAATCAAATCGCTTTTTTATGCGTTTTTTAAGTTTGCAATTTATTTTTTCCATACACAAAAAATCATCTTGAGAACCAATGAAATAAATCATGTTGAAATAATGAATTAATTATTTGTGATTTCAGTTTTATCCAGTTTTTGTGTCAACAACGTTTCTTTTTTTTTTTTTTACTTTGTATATTTAGTATATATATGTATGTATATATTATATCCAGAGTATATAATAGCTTGTGTATAATATAATGGAGCATATGTATAATAATTAAATACTATAACTTTTTCCTGCAGTAAATCTAGTTTGCAGCTACTAAAACTACTTTGTTTCAAAGCATTTTTTGCACCTCTTTCTATGTATATCTGGCTGCTTGTATCTGCATGTTTATCCGTCTCTGAGTGTGTGTGTGTGTCTGTACTGCATCTATTAGTCTATTAGTACAATTGCAATGCAAATGATTTCTCATTCACGAAAGCATGAGATTCTCATTTCTACTCATCATTATCCTTTGTCTACCAACTATTTTCGGTCTCTAAAGTAATGCGTTAATGTTTTCTATATATAACTTCAACACTAATAAAAAACTACAGTCTATGAATTGTTAGTTTGAATTCGTAAATTCTTCGCCTTCTTCTTTCGTTATCTTCTTGTCTATAAATAGTTTATTTGTTGGAAATTAACAAACTGACAATATTATTAATTATTTATCAATTATTAATTTATTAATTATGAATATCATATCATGCTTTAATCGATCATTTTAATTGAAATTATTTTCATCACATAGAAAACATATACATAGTTAGTTCAATTAAATGTTTATCAGACCAACATCGACCAGTTTCTTTATAACCATCATTATTTTAGTATTTGCAATAATTTATTATCGTAATTATTTCATGAAATTCTTGTGTTTTTTTTCTCTGCTTGGAACATTTGGATTAATATATATTTATATTTTATTTTAAATAATCATATCACTCGTTGCACTCTTTTCATTATTTTTGAAAGTATAAAATTTTTTCCAAAGTTTCGTTTTTAGTTTTTCTTTTATAAAAATAATAAAAATAATTATGTATAATAATAAATATAAAATATAAAATTAGTTTTGATGGGGAAAATGATATTTAGAATTTGGCAGCATTTATTGTTCTTTTGAACGCAGCCTACCAAAAAATGTTGTATACTTTTTGCTGTTATTTTTTGCTTGAGGTGAAAGAAACGGCCTAAACGTAGGCAACGTTTTGCTACCTATAAAAGAAATGATACACTCCCGCTGCCACAGATCAAATGCTTAAAAAATTATAATGAACCTAAATTAATTAATTAAAAATTAATCAAAAATAATAATTAACAATAATGAAAATCTATGTTTAATTTTAAATTCTGAAAAATGAAGGAAATAATTCCATTACATTGATTTGGTTAAATTTGGGTCTATTGGTAGATTTTGGCAGAGCTAAGAAGCTGTAACACGCCCACTGTCGTTAAGTACGTAATGAACTTTAATCAGCTTTCATAATAATATTCTGTTGGGAGTATTGCGGAAGTATGGCGAATAACAGGAAAATAAGATCCCGATTCATACTAAAAGAAAGGCAAAATATTGTATGTAAAATTATACTCATCCCAAAACAAAAACCACTTAATTTCAAATCCAACGAATTTTTATTTTTTTCTTCTCTAAATGAAATAAAGAAACTGGAAACTATTTATTTGCTTGTATATTGCTTTAGTATGTATTAAAAAAGGAAAGCAAAACATTAGAATACTACTCGTAAGTACGATACTACAAAATAACTACAAATTTTTAAGTTTTTTACTATTACTGACATAAGTTTTAACTACAAATAAATTTTATTAAACAATAAAAACATACGATTTGTTTTTATTTCAGTTTAGTACAAAGCATTAAACTACATACTTTTACGACTCTTATATTCTACACGGTTTCTCTACAAGGTTTTTGGACGCTACAAATTGTAAGTCCTTGTTTTAAACTTTTTAACAAAATTAACAATTATGTATTTTTGTCAATTTCACGCAGAAATACGATAATATAAATATCACTAACTATTAGTTAATTTTTCATAACTACAAATTACAAATTACAATCCAGTTTTTTTTTTTGTTTGTAAAATATTTAGGATAAAACAACAGAAAATCAACAATTTTCAAAAAAATTCCAATTCAAATTTTTTCTAAAATCTTTCTTGCTTTTTACAATTTTACTACTACTAAGTGTTAAACAGCTTCTTACTCCTTTGTTAATAAAATGTTAATAATATTTTTTTCAACAAAATTTTCGTTAAACTACGGCTACTACGAAAACGAAGTCTCTACAGGCGCTACTTTTGTTTAGTAGTTAGAACCAGAAAGAAAATGGAAATAACTTCTAACAAATAATTACTTCAGTTTTGAAGTAATTTCAAATTGTTTATTTGTTAAAACAAACAGCGGTGTTTTTTTCGAAATTTTTAAAATTTCTTGGCATAATTATTTATTTTTTTTGCAGTATATATATTTAGTTTTTTTTATTATTTCATTTCATTCGATTTTATTTTGTAGTCTTTTTTGTGGAGAAGCTCGTTAATTTTTACTACGTTGGGCAATTTTTTTGTTTTTGCAAGTGTTTCTTCTTCTTTTACTTTTGGTTTTTGTTAATTATAACAATAGATATTTTTTGCAGTGTATTGCTTTCTCATGCATTGATTTAATATATCGATGCAGTGTTTGGCATAGTATTCAATAAATTGTTTTAATTGTTAACTTCAAAAAAAGTAATAAAAACACTTTCCAGAAAAAAAAAAACGAAGACCAAGCGAACAAAACGAAGCCGGATGGCCGAGCATCTTCATAATTTTTCTCCAAATATATTTTACACAAAAAACAATCACAAAATTATTATTCAATATTGTCATTATATCAGAGAGAGAGAGAGAGAGACAGACAGGAAAAAGGCAGCTCTGTCTTTGTTGCTCTCGTAAGAAAGCGATTTCGTAGATAAAATCAAAATAAAAACATAAATGGCCATGCTTTTATTTAAAAAAATACACCTACTTTTTCCAAAATTTGTGTGGTCATATTTATTTGTATTTGTATTTGTATACATCATATTACGTCATTTATTTTGTATTGTTTTGTTGTGTTTTTGGAGGCTTGAACAACGTCGCTGTGCTTGCAATTAAATTGACTGGATTTGTTTTTAATAAATATTTTAAGGTGGGAAAGAGTTCTGTTCGGTTCTGTTCTGTTCTCGTTTTTTCATTATTATTTTTTGTTTTTATTATTTATATATTTCTGGAATATGTTGATACATTTATAGTGGATCGCATGATAATGTGGTAAAGATGAGCAGGATCTGAACTCATTGGCAACTAAGGAAGGATAATGAGCAGCCCGAAGAGTAACAAAGCATGAAATAAACGTGTCTTCACTCTAGAGACACAGTAGAAGTCTTCTATATAAATATCTTGCATATATCTTCCTTTATAACACCAATTGCAAAATTTGTATCGGAAATAACGTTTTAAGGTTAATTAATCACGTTATTAAAAATGATTTTGTTGTTTCTAACAAAAATGGATAATTAAAAAAAAAACCTGAAACACTTAAAATTTATATCAAATCAATCGCATAAAATCGTGTAAAAAAATCAATAATGTCAAAAAAGTCTTGTAAAACTTTATTAAAACTCAAACCTTAAATAAAATCAAAATGTTTATAAGTAAAATTTTTATAGCAAAAAATTGCGCAAGTCATTAATCAAAGGAATAAATTTAAAATAAATAAATTAAAACTAAAATTTCAATTATTATTCAAAGCGAAATTATTATTAAAATTTAAATTATTAGTAAAAGTGAAATTATTATTAAAATTTCAATTATTATTAAATTAGAGGGAAATTATTATTAAATTAAAGGTGAATTCAGTATTATTAATTAAACTATTATTAAAAGCAAAATTATTAAGATTACTATTAAAATTTCAATTTTTATAAAAACGTAATAAAAAGAAGGAAGAAACTGCGCAAGTAATTAATCAATGGAATAAATCTAAAATAAATAAATTAAAACTAAAATGTTTATTTGGAAGTACATGTGTATTATTATTAAAATTTCAATTATTATCAAATTAAAAGAGAATTTTTTATTTAAATATCAATTATTATTAAAAGTGAAATTATTATTAAAAAATCAATTCTTATCAAAAGCAAACTTATTAATATTATTATTAAAATTTCAATTATTATAAAATTAAAAATTAAAATAAGGAAGAATATTGATTTATAAATAGTATTTTATGGAAATTTTTATAAGATTAAGCTTCACAAAAAAAGTACCCAAATTAAGAATAAGTTCTTGTAATTGTTAAATAAAAGTTTTATTTTTCTTTTATTTATTAAAATTTTTGCTCTTATTATAATTTTTCTTTAAAATTTCTCTCTTTCGAAAACAAAAAATATTTGAAATTAGAAGATTTTCATAGAAATTGATATATGTACATACACTCAAACATGTTTTTGTGCGATAAAAAACGATATTCTAAAAATATAAAAAGACTGCCGAAAAATATAATGCATAAAATTGATATGAATTTATAATAAATATTTTAAAAACCCAATGAAAAAAAAATTTGAAAAATATGGTAATTACATACATCCATATGCATAAACAGCGTACGATATAAGCATAAAAAGAGAGAGACGTAGAATAAAATTCATAAAAATTTCAAGAGTGTGCAAAGAGAATAAATTTAAACATAAATTTTTTATTTAAATAATATTTTGGGTATTAAAGAGCACGGATTTTTTTAATTGCTGAAAACTGAATTCTTAAATTCCTTACTTTTTTTATATTTCATTCCGGTTAGCACTTTTTGGTGGTCGAGGGGGGTTCCATTCCCCCCAATAAAAACAATACCGCACAAAAACTAGTTCAAATGAATTGTAAATATTTTACAAATTAATTAAAAATATCTAAAACCCTTTTTAAAATATATTTATTCATAATTTTCATAGTAATTAAATTATTTTTTCCCCAAATTTAAGATTTATTTGTTTTATTGTGTTAAATATGCGCATGAAGACGCTTTTTGGGGGAAGAGAAAGTTCTGCTTTACTCCAATACCAATCGCTTTAAGAACCCCGGAAAGAAAACTTGTAAGCATTGGGCCCACTAAATAAGAATCCAAATCAAACAATTTTAGGAAACTATATATAATTGAAAGTACATAGCTTCCTGGGCCGCCCATTATCGATCGTTAGTTCCGCGCTCTTGAGCAACAGTAGAAAACTATAGCGCGAGGTTAAGGCTTCAATTTTCATCAGGTTTAACTTAAATTTCAAGCAAATTGTAATAAAAAAAGAAAATTAACATTTTAAAGTTTGCCCTTCTTAAGTGTGTAAGTTGTCGTGCCCGTTGTCGTTGCCGTCACCGTCGCCGTTAGTCCGATGCGTGACGTCGGTGTGGTGAGATTGTGGTTCCTGGTAATGTCTAAATACGGTACTACTGCAAGGTACTAAAAACAGCCACTGCTTGAAGAAGCAACAACTTCGAAGCTTCGAAGCTTCGCAGCTTTGGCTTAAAAGCTACCTCTGCATGGTCGTCTTGTGCTTCTTCTTCGTTGTTTGACTGCTTTCTTAATATTAACGTAGTTGTTGTCTTAAATAAACTACATACAAACATACTATTTAGTAGTATAATGCAGCATTGTAGGTATGCATGTATGTGTGTATGTATGCATGTATGTGTGTATGTATGTAGGTGTGTGTGTGTGTGTGTGTGTATTTTATGTATGCCTATTTTAATCTATGTATTTCTTAGATGCAGTTGGTTGTTTTTTCTATATTTTCAATTTGAGGTTTTGGTTTTTTGTATTTAATTTTTCTTTCGACCAACAACTAACTTTTTGCTGTTGTTGTTCTACTCTCTACTGCGCCTTAGTTTATTCTTTAACGTTAAATTTGCTAAATTTTTTTAAGCTTTTAAGCATTGAAAGCGTGATGATGAAGCTTTATCTTGTTTTACTTTAACGCGGCGTATTTTTTTACTACAGAAATAATAGAGTAATAGAAATTAAAAGCTCTTAATAATTGATTGTTTTCGGAACTAATTTGTTAAAATTTTTTAGAAATTTTAAATTTAAATTTAAATTTTCTACAGAAAATTTCAACTAATTTTGAGCAAATTTTCAACTGCAATTTTCAACTAATTTTGAACTAATTTTTAATTCATTTTCAACTAATTTTCAACTAATTTTGCTGATAGCAAGCGATTCGATTGTGTATGAATCGATCTTTTTCTCGGCTTCGGTTTTTATTCTGAAAGTTTTTCTTTATGCGTTTTTTCAAAAACTTCATTCAATTTTAGTAAAATAACTAACAATTTTAGTTGTCGTCTTCGTTGTTGTTGTTGTTGTTTTGTTGTGTCTCTTTTTTTCATTTTCATCCTTACAACAACAACAAACCGTTTCACATCAGCTCTGCCTAATGTGTCACGGTACGTGGTATACGCGCTTCAGTGTTAATTACATTAAGTTCGGCGTGCTCGCCTAGCGTCTGTGCACACATACACAAACGCATACATATACATAAATTGTGGGTGTTTTTTTCAAACTTGTTTCAGTGTATACTTCTATTTATTTTTATTTAAGTTTATATACTATGTATGTATATATATTTATTATATAATATTGTATATTTATAATTTCCTTAAGCTTTTGCATTCCTTTCCTTTTTTTTTTGTGTTTCGGTCTCTCTTCAGTGTTATGCGCGTGTGTTTGTTGTTCCTGTTGTTCTTGTTGTTGTTGTCGTTGTCGTTTGTTTATGTGAAATCATTCCAGTGTGTATGTGTGTCTCTTGGATCTGCGTGTGTGTTTGTGAGGAGGGCGGTTGTGGGCGCGGAATCCTTTGATCTCTGCTTGTTTGTTGTTGGATTGAGGGCCGCGTTGTGTGGCCGCCTGGTCTATGATGGGTCTTCTGTCGGTGCCTGTGACTGTGGTTGTGGTTGATGCGGACTTCGAAGGCTGGCGCAGGCGTGGCGCACTGCTGGGGGCCGGTCATTACACGTCCTGGAACTTGGAGAGGCGTGCACGCAAATCCATATTCTCCTGCTTCAGCTGCTCGACCTCTTGGTGCAGTGTGGCATTCTTGAAAGAGAGAAGCAACAACAATGTATAAAAGAATTACAGCAAATAATTGAACTTAAACGAACGCTTGTGTGCATTTTTAGCCTGTACAACAACCATCGAATCGGCGAGCTCAACGCATTCAGCGAGTTCAACGCATTCAGCGAGTTCAACACATTCAGCGAGTTCAACGCATTCAGCGAGTTCAACGCATTCAGCGAGTTCAACGCATTCAGCGAGTTCAACGCATTCAGCTTGTTATTTATCTGATATTCATGGTCATCAGGGACGATGAACTCGGCGCAGCACTCGGCCGACCCATTGCGCCCCATTTGTACCCACCTCTTTCTCGAGATAGCGGGCACGCATCGCAATCTGATTCTCCTTCTGGCGGCGCGCATCGCGGGAACGCTTGGCGGCGATGTTGTTCTTTCGGCGGCGGGCCCAGTATTTGTCGTCCTTCAGTTCATCTGGAACGAATTGTTTGCGTGATTTTTTGATCATCGGTTGCGGTTTTAGCTCTTCGTCGGAGAAGGCGCGGGTGCGCGGGTCGAAATCCCGCCCCGACGACGCAAATGAAAATGCTGCAACATCAAATACTAAATGTTAACAATGCGTCTTGCACTAACTTCGTTCGTGTGCGTTCGCCGCCACTAAAAACCCTTACAACAACAATAACAACAACAATAACCAACCAACAACAACAACCACACCGGTTATGGCAATGATAGCAACAAAAACAGCGAGCAGCAAACGGTATTATTACGAGAAATATCGTTGCATCAGCGCTCCTGCCGGACAACGGAACGTATTGGAATTGGTCCAAATGTCTATGCGGCGAATTCAGCGGACCAACAACTCATTGGAAGAATATAGTATATACGAGTACTTTCATTGCGAGGCGATACTTTCTTAACATTTAGCATTTGATAGAGATTTAGAGCAAAACCATTGCGATAATGATTGTGACGACGGCTGGATGAGTCTTTCATCTGTCGAGCACACTAATCATCACAATCACTATCGAGCGAATTTGAATATTTTTTGTTTTTTAGTTTAGATAACGAGGTCTATGTAGTAGACGTTTATATAACCAAAGAAATACTTGTTAGTTTGACTACGATACTTACGAAAAAAGAAAAGGAAACTGAAGAAGATTATACGATATTATCAATTTTAAGAAAGTATCTAGATTTTTTATCAATTCACCCATTTTGAAGAAAAGAGAGCGGAACAACAACTTTCTTTCTTTCTTTCTTTCTTTCTTTTATCGTATGTAGTTTCGTATGTACATAAAATTTAAGCTGAAAAATCTATTATGAATCATAAGCCACGTAATGGATTCAAGCAGAAAATCTTTAAAAATTCACAAAAGAAATTGTAAAAGAGAAATTTCAGAGAATTTAGAATTTAGAAACTTTAGCTGTTGTTGTTCCCGTCGTTATTGTTGTTGTTGTTATTATAATTACTATTAAGCCCCGGATTGTTTTAATAATTTCGTTACTTGTTCAAAAAAATGGGGGTGGGAGAGGAGGAGGGTGGTGGTGGTGGAAGGGGGAGAGAGTGGTGGGGGGTGGGGGGAGGGGGCTAGTCTGTCTAAGCTGAAACTAAACTTAGTTACTTACTCGATTCCGCTGGCGATGGTGGGTTCAGCGTGTCCGGACTGATGCAGTCTGAGGGAGAGGGCGAGCGCTCCCTTTTGGTTGTTATGTGGCCCAGACCCAGCGACAGACCAGCTGCATGTCCCAGCGAATCGGAACGATGGCCCAAGCCACTCGAGTGACCCAGATGAGTTCCCGGCAGACCGTCAGGTATATTGTTCTCTGAGAGGAATTCATCTAGATCGGCATACTGAAGAAGCAACGAAATCGTATAATTAAAGCAAGCTACCGAATTGGGTACATACTCGTATACTATGTATACGATATGCGAGTATAAGGTACGAGTAAAGACCTATATAGCTCATTCGATAGTACTCATACTCGCATATACGCTAGAATATGTACGTATTTTACACTTCCATGTAGTGTAAAAAAAAGACTCTTTAGTGTAATCAAAGTAACATTTCTTATCGTTAATAAAGTGGAATAATGTGGGCGCTAAAAGGCGATGATCTGGCGGGCGTGCGTGTATGTAAGCATGATCTCGGTCTAGTGTGATAATCTATCTGATGGTTCAGTTTCAGTTTGTGAAAGTTGCCACCAGTTGTCTAAGTTGGCGTCTACGAAGCGTCTGAATGAGATACTAACTTGTGTTACCTTGAGATCGGCATCGTAGGGAAGGGTTTTGTCCCACAGGTTGGGACCGAGGAAGGCCGTCTGCGCTTCCACATTCCAGAGATCGCCTTCCTCCTTGTATTTGTCATCGCCGCAGATTTCTTTGTTCGCCGAAGATTTGCCTAAAGAGAGAGAAGTTCGAAAAATTAATATACAAATGTATAGAGAGACAGTAAGAAGGAGAGAGAGAGAGAGAGAGTTATATTGGTCAGTAATTGAATTTGAAAGCAAGGCAAATTGTTATTTTTATTGTAACATTTGTATTTTTACTATTAGGAACACAAACAAAAAGGCTCGTTATACAAGCAAAGGGTTTTGTCTGAACTAATAGGTTGCTGTACTCGCTTTGTTTATTTACAATTCATCGATCAGAAGTTAAAGACAGATTTCGTTAAACAAAAAACCGAAAAAAACAACAAATTAACACATACACAGGACGACAGATGACGTCCTTGAGTGGTGAAGAGAAAATTGTCGTTATAGTGTCGATATCGTTCACATCGTTAAAAGTCCAGATTTCAGGACTCGGAATCAGCATCCGTGATTCCGATTCGAAATCAAAACGATATTCCGGAATGGAACAGGCCGAATTTTCAGCTGAGCCGAAATCGCTCAAATCTCGGTAAATCTCGATTCCGATTCAAATCGATCGTTCAAATCTCGGAAAATCTCCATCGTTTCTGGTTTGTTTTTGATAAAAACAAATAAAAAACTTTCAATCGAAATGGAAGGCTGAAGCAAAACGGAAAGAGAACAAACCATAAATATTTCTATTTCAAGTTTTCGAGATATCAACAGCAAATTTCAGAAGATATCAACAAAGCATCAAAGCGTGCTCGGAAGCACGATAACTCTGCATAGAGCTTTTTATAGGCGTAATTAGTGTAATAATTAGAAAAGGAAAAGGGTCTTCATGCTGAAGACTCTTACCATCGACTGTCAGTCAGTCAGTTCGTTAAGACAAAGACTTCATCTCTTAAGTGTGTGTGTGTGTGCGCCTTTCAGAGGTACTGATTTATAGAGGAGTAATGACAATTTTGTGTGAAAATTGTGAAAAGTGTCTAAATAAATATTCATATTCATTCATAATGAGCACAAGTTTGCTCTCTTGCAATCAAAATGTTTAACAAAATAAGAAAAAGTTAGGAAAATTTTAACAACAATAACAACAACAACAACAACGACAACAATAACAAAGCGACGTTGATGCTACTTGAACCTCGTGGCAGCGTTGATGACAGTCTGACTGTCAGGAAATAGTCGTCGACATGCCCACAAACGAAATGCACACAATGCATACAACATGTATGTGTATGTACGAGCAGTTCATGCACACATACATACATGCACACATACATACATGCACACATACAGGTTACCATGGGTCCAAAAGTCAAGCTAAACATTTCCGTGTCCACGAGAAGAAACCATTTACAAGCTAAAGAAAGACAAATGCCAACAACAGAAACACCATCAACAACAACAACAAAAACAACAGCAACAACAACAACAACAACAACAACAACAACGCAGTAACCAGTCCGCACAATTGAGGATGATGATGATGATGATGTTTGAAGAAAGCGCCAACGGGAGTAAAGAAAGACAAGAGAAAGAAGAAGAGAAGGCTGCAGCCGAAATGTGGGCTAAATATATTGCTGAGGGAAAGAGAGAGGAGGACACAACACGACTTTTTTTTCAAGCGCTGAACCGGTTGGTAGCACAAAAACCGTCAATTTATAAAAATCGAAAGTGAAATTTCTTCTTTTATCGTAACGTACTTCATACAATGCCCTTCAACTCTTCAACCACTCTCTCTCTCTCTCCCACTCTCTCTGTCAAACGACCGCAGTACAAGGCTGGCTCTCCCTCTGCCTCACTCTCGCTGAATCTATTCATTCCAGTTTACAAACGATCAACAGAGCGAGCGACTCAGAAATGAGAGAGCGACTTTCTTTTGAAAGCCTTTTTTGTAATGTCTTCTTCTTCCTTCAACTTCAACACAGCTGAATTTCCTCGCTCTCTGAGAGAAAATGTCTTAATCCTCAGGTTTCTTTAAGCCTGGAAGTTTAAGGCCTGGAAACAATGATTAAATCATTCGTGAAGCATTGAATCATGAAACTGGAATGGAATTTGGACTCAGAGATTCAGAGAGAAAGCTTTAAAGGGAGTTGCCGCGGAAATTGCCAGGGAGCGTGAGAGAGAGAGAGAGAGAGAGAGAGAGTTGGAGAGTTGGAGAGTTGCAGAGGACCAACCAACCAGTTTTTTTAGTATGTAGCTGTTTTTCCAGCCTGTGTTTCTTTGTTTCGTCTGCATTTTCTTTATGCTTTTTAACGTCAGCAGCGACAAAGCAACGAAGCAACCAAACAACCAACCTGTCCGTCAGTTGTTCAGCCTGCTTTGACGAGCATCTCTTCCGCTTTCTTATTCACTCTCACTTTCAACGTCGATTTTTCTTCCCGGCTCGCTTTGCCAACTATTGCGAAATCCGACACTTTCTACTCGCGCCGCCGGTCTTGCTTCGGCAGCTTGAGCAATTCCTTTGTTTTTCTTTGCGATTCGGTAACGTTCGGAGATCGTTTGTGTTTATGTTGTGCGCCATTGAGTAATAATAATACGATAATGATATCGCATCGTAAGAGACCAAATACGAGCGACACTAAAGGTCTCCAGCTGCAGGTTTTTTTCTGATTTTTTTTTTTTTGTTACTTTTAAAATTTTAAAAAATTCGTTAACAGATAAAAGGACCTTCTTAATCATGCCTTGCAAAAACCATGCAAAAACCTGGGAAAAAAATAGGAAAACGTAACGAAAATAAGTTTTTTTTTTTTTAAACCGAAAAAATCATTTCAATGCAATGCAGTTAGTTTTCGTTTGTCGGAGATATCGATTTATGGGAATCGTTTAATGATTCTTTTCGAAGCGATTTCGGGAACAAAATTAACAAATTGTGAAAGTAGGTAAAAAAGCAAGAATTGTTAGAAACAAAAACTTTGCAAAAAAAAATTTTACAATTTCTCAAATACACACACACACACACACACACACACACCAACAAATAAACAAACAAACAATTTACCGTTAGCTTTGCAATTGAAACCCAAAAATGGCGATTTCCTGCCTGAAAACGAAAGAAGAAAAAAGAAGACACAGAAAAATAAATAAAATCTCTTCTTGTGAAAAGGAAAGAACTAAGAGAAAGAAAGAAATAAAGAGAAAAAATATTGTAACAAAATGAAATTTCATGAGACGGCAAAAAAAAATTGTTTCCAATAAAATAATTTTGAAAGCAAAAATCAAGAAACGGGCGGGCCTAATGACGTCCTCAGCCAGAAGCTGCCCTGAACACAGCCGTGAGCAAGTAAGCAGCCGCAATCGTCAGCAGCAGCAGCGGCAGCAGCAGCCACCAGCAACAGCATCGCTTGGTCAAAAAGAATCTCCTCCATCAACCGGAAAAAACCAAGCTTTTACTTTTGTTTAACACTTTCACTAAGCCACGAATCAAAGAATGGGAGCAATGAAGGGAAGGAAAGAGAGACGACGACGACGACGACGACGACGACGACGACGACGACGACGACGACGACGACGACGACGACGACGACGACGACGTAAAAACCAAGACCAGGCTGCATGATGATCAGGTTGTTAATTTTTCTTTTTTTTCACTTTAAGCCAAAGGTTACGAAAGTGGTGGTGAAGTAAAAAAAAAAAAAAAAAGCAAAAGCAACCTAAAAATAAGGAAACAAGAGAAATAAAAGTGAATGCGTTGGCATTAATCATCAGCAGAAAATAAAGTGCGGACTAAAAAAAAAAAAAAAAAAAAAAAAAACTTAAAAAAAAAACTAAAAAAAAAATTCAAAAAAAAAGACACGATTTGATTATCTTGATCTAAATTTTTTTTATGTGCCGCCGCCATTTGTGTCTTTTTTTTTGTCTGATCTTTAAAATCTTTGTTTTCTGATGAAGACCGATCCGTGCAAGCGATCAACCCATTGATCGCTCAAACAAACTTGAATAGAAATTGTTAATAAAAATGACGAAAAAATTAATTTCATCGTCGAAATGTCATAACTGTTGAAAGGTTCATCAAAAGAAGATCAATACCATAGACTCCAAGATGGGCGCGTAGATTTAGCCACAGCTGGCTAAAAATCGATTATAGCTGGCCACAGATTGACACAACAATCACATCGATAAGATCGTCAATTTGTAGAATAAGCATTGATATTAACTGAACTGTCAATTACAAGCCACCTTTTTTCATTTATCTCAAAAATATATAAAAAGCTTCGTACCCACTAAAGTGATAATCATGTTAGTAATTTGAGCTTAATTTGGGTCAAGTCAACCATTTTATTATTACTCAATCAAAAAGTGAAAGTGAAATTTTTAAAAATAGTTTCTGCCAATAAAAACCTAAAATGAGTTTATTTAAACGCTGTTACTAACAGAGACACATACGGACGAATATTATTAATAAAAGAGCCATAAATTTATCCGAAAAAAAAATGCACAAACACACGCACACTCGAGGTACACTCGTGGGGATTTCCATACTGGACCATACTGGACATCGGACCGTGGTATCAGACCGTGCCATACCGTAAAAGTGTAAAAATGCGGAATTCGACTTTCACGAGCATCGTCACCGTCTCCATCATACCGAACAATTCGCCCCCTCCCACCTCCCGCCCTCCACCTCTTCACCCCTTCCACCACAGAAGCCATCACAGAAGCTAAAATTAACAGCATCATCATGTTAATTTTAATCATTTATTTAATTTTGTTTTTTATTGTTTGCACATTTTTTCAACTTTTCAACTTTTTGGTCATGTTGTAAAAACGAAAAAATAACAACAACAAAGGATTACCCAAAATATTTTAATTGGTCAATTTTTTTATTGTAATTTCAACATAAAGTGCGTATAAATGTCTCTGTTTATGCGTAAACTCGCATACTTTGAAGGCATTTTATACAAAAGTTTTATTTAAGTATCTGTTAATCTTCATAAAGATTAATCTTTTTTGTGATCTGAGACGACAGCAGAGCGCAATAGAATTGTTGATGGCATTTTTTCTTAAAAGGCTTTTCTCATTACATTTTCATAGATCTTTCAACGAAAGATGAAAGACTAAGTCGAAAGCAGACTGAGTAATTTGTAAAGTTGGTCGAAAGCTCCTGCAATTTTATTTAATACAAATTTATGCAGAATTTTTTTCCTTTATCTTCCCAAATTTTTTTTTAGGCGACGTGTTAAAAGAAATTCAAGCATGAAAAATACACACGAAAGTGTTACACTTTCTGTTTGTACAAATTCTTGCGCAATAGAGCCATCCTTCAACACGCGAACAAAGAAACATGGTCTACAAATCGAAAGAAAGACAGAAAGAAAGAAAGAAGGAAAGCCAGACAGACAGAAAAATCGCGGCTGGCGGGCAGATCGATCATGTGCGAATTTTGCCATAATGGAGTATGTGAGTGCATAATAATGCAAGGAGTTGCATAACAAGTGCAAAAAACAACAACAGCAACAACAACAAGCAAGAGTGAACGAGGAGAAAGAGGAAAGAAAGATATTTGTGACTTTGTCAAAGATCATATCAGGCGATCTCAGCGGCATCTTGTGGCTACCTTGAATGTTGCGTCTGAGACGAACAAAAGATGCTATCAACATGTTGCAAACGGCAATTTGTGCCTTAGCAACAACTGAAGACTGAAGCCAATGTTCTTGTACCAAGAAGTTACAGTTAATTATCGATCATCATTTTAATTTTGAATTTTTAAAAAATTGGGAACCACTGCCGTAGAAGAATTATGAATAAGGCTGGTTGGTGTGTTTGTTAATATTTTTTTAATTTGAATAATTTTGAATTAAAAAAAAAAAGGAAAATTATTAAAATCGGAATTTTTATTATTGTTTTTTTTTTTTTTTTTTTTTTGTGGGTACTTTCGTCGCGTACATAAACCAGTTTTGAAAAAAAAAAAAAAACATAACGAAAAAAAAAAACAAAAACAATAAGCGTACGATATAAAAACTCTCACTTTCTTTTCATATAAATTTTATTATTGCATTATTCGTTATTGCTGCTGCTGCTGTTGCCGCTGTTGGCAATACAACAACATTGTCGTTGTGGCACATTGTGGTTGTTGTTGTTGTTGTTGTTGTTTTTGTTATCTTTCGCTCAAATTTATACCGCTATGGTTTCGTGTTTTGTTTTTTTTTTTAATCTTCGTTTCACGCGAGTTTGACTCGCAAGACATAAATACAGACAGCCGTGGTTGTTGTTGTTGTTGTTGTTGTCTTTTTTATTACTTTATATTCTTCCGGGCTTTATTCACCACCATCATCATCATCATGACGACGTTGTTGTTGTTGTTGTAGCTATTTTTTTCACTGTTACTTTTGCTGGATAATCTTGAGGAGAAAAATTTTTTGTGTTTTGTTTTTTTTTTTTTTGGTTTTTTTTTTTTATTTTGTAATAATCATTGCTGAAAATTGATATTCTTGACTTCATGAAGCGAATTATTATAGCGAAAAACCGGCATATTTGAAAGTGTTGATGATGACTGATGATCATGAAACGTTAGCGTTTTCTTCCTTCGCAAACACTCGAGAAAGCGTTGAACCACTTCAACAAGCGTTAGCCCCAGTTTCGAGATCTTTTTGCGCCCTCCTTCCGACCACAATAGCCATAGGCCGGCCAAGTCTCTTTCAACCCTTTTAAATAATGATGATCTTTTTGGCTCATCATCGGCTCATCATCGTTTGCGTCGTTGCATTGCGTTGACGCATTTGTGCCAATTCGCCAAAAATAAGGAAGTCGCATCGTGCATGGAAAAGCCAGGAAAGAAAGAGAAAAAAAAGAAGAAGCAGCAGTCGTCGATAAACGACCAATATGTTGGTCGTTTGGTGTAAAATGTTACAGTTGGCCAAATGAGACACGCATCGACCGTGGACCGACCGACCCACCGACCGCTCGATCGCGGTAACGGTGCTGTTTATGGGCGGCATCGAATATCGCGTGTACCGCGCTCGCTTCGCAGCCTCGAAGGTGTCGTCCGCAGGCGGAATGCAGCAGCAGCAGCAGCAGCAGCAGCAGCAGTAATAGCCAGTGGTCAACAACGGCGGCAACAACGTAAACACTTTCACTGATTTTGTTATTGTTGTTGTTTTTTTTTCTTTTTTTTTAAATTTTTTCATTACATATGTATTATTTTATCGTTATAATTTTTTTTTTCGGTTTTTGTTTTTTCTCTGCTTTTGTTTTTTTATTCATTTTTTATCGTGTGTTTTGTGTGTTGTTGTTGGTGTTTTTTTTTTGCTTTCGCGCTTCTTCTTGTTTTGTGCACGTTGTGGCACATTCTGCTGGTGCTGCTTCTTGGCTTCTTCGAGCCTTCTCGCTCGATTACGCAATCGCGCGGCTCGTTGTGTTTAGGCCACGTTTCGGCGAACGCGCGCGCGCTGAGGCTTCTTTGTTTAGTTGGCGATGGACACGTAATTAGTTGTGCTGTCGCTGTTGTTGTTGTTGTTGTCGCTGTTGTTGTTGTTGTTCTTGCTATTGGAATTTTTATGAAATAATCAAGCATTTAGATAAATTTTAGCCTGAGTTAAATAAATAAATTTAGTCAAGACGCCTGAGTGGCCGCCAAGAATCGAACGCTGAAGTTCGATTTGTTGTTGTTGTTGTTGTTGTTGTTGTTATTGCTATTATTATTGTTACGGCTGGTGTTGGCACGTCCATCTTTTAGTCCGGCCACGTTCGTTCGGTCTATCGGCTTCTGCTCCATTATTTTTCATTTATTTTAGTTGATTTGATTTTATTCAATATTTTGTTGTTGTTGTTGTTGTTGTTGAATTAAAGCAAGTTGGTCAGCGGTAGTGTTTTGTTGTTGTTGTTGTTTACTGTCTTCCTATCATCAATATTACTATGAATTTATTTAATTTTGCCGTTTTTTGTTTGCTTTAGTAAAGTTTTTTAAAAAAAAAAGTTTTCGCTTTCATCGTAGCTGCTGCTGTTGTTGTTGTTGTTGTTGTTGCGTGTTGTTGTTGCCTGCGCATTTTTGAAATAATTAATGTAGGTGAGTGTGTTGCGTGTTGATTTGTGTTATGCGGCTCTGCTCTGGTCCGTTTTGAACGCCGCAAACGTGATCGACATTCGGGCTTTCCGCATTTTTTATTGTCCCGTTGGTCGGTCGGTTGAATACCTAATTTTTCCCATAACAAAATGCAACAACAACTACAATGATCCTCTTTCCAGTGTTGACACTTAATATTCTTTAAGTGTCGCATTAGTTTTTGTTACCGAATTTTTCTCACGGCCGTGGACAGGCCTACTTACTCCGAGATGTTGCTGTGCTTTCGATTTTTCTTATAATTCGATTTTTTATAAAAATTCTTTCGATTTTTCAAAACTTTATAATTTTCGATTTTTTATAACTTTAAAACTTTCGATTTTTTATTATAATTCTTTACTTTTTTTTTGGTTTTTAGTGGTTTTTAATGTTTTTTAATGTTTCTTTTCTTACTCTCTATTGATTTATAGCTTTGACAGCTTCAATAATTTTGACAACTGATGCGGTCTCCCTCAGGCGGGGCCACTCTATTAGCAGCCATTTTTTATACATATAAAAGAGGCCAGAGGCCGGCAGCCGGTACGGGTCGTTCGTTCGACTTGATTCCGCATCGTTTAGCTGACCCTTTATACCGCTGCGCTGCGCTGTTGCTGCTGCTGCTGTGCTGCCCTTCTCCGGTGGTTCTCCTTTCAGACCTTCCGAAAAAAACTGTGTCGCTTTCAGTTTCGTTTGAGCGGTGTCGTATTGCGAAGTTGATCAGCGACGCGTCGGCGCATAAAATACCCGAAATGACTGTAAAAGAACTTTCACTTTTTAGTACTTTTATCAGTTCGTTTTGGTTCGGTCACGTTGCTTTGCTTTGGTTCCGTTCAGTTGCAAACGACCCCGGCCCGAAAGCCCGAAAAGTTTTACGCGAAAGTAACAAAAAAAAAAAAAAAAAAAAAAATAAAAATTTATGTTGCGGCTCACACTTTGGCAGATTTATTGCTTTGTCTGCGTTTGCGATCAGGAAACGAGTTAAATAAAAAAAATTATTAGACCACTTTTGTTTGGAAATCGATATAAATTTGGAAAAATGTTTCTTATTTTTGTTAAGTTCACCTAAACCTCATTTTTGTGGTATTATTCTATTCGCTTTTTTTTGTGCGGTTACAAAATAAGTCTATACAAATGTTTAACATGATTAAAATGTAATAAAAATGATAAAACTGAACGAAAAACTATACACTTTCTTTTCGTAATAACAAAAAGATGTCTTTTTTATCGCCAACACCGGTTTGTCTCCAAAAGAGAGCTGCATGAGACGTCTCGAAGGCTTATTCAAGACGTCTTGAAAGTTTCAGGGGTTGTCTGAAATGGTTCCATTGCTTTCAAATCAAGCCGAAACTTTCGAAAGCGCTGCTAAAAACATTACCACATATGCTGCCGATAGTCACGGCTTGATTCGAAATCAAATAGAAACGCAAAAATGTTGTTATGTCAGTTTCGAATCATTCGAGACGTCTTATGCAGACCTCTAGCCTCCAAACCAAATTTGACAAGGAATCATGGAATTTCGTTCCAAAACCCATGAATAATACTATTTTTCCTTTTTTTTCTTTTATAGCTACCTACTTTTTGTATTTCACAAACGTAAAAAAAACCAATTATTAGAGTAAATAAAAAAGTATTACAATATATATATTTAATATAATTGCATCGTTTATTTTGAAAGTGGCGTAAGTGACCTTCATGCAAAAATGGATGATTAATGATGAGAAAACTTTAATTATGGTTTGCTCTTTTTAGTCTCATTCAATTTACAGAACAATCTTTTCAAAATCTATACAATTTTTATAAAACAAAATGATGCCTAATGCAAACCAGTAAATATCTCATTTTCAAAACAAAGTGACTTATGTCACTTTCAAAATAAACGATTCATTTAATTATTAGAAGTAATTACTTTTCACCGAATAACTTTGATCTATTGCCAGATTTTCACCGAGAGAACTTTATACCTTTTTCTTCAGAGTTAATAAAAATAAGCTCTTTTAGTCCTGTTGCTCGGTTTCTTACTGGGACACTTACGAGTACCGCAGCACTAAGAGAATGCGTCGAAGAGTGAAGCTCTCTCGATCGAACCTCTCTCTTCCTTTTCTAACGCAAAAGGGCTTGCCGCGAAGAGCGATAGTGAGACAGAGAAAGAAGAGAACAGAGGAGTATAGAAGAGCGGGCAAGAATTATTGCTCACGCTTAAAAAGAATTTACCATTTAAATACGAAGCGTGTTGTTTCCAGAGTTGTTGCACTTGAAATTGCGTCCACCGATTGTTCTCCTCAATAATGACGTTGTTGTTGTTGTTGTTGGGATTGCTGGTGTTGGTCACCGTCGCCGTTGTCGTAATGTTGCTGCTGCTGTTATTGTTATTGTTATTGTTATTGCTGCTGCTATTATTATTATTATTGATCACATCGAGTAAGCCATTGATGACAATATGGCTGGTGCTATTGCTATTGATGTTGTTGTTGTTGTTGTTGTTAGCGCTGCCGCTATTGTTGTTACTGAGGTTATTATTTGGATTATTGCTGCTGCTGTTGCCATTGCTGCTATTATTGCCAGCACTGTTGCTGTTGTTGTTGTTGTTAATGAGATGAACACCATTGCTGCCAACAACAACATTATTCGCCGCAACAGCAACCGCTGCCGCTGCAGCATTGTTAACATTCGCCAAATGTTGCAAGTGATGGTGCAACAGTTGGCTGCTGGGCGGCAGGCTGCCCATGAGATTGCTGCCCAGATTGTTAATGGTCTGCTGTAGTTGCTGCTGCTGCTGCTGCTGCTGCTGGCTGCTGGCAATGTTCTGGATGGTGCTGCGCAAAGGATTGTTGTTGTGGTTGCTGTTGCTGCCGGCGCTTAGCAGACCATTGGAATTGTTGCTATTGGCGCTTAAGCTGTTGCCCAGAACATTGCTGTTGCCGACCAGAAGATGCGGCAGGTTGTGGACTACTTGAAGCGGCAGACTGCTGAGCGGCGGCAGTGTTGGTGGCGGCTGCATCGCGCCGAGCAGCTGTCCTTGACTTGCCTGCTGCTGCTGCTGCTGATGCTGCTGTACATTTTGCAAGAGTTGTAGATGCGTTTGTTGTTGCTGTTGCTGCTGCTGCTGTTGTGTCTGTTGTTGCAGCGCAGTCGCGTTGCCAGTGGCATTGGCAGTAGTAGTGCCCAAATGTAGCGCTTGGGGCGGCGGCAGTTGGTATTCCATCCTCATTCAAGACGCACGCCGTCTTCACTTCATCAGCAACGAGCGGGCGATACTGCGCGACGCGTACGCGTGCGAGCGTACGTGCGTCAAAAACAAAAAAACGCCTCGCTTTGCGCACGTGACTGCGAAGCGATTGAGTGTGCGCACGTGTTTGCGTCGCCGCACGTTTTGTATTACAAACCAAAGGAATGAGTCGCTGATGAGGGTTGTTGTTGTTGTTGTTTTTGGTGTAGCGTGAGCAGCGTTATCCAAAGTCTCTCGCTGGAGACCACAAATACGAATACTCGTTGCATATGAAATTGACAACGAATGAGAATGAGAATGAGAATGAGAATGAGAACGACGAATAAATTCTCTCAGTTCTCTCAGGGCGTTGCGATTTCGTTGCGGCGAAATGAGCAGCAAACAAATTAATTCGTATCGTGTTGGCGTTTGGCTGTGTGTGTGTGCGCGCGGCAGTGAGAGATAGTGTGAAAAGTATGTATGGCTTTGTGGCTGTTGCTTTTTCTCTTCTAATTAAGGTTCTCGCTTTTCATTGAACTTGATTCTTGTTGATTCTGAACACAGTTCGTCGGTTGCACGGTGTTTATCTCGCTTCTGTTCGTGTATGCTCCGAAGTGGGTCGCTCTCCGGTCGTCACTCTGCGGCAGTGCGGCCTACTTTGCGCTCGCAGTGCACGGACGGCGGCACTGCATGCACTTTGCTCACTTTGCTTTGTTGTGCTCACGGCCGCGTTGGGCTGGTGGCTGCTGGGTGGTGGGTGGTGGTCGGCGGCTGGCGGCCGCTTGGTAGTTGCTGGCGAAGGGGCCGTCAATCAAGTGCGACCTTGAACGTGCCTTCCCTTGCGTTGCTGTCTCGGCGACAACTACAACTACAACAACTGCAAAGCGCGCTGATGGCGTATAATTCTAACACGTCCGTCGCAGCGTAGTCGCAGCGCTTGGAAGCGATAGCAGTCGCCGTCGTCGTCGTCTCTATAGACGACGTTGTTTGCTCAGTAGTTTTGATAAGTCTTTGCTCGGCAATAAATAATCGAAACAATTAACAAATTTGCAGCGTCGTTGTTTGCTTTTTCGGTTTGCGAGAAACTCACGGGGCCGACGCGATAATTAGAAGAGCCGCGCAGAGAGGGAGAGAGAAGAGAAGCTGGCAACTAGTGATGATCTGCTAAGTTGACTTTAACAAGTGTCGCAGTGAAGCGTTTGTTGCTTTATTTTTCCTGAATAGTCTTCAGTTCTTATCATTTTGACTTTTATTCACATCATCAACATCATCATCATCATCATCATCACATCATCATAATGCACTATGATTTTTTTTTTAAATTTTTTTGTTTTAACAAAAAAAACAAGGTTTAACGGTTAAAACGGAAGTGTTTTTTTTCCAAAAGAAAATCTTTTTTGCCTTTTAAGTGTTATAATTTCTGCTTGCAAATTTTTTATTGTTTCATAAAAAATTGTCTTTTGTTCTCTTTTTAAAATTTTATATAATTCTTTTTTTTATTTATTGTTTTATTTGTTAATCCTTCTCGCTGTTGTCGCCCTCCGTCTAATTTCGTCGCATTTAATTTCCTAGCGCTACCGGAGCGTATGAGCGTGTGAGCTGGGCGCAATCGAACCGGTGCCGACGCCGTGCGAATACTGAGTAAACGTCAACGTTTGAACTGAACGGACTGCCGCCTCGCGACATCGATCGTCGAAACGTCGTCGAAAGCGACGTATTCCAAAACAAAAACTCGAAAGTTTTCTTCCGTCTGTCAGCTTTTTATTTTCTCTGTTGATTTCGCTGGCGGCTTGAATTCGGTTTATTGCTGCTTCTCGCTCAACTCTTTCCGATAATTCCGCTATCCTTTGGTGTTCTCTGCACCAGTTCTCTCTTCCAGTTTTCTCTCTCGCTCTCTCGCTCTCAGCAACTCTAACTCTGGTTCGGCGGAACGTTTTAGTTTGTGCTGAATTCGGCTCGAAGCTCATTTTCGATCGGTTAGTTAGTCGTTACTTAGGCCAAAATATCATCGCAACGAAGCCTCTACGTTATTCGATCTCTTTCTCTCTCGCTCTCTCTCTCTCTCTCACTCTCTTTCTGCCTCTCTTCTTTACCCTTTCCTTACCATTTTATGTCTTTTTGATGCACTTCCGCGCTGTTTTCATTGCATTTAATTCATTTTTCTTTTCTCGGGGAAAAGCTTTCGTTTTTTCATCGTTAATTACTTTGAAAGCTTTTGCGTTGTGAGTTGTGTCTCTCTCTATCTCTCTGCCTCTCTGGAAGTTGTCTGCTTTGGAAGTTGTTGTTTTTGATACCAACCAAGTTGTTTTTTGAGAGTGGATTTTTTCTATAGAAAATATTATACTAAACCAGCTTCTTATTTCTCTTTTCCTTCTTCTTCTTCTTCTTCTTCTTCATTATCACCTTTTTTCTGGTTTTTTCTGTGTGTTCTATTGATTAAAATTGTGTGTTTTTTATTGCATTTTACTGATAATTCGTCTATTGCGCTAAGAGTAGCTTCATGCTTAATACGTTTTAGAGACGGTTAAAAAAACAAAAAAAAGAAAAAAGACGATCGTTTATGCCTTTTCTTTCGAGCAGACAATCTTTTGTGAATTTCGATAGAATTTTGTTTAAATATACGAAACTTTTGGCATATGTAAATTTCATAAAAATTTTCTTAAACAAATTTTTTTTAGGGAAAAAACTTTCTTTAAGATATTACTCTGTATTATTTTTTATTTATTATTTTTATTTAATTTTTTTATTTATTCAATTTCTAAATTTATTAAATTTTTTATTTATTAATTATAATTTTTTTTTATTTACTAGTATTTTTATTATTTAGATATTATAAAATCTGGCGAGAGTTTAAAAGACTTCGTTTAAAATAAAGTTTTCTTCTTTTTGGTTTTTGATGATCTTTAATTTTGATGCTTTATTATTGAAATAGTATCGTATCGTATCGTATCGTATCTAAAAGCATACGATTAACATTAAAACGTAGAATATTTTGTACTCAATACAATCAACAAATAGAAAACCCTGAGAAAAATCACCTCAAAAATCATTAAAAACAACAATAAATAAGTTTAAGAAATAAATTTCAAAAGTAGATTTCGAAAATAGTAATCAAAATGAAAATCGAAAACGCAGTAAATGGCAGTAAAAGTTCCTGGCCCCAAAAGTCCATGCCGCCACTGCGAGAGCTTACCCTCTTTCGCCACGTGAGTACGAGCCGAATTTGACAATGACGAATGACGTCACAAGATGAGGCGGTTTTTTTCTCGCCAAATTCTTACCTGAAATGAAAGGAAAGAAAGAAAAGACATTATCAATTATTATTTTATCATTATATTATTTAATTAATTATTAATTCCGATCGTCCTTATTTCATTTAAAAATGGTTAAAGAAAGAATGGTGGAAAGCGTAAAAGTGAATTGGAAAAATTCTCATTTACTTAATTTTTCAAATTTCTAAAAAAACTGTATATTTAAAAAAAAAAAATGGAAAAGTCTTTGAAATCATGGATAAATAAATTATGGAAAAAACAGCATCAACATCAATAAAACGGCCGCAAAAAATCCGTTGGAAATTCTGTCAGATGCCGATACGTATGTATATTTATAGCTCTGGCAATGATCACAACAGACTTCATCGAAATGAAAACGAAAGCGTTTTTGCTTCTTCTGCTTCATCTTCTTTTTCGCCTTCTCTCATTTCTTTTAAACAACTTTCCAGTTTACAATTTACGGTTACGTTGCTAACTTGGTCGTTGTGATGATTGTTGTTGTTGTTGTTGTTGTTGTTGTTGTTGCTTTCTTGTTGGTCGCGTCTGCGCAACGCGGCATAAAACGTCGACCAGCTCGACTTGACTCAGCTCAGCTCAGCCTCAGCGTTCACTTCCTTGTTAAATTTCGGATTTGTTGTTGTTGTTGTTGTTGTTGTTGTTGTTTTACTTTTTATTATTATTGTTGTTGTTGTTGTTGTTGTTGTTGTTGTTTTACTTTTTATTATTATTATTGTTGTTGTTGTTGTTGTTGTTGTTGTTGTTGTTGTTGTTGTTTTACTTTTTATTATTATTATTATTATTATTATTGTTGTTGTTGTTGTTGTTGTTGTTGTTGTAAGTCTTATTGTTGTTCTTGTTGTTGTTGTTTTTTGGTATTGTCGTTAAATTCATTTCTTTAATTTTCATTGCTTACTTCTTGTTTTTTGCTGTTGTGTTGTTGTTGTCGTTTCGGTTTTTCTTTTGCTACCAATCTTTGAAGTTATATATCATGATGCTTTGTGAATTAAGGCGAATGGAGGGGGGGGGGGGGAGGAGGGGGGTTGATTAAATATTACCAAAAAAAATTAAAAAGTTAAAACAAAAACATTATTTTCTAAAACTTTTTCATTTTTCACTTGAACATAGATTTGACTTTCGTTTTGTTTTGTTTTTAGAAAAAAAACAACAAACATTTTTTTTATATTTTTTTATAGCAAACTTTTTCTTCTGGGTTTTAAGCCACAAAATAAAAAAAACCTAGTCTTTAGATAATTTCCATAAAACTTTTCTCTGACCAATTTTTTCATATTAAAAATGACGATGTCTGTTAATTAACAGTGTTAATTTGAATATCTCTGCTGAGACTCTGTTGCGCGTCTGACAGTCTTCTGTTAATGATTACAAATAATTTTCAGGTAGATTTCTGGTATACCGAAAAAAAAGTCGGTTGTATTGAAATTCGGTACAATTAAAAATGACAAAAATTTGCTGAAAAAGTCAGCATGATGGAAATTAGTACTCTTTGAGCGTCACTAATACCAAAGTAAGCTCATACATTCTTCTAAAATATTGAAAAGAAATAAAAAACCTATCTTTGAACTCTTAATTATAATAGTAATTAAGATAATTACAAGGTAAGGTAATTACAATAGTAAATAAATCAGTTGGTAAATACATATTTCGAATATTTAAAATATCACCAAAAAAATTATACAATATTATACTTCGTTTGACTTCACTCGAAAATACATTTTTAAAAAAATAATAAGAATGAGACGATTTTTAAGTGGTCTATTTATACAACATGAGACCAATTGATCGCTTAAATATGAAAATATTTTAATCTGTTGTTATATTTCCAGTTTTTCCAGTCATTATTTTAAAAATATCATAAAGAAAGCAATCGTTATTTCGTCTGATAAATTCTTTGACTATTCTTAAGCAATAAACTTAAAGCTGTACAGCGACAAATGTTGTCATTAGATTCAATATTTTAAGAATACTTTTTTAATCTTTTTAATTTAAAACCAGAAAATTATGATTTCATTTAATGGAATTGAAATACTAAACAGTGTTCCGCTTCCCAAAGAGCATGCTCTACAGAGTAGCCCCGGATGCACCCGGATCCGGATGTTATTTATTATTTTCTTATTGTAACAAAATTAAGTTTAGTTTAGGAGGGCATAAAAAAGGCGCCCCCCCCTCCCCTGCCCCCCAATTATTCACACACGCTACTAACGCAAAGGTTTGCAGTTTCTTCCACGCGCCCGGGCGGGCCGTTCACAGAGGGCCAATATTTAATCTCTGAAAATGAGCAGCAGCAGCAATATTAATTTGCTGCTATGATAGCCGCCGTCGTCGTCGTCGTCGTCGTCGTCGTCGTCGGTAGCCGTGAGCCTTTGATGGCGAAGATGCATTTGGCCTGTACTGAATTGAGCCGGAATTTCCGCGAAAAATTCAGTTCCATTGAAATGTTAATACAGCCGCCGCATTGTGTTACCGTGTGTGGGCGGTGGGCGGTGGGCGGTGGGCGGTGGGTGTTGGGTGGAGGACGACAAAGGCAAATGGGACGAATACTCGTATGATGCATTCGTCTGGCAAAAAATGAGGCTAATGTAATAAGTAGTACTCGTTATAATGAAATTAGCTACAGCTGAAATTGATGTGAAACATACGGATTCGCGTTTGATTATGATGACCCTGATGACCTGACGGTAGTCCAAGCACATGATGTCGGTCGGTCTCTCGGTCGGCCTGTCTGTTGGTGTAAAGTCATTGCAGTAAGTAGCTTCTAGCAGGAGCTACTGGTTGGAAGGATCTTAACCCATAACCATCGAAGAATTCGAATTCTTTTAGAGCTGCGTAATTATCGTCTCATCAAAATAGCATCAGAAATTATACTCGTACAATTTCAAAACATTTTTTTATTTTAATTTTTTTTTTAACTTTTTTTATAATTTTTTAAAAAAAAATTTTTTTTTTTAATTTTTTGTTGAATTTTTTTTTAAATTTTTTTTTTTAAATTTTTTTTTAATTTTTTTTTTTAATTTTTCTTAATTTTTATTTCTTTTTTTTTCTTCATTTTTTTTTATTTTTTTTTATTTTCTCTATTTTTTTTTTAAATATCACCAAAACATGATGTTTATTAGAACTAATAACTTTTCTTTAATTTTTATGTCCATATCTCGATATATGACTCGACCTACTACGTAAAAGAATGTGGTTTAAAACGTCTGTCGACATAAGGATTAATGCAATAAAAAATCTCTATATTATATTATCTGGCATTGAAGCAAAATGTCGTTCTTTGTGCTGCTGCGCAATTTCTCACATTTTGCCGTAATTTGTTGGAATATTTATGATTGGGACGTACTTGTCCGTCCGTTCAAAAGACCGGACTGCCCCTTCCCGTAGTTCTGAAAGTGCAACCCACCAACAGCTTGCAATCTTTATGATCGATACTCTTTAACGATAAGCCCCAAAAACGGACTCGGACCACGAGAACTTCTTCGAAGGCGAATCTGATAAAGTTTTTTAACTCGATTTCGATTTCGATTTCGATTTCGATTTCGATGCTGATAATGTTTTTTCTTAAAATATTATTGCATTATTTTTTTGCTAGAAGTGAATAATATATAAATAGATAAAGAATAATTCTAAATCTTCATTTAGAAGATTCTCGCTCGCAGAACTTAACGAATATCAAGAAACAGAAACTTCATTATCAGAACATTGATGATGATGATCAGTCATCAACTAACCTGCGTGCGAGGATTGATATCGTGTCTTCAAGCTGTTCAACTGTTGTTGATGCTGCTCGTTGGCGATAACGGCGGCGGCCACTGCGTTCGCAACATGTTGCACGGACGCATAATTATTGCTACTCGCGGCGGCCTGATGATGGCGATGGACGAGCCCAATGCCGCCGCCGCTAGTGTTATTGTGGGTGCTATTGTTGTTGTTGTTGTTGTTGTTGTTGTTGTTGTTGTTGTTGATGTTATGACTGTGGCTATGGTTTTGGTTTGCGTTGTTGTTGTTACTGTTCGCCACAGTTTCGGCGGACGTGAACGCATTGCGCTGATAATTGCTTTCAGTGTACAGACGTTGGTAACACGAAAGCGCCGGCATCGTCCACGAATTGTTGGTCTTATAGTGGAAGTTGCCGCTGCCGAAGATGGAGTGCGCATTGTTGTTGTTGGCAGCAGCGGCGGCAGCGGCGGCAGCGGCAGTTGACAGCTGATTGTTGCCAACAGACGACAATTGAGCCGGTTGGTGAGAATTCGTTGACTGAGCTTGCGGTTGTTGTTGTTGTTGCTGGTGGTGGTGGTGGTGGTGTTGTTGGTGTTGTTGGTGTTGTTGGTGTTGTTGTTGTTGTTGTTGCCCCTGATGGGAGACATCATTCTGTGGCTGCTGCTGCTGCTGCTGATGATGATGAAGTGCCGAGTGCTGCTGATGCTGTTGTTGTTGTTGTTGTTGTTGTTGTTGTTGTTGTTGTTGCTGGTGGTGTTGTTGTTCGGGCTGTTGTTGTTGTATAACATCGTGTCGATGTTGTTGTTGTTGTTGTTGTTGTTGTTGTTGTTGTTGCTGATGCAGTTCAGTCCATCCGCTGTTGTTGTTCATATGGTTACTGCTGTCAATGCTGCTACCGCTGTTGCAGCAGCGACTGCTACTGCTGCTGCTGCTGCTGCAGCTGCTGCTTCCGCTGCTTCCGCCAACCTTGCCCGATTCACTGCCGCGATGAGTTTCTGTGGAAACGCTGGCACCAGTTAAGCTTTCATTGTAGGTCTCCATGCTGCTGCCTCTGCCGCTACTATCGCCACTGCCGCTGCCGCTGCCACTGCCGCAGCTGTTGGTTCGGCCGCCGTTATTGCTCGACAGAGAAGACGAAGCGGACGCAGCCGATGCCGATGCCGCCACCGCTGCCGTCGCCGCCGTCGCCGCCGTCGCCGCCGCTGCATTTGAGTTGAGATGCTGAAGATACTGATTGATCGCTTGCTCGTGCAAGAATCCAGCGCAAGCACCTGCCGCCTCGCTGCCCATCGTTGGCCGTTTAAGCATTGAAGGCTTCCGTGCGTTTCCGTCCGTCCGCGGGTCGACGCGGATCTAGTCTTCTAAGGCAGTTCCAAAAGCCATCACAGAATTAACACGAGCGCAAAACGGAGAAGCTTTGAATTCATTTAAAACTCTCGAAAATTGAGGCGAATTTAAAAAAAAAAAAACCACACAAGGTCGCGAAGAAGGCAGAGCAAAACAGAAACAGCAACAAAATATTCGAAAATCTTCTATGAAGTTTTTTTTTTGGAATAATGAAATGAAGAAGTATTCAAATTATTCTCTGTTTAATTAATTAATACAGCGTGACGCGTGAATACTCGTCATACACTAAAAAAAAATACAATGTTGTTATTGTTGTTGTTGTTATGACCTCAGCATTGGTGAGCGCGTTGGAGATCGCGTTGTTAAGCTCGCGCTTTGCTTGCGGCGGCAAACCTGTTTGCTCTCCAATCAATCGAATCTAGTTCTCGAAATATTCTTAGTTCCTGAAGAGTTTTCTCAAGTTTGAATTATGCAAATTCTTGGCTTGGCCTTTTCGGTCTCAGAGTTGTTGTTAGTTGTTGTCCCTTCTTTTTGGGGAAGAATAGTCCAAAAACTCAACCGATTTATTGCAAACTGTTCGTTGCTTTTCACAAATTTTCAATTATTCGCAGCAATTCGCTAAAGTTTCGTTGAGTTTTTTAAACTTTTTTACTTTTTTCTCACACAAACTTTTCAAAATACTTTTCGAACACTTTTCAGAACCCTTTTCGAAATACTTTTCGAATACTTTTCAGAACACTTTTCGAACACGAATACGAAACACTTTTCGAACACTTTTCAGTACACTTTCGGAGCACTATTCGAAACACTTTTCGGAACACTTTTCGAAACACTTTTCGGAAAACTTTTCGGAACACTTTTCGGAACACTTTTTGAAACACTTTTCGAACAATTTTCGGAACACTTTTTCGCTTAAAAATGCACTAGAAAATGTTCATATTATCGACAAAAAATCTCAAATCGTTCGAAAAAAATTTAAAAAAATTTATTTCTTTTACAATTTCTAACAATTTCTTGTTAATCCGCAGAAATAATTTCTTTATTTTTTTTCGATATTCACGAAAAACGTTACAAAATTCGCTAAGAAACGTCAGCATTTGCCGCACGTCGAACCGACGACGATTGAGCGACGTTTGAATGAGGCGCTTGTTGCGAGACTGCAGATACCCGGCTCCGGCATCCCGTCACGAATCGGGTTCTAATCGTCGTCGAGCCGAATGGAAAACGTGAGCTTCTTCACAGTGTGTCTCGTCTTCTGCCGGCGCGGCGTCTGTGTTCGTTGCATTTTGTCGAACTGCGCGTCGCTGCCGACGCAAATGGAAACATTAAACGATGCGAAGCAGCTGCACGGCTGCTGACGGTCGGTCGGTCGCTCTGTGGTTATTGGGTTTGATGTACTGCGGTGCTGCTGCTGCTGCTGCTGCTGCCGCTTCACTGCTAACAATTTGATGACGCCAGTAAAAAGAAGACTCGCGCGCGCTGTCTTCACTACACAAACAAAACGCACTCTCGACTCCTGCTTCTTCACTGAAACGAGAGTAGATCTCAAATTCTGACGCTTAGAGATCGTTGCCGAGAGCAAAATAATATTATATTGATGATATTGAGACGAGCATGAAGTGCCACATTTCGTGCCGCATGATAACAAAAAATTACGAAAAAAGTTTCTCATAAAAAAATTAAAAGATTTATTTTTATTCTCGCACGCCAAAACGAAACGAATACTATTGAGTCGCAGACGACTCCGTTCTGCTCTGCTCTGCTGCGACTCTGTTAACAGCTCGTTACTGCAACACGATGAGAATCAACATTATAAGCTCTCCCCACACTGCTAACACGCCAGCACGCACCCACACACACTTGAACTCTTACACACACTCGCCACATCTATTCGCCAGCACGCGTCACGCGGCCGATGGCGCGTTGATTCTCCCCGAGAGTCGGTTTCGTTCTAAGCACGTGTTGCGCCGCGTTAACAGAGGAAGCCTGTGTTAGACGCGAGCGCTGCAGGCACGTTGGCATCGACACCAATACAGAGAGAGAGAGAGAGAGAGAGTGCCATTTAAGAAGAAATAGCTGAACAATTACAACAAAAATTAAACTCATAATATGTACCGGAGAGAGAAGCTTTAATGGTTTTTCAGCGACAAAGTCTTTTGTTTATTATTTTTTATAAAACAATTATTTTAACAAAAAACAAACTATAAACAATTTCTCATCAATGATGCAGTCAGTATTTGTTTATGGCCTCTGATGATCTGAAAGTAAAGCTATTTTTTTCGGCCACCCAGTAGGAAATTATTTGCTCAGCGAACAAGGCTTAATTACAAAATTTTCTTTAAAAATTTCAGCTCATCATGATTTTTTACTGCATCTACGAGTATATAAGACTTATAAGGATAGCGATTTTAAAAAAAAAAAAAAAAATCCACTTAAATCTGAACTTATCTCTTTCGCAATGCCTTTGCCTTCGATAGAGGCCATCCTGTAACGAGGAATGTTTAGCATTGAATTGCGGCCTTCAGACTGAACCGAAGTTGTTACGGAAGTTGTTACTCCTTCAACACACGACGACAACACAGCGCCCCTTCTCTGCCCTTGCCGGCCGCCAGACACACTCACCGTCCTCTTCTGAACTCACGTTGCAGGCACATGAGTTAGTTATTCGTAGACGCGCAAAGGATTAGCGTGATTAGACACAGCTGCGATACCGTGAGGAAACCGGAATGGAGGCTCTCTGTGATAATATTTGAAACCTTATGCACACTCTATACGCCTGAACTAATTGGGAAAAAACCCTTTCAAGCAACAGTTGTCCATTCAAATGCCAAAAGTTGGCGATCATCTGCTGTTGCTCTATTCAAATGCAGTTTAAGGTTTCGACGGCGACCACCGGAACCGACGACACTCGACAGCAGAGCAGTTGTCGCCAACATCATTTGATATCATTTGCTGTGGACATTTTCTCACTTAACAACCCACCCACCTCTTAGCAACAACAACAACAACAGCAGCACCACATCAATAAAATTATTTAGTAGAGCAAGAATTTTACACTGCTGCAGAGCAGAGCAGACCGACGTCACAAAGAGGCGGAAGTAAGAAAAAAGAGTACTCGTATAACTGCTGAAACGGAGAGACGTAAAGCGAGCGAATTCATCAACTAAAACAACAACAACAACAAAATATCATCTTCATTTGTATTGAAATCTCTATTTCGACTGCATTACAACGTTAACATTAACGTTAGAGTTAACAGCGCTGTCAACGTCGTCATGTTCAACTCATGCTGTTGCCGTCGTCGTTCGTCGTTCGTTCGTTGGTACGTTCGTTCATTCGTTCGTTCGTTTATTCGTACGTTCGTTCGTTCGTTCGTTCGTTCGTTCGTTTACGCCAAGCTTCGCTGAGCTGCGTTGCGCTGCGCTGCGCTGCGCTGTTGCTTTGTCACGTGTTCGCAACACGTGCTGCTTTGTGAAGCGCCTGGATGCGAAGAGAAATAAGAGAGAGAGAGAGACACACGAGCTCACAAGAGAATCAAAAAAAAAAAAAATCAACAACAATATTAGCGAAGATTGCTTTTGGAACAAGTAAGTGCAGCAACAAAAATGCAATTTGTCACTGAGTTGATCGAAGAAGAAAGAAAATGATGGAAGGTGAAGCTTTCACAAAGGGCAAAGGCGGAGAGGGTGAGCGGAGTGATGGTTGGGAGAGCAGAGTATTGACAGGTAGGATGAGGTAAGATGAGAGGAAAATAATCTATAGCTAAAAATAGTCGCCGCAATCAGGCTTGCAAGCGTCAATAGTCGTCAGACACACGCGAAACCTAAAACAAACAATTGTAATAAGTACCAAAAACAACAACAACAACAACGACCGAAAACGAAAACAATATAAAAACGCAAATGCAATAAGAAGGGGTGGGGGGGGGGATGGAAAGGGGTGGTTGGTGCTGGGGGTTACAGTAAATTGCTCCCGTATTCACAAATTACGCCTAATAAGCCTTCAGACGAAACGACAAAGCGATGAGCAGAAGAAGAAGAAGAAGAAAAATGCAATATAATACTAAATTCATACTAGTAAAAATAACATGACGTAGGCAAAGCTTTTAAAAAAATTAATGCATGATTTGAGAGGAGAGAAAAGTATAATTTATTGTAATTTAATGTAATATCTTTTAAAATTCAAACCTCAACGAACGATTCAATGACATCCTACAAATATACGAATTGTAATGTCTTTTTATTCTTTTTTGAAATATAAAATATATTGTCGTTTACATGAAGAATTTATGACAGTTTTACAATACATTTTATTAATTTCGATTTAATTTTTAAACGCAAACCTAATAAATTTGTGTATAACAAAAAGCTTTTAACTTTTCCAAGTGATCAATGTTTGATTAATTGATGTTAAGTTTTCAAATTTTCAAAGTCCGTCAATATTTCCGATCATTGTTTGCTACTGTCTGCCCCGAATGGAATGTTTTTCTTCTTTATCTTTATCGTTTTTTCCAATTTTGTATGGGTTTTTTTAACCAAAAAAACAAGAAAAATTCTGAAGGTTTTTGCGACTAAACAAATTAATTTCAGTTTCTAGTTCTAGCAATCGTAGAAACTCTCTTCAGTTATTAAAGATTTAGCAAATAAGGAGACAAAGAGAGCAAGGTCTGTGTGCGGTGTGTGTGTGTGTGTGGGAAGAACGAGGGCAAGAGAGGTGTAAGCAAGCGATCGAAGAGAGTCAAATCAAGGTCGGCAAGTCTCAGCATGATGGCTACTGCTACAAAATCGAGAAAAAACGAAAAAAATACTACGCAAAAACTACAAGGTCAAGCAGTATTTATTGGTGAAATTATAAAATGATATTTTTTATCAGTAAAAATAATGACAAAAAACGTAAAACGTACGACGATAATACGTTAGCAAAAATTTGAATTCGTCCGAGGCGTCGTTTCTACCAAACAAAATGAAAGGCAAGGAAAGGAAAGGAAAAGGAGAGTAAAGGAGAAGAAAATAAATTTTTTGTTAGAATCGTAAAGATAACGTTAAGAGAATAGAAACGTTTCTATGCAGTTTAGCATGTATTGAAAAAGATGCAGATTGTCAATGTTGATTGTCAGTAGATATTATTTTGCAGACTACTAACTACGAGAAGAGCCAGAAGTCGAAGAAACAAAAACGGAATAAAAAATGCAAAAACTATTCTAAATATAAAAGGCTTATTTTTGTGACTCTTAAAAAAATTCCGTTGTAAAATGCAAACCTATATCTTGAAATCCAAATTTCTATCAAAAACAACGCTATATAGTAGATACAACGCTTTTCTAAAAATATGATACAATTAAATATGATACAATCAATACAATCAATATTTTTTAATTTTCCTCTTTTAAAAATAATAAAAATAAAAAAAAATATGACTATATTAAGTAGTATCATCATATTTTTACTTTATTTTTAAAATAGGAACAAATATAGTCTTGAAAAAAATATATTAATTAAAAAATTATAGTATCCACCACATGAAAATACACCAATTACTCCCGATTACTTCCCCAGATTTTTTGGACATTTTTTCTTCACCTTTTTGAAAAAAAAAAATTTCGTTTTTGCATAAAAAAAACTCGCTTCTTTCAAAAAGGGTTAGAATATTGTTCTGTCATCACCAAGAAAAGTACTTAATTCTGAAATACAAAAGAGCTTAGATCGGTACAAAAAAAACCTGCAGAAAAGAATTAAGATATTATATTTTTGGTTGGCATTACTTATTAATTTTAAATTAATTTTTTAAATTTTTATGTTTTGCTTTTGCTTTGGAATCATACGCGCATAACAGACACTCTTTCAAGATTTTGCCTCACAATTCTTCATCATGAAAACAAAGCCAACAAAACACAAACGAAAGGCTGAACTAAGAACTGGTTTATTACAGACTGATTCCATGCAGTGAATGCTTTGAAAGAGGGCAAACCTGAAAAATTCAATTCGACTAGTTCGAGCAAATTCCGATTTCTCATTTGTATGCATTTCCTTTCTTCAAGTGTTTGTTTTAACGCTATTCGAAAAGCTTTTGAAAAGCTTTCAGCGATACAAATTCGTCTAGCGCAAAATAGAGGGCGCTGGCGCTCGTGCCACAGTTTGTTAGGGTTGCCGATGCGCTCATAAATTGTGCAAGAAATGTAAATGATAAGAAAAAGTCATAACGATGGATTACGGATGATTTGACGTTTGATTTGATGATGTTTTCATATAAATAATTTCAAGAAGATAGATAACATTAAAAGAAAATCAATGCCAAGACTTTATTAGAACATTACAATAAAAATCAAAATTTATTAAGAACGCAACGAAGATGATGTAAAATGTGTTAAGAATGAAACGCATTTGAGCTTGTCCTTGTTCTTAATTTTAGGCATATTTTCTCTACACCAACGCTAATACATTCTCATAAACATGATTTATAAAATTTAACTGGTTTGGTGTGGTTTTGCTTTAGTAAAACTTAAACACAATGTATCGAAACTCATTTAACCGGTCAGTTCATCAGCTAACAAATTAGCGCATGAGTCGTTTTTTGTTACTTTTGCCTTGCGTTTCTTCTCGTTGTCGTTGACGTTTTGTTAATGAACAACAACAAAGACAATTACAGCAACAACAATTGAAAGAGGCGTGATTTGTTAATAGCTGCCATTTGAAATAACATCATTTTACAATATCAAAAACTTCATAAACATCGATCAAGCCAGTCTGTGTTAATTGGATGAAGAGGTTAACGCTTCATGTCACTGACTATTCGCCGGACTATACGATTTTAGCCGATTTCCCGAAAATGTTGAGTATTTTCCAAAGCCCTCTCTCTTTTTCGCGTCTCTCTCGACGTTCTAGATTAGTATTCAGAGTGTTTGGAAAGTGTATGACTTTAATTGATTAATTTTTGAATAGAATTTTTTAATAAAGTACTCTTTTATAGAAAATGACGTGCCTTAATGCACCTTATTACTCAATGGATTTTAGGAATTTTTCTTTGTCATTCGATTTTAGGAAAAAAATTCAGCAAGGTCCTTCAGAAAAATATATATTAATAGAAAACTAAAGACGAAAGTAATTTACTATTCGTTATACCACAAGTTGTGTATGTATAAAGACACACAAGGCTGACATAAAAAATAACACAAAAGATATTGTTAGCTGTCAATGTTTTTTTTTTTTAGTTTCAAAAACTTATTTCCTGTTTGTTAATTTAGTTTTTTCTCAGATACTTTTCGAAGATTAAAGAATCTGTCACTGTCAACGAGTCGAGGATAGAAATTATAAGTTCGAGAGAGAAAAATACCAAACGCAAAAAAAATAAATTTTCTTTTATACAATAAAAAACCCAATTTATGCTTTACAGATTAGAGAAAATAGTTTTAAATAAATAAGAATTTTTGTAAAATTAATTGTAGAAAAATATGAAAATCTGTTTTCATGTTTTCTTTAAGGCATTATTAATCAAACAAAAAGGAAATCGAACAAGCAAACAAAACAGGAAACAAATCCTAACAAACATATAAGCAAAAAAATAGTTAGAAGAAAAACTATTAACAAACAAACAAACAAACAAAAATAATATTTTCATGTTTTCATGGTTTTTTATTTCAAACAACATTTTAATGCAATTAAAATACAATGCATTTTAAGGCAACATTTTAATGCAATTATTAAACAAACATTTAGAGATACATTCAAACAGTTATCCAACATTTATATAATCGCCAAACAAACAATTAAAGAAAATTATCAAAAAATTTCATAAAAATAATTAACAAATATTGGAACAGTGATCAAACAATATTTAGCAAACATACTAAGCAACATTTACACGAACAAACATTCAAACAAACATTTAAAGAAACGTTCATACAATGATCAAAGAAATATTCACACAAATATTCAAACAGTCATCAAACAATCACAAAGCAAACATACAAAGCAATATTCACAAAATCAAACAAACACTCAAAGGTGCAAACATTTAGGAAAGCATTTAAACAAACAGTCAATTAAACATGCACACAGCCATCAAGCAAGTCTTCACAGAAGCATTCAAACAATTCCCAAACAAACATTCAAACAATCATAATTCAAACTTTCAAACATTCATTTATATAATCGTCAAACACAAATTCATAGAAGCATTAAAGCAGTCACCAAACAAATATTCAAAGCAACATACAAAAAAACATTCATAATATGTATCAAATAAGAGTTGAGAAGAAGAAGTGTTCAATCATTCTCCAAACAAACATTTAAACAATCACCAAACAAATATTCAAACAAACATTCCTACATGTATCAAACAAGAATTAAAAGAATTCACAAACAAACATTAAAACATTAATGTTTAATTAAAACAAACATTAAAAGAATGTTTGCCAAGCTGTCAAAACAACTATAAACTAAACTTTCAAACAAACAATCAAAGAAACATTCACACAGTAAAATCACTAAAAAAGGATTAAAAAAAAACGATCAAACAATTAATGATGAACTTATTTACAAAAGAAATAAATAATAAGAAAACTAACGAATAAGTAAAAATATAACACACACTCACACTAACCCAAATCAAACAAACAAACAAACAAACAGTTTGTTGTTGTGTGAAAAACACGACTTTTCAAAAGAAAACGCTTTTTCAACGATGCGTATTGACTATGTTCGATTAATAGATTATCCGAGTCATGTTAAAGTATTGCCATCGTCTGGTAAGTGTTCACGCCAGACACTTCCAATTAATAATTATTAGTTTTTAAATACATTTTCTATTTTCTACTTCATTTATTTTTAAGTGTCCTTTTTATGTGAAATCGAATGAAAGAATGATGCTGAAAATTCGGATAAAAATAAAAATTTTCAACGAATGCGTGGGCCCATTTTTTAAGGTTTTTCTTGCTCAAAACGAAGAACATTTTCGAAGCACGATTGTGAACACTAATGCACACGTGGACACTTATGGACAGACAGACACATACATACATAGGTATATATACACATACACATAATACTTATACAACGTGTTGCGACTACATGCGCTATTGATAGATTATGGCTGTCCATTTGTACGCCTGTTAGTCTATTCCTCTGTCTATCCGACTGTCCATCCTGTCTGTTATTATTTTGATGTGGTGCTATTTTTCTCTGTGTATGCATGTGTTGTGTGCATATACACGTACGTACGTAGAAACGTACGCATGCACAATTAAAGACATGACGCTTTGCGGTCCAATTGTTACGGACTGACTCTTTTGGTCGTTCAGATCTTTTGAGTGTGTTTCATTCAATTGAAATGAATATTAAAAAATATTTACTGAATGAATGAGAGTATGTTTGAGATTTTTGGCAACAGCTAGCTCTAAATCTATTTACAAAATTTCCATTATAGTTTCTAAAAAATAAAACTAAATACAAAAAAAAAACGATTTGGTACAATATATTTCGGTTTGTAATGGATTAATGGAGTTTTTGGGCGTTCATTCGCATCGAAATTATGTTTTAAACCAAATTCATTACATTCAAATTAATTTAAACAGAAAGAATTTCGGCGAAATATTCTTAATATTAAATAATAAAAAATGTTATAAATATAACGGAACGGATTTTTAGGTTATTTTATAAAACTGGTTACAACTAAATATCACGTTAAAGTTAAAATACAGCCGGTTTTAGTTTAATAAAAATATGAAAACTTTTCAAAAATTGTCCTTAATTTTTCTGAAACGGCTCAACTGAAATCATATGAATCAATTTGGGCTACTTTTACCTTTGACCTTGATCATTGGTACAAGTATAAACCATAATTAATAATTTTGAATTTATAAAATTGCAAAATGTCGATACTACGCTTTATTTCGGGATTAATTACAGACCAAAGGATCTTGAAGGGGCTCTTAATCATAAAAGTGTGTATCATAGAATAAAAAAATTCATAATTTTGGGCGCCAATTTCTCTTTATACGAGACGATGAAGAAAGCCATCACATCACATGGCTGTACCAACTGCTCCGAACCAACTTCCTAATGACAAATTTCGCAGCATAACGAAACGAAACCGACCGAATTGGAATGAGACCGTACGTAAATACATACATACATACATGCATACGAGTTTGTATGTAGAGATATACGGGCCGGACACATATGGCGAATATTTTTGCATACAACATCTTGACCATTTGCCAAATTGCACATTATTTTTAAAAGTTTTTGCACAAGAATTGACTAAGGCAAATTGACAATAACAACAACTATTACAACAACAACAACAACAACAACAACTACCACTAAAATAATAATAACGCAAAGTACCACCTCTACATTAAATGCCGCCGCACTTAAGCAGCAAAAATAAAAAGTTTTAATAGTACTAAAAGTATGCGGTAAGTTTATAGCATCGAATGAGTAGAGTAATATTTCATGGAAAATTAAGTCTTTTTTTATACTCTTCAGAAGGTCAAGAATTTTATTTTAAATTGTAATTAAATTATTGGTGGTTAGTTTTTTTTATAATAAAAACTAACTAACTATAAAATATTATTGTATATTTAGTTAGTTATACAGTTTTTAAATAATACTTCAAAAAGTTTTCATTTTGTATAAAATAGTCTTCATATACGATATTATATTTATCCAAGAAAATATAAAGGTTTCCTTCTTTTTAAAACATAAATGTCCTTCCTCTCTTGACTGCACCTTCGGGTACCTTTGCCAAATTGAAATATATGTATATATAGTGCACATAAAATATATAACGACAAATGAGAAATGATATATGTACGTAATAACTGCTTAAGTCGACTTAAGACGAATCTGCGTTAAACTGAATATTAAAAAATAAATAAATAAACAGTAAACTTATGCATTTTCTATTAATTAATTACTAATTTTTTTTTTTTGCTCCTTCTGTTCAGACTATCGTCTGAAGAAAAGTACTAAAAGCATAGTAAAGTCTCAAGAAAGTACAAATTTCGCTAATTGTAATGTAATAAACGTTGTATCTGTAAACAATTTCTTCCCATAAAATTTTCCCTCAACAAATTTTTACTCTTAGATATATATTATTTTTGCTATATTAGTAAAAAATTTTTTTGGGAAAAAAGTGTGCATCTTCAACACTTTTTGTAATTGTTGAAGTGTTAAAGTATTCGGGAAGATTAGGGTTAATAAAAATATTTATTGTATATTAGCCATATAAATATATTTTTTAAACATTTTTATATCACAAAATTCTAAGTTATACGATTAAGCACAGTTGACATTTATCACCTCTTATGAGCTTAATAATTCAGCCCAATTATTTTGTAAAACGTCTTCAGTTTTTTCGGCATTTTTCCACCCGGCTTTTTTTTTTAAGGAAATAAATAAATTTTAACATTACTTAAATGTAAACTTTATAACAGTTTTAAATTTCTTATTAAATTATTTACATGATATTTGTCATTGAACTGACAATAATTTAAAAGCGATGAGGCAGGAATTTTAAGTTTATGAATTTTTAATTAAGAAAGGACTTAAGATGTTTTACAATACTTCGTGGTTGGAGAATGTTTTGTATGTAAAATATTTTTAGGCTTTAACTAAATTGTATTTAAATTATGAGTTTCTTAAGTCTTTAAATTATACAAAAATTTAAGTCTAAAAAATAAATTTTTACTGTAAATTGGAAAAATTAAGAACTTCTGGGAAGTTCATTAAGAGAATATAAAAAAAAAAACTAAATCATGCTTATTGATTATATTAAATTGAATTTCAAAACGAATATTTCTAAAAAAGCGAGTTTTAAAAAACTGACTAATTTTAAACTTTGCGGCAATATTTTTGCATACGATATTGTGAAAATATATTTACCCTTCACTTTAATCACGGTATTACGGTAACCGTTCTATATAAATAAGTTCTCTGTAGCAATTTCAAAAGAAATTTCTCAAATAATTCTCTCAGTGTACAAATACTTACAGTATGATGCACCATATAAAAAATACACACATACCTACATTTGTACATATATACTTTCTAAAGTTTAATTAACTGAGGTTTATCTTCTGACACTTTGAAATGTTAAAATTGGGCCAGCCAAATGATTTCGGTGCAGCAGCAGCAGCAGCAGCAGCAGCGGGAAGGATTTCGAATGCAATGAATTATTTTTGGCTTTGCCAAAAGGTTTACAACATTGTTGCATTGTGTGTGTGCACGATATTTTGGTTATAATGTTATTTTTTGTGGTTTTTTTTGCTTTATTAACGAATTAGACAATATTCATTCTGACCTTTACAGCGTTTTTTTGAATCATGTGAAATCATGTGCATAATCATGGTGCATAAATGCATTATTACCTCTGAGACGATATGAAGTTTGTGTTTGTAAAAATCTATGATAAAATTTGCATCAAAATGCAAAATTTTTAATTGAATAAAAAATTTTCGTTACTAAAAGTGCAACTTTTCCGAAGTAATCTATTCCGTGAAGTAGATTTAATTGAGAATTTTAAAAGAAAGAGTGTATAATTAGGAGAAAGGGAGTGCGTCACATCGACCGCTGTTTTCTCTGGGTCAAAAGTGACCAACAATTTGCATTAAACACCTTTGCGGTATTGTCTCATGATATAGTCGCACTTTTAATAATTTTAATAATTTTAAACTTTGCGGCAATATTTTTGCATACGATATTGTGAAAATATATTTACCCTTCACTTTAATCACGGTATTACGGTAACCGTTCTATATAAATAAGTTCTCTGTAGCAATTTCAAAAGAAATTTCTCAAATAATTCTCTCAGTGTACAAATACTTACAGTATGATGCACCATATAAAAAATACACACATACCTACATTTGTACATATATACTTTCTAAAGTTTAATTAACTGAGGTTTATCTTCTGACACTTTGAAATGTTAAAATTGGGCCAGCCAAATGATTTCGGTGCAGCAGCAGCAGCAGCAGCAGCAGCGGGAAGGATTTCGAATGCAATGAATTATTTTTGGCTTTGCCAAAAGGTTTACAACATTGTTGCATTGTGTGTGTGCACGATATTTTGGTTATAATGTTATTTTTTGTGGTTTTTTTTGCTTTATTAACGAATTAGACAATATTCATTCTGACCTTTACAGCGTTTTTTTGAATCATGTGAAATCATGTGCATAATCATGGTGCATAAATGCATTATTACCTCTGAGACGATATGAAGTTTGTGTTTGTAAAAATCTATGATAAAATTTGCATCAAAATGCAAAATTTTTAATTGAATAAAAAATTTTCGTTACTAAAAGTGCAACTTTTCCGAAGTAATCTATTCCGTGAAGTAGATTTAATTGAGAATTTTAAAAGAAAGAGTGTATAATTAGGAGAAAGGGAGTGCGTCACATCGACCGCTGTTTTCTCTGGGTCAAAAGTGACCAACAATTTGCATTAAACACCTTTGCGGTATTGTCTCATGATATAGTCGCACTTTTAATTAGAGCTACATAAAGCTACTTGGCTAAAAAAAAACAACACATTACACACATAACATGAGGATACCAAAATGAGACCATGCACACACTTCAAATGTAACCTATAACCGACTTTAAGTGTACCTATGTCAGGGTATGACAATGACTACGATATATAATATATAGTACGTTCATACAAAGCTTGCAAGTCTGCTATCAATCGAGACGGTAGAGTAGTCGAGCTTTCGAGTCGAGCATCAACCCAAAAAAAACTCACATGAAATACTCACATTTTCTCACAAACACGTTAATTTTTGTAGTCATCAGCCAGTACTAACCATTATACGATTGTTTTTATTATTATACTTTAAAATTAGTGCAAAAGTAGGGGGGAAAAAATCTCCTAACAACTAAAATGTATTCTATTGTAATTTATGAAGGCACTCTCCTCAATACCGACCGTCCCTGAGACGGCATCTCTCATTGATCGAATTCTATAAAAAATACCGACAGAATTAAGTGTGAATTACTTGAAGGAAAAATAGATGAAAACTAATGGTGTGCAATAGATAAAGGCAAAATAAAACTAAACACCTGATGAAGAAATATTCACACTCGAGAAAAACAACAACAAAAACAACAATAAACATTCTTGCATTAACAAAAACTAAAACTAAAAACGTATACAGACAGCATTTAATGGATTAACGATTGATGAAAACTGCATAAAATTCGCAGTGATTTGAATAAAAACTGAATAAGTGACGTGACGTGACTCTCAAACAGTTTTGGCGCCTAATAGTGTTGCAATAGTTTCACAACTGTTGCTTGTTGTTCCTCTGTCAACAGTTATTGAAGAAAGAACACGAAACAGTTGTAAAGCTATTGCAATGCTATCGTATTAAGCGCACACCCTGTTTGAGAGTGACGCCTTGTCACTGATCCCAACAATAACAACAAGAAATATATTTTTTTTCCGATGACTGATGTCACACCTTCAAAATATCTGTGCTTTTGGTGACTTTTGTGTACAATGAAGTATATTCTCAGATTCTTTGCAACAAATTAATGACATGACAACTGACAAGCGTATGACAGGTGACAGCAAAGGAAGTACTGTCTGTGTGCGAAATTGCGAATCATAACGCAGACACAGATGCGTTATGATTTTTTTGCTTTTCGCCCTGAGATTTTCTGAAGAACTAATTAGACTACCGTAAAAAAATGGCATACGCGAAAATAAAACAAATAAATATTTTTAAATAAATAAAGGTTCTATTATACAATATCTGTTAAGCGTGCACCGATTTATATAGTCGTAAACATAAAATATCATCATAACAATCTTTAGGTCTTTCAAAAAGTTATTTTAGGTCTTTTAGTTAAATATTACGTTTGACTTTTCTTGTAGTCTAGAGTTTTTGTGGTAGACACATTTAAGAATTTTTCGACGTTGCCAAAAAGAATTTCAAATTTTATGTGTCGATTGATGGAGAATCATTTCTGGGTCAAATGGTCGTTTGTTTTTTTTGAAGAGTCAGAAATAATTTAAATTTAAAAATGGCAAAAATGTCAAAAATGGCAAGCAATACGATATTTTTCATTTTAAAAATTCTAAGGATAATTTAGGAAAATTTTTTACTAAAGCAAAAAAAAAAAACAACAATTTCTAAAGATACACCAAATATTTAATTTCATAAAAAAAATACATTCTTCTGGAAAAGTATTTCCATATACATAAATATGTACACAAAAGTCTCAACGATAAATACGTTCTGCGTAAAAACTCTTTTATTTTACCACAAGAAAACATAATTCTCGACAAATTAAATTCGTATATCTCTTAGAACTTAGAAAAACGCGTGTAAAAACATAGTTGGAGGTACATGATAACTCAATATTAACCATCTCTAGTAGGATTTTTTGGGAGCGCGCTTTTTCTGCTTCAAGTAAGTTATTCTTCTCGATTAAAAACTTCTCGAGTAAGACTACGTAGGATAGATTTTTGGAATCTCGTCCATTGCGAATGATTGCGAATGCACGGATTTTGTCATTTCCTGATTTCCAGAGATTTTTTACAAAACAATTAAAATTTGTTAACGCGTCAAAATCCTCCCCAACAAAGACTAACAGAAACTGCAACAACAACAACAACAACTTTCAGACCGCACTCATGCAGTATTCAACAAACAAATTTTAATCTCGAAATCTAAAAAATAATTAGTTAAAATTTATTTATGTATATTCAACTCAGCGAACGGCGGCCGGGAATAAATATATTTCACGTGATTTGTGCGGCGAGCGGGACGAGTCTCATCAGCTACGATCTACAGAGTACTTCAAGTCTTCTCCGCCGACGTCGCGACGTAATCGTAAGTAAAACTTGTTTATTTTGTGAGAAGCGCAACAACAACAACAACAATGACGAATGGAATAAATGTACAAAAAATTATTATCTAAATTCCTAAATTTAAATGTTTAAATGCCAAAGAATTCGTTTGTTTGCTGAAAAATTTAGAATTAATTTTGCACCGTTTGCTGTCGGACGCATTAAAAGAATACTCGTCGTAATTTTTGGAAAAACTACAATATTTTTGGTCAATGATGATGATGATCATTCCTGGCGGGCGGCGGCGGCTCAAAATGCTTTTTGCAAAATATTTCTTTTTTAAAACTTTTTGCGCAATTTTGCTCTACCATTAAGTGATTATGAAATTTTTTGGCAGACAAAAAATCCGTACAAATATTCCGAAAAATTCCGAAAAGAGTACAATGTATGTACATTGGATCGTTTCTATGATAAACGATAAATTGGAATAATTTTAAAAAAAAATAAAACACAATCCTTTTCAAAACCTTTACCCTTTTGAATCTTTCTTTCTCTACTAGAAAGCTCTTGAATTTGCAGATTTTTTTTTAGGTCTGCACAGATAGTCTAGATAGCATATTTAGAAATTCGGTGCCCTTTAAACCGAAAATCATCGAAAAGTAGAATTTTGATCGAGTAGATTTTTGATTAAGAGTTCAACGAGCCAAATTTTGTCAGCCTGTATAAGCCCTAGTTCCAAACTTATCTCTGGAATTTGTCCATAATCTCTATAGTGAATAGTGAATTATTACACTTTCAAATCAACCATTGAAATATTGATGAATCTGCATTCTCTGTTCCATTTTCATTCTCGTTTCATGCGAGAATCATTCCTAAATTGCATTAGATTATTTCATTGAGTTACTTTTTTGTGCATCATCACAAGGAAAAGCATTAAAACAATTTATGTATGTATGTATGCATGCAAGAAAATAGAGTGTGTGTGTGTGTGTGTGTGTGTGTTTTTAAGTGCCAAAAATTTACTGATGTAATGTACTCTCGTCCTCTTGCAATGATTGCTTATAAATGGACAATAAAAAGGAAATCTGTTTTGTCACTTCACGTATCGTAAATAAAGTTGATGGTAATAAAAAAAAAACACTACAAAAATTAAGGCAATAACAACAAAGGGACATTTAGGAGATGGAGGAGGTGGAGGAAAAAAGACAAAAACATAAACGTAAGCGAAGACGAAGGCGACGCGGCAACTAATGATCAAGACAACTGTAGAATCGGCATGCCTGAACGGTGGTTTACAACAAAACCCCGCCCCCTCCCAAACACCCCTCATTCCTCCGCTACATTCACCGCATTTCTCCTCATTCCTCCAACGCACGCACTCAAGCAATGACATTTTCGAGTTGAAATGTACAATATTTATCGCCTGCATTTGATTATACCACCGCGCCAACCACCCTCTCCCCCTTTTCCCACTCCCTTCATTCCCGAACCATTAAATGCCACCGAGTCAGTCCGCCGCTGCTTTGTAGGCGTTGGGTGGAACAAAAAAAATCAATGCTTTTTTTTTTGATTTCATTTCATTCAAGCAATCGGACAATGTTTGGCAGACGGCCAAACAACCTAACAACAACAACAACAACAGTAGCAACGCCAACAAAGGGATTTGCTGCATTTTTATTCATCGTTAAGGAATTGCATATTTTATGTATTAATAATTCTCGTAATAACAATAATAATAATGGTTGAAGTTATGATAAAAAAAGTCACCGCGAAAAGGAAGTCCTGCAACGCGGCTGCCTCGAGATGCCGCATCCTGTTGGGGTCAGTGTTTTTCAGTTTGTTTTTGGTTTTGTGGTCGGTCACTCGTGGTGAAATTTGTGTTTGCATGCAAAAAGCATTTCTGTATATTGCGAGTATTTTATATGATCAAAGGCTTCGAAAAGAATTGAGTTTTTTGCAGGCTTTAAACACTTGGTGTCGTAAGCTTGCTTTGACCACGCCTCTGAAAAAACATCTTTCTCCTTTTTTTTTGTTTTTTGCCTTAAAATTCAAGAGGAAACAAATTCTTTACTATCGATTTATTCAGTCATTTATTCATTCAGTATTTAGTAGATGCATAAAAAGCTTTTCTTTTGATTTTTTTCTTTTGTTTTGTTTTGTTTTCTTTTTGTTTTCTTCGATGGATTTTTTGGGAGGGAAAGGATAAAGATAAATTATTATAATTTTTTAAAATTTTTATTTTTTTAATTTTACCAAATAATTTTCATTATTTTTCTCTATACAGTTCTATGTTGAACGACATATTTTGTCTTAAATACCCTGCGAAGGAAGATAACTTCTAGAATTTATAGAAATTTCTAGAGAATTTCTAGAAATAGTATCCACGATTTCCTTTTCTTCGCAATCTTGAACACTTAGAGAGATACTAACCTAACAATGATACGATTATATTGAACTTTTTTATACGAATTTTTGTACTATTTGCTTTTTTTTATTTCTCAATTCTTCGTTTGATTGCACGAGACTGAACGAGAAGGCGAGACCAGAGAATGTGGCAGGCTTTTTCAATCAAGACGTTCCTTCAAGACGAGACCGATTTTCTAAATCGTTAAATATTTACCACAAATATTTTCACTTTCGCTAAATATTTACCACAAAAAATTAACAAAAACTATAAATCTTTTAATGGTTTATCTCTCTGAGCGTGGCAGGTTGGGGAGGGATAAAAAGAAGAAGAAGAAGAAGGAGAAGAAGAAGAAAAGCGCTTCCTCATTTTTTGCTTACTGATATTTTGAAGAAAAAAATTTCGATAATTTAATATAATCGATTTATGTAGAGTAATTTTGTAGAGTAACTGAGCTGCGTTAAGTGTGTTGAGCTTAACCCATTGCCGCAGCACTGACAAAGTAAACAGCAACCCAAAAAATAGTTAACTTTCAAACATTTTTGGCTGAACAACCGAATGAATGTACAGAGAATAATGTTTAAAGCAAAAGAATTACTTTGTATATAATTCGAAATTAATGAGAACCCAACAGGGCATTTTTTTTGATTTCTTCGCACGTATGTACATATGTACGAACATACATACCTACATCACAACAGTTTTCTGTTTCTATTTCTATTTTTATTTCTATTTTCTTAACAATGGCTGACAGCAAACGCGTCATAAGCGTTGCGCACTTCATTAATTTCACACAGTTTTTTGCAAAACAAAGTAAAATTAAAACAATTGCTGCAAATTTCTACACAACTTCTTGTACTATCCATTTTTCTTCAAATTAAAAATAGTTTTTTTTAGTGAATTTTAAATATTATTTTCTTGATGTGACGTTGGTTTAGTCCAAAAAATAAAAAAAACAACCCACAAAAATAAGGTAAAATAAATAATCCAAAAAGAAAATTTGAAATGAAAATGAAAATTTTCAAAAAAATATTTAAAATGAACTAATTTTAAACAGAAGCTAGAAGAAAGTGATTAATTAAAGACACTCACAAATTATTTCATACAATTTATTAAAGCAGCAGCATCAATAACAACAACAACATCAACTACCACGCAATCAAACAAAGTAGATAAAATGAAATTTTTATTTTTCTTGTTCAATTGCAATAAATTTCATTATAATCGTTCATTTAACAAAATTATTGTGTATTAAAATTATTTCGAGGCGTGAGATCAACAACCTCTGACATGAGATCCTAGTTTTTCTTAAAATTTCAATTCAAATTAAAATTAAAAGTGAAATTTTTCTCAGATGGTATCATCTATTGTTGCTCTGAAAGCACTTGCCAACGGGGATCATGGAACAGTTCGTCCATGAAAATCAAATGAATCAACAAACTTCAGTTTAAATTTCATAGAAGTTTCATAGAATTTTGGTTTAGAAAGAGGACTTTAAGAGTTCTTCAAGAGAACATTTAAGAGAACATTTTAGTCATTACACTTTTCCTAACGGGTAGTGACGGAAACTTTTTCTACTGGGATAAATTCAGCTTTGAATTAAACTGTTTCTATTCTCTCGCGACAGGTATTTTTCTCTTACTTTTTATGTCTCTATCTGTCACCTGAGAGGGACTGACTCTTCCTCTCTCTATTTCTCTCACTCCATAAGTAAGTAAGCTCCCATTAATCGCTCTTTTTACTCGCAACTCTCTTACGAGACACAACATGTACCTAAATACGATAAATATTGAAAAACGCTGCTTACAGTCTCGTAAAAATGCAACTGACAAACAACAAACAAACAAACGCCATTTTTTGTATCTACCTTCAAGGAACAGAGAGCCATAAAATGCATGCTTTCAACATTTTTCGAATTCCTTGTGGTTCCTTTCGGGATTCGCTCTGCAAAAATCTGGGGCAAATGTGGCTAAAATCGATTCTTACTCGACAAAAAATTCTCCGGTCTTAACCCTTACGCGCCTGCATTAAATAATTTAAATAAATATAAATAATTTATAATTCACAAAGAAACTTGTAATGGTTACAAATAATTATATCGACAATTTCAATGGATCTAAATTTTCATCATCATTAATATTTTTAATATTTTTTCAATTGATTAGGCTGAGATAATTTCATTTTTAATGCTTTTTTGTGCAGCGTAGTACAATTTTTACATTCAAATACATTCCTGTCATGCCCATATCTCTCTCTCTCTCTTTCTTTAATGTTTTTTTTAATTTTTTAATTTCAATTTCTAATCCTAATTCTTCTTCCAAAAGATGAAAAGAACCCTCAAAAACAAACCAATTTAGATTTTTAACGACGGAAAAGAAAGATTTTGAGAGGACTAAAAAATTCATATTTGGTCTCTGATCAAATCTCGTTATAACCGGTGAGTTTTAGAACTTATTCTAATTTTATTAAGATTATTTTATTACTTTATTTGTCGTTTGGAACTTATGGCTTCAGTCTTGATGGCTAAAAAACGGTAGTTTAAATGATGATACTGATACTGTAAATAATATATGAAATGTCTAAAATGAATATGACTAATAATACATAGATTCATAAAGAATTCTCATTGCTTCCACACATTGAGTAATTGACTAAAACTGTTTGTCAATTCCTTAAAAAAGTGTTTTGCTCTCATTTAAATTCTCGCAATTTCTTTCTTTTTATGATTTTCTTTCAAATACAAAAGCTTCATACTCTCCACGCATGGGTTAAAGGTTGGTTGATGATGGCATAGTGGGTGAGGACACTGCATATTCTCTTGCTCTTTGCTCGAATGTTGTTTTTGCAGAAACAGTACGAGAGGAAGGTACTAAAATAATTTCTACCGGTAGCAGTAAAGTTTAGAGAGCGACAGTCTGAACCATAGCGCATGTCTTGATCTTCTCCACAGACTCAAACAACACTCTCTTTTATTACACTCTCTCGCTCGTTCTCTCTCTCTTTGTATTTGTGGGCAAACCTTTTCGTCATTTCAGTGCGCGTTGCAGATTCGAAAATGTCCTTCGAAATTCCGGGTTTTGCTATTTTGACATTTAAAGCATGTGCTGCAGAGCAACAACATTACAACAAACACATTAAAATGTAGAATGTCAGCGAATGCAATTGCTGTGTGGGCGTATGAATGAGGAAAGGGGTTGATAGGGACGGGGGAGGGGGGGGGGGGGGGGGGTTTGAGAAGAGGAAGGGTGAAGGGCAGGGAGGGCGCGGGGCGTTTAATGGTAAGATTGCTGCAAGCGACCCATACGCGAAAATTACGAAGAGTCATGCAAGCAATGTTTTTCAGTCAAAATGACGGTACATCCAGCACGATAATCTGTGTAGGTGTATTCGTGTATATTAGTGTATTGGTGATTGTATTCATATGTTTGTGTAGGTTTGTATTTGTCGGTCATCCAAAAATGTTACAAATTCAAATTCATTCCATGAACGTAAATATGCCTACAGATTCTTGTGTTCTTGTGTCTGTATATGCAGACGAGTATGCATGTATGTATGTATATCCGTTGGTGAATGTGTGTGTATATGTATGTATGTGGTTTTGTTGTAAATACATGTATGTATGTATCGACGAGAGTAGGTATGTTTATGCTTGTGCATTCACAAATTTGTAAAGAACTTGTCTTTCGTTTCCACCCAACGCCACTCTTCCATTTTCCTTTTCTTCTTCTTGTTTCGTTATTTCGTTACCTACCGCTATTTAAAGGTTTTTCTCTATGCGTATTTCTATGTTGTTGTATATTTTTAATCCGAGCATTTTTCTGCTTTTTCTTCTTCATATTTTCACAATTTGAAACCATATCGCGCTTTAACATTTTCAACTTCAAGACACTGAATCATAGTGGTCGTGTGGTCGTGTGGTCGTTGAGGGTTGAGGGAACACCATCACCCTCGGCGCTACCAATAACAATAGCAATAACAGTAATTTTCGATTTGTTTGGTAGCTTAAGACGATATCAACCTAACAAAAGTACGTACACAGTTCTTGCCTTCCGATACTTCGAGTTCCGGAAGTTACGCCTCTCCATCGCGATGACCCCGTTGATGTAGGTACATATATCGACTGGCTCGATATACTTAGTAACATTTAACCTGATTTTTCCCATTAATAGAGAAAAGCAACAATGGCAACAACAACAACAACGTTAGTTAACATTCGTAAAAGGTATGAAAAATTTTTGTGTTTTTTTTAGCTGAAAAATTTGTTGGTTGCTTTTGAAAAAATTACCAAAAAAAGAGGGAAACAAGAGAAAAGCAAATTGTGAGAGAGTGAAAAAAAGAGAGAGAGAGAGAAAGAAAAAACTATTATCACAAAAAAATTAGTAATCATTGAAAATATTGTCAATGCTAAGCCACGAAATGAAAGCGTCAATTTTCAGGTGAAATAAACGCTACTACGTCTCACACTCAGGCCTTCCCCGCCGCGATTCTTCTCTTGGGGTCGCTAAATGAAAATCTTAAAATAAGAATTAATCTCACGGTAAATGCAGCGGATGCATAAACGCCTCAGCGCGAGCGATACGTACGAATAAATCTATCTGAATGACTACAAAAAAACACAAAGAAAAATTGAAATAAATAAATAAATAATGTGGCTGGCTTCAAAGTAGACAGCTTTAAATTGACTATGACAATTGCTTAGAAGCCAACACACGGACGGACGAACGGACGTATGTACATACAGACGCCAACGAAGAAAGACATGACAACAAAAGAAAATTGTAATACTAACGAATTAGAAATGTTTAAGCGTAAGCGAATAAACAAATATCGTCGTATACTAATGTAAAGTCTTCCTCTCGAGATCATCGTAAAAATACTATGACTATGAAGTACTATAATCATTCAAACAACAGAAGACCATCAAATTACTATAGATAATATAGTATTATCAAAGAATATGTAATAAATGTACTGTATATTCTTTGGTATTATACTCGTAACATTTGAGTATAATCATAAAGTACTAAACGGACATAAAAACGACAATAGATAGATAGAAGTTAATGTAGATACGAGTATTTTTCGGTAAATGTATCTTTGTTATTATTTGTGGCGCTTTTATTGGAAGCATTATTATTTTTTCTTATATGTTTTTTATAAGAAATGTTTATTCGGATCCGATATTCTTATTTTTAACCATTTAAGAAAACAATCTCTTCACAATCCTAATGATTTTCCTTCAAAGAAAAGTTTTTTATTAACAGAATTTTTATGGCTTTCAAAATGCAAACTCGATATTTTACCCCAAATCGACTTCAGCCACTTGAAAGATGATGCTGATGATGATGATGCTGATGATGGTACCTTTCGCTGAAACATCCCTCTTAAGATTATTCTTAAAAGTTATAAAAATTCCGTTTTTTTCTCTTATTTTACTGCTCCATTTTGGAATGATGGCATGATGGAGGACAAAGCAAAGCAGTTTCTCGATAAATCGATAGCGCTTTAAAACAAACTGTCTTTGCTCGCTCCCTTTTTTCGTGTTTGCAAAAGATTACGACAGATTTCTTATTTTAAAAATTTCAAAAAAAACCCATAAATAAATTGAATGAAGGTAATAGAAAAAAAATTCTCATTAAATTGAGCCATTATATCCATCTTCTTCTTGCTTTCTACACTCTAAATAATTTGCCGACGAGTATGTTTTTTTTTTAAATCAGTTGCAGTCTTTTTAACCAGGAAGCTCTGTTTGCGCTATTTTTTTTCTTCTTCTTTTAATTAGCTTGAAGGTTTTCGACTCGACTTCGAGAAAACGCAGAAGAAGTAGAGAAAAAAAACCTGCAACAAAAAGCGCTTAAATCTTTTGTCAGAAGACGTGTCTGTTGTGAAAAACACTTGAGAATTATATGGTCATACATATCGTACATATCGTCCTGTATATACTCTTCTATATAATCACCATAATTGTAAGTTTATGCTATGGCTTCTACAAATATTGTTAATGAGTATCTAAATTTATGCACATACAAGCATACATGCATACGTCTCTTCGCAGAGGCATTCACAAGAAATCGATAAATATAATCGGTCAAAAGTTTTATGGGCGTGGAAACTCATGCAAGAACATTTCGTCAGAAAACGTGAACAATTTACGTTCATTATTTGGCTTAAATAGACGTTAATGGAGGCGATTAAAAGGTGAGGAGTCTGTGAGTAACGGTAGAACGGAAGTGCGTTACGTTCGAAATGCTCACGCCAAAATGTATGGATAATGGCAAATAATTGATTACTTTTCGTGTTATTCGAAGATTACTCGAAGTCTGAGGAGATTCGTAGCAAAAAAACACGCAAACTTAGCAAATATTTTTAATACAATATTTTACCGGCTGCGTTAGAAATTCTATTGGTTGAAAACTGACTATGACTGACAGCACAGGCCGACTGACGGACAGGTGGATTGTTAGGCAACACCCTCGCAGCGCACCGCATCGCACCGCAACGCATCATTATCGCCTCGCAATTCTTAGCAACATTTTAACCAATTTCTGATTGTGAGCGTTTTGAGAAACGCTTTAGTTGAAAATGAAAAAAAAAAATCTCTTGATAAAATTTGAAATTTTTTCCTATTAATTATTTTATATTCGTATCTTTGCGAGACGCTCTCTCGTTGATGTCAGCAATATATTACGATCTTTATAGACGCGTGTGGGGGACTTTTTTAACTTCGCCCTATTAAATGACTCAGCACAGCACATCACATAACATCACCATCACCATCATCATCATCATCATCATCATCATCATCGCTGTGATAAACGTGACCGCATCAGTCATAAATTAGTGCCGGTTTTAGAGCGGTTAAAACCAGTACGATTTAGAAGGCGATAGTATAGACGCTGTGGCAAAAATATGTATAAAAATGACGCTTATTTTTTATTATACGCCATAAAAATTATCAGCATCTTTCATTAATACGACAATTTATAACATTAGCGTTAATATTAAGGCATAATTTTTCTTTGGTTTTACTAAATTTTTCAGAGTTTTCGAATTTTTTCTCAAATCTAGTATTCCTTTGAAAGCAAAGACAATTTAATTTATTTTTCTCACACGCAAAGTCATTTCCGCCCACTGACACCGACCGGCGGCCCGGCCCCTTCGATTCTTAAAGAATCCCAAAACTGCAAGTATACGCGTTTTTGCGCCACAAAACCTCATGCGATTACTGTGACATTATATACAGCGTGCGTGCGTGCGTGTGTGTGTGTGCAGACACGTTATATATGTATATTAAATAACCCTGTATCATGATGCTTCTTTATCTAGGCTAAGAGGTGGGCGGTAGTGGTGGCGATGATAATGATGGTACTAAAGGTGGTGACCGCTCATGTTTGTCTATACCTACTAACCAACAGAAAACAACAACAACAACAACAACAACAGAAAACAACAACAAACCACCCAAAACGGAACTTTCGTTCTGATGCTAATACTTTCAAGTGGCAACAAGAACAAGAACAAGAACAAGCCAGCGACGAGTAGAGTCTTCTTACTGAATATGAATAAAGAATAAGAACTAGAATAAGCAGAAGAGGAAGAAGAGGAAGAGTAGGGTGAACCGACATGGGTGAATGGGTGAGTAAGTATCTGTGTCAGTTGTTAAAAGCGGGTACGTCAGAACGAACGAACGAAGGGGTGTGGCACTGAAGACACTGAAGATCGTACTCACGCATCCGCGTACAAAGTACAATTCGTCAATTAAATCTATCAGATTCATTCAGCCAGAGCGGAGCAATGTTGTTGTTGGGCCATGCAAATTCATTATTAATAAATGCAGCAGCGCCACCAACAACAACAACAACAACACGAGCGAAACCAATTAAAGTTAAGTAACAGCCAACATTGAAACGAATGGAATAAGAATGAAGAATCAAAGCAGCAGCGAAAAATACAATACATCAAGTCAAAAGCTATCGTTATTATTTTCTGGTAATTAATGCTTAGTTATGGTTAACTATGACTCCTTAAGACTTTTCAAGAGTGATGTTTTCTTTTTAAAACTATAAGATTATTGAAAAAATAATGAAGATTTTAATTAAAATTTGTTTTAAAATCAAGGATATTTGTTGTTGTTTTTCTTTAAATGCAAAATATACAAAATTTAAAATAAACCACAGACAAATATGAACCATAGTTAGAGTTAATTAATGGCTAATGTCATAAAATTTAAGACACTAAATTTAAAATACTTAAGAAAAAATTCCGCAATCTTGCCTGAGATGCCTTAATTAATGTTTAATTTTCTAATTAACTTCAAGTAATCTATTCATGCACCGTCATTTGTTGCTGTTTTTTGTGTAAATTTAGTACAACTATCTTCTGTTTTTCACATTTTCCTGTGCGTGACTTTTTCAATGAATTTCCTAAGATTTTCATGGTCTTTATGGAATGGAATTTCGAGTAGAAAGAACACTTAAGAAATGATTATGGTTTTTTTTTTCAAAAGAAATTTTAATTTTTAATTTTCCGTGTATTCACCGGATACCGAATGTTGACCGAATTACGAAAATAGTCTTCATTTGAGGGGATGAAAAAAATTAATTGTTCGCATTTCTTCGTCAAAGAAATTGTAAAAAATTTTTTGCAAAATAGCAAAAAAAAAAAAAATATTGCATGCAATTTTTTCAGATGTCAAAAATTTCAAAAACTTAAAATTCAGACATTTCATATTTAATTTGTCGACGGACGTACAGACGGACGCCGAGCACCAGCACCAGCACCAGCACCAACAACACCAACAGCAGCCAGCATCAGCAGCTCCGACGTCAACGTCAGTAACTACAACATGACACAGAGTGCGGCGTTGTAGTGTAACACCGCACCCTGCTGCCCCTTGAGGAGGCTGGCGGCTATGGTTCCTGCTCTTATTTTAATGGCCAGTCTTAATTGACCGCGAACTAATTACAGTATTCAATACAAGAGGTACTCTTTTTTGGGCGGGCGGCTGTCGAGAAAGGCGGCTGTACTCGTAATTGCTTCCAACCTACTCGTTGTTGTCTGTCATGTCGCCAACGTCATGTTGTTGTTGCTGCTGAATGCTGTATAGCATATAATAGCAAATACACGAACCCAAAAAAATGAAATTGCACAATTTCATCCGTTTTGTACTCGCAATTATAAAAGTTTTCTTGTAAGTATTTATTTTTTAATTGCCAAATTATGCTTTACAACGTTCCGTTCCTCACAAACGTGTTTAACAAGCTTTTTTTTTTTTTTTGGTTTTGTTTGGTTTAGGTTTTAGTTGTGGTTTTTTTTAAGTAAAGGAATTTGGCAAATATCAACTAATATGTACATTTTGGCAGCAATCATAATGTCGAGCAACTTTTGCAGCAGTCTGCTGAGCAATGAGTTGTCTCCGATGCATGGATATATTTATGGATATATATTTAGATGTATACATACATATATACGAGTATATACATGTATAAACACTATGTGTAGACTTCTCGTATGTTTAGCTTTTAGGTTTGTATGATTTTTATAAAGATTTCGCGGAAATAATGTACTTATAAGTATTGTATTTTTATTTTTTTCCCTTCTCCTTCTTCTTGTTCCTTTAGGTTATCATTCTTATCATAATCGGGTAATCTTATCGTACCTTAAATGTTCAGAGCAGACCATTTTTTATCACTTTTGTAAGCTCTTTAAGCAATCATATGAATAAATCATATCACAACATATCATTTATTATTATTGATAACACTACATTTCCGGAATTGTAGACTTCTCGTATGTTTAGCTTTTAGGTTTGTATGATTTTTATAAAGATTTCGCGGAAATAATGTACTTATAAGTATTGTATTTTTATTTTTTTCCCTTCTCCTTCTTCTTGTTCCTTTAGGTTATCATTCTTTTCATAATCGGGTAATCTTATCGTACCTTAAATGTTCAGAGCAGACCATTTTTTATCACTTTTGTAAGCTCTTTAAGCAATCATATGAATAAATCATATCACAACATATCATTTATTATTATTGATAACACTACATTTCCGGAATTGTTTGACATTTTATAAGATATTTGGTTTTTTGCACTTTACGAAAGCACGAAAATCGGTTTAGGCATGAGCTATGTGCTATGTGCTATGATATTGAGGTTAAGGTTGTTGTCTAGGGTAGTTTTCAGTTTACTATAAGCGTTAAAGGCGCTTATTATTAAGCTCGTAGTTCTGCGATAATCCACTAGTATCGTGTGAGCGTAGTTGAAACTCTCAACTTGACCCATATAAACCAACTCGGCCGTTTACCGGGACGACTTGAATGAGTTTTGATAATTTGTGAGACTTGTGAATGAGCATAGAATTTGTTGATTAGAGTGCAAATAACAAACAACAATGGACTCCTAAATTCTTTTTTCCATTGATTTCATTGTGCTGCGATTTTCGATTTATATGGAAAATGTAGGTACTATAACTATAACTATAACTATAGTAATATGAATAAATATAATACTTTATAATACTACAGAGTAATACCGAGCAGTAACGGTTAGTTTTTATTTTATATGCTTACCATTTATTCCGCTTATCAAAGGGTAGTTACCATCCCGGCCGCCGATGAGATTTTTTAAACCGGATTCGATCAGCGTAGGGGACGATCGCTCCCGATCACTCATTTTTTCATGCAAATTTTAAAGTTCGCCGACAGACAGACGGAAATGGAAATGGAAATGAAATAAATTTCGAAATTTTGTTTTTCGCTAATGGTTTTTGTTTTTGGTGGTCTTTCTTGATTTATATGATTTTGAAGAAATTTATTTATTTTCGCCACGACGGTGTGCCACTGTTGTTGTTGTTGTCTTATTATTTATTGTGTAAAAGAAATATTTTGTTTATATTCCGTGCAAAGAAATCTTTCCATTTGTTTATTTTATGAATAAAGCGCGAAAATCTGTTGTTATATTTTTTTCACTTTTATTTCTTTCTGTGTCTCTCTATCTCGCTGTCTGTCTGTTAGTTTGTTTGTTTGTTTGTTTGTTTGTTTGCTTCTTTTCTTTATTTGTTTTTTAATTGGTTTTAAAGGAATAAAATTGTCTTTATTTTGTTTAAGGCTTTTTCTTTTGCTTTGATTTAATTAACTAAAGGATTTTGTGTGTTTGATTACGCTATAAAATGAAGGCACCACGAATTCTTTCAACAACTTCTCAAAGTCAAAGCGTTACAGATCAATAAAGGGGCGCTTTTGAGGCTCTTTTGCATCTTCTCTAATTCGCTTTAAATTTCAGCAAACGGCCAGCAATGATTTAACCAGAACGATAACCATAACAATAACCGTAACAATAACAATAGCGATAACGATAACGATAACAATAACTACTAGTAGTGGTTTATGCTCTGGAGAATTATGAACTCAACTTAATTAAATTCTTGAAGATGATAATTAAATTTATTTCTTTTTTTTTTGTTTTGTTGTTTGTGTTTGCGTTAAAAAAATTAGTATTGCTTTTTTTTTGTTTTTCAATCACTAAAAACTATCACTTTAAATTATTTTCTATGATTTTTATTTTTGTTTTCTATTTAAAATTTTAAATTAAAATTTTCTATTTAAATTTAGTATTTTTGCAAATTTTTCTATTTATATTTAGTATTTTTTTAAGCGTAAAATATTTCTACATTATTTTTAATGCTTTTGATTTATTTCTCTAATAATTTATGGCCCTTGTTTTCTAATCCTTGTTTGTGTGCTTGTAGTGGTTCAATTTTTAACGTAATTTCCTCTTTGTTTTGTTTTTTTTTTTAAAACACTTTTTTAAAACATTTTGCGTTTAATTTGTAGAAAATTATTGTAACAGCAGCTAACATAAATACGTTTATTTTAATAAATAATTTAGTGTGGGCTTTTTTTGAAATATTGTTAATTTTTTTTTTGTTTTTAATCATAAAAATAATAACAATATCTGTTTTGTTGTTCTTTTTGTTAGCGTTTTTTGCTTGCTTTTCAGCTTTGTTGTTTTTCCTTTTCTTTGTTTTTTTTACATATATTTTTATTTCTATTTATCTTGATTTTTTTTTTTTGCTCTGCCTTTTTTTGCTCCAAGATTTTTATTTTATTTTTATGGTTTTTTTACTTTGATAAAAACTTTTATATTTTTATGGCGCCTCAGCTTGTTTTTATTTAGCTAACAATTTTTAAAGTTTAAGTCTTTTGTTGTTGTTGTTGTTGTTGTTGGTTGATTTTGTACCAACCGACATAAAGCACTAAAACGATAAACTAATCTAAAATCATCGATGAATGATTGCTTGTTTTTATAAGAGGCGAAAAGGGCCAAGGAGCACCTTTTTCTGTGTACGAGTATGGGTCGCCACAATAGAAACCAAAAAAAAAAAATTGTTTTCTTCTCCGTATTTTTCCGTCTATCTATCTATCACTCTCTCTCTGTCTTAGCCTTCTTCTTCTATCTTTCGAAGAGTTTATCATATTTTCTATGGGCCTTTTTTGATTATATTTTGCCGTCTTCTGAGGTAAAGGAAAATGGTGTTCACTTTCTGGAGTGACGTTTTGTGACAACTGGAAGCGAATATAGCACGCTTGCACTCACACACACACACACGCACGCCTATGCATGCAAGCGAACAGGACACGAATAAGCTGCAAAACCATCCGAGCCGTCGAATTTATTGAGGACGACGACGTTGACTAGAGCGATGACGATGGCGACGATGGCGACGACGGCGACGATGGCGACGAGCGCTACTCCTTGGAGACAAAGAGCGCACGACACCCGAACGACAGCAGCCGAACTTCAGCAGCTGCAACAGCAGCGGAAAAGGCAGAGGCTGTGGGCCGCGCAACAACACTTTTGGAGCCGGTCCAGAAGAAAGTCGTGCAGAAAGGACTGACGAAGAGAAGAGTCGGAGGAGGAGGAGGAGGAGGCGAAGGCGCAGGAGACGGTTGAAAAAACAAAGCACTTTAAAGAAAAACACAAATAATCGATGAAGTAGTTCGAAGCTGAGCGTATCTTACTTCAAGTTGACAATTTTTCTTGCTGGCCAAATCCTTTGGTCGCCAAAACGAACGCTACGACTTCAAAACACTTTCTTAAATTCGTCAGTTTTTTATAATTTGAAATATTTTCAACCGTTTCTGTTATTTTATTGCTTTGAATTTTTCATTTTCAACTCATTGAATTTTCAGCTCCGAATTTTCAGTTGGCTGCGCGTTTCGCTGCTGACTGCGTTGCACTGACTCTGCCTTTATTTTCATTTTCCGACGACTGCATGTGTGCGTGGATGTGTGTGTGGGTGGGTGTGCGGCCAGTCGTGGCATTCGGCTGCTCGGGCTCAAATAACAGCAACGAGAGCGCGGCAGCAGGACAGAAGGATTGTGTGCACGAGCTCTGCTGAGAAAGAGAATTGCCAAAGGCCAAGCGAAGAGTTTAATGAGAGAGCGATGAACGCAAGAGAGAGCGAGAGCGAGAGCGAGAGCAAGAGCGGCAGCAAGAAAGAGAGTTAAAGCTTGTAGTGGGTGGCACTGCAAAGTGGCTGCCTAAAAGCTCGCTCCAGGTGGTACAAAAAAATACAGCGGCTGTTCTCAAGTGTCACGAACGGGTTAAGCTAACAGCAAGAGGAGAGCAGCGGCAATCACTGCCACCGGGAAAAATAAGACTGACTTTAATGACGAGCGCGATGATAGCTTGATTTACGGGATGTAAAGCAGCTCTCGCTTCGCTGCCGCGAGCTTACAAAGGTCGATAAAGTGCCAGAGCGCGTGGCCGGAAAGAAAATGGAAAAAAAAACCGTTCGCGACACGAGGAACAGCTGACTTAGAACAACTTCCACGTCTCTACGTCGAACGTACGTACTGGTACATTAGAGCACCGTAGAGCGTACGCATTAACGAGTTTTTTTCGGCAGCTGATTTTATAGAAATTTTTCACAACCGTTTTTGTTTTTGTTGTTCAATGAAAATGCTTGATTCGATATTTCGGAATCATCATTATTTCACTTGAATACACTTTTTTCGGTATTTCGGTGTTTTAACTTTTCGCCAAATGATCGGTCGACAGCAAAGATCTTGCAGATCCATTTAAAACTAAATAAATATAGTAGCACTAACCGCGCTCCGTGCGATGCGTTCGTTCGTTCGTTGTTGCCGCTCTCAATCCGCCCCGTGTGACAATCCGACTAAATCGAAAAATGTGCTGCTTACTGGCGAGCTCGTGCTTTTTTCATTGTCTGTCCGCAGCAACAACAAGAACCAAAAACAAAAAAAAAAAAACAAAACACAACAACAACAAAAGCCAAATATAAAAATCGCGCAGCGCAAGTTTACAAATGCTAAATGTGTATACACACACAGACACACACACACACACACACGCTCATACTGTGCCACATACACATATTCACTGGCATACAAACAAACATACATATATGTATATACACAAGGAGTGTACACGTTTGCGCCTCCCTGCATTGCGAGCGTGTAAATCGAAACGAATTTAGAGTTGCCAACGTAACAAAAACAAAAGTCTTTTGCAGGATTTTTTTAAAACCAATTCAATCGGACCATGGAGATTTTGGAGACCTTTGAACAATTATAACAAATAAATATGAAAAATATAAAATATATTTTTTATTTTTATTTTTTATTTTTTATTTTTTTGTTTTTTTATTTTATTGTGTTTATTATTTTTATTAATATTTAATTTTTTATTTTTTTATTTTATTTATACCTTTAAAATATATTTCTGAAAAATACAATATGTATTTAAATATGTACATAGTTTTATTATAAAAAAAAAATGCATTTATGTAATAATTTATGAAGCTAATTTTTTATGATGATTTAATATTATTGATTTTTCAGATTTTTCTTTTCTCTTAAGAAAATTTTTATGAAATTATGAAATTGGAAAACAAATTTTTAAAAATTTTATTTACTTTTAAATTATTGCATTTTCTTCTTTCACCTTATAAACATTTTTTTGCACATTTCTTTTAAAAAGCCAATTTTTCTTTTGAGCCATAAAAACCATAAAGCTGTTAAAAAGATTGATTTCTGCTTAAATTTCACTCGAAAGATTTTTATCAATAACTTCATTTTTTCAAAAAGTGTTACTTATACCACTTTTTAGCACAAAAAACGACTGATTTCATCCTAGCAAGTACTCAGAATTTTTTTTTTAACATTTTTGGTATTTTTTTCTCAATTCCAATACAATTTTCTTGCGGGGAAAAACGAGGTGGCAACTATTTGTTATCAATTTATTTTGATCATTTTGTAAATGTTTGTTTCTGTTTTTTTTTTTTTTTTCATTTAGCGCTAACGAAAAACATGATGTTGACCGAATGATTCTAATCAAACGCAAACAAAAACAATGCGGACGGCGGGAAACTGCTCTGCGCGCTCCTCTCCGCAAGATGTCATACGACGGAGAGGCTCTTCTCATCGTAGATACATACAGTTTTTGTTTGTTCGCTTGCTGTTGTTGTTGTTTTTTTTTATTTTTTTCTAATACTAATGATAATCATTCTCTCGCATCATTCACTCTTCCATCACTCGCTCACTCCTCCATCAATAAGGCTTTTTTCAGCTCTCTCTTTCTCTTTCTCTTTCTATATCTCCTTGAATTTACTTAAAATTGAGGAGTGTGAGAATTAAGCAACAACAACAACACAACCACCAACTATTTCTAACCGAACTATGTATTCGCTTGATAGAGTCGGTCGCTATAAAAAACTGTGGAGATCGTCATGGCGCAGAGATATAAAATTTATCTCTGGGATTTACCATGAGCATGTACATATGTATGTATGAGCAACTTGCAAGTGTATGTGTGTGTGTGTGTGTGTGTGTGCGCGCGATAGAATTATCTCACTAAAGATATTTTTTCTTTTCTTTTAATTAATGGCTGTACGTAAAAATTATCGCCCTTAGAATTTAAATGAATTTATTTCAATGTTTTGTTATTATCATTTCTTTGTCCATGTTTTTCTAATTCTCTCCCTCTGTCCCTCTCTCGCTCGCTCTCTCTCTCTCTCTCACCCTCTCTTATGTGTTATTCTCTCATTTGAAAAGTACCTGCCGTTCGTATCGTATTTGATCATTATGCTTTTTGTTAAAATTGAGAAAAGTTTTTAATTATTGTACGTATTTTTGTATGTTTTACAAAAATTATTTATTTTTTTTATTTTATGCTTTTCTTTATGTCTTTCCTTTTTATTAACAAATTCATTGTTGTTATTTTTAAACTTTACTACGTCAATTGGTAGAAATGAATGCATTTTTGTCTTTAGCTAAGTTTGTGCAAAATTGTACGTATATTATTGTACGAGTACGACACTTTCCTGCTTTTCCTTCTTCCTCCTCCTTAAAGGGCCGCAAAATTCTGCCATTGCCAAATTCCCAGGCCTTTGTTTTCTTCAAAGAAATCGTTTGTTTGTGGGACCTTGGGTTAAAAGACGTCGCCATGAGTTTTAGCAGCAGCAGCAGCTTGAATGCTTTCAAAGATATTTGCACTCCACAACTTTTTACACAAATCCAACTACATTCATTCAAAGAGTTAGCCATTTTATTTATTTATTTATTGGTTTTTACTGGTTTTCTGGAAGGCTACAAACAACATTTATCAACTACAACAACATTCCATCTCGTGTATCATTCTAGTGATGACAAAATACTCAGCAGACGATGGATATTGTTGTTGTTGTTGCTTTGTATTGACAAATTGATAAAAGCATTGTACAAATTCAACCTCTAGCTACCAAAAAATATCTATATATAAATCTATGTCCAATACATGTTATTAATATTTACATATGTATTGTATGGACTGGTATAATGTGTAAAATGATGTTGGTATTAGTGTCAGTAGCGCATTTAGCTGGTTTTTGCTTTTGCCTGAGGGGTAAAAATACTTCTTTGGGGGGGTCCCGAATGCATGTGAGGCGGTGAGCAAAGATTTCTGAAGGTTTGTATAACGAAAGCAATTGCTATGATTATGAATTATGATTATTAAATTTTTCATAATTTACTTCTTCTCTTTTTGAGTAAGGACGGCGGCGGATGGAATGACCCTTGGAATTGCCCCCACCTAAAAACGAACGCCATTGCTTAGTTGCAACAACAAACAAACGAAATGACAACACTCTGGCTCGCGCTCAATCTCTCGAAAATCACGTGAATTTGTTAGTTTTATTTTTATTCAATATCAACGCACTTTGCTTTTTAACCGACTCTCTTTGCCACTCTCTCTCTCTCTCTGCCCTCTCTACCCTCTCTACCCCTCTCTGCCACTCACTCTCTCTCTCTCTCTCTCCATCTGTCTATTTATTCCATTTAATCGAATAAATATTGATAAAGACAAAAAATGAATGCGGTCCGTTGAAAATCGCTACCGACCGATTGCTGACGACTTGAAATGAGTTCAATTCCTTCGGATTAGTTGAGAGTACGTATTATTTGTGATATCTACAGAATTATAAAAAATAGAAATATCAGGAGCATTCGTCTGTTAAAGTGGTTGTTGGTTATTTGTCCTCGATAACATCACAACGCTAAATAAATCTACACTGAGAGAAAGAGCGTATAATCGTCATCAAACGACAAAATTGAAAATTTGAACTATTACAAATACATTTTGTCATTTTATAGTTATTTTCTCTTATTCTTCTTCTCCGTCTATTCCCTACTTCTATTCTTCTTGAACTCGTTTCGAAAATTCTTCTACTGCTTTCGTTTTTGCCATTCGTTGGCGATTCTAACAAAGCAAATTTTCCTTTAATTACTTTAATTTTCCTAAAATTATTTAATGATTTTACGTGGAATAAACTTTGAAATGATTCATTCGCGGTGGGCTGGTGCGGTCTGTTATTGTTTGAGGTCGAAAGGGGGCGCTTGATGATGCAAAAAAAATGTGCTATAATTACAAAATCGTTTGAAATGTTGCGATTTTACAGTCAGTATTTAGATGTGTACTTATTCCTATAAATGGACAATTCCGTCGTTTTGTTGTACGTTTATTATATCATTATCAGTATTAAAATGTTTCGTTAAATATTCAGTACAACGCGCCAGTTTTTGTAGCAGCGAATTGTATGAACTCAGAGCAATGGAAATGAGTTAGTTATCAGCAATCAGCGACAAGAAATAAGAATTATCATAATAAATCATAATTATCATTATCATAATTCTCGTAGTAAATCTAAATTGAAATTTTTGTCATAAAAAAGAAATCATTTAAATAATTTTCTTTTATTATCCACATTGAAATTTGTGAAATGTTTACAAGGTAATAAATTTTAACTATTTTAAGTGGTCGAGGTAAGGTTTTATTTTTTTCCCCCCAAAACTAGAACCAACAAACCGAATTAATTAGAGAAACCGATTAATTAAAGCTTTAGTGTTTCTTTTTATTTTTTTATTAATCAATAAATATTAAAATATATAGAAATGGTATATAATCGATTTCTATAATATATAGAAATCGATATAATCGAAGATAGAATTTTTAAAATATAAATTCAAGTATGTTCTAAAGAACCGAGCAAATTTTTTAATTATTCTCTTCTCCGAAATAGTATCGTTATATTGAGTTATTTTGATAGCAATTTAATCTAAAGTTTATAAAATAATTATTATAATTATAATTATTACATATTTTTAGTTTATTTATTAATTTTATTAATTTACTCTTATAAATTCATTTACGTTGTTATTTCGATTGTAATGCATATTTTCGATTCAATACCTTTGATCCAATAGCATTCTTTGCAGTATACCATCGTTCCAGCTAAACTCAAACTGAAAATTTTTCATTGTATTTATTTAAAAAATAACCCCTTACAACATCTACTAATACCGCCGGGCATGCATCAATATTCAATCCAAAAAAAAGCAATCATCATTATTGAAGCATGTGACGTTGTTCGTTTGTATTCGTTAAACTCTTTTTCAATACCGGCAAATAAAAACGTAATTAAAAGAGATTGCTATTTTCCAAAGAGCTCTCTGAGAGCAGAAATGCCTCCTCCTTTTTTCCCCACAAAACTAGAACCGACAAACCGAATTAATTAGAAAAACCGATTAATTAAAGATTCATACAGACATACATACATACGTACGTGTAATATTTGAATAAATATTGTACATATACACATACATACATATACGAGTGCATAGCTATAGGAATATTATAATCGCTTTACTTTTGTATTTAAATATTTTAACACTTTTTTAAAAGTCCCGACGAGTTTCTGTCGTCATCAAAGTTGACAAAAGGCTACTGACGATTGCTCAGCGTTTACGTTTACCTTGAGAATTCTCTATTAACGACGAGAGAATTTAATTTAACAAACGCTTATAAGAAAAAGCCAAATAGTGAAATATAGCAAAAGTGTAGAAAAGAGAAGGAAAGATAACATGATCACAACGATTACGATGGCGTAATTGAATCACATGGTTCGATTGCCGCAACAGAAAGAAAAATAGATACATACGAGACATAAATACTCGATTCTCTATACAAAACAATAAAACCAATGAAAAATAGTTTATTGTGTTGGTCATAATTGCTTCATTCAATTGTTGTTATTGTTGTTCGCTCTGATGAGGGCGAGCGTAAAATGAAATGTAGCTGTGATGAAGCTTATCAAATAAAAATAATTTTGAAATATTCTTATGTATATACAAATTTATTGTCGAATATCTCTCACTCATTCTTACTACAGAGAGAGTAGAGATGCCAATTTATTTGTTATCTACAAATAACGAAAAATTTCATCTAAAGTATTGGGATCGCTTAATCCCCAACAATATACAATATACAGGGTGCACCCTCTCATTCTACACAAATGTTTCTACAGAACGTTGAAAGGGAATCATCACCCTTGTCTTCTCCAACTTCGGAGCTGCTGAAAATGTTATCAAATTTGTAACATGCTTAAGTAAACCTATATTTAGATAAATCTATTAATAGCTGGTTTCGTGGGGCGACGAAAATCGGCTCGCTCAAGGTTAACTCTACTGTCCCATTATTTGACACATCCGCACCAATGTTTTCGAGTCTATCATAGAAGCGTTGAATGAGTCACTGAACTGAATTTCTATAGTCTAATATTAGGTTAGTTCTTTAATTTTTGGGACTAAAGGAATATTCTAATACATTAGTAGGTGTAAATATTTTTATTGGATAAAAAAACGAGTCAATAAATCTAATTCGGATTATAATCGGAAAATTTTTATAAATTTTACAGCAGAATGAAAAGTATTAGGCGGATTATTATTTCTAAATATTAAAGACAAAAATAGTATATATCCTTACACAATACAGAATTTATTAATTTTGATATTTTTATGGAATTGTGTAATTTATCAATGAATTGTGTACAAGTATCAATGCATATTATTTATTCGTACAAATATGATGTTTGTTGTTAATTCAATTTATTTGTACAATTTCTTCTGATCAAAAGAATTCTATTCGGTTTTGAATACACATCTCTAGTATTTTGAGAGGGGAAAAAACTAACAAGAATTTTATACTCTCTCTTAATCGCTCTCTCTGGTCGAACCTCTCTGAAACATTTACTCACCTTTCATTGACAAATCGTGAGCTTCATCCGCCATTCGTCTACTGGCCCGAGTACGTCGTCCCATTGTTCTTGTAATGAATGTAGTTGGTATTGCTGTTGTTGTTGTTTTGACTAAAGCACTGTGTTCTGAACTGATAGCACCGATTTTTAGCTTGTTATATAAAATGTTAAGAAGTTATATAAATAACAATTTCTTCTGCTGCTTTCGACTATACTCGCACATTTGTTGTTTTTGTAAATGTTTTTCGGCACAAAGTGCGCAACGAACGACTGACTGCAATGTGTTCAGTGATGAAAAGAACCGAAAGTGCACCAGAAAAGTTGTTGTCTCTAATTGACGCGTCCGCAGTTAACGTGCCACGTTTACGACTCGGTGCTAAATGAGCACTGCCTCGGAACCGACTTAACGGTCTACCCTCGAATTACGTAAGACGTCATTATATAATGTGGCGTTTGTAATCAAACCCAATCCGAAAACGTTAGTATTAGTACACTAACACTGTCTCAGCAGAGCAAACAGCACTCATCACAACTCAAATATCATTCGTTCAATATATTTACACAATTGTTATCACTACTTTTATCTCTTTTTTAAGATGATGGATGGCAACACTGCCGGGGGATCATGATCATTAAACCTGACCTGATCAGAGGAGCTGCTGACTTCAAAAAAGTGGTTCAGAATAAGTAATAATTACTTAGTCGTTTTTCTTCTTTAATACTTGCGGCTTCTCAAATATCAGGCAACTTCTAAACGAATGACTTTTTGTGAGTGTAAGCATTTCATAGATAAGATAAGAAAGATTCATTTCGTTTAAAAAAGTATACGTAATACGTACGTACCCATTACGTCATTTCTAATAATATTACAAAGACTTATTTCAAAGTTATTAGATAATAAAAATGTACGTAAATTTATTTGTCAACTATGTGTACAGTCTCAGCAGGTATAAAAAATTCATCACAATGCAAAAACACATACTTATATAACCTCTGTGTTTGGCAGTCATAATGATTTCAAAGTGGATAATGATTACAGTGGAACCTCGGTATACGACATTAATCCGTTCCAAATATTTGCACTCAATTCATTCATTTTCATTCAAGGTACCCGGGTACCTTGTCAGCCATAATATGTTGTTTGTTTCTTCAGTCACATAAAGGTTAAACTGAAAACTTGAAATTCGACACAAACTGTTGTTATCCATAACATATACAAAAATCTGCCTTTTAATCTGTAACGGATTATAGCAGGTTCTGTTAGAGATTTTGCTGTCAGAATACCAATTTCTGTTATGGTAAAAGAAAATTTGACAGGTCCGAAATTTTGTACTAACAAATCCGAATTTCATGACATGCCAAGCAAGAAAATGCCTAAAAGTATGCGACATAATAAATGAAAGCAAAATAAATTCTATTACGTATATACAAATTCAAAGGGTTGCTGTCTTATTTGCTCTGGAGGAAAGTTCGTGCTATTACAAAAATCATATTCGAAATATGTTAGGTCTGTTCGATTACTTTTTATGCAAATGCGGTGAGAAATTTTACCTTTTCTTATTACAATTACGAATTCTCTCAAACATTAACAGAATGGAATTTTTAAACATTTCCTGCGGTTGTTGTTGTTCTATGCAAAACCAATATTTTATTTTGTTTGTTTATTTTGATAGAATATTTTTTTTTTTTTTTTCATTTTTTGTCTCTTTCTACTTTTCTTAACCAGGGTTGAAAACTGCTAAAACGATAAATCTTTTTGGTTTTATGCTTAAATTACAACAAAAATTTTAATGGAGTTTTATATGGTGTTTCAATAAAATGGTTTTCCTCTTGGTTCGCATATCGATCAAGTGTCAATTGTTTCCATACAAAACTGGTTTTATTTTTGGTTTTGCTGGGTTGCTGTTGTAGGCAAAACCAATATTTTGTTTGGTTAGTTTATTTTGGTAGAATATTTTTGCGTACCATTTTTTTGTCTCTTTCTACCATATCCATATACATATCCACTTTCTTCATATTTCGAACTTCGAAATAGGGCTGAAAACTGCTAAAACGAGAAATCTTGGTTTTTAGTTTTGCGCTTAACCGCTTACAACAAAAATTTCAATGGAGTTCTATGGGTTTTATAATGGTTGTCGCTACTAAAAGCGCTTAACCGCAGCAAAACCGCTTTATGGAAACACCATACAAAATTATTTAGACTCTGTCGTTTTCCATTTGCTTACCAAAATAACTTTTCACCTCGAACTATACAAAACTTGTGCATTCTGTTTAATTGAATTCAAACAATTTGCATTCTGGTAAATGAACAAAGGTTTTTTAAATTGAATTCTTTTGTGGAAAATTGTGTGATCAATTCATGCTACTAATGATATTTTTGGGCAGAATTTGATTGCAGTATCGATAGTTCGAATAATCAAAATGGAATAAACGAAACTATAAGACAAGCCAATAATCTAATATTAGTCAAAATCAAGAACTAGTAATCGTTAAACGACTGCAAAGTCCACAAAAATTTAAATAGTCGCGATAATATCTCATCAATCTTGACCGCTGGTAGCAAAGTTATCGCGAAGGCTGAGAGAGTTTGAAAGAGTGAGAATGAATTTGAAATTCTCACTCTCTCAAACGCTTCGACAAAACCACCGCAAAGAACAAACTCATCACTTCCTCTGAGAGTGAAGACAGCAGAAATAAAAAGAGATCACTGTCGATAACGGGTTGTTCCAGCCAAGATCAACAACAACAACAACAACAACATCGAACTACAACAACAGCAGGGAGGGAGCAAAGCTTTCCAAGCCGGCAACCAGAAAATCCAACGACTGCGAGCCACGAGCCGACAGTCAGCTGTGGAAGTTCGTGTGAAGTGGTCGAGTTTTGGAATGTTTGTGGTTTACTTTTTTGTTGGGTCTTAAGTGAATTGATCAAGTAACCGTGATACTAAAGAATTGAATAACTAAAAGAAATACAAATATTTTGTATTAAGATTTTGAGAGAAAAGTTCTTTTGCCAAAAGTGGAAAATATTTTGTCAGGAAAAGTCGCCACCAAAAATATTAATTATAAAAAATTATGTTTTCGCTGCAAACTAGTTAAATTTAAAAAAAAAAAAATTGCTGACAGTTGTCAGATGAAAAAAGAGAAATCGTACCATGTGCTTTTTCGTAATTTCTCATTTTGAAAGTTCTAAGTTTAAAATGTTTCACTTCAGTTTCTTCCGAAATTGAATTATATGAGATTTAGTTTTCATGCGTTGCCTTCCATTTTCGTTTGTGCAAACGCCTTTGGACCACGAACTGTCTGTCCGTGTGGATGCAAGTAGCGTGACGGCTGTATATGACACGCATGAACTCTAGCGTAAATAATAACTGCGCTAGTTACAACAAGAGAGACAAAAACAGCAACAACAACGATAAGAATAAGAATAACGCAACACCGACAAGAACAGAAGTTATGAGCAACACCAAGAACTGCTCAACAATGAATTTGCATTTCGATAAAATGAAATCTCAAGACATTAATCCGAATGGTTTGGCAACCGGAACAGCAGCGACCACATCGCCAACGCCATCACCGCCGGATTTCGATTTTAATCTTCCTTGTCGCTATTTCAAGAGCTCGTTTGCACGCTCGCTTTCGCTTAACAGCGCGGTGAGCAGTCATTGCCGGTCCCTGGATTATGACAGCGGACATGGCAGCAGAAATAACAGCTCCTGCCACAATAAAAACGAGAATGATTTGGGAAACAATAGAAAAGCCAACAACAACAACAACAACAACAGCGGCAGTAACAGCAGCAACAATAATTGCAATGTAAAAATCAATCATGGCCTTGCATTGCCGCAACGTTTGAGTCGTGCTACAGCGTCTATGGCAGCAACACTTTCCACTAGCGCTGAAAGCAACATCTTGCCGAACTCTATCAACATTGTTGCAAAGAATGAGGGCGCCCCTTGTCCGAATAGCTGTAGCAGCAGCAACAAGTTGCCGGCCATGCCTCAGACTAGACGCATGTCAGCAGCGTCAGCTGGGTACAATTTGGAGTTGCCAGAACAACAACAACAACCACAGAAACAGCAACAGCAAAATGCTCCATTGACACAATTTCGACCGGCTTCAAATGCTTCTACGCATTTAAATAAAATTAATAATCATAAGAAACAACAACAGCAGCAGCAGCAGCAGCAGCATCATCAATATGATGGTGATAATGGTAATGGCAATGGCCATGACAACAACAACAGCAACAAGCAAAAGAGAAGGAATATCGTGTGGCCTAAAGACGGCGACGTTGCCAGCGAACAGGTTGGTTAAGTTTTCTTAGCAATTTCTTTAGATTGTTCCAATTTCAGCTTCAAGATAGACTTAATTAGGCACGTTAGCGACAGACTTCAGCGTAGACTTTGGCGCTTGTTCCATGCTCCCATGAGAAAAGTTTCTTCGGAAATGACTTTGGGAGATTACTTCGATTTTCACAAAGTCTAGCAAAGAAATGCGAAAGTTGTTATTATTTTAAAAAAAAATATTTAATTACAACAAACTTATGCGTTTAGACCTTTGAGTGGTAACATTTTTAAGATAAAATGTCAAATGTTTAAATATTTAATGTTAATATCTTAACTTTTATTTAATTTGACCAATTCCTTTTTTTCGAAATTAGTGTTTATAAAGAACGTGATTTTAATCATGATAGGATTCAGACTATTTGAAAAATGAAGACCATAAAGAAATTACCCAGAATTGATTTCATACAAAAGTTACAAGTGAACACTTTAATTGATTTGAGATCTTGAAAGGGGATGGTCTTAATAGAAATCTATTAAAATAATGTATCTTGACTAAAAGGGGAAAATTTTTACGAGACACGCACCATGAATTCCTAGCATTTTGCGAGATTTTAGAGTGTTGTTTTTCTTTTTCTTATTCTTTATGTTTATTGAGTTTTATTGTTTCCGTATAAGGCTTAGGGGCCGCCGCCGCCGCCACAACCACAAGTACGAGCTTATTCACTCATGTCGCTTTTACCGAACAACTTTTGAGACATCGCAGCATCGGCGACGTCTTTCCTTCCTCTCCTGGCAAAATCGCCATCATTTACGGCGATCAACTAAAATATTTGCACAAATTAATCACAGCAGCGTGTAAGCATTGTGTTCATTGGTGCTGCCTGTCAACCTTGCTAAGCGTCCCTTTAAGGTGTCTGACCCAATTGCATCGGATTTGATGCCAGCCAGCCGGGCTGCCCGAGACCGAGATCGATAAATGCCAAATTCGGTGATTTCTTACAATGTACGATGTCCCAGGAGGCAACCGCAGCAGGTGATCAACATGAAGAAGAGCTGCTAATGAAGCATAAAGGCTTACGGTCGTTGCTTGTTGTTCACCTTGAGGTTATCGTCAGAAACGAACATTAAAAAATCGAATTGAATTTTCGTTTTTGGCACACTTTAATACGTTCCCACTGTGGCGTTATCGATCGGCGGGCAGGTTTCCTTACGGGGCATTAACTAACTATAGACCAACTATGGCTTTTTTATTGCTTTCGGCGTGGCGTGTCAATGCGTTTTATAACATGCTTTAAAAGTTGAAATTTTTTTTTATTACGTGGCCTGTGGCGAAAAATCTGGGCCGCAATGTAATAAATAATCATCAAAATTTTGCTTATTCAAAATGGAAAATGAGGTTGAAGTAAGTTGATGTTGAAGTAAGGCGAGAAAAGTTCACGAAATTCGCTGCTACACTCGATAAAAGACCTGAAAAGTTGTTTGTTTCTTGTTAAACAGCGCGCCGCGGCAACAAATTCTAGCTCGAGATAACGTCATTCTTTACGAATTCAGACCTTACTATCTTTTCCATGTTATAAAACGTGATAAGCTCATTATTTCATAACCTCGATAATCTAAATTGAAATTGTTTCTATTGATCTATTATATCCAGGTACTCTTCTAAGTGTTTCTTGGCAGCAACTGCTCTCTTTTCAACCACGACCCAAAACCGTATTCAATAATGTATACATTTTAAAAGAGAAATTAGCATGATTAGCTCTTTATCAAACCGCTTTAGAATTATGTGTGATCATTGAATCAGGCTGTTACAGTACTCGTATGTATTGTAAAGCAGGTACTCGTAAAAGGCTGCACCGCACTGAGGTTATCTATCAAAGAAAGGTGCCCGCATTCTTTGCCTTTTGTCTCATAAATAGATACGGATTGTCAAAATACCATGAAAAGACAGGCTCAAAATCTAGCAAATGATAGTAAATTAAGCGAATTTATTTTGAATTTTTACTGGAATGAATCTACGAGTATGAATTATATTGAGTCTATGAATTTATTTTGAATTTAAAAAAAAAGATGTCTTTTAAAATCTTCTAAAAAGACCCTTGAGAAAAAAAAACCCTTAAGAAACGAATTTAGTTTTTGAATCAATTAAAATTGAAATTGAATTGAAATTAAACTGCTTTTTTTTACTAATTTAGAGTCTTATAAAAAAATTTTTGTTGTCCTAGAAATTTACAAATTTATAATTTATTTTTAATTTTTAATTTTTTTTTTAATTTTTATTTTTTACTCTAATAAAATACAAATTTATTTAAATTTTTATTTTTTTACTCTAATAAAATACAAATATATAATTTATTTAAATTTTTATTTTTTACTCTAATAAAGTTTGAATTTTAAAAGTAAATAAAGTTTGAAAATTTGAAGTAAATTTTGAATTTTTAAAAGATTTTCAATAAGATTCAAGGAGTAAATTTGGTAAATGTTTGGTAAATTACTTTTACTGTAATGAAAAAGCAGAGTTTTTTCTCTCAAACATTACACAAGTCTTTTCATTTATGTTAGATATTTTTCGTATTTTATTCGGAGAAAGCATTTGCTATGAACACATTTTTCATACACATTTTTACCGGTAGGTACCGGTAATAGTGACCGCCACGCTTGTGCCTGACCATTGCGTGTTAAAGAAAGTTGAAAGAAAATTACTGCTACTGCTTTTTCTCGTCAGCTTTTGAGAAGTTAGCAAACAACAACAACAATGCAGCAGCAACATTACATCTTGGCACTTTTCGTATTTTCTTATAGTCTCTATTAATTCATTCCTTCGACTAATTATTCTGTTCAATTAAAATCGAATGCATCAGAATGAAACGAATGATCTTTTATTTCTAAGAGTTTCTGTTGGTAAATTGGGCAGTATGGAAAAAGAGATCCATGAAAGAGCAATTTCGACCATGAAGCGAGTTAGAACATATCAAGAGAGACATTTTTGTGCTTATGCACAGAGAAAAATAGTATTACGTTAAAATAATAAGATCTCCTTTTTGTGCCATTTTACTATGAAATCTTATTAAAACATACAAATAATATGCTTTTTTCATAGAGAAATCTTCTTTTATTTATAAAGAAAATCATAGTGTCATAAAACAAATAGTCAATCTTATTAATTCGTAATTTTGAATTTTTAATAGATTAATATTCTTAAAATCTTGAATGAAAACATGAATAATTCTTTTTTATTTTAATAAGACTATGAAAAACACTAAGATTTTCTTATTGAATATGAATTTGAATATGACAGTACTTTTAAATTTTAAGCAGATTTTCTCTATGGTTTTAATAAGGCTTTCTTTTTGTATGAAAAGCATAGAGAAATCTCACTGTTTTTCTTCTATTTTCTGTGTGGTTTTTTGTCTCTGTGTGCTAAAGGCGTTTGTGAAGAGGCGTGTGTTCTTTTTTTTCCTCTAACGTTCTAACGCTAACGCAAGTTTAGAATATTACGCCAATAAACTTTATCACCTTCATACTCTGTAATCATCCATTAACGCTTTCTCCGCTTTTGAATTTTCCTTTAAAACTTATGAACCGGATAAACTCAAAAGTTATTGAACCCGAAAACGATGAAACTTAATCCAAAAACGGAAATAAAATCGCACAGTGCGAGTGACAAACTGCTGAATATTCGTAGAGAGCTTCATGCTAAGAGCATAGGAGCAGTGAGAGAGAGAGAGAGAGAGAGGTACAGACCTCTCTTAATGTTAGATATGAAGGAAGAGATGCATATTTTCAATTGCAATGATTTTAAGTTATTTATTTTTTGTGTCCAACACGTTTTCCTATTTTTAATAAAAATGTTTAATAAACGGTTATGGCAAGATACAAAGATTGCGTACATATCGTATATTGAAATTAACAAATGCCGTCGCGCGATTTAATCGTAATTGAAAAAATGCCACATCCGTGCCTAAATCACAATATCATTCAAATACGTACATACTCTTTAGATGGATGATGATCATGATGGTGATGGTGATGGCTGTAGTCGCAGAATGCTCGCACTCCCACGATTGTGTTTAAAACTTATGTATGCTGATGGTGTGCGGTTTGTTGTTGTTGTTTACAAGAGAAATACTATTTTGTTGGTTTTTTAACAAAACAAATCCGGCAACATTTCAGGCAACATCTATTCAATGCTCTGATATCATTAATTTGTGCAGAGAGGTCGTTCATTGTTGTCACAATAAGAGTTGACTCTCACGTTGTTCTTGTTGTTGTTGTTGCTGTAGGGTTTTTTATGGTTTCATTCAAATCAACAGTCATTAAAAAAAAATGTCGACCATATCAACGACGAGAGTGAAGAGACGTCTCTCTTGATTGAATGAGATTGAATTATGAAGCTTTTGTTTCAATTTAGAAAGTATCTCTCACGGCATATCATTTGAATGAAAGGAGATTAATTTAAAATAAATAAAATGTATAAAACAAAAGATTTTGCAGCAGAAAATACAGCGTTGTCATCGTCATCATCATCATCATCATCAACGACAATAAGACAATCATGAATCTTTCTTTTAAAGTTGGTTTATGAGATTTTGAGATTTCGAAAGAACTGAGGTTATTATTTAAAGAAATATTAGTTAGTTGTTGTACCCAAATTTTCCTAAAGCGCTTCCTAAATTTTTAATTAATTTAACATAAAAAGTTAATTTTTTATACAGTAATATACTTAATTATTAAGATAAGTACCTTTTATAGCCAACATATTACATACATATATATATCGCAAAAAAAAAGTTGTAAAAAAGTTCATCTCTCCATTAAATTCTAAGCCCAGAAGCTTCTTTCTCCCTGAGCTTTCTTTATGCTAAAATCGCTATTAATTTTACTGTTATTTTCTATTAATTTTTCTCTTATTTTCTATTAATTTCTTTGCTATACAAATTTGAAGCGCTCAAAATTATGGTTACGACTACTATCATCACTCTAAATTGTTTAATAATTTATTCGAATTTGACTCGGAAGGTTTTCGATCTTTTTGAAAATTGAAAATTAACTTCATTAAAATGTAATATACTTTATTAGAGTTTTTAACAAAAAGCCGAATTAATTAAAAAGTCATAAATTTAAAAAAAAAAAAAAATTCACTCTTTGGAAAAAACAACAATAACAAGAGCAACCACAGTCTTACAATTGTTTTGAAAGTAACTACCTACCGAAATTCAAAATTGAAATTTTTCAAAGAATTCATGAACGCATAAAAATTCATTAAAAATGTATTAAAAGGCTAAAAAACGTACATACATCAACTCTTACGAATAACTTCAAGCGGAACAAATACGCATTCATCATCGTTATTTTGATGATGGCTGTAAATAAAATACAGTTTTCAACGGGAATTTGTGGTTGTTGTTGTTGTTGCCTTCATTGTGGTAACGTTGTTATTACATAAAAATAAAAGCAAAAGTGATAAATCACCGAATAAAGTTGATTAAAATGATGATTGCAATAAACATTATAAAACAATTTTTATAAATCTGAACATTATCTAACCTGAGTGGCAAGTGCAGCATCAATAAATCGATGAGGGCGTGTCACGCAGCCCATAAAAAACCTAAAACGTTATGTTGTCTCCTTCGTTGCATTGCATTGCATTGCATTGAGCTGAACGATATGAATTGAAGATAGTCGGGCAGAAATTCGTGTGAGATTTAGGAATCCATTAAAGGAAGGCTGTACGAAGGCTACAATACGATGACGATGACGATGACGATGACGATGACGACGACGACGACGACGATGACGATGACAGTGACGACTGTACGATTCATTCGAGGATGAGACGCGCAATTTCATTGCAAAAATGTTACACAATCTGCAAAATCGTAATAACATGAATTAATCATTTAGAGTTTTCGTAACTGAAGGCGTGAGTAATGACGATATCTACTGAGCTGGACGAAAGTTTTATTTAAGTTTCATAAGAGAGAGAACTGAAAAGTTTCTGGTATCTGAAAATATCTGGTATTAGTTTTCTAAAAATATGTTATTTTAAAAGAAATAATAAAATATGATAAAATATAACAATAATAATCTTTATTTATTTATTATATAATAGCTTCAAAAAAATAATAAAATATTTATAATAATAACAAATAATAATTTTCAATAAATATAAAAATACTCGACTTCATTTTATCATGTCTTTTATAATTTAAAAAAAAAACCATAACCAACTTCATTGCGAGTTTCAATAATATCGGTGTTAGTTGTTCATCGAATATGAATATACTACATACATATTCGAGTATATTCATACTTATTTTCATAAAAAAGTTCCTGTATTTTTGGTGCAATGATAAATGTTGCTGGTAGTCGTAGTTGTAGTCGTTGTATCGTATTTCTGTGTTTGAATGATATGAATCGAGCAACTCTTTCGTTGTTCCGCTTCATGCATCACGACATGAAAACAATTTTCATTTTCCGTGGCCAACAGGTTGCCAGAACTGCGAAAAGGATGAGGCGAAAAAATACTAAAACAACAACCTGATGGTTCTGTCTATATAATTAACTGGTTTTTGTGCTTTCTTTTGGAAGCCATCTTAAGCCAGCTTCGTATTTAACTATCAACAATATATTAAAAAAGAATTTTTATATATTGTTTATATTTTCCTATTTTATTATTTCTGTCTGTCTGTCTGTCTGTGTGTCTATTTTATATAAAATTTCCACTTGTCCAAACATATTCAAACATATTCAAACATCAGTCAAGTGAGTAACCAACCAACCATTGAACCAACCAAGTGCGGCGACTTCATTCACGCATGTGTCATTTCTTTAAGGAAACATAAACGAATCGCGCATGAAATTTCACCAACGTGACTGAATCATGTCTATGAGAATTTCAGACAACTAATGTTTGTCGCCGATGACACAAAACAGAGCGATAAGTGGAGTTCTCGTTGTAACTAACCAACGCTAACAATTTATAATTAATAATTTAATTCATTTATAATTTAATTTACATAAAAATATTTAATATTATTTAATAAAAGTTTTAAAAAGTCTTTTACTAAGTCTTTACTTAAGAGTAAAGACGAACTCAAAGTGAATTTATATAAAAAATAGTTTTCGAATGTGTTGTGATGTATGCATGAATTTTCGTCACTGATTCGTGAACGCTCGGTCATGAATGAATTTTGGGATAGCAGGTTACTGCTGCGTACAACAAAACGCACAAATAATACTCGCAACCAACCTCAAAGCGTTGCGGCACAACAAGTGCTCTGAGGAGGGTGCTCGTTGATGAGGAACCTTTTAAACTAATTTTTTTTCTCTTATCTCTCCGTCTTTTTTTTATTAAATTAAAACAAATATATGTATGTATAATTTTAAGTTCTTCAGCGCAATTCAGTCTTATTCACTTGACGGTTGGCTGATTTTATAATGTTCGTAGTAAATATTTTCCCCCCAAAAAGTAACTCCAAAGCGCAACCAAGCGTTGCTGGAGCGAAGCGTTCAGCGAAGTTGAAGGTTAAGAACATTTTAATATTCTGGAACATTTTAAAACCAATTTAAATAAAATAAAATAAAATTTAAATCTCTAATTTTCTGAACTTGTAAGAGCAAGATCATGACGAAGGTTTAGAAACGAAGAAAGGTTTGTCGGATAATTTCTGAAAAAATGTAATAAAATCTTGCGATTTTTATAGTAATTACATATATGTTTTATTATGTATGTACTTAAAGTAATTTAAAGTAAATCTCAAAAGTTATTACTTTTTCAAGAACCAAAATTGTGTAGATTTGATATTATCAAAGCTTTTTGTTCAATTTAAAAAATTTAACCTTAAAAATAACTTTTTAAAACATTTGAATTTTTGCAGACAAAAAATTGGTTTATAAAAAAAAATCAAACTCACCGTATGCCGTCTGGCGCACTCAAATGGAATCTATAAAAATTCAGTTTAAAAAAAAATTTCACAATTTCACAAAGATTTATTTATTCGAATTTACACATGCCAATCCATACTATTTTTGTTTATGTATCACGATAGTAAAAAATTAAAAAAAAAAAATTCTGAAATTTTGGATGAAATAGAAAGGAAAAAAGGAGAAAGAAAATACAGAATGAGAAAAAATACGACATATGTATATGATTATATGGTATATTTAGTATCAGCGAAAAACCCAAAACGTTCACCTCATGTTTCAAACAAAACTGAACTAGCGTTAGGCTGCTTGAACTTTTGTATGTTTTTTAATTTTTTTTTAATATTTTTTTTAATGTTTTCTTTTTACATATACACACATTTTCTAACATCGTGAAGAATCATCTGATTTGGAATAAATAAATTATAGTTTGATTTTACGCGGCTGATATTAGCCATTTTACAGGCAATAAATTTGAACGCAGGTAAGAAAGACAGAGACAGATAATGTGTTTATTTTTTTAATGCTGATATTTATTTTTTTTTATACTAAAACGCGGTAGGGTGGACTGTGCATTTTTAGTTAAATTAAATTCTTGTCCATATAAATTAACATATTTTAAATTTGAAATAAATAAAAAACTTCAGAGAACTGAAGAAGGTACCTAAAGACTTTACATAAAATACTGAAATTTTATTTAGAAAAATTTTATTTAAAAAACAAAAAATTGTGCGCCTTTTTTATAATTAAAGTCAATTTATTAGAGATTAATTGATTTAAACATTTTTTTAATGCTTTTTGCTATTTTGTTCTAATCAGTATTAGCAATTAATCAATTAATGTCTAATAAATTGACTTAAGTTATGAAGAAGAGGCACAATTTTCTGCTTCTTTTCTACAACCTGATAAATTTTCCAATAACCTCATGATCTTTTCTCTAGCATTATACAAAAATATATGAAGTATTGTTGAACGCCGAAATTAATTGGAAAATTTGCATATTCAAATTCTAATGATTTATTTTTCGATTCTGTGTTTTTTAAACAACACAAAACCACAAGAGCAGTGTGGCCAATATGTTTCCTTTAACACTGATTAATAAAAAAATTCCAGAAATTCTCTGCTTCCCAAAATAAACACTTTCAAGAAAAAAAGAGAAAAAAAAGAAGAATTGAGTTATTAAAGCCATTTTTCAGTCAAAACAAACCGGAGAAGTAAAGAAGAAGAAGAAGAAGACAAAATCGCGTACAGTTCCAGAGATATTCTACCCACAAACGTAAAGCTTGAAATGTAAAATAGTCAACAGAAGAAGAAAAAGAAGACGACGACGAGGAAGAAAAAAAGCGACGAAATAATAGCAGAGAGTTGTTTTTCTTTGGGTTTTTTTCTCTCTCTACAGAATACTATAAACGGATTATTTCGAAGCAAGCTTCGTCTCAGCGACGCCGGAATGCGTTTTTGTACGTTTTCGCATGAAATGAACGCATATTGCGTGTCTATTTTCGTATCTAGTGGTTGCGTTGCGTTGCGTTGCGTTGCGTTGCGTTGCGTTCGTACACTTTTTCAGCTCTCACTTCATTCATTTGTGCCAAAATGAATTCAAAATTGTCGGTCATAATTTTTTGCATTTCGTTTTGTTATTACTTTTTGAATTTTTTTTTTTTTTTTGATAAATGGTACACGCACACTTACGCTTCTTCACGAATCTTCTAGTTTTAAATTCTTTAAGCGAGAGCTGCCCACAACTCGTGAGCGTTTCTGATGTCGTTTTAGGACAGAAGATAAACACAATTTCTTTACTTTATGGCAATAAATTAAAAAATTTGAAATATTTTTTGGTATTCTGAAACTAATTTTGATGCGTACGCTCTCACTTTATTTTCACGATTTACGTTTTCTCCGGTCCTATAAAAGGTCAAATAGCGCCGATAATTTACGAGATAGTATCGTTCATTGATCGATTTTCATCGTCTGAACGAAGTGAATCGATAAACCTGATATACCTACTAATGATCATTGATGAATTCTACGCAATTACAACGCAATAAAATTACCGAAATCCATCCATACGCGAGTCAATGACTACAAGAGATACTTTTAAGTAAAGCGATATCACGTTAGTGGTATCATATTTTTTTATTTTTTTTTTTTTTTTGAAAAAGGTGCTCTTTTGCTTTTATTTGTTTGTTGTTGGTTTATAAAGTAACTCATCGGGGGGGTTGCATCAGTTCGCTGCATGTCAATGAAATGCCATAATGATACAATTACATACGCACACACACACACACAAGCACACACCCGCTGCATACATGCATACTTACACACATGCTTTTACACACTTTTGTAATAACAACAATTTAAAAAAAAAGGAAGGCAAAGTTACGGATTTTAGCGCAAAGCAAAAACATTACCAAACAATGCAACATTAAAACAACATCAACAATAGCAGAGTAATATTGTAAATTGTCCAGCTCTAAAAAATCTTCACCGAATTACCAACAACATCAACATCAACATCAACATCATCTTTGTATGAAAGAGATCTCATTGCGTGAAAGCGTCGATAGGATGAACAGACGGACGAACGGACGGACGGACGGCCATACGGCTTCTTGTTTTATCTTCTCTTTGTTTGTTGAAGTGTTTTGGATCCAACACCATTTTCTAGCAGAAAAAAACACACGCTTTGAGACTTCGTTCCGCTACGCCGTCGTCGTCCGTCGAACGTCTCACGATAGTAGAAGATCGCGTTTGGTCTTTGCTCTGCAATCATTATGTGAAAAATATAATACGATGTGAAGGAAATAAAAAGAAATATACAACCCGAATAAAACCAACATTATTCTTGGCCTGACTGTAATCGTTATAACATGCAGAATGTAAAGGGTAAAGGGTACACGCGAGAAAACCTCCTAACGGTTGGAAGAATCAGCAACTCAGCCCTACCGTTAGAACAAACAGTATGTATGTACTCGTACATAGTTAGAGCAAATATGGAAATTGTGTTTCCAAGTGAATTTCTCGACATTCGTTGAACTTTCATGCGACTAAAAGTGTCCGTAGTAAGAATAAAATATAATACTTTCAGAAGCCAAAAAGAGTTGTGTGGAGAGAGACATGAACTCATGTAAAAGCTTTCCCGGATTAAGAGCAGGATATCTCGAAAACCTGACATGATTAAGAAATTCTGAGATGATTCGTTTTTTTAAAAGCGGTCTCATCAAAGAATTTGGAGGCATTTTTTTGTTGATTTTTTGACAATTTTTTTCTTATAAATTCTTAAATTGTTGATTTTGTAAAAGGTTTATTTTGAAGAAAAAGAAAACAGCGGGTGAGACGCACCTCCTTAGAAAAGTTACGCATATCCTGAGAGTCATTAGCGGTTAGAAGGCTGCGTAGTGCTGAGCTGTGCTCTTCCTTCACGAGTACTCGTAGCCATTATTAAAAAATTGTTATATCATCAATCGCAATTACGTAACTTTTTGACGATGCCGAAGTTCGTTGAACCAAAACAAAAAAAAAACCAACCACCAGAGAAAAAAAAAGGTAGTCAATATAAAAGCAGAAAAAGAAATGCGTGACGCGACGCGACGCGACGCGCTGTGCAAAGAAAAAGAAGGCTGCAAAGAACAACGCGTTTCACACGCTGGAATAGTTAGTATTCACATGATGTGCATAAATAACAGCAGTAGCAACAACAACAACAATAGCTACAACGTTAGCTATAGCGGTAGCGGTAGCAGTAACAACAGCGCCAGCAGCAGCAGCAACATACTTGAACGCGTTGCAATGCGTCGTTGAACTGCTCCGGAGCGAGCCAATCGCCACGAACTAATTGTAATTGTAATATCAATCGCTCTTTGGATTTCTTCCTTCTTGGACTACGTCCAATCGGTAACTCGTGCACAGCACAGTTACCGGCCGATCTGCATAACTGTTAAAAAGGCCTGTACGTGAAAATATGATGAGAGTAGGATCGAAAAAAGTGTGGCGATCAAAGGCGTTGAGACGCAACACCATAACTTGACAGTTTCAAGTTTTATAAATGTGCACCATCTTTTATGTCGGTATATGAATAATGAATAACTTTAAAAGAAAAACAACCGTTTTCTATATATGAGGTATTTTTATTTAATTTGGTCTTTTACAATTTATTTATTACAATATAACATCAATCAAATGGCCGCCTCTATTGGCCAAAGCAAAATGTTTGTCCAATTTGCAGCGTTTTCCATCACTTTTTCGAGCATCACTATTTCGGCGCGTTGTTTTAGTGTTAAGCGATTTATAGTTAAAAATTTTAACTTAAAATTGTACAGTATTGACGTCTCAAAAAGGTGTTTACTCAAGTTGAACTCATGTTGAGAAATGTCAAAGTTATTCAATGTTTACATACCGACATAAAAGATGGCGCACCCGTTAGTATTCCTGCTATTGTTTTTGTAATACATAGTTTAATTGAACGAGCGTCAATGGTCACTCGCTGCACCTGATCCCAGTCCATTTCCATGAACTTGCTGCAGACAGGTTTCAGGTTCAATTGAAGTTTTAATAGCGCTTGATCCATTAACGCGGCTCGAAGAGATATGTATGAGGCTTGGCTCCAAATACCTTCACTCCACATTTGCTTCCACTCCCAAATACTTTTCCATCTGATTGATTCTCAGCCACGCATTCGCCGCCTGTTCGTAGTTCATGCTTCCGTTTGGCAGGGTGCACTTCCGGTCGCCAGTTGCCAATGGATCGATCTAACAATCGATCGGTCAATGAGTGAAGGCCAGCATGAAAAAGCAACAACTTTAAGAACAAAAAAAAATGTGAGGGACTAAACAACAACAACAATAACAACAGCACCACCAGCACTAACAGCTGTTAGTTGCTTGTTCACGCATGACATGTTGTTGTTGCTGTTGTTGGTGTTGTTGTCGATGACGAAGCCGGAGCCGGAGCTGGAGCTTGGCTTCAGGCATCGGAAATCGTTTGCGTTGCATTGTGTTATGCGTCGAAACTCGTGACTGGCAAGCGCGGCGACCGACAATAAACGTGAGGGCCGTCGTCGTCTGTTAGCCATCGATCGCTTAAGTCAAAAGGAAAACAACAACAACAAATTAAACAACGCCCTCAAAAGGTTAAACACAATATTTCGTCTTTCAATTTACGATAATAAACGGGAAATTAATTTTAAAATATATATAAATTATTTTTTTTTAAATATGCTCGCAATAAAAGGAAGCCAAAAAAACAACCGATGAAGGCAAGAACAAGAAGAAGTAAGGAATAAATAATTAATAATAAATAGTTACAGAATTTCAGAAAACCTAAAACGACGATCTCATTGAATATGAATATCGTATTATAAAAATGAATAATGGTTGAAGGAACTTCATTCAGTTTCTTTCTATTTCAAAAATCATTATGTAATCGTTAAAGATTAAGCTATTTTAAGGTTGGCTTAAAAGAGATAAAGCCAATAACCATATAATACGACACGGTACCAAACACGGCACCATACACGGCACCATACACACAGCACAGCAAAAAGTTGTGTTTTTTATGTTTCTGAGCAACCTTCAAAAGCTTCAAAAGTCTTAAAATGTTTAATGATTTATCGCATTGCTGAAGAATGAAGAATTAAGCAATATTTTTTGGTTGTTTTTGTTTCGGTTTTTAATCAACAATTTAACAGTGACTTTACGAGGTCATTTACGAGTATGTAAATCGATTTGATCTACTTAAGAGATGAAAAAAAACAGTGTGTTAAAAAAACAATTATTATAAAAATTTTGAACTTAATATTTGTTATTGTTGTTGTTGTTGTTGCTGCTTAGTAACCGCTTTGGAGTTAGCGGCAGTACAAAGGCTCACTTCTTTCTCAAGAATTATTATGTTAACAAAAAGCTATATTTTCATTATGAAAAACATACATTTTTTGAGAGCATTGAAAAATAACAAAACATCTTCTTTGAAAACAGCTTCTCTTTGCAAAAAGATATTGATTACATTGATGTATGGTGTACTCTTCTGTCTTTTCAATACATTTTGGCAGAGAGAAACTTTTAAGGAGAAGGTTTTTTTGTTCTCGATGGATTTTAGCATCGGAGCATCGACCGAGGGAGTGTCATAGTTTGAATTCTTTTACAAATTTTACATTTCTTTCCTCACATTCGTATATTTTTAAGAGTTTAATCTGCAGATAATCGCGGCACATAATTGCACCGCTAACTTTTCAAAAAACTTGCATTTCGATAGCTTTTCTTCAGATATATATTGCCATACTTACATTATTTGCCATTTACATGTCACGACTCTCCTCCATACATTCATACCGCCTTCCTTTCTTCTTCCTTCCATGATTTTAATTAGATAAAAAAATATTTCCCATTTTATGCATATTCATTCGCTGCGATTGCGACTGCGACTGCATGCATTGTTACCTGCCGAATAGTTGGCAACACTATTCATTCTCTACTCGCTAAAGTTGCCCACGTTGCATGCTCCAGTAATTTTGTTGCTCTAGAAACAAACACAAAAAACGCAAAAGTGAGTAAAGAAAATTAATGTTTTCTGTTCGACAACAACAAACATAAAACAACTACAACAACAACAACAACAACTATGAAATATGCTCCGCGATATATTTGTTCGTATTCGGAAGGAAAAAAAAATGATAATTGAAGGGTTGCCACATTGCAAAAAAAAAACAAATTTTGTACAATGAAAATACCGACTATAATAACAATGATGATGACAATAACTATAACTACAACAACAACAACAACAACAACAACAACAACAGCAATAAAGTAGTCATTAAAGCCATAAATCTACCTGTTGGCTGTTGATATTTTAATTATGTTGGTGCTTCGTCAGTACAAAGTTTTTTTCTATAACAAAAGGGTCACATTCATTCTTTTATAGAAGCAGCGGCAGCAGCCTTGTTTCGTCGTCGTTGTTGTTGTTGTTGTTGTTGTTGTTGTTGTTGTTGTTGCTCACACTCTGCTACCAAAGGGTGAAGAGGTCTCTTCTACAAACGTGTTGTATATAATAATGTTGTTGCTGTCAAATAGTTGAGGAAGATTTTAGCAGAAAAAAAAAAATATAAGCAAACAGCAGAGGATCAACACTAACAACAACAACAGCAGCAGCAAAAACAAGTGTTGCCTGTTTTTATGTTATTTTTTTCTTAAAAAAAAAAAGGGGACCAACCGGATCATCAGGGTACAACAAAGCACAATGTGTTGCTGCAACTAAAAAATTCCGCAAAGCTGTGATGTTGAATCAGACCGAAATTTACAACAACAACAACAACAACAACAACAATAGTACAATACAATACACTATTAAGCGGAAATGAATAGATTTCAAAGGAAGCTGTAAAAAAGTTGCGTAAATGCAATGCTGCCGCGCGCGACCGTTGCTGAATGACGCACCATTATCCCGATGATGGTAGACTTGTTGATGCTGCTGTCAACTGAACCGCCAACTTGAAAACGACAATTGTCGTTGTCGTCTGTAAGACAAAAATATGAGCGTTAAACATCTGCAGACAATACCCGTAGAAGAGGAAGGATTGATGCTTCCGCGGACGATTTATCTCGATGAGGTTTTTCTTTTTTATCCTGCTGGTAGAGAGACAGATCATGAGGATTATTTAATTGACCGTTTAATAACGAACCAATAACGATTTAGTTGGTGCATTCGAATGACAGATTTCATTATCATTATGCCGAAAAGTCGTAGCTACCGCTAGTATGAGTTGGTTGGTTAACCATTTTTGTGCCATTTTTTGCTCTCTTCGTATCGAGATTGTTTTGAGTATGAATTTTAACAAATTTTTTACTTTCTCATTTTATATTTCTCGTACTTTGCGTCATTTTTCTTGTACCAGCCGCGCTCTTCGTTACGAGTTAATAGCTTTTTTGCTTCCACTTTTTGCTTTTACTTGTCACGTTATGACATCTCATCACACTTGGCCCAAAGTGGCTTGAGAGTTCCTGATAGTTGTTGCCAGCAAACGTGATATTCGTCCATCTTTTGTTGTTTGCTTTATTGTTTCATTTTGAATTGTTTGCGCTTTCTTGAAATTTATTTAAACTTTTAGGTTGGAAAATTTTAGTGCACAATTATTTCGTTCGTTTTTGCCGTAAACGAAATTAGACAATATGTACATATGTATATTTGTTTAAGTTTTTGGTATAAAAATTCAACTCTTAGGTCGAAAAATTCCACTTTCGTAGTATAAAAAAGTCAGCTCTTAAGTAGAAGAAAAAATTTTTAAATAATGTTTCGGTTGAAAAATTCGACTTTGATAGTATAAAAAGTCAACTCTTTGTAAAAACAATAATTTGTTAACTTTTTTTAGTATTTAGTAAATTTATTATTCCGAAAAATTGCAATGGATTGAAATTTAAGAAAAAAAAAAAAAAATTAAATTTTAAAAAAAAATAAAAATAAAAAAAATAAAAATAAATAAAAAAATAAATAAAAATAAAAAAAAAAATAAATAAATAAAAAAATTAAAAAATTAAAAATAAAAAAATTTTTTAATTTAAAAAAATGTTGTTAAGAGTAAAAGCGGAAAAGTAACTACTGGAAAACTGATCGACCATGAAGTGCTATCGGAAAATCTGCAATCATCTCTTTATTTCATCTCTAAATCATCTTTTTAATTTTCTTCTTTTCTGTTTATCTTCTAATTCATCATATTCTTTGACTTGAAGAAGCTGGTCAGCAAACTTTCCACTTTCAAAGAAACCGAAAATGCTCGCAACATAATAACAGCAATTTTCTTGCTAAATGTGAGAAACGAGAAGTATACTCGTACAAAGAAATAATATTTTAATAGAGTGTTAAAAATAATTACCTCCAGTAAAGAGCTAAAGACGTTTCTATAAAAACTAGAGAAACGAGTCTGTGAAATTATTTGAGGTATTTGAGGTTAATAAAAGAGCTGCACGTCGCCTCGCTTTCGGTAGCTAATGATCCAAAGCAACGCGGCACAGTCAGAGCGAACCGAACCGTACCGTACCATTCGACCACACTGACCACATTTTTGTTAGTCTTTTTTTTAGCACTGAAGTCGACAAAGTAATCAGAAAGAAAGAAAGAAAGAGAAAAAATGGTTAACTAATTTTGCAATTTGTTTAAATGCTTCCTCTCCGTCCGCTCTAAACACATTTTCAATTAAAACATTAGAATTAATTTCGAAAAATGTGTGCTAACTTCATTCGTTTTAAACCATTTTGCGTTTTTTGGTCTCTTGCAGGATTTTGAATTGTCCGATGAAGCAGCAGACCTTGAGATTACAGCCATTTCAGCGAATGGCAATGAGTTAATGGTGCCGCCGACAGAGCATCATCAATGGCATTCCGAAAGACAAAATCAGCGCCATCAACAGCAGCAGCAGCAGCAACAACAACCTCGCTCATTATATACGACACGTGAGGAAGCGGTTAATGTTGAAGCTGTTCTGCTGCAGAATCAGGTGGATACATTGCAATGGCAGCTGAAGCAGGTAAGACGATGATGATGACGATAAGTCTTACAACGACACACAGACACAGCGGCCAGAGATTCTTAATTGCTTCAATTGAAGGAAGCTACGAGTATTTCTTCTTGTCCAATTAGCACGGTCTCTTTTTGTTTCAATTTCTACAAAATTTTCTGCCAACACAAACACAAGCTAACACAAACTCTCAGGCTTTATCTGCATTAATCTGTGAAGAGAAGAATGTTAACGTTAAGTCAAGATTTTCAACACCTTCGAATATCTATCGGTCATGAAAATAACAGTTTCTCTGTACAAGAATAATTATAATTATAATTATAAAACACGACGATGACGATAAACGACGGACGAATGTAATTATACTGATGAAGCTATGTAATTATGTATGCAAGAACGTAATTATGAGGCAGAATGGATGGCTATTAGTGACGATGTTGATGTAGCAAATGACTGAAGATGACAACAACAACAACAACAACAAGAACAACAGCAACAAGAACCACAAAAATTAGGCCAACACAAACTAGATGTAGAATAAATTTGGCCTCATCTACTGATTCTGCCGTGTGTTTTTGTTGTTCTGTTTTTTTCAAATAAAGCTTTATTCGCTCTTTTTTATTATAGCGGCCAATAACGCGACTGGTGAAGTCTCTCAATCTTGTAGAGACTTTCGCAAGTTGTTGGCCGATTTCCACTAACCTCGATTTTTGTGTGTTTTTTCTCGAAATTTTATCATCACGCAAACGGTTAATAGAAAAGACCATGAATTTGAATTTTCTATGAAAAATGTTAGGGGAAAGGCCGAAGCCGCCACCCCCCCCCCCCCCCCCACCCCCTGCTTCCCCCTCCATCACCAGTGAATTTTTAATAATAAAATTGATGAGGTCAGTGGAAGCCGCCACAGCGCATTTCAATTCTTTCTCGTTCCGCCTGCGTTGATCTCAATGAGCGGCGCTTTTTTCATGGCTCAGCTCGAAGCAAGTTCGCGGCTTAAATCTTTTGTTAGTCCAACAAAGCAAATGTTAATTACATATTTAATTGGTCGATTGATAGATTAGTTATACTATATGTAGTATAAAAAAATGTAAAGCATGTTAATTTGCTTCATCCAATTTTGCCATAATTCATTATTGTTTTACTGAAAGCAATTTGAAGCATTTTTTTACAATCTCAATAAAGCGTGTGGGTACAGTGAATGATATTCTATATATGTATCTATTGTAGATCATTATCAGAAGTATACATATTTTTGTAAAAGAAACTGAATTGCGTTTGATTTTCTTCGATAAAGGCTTCACCGAGTGTTGTTGCGTTAATGGCATGCAAATGATTTTAGTGAAAGCGGATTTTTTTCTAAATTTGTAATATGCTTGCTCTTGGTCGAGGTTATAGCCTTTGGGTAATTAGTATTGGCCTTCTCTTGGAATCTAGGCCTTCTCTCGGAAAAAATTATTTGTGCATTTTTTTAACAATGCAAATACGATACAGTTTTCTTTACTTTTTCGAAGTTTATAACGTTACATTTTATCGCTAATAGACTATACCATTTCTATAGAGAGTTTTAATTTTTGTTATCATACGAGAAAAGCTTTTTCCAGAAAAAGGAAATACAATAATTGTCAAATAAGCGCGAGGTTTTCAAGGAATATGTCGCTGAAATAAAGGAAATAAAGAAAAAAAGAAGAAATAAATTTTAATTTTAGCATTATTTTAAAATATTCATGATTTTTTTAATCTCTTTTATTAGCATAGCGCTTTTTTTGTTTATGGTATAATAAAAGAATTATTTCTTATTAACAATTATTTCTTATTAATTTGCTTAAGAATTTTATAAATTATTTCTCCGATATCATAAAATTTCATTATTAAAACCTATTGAAAGAACAAAAATTACAAAAAAAGCAACTACATTCTTTATTAGCTGTAAAAATCGTTCAGAGAAAAATTCGTTTTGGCCAAGTTACGTCATCGAGTACCCACCATAAATTACTTGGGCGGTCTCTTTGCCCACGTACCACCACCACGTTCCAATCATTGAATATTCCTCTCAAGTATCCATACAAAATCATAAAAATCATTATTTGACAGCTTCGGTTTAACTGCTTCACCAGATGGCTTCCAGCTCTGGTTGGCCGGGCCTGGTACTCGGCGCCAAGTGTAGCCTCTAATCCGCAACTTATCGAACATTTTCTTCAGCTTCTGATGGAAGGAAGGAGCTGTGCGCGCTAGATTTTCTTCCATCGATACGTTGCAAGAGTCAGTCTTTGAATGGTTTTTGTCTGGCAAACCTCTTGGGTTGCAATCACTAGAGCTCGCTCGAATTTCATTTTGCATGAATTCAATTTTGGTCTTGGTATTGTCTTGTTTTTTTTACTGGGAAACTTGTAATTCCGCTCTTAGAGCTCTTTCCTTGGTACTAAATCGTCACGTTGTAAACTTGTTGTTTGAACCCACGAATGCTTACAATCGAACTAAGATCATAATACTCAGCTTTCCTTACCCGTTTGTCAAACGTTTAGTTTGGTCTTGTTGGAAACGATGGAAAATATACTGACCATTTGGCGTTTGTGACGCAATTTCAGGTGCACCCTTGTACAGTTTCTGTGCCTGCAGACCACAACGTGAATGTTGGGACAACTCAAAGCAGCTTGAAGTATTAATTATTCATTTCGATGTTTGGGTGGGTGGCCGGCCTGGCCTGTCCAACCTTAAGCCAATTCCAAGTGGGTCAAAAGCAATCTGCAAACAATCTTTTATCATAAAAAATTTATTCTTTTATCGTATCATTTTGTTCTCACTTCTTCTCTTTCAACACAATCTCGACAATTTTAACTGACCCCCCTCTTTTCTCTCTGTACTCCCTCTGGCGGGTCGCAGGTGGAGACCAGTTGCGAGATGTATCGTGCGGTCATGGAAGAGGTGGCCCGCTTCCTCGATCGTTACCACACTCAAAAACAACGTCAATCACTGGACCGTAACAGCAAAGAACAAATAACCCGCTCGAAGAGTATGCATCATGTCTATGGCGTCGGTGAGGGAGGGATCGGTGAGTGCCATTACGATGATGACAACGATGCTTATGAAAGGCCTACTACGGATTGCAGCCACGCTGCTACTACAGTGGCAGCTCGTTTGAGAACCCGCAGCAGTACGAACCTTCTCGATTCACCGAAACAAGAGCCACCCCCACAAGCCAATAAACTCGCATCCAAAAAACCCAAGCCCGCAAAAGGTTGTGTTGATGACCATTTGTACGAGCTCATTGCACCAGCGAAGAATTACAATGACTTCAAGGACTATACGTGGTAAGTATATGCAGCTACCGCACGATTTTATGCGCGCTTTCAATGAAATTTCATCCCACAGGCGTCGCTCTCCTAAGAAATTGCGTGAGCTTAACGCACTCTGCAGCGAATCCGATGTCGAAGAGAAGCTCAATCAGGAAGCCTTTCGTCTTTCGCGCACTATCCACAACCTGCTCAACACGTCCCTGCAGCAACCGGATCTAACACAGCACCGCTCTTCATATGGCACCGTTAGTGTAGGCCACCTAAGGAAGGCACCCACTACCTCCTCTTCCTCCTCCTCCATTACGACATTAAATCAATCACTGTTGAATACCACCGCCCTGACCAGAGACAGCTCAGATTCGTTTATTTGTCCGATGGAAGGGGTCGGTACGAAGAGTCACAATCTCGCAACTACCGCTGCTAACTCCTCTACTGTCAACGCCGCCGAGCTGATCTTTTTGCGCTCGGCGAATATGCGTGATTCTCGCCTCTCACTGCGCAGCTCCACCGACAGTTCGGTGCATTCGACGTCGTCCTCATCTAAGCTGGAAACCGACGAGGAACATTCACCCTTCCCGCCGCCACCTCACGCGCTCTCGGCACCGAAGTCAATACCGCAACTGAGCTCGACCACCGAGGATGAGAGCGGCTTTAGTTCAATCAGCTCCTTCCAAGACATCGGGGTGCCTTTAAGCTCCACAATGATTTCGGCCCGGCACAGTCTGCCGAACGCAAAATCGTTTGTAAATGAATTTATGGAGGCATCGGCTTCAGAGCCCAATACTTTGGGGAGTCTTGACCTTAACGTCGACAGTCGCAATTCAACACTGAAGGCCGCAACTCTCCCGCCTCTACCACCACCAACACCAACACCGCTGCCACACGCGGTGGGTGTACCTCTGCATAGCAGTTGCGAATTGCCCCCACAACGCTGGGATTCATCTTCCAAAGCCTACCGCACCTTCCCCAACAAGTTCCAGCAACGTTTTTCAACACTTTCTAACGATGATTCTGCCGCGGTGCTCTGGGTGTAGAAGATACGGAACGGCTCCATGATAGTTAGAGGTCCTCCTTCCTTCCTTCCGTACTGCTGTTTCTGCATTTTTCCCCCGATTTTCTATTCGTTATTCATAAAATTTAAAATATATAAAATATTTTGTACGTAGTGCGAATACTTGTAACAATTAATTTTTTTAAATTTCAGAATTTATGTATGTCATTTACATTATAATTTTATAGCCTTATGCTTGTTTTAAATTAAAATAGAATTTGAATAATCACTGTATTGCGTTACGAAAAATCATATTAATTTTTACTGTGTATAAATAAAAACAATTTTGCATATGTTTCGTACATACAAGCCTGCAGTTAAAATATTAACTAGTGAGAGAATAAATTAGTTCTAGAACTAGAGAAAACGCACTAGTTACCGAACTAGCACAATGGTGATGCATAATAATGGTGATGCAGGGGTCAATTGACTACAAACTAGTGCAAAGGTGATGCAGCCAGCAGCCAGCATCAGCAGCCAACAGCCAGCCTAGAATGCAGCGTTACAGCGTCGGAGCGTCCCAGCTTTCGCTCTCTTGCACAAATGCTCTAATAAGGTTGTACAGGAAAGAGAAAAAGAAGGTTATAATGGTTCCGAGCAGCCTCATGTGTCAAAAACTTGAATTATTAATTTTTTTCGGGGTTAATATCGCATTTATTGTATAGTCTACATTATATATTTACCCAATTGCTGGGAAATAGGTTGTTCCAAAAATAACCTATTACATTTTCTTCAAGGCCATACCCACAGTATACCCTATTCATATATTTTTGTACAAGCATGGCGAGCATGGCAATATCTTGAAAATTCCACATACACCAAATTGGATTGTGTATTTGCTTAATGACGTTTGTTAATTCGAACGCAGCAAATGATGAGCAGCTGTTTTAGATTGTGACCCGAAGCAGAGCATTTGAATCACCATCAATAATCATTTGCATCCATTTAAGAATTGTCGACGGCATTATGTACAACGGAGAATGCATTGCAATAAAGGACATCAAACCCGGCCTGAAAAATATCAATGTCATTTTCATAGTCCTCGAGATTGGAACAGCTACAGTGACGAAGGAAAACCGCGAAGTTCGCAATTTCAAAGTAGGCGACCATACGGCATGTATCAATGTTTCAATATGGGACGAGCCGGGTAAACTTATAACGCCTGGTGATATCATTAAATTGACGAAGGGCTACGCCTCCATATGGCGGCACTGCTTAACCCTCTACTCGGGAAAGAATGGCGAAGTATACAAAGTTGGCGAGTTTTGTATGACATTCAATGAAATGGTAAACATGAGCGAACCAAAGCGTCCGGAGCAACAGCAAATGCAGGCAACTGTAATGGGTGTCGTTGGGGGACCACTGTCAACATTGCCCGCTGGTGCCGTACCTGCTGGAGTGGTCAACCAGCAGATCTCTGCCAATGGATCGGTGAATAATGGAAATAATAATCCATTGGCGCAGCGAATTGTTCAACCAGTCGGCATGGGCGGAAAGCCTTCCAGTATGCAGCAAGCTGGTGGGACCAACCCAACGAAGCCACAAATGTTGAACATGCAGTCAAGCGGAACTCAACAGTCAACCATGACCACTGGGGGAGCACAGATTGGAAAGAGTAGTCGCGGCGGTCGCGGTAATCAGACGAGGACAAATCTCAAGGCTGATCGTAGATAATTTACAATCGAGAACAATAGTATTTAAATATAACACTTACGATTAGGATTTATTCTTAGGCATCACAAAGTTTTTAGCAGAAGAGAAAAAGTATTTAAAATAAATTTTTTTAATTATAACGGGAAACGGAAAAGTTTGGTTTTGAAGAAATAATTTTATAGGAAAGAATTTAGTTGCTACCATAACGAAAAGGTGGTATCTACAAAATCTATGATATCGTGACAGCTGTCAGTTTACGGATGTTTGGTGCATTGGTTCTCGGTGGTTGAGTTTGGAGTATATCGGTCATTCTTTTAATTATTGCTTAACTGGATTAATTGTAATAGACGAATTTGTGCTTTAGTTAAGGTAATAACTGTTGCGATGTAAAAATATAGAATCTAAATTCAGTTGGAATTGTTCTTGTCAGTTGTCAATTAGTAGCCGGCAAGGAATGAGATACCAACTTTTTATATTTTTGACTAAATTGGTTAACGAAAGGATATGGAGAAAAAATTGATTGTTAAAGGAGCAAATGCGGATTGAGCTTTGCTAAGTATATTTGAGCATTTATCATTTATTTGTGGGTAATAATTCTCAATATGTAAAATACAGAAAAGAGATTTGAAAAAGAAGTAATATGTATAACATTTACTGCTGTATGTAACTTCTGCTAGTTGGCAACACTAAAACTAACTCGTCACGTTGGGCGTAAATGTGCTGTGTTGTTTTTACTCGCTTTTTAGTTAAAATCTTTTAATTTTTTGTTAACAATTTTTTTATTAAGAGTAAACTTTAAACTCTGCCATCCGTTTGGGATCGTCGCGTCTGAACCATCGCCTTTAAAGTGCAGATGTCGCTCCAATCAGTTTTGGCTTTGGTTTTCACAGTGGTTACATCAATTGGTGTAGTTATATTCATCATATTGTTGGGTAAGCCAGTGACTGCCTGCGGGCTGAAAGTATAGAAAGGACTTAGTGGCGAAACGCTTCATTCATTGCTGTCTCTTAAGCTGTCCATTCATTCATTTTTTACTGACATACTGTGTGATAGATTTACTGGGTTTAGACATACTGGGAAATAAATTTACCTCAGAAGTTACTCAATATTGGCGGCAGGAAAAGTAAAACATTTTCTAAAGAGCTCATTTTCTCTCTCTTTGTAGGCTGGTTACTTATTTGGAAAGCTTTTCTGTCCAAATTTCGGTTGGTGCGTGAGTTGTTGGGCCACGGAAACGGTGCTGAGGAAAGAGTAACCTCTAACGCAGCTGATCGACAACCTGTTTCCAAAAGCAAAAAACTGCGCAAGGAATAACGCCAAGCTCTCCAAGTCCAGCCTTGTAGACGTAGTGACAAATTTGTATAATTAGTTTAATAATAATTAGCCAATAGTTACATCATACGACATGAATATCCGTTGCGCCAAACCCGACGACTTGATGACCATGCAGCACTGCAATTTACTCTGCTTGCCGGAGAATTATCAGATGAAATACTACTTCTATCACGGACTCACTTGGCCGCAACTCAGTTATGTAGCCGAGGACGACAAGGGCAATATTGTCGGTTATGTACTGGCCAAAATGGAGGAGCCCGAACCGGGTGAGGAGAGTAAACATGGGCACATCACTTCACTGGCAGTGAAGCGCTCTTATCGCCGGCTGGGACTGGCGCAGAAGCTCATGAATCAGGCTTCGCAGGCAATGGTTGAGTGTTTTGATGCTCAGTACGTGTCGCTGCATGTACGCAAGAGCAATCGAGCCGCACTCAATTTGTACACAAATTCACTGAAATTCAAAATATTAGAAATCGAACCGAAATATTACGCGGATGGTGAAGATGCCTACGCTATGCGCCGTGACCTAAGCGAGTTCGCCAAGCTGGCACCATCGCAATACATTGAGGAGAAGCGTGAAGCATTAACGGGCGGTAGTGACGTCAATAAGATTGCCTATCGAGGCTCTGCCGCACATGACCATCGTGGACATGATGGTCATTGTTGCTGAAAACGCACGCACGCAACCAATTCGATTTAAATGTGCTTGCTCATTTAACGTCTGTTTTCTTGATACTTGTGTTTAGTAATTTCGCGAGAGTTTAATAAAAATTCGACTGTATTGAGTTCAATGGTTTTCTATAAATTGGAAATTGCAGATTACGTACTTCATGAAATATTTCTTCTGAAATGATGGAACATTAAAAGCCAAACTTTTCGAAACTGTTGTGACAACAAAATAGTAAAACATTTTACCCAAAAAATTCAAACCGTTGTACTTTGTAATCACTCTCTACAGCGCTTTAGCTTTTGTCTCATTGTTTGCGAAAAACAATGAATTGTGGTAGCGTTGTAAACAGAAGGCCACTGGCCGTCATCACCAGAACCAAATAAATTGTACTGGACTTAGTTTAACCATTAACTGTGGCCAAGTTGATTGATTTGCCTTCTTTTCTTTCCTGCCGATCAATTATACGCCCTTGAACGATGGCGTTTGGCATTCTTTCAGGTAATCCATGCCTTTAATGCGAATAATTAGTTCGTGTCAAAATGTGTTGCAGCACCATGGCGTAGCGTAGGCGGAGAGCAAAAAAAAAAAAAAAAGGCCAGAGAATTATTTCTGGAGTTAATGTTGATTAATTAACTGTAATGTTATTCCAGGTGAACGGATTAAACTTACCAGCGCAACAATATTGAACTTAAGAACTTAGGTTTTCGGTTGGGTTTTGTGACAAAGAACCAGGGCGATTTATTTGATGACTAGATGTTGATCAATAGATTGTTTTTATATACCAAAAAAGGGATTTAATGGCTCTATTTATCAGCCTTTTTTATCGAAACATATACCATATTGTATAAACATACATAGCCCGGTTCTCGAGGTTTCAATGATGATTTTATTGAAATTTTTTAATAATTAAAAATTCCTAAAAAACGTTAAATATTTCTTTACTTCGTACTTTACAATGTACATGAAAAAGTACATGACTTTACTTCGTAGAGCGAAGAGACCAATAAAAATAATTAGTTAATCGAGATAATTGATTTATTGATTCTTCTCGAGTAGCTTCGAAAAGGAAATATATACTCGTTCAATTATTTGAATCAATATTGAATTTATACAATTTTAAGAGTAAATTAATTTTAATTTATTTTAAATTTTTGCATTTTTTTAACAAACGAAGCCGGCACGTTTCTCTTCACACATACATACATGCATACATACAAATTTACCCAGTCTTGCATTCAATAGTAACAGTAAATGAAGCCTGAAAAAAACCACAACGTTTCCATGATGGTGCTTCTCTGGTGCGTAGGTGGAAAATTGTGACGGACCATTTGTACGGATTTTTAAATAAAGTCAATCGCGATGCTTGTTACAACAATAATATTTACAATACACAATTCGGACGACAATAAAAGCAAGAATGTTTTACTTAACAGCGGAATATTTAGAAAAATGTCAACAAAAGAAATAAAAGTAAGAACATCATTATTCAGGCGATGTTTGGATCACTATGAATGATAAGGATGATGATGATAATGATGCTGATGCTGATGGTGTTAATAATGATAAACATAAAAAATTTTCCTTCACACGACTTTATACCAACTGCAGGTTGCAACAACAACAACCAGCGCAAACAGAATGTAGCGCCCAGAAGCGCCTTTTCTTCTTCTTATTCGTCTTGTCCTTTTTCGGGATTTACCCGGAAAATGTCACTTGAATAGCTTTTATTTACATATTTATATATTTTTTTTCTGAAAAATAATTTTTTTTATTTTGTTTTTGTAATTTTTGCGGTAGCCAAAATTTCACAGCAGCGGAAGTGAGTGACAATAATTTATTGCTGCTTGTTGCTGTTCTTCGAAACCGTGCTTTATTGTTGTTGTTATTGCTGTTTTCGTTTTTGTTTTTGCCCACCGCGGATTTCTTCGTGCCGCGTGACGTCTTGAATGCAAAATCTCAAAATCTTGCCCGAGAAAAGACACGCAAAGGAGAAAAAGAAAAGGAAAACGAAAAAGTGAAACAAGAATCATGGAAAAATACACGTTGCCGTTGAAAGGAAGAAAAATTCACTTAATGCTCCTGCCTCTCTTTTCTTGTTTGCTATTTTACTCTACAAAAATCCAGACAAAGTTCAGAGAACTTGCATTTTTTCACTCTTAAGAATTAGAAAGTATGTATGTATTCATAATTTTTTTTCATTGAATTTTTGAAAAAAAAATTGCTCTTTTCATAAACCTTAAAATCTTTTCCAAAGCCGGACGATATAAAATACGACGGACGATATAAAACAATCATAAAAAAAAGTGGGTTGAAGGGCACAATTGAACTAATTCAAAAAAAGTTTTGTAAAGGCGATTTGTAACTTGTTTTACAATTTGTAAAGGCGAGTTGGTAACTTGTAAACCATCGCTTATGTCCATAACATCAGCACAAATAAGAGACTAAAAAGGCTCCATACTTTTTAGCATTTATTATTATTCTCCTTGGTACAAATCATCTGCTTGAAACATTATTAATTAATTTAAAATAATATTCATATTATATCGTAATATGCTATAATTTAAGAAATAATTTATTTCAATTTTCCACAACGTTTTCTCACGGTTTAAATTTTAATGCTATTTTTAAAGCAAGCAAAAAGCGAAAGATTTAATACAAATTATAACAAAATAAATAAAAGCACCAGAATTGAGGTAAATATGTACATATTTTAAATATATATTACAAATAATACAAAAGGAAATATTTTTTTGCGTCGTATTTGTGCGGTGTGAAATAAATATACTAGCATTGGTTTAATAAATTTAAAATCACTTTTTAATTTTTGCCAATTATAATTTAATAATTGCAATTTAATGAAATATGAAGTTATAAAAAAAAAGGGAGCCCTTTCCTGGCTCTCCGTAACTATTCACGCTTTTATGAGTCGTTTAATCAACAATTCAACAATAATCATTATGTTTTTCGTCATTACTACTTTATGATTTGCACCTAGCTGCAGCCCTTTTCTGCCCCCCTGCCGACACCATCACACAGACCACATTGGTGTGTGGTTTTATAAATGCACACATACATACACAAATATATAAACATTTTCATTTTTAAATTGTCTTTGCGGAGACATTCTTCTTTTATTGTAATTTGTTATATTTTTATGTATTCTGAAATCATTTCGTGATAATTTTTTTGTATTTTTCATTTTCCGCTACAGAGAATTAATTATTTTAATTGAAGAAAACAAATTGTGCTTCGAAGCATGATATAATTTCTTACTTCAATAAAGCTACAAAAGACAAAGCACAGTTGTTTGTTTTTTTTTCTCTAGGAAGATTTTAAAAAAAAATGAAAATTTTAAAAGTGTCTCAATAAACAGATGGATTCACAAAAAAACGGGCACAAAAGGCGGCAAAAGCAAACGGCAAACGGCAAATAGGAATTTGAGTGGGAAGGTTCAGCTGTCGATATGTCGAAAGCTAGTAATGATAATGATAGCTGAAAACGGCTGCTGGTCTTGCATGTTTTCCCAAAATAATGCCACAAGCAAAGGAAACACATAATCATTTAGATTGAATCCATTAAGAACACATCTCTTGGGCACAATGTTTTTTTTTAAGTCATCGTTAAACACAGCAACAACATCGTTATGAAAAGTGAAGATGTCTCGAATGGTAATAGACACTCCTCCGTACGTGTAAGAATACGTAGAATACCACGCCCAACTGCGCCAAAGGAAAAGTCCCCAAAGGAGAAGTAAAAGTGATACGTATTGGTCACGATAGACCGCTCAATGTTGAAGTGGTTTCAGGCAAGTTTTTAAAAAAAAAAAAAAAAAAAAAACAAAAAAACAAGAGACAAAAATATGTACATATGTATAAAAGCGCTACGTGTAAACCATATTGCATGAACACTACCTGTAGAACACTATACAGGTTGCGCCATTTTTTAAGTCGGTATGTGAATATTGAATAATAAAAAAAAAAATTTAACCGATATTTCATATATGAGGTATTTTTATTCAATTTCGTCCTTTGCAATTCATTTGGACCCGTTTTTTAATACAACATCAATCTAGTGGCCGCCTCTATTGGCCTAAGTAAAATGTGCCGTTTTTGCTGCATTTTCCATCACTTTTTCGAGCGTCCCTACTTCGGCGCTCGTTTCAGTATAAAACGGTGCATTAAATGAAAGATATAAAATTGTTAAAATAGTACTGAATTCATGTTTACTCAAAAACGTGTTTACTCAAGTTAATCGGTTGTTAATTGTTAAAGTTTTTGAATGTTTACATTTACCGACATAAAAGATGGCGCACCCTGTATTTTTCTATGATTATGCTTATTAAAATTAAATGTAATGAAAGTAAATTAAATGAAAGTAAATCATACATATGTTTAGTTTCTTCTTGCTTTTAGTTGAGATTGAGGTTGAGATTGAGGTTGAGGTTGTCTCATTGGCAGCCTGATTCTTAAGTTTCTGTTCTTCGATTATTTGAAATATTCTGAATTTCGTTCAGTCGTTGGTGATTCTATACCTCCTCGCTTCCTCTGAGTTCTATGCCGATTTCAAGGGTAATCATTGTCTACATTTTTCAACGCCCATAAATTCTGGTCATTAGGATTAGCAGTGTCCTTCAAAATGTCTACTATACCGCAAGAAAGGGGTGATATTGTGTGTGTAGAAAAAACAACAAAAAAGAACTAAAAAGAACACAAGCAAGAAAACTCCGACAGGACACAGCCAGAACGGAACAAATAGCAATAAATACTTTTTTTTAATTCAAGGATCAATGATGGATTGAATGAAATTCAGTCAATATAAGTGACAAACTTCTGATGGACGGCATCACAACTTGTTTATGAAGACTAATTTGTTTTTGTATTGTTTTTTTTTTTTTTTTGTTGCTCAGCAAAATTACGATACGTTCAAAGTAAATAATTTCACATAAGTTTTTACTACTCAATAAGTTTATCAATAATTTGTGATGGTTTCTGTCTGTAAACAAATCCATAAACATGTTATTTACGAGTATGGACCTCATAAAAAAGTACTTCATCAAAAGAAAAAAACATAAATCATCTCATGTTTTGAGAAAACTTGACTTGAAGGCAAACTTAATAAAGCTTGGACTTAATAAAGTTTCGAAATGTAGAATTTTAGAATTAAATAAGCTCAATTTCCAATACTATAAACATTCTCCGCGGTATAAAGAGTACTTATAACAATAGAATTCTTACTCTCAGAGAGAAATAATCAACAAAGTAGTTTGTGGAGCTTTTTTACGTAAGCTTTTTCCAGCATGAGCCATCGTGAGTACAAAGTTCTAGCAGTAGACTTAGTTCTTTGGTCCAAAAAGAGTGCGTTTTGTAAAGACTCTGCCAAGCGAAAGAGAGAGACTCTGTCAGCGAGAAAGAGTTTCAGCGAGAGAAATTAAGCCAGAACAACAAAGAGAGTGAAAGATAGAGTGAGAGCATCCTTGTTAAATGTTACCGATATAAACACACATGCACACACACACACCCGTCCGTCGACCATTCGATAAATAGAAATCGTGTGAAGCTCCTGTCAAAACCGCCTTGAACGTGAACGAGCGAAGGCGCTGCGTCACTACAAATCGTCGAACTCGGGCTCTCGGTAGAGATATGCTTAGCTGTAGCGTGACCGACTGAAAACGCCTGCTGATTTCGATACGTGTTCATCGGTTTCGATTAGAAATAATTACCGAGGTCGTCAGTACGCAAACGGAGCTCGCAAACGGAGCAGGTCGCAAACGCGATGGCGTAAAGCAACGCGCAAAACAACAACGTGAAACGCGAAACGTGTAACACTTTCGTGACGCGAGTATCGCCATCACGAACTATTGACATTGTGGCGTATAAATTTTGACACTAAAAAACGCAAACGAACGAACGAAGGAATTATGACGTTTTCAAATGTCAAAATAATGCCCAAAAGAATAAGAAAAAGATGAAGGAGGATAGAGAAGGAGCATAGAAAAGTGTCAAAACAATTAAAATTGTTCGTCGTGGTCCAAAAAATTGTTCGCTCAATTCTTTGTTTTTATTGTGAAAAGTGCACGCAATCAATAACTGGCAATTTTTGAGATGCTGCCAAGAGCAGCAGCAGCAGCAGCAGCAACGAAATCAACGCCAAGAAACACTTCTTTGCCATAACAAACAACAACAACAACAACAACAGAAATGACAACCACGCTTTACACGCTTTAGTGCGCTCCAGAAAATGGGGTCAAAAGTTCGCTTTGCACAAACGTGAACATATATGTATACATACATATACATACGTACGAACTCTCAGAAGACACACACACACACACACACACAGGCACAGGCACACACGCATTGTTTGTATGCTCGTATATGATCTACAAGGCGGCTCGTGGCTCGCTGCTCCTAAAATTTTAGTAAAGAAGCATATGAATGTAAGCACTGAAACACACACACACACACACACACACACACACTCACCCCGACATTTCTTTGGGGTGTGTTGGTGTGTTTTGTCTTTCTTTGCCGCCTTCAGTTTTCCGTTAATTCCAAAGAGCCGCTGATTTCAGTTGAGGCGTCATTAAAAAAAAAAAAACAAACGATACTCGACGCTCAAGGATTGTGACACTTTTAGTGCTACGAGTATATGATGATAATATAACAGATAAAGACAGAGAATACTTGTCACTCTAACAACGCGTCACAAAAGTCGGGCAAACAAAATTAAGGCAATATCGATAACAGCGCTTGTGGCGGTGAAGTTTTTCGGTGAAGTGACGACACGTGACAAATGAATGAAAAGTGATTGACGCACTGTCATTGAAACACATTTAGTGTTAAGAAAAGAGAAACGTATCGATGAATTTGCGCACAAAAGAAACAAATAATCGTTGAAAATTGAGCAAACGTTGTGAAAACAGTTGAGAAAAGATGAAGGTAGCGTATACGACGCGTGGTACGTCATAAAAAATTCAGGAAGAAAACCAACGAGAACGGGATGATTTTCCCTGCGAACTCGATATCCAAAGGAATCTAAACAAAAGTGAGCTTATTTGGCTGAATTTGCTTCTGCTGCTGATTTGATTTAGAAACGTTATGAACACAACAAATTTGTTATTACTGAAAAGTCTTTCAACCGATGGCGTTTCTATTGTACGCGTACTTCAAAATATACGCACGTCATCACTAAAAAACAGGCTTAACTTCACTTAAAAAAAAAAAAGAAAACAATTGAAAATAAAGCATTTGAAATATAAAAGGTTTTTTGACCAAAAAAAAGACGTTTAAAGTGTTAAACTAATCATAGTCACTAAAAAGAGATTTAAGGTGTCAAATTTTCTTCTAATCTTATAAGAAACGCGTTTTATAATAAAAGTCTTTAAGAAACATGATTCTTGACGCATAAAATTAAATACTTAATACAAAAATATCGCTGGAGCGATTAATGCAGGAAACATCTCGACGATTGCACGATAATTAGACGCCCAGAAATTACAAGTAAGTATATTAGAAAATATAGCTATAATTGTTGGTTTTTTCGTAGGTTTTGAGAACCGATTTCAAGGCGGTTTTCAAACAACTTTAGCAGCTTTATATCAGCAAAAAAAAAAAAAAACGCTGAAATGAAATTTTGAATAATTATCGTTTAGTCTAAAAGAGCTTATAGATTTTCTCATGGAACAAAATAATTCATTCATACCAACCAAACCATTTAAAGAAACCTTATCTCTGTACGCGCGCTTACGCTCTACCTGCTGCCGAAGCCAAACACAAAAGAGAAAAGAAAACTAAAAGAAAATTAAAAATGCTTGGTAACATTTTAACGGGCTCACTTCTAACGCTAATTTATTCAAATTACTTAATATATAATTTTTTTTTGTATTTCATTAATTGTATTCACTTTTTTTGGTCTTCTTCAAAGCGACACAAAATGAATCGCCATGAAAAGAAAAATGGAAAAATTCGAAAAAAACTTCCTATCTTTTTGCGAAGAAAAAAAAAATATAACAAAATATTCTGGGAAAAAAAAAATCTGAAGCATCGTAGAGAAAAAGGATGCATAAAGCAAAAGTTTTCGTTTTGTTTTGTTTTGTGAGACAAACGGCAGGCCAAGACACATACAAGCGGAGCAAACCGAGCAAAAGAGGGCGGCATAAATTTAGAAGGGTTGAGAAATTATAGTATGTCGGAAAAGAGTTAAAAAATCGTACGGTTAAGGCTTGAGTTCGGCATTTGGAGGGCACTGAAGGGGCTAAGAACACACAGAAAAAGGCCTAAATAAAGCCTAAAATACAAAATTGTTTATTGGCCAAATTTAACTCTAAGCCTAAACTCAACGAATAACAGCTGATCACACAATTTTATTTAGTTCCGCTTCAGCTACTTCCGCACCGCCGCACCTTGTTTTCCTCTGGTGTTTTCTATTTAAGAGGTTTTGAAGTGTCATGCGAGAAAAGGAGGAAAGTGTTTAACCGAGATATTTTAAGAATTGTGAAAAACAAACAAAAAAATTGTTGTAACTGAAAAAAATTCAAAATTCAAGAATTGTTAAAGTGAAAAAGACTGAGCGGTGAAGCGTAAAATTTGCCAAACAATGCATGTACACAATGACACACACACACACACACACACACATACACACACACACCCACATCCACCTGTACCACTCTTAACTTGCACCAAAAAAAAAAAAAAAAACAAAAAAAAATTGTGCATTACGATTTACGTTGAAGCGTTGAAATTGTGTCAACGGAACAAACAAGAAACGAAAGACGGACGGAAAACAGAAAACGACAAAAAACAGGACGGTGAAGTGAAGCCGAGACTGCGGGGATAAATTGTCCATCTTAATGCAGTCAGTCCGTCACTTTAAATGATCGCTGTCACGGCTGCTGGAAGGGGGGGGGGGGGGTGGCAGGGGGAGGAGGGTGTAAGCTGAAGAGGTGGCCACAAGACAGGGATGGCGTTACGCAGACGATGGACCAGGAAAGGAAAACTTTGAGCGATGCCCGGAAGCGTTCGTCTGTCTTTGTTTTTATTTGTTTTTTACACAGACTCGAATTCTGAAGAAACACCTCAGCTATTCTTATAGTCATTGTTGTTGTTGTCGTTGTTGTTGTTGTTGTTGTTGTTGTTGTTGTTGCTGTTAGTGTTGATGTTGGGCAGGGATGTAGGAGGAGACTAATACTACTGCAAAACATTTTTTGGAAGTACTCGCAACGCACTAGAGAGAAAGAGAGAGAAAGAAAGTGCAGAGCAGAGCAGAGTTCACGAAAAATACGCCTTTCAGGTTGTTAGACGGTCTGACAACGTGTTGGACAACAAAGCAAACAACAGCATGAATGGCGCGATGCTGAAGCGGCGCGGCGTAAAGTGATTGTAGAGTGTTCGTGTGTGTGTGTGTGTGTGTGTGAAACAATGACGACAACGATGACGATGACGATGCAGCGACAGCAGAAGCGAAAACGAGCGCTATATCGAAAGCTATAACGCGAACCAACAATACAAAGGGCCCACCGAGCGACCCCACGACCCACCCTCTGCCGCCCAACACTTCGGGCACACTCATACACTCGAATAAATTTGAAATTTGTTACTTTTTAATGCTCAGATTTCGACAAAATAAGTGGATGCTTTGGGAATTTATTATGCCGCGCGCGCTTTTCGGCCACTTTTGGCAACAGTTGAGACATCATCATCATCGTCGGTCGCAGTCTCCGGCAGCTCGCGGGCGGCAAGCAGCCCGCCCATTCACGCGCATGGCACGCAGCCGCCGCCGCCGCCACCGCCGCCATTAAATTAAATTTATTTCAGCAGCGCTATCAACAAACATCAGAAGCGCGGAAGCAATTTAGAGACAGCAAAACTTCAATAATAAAACAGTATTCTTTCATTGCTTCCGTAGTCTCGGTCGGCCTTGCCGTCGCTGGTTTCTCTGTACGCGACCGATTTTTGGGACCGATTTTTGGGACCGATTTTTCAGCGATTTTTCTTTTTTTTTTACTTCGAGCATAGAAAATGTACGCGTAAGTGCCGAGGGCGTAGCGTGCGAGGGCGTAACGTGCTGAGATAACATCATTTTTATGTTTCTAATAAAATGTTAAAAAAAAAAATCCAATTGAATATAACAATTTTTTTTAGGAGATTTAAGATACGAGATATCAAAAAATACCAAACGATAACGAAAATTCCCAAAGTATTTTTTAAGATTTCGGGCAACTGCTTGCGAAGGCTTTATGAAATTTCCTTAAGCGTTTCCTAAAGGTTTCTTAAGAATTATCTATTTCCAATTGTGGTAAAAATCATTAGCGACACTGTTTCTTCTTCTTAAAAAAAAAAATATTTTAAATATTTTATTTTTTTTTTTTTATAAAATATATAAATTAATATTAAAAAAAAATTATTAATTAATTTATATCAAAATATAAATTAATATTACTAATAATTAATATTTTATTATTGCTCGTATTTTTATAATTTTTATTTAATTAAAAAATTTTTTTTAATAGTCGAAATTTTTTATATTTTTCATATTTACTAAAGATTCTAAAGAAATCTTTTCTTTATTAAAAGAGAAGAAAAATACCTTTTATTTTTTCTTATTTAATTAGAATCAACTTTTCTTTATTCTTAATTAAAATTATTTGCTACCAATATTTTCTTCAAATTTCACTCACGATTTTAGTTACCATGATTATCCTTATAATGATCACGATAATGATGATGATGGCGATGATTTTATTTGAAACATTATGAAACCTTATTATCGATAGCAGCGAAGAAATGAGGCAGGTATTGATTGCTCTCTCTCTCTCTCTCTCTCTCTCTCTCACTCTCTCACCGAAGGCATCACTCACTTCAAATATTCATACCAAAAATTCCTACCAAGATCTCAAGATGGAGAGTTTCTGTCTCATTAGATCCGCTTTGAACGAGTTTGAACCTTTTTTCTCTCAGACGAAAGCCCTTTCGCCCTTTGAAGTTCTCTTGAAGAGCGAAATTTAGTTACGTTTCGTGATTTTCTCTTAATTATAAAATTATGAGAAGCCAACAGGAACAACGAACAACAACATCAATGTAGTCCTCATCATTACATTTAACAGAGAGTTAACATTTGTCTGGCCATCGTCATCGCTCGAGTCATTGCTCGATGTGATTCGTGTATTCAGTATACAGCAGCACACAGCAGCACAAAGCAGCACAAGACGTTCTGAAAAGGCTTGTTCAAGACGTCTTAAAAGTTTTTAGGGGTTGTCTGAAGTGCTTACATTTGCTTTTAACTCAAGCACTGACATTCGGAAGCGCTGCTGCAAACATTGCCACATATTCCTCTGACAGTTGCGGCTTAATTCAAAATCAAATGGAAGCACTGCATCAACGCCAAAACTGTTGCTATGTCAGGTTCAAGCCTTCGCAAGTGATGATGTTATTACTCTTGTTTACAACCACGCTACACTTCGAGATTATTGTAGTTATTGGCAATTTATGTTCTCGTTATTGTTGCTTTCACCTCCTCAGTGTTGTTGCTGCTGCTGCTGCTGTCTTTCTCCGCATAATAAATATTACCAACGACGTTAAGGATGCTAAAATCAACACTGATGATCATTAGTATTGAGATTTAAGCAGATATAAAGGGCGTGAGTTCCAGATTCATTTATTCATGAATGCCGATGGTGATGTTCGTAGTTGCGAACAATTACAAAAGTACATACATATATACGATATAGTACAAGCGCGTACATTCTTTGAGCATTACACGAAATAATGCTGGAGGGCAATAAACTCGGGGAAGAAGCAGAAATCTTTACGTGAAGCATTCTTCGACCACACTCTTAATGTGGTCGAAAGATGGTCGACAGATGGCCGGAAGGATCGTTAAGTGGTGGTAATGAGCAATGAGCTGTGGTTAAAGAGCAATAATGTCTATATTCGTAAACGTACATAACTATTCATAGAGAAAGCTTTACAAAGAAGGCAGAAATGCCACAGAAAAGAACGAAAGAAAGGAAGAAAGGACAGAAGATAATGTAGGAGAGTTAATATAACTCTTAGGAGAGTTAATAATAAGCAATACATATGTATATAATGCGAAACAAAAGATATCTCTTTCCAGGCTGCAACTAGACGTACAAGAATTAGTTTTTCACTAACGATTTCCTTCCGCCGTTTAAACATGCCCTAACTTTATGCAACTAATCGAGCTACTTCTGCCCGAGCTTTAACCTACTCGTAGCGTTCAAGTGTCATAGTTGCTTGTTGTTGTTGTCGTTGTCGTTGTTGTTGTTGTTGTTGTTGACAGCTACATAAGCATGAAAGCATGCTAGAAGCTGCCAAGCAGCTGCCAAACAAGGATGAAAAAGCAAGGAGAACATATCCATTTAAGAGAACATAACCTGCGGCGTTGTCGCGTTGCTCGATGTCGCGTCTTCAATACACGTATGCGAGTATGTGTGTATGTATGTACTACGTACGGCTTGTAACATTTTTTAACATTTCTGTAAGAGGCAGAAGAAAGAGCTCGCTTCGAACCCGTTACTCGTTGCACTTTACCGCTCTCTGCTCGATGGAGGATCCGCTCTGTCTTTCTCTCGCTGCTTTCGACGTGCCTACTAGCACAGACATTGTCGCTGATTAGACTCAGTTTGTTGCTCTTCTTCTCCTCTTGGGTTGCAGCATCGACTATACTGCACAGCAGCAGGTTTCGTTGCTCATTAATTTGACGTTTATTAACGTACGATGAGAAAAAAATATTGCCATGTGACTTTATAACGGCTCGCTGGATTTTTTAAATAAACTTCTTCATATTCTTCGTATTGTTAATGTATGTAGAGATACGAGTATGTATGTATTGTATTTATGATGTTGTTGTTGATGCTTGTTGATGTTCTTGTTGATGTTATTCTTGCTTGTTGCTATTTGTTTATTTGTTTTAAGCAAGAGTGCAAGCAAGTGTTGTTTTTTTTTCTCTCTCTCTCTCTCTTTGATGAAGAGCGAGTAGGTAAATGTTACGTTGCACGGATGAACGGATGGATGGATGGATGGATGGATGAACGCAGGGTGACTTTATTCATTGAAGAACGACGAAGCACACAATGTGACGCAAGAACATGTCCTTCTGTTGACAGACGTATGTCAACAACATGCTCACTGGCTTAAACGCAAATGCACACACACACACACACACACATGCACCCGCACAAGCACACTTACTCAGTTGAAGGCACTTTTTAATTCATACAAACACTCTGGTGTTTGCAGCCGGCTCTGAAATGGGCGGCATAACGATTTCGTTACTTTTCGCCTCAGTCTGTCTTCTTCATTATCGCCGTGTTGTTGGTTTTTCTTGTACAATAACATTTTCTAACACTTACTCTACACTCTTTCCGTTATTGTTGTTGTTTGTGTTGTTGTTGTGCGCTTGTTTGCTAACGAAAAAGTTATTTATTTGCAAAAGGTTAGTTCCTTTCAGTTTGACACTCTGCCAGGTGCACACACACACACACACACAAACACATTCATCAAACTCTCTCGTTTCTCATGACCACAAAGAATGTACCTTTCAGTACCGCTACCGTGAACCAAAGCCGCCGATTGTGGCTCTCAAAATCATCAGCAGCTCAACCGGAAGTCGCGGAAGCGATTACTTATAAATTCCCAAAAACAAAGTAAAAAAAGCAAACAAGGAAAATGGCATTTTTGTATTCTTTATCGCGCTGAAATTGTACTCCTGAAGTACGAAGAAACGCTTTTGTATTTTAGGCGAAGCGACGGCAAGCGTTGACGATTTTTTTTTTGTTATCGCTTTAAAACAACAAAATCGAAACGAAAAAAATAAAATAAAGCAAGCAAGAAGCAAATGAAAACGCCAAATGATTGAGTAAGTAATCATCGTTGAAATTAAAGAATAATAAATTATCACGCCTGCGGCTAATGAGAAATTAAATGGAAAAAAAACAACACCAAACAGAAGCTAAACAGAAGCAACGTGTGCTCTTTTGCGCCCACCACCATTATTTTGGCAACAATCACCCACAACCACACCCTCACCCTCACCCACACCCTCATCCTCCCCTCCTCCTCACCCTCACCCATCACGATGCTCTGCCAATTTTATTTTTTTCCTTTACGAGCAAAAAGTCTGCTGCTGGTTCCTTTTTCCTTGCTACAAAGTCGCGGCAAAATTTGATCGGAAACGCTTTGACTGCTTCGAGCAACGAATGCTCAATTTATGTATGTATTTGCTTGTTTGTGTGTTTGTGTGTTTTTCGTTTAACTGTCGTACCAAAAAAAAAAGTCGCCGCTGAACTTCGCCATCGGTTATTTCGCATTTTAAAGCCATCAGCATCAGCATCATCATCTCCGAATGTCCTTGAAACTTGTTTGTGGCCCGAAGGCAGCAGCAAAAGCGAATGTGTTCGCTTAACTTTCAGGCGGCGACCAACAGCAGTAATCAGCAGCACCACAAAAACAAAGCGGCCAGAAGGCGAAGGTCAGCATCATGAACACTTTTTCATTTCACATGTTTTTGTTGTTGTTGTTGTGAGTCTTTAGGGCTTTAGTTATCGTGCCGCCGACAAACCGCAATTTGTGAAACGACAAAGTCAGCATAAAAAAAGCGGAAAAAATTTAAAAAAAAAACCAAAAAAGAATGCTTTACAAATAAAAAGCAAACACATAATTTTTTTTTTTTTTTTTTGATAAAAACCAAAAAAAAAATTAAAATAAATTAGAGTTTTTATTCATTTGTAGAATTTGTATTGTAATGATTTTTATATACTTCGATTACTTTTCGAAATACAATAATTATTCTCACAGCAATTTGTTCTGATGATTCTTTTTGCTGATTGTGGTTGGCAAATGGTTCAGCAATTAGCAGATGTTACCAACAATTCTTTGTTGTTGTTGTTGTTGTTGTGGCCCACTAGTATTTTCCGCTTTCAAGAAAAAAACCTTGCAAAACTTGTTTTCTTAATAAAATGTATACATAATGCATTATTAATTACCATCATCCAACCAACAAGCAAACCCAACAACCAAACAACCAACCAAACAACCAAACCACCCAACAATCATCAACTAAATTTCTTATAATTTTTAAGTAAAATTTTCCGAAATGTCCGTAAAGTATTCTGTAAAATTGCTTTACTTTTGATAAAAGTTAAAAAGTTGCCAGAGTTTCTGATTCTTGTATCTTTTCCTTTTTTTATTTTGACAAAAAGAGCCCAAAAGTTTTACTAAATTTTTGTCTTCTTCTTAAAATATTCTGTATATCACGCCGTCATCTCTTCAGGAGGAATATTTAAATAAATTAAAATTTGCTTCTTTCTGGCATTTTAAGTGCGTCGTCGTCGTGCCTTTTAAGATACTGACACTTGAAGTTTTTAAGGACGTCACTTTGATCCTTCTTGCCAGAGCTACACAAATTCTCATTCTTCTCTGGATGTCATTTTGTGTGCGGAAGATTGTTTACAATCATTGCAAAGTTTTGCGTAAAGCAAAAGACTGTTAAAATCAAAGGAAACGAACTAACTTGTCTCTAAAGAGAAGACAGAATAAGAGCTCACAAACTGAGAATAGACGCAAACATACGCATAGTATTCGTATTTTGTAGGTTTATTCAATAAAAATTTCTTGATTTTATATTTATTATTTACAAGATTATTTCAGCAAAAGTGTTTCAAACAGTTTCAATTTTTGCTTAAGTTTGAAAATGTGGTCCGATGTACGATCTAATGGATCTGCCAATTTTAATTTAGTTTTCCGCTGAATTTTTTTGTATTTCTTTTACTTTTTTCAAAAACTCAAGGTTTTGTTATTATGAAAGGTTAAGGTTTAGATTTAATTATTGCGATTTTGACATTTGTGCAAAATCAAACCTTTTTTTTTGAAATGTCATTTCTTGTTGTCAATGTTGACAGCTTAAAATTGAGGGGCATTTAAAAATGACACCTTTTGGTGTTGACTCTCTTTCTATTCAAGTCTTAAACGTATTTTAATAACGTCATTTTATAACTTCAAAATGGCCGCCAGCATCATTGCTTTTTCTCTTACCAACCTTACCTTCGCTCTCACAGGTTTCTTAGTGTGAGTGAGTGTGAAATACTTTACAAATATTTTGAGGAAATTTTGTTAAACTCTTTCCTGCTACGAGTATTCTCACCCCAAAAACCTTTAACCTCTTACGAACCTTACAAACGATTTAGACGCTCCTCCGTTACTCCTCTCTCCCTCTCTCTCTCTCTCACACATCTCTATCGCACAGTCACAGATTGTCACTGAGTTTAGAGAATACTATATACAAAGAATCTGTGGCAAATAATTTGTCGTTATCTGGTACCTCCTTGCCTGCGTTCATTCCTTACTAGAGAATCATTATACGTTGAAGGTGTTAGATGTGTTCACCTCAGGACTAGTTTGTCCTTTCAGTTCATAAAATACTCGTAACATTCTAGACAATTGAAGCGATAAGTGTTTGCAGAAAGTTGGAGTTTTCAGCAGTTTGTCTACAGAGCTCTTTAAGAGAGTACAGACATTTTTAAGGCATTCTGCTAACACTCTGCAAATGTTAGAAAATGTTATTCGTTTAAGAATTTGAGTTTTTATTTTAGGTTTTTATTTTATTTGTACAATTTCATACAGGGTGCGCCATCTTTTATTTCGGTGTGTGATTATTGAATAACTTTAAAATAAAATAACAACCAATTTCCATATATGAGGTATTTTTATTTAACTTGGCCCTTTACAATTTAGTTTGACTATTTTTTTAATACAACATCAATCAAATGGTCGCCTCTATTGGCCAAAGCAAAATGTGCCCTTTTTGCTGCGTTTTCCAACAGTTTTTCGAGCATCATTATTTCGGCAAGTTATTTCGGGCGAATTGTACTGAATTGTCATTTCAAAAGCATGTTTACTTAAGTCAATCAGTTGAGAAATGTTAAAGTTATTTAATGTTAACATACCGCCATAAAAGATGGCTCACCCTGTAGCTTAATCACAATTTTAATTAATTATAATTCCATCATTTGCAGAGTATGACGATGATTTAGACCACATTTAAGAAAATGTCAAATTATGTAAGAGACGTGCCTTTTATTGAGGCAATAAAACATATTGAATTAAAGCTTTTGTTTGGAATAAAACAAATATTCAAATTTTACTCATTTTATTCATGGCACAAAAATGTTATTCTCTTTGCATATATTAAGAATAATATTAATTAAATTTTCTGTATCGTCAAATTGAATATTCATTGAATATTCAACACCAACGTTCTTCCAGCCTCTTCCGGACACCATCCTCCTCTTCGTCTTCGTCCTCCTCCGCCTACGCCCACTCCGCTCATCGTGTCAACTCAGAGTCCTTGCAGCAGAGTCTTCTTCTTTGTCCAGCATGTTGACAAGCAAAGGAAGTGGTCAAGGATTTATGAATAAGAGACATGCATACATACATACATACATTCTTAATTTATAACAATCTCAAAATAGAATACAACGACTAAAACGACTAAAAGGTAAACAAATGAAAAATTCTAATAAACCGAAAACAGTAAAAGTGAAAATTGAAATAATAAAAACGAATGAAATGAAAGGAAGAAAGAAGCAAAATCGAAAGATATACGGTCAGGGGCGGCGCGGGGATGAGGATGAAAAGCAATAATTAAATTAGTGTAAAAATATGGCCAGAGGAAATAATGTTTAAGTGTCTTTAAAAAAAAATTTAATTTGTTGCTTCGTTTCTCACTTTAATTCAGAATATTGTGGAAATATTGAGAAGGTAAATTTTAATTAAGCGCGTCATTCAATAACGATTAATCTTAAAATCGTTATTAATCTAAAATTGATCTAAATATTAATCTAAAATTAAAAAATTGGCCATTTACACACACACACACACACACACACACACACACACTGACAAGCTGGAACTCATGGATCAGATGGATCTTAGATGATTAATGACATTTTCACAGTTATTCCGACGAACAGAACCTAAAATGAAATATGACATGCCTAACGCTATTTTCTTGCGTCTGAAATATGAAAGACGGCGTCATACGTCTTCACTGATTTCTCCCGAACAGTTAACATTAAAGAGAAAAATTGAATAATATCTTTTAACCGAATGCTGTAATTCTCTAATTTCTGTAATCTTAATAATTCCTTTCAACAGAATTTTGTTTAACAGAATGCTGTAATTCTCTAATTTCTGTAATCTTAATAATTCCTTTTAACAGAATGTTGTTTAACAGAATGCTGTAATTCTCTAATTTCTGTAATCTTAATAACTCATTTTAACAGAATGCTGTTATTCTCAAATTTTTTTAATCTTAACAATTCCTTTTAACAGAATGCTGTTATTCCGCGCTCGACATTAAAAATGAGTCTGTTATTTCTGCTTCACAGTTTTATAAAAGATTTTTCTCATTTTATATAAATAATAAATCTTCATGTAGCTGTCAAATATTGAAATATTGCTGTAAAAATAACAACAAATTAATTTTTGGGTAATTTGCAAAACGGAATTAATTTAGAGAAAAACTCCAAAAATATTTGACAACTTTTTACAAATTCATTTACGGCAACCATGAAGACGGTTTGCATAACTTTAGGCAACAACAAAAACTAAACTACAAGCTACAAGAGACATGGTTTATGAACCACAACTCAAAGTGAAGCACCCTGTAAAATTATGTTAACTACTTTTAAAGTATTTATTCTAAAAGCAAGCCGTAAAATCACAAGGTATGTACAATAGCATTACAAAGAGCGAACAAACTTTTGACAACTTTTCAACAAAATAACACACACACACACACGCACACGCACATGCAGCACAAAGTGACAAACAATATTAGCAAAAAAACAACAACAGCAACAACGACAGCAACAAATTAGAGCCACCAAACTAAACAAGACAAACTTTCACGTAGTGCGTTTCGTGACTCTTCTTAACTCATGAAAACGCATTAGTTTTAAATAGAGTTGAATTCAATAGAAATTCCTCTACTCCATGCGTCCGTGCATCCATGCGTCCGTCCGTCCTTCGATCCTCCGGCCACACTCCCTTTTGGCTAAAGAGTGTATGTAACGCAGCGGAAGTACCAGAAGGCCAAACTGTCCCTTGCATCGCAATCTCTTTGCGATTAGAGTAAAATCGCGAGTGGAAAAGTTTCTGCAGACTGGCAGCGGAATTTATGGCAGCAGCAGCAGCAGCAGCAGCAGCTTGTTAAACATATTTATTTATAAAGTGTCGCGCTTACACACGCTTATACTAACTGACTTGTTAATGATATTCAATTTTTTCCGTTGTTTTTCTGTTTTGTTGCTTTTTTATTGTAGTTTCTGGCATTAATGAAGCTGCTCATTTATAGATAAATACATAGTTTTATTAAGGTTTTTGAATGTTTGAAATTTTTTTATAAAACATTGACTTAATTTTCTTCCTTAACACTTTATCGCAAGGAGAAACCGTAGGCGGCAAAACCCGTTTTAGCCAATAATAACTAATATTGACAAAACAAAACAAAACTGTATATATGTATAATATATACTGCGTATATAATCGTACTATAGCGTACGCTGCTATAGAAAGGCACAATTGCTTTTGCACACAAATTGCAAATTATTGATTATGCATTATGCATTTTGCATTTTTATGCACATCCTACAAAATGTATCCTTTGCCGGAGGGTGATCTCATTACCATCGATCTTATACAGCGAGAGAGAGAGAGAGAGAGAGAGTACACATACATACACATCAACAGTTTTAATGGTTTTAGAACAAGGTCGCTGCAATCGCCGTTAATCAGATTTACGATGTTTAGTGCATTAATTACCATTCTCGCGAAAATAGCTTGCTAATGCGCAATATTCAACTATAGAAATTCCAAATCAGGCAGAGAAATATTTTGACCTTTGGCAAAATGACCTTTAGCTGTTATACAAAATCCTTCGATAAATCCCAGCAACAATTAATCTGGTTTCGATTTTTGTGAAGAAGAGCATGCAACGAGCTCGAGGACTTTCTGAAACTTTGCAATTGGGTAAAGCATTGCCCAACACAGAAAAGTTCACATCGAGCGAACGAAGGAAGGAAGAAACGAACGAAGGAAGAAAGGAACAAACAAACGAATGAACTTTTCTTGCTCTCGAATTGTATTAATTTGTCTCTCCTTGAGAAGGACGAAACTTGCGTAATTGCATTTCATACTAAATCCTTGCGGTTCTCAGACTTTTACTTTCTGGGACTGTACGTTTTTGTCTTGTCCTTGAATTAAAAAAAAACTCGAATTGAAAAGACATTTACTATACTTTCTGCTCTTTTACTCGCAATTAGAAAATGAAATTGTTATCGATTTTAAATGCCATCGTCGATATTTCTCGAGTGCGGTACGTTGGTAGATTCCGGACAAAAAAAAAAACGACAAATGCATTATTTCGCAAGAAATTCATTTAGCAGCAGAACTTATTCTGCAAGCTCTCGATTTAAAGTTATCGTTTAAATGAAAAGTAGTTAGTTTATCCGACACCCACTGAGTAGATATAACTATTTAACAAATTCGTGGTATCATGTTAAATAAAATACCATGCCGATAAATTGCGGCAGACCTCAATTAATTCAGTCTTGCCGTAAAACTTCTACGAATATTATAAACTTAAATAGGATTAAAATCTCTGAAAGTAAGGACGTAAACGTTAAACCAAAACTAAGCTGAAGGTATTGTTCTCCTATTAAAAGTCCATACATCTCTCTCTCTCTCCTCCGTCATCCCGCCGTCTCTTTCGCACCATAAAAAGCCTCTTGAGTTAATGCTCAACTCAACTAAACGGCTTCAATAAAGAATTTTGCCAACGCAAAAGCTTAAGAACTTAAGTATAATAAGCATAAAAAGCATGTCTTTGAGATTTACCACAATCTTGGCATTAGCGGCAGCGCCAGCTAGCCAGAATCCAGCCAGTTGTTGTAGTTGCTGGGAATTAATAGACAACTTCTTTTCTGCGTGAGCTGCTAATTAATATTTAATAACAGTTTAAAAGGCTCTCGTCTCGGAAAAGCAGGTTGGTTTTTATTTCCATAATTTAACAAATTTGTATAAGACAAAAATTTAGAACCATATTTTCTTTAAACATATTCTTTGAAGTCAGTACTGAACAAAATGCACAGTACACTTCAGTTCAGTTCTGTTCAATTCAGTTCATTGGTAGTCAGTCATTATAAATTTAAAATGGTAGTCAGCCATTTCAAACGCGGCGAAAAGAGTTAATAAAAATGCTTATAAATTCAACCATTGTCCCGCCAGGAGGCATCTTTCTACCGCACCATGGTTTCGTACTCTTTATTCCTTCTGCTCCTTCAGACGATGCGCTCCGCCTTTTCAGCGCGAGTCAGCGTTCGCTTGTTTGCTTCGACTCTTGGCTGTACGATAGATATTTCAATTAAAGTGCTGCCAACGCAAAGAGAACTCTGTTTTGCAAAGCAAAACAAGTTCCGTTCTTCACGCACGACGACTTCACTTGGTATTCAGCAATTCGGCACTCTGACGGAAGTGGCGCAGTCGAAGCCCAAGCCGAAACCGAAGCCAAAACCAAGGCCACCAGCAGCCAACTTCACGCAGCTCAGTGCAGCTGAGTTCACTACGAGTACTTCGGACGAGAAGATACCGAATAGAATGACTTCCAAGATATGTACTGTGTTTCGTAACGTACTCGTCACAGGCGGGGCAAAATGTTGCAGTTTCTACTGCATACTTTCAGGCACTTTCTTGATAGCTTTTATTATGTATGGAACGTGGTCGGTCAGCAGCCACGCAAAAAGGGGACAGAGATGGTGGCAGATGCCGTCACGACTTGGCAGGATGCTGCCAGAATCGATGATAAACAGCTTCAGAAAAGCGCTTCCGAAGGCACGGAAAATTTGAAAGAGTTTGCATTCGCGTAAGAAACGCACTCGAATAAAGTGAAACCAATGAAAATAAAGGGTTCACAGTGAAGAGTGGGGGTGAAGAAGGAGAAGAAGAAGAAGAAGAAGAAGAGTAGCAGGCAAAAGAGCCAGGGCATGCTTGTTTACAAAAAAGTTGGGTTTACAAAAGCTTTAAGAAGAGAAACAACAAACAATGCCAGCCAGCTGCAAAGAATGAGAAAAACTTTCAATGCTCGATAGTGGTTCGACAGGCAGACAGACAGACAGACAGACAGTCTTGCCCAGAATTTAAAAAAAAAGAAGATGGAGTCTCTCTCTCTCTCTCTCTCTCGCATTTCTGAACATGGGGAGAAAAATCATTTACAATATATCCATCATTCTTATACTTTATCGACTGTAATGCGATGATAAAGTAGATGAAAACAAGGTTATTGCGAATTTATCGTGCTCGTATTATTTTCTTCTCGATAAAGTTTTCAAAGAATGAACAATTTCTTTTCAGAAATCTTCGAGAGAAATGAGGTTTAGGTTTAGACTGAGAAATAATAGGAAAACTCATTCTAAACTCATTGTACGTATCAGTGACCACTGAAAGGTGACTCAATCAGGCGCATCTCAAATAGCTATGCCATTCTTATACTATGGAAATGGTTGGTTTGCCTGGAAAGACACTTCAACTCATCTTAACATTCCTTTGAAGTTATTTTATTGAATTAATAGAAGCCTTTCTTTGCAAGTCGATGCCGTCTCCTCAGAGTGAGTCAGCTTTCGCTTGTTTGCTTCGGCTTCGTGGCTGTACGATAGATATTTCAATTAAAGTGCTGCCAACGCAAAGAGAACTCTGTTTTGCAATGCAAAACAAGTTTCGTTCTTCACGCACGCTGACTTCATTTGGTATTCAGCAATTAGGCACTCGGACGGAAGTGGCGCAGTCGAAGCCTAAACCGAAATCGAAGCCAAAACCAAGGCCAACTTCAGTCAGCTCAGTGCAGCTGAGTTAACTACGAGTACTTCGAACGAGAAGATACCGAATGGAATGACTTCCAAGATACTGTGTTTCGCATGGTACTCGTCACAGGCTGGCGCAAAATATTGTAGTGTCTACTGCCTACTTTCAGGCACTTATTTCCGCGCACAAATCGAATTATGTACAGAGAAGAGCTCTACTAAATTCCATTTGGCTTCAGATGCTGTCAGATCGCCAAATATTCTCAATGTGTGCGTACATACATACAATTCTCTTGCATATACATACATACATAAAATACACAAGCAATTACGAGTATGTTTCTAAATTGAAGTTAAAAGATTTCTGTCTTCCTTTCTCTCCCGCCTGCCGAAAGTTACCATTTTTGCATCATTTCTAGCATTCGGGCTGATATTAACTGGCTCGTGCTTTAATTAAACCTACAAATGTTGACAATAATAATAATAAAAATTACAATTTAAGAAGAGACTACTTTCGAACCTTTTCTGTTTTTTTTCGGGAAAAACTTTCTGGGAAAAACGTCCATCTTTCATTCAATTTTTTTTTTGTTTTGAAAATGCAAATGCTTTTATTTCTTTTGTTGTTGTACAAAACGATTGTTAAAAGTTTCAAAAAAAAAACACTGATTATCTTTCTCAAGTCACTCTTCTTCACTCTTCTCTCCTTTTAAAACTCTCCTGCTTTCTAAACTAATGAAAGTTTTGAAAATTTTGTAAATTATTTAAATCCTTTTTATTTGACCTTATTTTTGTAAATTTTTAAGTTGTTTTTATTATTATTTGCGTATGAAGAAATTTAGAAATTTCTAAATTATTTCAAAATTTTGTAAAATATTGTTGTAAAATAATGTTTCAGTTAAAACCCGATTGTGCAGGGTGGAATTGGTGGGGCCGATTGGTGACTGCTGGATGGGTTGGGCGAAGTGGTGCTAGTATAGGCCCCGCCATGTCGCGCCGCGCCATGATTTATTTAGGTCGTTTATCGATTTAATTTACGATGCTTTTTGGTAGCTACGATTCATTGGTTGATTGAAGGGAGAAAGAAAGAGGGAGTGAGGCAGAGAGAGAGAGAGAGAAAACGATATAATGCAATGACATTTTCATAAATTAATTAATGTTAACGGATTTACTCTACACGACGCGTTGTCTTCGTGATGAAATCATTACTCTTGAAATCGTTTCTGCAACCGTGTCTTCCAACTCAATTGATCTTGTGCAGCAGATTGTGCGACAGCGACGTGCTGTCATCATCATCATCAGCAACAACAACAGCAGGCATTAAAAATGTTTTCTCGTGAATTCTCTTCTTAATTTTTTCATTTTAAAATTGTGTAAAAAATGCGTATATATAACGGGTGCGCCATTTTCTAGGTCGGTATGTAAACATTGAAAAACTTTAACATTTATAAACCGATTCAATTGAGTAAACCATAATTTTTGAAACGACAATTCAGTACAATTTTAAACATGAATCGCTTTACACGCTTTTTACGCTTTACGCCGAAATAGTGGCACTGTATATGGAAAAAAGTCGTGCATATCGTCGAAAATCGATCGTGGCCAAGCACTATTCGTTGTTTGGTGTTGAATTTTGTGGAGCACGGGACAGTGGGAGATCGTCGAAATGCCGCTCATCACCGCCCAAGACGTTGCAATGAACTGTTTGAAGTGGTAAGAGAGATTCTGTTGTCGAGAACCCACATGCGTCGTATCGTCACCGCGCTCAACATTTTGGCGTCACTTTGGCGACCCCTTTGCGGTGCATTTTGAACGCTGATTTCCATTTGTTTCCGTCTAAAGTGCAATTAACTCAAAGAATATTGCCGTCCAGACCGTCGACGTCGCTTGGAATACGGCCAAACAGTCACATACCGACATAAGAGATGGCGCACCCTGTATATTTGCCATATGCACGGTTGTTGTGTATGTTCGTTAAAAAGTTCATCATTAAAAAGAAATAAATTTTGAAAAATGGAAAAAATCATAGCAACGACAACAACAACAACAACAACAACAACAACAACAACAACAACAAAGTGCAGCATCGGGATGGCTAAAAAGGAAAAAGCTGAAGCTTTTATTTCGAGAGTTTCACGACGTTCACAGTAAGCTTGTCGCAATTTATAACGATAAGTTAAATGCTGTTACCACAACAACAACAACAACTACAACAGCAATAATATAATAATAACAAACACAACAAATGATAAAAACAACAACAACAACAACTTACTAAGGATAATGAATGTGAATGTACAATACTTGCATGCGAATATAATAAAGCTATTTAACAGAGCAAATATGTACAACAATAACGAAAAAAAAACAACATCATTAACAAAAAAAAAATAATAATAAATATCTTTATTATAAATACAAAGATAACGCCGGCAAAAAAACGGCTTGCCGTCTCCGAACCAAATATGACAAGCTTTCATTTAACAATATTTCTTTAAAAATTTTTAATTTTTTTACTTCAAAAATCTTAAACTAAATCCAGAATTAAAAAAATGGACTTAACCGCATTCAAGAACTTCTGAGCTATTGATATTTTATATTTAAAGCATGAAAAAGAAGCAAAACTTGACCTTTTTCAACTCAAGACTCAGGATTCTCAAGACTTTTTTAACATTTTTATTCACTTTTTTCACAGAAAGAGCTGCTTTCTGTGACTATTTATACAATTGTTGTATTGTATAATTGTATTATTGTGGTATAAATATTAAAATCAATTAAACGAATATGTTCTTTTATATGTTCTTTTTGCTCGCTTTGGAAGCCTTTTTACCGAAAAGGCCTTTTTACCGAAAAGGTACATACCGTGTACGATATAATTCGCAAGAGGTTAATCGGATGATTAGGTCTTCTTCTGCTTCTTCTTCTTCTTTTTATTCTTAGCATCATTCTTCTTCAGGGCAAATGCTAATGAATTTTTGAATTTTCTTGATATAATTCGCTGTAGCGAAGCGTGAGAAAGCAATTACGCTGTTTAGAGAAAATATTTACGATCACGATTTGTCAGGATTTAAAAAAAAGAAATGGGTTTAAATGAGTGGTAAGGTGGGTTGGGCGGGATGGGTGGGATGGGCGCGACACGTTAGTAGAGAAAAGTCTTCTTGTAATCGAGCGGAAAAAACAACGAAGTTATAGTTCAAAGGGCAAATTGGTCTTAACATATTTGAATCTTTCACCGAAATTCATTTCTTTGAGGGCACTAAACAACAACAACAACAACAACAACTAACAACAGCAACAACAATAACAATTATATTTTTAAATGAGTTTTTAGAGCTGTTTTCTTTCGAGAGAAAGAAAAGAAAGACGCATCGCAACAGAGCTTTTTCGATGGAGAGAAAGAGAAAGAGAGAGAGAGAGAGAGAGAGAGAGAGAGAATGAGAAATGCAAGTAGGGCAGGAATGAAGGAAGGTCCGAAGAAACGAAGGAAGGAAGATGGTTTTCGTGCCTTTAATAGGAGTTTTCTTTGTTTTGTGTGTGTGTGTGTTTGCTTTTCTTATTCTTATTTAATTTTGTTTTTTTTTTTTGGCAAGATTGCTCTTTGGCTTCGAACCGTCGAATGCACGAACGTGCATTAAACGAAATTAAAAAAATGGAAGAGAAGAAAATAACCGACAATTTCTGTTTGTGAGTTTTTTAGATTCTCTAGAAATTGCAATTTACCCTCTTCTTGTTGTTCTTCTTCTTCTTTTTCTTTCCCTCCTTATCATCTTCTTATTATTCTTGTTCTCTTCTTCTTGTTTAGTGTGCTAATTTTTATTCAACTGCCTTTTTTTATATTCGTTTCAGATGCGACGCGCCGCGACGTGCCGCGCCGCTGATGCTGGATACTATGAAATTAACAAAAGCAACACAAACAACAACAACAACAATAACGAAAGCAACAGTAGAAAAAAAACAAAACACAACTGAAATCTAAGGCAGCAGCAATAACAATAACAACAATAGCAACAAAGTTTTTATTGTTCTTATTGTATTTCATTGCAGTTGGCAATTGACCAAGTTAAGACTGGCGAAAACGTAACGGTAACGATAACGATAACGATAACGATAACGATAACGCAAAGCAGAACAACGAACGACGCAACGTAACTGAATACGAATAAAACAACAACAAAAACAACAACAAAAAACAACAACAAAAACAACAACAAAAAACAACAACAACAAAACAACAACAAAAACAACAACAACAACAACAACAACAACAAAAAACAACAACAACAAAACAACAACAACAACAATACCAACAACAACAAAACAACAACAACAAACAAAACAACAACAACAACAAACAAAACAACAAAAACCAAAACAACAACAACAATAACAACAACAACAACAAAGTAGAATAATAACAAACAACAGCAACGACGTAGGCTTCGCATCGCAACGCATCGCATCGCATCGCAACGCAACACAACGCCTGGGTGATATTTGGCGGCTTGGCGGCCTCACCCTCACCAAACAAAAAGATGGCGGATAGCATTTAAAGAGCATTTCCGTCACCGCTCACGGCGACTCTGCTCAGGCCGACTGAACTTTGCACGAAGACCGACGAACAAAGCGATCGAAGCAGCCGAAGCTAAGCCGCCAACCTACGAGTATTTGCCATTGCCGGCGTCTTTGTTGTTGCTCTGCTTGTGCCGGCGGCGTCGCTGTGCATGCTGCAGTTATGCGGGCGCAGCAGCGTTTGACTGGCGGCAGCGCGTTGGTCGAGGCGTCGCTGGTGCTGCTGCTGATGGGAATGAGCGGTAAGTGTTTGAGTTTAGAAGGCGACTGGCGATGAGGTTGTGTGTTGCTGTTGCGTTAGTGTGAGTGGGTGAGTGGGTGAGTGGGCGTGGCTGTGGCTGTGCATCGGTAGCATTGCGCTCAGAGCTACTTCCGCTGCCGTTTTTATAAAAACGCTTTGTAAATTACAAAACTCGAAATGGAAAATGTAGTTAGTTGTCGCTGTCGCTGTCGCCAGAGTCGCCAGAGTCGCCAGAGTCGCCAACGTCGCCCTCAGCGTTTATTAATTAACTTAATTTATTGAGGTCATTCATTTTGCGGCTACCAAAAGAATAATGAGACAACCTGCGGAGAACTTTTTCTCTTTTGTAAAATCGGCCTTCAAACAAACAAACGGTATTTTCTCATTTAATAAATACACAGTTTTTTAGATCTAACGACAGTCGCTTGAAAAAGAGCGACCCATTAAAAATTCTGTTTTTAAATCCCGGGTTTTTTTTTTGGAATTTCTTCGCTTTTTCGCAATTTTTCGATAAATTGAAATTTTTGGTCGCATTTTTTTAAGGCAAAAAAATTATTACAGTAAAAAATACTATATCAATAAAATTGCTATAGTAAAAAATTTCTATATAGCAAAAAAAAAAAAAAAAATCCCGGTATTGTTTTCTGGATTTTTTTTTTGGCTTTTTCGCTAATTTTCGATGAATTAAAATATTTTGGGGTATTTTTTTAGGGCAAAAAAAATTATTAAAAAATACTATGTCAACAAAATTGCTATAGTAAAAAATTGTGTAAAGCAAGTTTTTTATTAGAGCGAAAAAAAAAACAATTAACAAAAAAAAATTGTTGATGAAATGATTTTCTGTTATTGATGTTAGGCATGACACGGAATCCACCAACGACAAAAATGTTTTAAAAGCAACAAAACAATGAACAGAAAAACAAAACGGAACCGTGTGAGCAAGCAACCGTCATCAGACCAAAGACCAAACAACCGTTAGTTAGTTTGTTATGAAATTTCAATTTTAATTTGCGTGCAGGATAAAAATGTGTGTCGAATGGAATGAATGATGAATGCAGCACATAAAAGAAAGGAAAATTAAATACGCAAAAAAGAAGGACGAAATTGCGCGCGTGAATGAATGCTGAATGCTCTTTGATTAGAAATTATAATTACCTACGAGTATTTCTAGCAATTTCATTAAAAAGGAAATGAAATTTTAGCGTCAAAGTATCCAACGGTGGTTATTATGTTATTAGTTAATAACAGTTGATTATAGTTCAGTTGAAAACATGATCATCATTATACATTTATTCGCTTCAGAATCATTCTTGTTCACAAACTTGTGATGTTGATAACTTCTATGTACTAAATATATTAACCCTTATGTCACCAGACGCTTTAAACTACAGCCGTTGTTTTCTGCGGACTCGTTCTGTACAAAGAGAGCTATTGTAAGCTATCCTGAACTAGCTTTTTATTGAATCGTAAAGCTTGAATCGTTATAATGAGATCATAACCATCGTTTTGTGGGTATATTTTTTGGTAAGTTAACCATTGAATGGCACCACAAGTTCTCTTAGACAGTCTCGACTCGCTAACATCACGTTAACATCTGGTTAACATCTAAAATAATACATAAATGTACGGGTGCGCCATCTTTTATGTCTATAGGTGAATATTAAATAACTTTAAAAAAACAAACAACCAGTTTTCATATATATATATGAGGGATTTTTATTTAACTTGGTCCTTTGCAATTTATTTAGACTGGTTTTTTAATTTAACATCAATCCAGTGGCCGCCAAAATGTGCCCATTTTGCTGCGTTTCCATCATTTTTTCAAGCATCACTATTTCGGCGCTTTGTTTCGATGGGAAGCGATTTATGGTTAAAATGGAAAAATTCATGATAGAAATTTAACTGAATTGACGCTTCAAAAATATGTTTACACGGTTGATAATCGGTTGATAAATGTTCAAGTTATTCAATGTTTACATACCGACATAAAAGAAGGCGCACCCGTTATATATAAAAACATAATGAAGATATCCTTCAGGAAACACTGACATTTTGAATTGATCCCACGGTCGTAACCATCTCGAAGCCATTACGAAAGAATAAATCGCTACAAAAAAACCAACTACAAAACCCAATCAACAACAAAACATTAACAACAAAACCTTTTAATGTTAACCCCTTTTTTTTACTGCCATAGCGCTATTTCGAAACGGTCTCACCAAAAAAACAAATATGTAATAATTTTCAAAGGATTTTGATGTGAATTTGGATTTCTGTCTCATTGCCAAACAGCGGACAAGACCGCTTGCTGATTTTATTGCTTTATTGTTCTACATTTTTTATTGCATCCTTTTAAATTTCTCGGTGTAACCATTTTTTTTTCTTCTCTGTCGTAAGCTTCTGTCGTAAGCATCATCGAATGGGCAATAAAATCGTGCTTTACCGCAGTCTCGAATACAATTCACCATTTTTTGCCCTTCAGTCTCTGTGAATGACGTTCTTGGCTGTTGTCTGTTGTCTGTGCGAATTCTCGTCAGTAGAAATTCTCGCCTCATCTTTTCGGACTGTTGTTGCGCGTGTGTGAGGGTGTGTACGTGTGTGTGTGTGTGTGTGTTATTGGCTGCGCAAATCCATTTAGGGTCTAAAATTGGAAATAATTTTTAGGTCTCCAGCGATTAGGTCAAATTCAGTGGACAAAGAATCCAATTAAACAGATTGTAGCTACGCGTAAATGAAACTAAACTGCAACGAACCATGGCGAGGGGAAGGTGGTGGGTGAAGGGAAAGGAGATGATGTGCGCACTATGGCTGACAATCAAATTTTTCGAACTTGGCGTTTTATGATGTACAATATTTCTGTCAGTCTGCCAGCCATAAAGTTTTTAGATTCTTTTACGAGTCAGGAAGTTGTTGGTTTTATATTTCTATTTTCTTAGCTGTTCAACTGTTGGATTTGGAAATGGATTTCATTTCATATTTGTTAATTTACAAAATAAACTCTTCGTGCTAAGAATTTTCTACTGCTTGCTTTTGGAAGATTTCCAGGCAGAGAAGCTGTTTCCAGGCAATGGCAACAATTTCAAAATAAATTTTGTCACAAATCCTAAAGACAATAAAAATGATTTATCACTATTTCTTACTGTTCTTTGTTTTATTTATTATTATTATTATTTCTTTCTTTTACTTTTTTTTTTTTGTTGGAAGAGACAAAAATCGTCTCTTCCTTTTTCTTTTAGTTCAGAGAGTTTTTCTTTTAGTTCTCCTACATTACATTACAAACAGATTTGAAGAGAGAGGGAGATTTCTCTCAGTTACTGATATTTAGAAGATCCAGACTCTATCGTCTCTTTCAATTTTCATCTCTTTAATGTTTCTCATTCGCCAGAAGTAAACTTCTTGAACTCTCAAATTTAAACGCCATGAGAGAGGCCAATGAGAGAGGCAATGAGATTAAATCGTAGCATTAATTCGTAGCATTAATTCCATCATAGTACCAAAGAATATACAATGTATATTGTATATTCTGTACATTGTGTACATTGTATATACAATGTATATTGTATATTGTATATTCTTTGGTAGTACATTTCAACTTACATGAAGACAAGATACCTTTTTAAATGTGAAAATATAAGGATTTCTTAAATTTTATCGATCATAACTGAGAGAATTGAGGCCTTTGTATCCTCAGCAAACACATTATCGAGACATGTTTTGTTTGAATACGTACATATGTATATATATACGTATAATCGATCCTATTTAGTCTTGAATATATTAAAAAATAGAGCTTTTCTTTTGCATCTCAAACCGAAAACAAATTAAAGTTTCTTTGCGTTTGATAAATGTTAGCGTTATTCAATGTTTACATACCGACATAAAAGATGACGCAGCCGTTATATTTTACCTAAATTTTAAGCAAATATTATAAAAGAAAAAAGATATAAAGAAATGAAATATCGTGAATTAAATTTAATGGGCTAATTTCAGATTTTAAAAAAACTTTCATAACTAAAAACTCTTCTTGACATCAAACTTTTGCCCTGTTAAGTAAGAATTTAATTTTTCGGTGAATTCGGTTTTTTTTGCATACTTTTTATATTCCATTCTCTTCGGACTTTGAAAGGCAGTAAGTTTTCTAGTACCTCCGATCCTTACCTTCACCTCCCCCACCCTTCTCTTCCCCCCCACTGTTACAAGACTCTTCATCCGTTTCACTTTTTCAATTCTTGAGAGCGGCTCGCTCGCTCTTGCCTGAAAAATACCTGAAATACTTAAGATTTTTTATCAATATTTTTCCGAGCAGTTTGCGATTATTTGCAGAGCTGTTCAAATACGATACTTCCAAACGTTGTCGAGGCTCGTGCCAACAACGAACACTCGCGAAGTTGGCCAACAGCAGGCAACAGGACCATCACAGCCGGCAACTTTACTTTATTTAACGAAATGCGAGTTTATATCTTCTATTTTTCATATCTATTTTTCGTACTCTCACTGCACCGGTGAGTGCCTCATTCAACATTTACCTTCACTGTGGCGCGCGCTGGAAATCGAATCGAAAACGAAATCGCATAAAAAAGAGTCATGAGAGCAGTCGTTTTGCTTAACTTTCGCCGATTTTTGGTATATTGCAAATATTTACATGCCGAACCATGCCGAAGTGTATTGATAAAAAAAAAAACGAGAACCTGAAACTTATAAAAGAGTAGCGTAAAAAAGTGAAGAGAGCGGGAGCGGGGGGGGGGGGGGGGGTAAGTCCTTCAAATTCTGCGAACATTATGAACATCATTTCCATTTTCAATGCAGATAATTGAAGATAAAAGCCTACCAAATGCTTCTACTGCAAAAAAGGTAACGAAAATGTTAAAAAAAAATGTTAGGAATTTCGTGAAATTTAATACGCTCAAGTTGGCCAAGTTTTTCTGCAGGCGCCGGCAGCGAGTTTCTTTAACTTTTTGTACTATTTAAGAGAAAGCGACTTTATTGACAGCAATTGCTCGATTTCTCGATTTCATTAAGTTCGTCATTGCAATGTGCTCAACAAGCCATTAAGCCATAGGTAGTAGCCAAACACAAACACAAACACACACACACACACCGCTATTGCCCTAGCAGCAGCTCTACTCAGTTCAATTCAATTCAATTCAATTTTATGCCACCAAACAATTCAATTGCTAGGAATAAATGAATTCTAGCAACGCCGCATACTCAAACAATAACAACAATAATAATAACAACAACAATAACAGTAGCCAAATGGCTGCCATGGGAGCGTAGGTTCGTGTTGTATGCGTTGTTGTTAAATGGAGAAGATGCCGAGGCGAGTACACTGCTGCGAGGCGAAGTGGTTCGATACTCATTCAGCCGCTGCTTGTTGTCGATCGTTGTTGAGTAACAAAATATTGAAACAGCTGAAGTAGCAATAACAATAATAACAACAACAACAACAACCACAAGGGAAATGCAAACAGAAACAAGAGATGATGAGGCAGGAAGTTTTCCTATTTCCTGTTTTTTTTTTCACATTTTTGGGAAAATATCGTACAAAAACTTTTGAGCAGCTTGATTGGCTGTAAGCCACTTAAGCCTTCCATGGCAGTGGCTTCCATGGCAGAGACCGTGGCAGAGGCAGTGGCAGAGTTAATTGTTAATAATGCAGTCGCTCTCTATTCAACAGCATTCAAGCGAGCGAATGCTCTTTACGCCGGATTACGCTGAGCTGAATGCATTATGCGTGTCGGAGAAACTTTCTCATTTTGCATTCACAATTCGCTCTTCTTTGTGTTGTGTCGATTTTGTGAGTGGCGGCCGCTACGAAATGGCGAGAACAGTTCATTAATTGAGCGATGCTGGTGCAAGTTCCTTCAACTCTTCCTTCTCTCCTTTTTTCTGATATTAAATTATAATGAAATTTTTGCGTTAGTATAGTTCATTTTACATTTATTCTAACGAATTTCTCTCTTCAAACTCTCAGAATGTTGTTTGTTGTTCTGTTCAGAGGCTGCTGTTACGCCTCTGGCAAACTTTGATACCGCAACTCCTTGGCTGCGAGCACATGCCGTTCGTTATAAATCAATGAATTCAAGTTTTACACAAGGACGTTGGAGGATTGTTGGAGAATTATTCTGTTCTATACTATTTTCGTATCAGCGGCGCCCTGCCGACACCATAAACAAAATTCCCTCAATTCTTCCACCAGATTTTCTCCAACTTATGGCACACAGACGCCACTAAAGGAGTACCACTAAGTTGAAGTTTCCCACAAATTGTTTTATTGATGACTCTGCTTCCGCTTTTCATGCCGCATGCCGCATGCCTCAGGCCACAAACCGCAAACCGCAAAGAGCGCCACGCAAGCACACTATTTCTCCCACTCGGTGGTACGCTCTTTTCTCCTTTTTGGCAAGACTTTGTTCTTTTATGCCCTCCTGTCCGCTCTTCTCTTATATTTTAATTTGTTCAATTGTTTACGAGCTCAACTTTGAAGATGTTCAATAAAATATTTCAAATTCTTGCGTTGTTTGTTGGAATTATTACTTCAAAGGCTTGAGTTTGATTCTGCTCAACTCTTGGGATTTATTTAATCCTCTACAAAGTCCGCGTTTGGAATTCGGAAGGAATAATACTCGTAACAGCGGAGAGTTAATTAAATTATTCAACTATCAAAAAAAAAAATAAAACTTGCCTTAAGAATAAGGTTTTTCAGTGGCGGCCGTTCATAACTTTTCACAACTTCCATTATGTCGATTGTTTTCTTATTAACTATAATTTCTAGACTCTAGAGAGTTTTCTGTTAGTTATCACAAACATTTTGTCTGTTAACTATCGCTTCCTGTGAATTTGTCTTTTCTTCTTCGTTTTTTTCTTGCTGCAATAGATTTTCTCTTAACCATCTTGTTAACAAACTTCTCTGTTAATCATCTGCAGTAAATATGTTTCTCTTTTAAGTGCCGCTTTCGGTTGTTTTCCGGCAGTTGTTTCCAATATTTTTTTACTTCGGTCGTCTTTAGGGGCTTCGCTGTTAATCTTCTTTCACGTGTTCTCTGTTAACTATCGCTGCCAGTGTAGTTTTTCTCCATCGTCGTTCCCATTAATCTTCGTTTTCTATGTTGATCTTCTCTTAATCATCGTCTTTAGGGACTTTTCTGTTAACCATCTCTGCTAAATTTGTGTTCTGTTAACAGCCGGCGATTCTTTCAATTAGTTGTTACTCCGGTCGTCTTTCTCTGTTAACTGCCACTTCCAGTGCATTTTTTTATAGTTTCTCTGTTATTCAAAATGTTAAATGTTCAAAATGTTGACGATTTTTGAAATGTTAGAGGAAAATTGCTACATTTTGAAATGTAGCAACAACCAAGACTCATCATGATCATCATCATCATTATGCGTTACGTACATCAGACCACAAAATCAAAGGCGAAGATAATGGGAAGAGTGTGGAGCCAGCCACACTCTGATAAGGCCGATTTATTGGCCTGCTGCACAAGATGGACAGTAATTGCTTTTGCCACAAAATCAAGTCCATCTTTTCAGAAATGTTCAACCAACGATGAGAAGATTAACAAAAAAAAAAGTTCAAGATAGAAAGAGATGTTCCGCAGCCATACGGACCAACAGACTTTGTCTGTTTGTTCATCGATTGCGTCGCCATGCCGATCATCAAGCCGATGTACCTGCATTTTCCAACGACATTTCATTCAACTCTCGAGAGTAATGGATTAAAGGCAACAACAAAAATCAAGCTTGCTATATGTGAGTACTAAACATTTCTCATGATGAATATGTCCAAGAATGTACTCGTACATGCGAATAAAGTACGAAAGTATGTGTGTGTGGTCGGGTGTACGTATTGAGCAAAAAAGAGAAATCAAAATGCACGCAACAAGAAGAGGCCGAAAAACCGATTTCATTTTGCCACAAACTAAAAAGCTTCACTAACTCTGCTGATTGAGTCAAGCCGAGAGCAAGCAGAAAAGCAACAAAAAAAAACAACCACATGAGTTTCTAAATGATGCTGCAGGTGTTGGGGCTGCAGGTGTTGATGCTGCAGGTGTCGTGGGGGCTGCAGTTGCAGCTGCAGCTGCTGCTGTTACGTTCAGCTGTGAATTCTGGCACTCAAAAGGAAGCAAGTGATGGTCCAGGCCCATGTTTTCTAAAGGTTTTTTGTTGCTTTTTTTTTTTCTGTGATAGAAACAAAAAAATTTCCATTCCTCACAGTCACAGTGTGGTATCATCAGTCTGGTATCGAGAGAAATATTTTTTAAAAATGGTTTTAAAATTTCTGGCCGGCCGGCTTTTAAGTTAACAACAACGACAACAATAGGTTCTTTCGTTGCAATTTAGACTTGTTTAAGATAGACATTCCTCCTGTTCTTTCTCTTCTTCTTCTTCTTCTTCTTCTTCTTATTTTTGTTATTTTTCTTCTGGCGAAAATTTAGTTTTATGGCTTTTTTGCCTGAAATTTTCTTTTCTCTCCTTTTAATCGATATCTCTGTTTATCTCGAGCGATATTTTCTGTCACTCTCTCCCTCTCTCCCTCACTCTCTCTCTCTCTGTCTCTCTGGGAGAGCATGTTGCCTGAATAAAGCCTTAATTCCTTTTAAGCTTTAATTCTTCACGCTGCTGGCATTTTGTTTTTATTGTCGTTTTGATTGCATCAAACGATATTAAAAAGTCATGCCACCGTCGCCGTCACCGTCACCGTCATCGTTTGCTGCTTCTAATTTTTGTTCTCTTCTTCTTGTCTCGGGTTTTTTGAGGACTGTTTTGTACTGGTTTTTTTGTCTTGTTCAATAAAAGTCCTTAACAGCTCAAATCTTGATCGACCGATGCATCGGTTATCGCTTTCAGACGATTTCGCTTTTACTTAACGGATACGTCAAACTTTTTTTCATTTCATCTCCTCTTTTTTCTCTCTCAAAAATACAAGACAACAACTTAAACTTTTCACGAACGTACATACGCTCCGTAAACAACATGGTTAAGGCTTCAATCGGAACAGGCCAATAAACTGGAAAATAAGCATCATGTTAGTGGTCTGTCTGTCTACAGGATGCTACAGGATGCTAATAGGCTATTATTGTACCATGGCATGAGATCAATGGCGCATTATCTTTTCCACTTCATATCAGCCGAGTGAGATGATGACAAAGAAAAGGGAAGATTGCGGAGTGTGAGGATGACTAAGATCAGCCTAAAGTGTGCCCAAATATGTGCGATATGTGGCAGAAACATTTATATTTATTAAAGACTTGATTGTCAGACTTGATCCGCTCTCTACGACCCTTCATTATTTGCGCACAAGAAATTCAATCTAGTGAGGCTTTAAAGGATTTCAATCTATCGAGGCTTTAAAGGATTTCTTCCGCATTGAATATTTTCGGTTTATAGAAACGGAATAAATATTTTCCATTTACATTTTCAATTTACATCGAGCATAAACCCATTTGCTCTGACTTCAAATTCAAATAGTTTGCGAGATATTTTGAGATATGAATAAAGTACGCATTGTTTAAGGCAGAGAGAGCGAGAGAGAGACAGTCTGCCCAAGCCCTTAAAGGGTTGTGATTAAGTATATAAAGATTGTCCTTTATCTCTCTGCTTAATACTTGTTCGTCACATTCCAATTTCTTTATTTGAAAAATAAAATACATGCGTTTCGCATTTGTTTGCGAAGAATTTAACTGGGCCCAACTCAGAGCTCAGTGAGCTTTTAACGTGTTGGAAGGGATGATTGGGTGGCGGCGACGGCGACGGTGGTAGCGACGTCTGCAGACGTTGAGAAGGGTTAAGAAGGGCTCTTCGAAATCCATTAAATGTTAAGCAATGATGGCGCGGCAACAACAACGACGACACTGAAAACAAGGACACTGTTGAAACAACAAAAACAACAACAACAACAACAACAACGACAACAGCAACCACAGCAACCGGATGCAGTCTGTCGTTTTTAAACGAATGCAATGAATGCTGCTGATTGCAAAATGTGGTTGTTGTTGTTGTTGCTGACGTCTTTGTTTTAAGTGCTGTTGCTGACGTTAGTGTTGTTGTTGTTGTTGTTGTGCGTGTTGTTGTTGTTGTTGTTATTATTGTTGTCATAATTGTTTCGAAACATTTTTTTTCTTAATATTACGCAGGGTGCGCCATTTCTTATGTCGGTATGTAAACATTAAATAACTTTAACATTTATCAACCGAGTAAACTTGAGTGTTTACATGTTTGTGAAAGGACAATTTAGAACAACTTTAATAAGGCGCCGAAATAGTACGGCTGGGAAAAGTGATGGACAACTTAGCACAAAGGGCACATTTTGCTTTGGCGGCCATAGAAGCGGCCACTTGTTTGATGTTGTATTCAAAGACAACAGATCCAAATAAATTGTTAAAGACTAAATTTCATAAAATACACTATATATGGAAATCGGTTGCTTGTTTTTACAATATTTTTCAATATTCACACACCGCCATAAAAGATGGCGCACTCTGTTTATTAAAGCAATAATTTCTTTTAATGTTTTTTATTAATTTTTTAATGTTATATATTATAATTTTTTGAACATAATATTACTAGTATTAATATTAATGACTGCTTTGAAAGATGCCACAGCAATATTTCTCTCGATGAAATTGTTAAAAGCATTATGATTATGACAATGTCATCTCGACTCTAACCGTCGTATCGACGGAGGAAGAATCAATCAACATTTTTTTCGAAAATAAAATTTTGCCCAACAATTTTCTATCTCGCCAAAAAATCACAACAAATTTCTCGCCACTCAGGTTTAATGATTTATGAGTTCTTTAACACTTCTTCAGCGTCTGCATCTTCAAAAGTTTTCCTTACTTCCGGCCAATAATTTTTCACATTCACAAGTTTTCGGCCAAAAACTTCACACTTCGCCGAGTCTAATTTATTGAGAAGATTAACATCTAAATTGCATGAAGGATTACTTTTTTGCCACTTTCTCTTATTCTGCGTCGCCTTCTTCTTCTTCTTCTTCTTCTTCGTCCTTAGTCTTCTTCGGCTTCTCTTTTTTTGGCCGCCAAGTTGTTGCGATGCTTGATGTGTCGCTGTGTCGCTGTGTCGCTGTGTCGCTGCTAGCGTTAGTTATCTTGCATTTCTCATCAGTGAAGATTTAGACAACTTGACGTAGTTGTACGTCAAACACACACACACACACGCACACTCCGATGCACACACGCGTAGATTTGACTCGAGACTATGTATGTGTGTACTTATACATACATCAGACATAGTCGCTTGATGTAGAATCCTGATAAAAATTCGCCTTTTTTTTTGTCTCTTGTAAAATTCGTTCATGTTTCATCGCGACGAAGGCGGCCGAGCGGCGAATGACAGACGGTGTCGCGCTGAGTGAGTTCAAAGTCAGACATGATATGAATTGATGTGATAGGGCTTATTACACACACACACACACACACACACGCACGCACACCTGCCTCAAAATTGTGTGTGTGTGTGTGTTATTATGCCGGCGTAACGTTATAAGTTTTATCATCATCGTCATCGTCATCGTCATCATAAACCTCATAAACTCATCGTTGTGCCGTCAAGTTCGAGAACTTGTCGAGGCCTGAGCAAGTGCTCTCTATCCTTAATGGCAAAGTGTCCTGCAGGACACATGTCTGTGGTGCAGGTGAACTTTCGACTTCCCGATTAATGAAAGTTTCTGCGAAAAGCTACAGTAAACCATTAAGGATAACCATTAACCATAAGGAAGGCCTCAGAAGTTATGTCAAGTGCTGCCAAATATTATTTATTATTTCTCCTTTTCGGATTCTGATGAAGACTGAAACTCTATCGAACGCTTTGAAATCTCAGCGATTGGATAAAATTCTCTGCTGATTCGATAAAAAAAACCAACTAAAAAAGGTCGTCTAAAAAATTCACCAAATGCGTTTAAAAAGAAATACAATAATACTATTTTGAACATTTCAACATTTTTATCTGTGTGTGTGTGTAACGAACGCAATTGTGATGGTTATTGCTGTTGTTGCTGTTGTTGTTGTTGTTGTTGTTGACTTTGATGTTGATGATGAGGCGCGCGGTAGGGCGGTCCGGCGGGCGATCGGTTACAAAGAGCGTAAAATTGTTTAAAAAACTGAAAATATGCGAAAAAAGTTTAGTCTTTTGTAAAGAATTTGCTTAAAAAAAATTGCTAAAATTTGCTGAAAATTTTTTAGAAAATGTGTCGTAGATTAGAATTTTTTTTGTTGTGGGGGCGTGGGGAAGGGGGCGGGATTCTTTGAAGTTATCAAATATGAACTGAAACTATCAAAGGATTCAAGTTTTCAGGGCCAAAAAAGGAAATGAGCGGCTTTTTTTATTTATGCGGCTGCAATTAATTTAAATTCTACGCTATATTGAAATTAGAATAACATCCTCTTTCTCTCTCTCTCTCTCTCTCTATCTCTCTCTGTCGCTATAGCCAAAAAGTCCTTCAAATGTTAAGTAAACGGACTCATAGTAACCAGATTCTACTGCATCAACGTTACGCAACGAAGTGAGGCACAATTTCGAGTATTGTATAATCGTTGTGAGGGGCAAAGTGGGGCAAATAGACCAAATTGCCGCAGTCGAAAATAAATCCATAGAAAAATCCATAGTAGTCTTTTGCTAAACTGCGGCTACGGTACCGCCGCGTCGCGCCCGCGGCCGGCCAAATGCGGTTCACAAATATTTAACCAAATTAAAGTAGAAAGTGCTCGAATTGAGCGAGCCCATTTCGAACTGAAGAACTGAAGCCGGAACAGCCGCGAAAGAGATAAAGAGGAGGTACGAGTGCATTCGAGAATTTGCCCTTGACACAGCGTCGTCCCACACTTACGCCATCTCGCCCAGCTCGTTTGAGATACAAAATAAATACATATTGAGAAATTTCGAAAATATAAAACGAAAGCATTTCGTTCATATTTTCCGCCGCAGTCTTGAAGTGCCGTGTGCGCCGTTGTAGGTGCTGTTGTTGTGGCCCACAGCCACGCCCAGTCGGTAGTGGCAACAATTTGCTCCATATAGAAAACTTAATACGAAGAGTAAGCAAAGATAGTTCGCAAAATTTTAAATTTAAAGTAAAATATTAGAAATGGCAACAGAAAACGAAAGCGGTTACCGGAAGGAGAGAATGGAAGGCTGCTATCTGTCTGTTTGTGCAGCTGCCACCAAAGCACACAGCCCCATAATACACCATCACACACACACAACACACACGCACACGTTCATCCCCTTTTTCACATACAAAAAATGCACGTTATCGCATGTGTTTTGCAGCTAAAATGCCAAATTCTTCAAATACAGACTTGTTTTCTTCCTAACTTTTCGCTCCCCTCCACAACGTCCCTCTCTCGATCCGCTCACGCTCTCCCGCTCTATCGCCCTCTCTTTGGGTGAAGGCGTATGCCATCGTATGCTCTTTGTAGCATAATTTGATTGCGGTTACTTAGTTTATAAGACGCTTTGCTCTCTGCCTCTCCGCCTCTCTCTCTCTGTCTTTCTCATTCCTTTGAAAAAGATGTGTTTAAAGTGAGTATGATTATGTCCTCCGGGATGTATATCGCAGCTAATGCACGATAATGTCTAGAAGAAGAATCTTCCATCATGATGACTATTACCAAAACCATCTTCCAGAGCACCAGTTTCTTATTTCTAACCTTTCCGTCTCCGTTCCTCTCTTCCGACGCTCTACTCACGTTAATGAAATTCTGCTGGGACAAAAAAAAGACCTCGAGGTCTCTATTTTGGGAGCGATGGAAGGAAGACTCATTACTCTTTTGCTTAAGATGAAGCCAGAGGCAAGATGATCTGTAAATAAATTGAGTAAGGGTAAGGACCAGAGAAAGACGTCTGTCGTCGAGGGAGAGAGAGTGAGAGAAAGTGTGTTAAACGGTTGTAATGATTGGAAAGCTGAAGAGAGGTAGTGAAATTGTAACCAAAAAATCGGGAGATTCTCAGGAAGTTCAATTTATTACGGACGGAAAATCAATCAAAACGTTTACGGCAAATTGATTTTTAAACTTTAATTAAAAGTCAGTTACGTAAATTGAATCCAATTTTCGATTTCTACTCAATCTCTCTCTACTCTAAACTCACATTTCGTATCTACGAATATTTCTCCAAATTAACAATTTATTAAACTTTTTAAAATTGGAATTAACGAGTTTTTTATGTAGTATCGCAAAAGTATATATGTACATATTCAACAAGTCTCGGCCTGACAAGCTCGGAATGAAACAAAATTTATCCAGTAAAGAGACTGGAATCCGTTGGAAAGATCAAAGCAATCTCGCCCTAACTCTTATTCTCATTCTCTCTTTTCGTGAGGTAAATAATCGGGAAGTTTTCTTCCATTCTAACAAGTAATAATTTTTCTCAGCCATTTTGGAGAAAGACACTAAAACTAAAGAGACTAATAATATGGAAAAACTTTTAAGGAAAACTACAAATTTATAAACAAAAACTAACTTCGAGTATAAGAAATTTTTCATTTTTTAAAGCTTGGTAGTTACTCAAACATATTATTATTTTCTATTTTACAAATAATGTATGCGAAGTTTTCATATACGAGTATGTACTTATTTATATTCTTGTTGTATTCGTGAGCCTCGAAAAAGCATTTCTTTTTCTCTTGTCCTTCCTCCGCATTCGTTCCTCTGCCGTCGTTGTGTTGTATCGGTAACCATGCATACTCATTAACCGCACAATACTTTCTAATATCTCCACCACAACGACAACAGCGTTGCCTTCGGAAACCTCGCTCTCCCTAAAACCCTTCCTGGCGTTCTCACACTCTCTCTCTCCGCTTTTGCATACTCTCTGCATTTTAGAATACTTCGATGATCTGTTTGCAAACAGTTCGCCGTTCGCATTGTGTTCGATTACATCCAACGCTTCGGATTTAATTGAAAACCATGGCAGATGCTTATGCCGGATGCTGTGAGACGGCGAGAGACCAGAAAGAATAGTGCTTGTTTGTTTGTTGTTGTTGTGTTTGCTGTTACCGATGAATAGTGTTTAATTAGAAAACTTTATCGATTTGTGTAATTTTGCTGCGCTAGTTTTTTTTATAGTTTTGTTGTTGTTGTTTTGTAATTTGTTGGTAAGCGCTGCATCTGATACCTTTCGTTAAAATTTAGATTGATTTTTTGTTTTATTTTTTTTTTTGCTTATAACTCATCAGTAAAACTTTAATTGAACAGTTAATTTTAATGGAATAAACCACGAAGTGAAAATTTTTTCTATTCATAATTTTTAGGGATTAAAATTTTAGAAATATTTTTGCGAATATAACGAATTCCACTGAACGAACTAACGAATTAAACTGAAAAGTTCTGGAATTAAACTGAAAATTTCTGGAATTGGACTGAAAAATTCTGGAATTAAACTGAAAAATTCTGAAATTAAACTGAAAATTTCTGAAATTGAGCTGAAAATTTTTGGAATTAAGCTGTGAAATTTCTGAAATTGAACTGAATTCTGATATTTAACTGAACATTTCTAGAATTGAACTGAAAAATTCTGAAATTGAAGTGAAAAATTCTAAAATTAAACTGAAAACTTCTGAAATTGAACTGAAAAATTCTGAAATTGAACTAAATTCTGAAATTTAACTGAAAATTTCTAGAATTAAACTGAGAATTTCTGAAATTAAACTAAAAAATTCTGAAATTTAACTAAAAAATTCTGAAATTGAAGTGAAAAATTTTAAAATTAAACTGAAAAATTCTTAAATTGAACCGAAAAATTCTGAAATTAAACTGAAAAATTCTCAAATTGAACTAAAAAAATTCTGAAATTAAACTAAAAATTTCTGGAATTCAACTGAAAAATTCTGAAATTAAACTGAAAAATTCTGAAATATAAATGAAAATTTCTAGAATTTAGAGGGAGAAAGAGAAGGCTTTTCAAGCCTTGAGAAGAAAAATATCTCCACAATATTTTCTCCATCGAAAACGTAATGAACGAAAAGAGTTTAGAATTCAGAAGAGAAATAAGAAATGAAGAAAATAAACAAAGACAAAGGCCTTACATCGACGGAAGACTCTCCGCTGCTAAGCGTCAAAATTTTGACGCTCCTCCTTTAATGTTGATTACGTCAACAAAATTTCCATTAATTAGCGCTTAAGCAACTTATGCGTCACTTACACTGTGGGCTCAAATAAACAAGCTCAACGAAGCACTGACTGAAAGATTCGTCGTGGAGAGTCGTCGCCCCTTCTCCGTGGACCAAAAGATTGTATACAACCTAACCTAACAACAGCAATGACAGCAACGACAACAACGACAACAACATCACACTTTCGACACGCCCTACAATGCTACTAAAGATGAACGCCGCCAATTTGCAACATTCCATCTTCGCGCTTCACTCCGGTGAAGTGCATGAGCCTTTGAACATATGCCTCTGTCCCACCCTTTCCTCCCTCCGCCCCTCTCCCGAGAGAACCACCTGAATGGGTGTCTGGGTGTCATGTCGTGGCAACTAGAAAGTAAGTCGCAATTTACTCTTAAGCTTCTATTCCTTTATTTATTGCTTGCTCTCGGGCCTTCTTTGTGTGAGGTGCCGCGTGCCGCGTGCCGCGTGCGACAGGCGACGCCTGCCAGCCTGTTATTTAGTAAACAAGCTCACTTCCGCCTGCCAATGTTGCCACTTGCCATTTACGTCTCTCTCTGGATTTGGCCATGGATGATGACTCTCTCTCCATCCGTCCACTAGAATTTCTTGGCTCTTTTTTCGGAATTAATGAATGAATGGATGAATGGATGAATGGACTAATGGTTGGTTGTATGGACGAATGGATAGATGAATGAAGGAATGAATGAATGACTGAATAAGCGGAGGAATGAATAAATAAATTACAAAAATGTCCCGGCCCATGTCTTTGCGGGACCTTCTTCTTATGTGCGGTGCTCCATTCGTCCATTCGTCTGTCCGTCCGTCCGTCCGTCCGTCCGTCCGTCCGTCCATCCGTGAAGCATATTTTCAGGTCAACTGAACTTGTCGAGAGTGTTGTTGGTGGTACAGCCCAAAAGAAACCGAATCGATGGACAACACTCGATGGAGAAGGCGGTGAAGATGGTTGAGGGCGGTGCCTATTTCAAATTAGCTGCGCCACATCGAGTGTCCTTCGCCGAAGTCCAGCTTTTTATGCCGCATAATCAAGTCATCACTCGAGCTGGCTGGCTGGCTGACTGCCACTCGTCACACGGTTATCATGGTTATGGTGTGGTTGAGGGGAGGGGAGGGGAGGAAGGGGGAGGGGACCTGCTAAACAGCGCACAGCGCAACGACTTCGTATGCAAATAGCTCGTGATTGAAAAGGAAGAGCTTCTAAATCGTTTCAGTTTAGTGCTCATGTGAATTTGGCTGCTGACATACAGGGTGCATTCATGTTATGTAGATGTGAATAGGCCGACGCTTTGCTTTAAAACTTTTCGTCTTTAAAAAATCCGTTTTCACAGCGGATCGAAAAAAGGAGCAAAAGGGTTTTTGTGCTGTCTGTAACGAAAGAGGAACGAGGATCAAGTTTATGCCGCGTTTAGAGTAATTTTTTATCTCTACAGAACATAGAAAGCATAATTCTAAAATATGCTTTAATAAATATATAAAAATCTTAAAGAATTTGTTAAAGCTTTAAAGCTCACCCGGTTTTTCTTTGATTTAATATTTAACGTCTTTTAAATATTTACGTACAAGTAAATTAAATCTAATGAAATACAAGTTTATGAAAGCCTTTTCTCCGGCGGCGGATGAAGCAGTGCCGTCATCATCGTTTGGTGCGGCGGCAGACGCTAAAGGGCCGTGAAATCAGATTTATTAAAAGGCAAAAGCATAGAATAAGAGCTAACAACGGTACAGGGCAAAAGGCGTATGTGTGTGTGTGTGTGTGTGTGTGTGCCTCGTCTCTTTAATGTATTTTATTCCATTAACAATTTTCTTCATTTGGCTGAGTAGAGAAGCATCGTCTCGTGCATTAAAGCACGAATTGCATAATATAAGAAGAAGAACTGATGCCAGCTACTGACAGCCTACATATTTCTGCACTCACTAACACACACACACACACACACACACACCCACTCACACATGTATGTATGTGCCTTTTAGTACAAATGCCGTTATGATGCAGACAAAACACACGACTACAAACGATACCATTTATTTCCATCAGCATGACTTTTTTATGCGTTTATTGCATTTTATAGCTTAGGAATACGCACAGCTACACACACAAGAGCAATACAAGTACATTAGCATATATGTATGTATGCATGGATGTATGTATAGACATACACACACACACAAATTATACAACCGAGCACAAGCGAGTAGAAATCTCCGGCTTATCATGGTTCAAAGAGAAGAAGGATTGGTTTTGTTTTCCTCTGAAAAGAAATACTTATTCACGAAAAAAAAAACCGCTGAGAGAAAACTTCTTGATAGTACCGAATAGTAAAATAACGGAGAATTTTGGGATACTCTTACATCGTAATTTAACAAAAGTTAGCGTCATTATTTTCTCATTATATTCGTAACATTATCTCAATGGTTATAAATTTCAATAGTTACAAGAACTATGCTTATAAGATAATAATAATATACTACAATGATGATAATATAACATAAAAAATAGTATAAAATGAAATGGCAAAGTATTGTATAAATATGCAATATAATATGCAATTTAAGAAATGCGGCCAAACAGCCACATACCGACACAAAAGATGGCGCACTCTTATATATGTTTGTTAAATTGAATATAGTAGTTTTTTCGATAATTTGATTTGGTTTTTTGTTTGACAATGTTTGACTGCATTGTGAGAGTTTTCAATAAAAATAAAAAAAAATCAATAAAAAACACGCACAAAGGCAATATGTTATATCATTAAAAATATCGTTTTATTTTCATTTAGTTAAACTTTCTGCTCGAGCAGCTAAAGTAGCTAAAATGTTAAGCAAGCTCATCCTTAAGCTTTAACATTTCGTCACGATCCTGCCCCGCAGCAACTCTGCTAAGACTAACTCTTGAAAATTTTATGATTTATGATTTATTCATGAGCACCATCAACGATTCTATCAAATCTTGCGAATAAGAAGATTTGTCTTGAAATATTCATTGCGATATTCTCTTGCGTGACTCTCAATTAATATTCCTTCTTGTGTTTGTTTCTTTTAATTAAGCATAATGATTAATTAATGTCAGGCGTTTAGATTTCCAAACAACTTCATTCTTCATCCTTCTCATTCTCATTTTCGCTTTCTTCTCTACGATACTCTCGTGCTACATTAAGTAGTCTATTATTAAAATTGTGTATATATATATATATAGCCACGAAAACGCGGCTTTAAATCATTTTTAAGTGAGTAATTACGGTTTAATTAAAAATGACAACGTCAACGGCGCGTCGTTTCGATGCATCAAGTCGTAGACGATGAACATTTAATTGAGTCCTTTCGAATTTATAGTTTTTAAAATTGAATATTATGCGTTTAATAGATTTTACCGATACCAACGGGCTCAAAAAATTCACTTCTATCACGTTTTTATTCAAGTTTTTCAAGTAATTTTAGGCAAAGTTTAGGATTTATAACTGAAGAATAACAAAAATATTAAACGCAGAAAACCTTCTTTGAGATTAAGGACATATTCTTACTAAAGCTTTATTTTAAAAAAGTTAAGAAGGCTGGAAACGCGTGGAAAAGTGAGTGGAGAATTTTTGAAAATTAAATTTTAAAAATATTAGAATTAAATTAAATCAAATCTATCAATTTAAATAAAAAACTAATTTTCATGGACAACAAAACAAGCTTAAAAAAGGCACTACTAACAAAAAACGTTAAGAGAAACGTTAGTTTCTGTAACTATGGATTAACAGAAAAGGCAGAAAATGCGACGAAGGATAACTGAAGAGAAGATGATTCAAAACTGATGACAGCAATAGGAACAACAACAACAAAACAACAACAACAACACATGCTGTACATGAATGAATGACAGCTTTTTTAGCTTGCTTTTGAAGAAATTATAATTCCGAAAGCTTGGCCCGCGACTCATGCGTCACACGCTTTAGCTGAAGCACAAACAATCACAGCACAGTCCAGTCGACCGACCGTGCGAACAAGCACGCACACACACACACACACACACACACAGGACACCAATGCACATGAAAAAATCGTAATATTTGTAAGCGTGCGGCTTCTGCACGCTGTTATTTTGTTTGATTTATGAGGCACGTTTGATATGCGTCGCTTGGTTGGTTGACAAATTGGTAGGTTGGTTGGTTGATGAGTTGGTAGGTTGGCAGGTTGGCAGGTTGGTTGGTTGAGTGACGGTATTGTTTTTATGGGTATATTTACCAATATTTTCTTTATTTAAAATTCGTTTTTGCAAAAGAATCAAATCAAGGAATCAAATCAAAAATTTGAAAAGACGAAAAATTGTAAAGAAATGTCTAAAATGTTATGTCAAATTTTGTATAAAATTTAAATGTTTGAAAATTAAAAAAAAAAAATATTTCTCGTTCAACTACGAAACTATACAATTCTTCTATTCTTCCTTTTCCAAGAGATTGCCAGAAGAAATTGCCTTTCTTTTAATTTTTTCTGATTTTCTATTATTTTTATTATCATTTATTTTGTTAAAGTTTGTGGGCGCAAATTGGTTTATTTTTGTTTTTATCGCACACACACACACACGGCTTTTATATCCTTGCACCACTGCAGGCACCAACACGCACACACACACACGCATACGTTGGGAGTCATATTTGCGTTCTTTCCTTTTTTATAGGAATTGATTTATTGCCAAAATGCATTTTAGTAGAACAATTTCGTACAACTCAGTCTCTCTCTTGCCAGGGTCATGGCTCTCGGATGGCGTGTGCATGTGTGTGGGTGTATGTGTATGTGTGTCGCCTGTTACTCTGTGCGAATGAAGGACACAACAAAAGTTAAACAGCACAGCAAGAGAATCGTGTGATGAATTTTTGCAATCTAAAACGTGACTGAAATATTTCGGGCGATTTTTTGAGAAAAACAAAAAAAAAAAAAACAAGAAAAAGGAGTAAATAACTTAAAATAATTTTTTGATTTGTTGTTCATTGAAACATTCAATCTTCGGTAGTAAATTTCGAGAGCTACTAAACAACTAAACTACAAGAAGTACTAGGCGTACTGGACGTACTCATTGAAGTACGCTGTTACTCTGCAAATTTCTCTATGTATTGCTCACCCAAGAGTATTTCGCTCATTTGAGCAATGATGTCCGTCTAGAGAAGAGTAAGTGTCAGTGACCATTTTTTTTTTTTTTTGGAGAAACGAATAAAGAGAAAAGTATAGTAACAAAAAATTGGAGCATCGTAAACGCGTTTCGATCAGCCTCCGAAACTCTTTAGATTTTTCATCGCTCTCTCTTTCCCGCTTTCTCTTATATTCGTTATTCAAGCTAAACTGAATTTCATGCCTTCTCATTGAATAATTCATGATAATATATTTTCTTATAAAAACCTTTATCATGAAACATCTCAGCACAAAATATTCTAGCAGCCATTTCGTTTGGAAATTTAAAAAACAGTCAACCATTAAATTTCGGACTTTGATTTGATTGATTTGACAGCATTTTTTAAGGCGTTAAGGTTTGTGTCTTATGCAGAGATCAAGTGTACATACGATATAACAAAAAGTTGTTTAAAATGTTTTCATTTATAAAATCAATCAGAAATAACTGAAGAAATAAATCAAATCGAAGCATTAAAACGAAAGTACCAAAAAATATGATTCCATTGAAATTCATTTAAAATTCATTTCAATCGAGGCGAAATACAATATTCGAAAATTTATTCATTCATTATGAACTCTCTCTTTCAAAGAGACAATAAATACATATTTTCCCTAACAATTAACATTATGATGATGATGATGATGATGATGATATACTCGTACTCCTACTGTAACTAATAGTGCATAAAGAAGTCTCTTCAAATCCATCAGCTACGGTTCATTCCAAACGATACTCAATGTTTAAATTCTTTATTCTATTCAAAATCAAGTACATAAAGATTTATCGCATGAGATTTTTATTTGAATTGATGGCGACTCCGCACAATTCCACTTCTATCATTCTATTATTCTCAATGCTGGTTTGTTTTCTATAGTTCTGTTCACTAACAATCACTTCAAATCCATTCAAATAATTTCTACTTCTCATTCTCTCACCCCTTTTCCACGCTAACCCCCTTCCCCTCCCCCCCCCTCCCCTCCTAGCCCTTCGGTAGCCTTAAACCTTTCCGTGAAGGGAGAACATGATGCGTCAAACGGACACCCATTCGCCTCTTGCAGCATCAAACCAATACCGCTAAAAAGTATGCAATATTTTTGTCAGCGGGACATCACTCGTTGTCGTCATCGCGTACTCGTCGCCATTGACAGCCATCGGGGCCAGTGAAAAATGACCACCGCTACCATTGATGGCTCTCTCTTGACAGTGAGAGAGCCATTCTCTAATTTCAATCTTTTTTCATTCTCAGTTGATGAGAGTTATGCCATTTTTTTCGATTAAATTCTTTTCTCTCTTCAGCCATGAAAACAACATCAACGATTGAAGGACTCTTTTCGACAAAATACTCATATTACTTGAACTGAGTTGAATTTTCAACTTAATTCCTTTCGCATCGGAGGTAATGCGTTTTTTTTTTGCAGATAATGAGGTCAAATTGGTTTGAGAGCTGTACTCAACATTAGCTAAATAAATCAGTTGAGAGGAGTCAACCATTTAAACAAACCAACAACAACAAAAACCAAACACTGAAAGCATATTTAAAAGAATCATTACAAAAAAAAAAGATATTATGAACACTTTTTGGCAAGTTTTTTTTTAATAACTCAACAACGAAAGGAAAAATGGTTTTAGAAACGACAAATTTTTAGTGAAATTTTCAGTTTTTATTACAGCTTTTATTAGAAAAACTGAAAATTAAAAATATATAACAGACGATTGTGCTTTAGGGACGATTAGGGATGATGATCCTTTTATGATGAACCCTTTATGGTGATTTTGGGAAGAGTTAGAAAAAGTAAGATTTGGTTAAAAACTTAAAAGCTTTAAAAACTTAAAGAATATAAAAATTTTAAATTCTTCTTTCACGAATTGTTGAGGAAAGTATCATAAAAAAATATTGAGTAAACTCAATAAAATGAACTTCAGGCAAAATAAAAAAAAACTTCTGAGCGAAAGGAAGGACATATTGTATAAGAAATACAGGAAGAAGTTTTAACTTTATTATTCGTATCTGCCAACAAATAAACAACATACGAGTACAAACAAGCAAACAAACAAACAAACAAACGAGCACTCAAGAAATGCACAACAAAAAGACTCTCGCCCGATAAAAACATATGTTTTTGTCTCTTTGGATCGAATTTCCGTCTGTCTGTGTGTGCAAGAGAATGTGTGTAAATATTTCCAGGGAAATTGTGTCGTGTGTGCGTGTGGCTCTCTCTTTTGCGAGCAAGACTATCGTTAACCATAGATTTTTCGTTTATGCGAAAAGTGGAAAGGATGAAAATTGTGCCAAAGCGAAAGATCAGTATTTTCAATATTTTAACAGGATGCTAAAAGACCACTTGCAAACATGAAAACGCAGAAAGGCAGATTCGCTCAGAGAGAGGGAGGGAGAAAGACAAAGACAAGGACAAATGCCACATACTTAGAAAGCTTATACAGGGTGTGTTCCGTTTAAGATGCAAGAAAAAGCTCTGTACGTTGAGTCAAAAAAGGAAAAATGTGTAGAATGGTCGCCTTTACGTACTTCCAAGCATATAAACGATAACCTAATTTCTGCGGGCCAAAATAACACCAATATGAAACACCCTGTATGACGAGATAATATCTTCATATCTTCGCAAGAATCATAATTACATTCCCGTTGAATGAACATTTATGTACAATATCTCTCGACTGTACATACTCGTGTGTATGTGTAGGTATGTAGGAGTATGCTTGAACGCATGTACATATAAATGCATTGTCGTATGCATATATGTATGTATGTATGTGTGTGTGCATATACATATATGTATAATTTGAAGGTAAACGTACGAGTATTGAAAGATGAAGTTGCGTATATACGGTTACGGTTGGGTTATTTAATTAACATGGTCCACTTTACTAACGACGACCCCCCCCCCTTCCCCTCTCCCCGCACACCAACACACGCGCGCGCACACACGCTCACATACACACATGTATAATAGCGCCTGTTAACCTCTGTAGAATACACACGTACGTACATAAAGAGCTACAGCCACGCTTATATAACCACCTATGAACGTACATACACACTCGTCTGTACATAAATAACATACATATATCTACACGGAAAAAAGTCTTTTTGTCAATCCATTGGTACTACATGCTCTATTCCCGAAAACAATAGATTGAAGCTTTCTCAAATAAAAAGTTTTTGAGACTTAATCTCTAAAGTTTATTAGAATTTCCACAAAAAAAAATCGTAGAAATCTGCATCATAATCGTATAGAAACAATAATTTAACTTTCATTGTACACAACATTACCACATTTTTGTGGTGAAAATATTCGTTTTGTGTAATTATTCTCACATAAAATACATAAATTCGTAAGATAAACACTTCTTAAAAAAATCACTGTTACTTAAAACCAGGGTTGGCATTTTTGGACCTTGTATGTAGTCTACGTCGAAAACTGTAGAGTACTTTTCTCAACTGTAGAGTACTGTCGAAAACCTCAACCTTGTCGAAAACTCTCAAAACATTCAAGAACTTAAAGAATGACTCATTTAAATATCATTTCTTACTCGCTTGAATTATAGAATCTATCGACATACACGCTCTCCAGCTTGTTTATACCCAAAATGCGCGAGCGAGCCAAAGTGTAAATAATAAAAGAAACAAGAGAAAGCGATAAGATGCACGAATATATACTAAAGAGCTGCATGAGATGTCTCGAAGGCTTGTTCAAAACGTCTTGAAGTTTTCAGGGGTTGTCTGAAATAGTTCCAGGTATTCGACATGTCAAAAATGTCGAAAACTCGACAAAGTATTCGACATGACAAGCCAGCTTAAAACAAACACACTTTTTTACTGAACAAAGCCTTTTAACAGGCGTGAAATTTTGAACTTCAATCCTGTTACTTTTTTTTAGACAACCTTGGTTTGTTTTTCCCTGTATCTACGTACATGCTTTATGTAACAGTAAATAGCCGTAACCTAATTTCGGTTTCCTGCCCACACACTTCACCATTCCTTCTCTTCCTTTTGCTTTTCCTTTCTACTACTCTTTTCTTCCGAGTGCCCGCGTAGGTATGTATTATTTGTATGTTATGTGATTTGCTACAACCATTTCGCATTTTCATTATCATGGACTTAGAGTATACTCGCATTATAATATTTCCTGATTGTGGTTCATGATTGCGGTTCCACGGTATTGGATGAAGGGTTAAATTTGGGAACAAGGTCACCGGGATCAAGTGCTTATGACGGATTGTGTGGCGAATAACAGTCGTGTTAGGATTGCATTTCTAATGATTTATGAGTCGACCACGACACAAAAAATATAAGAAGAAAATTTGAGATAATGGCGTTAATGCATTTTTTTGAAGTGAGAAATTTAGAGGAACAATATTATTTATTTTTCAATTCAATTATTTTTTGCTTCAAACAAAAATAACCAAAAATAACTGAAATTCGGAAAATCCCTCAAAAAAAAAAAATATTAAAATAAAAACAAAATATAAAAATAAATAAAAACAGAAGAAAAACTTTTTCACATTTTCTTGGAATAATTAAAAGCTCTTCATAATCGACTGTTATTAAATGATGAAAAAATTGCAAACTCATTCTGGAGAGAATTCAGCAAAAGGTCTTCATTGCCGATTAAGTTGGACGACAAAGTTGTATGAATGTGAAGGAAGGTGTGTGCGTGTGCGTGTATATGATAGAAAAAGACCACCTTAGTCGTACATGAAGCAATTAAACGACAACCCAAAAAGGTCACGCTTCTCCATTTTCGTCACAAAACTCTTGCTTCAACTGCTCGATGGTGAACGATTCAAATTGCTAAAGTTTTCTAATTGTTTGTTCGAAATGAAGTCAGAATTTGTGCGAGCTGCAAGATCATCATTTACGAAGACTATTCCGAAGTAATATCTGAGAGCATTCTCTCCCGAGACGGAGAAGAGTCCGGTACTCGCAATATTTGAGTAATTTTAGTAATTGACTGAGAATAGTTGCAAGAGAAACGTTGAGGAATGGTGCCGGACTAACGGAGAGAGAAGAAAACTTACTCGATTCTCTTTGGTATAGCAAGCAATTTGAATTTGGCCCCCGGCACGAAACGGAAGAGCAAAAACAAAAAACAATACCAAAATGAGGTTAGAATTTGCACTTTGGTAAATATTTGTCCTCGATTTTGAAAATTGTATAACTTTGAGGCGAGAGAGAGCGAGAAAGATGATAGTTTTTTAACAATGTTTGCATCAGGGAGGTTGGTTTTTTGCAAACTGAGTGATTTCTGGTCACTGGAAAACGATGAAGAATTAGCCTTAAGCCAAAGCAAGTAATCTTCTTCTGCATCTCCTTCTTCTTCCTCTTCTTCTTCTTCTTCTTTTTTTATTCTTCTTCTTCTTCTTTCTCTTCTGCCTCTCCGTTTTCTTCTTCACTCTATCAAAATTTAAGTTTGCAAATAAATTTTAATTATGCACAAATTAATTGAATATATTTTGGTACGATTAAGGTTAGATCTCTTCTATGAAACAGCCAGCCTGCCCCCCTCCCCCCGCCCCCCCTATCTTAACAGCACCCTCGCCAAAGCATCTTCCCCTTTATTCATTAATTTGCTTTGCCTGAAGACAATCCAAACACGAATGGATCTCGTAAAATAATTTGCAATCAACTTCTTGCAATTTTTTATCTCCAAACAAAATTCTCCTTTTTTCTGCATAAAAAAAACTGCTTCGATATTCTCTATCACGAAATCGATAGTCGTGAAAGGGATTGGCCGGAGTTTGCGGAAGCTCTAGCAAACATGACATGGATCAAATGGTGTCGCTTGTCTTCGTCCTCCAGATTGCTTTCAAACTTTTGCTAATGGCACGCCAGATCGAAGGCTTGACTTCTTCGGAAGCGTCAGCTGAGAAGCCGTTGCATGAGACTATGCATAATACTTGATGAGGTGGAAGGGTTGGAGGGAGAGAGGGCGGGAGTGGCATGTCAAGAGAAGCGCTACAGGAAGCGGAAGATAGTATCATGGACTTCTCAACATCAACATCAACATCAACAACAGCAGCAGCAGCCCCAACAATGACAACAACAACAACAACAACAGCCACATTGACAACAACAACAACAATGACAACAACTTCCACCCGAAAGGAGTTCAATGGCTTTGGAAGCCTCCTGATGAGAGCAACATGATGAGATGAGAGCATGTTTTCCGGGTTTAATCAACAAAAAAGCATAAATATAAAACAAAGGCCAGGAAGAAGAAGAAGAAGAAGAAAATTAAAAAGAAAGAAGATCAAGTAGAATCATTCGAAGCAGATGCGTCAGCTCAACCAGGACGCAGAAGGCGGCAGAAGGATCAGGGACGGTTTAAGATAAAAAAATGAAATCTGCTCCATTAATCCCTTTCATCCATTAGTCGTTTTTCCTGTAAATTTCTACATTAAAAATCGTTCGAAAAGTATTAATGGCAGACACTTGAAGAGCGACAACGAATTGACAAAAATATTAAAGAGTAGAGATCGATGTGTTTGCTCAGGGCGCCTCTACCAGCTGGAGTTCCTCTCATAAACCCATTCTCACATAAACCATTCAAAATATCCAGTCAGACTGAATGCAAATCAGAAACTCTTTTTACTCTTTTTTTTAAGCATTTTTTTACCATCGAAAAATAATCAGGCCTCAGAAAATGCGCGAGATGACGAAGCTTTTTAAAACCGAAGAAAGACAAGTTTAAAGATAAAAAGGAATTTGTTGTGTACGAACGAGTATCTTGTATCTTGTATCACCGTCTCACCTCTTTTGCTATTTCAGCCGAAACTTATGTTTTTTGAAATAAAGTTGAAAAATCGACTTTTTGAGTGTCTTCATTTTTTACCTGAATACATTTAATACTCGAATATATTCATACATACTTGATCAATACGCCACACTATTCGATTTACGCGAAATCGTTGAAGGATGACGAGTATTTTCAAACGAACGAACGAACGAACGAACGAATTCATTCCAGCCCAGTTTTTTCTGGCAATTCTTGCCCTCTCTCGTTACATCTCTCGCTCTCGCGAGCTCTGTGTGCTACTCGTGCACTTTTTGAGACGTTCAGCTCTTCAGCTCGTCGAGCGTCAAGAGACCATCTCGTAAATATATTGTAAATTAAGGTCAAAGTTCATTGCAGCTATTGAGAGAGCTGTTTCGCCTCTTCTCGGCGAACGGTATAATTTATTCAGCAACAGCAGCAGCTTCTTGAATTATGAAAAACTAATGAGCTTCATTGATGGAGAGCGAGAAGAAATTAGAAGCAGCGTAGAGCAGCGTAGAGCAGCATCGCAGCAACATTGTTGAAGACAGAAGATAAATATTGACTAATTATTATGACGATTAATTGTTTTTCATCAATTTCGAATAACTAAAAAATTTATAAATCTTGTAAGAATTAATTGACATAATGCTAAAATATTGGCAATTTTTTTGCTAGAGAAAATTATCCCCAGAGTTCACGAAGCTCACATTTTAAATTATCACAAAGGTAGGATTCTCTTGCGAAGAATGGCGATAAATTTATACTCGTAAACTTAACAAAAAATGCGCAAAATATTTTTTATACTACTTTTTCAATTAACTTCAAGCGATTTCCATCAGTTTTATCAGTTTTATTGATGAGACTGAAGACTGAAATAAATTACTCGACCTACAATTCACAATTATTTGCTTTTTTTTGTTGGCTATCTTTTGAATTTAGAAGTGCCTTTTTCTTTATTTCCAAAAAAAAGGCAAATTCATCACAATTTCATTACAGAAAAAGAAAGAGAGAGAGAGAGAGAGAGAGAGAGAGATCTTCATTTTGCTTTTTTCAATCTTTCTCTGGAGGTCCTTGAAGCAATTTGCCTAATAAAAAGGAAAATTTCTTTTGATATTCCAAGGCTTGCCGACGACCTGGTCCACCATTTTACGAGAAGGTAATAAAGGAACGAATGAAGTCTCTGACGATGGTTCATCAACTTTGTTAGAATTGAAAGAATTTCTTATAGAAATTTTTGTCACTTTTCTTTTGAGAAAATATAATTTGCAACGCCCTGCAGTCTCTCAACCATGAGACGACAACTTTTTCTTTTATTTCAGTGTTTATTCATTATCAAAATAATGGCACGTTCGCATAACTGCCTCCCCCCCCCTCTCCCCATATTTTTGTTAATAATTATTTTTCCAGAACTCAATTTTCTCTACTAATTTTTCTCATCTACTTTGCTTTTCTTCTCATCTCATGTTTTTTCTGCATTTCGTTACGACTCAGTCATGCATTAAATTCCAACATTAATAAATTTTCAACTCATTCAAAAGATTCTTCTCCCCTCAAAACAATTAGAAATGTTTTTGAGTGCAGGAGTTGAGTGTTATTTTTAGCCAACTTCCGGGAGAAACTTTTTACTGTCATAAATAAGGATAGAGAGAGCACTTACTCGTACAATCCAGACTCGGGATGCCAGAGCGACAGCGATCAGGGTCGCATTCAGGGGTCCTTCTAAATTCAGAATGTCCAAAATTTAAAATGTTAAAAGTCTTTATTGAGATTTTCAATTTGTATAAAATAATTTTTTTTATCAAATATTGCTGAGGTAAAGGCAATAAGAATAAGAAAAAGCGTAATTATTGCTTTGTTGTTGTTTAAACCTCTTTAATGTGAACGAGAGTTACCCAGAATTTTACTAGGACTTCACAATTTTGGATACTAATAATTTGGAGGACTTCAATCATTTTTGATAACTTTGAATACGATACAAGTTACAGTAGATTTATAAGAAAACGTAAGCGAAATTTTAAAAAATCTTACTCATTTTCGAAATTCAGAATAACAAGTTTGTAAATTATGAACATTTTAATCAAATAATAAATAAATATAATATGCAAATAACCTTCTGTTAGTATTGCCTCTTTTATGTTTATTTTCAAATGCAATTTATCAATAACCTATTATATAATAAAAATTATAAATAAATAAATATCCGTATAAAAAGTTACCGTTTTTTTCATTTCTGTTAATCAACATTTTTGAATTCTTATCTCCTGATTCTGCGGAGCTTACTGAATGCAGCCCTGTCTGTCGGCAACAGTCCTCGTTGTTGTCTCAAAGAGAGAAAATGGTTGCAATAACAATAATAAAACGGTAATAAAAATAAAAATAACAAAATGAAGGTGTGTAAGCAACAATAATAAATCGTAACAATAACAACAACAACAACAACATAGTGCGAATTGTAGTAAAAATCGTTCATCTTCATCATGGGCACTGCTGATTTGTAGCTTTCTGCCTCTCTCACCGAACAACTAAAAGCTTCTAGCAACAAATTCATATTCATGATGTCATGCAACAAAAATATAGTATGCTACGATAGTACCACAAAATGTTACGAGTAATAATAATAAATTTACAGCAAAACTAAAAGCATTCAGCAACTTTTCGGAAAAATTACCAGAATGTTTAAATGGGTTGGATATTATTATGTTAGTTGGTTGCATTAGATTCAACTCAATCAAATATTGCAGGATGCAGGATGCGACGTGACGTGGCGTGACGTGACGTGACGTGACGTGACGTGAAATGATGTAACCAGAAAATGTCATCCGAAATCCTTTAAAGCCTGACCGTTTGCATGCACTTCAAATTACTCCGGATTACTCCGGAATCATTCCGGACTTCGGACGACAGTTGGCAGACGGCAGCCAGCAGCAGCCAAGAGCAGCAGCATCAATCCATCGAGAAGCTTTATCGTCCTAGCAAAAGGGAATATATAAAGCATTGCCAGTATATCTCACTCTTTCCACCTCAAACATTTTCAACTAATGACAACAGCACCATAACAATGGTCGAAGCTTCATCAAGGTGGAGAAGGAGGGTGTGGGTGGGGTGTGGGTGTGGGTGAGAGTGAGAGTGGTGGTGAAGTAGAAGTAAGACTTTATGACATTAGTTAATGATATTGAGTGGAAGAATTGCGTCAGCGGTGAACCGAACCCAACGACTTTGTGTTGGCCTGAGTGCGGTTGAGGACAGTTTGGGTTCCGGCGACAGGCGCCCGTCCAGAAACTGAGCAGCAATGTAAGCAGGTACTAATGCGGTTTACTTTGGGTAAAAGTTTGGTTAATTTTTAGGAAAAATTTTGCGTTTCTGAAGAAGAACTCAAAGAACTAGAACTCGATTGTGAAACTTTAAAGTTGAAGCCTCGTTAAAATTTCGGGATAAAGTTCGGGAAAGACCGCAAATGATGATATTCTAGAGAGCATGATTTTCAAATTTAACTGAGAAATCAGTTTTATTTACAACAACAATCTTTTTTGACGACTTTCTTTTAAAGGCTTTTAAAATGTTACTACCAAGAAAAAAAGTTCCAATGAGGCTGAGAGCAAGAGAAAGAGGGTGAGAGAGAGAGAGGGAGGGTGAGGGGGATAAGAAGAGGTTGATGATAGGAATGCAAAGTCTGAAAATTCAGTCTGAATGGTTCCGGTAAAGCGAACTTTTGCTATCGTCAAATATGGCGATTGTGTTGAGCCAACGGTGCCGATGATTTACGTACGCATCAAAGTCCTTTTAAAAGGAATTTGCGCTCTTTGACGTTCTTGTGAAAGGTTTCGTATACGGTTGGATTGTGTGTGTGTGTGTGTGTGTGTGTGTGCGTGTAGGTGCAATGCAGGTTCTCGTTCGTCAATGTGTCCTTGATTCCGCGGCAATGGATTCAAATGGAATGACGTTTCATTCATTCATTTTTCGACCAAAGCAAAAAAAATGTTAACGGATTTAAAAGAATAAAACACACAAACACACACACTCATATCAACTATGAATGCGTCTAGATATGTACGTACTTGTGTGTGTGCGTGTGTGTGTGTGTGTGTGCAAAAACAACCGTCAGCGTATGCATTAATATTATAATTTTATGTGAAGTCTGAGAGAGGAGAAAAGAACCGGTAGAGAGAGAGAGACTGTTTATGTAAATGTATGCGTGTGCAAGTGTGCATGTGCATGTGTGCGTGTGTGTGTGTGAGAAATTTTCTTTTGTTTCATTATACCTTTCACGAATTTGCGAATTTCTCACAATCGAGCTCAATTCCTTTTACAGACCTCACCAGCGGCGGTGTTCAGGGACCCATCGCCGGTTATAATTCTTTAAATGAATTCACCATCAACATCGGCACCGCCACCACGGCCACCACCACCACAACTACAACGAATACGCCCACCAACAGCTACACCAATCCAAGGTGGGCGGAACCATATTTCGATCCCTCAACAGCGCGCAACGTGACGGCGCTGGTGGGTAAATCAGCGTACTTAAGTTGTCGCGTACGTAATTTGGGTAACAAGACGGTAAGTAGCCGCATTCATGATGTGAATACTTTATAATTGTTAATTTAGTTTAATCTTGTGTTGACACAACAGTTTAACCAACATTTTCAAATTAACATTTTCAAATTAACCTTAAAATTTAATATTGAAAAACCATTAGAGAGAGAGAGAGAGAGTGTGTGTGTCTGAAGGAGAAGGGGTAGTAAAGAGGGTATAAGTCAGCGGAACAGTGTCAAATGTTGATGAATTGGAACGCACTGCCGTCATGCCTCGTCAATTGTGGTTTGGAAAGAAATCGATTTTTTTTTTAATTTTTGTAATTTGAGAAGTCTTCCGAAAATATGGCTTTAACTTTTCTTATGACATATTTAGTCCGTGTTTGGGTTTTTCGTTTCAAAAACCCTGTTTTTTTGGTTACATATGAAAAAACTATTCGTGCTTGCGTGCATAAAATTTATTTGCATTTATAATTTTTTTAAATTTTTTTTTAATTTTTTTTTATATTTCTTCTCCTTCTTCAGCGAACGCTTGCACCGGCCGTGTGTCATTTCCATGCTCAAATATTCACAAAAAGACTTAAAAATCTAAGTTTCTATATTCTTGTGGCACCTTTTTCTCTTTAATTGTTCTAGTTTCTCTTAAATTCATGGTTTTTTTTGCTGAAGAGAGTATAGAGTGTGCTTTTCTTAATTACGTACATATGTATGTGCGTTGTTGCGGCGAGTGACGACGCATATACATAGAAAGGATTTATTCAAAAAGTTTGTGCAATTTTAATTTTTATCACAGAAATTTTAAAATTGTTTTTTTATTATTAATTCTACCGTCTTTATATTTGAAGAATTTATTTAATTTATCATTTTCAATAAAAGCTTTTGGTGTTTGTTTTGTAAAACTAGACAATTGCTTTATTTGTTTAGCAATTTTTTTAAAAAAAAATTTTTTTTTTTAACGAAAAATTTCTATTCGTTTATTTCAATTTATTTCAAAAATAAAACACGAAAGAAATTGTCTCGGCACAAGTTTTTACAAACGAACTATTCGCTTGTATTATGAGAAGTCCTTTAAGTAATTCGCATTGTTTAGGATTTTAGTGTAATGAAATATTGTAAAAAAAGGAGTCGCTTCAAAAGAAAAGGTCGGAAAAATGGAGACATGGCGTAATACTTTATTGAAACTGCAAGAAGTCTGTCTCTGGAAAACAAAAATGCTTGCAGAAAAATCTTCTAAAATACTTATTTTTTATTATTTTATTTGAAAATCGAATGAAGAAAAATCTACAACTACGAAAACGGCACAAGTCTCATCATTTTAAGAATTTACACGAGTCTTCACTTAAGAATAAACAAAGATTATGTGAAAAAAATTATGATGCGAGCTGCGAGAAACGGCGAGAGAGAAGATATAGAAAAAAAGTTGAGCTAAAATAACCGTCCATACCTTTGGTTCTCTGAGTGTTCTGCCTTCTTTGGTCCTTCTATTCTTATGACGCCACTTTTTCTAATTTATTAAATCGACGTGTCGTTCTGCGCAGCGCTCGGATGAACTGAAAAGCGTGAATGTAGACCGGACTCGAGCTACTAAAGTAAATTAAATGAAATCCAAAAGCGTACAAGAAATGAATGAAAATAGAAACATGAGCAAAAGTTTAGCTTAAAAGAATAAACGTTTTCATTATATATTTAATTAAAACGAGTTTTTTTTCTTGAAATCCTTGGCGAATTCTTAATGAATAAAAGAAATTAGATGATTATAAAAAGAGAGCTGATGCCTTAAAATCTTTAATTTTCTGGCACAAACTTTGGGCTCAAGAGAGAAATACACAACACACATACACACATCCACGTATTTTGCATAATAAATGTGACCTCGGCTACCTGCCTTAAAAAATAAACAACAATTTCTTTAATAATAATTTTTCTCACGGGACGAACTTCTCTTTTTTGTCTTTCTGGATTTATTCTGCGAGTTAAAATTTAATTTCAAAAATATGTAAATATTGTAAAATATAGCTTCTATATAATGCGAACATTTATTGTGTACATAAATTGTGTGGACACTCATTTTGTCTCATTGCAAAACCGATGATTACCATCGCGGAAGTGCCAAAAAAAAAGGTAAAGGAAAATTAAAATTTTATTTCAATTTATTACGATAAATGAAATTAAAATACATATGTACGATATAGCACATGCCATTTTGCTGTTTTGTTTTTCAATCTATTAAAGATTGTTTGTAGATTTTTATATAAAATTTATGGTATGAAACATTTTATTCGCCGGAATGAAAAACACGAGTGAAAACGTATTTCACAGTTTTTCAATAAAAAAACTTAATTACGTACAGAAAGAATAAAATTGAATGCAACAACAAAAACGTTGCGACAAGCCAACACAAGCGAAAACCATGAATATTTGAAATCAGGGATCAAATTGCGAGAAAGTAAAAAATGAGAATACTCGAAATCGAACTGAAACCGAAGCCGGAACGAGAACGACAATGAGAGTGAGCATGAGAATGAGCATGAGAATGAGCATGAGAATGAGTATGAGAGCGAGTGGTCCAAGCTGTAGTGCGGCCTCATTTCACTTCAGTGTGGTTGAGCCGTTGCCGTGTGGGGTAGAGTCGTTGCCGCGGGTGCAGGGAGGAGCTTTTTTTTTGATTTTTTTTATTCCTTTGCTAGCAAAAAGGAACCTTGTGCTGAATGCAGCAGCATCTCATTTTAAATGGAAATGTGTGAAAAATGCGTGATGAAAATGGAAACTGTATGAAAAAGTGTGCGGCTATATATTCCTGTACATACCAATGTCTGCACGTAGTATGTGTACATATATGCGTGATAAATTGTGTCAAGTGTACTCTCTTTCTCTTCCTCTCTGTGGCGGAATTGTATAAACAGCCAACACTTATTCATAAGAGTATACGGCCAGCAGCACAACAACCTACAAACCATCAACAAGCCGCTGGTTGACGACCAACGAACGATAGCTATACCCCGCGCTTGACGGTTAGCCTCTAGAGGCACTCATTCGCTTGTCCCATCTTCCTTCCATTTCGCTCTGCTTTGCCTTTTGCTCACTCCTCTTCAAAATCTGCAATGGGCCGGTACGTGTCCATGCATCATGGTGCCCGTTGCTCGGTCACATCATGCACGAGAGTGCCGCTGTCATGGTGGCAGGTACACTGTATGTGATTAACCCAAGCGCAATGAACATTTAATCCAAATATTTGCACAACCTTCAGGCGGTGCTCTCTATTCAATTAGGTTTATTATGGTTTTATTGTGTTCGAGTGTGAAACTTCAAAATCTCGACAAATATTTGATGTGTTATTTATTGTAGAAAAAGAAGAAGAGAACGAAGAAAAACAGCAACAGCATATATACTCGTACATATATAATACATACATACGTATATGACAATGAGCAGAGATTTTCTAAAACTTTTTGTTTCTATATTAAACTAAATTGCAACAAGATTATGAAGTTTTTATGGATTGTTTAATGATTGTTTAATGTTTAATGATTGCAAGAATATCGAGAAAATAACCTACGATTTTAAAATCTTATCAAAAATCATAGGAATCATGTGTATCGTTGCACAGAGTTTTTCTGAACCATTTAATTTCTGTATGAAAAAAACTTGCAATATGATATTATTGAAAAGCATGAATTTATATATATTTCTATATTAAATTATTAGAAGAATATCAAAATAATATTTTCGATTTAGAAACTCTCTTGTGAGTATAGTCATCCACCATGCTTGTTCTTAACCGCTCATTAGAATGAGAAACTAATTTGTAATGAAATATATTAAGTTACCGAAAATAATCACAAAACCGCTCCACAAAAATGCATGATGCAATGCAACGCTTACGCTACGAAGCCACAAATAATTTAATTAATTACTCGACCATTAAATAGCATTTCGATAACAATTCGAAGAATAGTTTCTTCAACAAACTGCCAATTAATTAGTCTGCAATGTTTGTTGACACAAGATTTGTGTCTTGACTTGTGTTAACATACATACATACATACATATATCGATACAACAGTCATTATAAATGTTTAAGAGAATGAAGTCGTCTATGCATATGATTTGCATTTTCTATTTATATAAAGAAGTCTTAGAAAGATCCGGCATAGAAATCTTATTTGTGCAGAATAAATTGCAATATATTTATTTAACAGTTTACTATCATCAGCGGGCACTGTCATCATCGCTGTCGTGAACATTTTGTTGTTGTATATAGTTTCCTTCTAGATACTGTATTTATTTTTTAACAGAATACGAGATACAAACTCTTTACAAACAAACACAACAGAAGAATCACATTACATTGAATTGAAAATATTATTATTGATTTTTAGCACAATAGATGGAAATATGGATGCATATCAGTGTACGTATGTACGTACTAAGAGAAAAATTTATAACTTTCTTTCTTCATGGAAAAAAGACTTCCTGTCTTTAAAATTCACATCATAAAAGTTAGTTCGAAATGAATGAGAAATGTTGCTTTCATAGGTACATTTTCCATTGTCAATATTTTCCTATTTTTTACTATATATTTCATGGTAATAGACAAGATGACGTAAATCTGATATTATTTTAAAGAACCAAATGTACAAATAGTTAAAGAGATCTGCTGAGTTTTTCTGAAACTAAGAAAAATCAACCTTCATGCTGCTTTTGTTCCTTTTTTCTGACTTGTTTTACAACTATATAATGACCCTGTAATTAAAAAAGATTCACTCTCAAGACTTTAAAATTATATAAACCAAGGCGGTTTATTTACTATTTTCCAATGATGAATAATTAATTTTTGAAGTGAAGTGTTGTTTTTATTAAAATTATTTTTGTTTGTTACTTTCCCCAAAGTTTGTTATCGAAGTGGTTTGTGGTACCGCTTGCGGCTCTTTGATAAACAATCTCCCCAAAAATTCTTTTTTTTATGAATAATAAAATTATGGTAATAAGATTCTATTATTTAAATATGATGCAGCCACCTGTATCTTCAGTAAAAGTGGGCGGAGGGCGGTGGACTCTTCAGAACATGGAAAAAAGTTTCGACTTTTTCGAGAAATGATAACAAATTTAATTATAATGAAAGACAGTTGATAATATTTTAGAATTTTATGAACCGGTTTGGTTTGGTATTTTATGCCGGTTTGGTATTCGACAAGTATATTTGACCTTGTATCAAGTCTACGTCGAAAACAGTAGATTACTTTTCTCAACAGTAGAGTACCGTCGAAAACCTCAACCTTGTCGAAAACTCTTAAACATTCAAGAACTTAAGAATGACATGTTTAATTTTTAAACTAGTTCATATTAATGCTTAATATTATGATCTTTTTTAATTAAGAAAGAAAAACATTTTAATTGCTGTAAACGCAAATTTCGAAGATATTCAAATTCGCGGGGGGTGGAAGGGTGTGGTGGTGGTAAATATTGGCGCCCTGAATAATTGCGTACGTTGGCATTTGGTCGTTGGCTCTACTAGACCATTGAAGTTACTCCGCAGAAACAATTTAACAGCTTCTCTCTTATGTCCGGCAAATGTATTATTATTTTATTTGTATTTCTTTTGACTCTCATAAATTGTGCTCTTCATATTTGTCTCTCTCTCTCTCTCTCTCACTCTGCTCCTGCTACTCTTTCTCTTATGTACATATTTTAAATGCACTCTCTTGTTTTTCTCGCTCGTTTTTCATTGTAGGTCTCTTGGATACGACATCGCGACATACACATTCTCACGGTCGGCTCCTACACGTACACTTCCGACCAGCGCTTCCAGGCGACACATCATCAGGAGTCCGACGACTGGACGCTACAAATCAAGTGGGCCCAGAAACGCGATGGCGGCATGTACGAATGCCAAATTTCGACGCAGCCCGTACGCAGTTATTTTGTGCGGCTCAATGTTGTGGGTAAGTCGCCGTCGCCGTCGCCGTCGTCGTCGCCGTCCGTTGGGGGCGTTGTTGTAATGTTGTAATTTTCATTTCGTATAACATTCTTTTTTTGCTAAAAGTAATTTATTATGCTCGTGTATTTGTTGTTTCTTTTTCAATGTTTCCATGATTACTTTATTCCCGGACGTCGTCGCTGCTGTTGCTGCCACTGCATTACTCAATTGCATGGCATTGCATCCGCAGTGCCCACAGCCACCATTTTGGGTGGCCCTGACCTTCATGTGGACAAGGGCAGCACCATAAACCTTACCTGCACAGTGAAATTCAGCCCTGAGCCACCGGCGTACATCTTCTGGTATCATCACGAAGAGGTCAGTATGTTTCCGCTGCGAAATTCGTAACGAAAATTTAAAAACAACAAAAAGTGTAGTGATAAAGGAAAAAGTGGGAGGAGGAGGCCTTAAATCTTTTTTATGCTAAATTGAAAAAGAATTTATGACAATTTTTCAGCAATATTTTTTGAGGACATTTTCGAAGACAACTTTTACAGATTATGTCTTTAGTGAAGAAGAAGGTTTTTTTGTAGGAACCAGGAAGCATTTGTAAAAAAATGCTAAAGGAGAACCCTTTAAAAACGTTGAATCATAAAAATATTACGTGAAAAATCATTATAAAATATTATCTCCCGGAGTTACCGAAGTTATGAGACCATAAAAGAAAACCAACCATGAATTTTTTCCTTTCTAAAAATTTGCTTTCTTTTTCCCCCCTTTTTTGCATTCATTTAAATATTTACTAAAGTATTCATCACAACGCAAGATAAATATTCATTAACAAAGACACAAATACACAAAAAAATGGCAAAAAGGCAAAAATCAAATGAAACAATTGAAACAACTTTCAGCGTATCAAAAAAAAGGCCAAACCGGAAGTGGCTAAAAGGCAGCACAAAAACACAAAACAATCGCAGTCCAAATCTCAAGACCGTTGAAATGAAGACACAAATAAAAGGGAGAAGAAGTACGATAAAAAATAGTAACAAAAAGTGTCCTCAAGGAACAAAAGGAAAAAGGGCTGCTTTTTTATTCAATTGAAGTGATGAAAAAGGAAGGCATGAAGGGAAGAAGGATGGTAGAATGCAAGGATTTGAAAGAAAAGAGGAGACCATTTTGAATTTTCAATTTAGTTAGTAAAACAATTTTGACTTAAACCAAGAAAAAACAAAACAACACAAAGCAAAGCAATAAAAAGGAAAATCCCAAAAACCGGAAAATAGAGAAAGTCAGAAATTCGCAGCGGGTTGCGTTGTTGCGTTAAAAAAAAAACATAATTTTTCAAAAAAAAACGACTTCATGCAACAAAAGAGAAAATGAGAAAATATGGCAAAAATGGACGGATTAACTTTATTAAAAAATATTGTAAATGGAAGAGAACACGAAGAACAGCTTAACTTCACGAAAACGTCACCGAAACAAAACAAAAATGACTTTTAAGAGCATTACTATTGGACACAATTGGTCACGCTTTGATGGTTTTATAAAGAAGTTGTTTCGTTTTTTTATTACGAATTTGTTTCATAACAACGATTTAATAAAATTGTCGAAATTAATTCAATTCAACTTCAAATGTTTTTTAAAATACGAATGCTATAAAGAATATACGCAGAAACTTTAAACGGTTTTGCAAAAAAACGGCAAATAAAAACTCCTGCGTTCGTTGAGTTGATCTCTTCTGGATTAACTTTTAGGAGAAAGCAAATCCATCTGATCCCAAGGAAAGAAGACGATGATGATGAAGAATAAGAAATTTCCTAAAATTGTCTTTTGAGGCATTATCCCCAAAAATGCTTTCAAAACCATACCTCTTTTAAGGTACGAAAGTTGTTGTAGCGCAAATCCTTTGTGTTTCCTTTGTTCGAAATGAATGGGATTAAGGATGGTTGGAGAAGGATAGAGAAATTCAGGGGAGGGGGTGAGGGGGGGGGGGGGTACTTAAGAGTATGAAATTCCTTCATATGCTTACAATCATGAGGGCGTACAGGTTCTTCCTACACAAAGCATGGAATATTTTGCTAAATTATGCAAAGAAAATCATGTTCTAAGGCACACAGCAACAATAACAAAAACAACAACAATAACAACAGAATGAAAATATTTGATGTCTTGTACACCATTTATGAGCACGACCGCTTTTTAGGATTCCTCGAAGCCCGTCCTTAAGAAAGTTTTTGGAAACGATAAAACCCAAAATAAAGCCCAAATTTTTGGCATCATTGACCTAATTCTATAAAAATTCTTAGCGCTTACAATGCTTTAATGAATATATGTAGGTATAAAGAGAAAGAGAAAAAGAAGAAGAAGAAGAAGAAAGAAGAGAGAGAGAAGGAGAAAAGCTCCTGCTCAAAAATATGACACCGTTTTGTTTCATGTTAACCCGCGTTGACTTCAGCTCAAAGTACAATAAAAAGACGCAAATTAGTTGGAATGTACCATTAAATCATGCTAAACCATGTCATGATTATGATGATGATGATGATGGATGATACGATAGTCTTTATTTAAAGCATTTTTATTATATTCAATTTGAATGAAAGCAGAAAAGGGTGAATGGTTTGATGAAGGCTAATAAATTCCTCAAGGCAATGATAGATAAGATCTGTTAGCATTCTATATTTGAACCATAATATTTGAACGGTGCTAAGATTGACTGAAAAATGCTTACTATTTGACCATTTTTCTTCAGTTTATCACAATTTTTACCGCTTATCACAAAAATATGATGTTTTTATGTTGATTAAAAATGACACCTCTTATTGAAAGGTGTTTGTTGCCATTATTAACAGCGACAAATTATTACCCAGCGTTTTCTTAATCTCATTTTTCTGCTTTATACTCACTCAATCATAAACTTTATACTCTCAAGACCATATAAATGTTAAATCTGGAAATATCATAAAAGAGTATTTAATTACCTCAACACTTCTCGCCCGCTTAAATCATGTGGAAGTAATGAAAATCATTTACAAAGCGTCTGGATAAATCTTTATTACTTGAGCATATTCTTTGAGTCAGGCTAAATTGTAAACTCTCTGACAAGAGAAAGCTCTCGCTCTCTCTCTCTTTGTCTTATCTCTTCACCGTCATCAGTGACTGTCATCACCGAAATATTACTGACTTGCCGTCTCTGTCTGTTGTGAGGGAAGAGCGAGGGCGTAAATTTTGGAAGAAAATAATTTTTATTTGTAAAATAAACCTCGTTTTTGATGGATGGATGTCTTCCTCTCTGAGGAATTACGCGCTGCCATCCGTGAGCAAGTTATCAGAGCTAACTTCATACACGATGAACCCACCGAAGAACCCAACCTTGTTAGTCTACAGAGCAGCGACAGTTGGCGAAAGCTCGAAGGTGATGAAGTGGCGGATGAATTTGTCGGAGTGTCAGACAGAGTTAATGACACTCGAAAAGTCGAGTTCTTTCAAAAGGCTGGAGCAGAGCAAGTATGTAAGTGTATCCACTTACTCTCGAATCAACAAATGCTCGTACGTATACAACAACAACAACAACAACCACTACCGCAACCCACACCGTCAGCGTCACCAACAACTGAACAAATTGGAAAATGTTATTCGTTAAAGTAATTAACAAGTTTAACAGTGTGGAAGAGAAGAGTAAAAAACGGGTGGTGCATGACTTGGATGAAAAGTGGGACAGAGCTAACATGGAAGAAGAAGAAGAAGAAGAAGTTTAACACCCGCCACCAGCTCTCTGAAAAAGCGTCAACGAAAAACGTCAAATGGTTTTTTGAGAATTTTCAATTCTTTGCACAAAAATGTTCATTCATACGAATGGACGGACGGACGGACGGACGGACGGACGGACGTGACAGAGAAAAGTGTCAGTGGTTGCGGTTAGCTGCTTAATTAGACGAAAATGCTTAACACCTTCCTCACTCCTCCTCTGCCACCTGCTCCGCCGCGCAAATTGAGACTTGCTTCTACAACAAAAAACCACAAAAAACCACAAAAAACAAAGAACTACTAAATAGATCCCAAAAATGCTTAGCCACGAATGTGACAGCACGAAGAATTTCAATTGAAAAGTCAATTTGTTTTATTTTTTTAATCAAAAACGACGTGTACGTTCATTGCCGTAATGAAATTACTTGCTGAATTCTCTCTATGTACGAGTATATACACACATACATCATTACGAAGTTGATAAATTTAATTAGTGTGGAATGTTTGTGCATTCGCTGGCCGGAATGCATGAAGGCACGCGCACACAAATTCGTACACAGAGACGCACACTGTCGTACAAAAACACACTTTAGTATTTTTTTATTTTCATATTCGTTTCGGTTTCGGTACGTGGGTACGAGGTACGTTTTGAATACGCGTTCATCGAAGGGCTAAGAGTGGTAGTCATGTTCAGCACTTTATGCTGGAGGTAGAAGAGAAGAGAAGAGAAGAGAAGAGAAGAGAAGAGAAGAGAAGAGAAGAGAAGAGAAGAGAAGAGAAGAGAAAATTGATTATTTTAGTGACGTTTTGTCAACATTCTTGTCACCTCAGCAGAAAAACTCATATTCAGCGTTGTAAAAAAGTGACAGAATGACAATAACTCTTGGTTTAAAAAGATATTGTTAACTAATTAATAGCTTTTTGAGAAATTTTCTATTAAAAATATGTATATTATTTTCTATAAAAGTAATAATTTCCATGCTAATGGAGTCTTCCGCCTTCTTCTATTCGCAGGTGATTAATTACGACTCCTCGCGTGGCGGCGTCTCTGTGATTACGGAGAAGGGCGATGTGACCACCTCATTCCTGCTCATTCAAAACGCCGATTTGGCCGATTCCGGCAAGTACTCGTGTGCACCCTCGAATGCCGATGTGGCCAGCGTGCGAGTGCATGTCCTCAATGGTAAGTAATCGTGCACGTCCACCTTTATTACGTTCACGTTCACGCTACCAAAACCACAACCGAAAAAAAAAACAAAGCTACATAAACGATGCATGTACTTACGCTCGAGCTCTTCAAATCTGGCACCTTCATGCGACCGCGCCCGCTCTACCCTGAGTATGAGTATGAGTATGAGTATCTTAAAAACAAGTAACATAGCACGCAGTACGAGTATGTTACGCTGCTTACACGCTGCATTAAGAGCTTACACGCAACGAGAGAGATCGCAAAAAACGAGCTCTTTTTCGTATGCGCGACAACACACATCGCGACACATTCGCGTTCATTTTATTCGAGTTGTTTTGTCGAACTGGAAATTACCGCTGCTCTGCGTGTTATTCGCGCTGCTGCTGCTGGCCATTAATTTTGCGCCGGCAACGCGTGGCGCGCTGTCTGTTTCATTTGTTGCAATTGAACAAGGCGCCAGTGTGTGTGTATGCCTTTACAATGTGTACACAGTTACTTTTTCATTTCATGCGCTTGGCTGCCATCATTCTGCCTCTGCTTGTTCCATCTGCCGCTGCGGTATGCCACACTTCCGGCCGTCCACCCGCCCACAGACTCATCACATTTTGGTGGCCAGGCGTAGCTGCTGTTAACATTTGCACACGCTTCTGCGGTTAATGCGGTCTAGTAATTCGTTAAGCGCTGCGAGTGCGTTTGTGAATAACAAACTGAGCAACGAAATCAAGGGCGTGCCGTTATTTGCAATGTCCATTTTCGGGTTAACAACAAATGGGCACACTTGAAGCAGATAATAAACATATTGTTAGTAACTGAAATGAGTGTAGAGTAGAAGAAATTTTTGAAATTTAACCTTTTTAAAAACACTTTTAAGCAGGATTATCAGTTTTCACAGCGTTAGAACATGAATAGCGTCTTTTTCAAAGTCAAATTGCAAGAGCTGCCCGGTCAACGCCCTCCAAACAACAACAACCACCAACACAACACCCAACAAAACACCAAAAACAAAACGCCCTCAAAAAATAACTTCTAAATATTCAGTATTTTCGTCATTTTTTTTTAAATTACAACAAAAATTCTTCCAAATGTCGTTGGTCGTTGATGTCAACTAATTAAATTTCTGCAACTAACAAGCGTCGTGCTCCAACGATTACTTTTATTTTTGTTTGGTAATAAAAGAAAATAGACGCGCAGCAATTAAAAATCTTGCTTGAAAAACTTTTCACCATAATTTTTTGTTTTTTTTTTTTTGGACAATCAGTGAGTGGCAAATGCAGCGCGCAGCAAAAAAAAGCAGGGTAATTAAAAAGTGTGGCAATCCGGATAATGGCGGATATAAAAATTAAATTTCAAATTAAAAGCAGCTGCTGAGCGCGAGCATCACGTTCAATAATAGTAAAAATAAGTATTCGTTAAGTTAATTCGTACACGAGGCAGAAAGAAAGAAGCAGCAGCCAGCAGCAGAACAAAAAACGAGCTGCTCCAAAAGTTGGAAATGTTGAAAATGTAGAGAAAGCCTAAAAGTAGGCAATTTTTCGGGAAAGCGCTTTTATGCAGCTGCAGCTGCCAAAGGCGTTTTGTTTTTTTAGCCAGCTCTCTTTTGTTTCACGGAGAGAGAGAGAGAGAGAGCTGCAACGCAACTGTTTCTGAAATTAGTTTATAAACTGCTTAAGGTCATATCATGGTTGCGAAGCACAGAACATGGTTCAGCAAAGAGTAAATGATTTGGTAAGTGGCTGGGAATGGTGGATGGTTGGGGGGGGGGCGGGGTTAATTTTCATTTTCGAAAAGTGTCTAAGCAGAATCTTTGGCTTTTGCTTTTGGCGGCATCGTTTTAGCGGCTTCTGCTAAAACTAACTAACGGCAATAGTCAGTTTCAGCTTTCTGGCGGAAACAGTGCTTGCTCGCCCTTGTTGTTGTTGTTGTTGTTGTAGTTGTTGTTGTTTCTCATTCTCTGTCCGTTTTTAGAGCTGCGTAGCTTAAATAAGGCTCGCCGCTTACACGACGCTTTAGCAATCTGTCAAATCTGTTTGCTGTTTTCGACGAGTTCATTACGGCTAGTGCCGTTTCTACCACTCTCCAGCAATTTTGTTGTTGCTGCTTTCATAGCTATATCGGTTGTCGGTAGCAACGTTGATGGCATGGCAGTGGTCAATAATGGTACGTGGATTTCAGCTCTGAAATGGTAACATTCAAACTCAGTCAGTGTGCAGGTATCGGTCTACCGGCTTATTTTGTCTTTAAACGCTCTTTAGAAAATGTACGAGCTAAATGTTTGCAGAATAAATTCTTTCAATTCAATCAATTCGTGAGTATTTTCTTGCTTGAACAATCATCAACAGCTATAACCAAAGAACAAGAAGAAAAGCGCAGAAAGCAGTTAAAGTAAACTGGTAGACAATAAGTTAAGCCAAGTACACACACACTTACAAAACCTGAATTCAAAGGATATCAGCAATCCACTGAAATCCACTGAAATCCTTGGTAAACAAAGTAACGCAAGTGTTCGTGAGCAAAAAAGAACGTGCTTTTTGTAAAACGTTTGCGTTTGTGGTTGTGCTTGAATGAGTGGACTTGTGTGACTGTGTGCGTGTGCGTGATATTCGCCCTCTGTGACTGCTGATGGGCCGATGATGTTCTTGTTGACTTAACTGACAGTTCCAGCTGATCGAAGCTTCCTCATGCATGAAGTAAATTGTTTCATTTTGTACGAGTATATGTAACATTGTTTAACCTTGTGTGTGTGTGTGTGTGTGTGTGTGTGTGTAGCCACCTGGCGTATGAAGATATCAATCGGTTGCACGTATCCTTTTAAAGCTGGTGAGTTGACTTCTTCCGTAAAGCAGAAGGATATAACCACGCTCTGGTGAAAAGTACTTTAAAAAAATACAAATTTATTTAAAAAAAAAAAGTAATAAAAAAATTACAATGTTCATAATTCTCAATCGTAGATTTAAAAAAAATTTAATTTTAATTTAGTATTTAATTTAAAATGTCGAAAATTTAAGAGCAGAACTTAACTTTTTTCTTTTTAAAAAAATTTATATGAATAATATAAAAATAAAAATAATAAATAATATAAAATAGATTAAAATTTAATATAATAATTAATATACATATAATAATATTCCAATAAATAATATAAATTTAATTTTCTTGATGAACGGATTGATGATCTTCTCTTCTCAAATAGTAATTTTTTTTTTATTCGTGAACTAGCAAGAATTTTGTCAACTATGTCAAGTGACGTTTCATTTTAATTTGTCTGATTGTCTCATTCAATCATTCAGTCAATCAATCAAAGACCAGACAATCAAATTCATCACCATTTTATCAATTTCATTCACCAAACTATTTTCCATTTCTTTAAGCTTTAAAAATAACCAAGAAAGTTAACCCTGAAAGTGACAAGAACAATAAAACACTAAGAGAAGGAGAAAAAGACGAAAAAGAATAGAAACATGCTCAAATATAGTGAGAGAAAAAAATTATCACCTTTTATACAAAATTTACTTCCAAACAGCTTTTAACAAACATTTTAGCTAAATAAAAAACAAATATTTTTAATTAATATCTTAGTTATTAGTGCCAAAAAATCTCTTTAAAAGTAGAAAAACAAACTTTTGTTAACATTATTCACATTAAAACATTTGTTCACAATTAAAAAAAAAAAATTAGTACATTAATTTTATGCTTTTTCTGGTAAGAAATGAAGGCAATAAAATGATTTCAATAAAAAACTAATTCTTAACATTAATTATAGGTTAACTAATTAAATATATTAACCTTTTATATGTACACAGTATTATATAGTTGAACTAAAAGCCTTTACAAAACCTTTTATCATAAACTTTTTATCAATTCTGAATTCTAAAAATGCTTTCTTCCGTCTCTGGAAAGACTGAAAGTTATCATCAGTTGATCCAGAAGCGCCAACAAGTATGGAAGCAGCTACATTTACATACATATATAAACACAAGGAGAAATAGGACTTATTTTGGGGACGAATAGTGTTTATTTTTGTGATATATTTCTGATTTTCTGAGTGTATGCAAATTTGTTCTTTCCTTGTCCTTTCCTTTCCATTTATACAATCATGCATTCATTCATTTGGGAAAACCTTTCACTTACTCTTCGATGTTTCTGTTGCTGTTGTCGCCGTTGTTGTCCGCTGTTGTTGTTGTGTGCGAGTAAGTGACTGACAATGATTGATACGAGCAGTTACAACATCATGATTCTTAAGTGCCTGCCTGCACGTTAACCTTACTAAGGAACGCTCGTGAGGTCGTTCGTGCAGCAAACAAAGTGTCGTACATGCTTCAAATGCTCACAAAAACGAACGAACTTTATACATAGATAAATATTCGTACAAATTGAATATTTCTGTTTGCGATTGTGTACTCGTATGATCTATCTATGATACGAGCACTATGTAAACTGATTTATGACCATGACATCCCTTCGCCGCCGAAGAAACCTTTACGCACAAATTAGAAAATCAAATCGTTTAGATAAATGATTACAGAGAGTGAATGTGGTCACTCCTGCATCCAACTTGTCCTTGCATCCAGACGTTACTTGCGTGTTAGATGGTTCATGCCATTTGTAGTAAATATAAAACAAATTGGGTGACTTTCGTCTCGTCTCATTTCGATGTTAAGATAATGCCTTCGATGGCACACAGTGCAATTTCCTCAGCTGGCCATACATACATACATACATATCGTTATCCATATGACTTGATTGTTTGCACAAATAAATGTCAAAAAAGATTGTGTCAAGTCAACAAATAGCGCTCTCAACATTTCTCTAGAAAGTGTCCCCAAATTTGCGAACATTTGGTTTGTCATTCTCTTCTGTTGTTTACCAGTCAGAGTGTGCCATTCTTTCTGTATTCCCGGATGGCAGTTCAGGCGTCAATTCAGGCGTCCGCCAAAATAACTTTGTTCGAATGATATCTGACTCTTCAATGGATAAGAAATGAATGATTTGTAGCATTCACGATGCTTTTCTCTTAGACCAAAGAGAAGATAAATAGCCTTCATTGCAAGTCGCAACCCATCCTGATGGGTTACTTGTCATCTAATGTAACATGCTGTTACGAATATGTTACGTGTTACGTACGTGTTAAGTAACATAAAATTCCGGAATCAATTTGGTGTCACTTTAAATTATTTAATCAACCTTAAACATGAAAATTATATTATAATTATAATCTTTAAAGACAAATTTTACACGAAAAATATCATATTTTAACAGAGAAGCAATGAACTGACTTATTTCGGCGTTGTATTTTTAGAAAAAGGAGAAAATAAATTAAAGTGTAAAATTATTAAATAATACTAACTCAGCCTTACTCAGCTCAGCTCCAGAGAGATAAATTTCTTAAGGGAGGAAAGAGTTTGTATAGAACAATGCCTTCCTTCTAAATTAACTCTGCTGCTCTCGCTCAATGTGATCTTATTCCCATAGTCGCAGCTCTTAAGGCTTTTATTGTTGTTGCTCTCCATCACTCTACTCTTCCCGGTACGTAACGATGCAATACTCTTTCCGCCCGCTCACCACACTCAGAGCACAAACATGCTTTTCCTGAGTTTGTTAATGTTCTTTAATGTGTCCGTGTGTCTCTCTCTCTCTCTCTATATATCCACTCTTTGTTGCAATTTGTTGCTATTTTGTTAAAATTTCCGGTTTCGGCTTCAGTGAACGTCGAGTCCTGCCACGTCCAACGAACGAGTTGGATTCATTGTCGCAGATCGTAGAAACCTAAACAAAAACATGCAGTCACACACTTTTCACACTTTTACAAAAATAAATGTTTGTCGCTGTAGTGTCGTATACTTTCCTGCTTCCTGCATTTCTCTCGCACGCCGTACGGTACGGTATGTACGCTAGTACGTACGGTATGGTCTGTACGTTAGAAGATAGTGTCGTCGTTGTGCGACATTCTGCCACTAAAGCATTGTCACATTTTATGACAGCAAAAAAGCAGCCATGAGACCGTGCGTGGAGGCAAAAAATTATTTTTATTTATTTGCACAATGGAAACAGGAAATGTTTTATCCACTACCTGTCGGTCGGTCGGTCGGTGTATCTGTCCGGCGGAGTCTCTATACACTCGTGCCTCATTTCTGTCTTTGCTATTTTCTCTCTCTTCTGGCCATAACTCATAGCAGCTCCTTCGTTGGCTAATCTTCTGCAATGACTAATTCTCGTTTCCAGCTTTATTAGCATGATGTGCCATTAGATAGTTTCTTTGCTGCAAGTGGACCGCATGAGATACGGTAAGAGCGTAGGTACACGACATGGTTGTTGCGGATTTTAAAATACAAATTTTAATTTCTATAAAAATAGAAATTTCTGTGTAGAAGGTGATTACGATGAAGTCATTAGAGATTCCTAACATAATAAAAATGTATTACGATATTCTCAAACTACTTGCTCGCATTAAAAAAGCTCTTTAGAACAAAATTTCGAAGGGAACCAAGATTTTCTACAAATAACTTCTCTAACTGACTTTAAAACATAAAAACTATACGACTAACTAAATGTTATGCGCACCGAGCAACTTTCGTTATTGAAATTCTTGTCAATTCAGCGTAAATTCAGTATAAATTCATTGTAAATTCTTCTTGATCTTCAAGAGTCTACATAAACTTTGTAATTTTTCTTCGTAGAAATTTCGTAAAATTTTGTAAAATTACGTTTATCAAATTACGTATTAACTATATCACTTCTTTCTAAAAAAAACCAACTGTTTAAAACAATTTATTTAAAATTACCAATAAAAATTTGTTTTAAAAAAGTTTGGGGGAAAAACTTGCAAATATTCTGGGTTTTTTTTTCAAGAAATTCCAACATTTTAAACACCATTTACCGCATGATAGCTTGCTGTACCCACGAATGAAAATTAATTTTTCAAACCTTCAAAAATGTGAAGAAAGAAGACTGTAAAAGTGATAAAAAGAACACTTCAGCAGTGCAATCAGCGAACACTTAGTAAAAGAATACTAAAAATAAAACGAAAGATTTTGGCGGTGAAAAAAAAAGTTAGAAGGACGGGCGAAGCAAGAGAAGAGCGAAAAGCGATGATTTGTGTCTTAAAAAAAAGTTGAAAAAATATGAATAATGTAAAAAAACATAACCCTCAAGGACAAATTTACATCGGCATAAACCAAGCTCACGAGCTCACGAAAGAACACACGGAAAAAAAAAGAAATCAATTCGTAAAGCGTTACAGCAGAAATAAATGAAATCGTAATGGGCCACCACGTCAATGCCAGTGTGTCAGATGGGTGTGCGGGTAGGTGTGGGTGAGCGCAGGTGTGCGGGGAGTGTGGATGTCATAGCTGACACAATCCAAACAGGTGAAATGACTTTGAACTGCTTTAGCATGACCTGGCGAAAGTGATGATCGATCATAGAGGCATTCATAGAATTCGCATAACACACACATAAAGTAAGACACACATGCACACACACAGATATTCCTGCTTCTCCCACTCTGTCCATGAAGGAGTGCATGCAAAGCCTTCTCTTCTCTGTACCTTCATCACTCTTCTGTTTACTTTCTCTTAACTCATACGACAGCTACAGAATCGGTTTGAATCGGGCCGAATCGTTCGTCGATGTTTAAGAAGCGAGCAAAAAGTCGAAGTCAAACGTTTACCTTCGAGGTTGACGCCAACCTTTTTTGTGTTCTTTTTTTTGTGCAAACAACGAGCGGCGTCTAAATTGAAATTTCATCATGCCTAAAAAAGTGTTTTAGAAATCCATCAGCAAATAAATTGCGCGTGTTAAACGAAGCATGTTTGAATGCGGTCGGATGTTAACCTTGTAGACTAACTCTTCTTTGCTTCTTCTCTTGGTTCTTCCAACGAAACACGTAAGTATTTCCTTAATCTCTGAAGAAGGGTCGAGCATAAAAGCACTGGTAGTGCAAGGGACAGAGGTTATCGTATCAGTCCCAGAAATTGTTAAAAGCGTAAAGTAATTGGAATGAGATAATCTGCCACAATCTCAATTTCACAATCTCAATTTAATTCTTAAAAAGTGACAATTTCTTATTTTAAAATAATGAATTTCAAGGCACTATGAAAAAATGTGATACTTCACTTTTTGCTGGATAATATTAGAACCTAAATCACAGGACAATATAATCTTACGCAATCTTACAATTTTTATCATCTGTGATTTTTCCTTTTTTGAAGCGAGATCTTCTCTCTTTTTGCTTAGCTTCTAAGACCAAGAAATTTCAATAATATGAGTTTAATCTTGGGCTTGATGAGAAACTTAAAGTCAATACAAACAAAAAATCTCAGTTTTGAGGGGGAAAAATGAGAATAAATGTGGCGACTATTTTACCATGAAACGCATATCGACCTTTTTTTTTGTATGCCAGCTACTTTTTACCTGTGCCATTGTCGCAATTGGCAATTGGCAGGCCACAGCTACCATAAAATCTAGAATTAAGCCGGAATCAAGTGAAAAGATGCACCTGACATCTAACAAATTTCATTTGTCGCATCAGCAAACAAAAAATGCTGGCGCCCGACTTTTCCCTTCGGCTGTTTTTACAGCAACGAAACTCTGGGGATTGCTTGGATGCAGGCAGATTTTTTTTTTTTCGACGATAGCGATTATTTGAGATTTGTTTGTGCACAGTTTGCTTGCGAGAAGAGAAGATATGAAGGAAGCGGAATGGGAAGAGGAAGCGGAAGCGGAAAAAGAAGAAGGAGGAACTGCCATTGCTTGCGTAGCTCTAGCGAAAAAAAAATTGTATGGCAGGAAGGCATTAATTTTGACTCGTCTCCAAATTGCAGAATAATTTCTTTTTTCAATAAAGTTGCCAACTACGCTGTCAACTAGGACGCGTAGGTGTAGAGATTTTTTCTCCGTGTATGTACGCTTACTCTATAATTTTATAATCCACATGCTTCATGCTCTTCAAGCTAAGGCTTTGCCCTTCTTCATCGTCTAAGAGAATTTTGCTCTTGATTTGCTCTTTAATTGTGATTGATAGAGAGACAAAAAAAAAGAGACTAAGAGCTGCAAGAACAAGAATAAGAGTGAGTGCGACTAAAACACTAACGGCAGTTATTTATTAAAGAGAATTGAAAAACTGCAAAAGTTTCAAGAAGATTGACTAATTCGCTCGGAAGACTGCTTACCGAAAGGAAGAAGACGAAGAAGAAGAAAAACAAGACTTATGAGTCTTGAAAATTCAAGAACGACTGTTCCGAAATCGAATCGAAAGAGCAAACTCACGAAGCAAGCAAACAGTGCTGCAGTTTATTTATTATAAGCTCTTACTTCCGTTCGTCCGCTTCCTGACAGCAGACGGTGACTGCTTTTCGAAGAGACATAACAACAACAACAACAACAACAACAACGTCACCAACAATATTACAAACAACTGCAAGCAATAAAACGAAAACGAAAACAAAACAAAATTTTACGAAAATAAACCGCTCTGAGCACAATAACAACTTCATACAAAAACCCCAAAAAAAAAAAATAAAAAAGCCGGAAACGGAAATACGACTACATGCACTGCTCTCAACTATTTTTTTTTTTAATTTTATATTTCCCTGTTTTTTGTTTTCTTTTTCGTTGGCTTTTCATTTTCTCAATTTTTTTTATTACTCTTCCTTCTGTTTTGGTACACTTTCGTTTTGAAATGTTTCTTCTTCTCACTTCGTGACCTTTTTGACGCCTTGGTCTTAGCACTGTCCGTCCAAAATTGGCGCCCACTCTGTAAAACGGTTTTAAGAAATGCAATCCAATGCAATTTTTCTACCTCGTAGAATTTTCTTATTTTCTTTTTCCCTTCCTTTTTTTAGTTTTTTTTTTCTTTCTTCCTTCCAATTTTTCTTTCTTTCTTTTCTTAGTTCTTCATTCTTATCGTTCTCTAGTGGTTTTTAATGAATTTTGGGTCACGATTTCGTTTGCTTGTCAACCGCAAACATTTGCCACTTTTTGCGCTCGCGGCCTAAACACAGCCTCGCACATACATATTTATATACATACATACATACACACCCGAAGAAACCTATTCGTGTACATCCTTCCTGGCATATCCTCTGCTTTGTGGGGCGAGAGAGCGCGAAGGAATGTGCCGTTTTGATGACCGACAGATGTTTTTATGCAACCGCATTCTCCGCGCTTTCCTGGCACTTGCCGTTAAAGGATAAGCTGCTGTTGTTGTTGTTGTTTTTGTCGTTTTTGTTGCAATTTATGTTTGTCACAAAATGGTATCGCCTGCCATCTCAAGCAAGCTGTGGTTATTTTCTGCTTCAGCAAACTTTGGTTGTTGTTGTTTGCCGTTTTTTCTCGTGATGATGATTGTGGCTGTTGCTGCTATTTTTGCCGACTGTTGTTGTTGTTGTAATTGTTGTTGTTGTTTCTACTGCTCTAGGCGTTACAACTCATGTAAGTTTTGAACTCTACAAGTCTTTCGCATCCTTCTGTTTTTCGTCTGCGAGTGAGAAATTTTATGGGTACAATTGCAGTAAGCGCACCACTCTCACTCTTACTTCCACTAGCACCCACCTAGTCTGCTCTCTTCTGCTCCGCATTTGAAATATTGCACAATGTTAAGCACATTATTGTGTGCCTCTGCTGACACTCTGGCACCGGCACCGGCACTGGCGCTAAGAGTTGCGCTGTTGAAAAATGGAAAATTATGCTTTTGAAGTTCTGTTAAATTGTAGAATGTGCCGCTAAAAACCAAAACGAACCGAACCGAAACCTTCTTTTCTTGTATTTTCGTCTAGAGAAAATAGAGAACATTAAATTCTTTCAAAAAGAGCCAAATAACAGAAAAGTTTTGTCGCTTGTAAGTGTTAGCCTGTAAAAGTTTTGCTTACAAAAATATGCTTAATCTTACACAAGTCACAGACGACTTATATTAATCCAGAATTAGGTTACAAAAACTATTTTTGAAAAATTACCAAATTTTACAAATTTTTCAAATGGAAAAAAAGCTTTTTGTGATATAAAAAAAATAAAAATTGGGAGAGAATACACTCAGAGAGTGATTTTTATCACGCAACAACCGATTTCAACAAACAGACCACACACACACATACACACACACAAACAGTACGAGTATGAAGAGTAACTGACGCCAAATTGTCTGAATGTTCGTACAATGAAGTCTGTATACTCTCATTATCCACATATTTATTTTTTAATTAGAAAAGCATATACGAATATTATTTCCTTCTCTCGTATCGATTTCATTAAGCATTAAGTAAAATAAATGGCATCGGTTTATTTGGATAAAATTGCTGGTCGGTTCGGTTTAATCAAATATTAATTGTAATGAAACTGGTGGAGAAAGATGGTGAAGCGAAGAGAAGAAAAGGAATTTTGAAATTTCGAGCAAGAAGAGAATAAAATCTCTCTGAATTTTAGCACATGGTAGTTGTTGTTGCGGTTGTTGTAATATTATTATACTGAGTATCGAAAGGTACGCAAAACTGTTCAACGAACAGACTGGCAGCATTTTAGTCTTGAAAACAATTCAAATGAAATTAAATGAAGCTTCGCAAATGAAACCCGGGCCCTTTAAGAGATACTCACCACTCTTTAACCGCAACAACTTCATTCGATCTTAAAGAATTTGTAGAGTTACCGCAAAATCCTGAGTTTCTGATACTCCGCAGAGGACAGATTTTATACAAAAGTTCATTATAAATTAAGCAATAAAAGTTTTAATAGCAGACAAACTAATTTTCGTCGAAATAAAATACTAAAAAGAAAAAAAGAAACTTGAATTTTTATTATACTTATTTGCGGTATACGAATCTCCAACAAGAATCAATATTAAGTAACTATTTAAGGTTTAGAAGTTTTAATTTTATGATTTCTACTGGAATATGTACAACAAAATCTGCCAAATCATCCAAGATATTTGTGATATTTTCATGGCGAATTTTCTTCTCAGTTTTTCTTTTATTCCTTGCATCAATATTCTTCTTAAGCATTGCAAAAACTAACCAAATTTTCGTTACCATTTGATCAATTTGTTCAATTCTTTAAATAATGCCTTTATTTTGAGCAAACCCTTTTTCAACTAAAGATTCCTCTCGTAAATGTTAGCGCCTTCAAGGATTTTTTGCCAATTTTTTATATTCATTGACTCTCAATAAATAATCCTTCCATCATCTTCATTCTCTTAGCCCTCTTCTCTGTGGCGATTTATTTTTCCCCCCCTTCCTCTCTTCGCTCGTATCACATTTTTTCTTTCTGCAAACTCTTTTGTTCTCTTAGTTAACAGCCTTTTTCAACAGACCGTATGTCTGTTGTTAGCAACGTGACGGGAGCGGTGCACCATCGCTGCCCCTTCGCCCCAAAATCCACTATAGTGAATGTGTAGTCAGTATCGAACATGTGCGGCGCAACGGGCCCAGCTGCGCAGTTAAGAACATAAAAAAACTGTACTAAATCTCTTTCATTTCAGGTGCCCCAGAAGGCACAATCCGAAGAGGCCATCATCGATTGAATCGGTATACGTTTAACTGGTTGACTATTGTTTTCGTTCTTCCTCATCGTCTCATTTGTGGCCCTCAGCGTTGTTTCAAAATGGCGTCTCTTAATTTATACGTGATTTATTTAGGATTATTAACAGCTTCAGCCTTGACCCTGCGGCTTTCCGATACTCTGTACTTCTCTCAGGAATTAGTGGAGATTTTACGGAGTGGCAGAGAGAAGTGTAATTACTGCCTCTCCGAATTTCTGTCACGAATTAGTTCGATTTGAGGGAGTCGTAAAAGAAAGTTGAAAGGAAGGGAGTTGCCGTCGGCAGACATCGATTTTATCAATTTAATGAGATCTGGTATATAGTTACTTGTTATGTTCGAAATTGTTACAAAAGTTATTCCTTCATTGCTTACTTCCTTCTTTGCTTTCGTTACTACCTTCGTACCTTCGTACCTTCTTTCTCTTCTCCCTTCTTTCATCTCTTTTGCTAATTGGTTTGTGTTTATTTGCTTGACTGGTTGACATTATTTTGTTTATTCCTTGCAATCCTTTGAAGAAGAAAAAGGCCAAGAGTTTTTCTCTCAAATTTCTTGCTTTCAAAAGACGAAAGCATTTTCCAACAGAAAATTCATTACTTCATTAGTTCACTTTTTTAACATTTCAAAAGAAATATTATACATTCAAAGAGCAAAAATGCTTAAGACATAACGAGTTAAGTTAAGTTTTTAATTAAATACTCGAGTTAGCAACTTCTTTAATCCACCTCCTTCACCTTAACGAACCTTCATCATTCAAATTAATTGGCAATCTTTAAAATCTTTTTCATCAGAGTTTGCTCGTCCGCGAGTGGATGTTGCCCTGATTGTTTTGCATTAATTGAATATAAATTATTGTTTTTAGTAGAATAGTAAGCTTTAAAAAATTGCATGTTTTCAAAACATACATACATTGTTAAGAGTATTTAATTTCATAGCCAGCTGACAACTACATCCGATACGTATTCATTGTACATGCATGCGACAACTAACGCCTGCCGGTAGAGGGACGACGGCGATTGTGAGAAAAGGCTAAGGAATTTCGTTTAAATTAAAATGACAAGAAAGCATGCAACCGAATTTCGCTCAAATAAATTTCTCCGTTCTAAAATAAAACAGTTTTATTTGGAGGAAAGAGAGACATAACACACGCAAACACGCGAAAGTTTATGAACACGAAAAGATCATAAAGAAAAAAGAAACGTGAAATTTCCTTTTCCTTTTGTGTTAATGAATTCTGTGAGGAATGTTTGAGCCTGTCTAGTCAAAACTTCATAATTTGTAAAGAATATTATTATTAATTCTTATACGATAATTAAGTTTTTAATATCGTATTTCCATAACCTAAAAGAGAGGTAATGAATATGAGTATGTTACTGTAAGTCGTCTAAACACATTTATCTTCTTTTATACAATATAATAATTTATTTATGATTATTGTTCGAATCAGCATAACTTTAAAAAGGTTAGAATGAACGAAATACATAATTTCAGGATATTCATTTGCCTCAAAATGTTGCATGCGACCATAAAGTAAAAAGTAAAAATCAAAATTAAAAAAAAAATAAAAACAAAATAAATATAAAAAGTTCAACAACTCTATCACGTCCATTCGTTTGTACCACTGAAAAGGCCCATGCCCTCATTCTCCCTTTAGTACGGCCCTGTGCTTGCGCTTGTAATTCACCATTTCATACTCGCTGAAAGCGAAGAGAGTTAATGAGAGAGCAATTTTCTTTGTGTATGTGACTGTTGTTGCTGCTGCTGCTGCCGAGCACACGCATTAATACTCTTTGATTAATAGAAAAAGGCTTGGCATGCGGCCATCATATATCATTCGCATCGTCTGTTGCTTGCCGGGCAATTTGTTATTACAATCTTCGGTCGTTGTTGTTGTTACTGATTTTGTTGCTTCTGTTGTGAAGCAATCGATAGGTGGTAAAAATTAAATTTATTTGTTCATGCAGACCGTGTTTACACTAGAGCACTACCATTTCCTTGCATGGGCAACATACCATGAGTATTCCAGCAGCAGCAGCAGCAGCAGCAGCGACAGTCAAATTAACATTTCATCGCGGTTTCACTGAACTGAAGTGCGAATGTTTTTCGCGTACAGCGTTGAACAACGTAACAAGTAGCGACAATTAAACACTCACACTCACGCTGCTCTTTTTTCATTGTGGACACTTTGATACTCTCGCTGTTGTTAGTGCTTCGTGTGTAGCTACTGTTGCTCTTTGCGTTGCTGCTGTTGCTGTTGTCAGCACTGCTGCCACCGTCGCGTCGCGTCGCGTTGGTGGCGCTTTTTAGCGTTGATGTTATTGATGACGGCAGCAGGACGCGTCGCGCTTAATTGAAATCGTTCGTGTAGAAAATTACAAGCAGCCTGAGCGAAATGCATGCAGTTTCTGCAATAGATGTGCAGCAGCGTGTACACATTGTATGTCGCTGTGGGTGTGTGCGAATGTGCGTATGTTTGTGTGAGAGTGCTTCACGCTGCTGTGCGTGAATGGTTTCTGTGTGTGTAAGTGTTTGAATTATTGTTATTATAATTATCGTTAATATGCTCGCATGTACACCATGTACGGCCAACAACGACAACAACAACATGGACACCAACAACATGGACAACAGCGACCTACCATAAACACTACACCACAGTCTATGAGACAGCGAATAACTTGAGTCTCCCTGAGTCGCCCCCGAATCCGGCCCACAACCGGATTTCAAATCTTTCAAGGATGATCTCGAATGAATGCACCACGTTCTACAAAAGCCATAACATTTTGCTGGATTTTAGGTTAACAAATTGTTTGCTGCACGCATTGTTATCCTTCAAAATGTTTCATTTCATTTAATTGCTCAATAAATCTGGCAAAAACAAGGATACTTTGTACCAAAGTACTCGTAGATGAAATCAACGCATTTGCCTTTGAAAATTAAAAATAAAATGAAAATTAACATTAAATTGAAAAATAAAATGAAAATGAAAATTAAAATAAATAATAATAAACTGAAAGCAACAGAAAAGCTTCTCTCTCTGTCGAACTTTATCTTGGGCCTTGTTGGGACCTTGTTGTCATAAAAAAGAAAAAGAAGAAGAAGAAGAAGACTAAGGGGGGACGGATGAAAAGTTGCTACGAAACACTTTAAAATGTAACGATTTTATTTTTTTAAAAATTGCTTGGCGTTTCTTCTGTTTCTTCTCCTTAAATACAAATAAAATATTTTACTTGAAATTACTTTACTTTTATTTCTGATACTTAGTACAAAAAGCGCAAATTGTGTGTAATAATATTTAAGCTAAATTAGCCTTTATTTTACAACATCCTTCTCTTTCTTGTGGCTTGAAATGATTGCACGATTAGCATAATATCGTTGTTATTTTGTGATTTTACAATTTATACACAAATCAGCTACACAAATACACATCCACACACACACACACTCACATACACACACTTAAATGACTAACATTTAACTCAAAATGTTGACAAGAGTTATTAACATTCTACGTGGCGATCATAATCGTAATCCTTAATGTGTTACAGACGACACACATTGTTGCGACAGCGGCTTGTGTACGTACGTGTCTTTTGGGTGTGTGTGTTTTTGTAGGTGTGTGCATATAATTGCGTGTCTCAGCGTCTATTGCTTGTTGTAAATTCTCCAAAAATACTACTATTTCTCAGTTCGTCTCTGTTAATCTTCTCGCCAGCCGAAATCGATGATTCCAAAACCGGAAGCGGAAGCTAGCGCAAGTGTAATCATATCCATACCAAATACCATACAAAATGAAGGCAGATGTTGTTGCTTTTGTTGTCGTACTACAGCATTTCTTGATGACTTAAGCCATTCCGACCGCTACCTCTTCTACGACTTCTTTCTCTGCTTCTACTTCTTCTGCTTCTGCTTCTGCTACTGCTACTTCCTCCATTTCCCCCCACCCCCCCCCCCTACTTCGTCTTCTTCTTCTTCTTCTTTGGCTTCTCAGTTTTAAACAAAGTTTATGCATATCTTCTTCTCTTTTAAAATAAGGACAATGAAAATCTTTGTCAATCCAACGCGCTTTTGACACATTTTCTCCTTTATTTTATTGTTTATTTTATTTTTGATTTGTTGTTTTGTTTAACACACACACACACACACACACACACTCCTTGAAATACACTAGACTTTATTTTGTGATTTTAAATAATTTATTTCTATACTTTTCTTATACGATTTTATAAAAGATTTCAAAGAAAATTTTCAGAAATGAATAAAGAGTGTCATTGAGGAAGAATGAATTGGCACAAAGCAATGGAAAGGGCTAATAAGTTATAGCATTTGTGTGTGTGTGTGTGTCTATGACTTTATCTATTAAATAATCTGCAAGCTGAAATCCTTAGCTTTTAGCAAAAATCCGCAACAATCGCATCGTTCGTAAATTTTGAGAGATTTACTGAAAAATCTCTTCAGAGATTTTCAGTTTGAGAATTAAATTTTGATGCTATCAAAACAGAGAATTAATTATGTATGTATGTTTGTTTTACGTGCTCTTGTTGCTGTTTTGCAGAGATGTTAGTTGTAGGACACACACACACACACACACTCTTTTGAATTGTTTCGATTACTTGAAAAGTCTTTATGCTGGACGAAACGGAGCCAACAGCAACCATTTTATTTTAAAATTTATTAGAAATTTTAGGAAATATTCATCCTTTAAACGGGCATAAGACCGTACCGTACCATGCAGGCACCATGCTGTAATTACTGAAATGTCTGTCGGTCTACCTTTAAAAAATGAGGAACTTTTTTTTTTAAAGTTTTCAAAAAGTGTTTTAAAAAAGATATGTAAAAACTCTTTTTGAGGATAAATTTCAGCAAAAATTTTCAATTTAAATATTTTTTTTTGTAATTTATTAAAACTCAAAAAGTACAGAAAAATAGTAGATACGTAAGAGGGGGGATACGTACAAGGGGGGAAAAAATTGCCTTTAAAAAAAAAAAAAAATTGCCAAAGTACCTTTGATTTTTTTCGACCTTATAAAATTGAAATTCAAGTTTATTTTTTAATGAAAGTTTTAGCATAGATTTTGCAAAGAGTTTTTTTTTAAGAAAAAAACCTTTTTTTTATGATAAACGTTTTCAAATTCATCAGAGAAGCTTAAAGATAAGAATCAGAGTATTTAAATTTAATACTAATATCTCTATCGCTTTGGAATATTGAATAAATTTAAACTTAGATTTAAGATTTCAAATCTTTTGTTATTCCTGCGGCCATTTCTGGGCTGCTGCTTTCTTTATTTCAAGCAAATAATTCGCAAAAGTTTATTGAATTGGAAACGAAAGCCGTAAGACTGTAACATTCACGGCCTACGAAATACTAAAAATACTACATATTAATACGTGCAGATACAAATATACGTATAGGTAGATATAGATACAGTTCTAGTGTGAGAATTATTTAGCTTAAACCAGAATTCCATTGATTTTCTATAAAGATCTTCAACAAATCTGCATTAAATCTTAACAAATTAGCAAAATGTAAATTATGTTAAAAATGTAAGTCAAATGAAATTATTTATTTGGAAATAGAATTAGCCAACAAACAACAACAATAACAATAACAGCAGAAACATCATTAGCATCATCAGCATCACCATTAGGTTATAACAATGAAGCCAACAACTTTATGTTACTGAAGGAAGCATCAAATGAACAAAACCTGAGCGAATAAATTAATCTTAATAAATCTTAACAAAGCTGTCAAGGTTGCTTTTGTTTCTCTGCAATGGTCATCTGCAATTTTGTACGCAACAAAACGATCATTGTTAATGTTTCTTGTTATTATTATTATTCTTGTAATACAATATTATTGTTGCTGTTATTGTGGTTGTTGTTTTTGCTTTCCTAATTGCTAACTGAGCATAAGTTTTCAAACTGCATTGAATTGAAACTGAATTCAACTGAATTGAAAGTGCATTAATTCTTCGAAAACAAAAACAAAAACAAAAACCAAAGCCAAGACAAGGACAAAGCCAAATACCCAGTAGGAAAATCTGTAATGACTGCCAGAAGCAATCAAACACACGGCTCTTTTTCTTCCTAAACCAAAATGTTACAGAATGAAGTAAAAAGAAAATTGAAGAAACTAAAGAAACTGAACAAATTATAGAAACTGTAAGCGTCAACGTTATCTATTTATGTTTCCGAACAAAGTAATGAAGCTGTTCATTTTTATTTCGTTCATTTCTTTGCCCTTTCTCTCTTCAAATTTGCTCTATGAATTGCCATTTTGTTGCTGTGGCTTTAGTTTATTCTCTCAGAGAATAAAAATCAGTATGTGAATGCGTTAATCATTGAGAAATAAAGAAAGTGCATTTCAACAAGAATGAATTGTCAAATAATTGAAGCGTAAAATGCATTCATTCTTTGAGAAAATAAGTAAAGAAGACAGTATGGATGTGTTCTCTAGTAAACGCTACAAGAACATCAATAGGACGTTGCTATGTCGTCGATATGACCCACATCCATGGTACAGCTTCCGCATTTACTTACCGTGCATTCAAACTTTCCTGATGGGTACATTCTTGCATTAACTTATGGTTCGTTTGCATGAAGTCTGTTTATTACAATATAAACTTCTTCATACACACACACACACATACGATATAATAAGAACTTAGCAATTCCATTGAAAACAGTTCGGGCTATCATTTCAGGTGAACATCCGGAGGCCATGCAAACCGGAACTGCCGGCTGTCAGTACAGTTGGTGGACGATTTGCCTGCTGCTCGCTTTACTGCTCAGCTGCAACTGCAATCATCAATTGTCGCTAACGTTGAAAGTTGCAAACGCAACAGCAACAACAACCGAAGGAGGTGAGAGAATTAAAAGGCGAAGGCAACGTTTATTGACAGCGCCAGCATCAACATTCACGTCATTATCATCAACGGCTGATGTAGAAAAAGCCAGAATCTTGGATAATTTAATAATGAGTACCACCGCCGCTGCCGCTGCCGCTGCCGCCACCGACCTTCCGACCGCCCTCAGCCCTCACCACCATCCATCGCCGAGTTGTTGCTTCAACAGCATCGAAGGCAGCAGGTGATAAACAGGACTTGCCCACCAGCGCTCTCGCTCTCGCTCTCTCTCTTTCTCTCTCTCTCTTTAATTAATAGTTAATTTTCGTTGTATTCAAGGACTTTTTTGCAATTTTTTTTCTTTTTGCTAGAAAAATAATTTTGTGGGTTCAACCCGAAAAAAGTGTTAGTTTGAAGATACTTGAAGAATTCTTAGCTTAAGACAGACCGACAGACAGACAGACCGACAGACAGACAGACGCGTATGAAGTAGCGTAAGATAATAAATAAAATTAATTTAACGTAATTTAATGCAAAAACTGGTTTGCGTAGATTAAGCTCAAAAATGGACTAGATCTTGTCTCATCAGACGGTTCTAAAGATCGGTTCTAAAGCAATAAAATATCTCTGCGATTTGCTGCAAAGAATCTTAAAAGTAAGCTCAAATAAAATAAAACAAATACAATTAACTTAAGTATAGCTAGATAAAGATTAGAGTCTAAATGTTAAAATCAACATGTAAAAAAATTATATTATTACATGAAAAAAAAGAAAATTAATTTCTGAAATAAATATGGTTTAATTGTTGATATTAATTAAAAATATAATTAAAAAAATATTTTGCACAAATTTTAAATTCAACAATTTTTCTTTGTTTAGTTCATGAGTCATTCATGTATTCATTGATTACTAAATTGTCTAATAAAATTGTCAATTAAATTACTGACAATTCAATCAGTAATGAAATTATAAGAGGAAGGATTAAACAAAGAAAGAACTATACTAGAAAACTTTCTAGTATAAATTTTCATTTTTTAACGATTTAACAATAGCTTCCAAGAGTTGTATTTTTAGAAAAATAAAATTAATTAAAAAAAAATAAAATAAAATAAAAAAAAATAAAATAAACTAAAAAAAAATAAGATAAAACTTTATTTTTCTAATAAAGTTCTTTTTATATTAAATATTTATTAAATATTTATAAGAAATATTTATTTATATATATTTATTAAATATTTAATATAAAATTAAATATTTATAAAGTTTTTTTATATTTTTTTTTTAATTTTTTTTAGTAATTTTTTTCATTACTTTAAATTTTTTATGATAAAAACGTAGTAATTAATTTCAAAATTTATTGCGTTTAGCGTTTAGTTTTCAAACGATTCAAATTAAATACGAAAGTATTTGAAAAAGAAGAGTTAATAAATCTTGTAAAAAAATTTGTAAATTACATAAAAATATACACGCTATATTATATTTAAAAGAATCAATCAAAATAAACGACCACATGTATCGTATGTTAAACGATAACATGAAAGTAATCCATTAAATTTTCGTTGTAAGAATCTGCCAACAATAAAAAAACGAATCTCATCATCAAATTGATCATCAATCAGTTTCAATGCGCAAAAGCTATTGATTGTAAAGTGTTAAATATCGTACATACCAACACTTACATCGTCATAAGTATCAACAAGTATCACAAATTAATAACACACACTTTATACACTTGTAAACAGTTCATTGCAACAATTCATCATAAATAAGCTTGTAAAATTAGGATGTAATGCAATGATGGATTGATGGATGGATGGATGGATGGTTGTATGGATGGATGGATGGATGGAGGGGCGTATGTAATATCATAAGTCGTTTAAGAGTAATATGAAATGATTATACTTGTAAGGTCTTTAAGATCTTTAAGCACATTAACAGAACACACGAATGTTGCAAATAGCAGTGAATAAATTAATTGGATTAAATCGATTTGGATTAAATAAATAAATTTGAAAAAAATACAAATATTTTCTCAATGAAGGAAGAAGAAACAAGAAGTACAACAAGTAAGTACGTTTGGGCGAATACAAAGAGGTATATATGTATGTTATGCAGAAGGATTGTAATTTCAAGTGACTATTTTCAATGAATTCAGGCACCTATTTTGATTATATTGTACGGTTTTCCGATAAATTTTTGAAACGTAGTTTTCAACCATTACCATACCTTTATAATCATTTCTAAATTCTTACGTTAATAATACACTTTAGCAGCGTTTTCTACAGCTGTAAAACTCGTAACAGCTGCTGGAACATTCTACGCTGTAAGTATAACATGAGTTGTCAATGTTACACCGTCAATGTTAACAGCGTAATTACAAGCAAAAGCATAAAAGGTTTTAATACTTTATTAAATTCATAAAATGACAAATATATCCAATGGACTCAAATGTAACGGTAGCCATGATTTAAACGTCCTCACTTTGAAAAAATATGTTTAAAGTCTGTTTGTGTGCAGAAATGTAAATGTTACAAGTATGTTAATTGGCAGAATCAATGCTGCTGCTAAATATGCTGTGCCTAAATGATACTCTTACTTACAAGTTATTTATTCCTGCATACTTTTAGGGCTTTACGAATTTTTCAGTTATTATTACATATTTGCCATGGTTATTTATTTGTTTGCGGTTGCATAATTAAACATACATAATCCCTTTCGGAGCTCATACTCACCGACATATTGATTTTCATAAGCTCAATGATTAGTTTCTAAATTCAAATATTGCCGGAAAGTAAATTAATAATTTATTATCAATTATTTGCGAATGAGTAGGTTTCGGGAGGAAAAGGGAAGAAGGCAATGTGTCAGTCATTGATAACAACTTATAAGCTTGCAATTGTTTTTTGCAATTGCAAAAAAGCAAGCGATCAAATGCATGGCAGTATTTGTTGTTCAGTATCCACAAAGTGTACATTCATAGTAATATCGTCGTACACAAACACTACACAAAACACTACACATACTTACATACATACATACGTACATACATACAAGTATCTCATGCATTGACACGTGCATTAAACTACTGCATTAAATATAATACTCATAGTGTGCGTTAAAATGTGTATTTATTTACCACATTTTCGTACTCGTAAAATAATTGCAAATATTTGTCACGTTTCTAAATACAAAATTTGTGTATACAATTGGCAACAATTTTTCGGTCACGCCAATTCGACGACTTGTTGGCATCCAAAGTCAATTAACTTTATATTCATAACGAATAAATGAAATGATTACGAGCGTAATTATCGTGAACCCAATCAAAAGAATGATTATTGATTTACCAAAAAAAAAAAAAAAAAAACAAAAAAGAATTAAAATAATTTAGAAAAGTCCTTTTGAGAGAAGGTTTTTTTCCTAATCTATCATTTATTTAAATTATTATTGAATTTATTATTATCGTAGCTTATTTATATTAATTATTTATTGATTGTATTTAAAATTTGTATTATAAAATTGTAGCTAATTTTATGAAAATGACCTTTTTTATTTCATAATTATTTATTGTGAAATTTTTGATTTTTGAGAGACTGTAAAAGAACGCACATCACCGAAATGGCTTTCACCTCAAATCAAAATTGAGGAGAAATGACAGAATTTTATAGTTCCACAAAAATTATTTTGATAAAAATCACTAAAAAACTAAAAATGACTCAAAGAACTTTTGTGTATAGATTAAATTTTTCTCAATGTTTCAGAAAAAATTGATTTCTTCTTTGCTTTAATAAAACTAAGAATAATTTAAGCGATTGCATTTGTTTTCTTTTTAATAATATTGCATGAAAATATTGCTTTTTTCTGTTTTATAAAAGGAACGACATAAAGTTCGTCTGACGGCTTTTTTACTATTAACAGTAATGAAGATGATTATAAAAATTCGTTGTAAATTTATGTTCTTTACTTCAAAAATTCTCTTTATTTAAAAGCAAAATAGCATAAATCAGTTAACAACTCTATCATGGTAATAAAAAGTCATTAAAAAATACAAAAATATTTTACATAAAATTTTAAAAAATAAATCATTAATGCATTTTTATTTAGTTGTCGTTAATATCGATATCGATATGGTTTGGCCAAAAGGACACACAATACAAACTATATATAAATTGTATAAATCATGACAGATTTTTAATTTGTAACACAACAAAAAGGGTTTCGAAAAATGTTTATAATTTATTTAATAAATATAAAGAAAAATACGATAATATGCACTGCCTTATTTTTGATGACATTTTCTGTTGCGGTTAAACAATTTACGAGCACGCTTAATTGCAATATTGAAATTTATTAATGCAACAACAGAAAGCAACAACTTTACACCAACAGGAGAAAAAACAACAAACACAGGGTGCGGTCCGGGGCGCTCTGATTGATTAAAAAGGCAGGTGTGAAGTCAGAAGTTCATTTATCAACAGCTCTCATGAAAATTTATGATTAAAAAAAAGTTATTAAAACAAATTTATTTTAAACGAAATTTACATATTTAAGCTTTAGAATGTGCGATGAGAGCTGTGTAAAAGGATAATTAAAAAAGTACTAAATTAACAAAGCTTAGAAAAAAAATGAAATTTTTATTCATTTCTATAACGTTTAGCAAATATTTAATTGCATGCAGCGATAGATCATGGATTGCGTATGAGTCGCGTTGCCGCTTTGTTATTGCTCTTGAGTAATAAAATATAATAAAATTCATTAGTTCGTTTACAGTGCATACACACGCCCACACACAAACACTTAATTTTTTACAAAAATTAATTAAATTAAAAATATCCATTTGAATTTATTAAAAACGCAATACGCAAATGAATCCATTTGAAAATAAATGAAATATAATAAAAATTATGTAGTGAAAAACTTAACGCCATGACCCAAAGAATGTTACAGTCATGATTAATGATTTTAATTAACACAGAGATTTCAATAAATCCGGTTTTAAATTGATTTACAACAACACATCATCAATCAAAAAAAACACAGAAAAAAGGAAATTATAATAGTTTTATGTTTATTATAAATTTTTTCCGCTTCACTTTAAAAATAATGCACGATAATACTTATTTTCTATCACATTTTAAAAAATCTCACATTACTATAGAATTCTTCCAACAAATGTTTTCACCCACTTTTAGGAGCGAGAGAGAGAGAGAGAGAGAGAGAGCTCTATTTCCAAGATATTTCCAAAATATGATTATGAATTCCTACGAATTTCCTACGAAAAGAATTCGCCATTTATACAAAAATTTATGTTTTCAAACAAAAATGCCAAAATTTCAAAAATAATCTTGATTATAAAAGCAATTAAGGCTCTTGGACTAGACCGAGTAGAAGAGAATGAATTTAAATAAGTTTATATCGATATAAACAATAATATCCACGGCGTGTGTGTGTGTGGGTGAGAGAGAGATTCGAAGTTACGGAGATTCTTATTTTCCAAGCCTCTCAGAAGGTGTTCGTGTGTAAGCATTGCAATGGAATTGATACAGACAAAATGTTTTTATACTCTTATAATCTGGAAATTGTGAATGTCATTCCACAATACTTTCTCCTCAAAAACTTGCTCGTTGCGGTATGACAGAAAAAGTTGACTTTAACTTTGTTTCTATTTTCTCTAAGGATTTCCATAAATTTGTCATCGCCAGAAGTTTACAATAATCTTGTTATTTTTTCGCCCCATTTCCCTTTTTGGTTTGAAAATTCGATTCTCTGTCAATATGAAAAGCAAAAAAAAAATCCTTTTTTGTGTGAGGTTTTTTTTTATATCAAGGCATTAACCGAAGGAAGTTTTAGAGGAACCGGCCGAGTCGAAGTAGGACACACTCTACAATCTGAAGAAGTTATATTAACTATCGTATATGTAATGTACATATTTCATTTAATAAAACAAAAAAAAATTTCATTAAATTTTTCAAATTTACCTTAAGCCATAAAAAATATTCTACCTTTGTCGTTACAAAACGTTAACGTTTTGCTTTGCTAAAAAAGAGCAAAGTTTTTAAAAAAGCTTATAAGCTTTTCTTCTTTGAGGTATAATTTATTGAGCTTTTCAGAATATCGCTTCTTATATTCTTGTTTAAACCTGATTTCAGGCGGGAGAAAATGGTCATAAGATTTTAGTCGTCATAAAATTTCGTATTACGTGATATTTTCAATTCATTGTGAAATGCTGAAAGCAAAGCACGCACGAATATGGAAAAAAATTAAATAATGAGCTATTGAAAATGGACATTTAAAACAAATTAACACATTTATGCCATAGTATTTTTAAATACTATATAAATTTCTCATTTAAATCAGTCTAAAAATGTAAAAACCGTTTAAATAGATTATGAGTAGCACATTTTAAAATTTCCTAAAATTTTAATTTAATTATAAAAGTGTTTTAGAGAAATAAAACTATTTATTATTTGAATAGTTATTATAATAATTTTATATAGTTTCTCAACTACTAAATCTCAGTAAATTCAATAATTTTAAAACATTTTTTAAAAATTTTAAAATAAAGTTTTAGCTTGAAATAAGAGATTAAATGCGGGATGTAGAGGAGAATTCCAGAATTACTGAAAACTTTTATTCTGCAAAAACTTTAAGTTTCTTATTTAATCTGTTTATTTGGAAAGTCGAAATCATGAAAATGCATTGTGTTTCATTATTAATTAGTCTTGACTTTAAAACAATAGTTTCCAAAAATTGGATGAATAATCAATATTTCATTAATTGGTAGGGTCTAAAAGGCACGACTGAAGCTGACTGAAAAATCTCTCTCACAAAATCGCTCTACTCAATCGTCCGTCGCTCTTTCCCAACGAATTTCAGTGGAAAGCTCTCAATAAAATAAAATAATGAAATATTTTGGTTTAGCGGGAAGCAGATGCTGCTAATGGTGATAGTGGTAGTAATGGTGAAACCTTTCATTAGTGTGTTTTTCAAAAGAATTATAAAAACAACAACAACCACACAACAACAACAGTATTGGTAATCTATTGGTCACAATGTGGTCAATAAATTCAGGACAAACAAAAGCAAATGTCTGTCCTTGTTTTCCAAACAATACGAATAGCTCACATTCTTGTGTATGTATGTATGTATAGCTAACGATAAAAAGTTTTGTGTGAATGTGTGTGAATATGTTTATTATACATTTACTTTTGTACGATTTGTTGTCGATTCATTAGAATGAATGCAAGAATGAAAGAATGCTGCGTGCGTGATAAATTTAAAATCAATTGTTTCTTCGCTACGTTTCGTCAGCGTCGGTTTGGTTTTCATAGAATTTTCAGTGAAGTTTCTGACAGCAAATGATACTGCAAATAGCAACAAATGTCGCAATAGCAACAGCTCAACAATAACAACAACAACATGGTACACAATACCCAAAGGGTTTGGGTGTGAACGGAAACACGGGCAGCATTTGTTTGTAGGTAAATATAATACAGGGTGTTCCCCAAAAGATGCATTAAAAGGTACGGGCGTGTAAGTTGTGCCGAGACAAGAAAAAAAATCGTATGGGTGCGGGCGAAGGGGGATTATCTCTCCCCGTTTAGGAGCTAGAGGAAATTTTCTAAGAAAATTACTTACAATCGAGGTACATTAAAATTTCTCAAAAAAAAAAAAAAAACCGTAACATATTGACCCTTTCTACTACCTGATGTTGAAAGCCAAATATCTACTCTTTAATATGTTTTTGGAATTAGGATCCCAGCTCTAACAGTTTTCGAGAAAATTAGTGTTAAAGTTGAAATTTAAAAAAAAAAAAAAAAATTAAAAAAAAAAACATTTTTTGTCTAAATTTTTTTTTCTTATGAATTCTAAATAAAATACTTCCAACCGGAAGAAGAACATAACCCCAACTCTTTTAACTCCCCATACTTTTTTCTTGCCTCGACCCAGCCCACACGCCTTAACCTTTTGATGCATCTTATGCGGAACACCCTGTATATGTATGTTATATAAATATTATACATGTATAATGTGCTACAGTGAGTGATCAGTTTCCGGAAGCAGGTGCCCCGGAACCAGGTACAGAAAAAGTACACAAAAATAATCGATTACAAAAAAATGCCCGCTTATTTTTGCACACAATCTGACAAGTTCTTTCAGTATATTCAATTTAAAATATTAACATGCAGTCGTAAGTAAAAAACTTTAAGAGAAATCCTCTACTCTTTTAAGTGAAAATCTCTTACCTGCTGCTAAATCAGAGCAAAAGTCGACTAAAATTCTTAATTTAAGGTCTTGCAAAAAAAAAAAAAATCCGCACAATTTGATTAATGACATTTTGCAATAGTTACAATTTAAGCTAAAAGTTCATGGTCATCCACCGCAGAAACAGGCCAATATGTCAAGTCAACCACTATCGCACTAACCACTAACAATTTCTCGAATCAGAATTAATTGAAGGCAAGGGAAGGGAAGGGAAGGGAAGGGAAGGGTAGGAATAGGCATCGTTGTGGGAATTGATCATGCATTTTCAATGAATTCAAGAGATTGCTTTGACTTCTATTGAATGGAATTTTAAATTGAAACCTAACCACGTACTTGCTTAACTTCGCCTCTTTCCCACCTCCTCATGGCCCACCTGATTGCCCTCCTTCTCCTCCACATCCGCCTTCCTCCTTATCCTCTTTCGTTCCTCTGTCAACCGAACAAATGGCTTCAAAAAGCTATTAAAGTCTGTTCAGACACGAAAATAACTTTCTCTTGTTCTTGTTCTTGTACTTGGCTAAACAATGTAAATTTTGGGAAAATTTGAAAATTTTAAAGCAATAACAACAACAACATAAAAAGAGCTACAGCCAGAACAAAGACTGAACTTTCTTTCTCTCTCTCTCTTTTGTGGTTTAAACGACTTTCAATTTTATTTGAAATTCATAATTGACATTTCACCCCAAGGCCGACCGACCGACCGACCGACCGACCGATCGACCGACCGACCGACCGACCGACCGACCGACCCCAACAAACAGTGACTCAATTAAAAATGACTTGAGAGTGATTTCGTGGCACAGAAAACTTAAAAAACTCGATTCATAACAATTACATTAATTGGGAAGAGTGGAAGAAGAAGAAGAGAAGGAGAAGGAAGGAGGAGGAGGAACATCAACAGGTTCATCGCAGCTTGCAAATACGTAGCATCGTCCGCGAAATGTGTTCGCAATGAAAAGAGTTTCTTTTACCTTCGAAATGTGTAGATAAAGATACCGGATATCCGTTTGTAGTTTGCACGTATGTATGTATGTATGTACGATGTATACCTTCCGAAGACGATACGAAAGCATCGTAGAGAAAGAAAATAATTCGGAATTATGTATGTTGTTATTTGTTTTCGCCGCTTGAAAATGTCAACAAATTTTATGAGGATTTTATTCTTATTTTTCCTTCCGCCGTAGTTGAGAGAAGAACTTTAGTTTCTTTACTATACCGAGAACGTCAGCAGTAAAAAACTTCAATAATCTTCATTTTAATCATTACATTCGTATACAAAACGAATGTTGTTCATAGTCTTCGATTGGAATTCATTCTTCGATGTGAATCTTTCTCATGAGCAGAAGAGACATTTTCGGTTTGAAATTTTCAAGTGACAGCTTTGATAAAATGTTATAAAACAAATTCATTTAATCATGAAAATTTTATCTAAAGCTTTCTCAATATATCTTGCCTTGTCTTATATCGCTTTGTTGCTTGTTTGCTTTGATACACTCTAATAATACTATATTCTCTTATAGAAATTGTGCAATTTGAAATAATTGCGAAACATACTCGTTTCACTCAGTTTGTCTCTTTGCTAATCGTCTGCAGTGAACTGACACCGCCATCTAGTGCTCGTTAGCTTAGACATGTAGAAAGATAGAAACGCGTCGATATTGCAGTGCGAAAATATGAGGAAATGTTATGTTACTTTACAGCACAAGACGTTTGCTCTGTTGCTAACATTCAGTTCGTGGAACGCGTTCTCAAAAAGTTTTAGAGAAGAGTCGTAGAGAAGAGTTTACGACTGTTGAAATGTCTCAATTGAAAGAAAACCAAATTTTTTTTTATTATTTGAAGCTCAAGAAATTTACTATTCTCGAAATCAAGTTTCTTAACAATTCCACGAATCTTTACTAACGAACGAGAGCAAACGTAGCAAAGTTGACAACCAAGAACTTTAAAAATGCACAATACTTTACAAAGTAGCATATTGTGAATAGTTCCCGCTGCAAAGCTTTTCAGGTTGTGCTAGACTCTCAATTAAATTCTCTCTCTGACGTTGAACATCCACTCGTTGTTTTTAAAAAATTATACATAGTTTGTTTCCAAAAACTTATTGCCACCTTTCATCAAAAAACGTTCATTTTTACTTAGATTTTTCCTTCGTTTCACGAAGTGGTGGAAGTATTCGCTAATTTTGCTTGTGAGAAGGTTGGTGGAGAAGGATGCCAGGTACAGAATGGTTGATACATAAATGAAAAATGTGAACAAACTTCGCTAACGTCTGCGTTTTTTATTTAAGGGCGAAGATTGCACATATTTGTACATCTTCGCTCCAATCGGTTACTAATGTCAAAGCAAAGAACCATTTTCACATCCTCATATATTTATTATTGTTTATTATCTTACGAGTATCATTACGACATTATAAGCTTATCACGTCCAGTGTTGAACACATTATCACGTCGGAGTTTCAACACATTATTACGCCGTTAATCTTGCTGTTTTTAGACAACAAGATTTATCACCACGTACAAAGAGTTTATCTAATTAAATAAATGATCTTTGCAAAGAATCAGTCAAAGAAATTAGTCGAATGCTGCCGCCGGTACCAATGTGTTAAAACGGCCAAATTTGCAGCGTAATCATTGTTAATATAAAGATAAAGGGATAAACTTGGATTCATAAATTTGCGCTGAGCAGATAGACGCAGCCGAAACCCAAAACACACGCCAGCAAATAAATACAGCTACCGATGAATGAGAAAATTCAGTTTCGTTAAAAGTTTGTTGCAGCATTCACCGGATTTCGGAGCTTTTCGTGAAAAAATACGACAATATCAAAACTTCTGATGGAGTTTCATAGCGCTGAGTGTGCCGCGTATAGTGTCGGGCCGCTCGACACCCTTGTGGGCACACTGGTGAACGCATTGTTGGTGGCGCAATGTGGCATCTCTAGGTCCGAATACTGGCCACCCGATTACGCTTCGGCGGCCCTCCAGCCTGGCGGCTTGGACTCTTTCGACTACGTGGTTATTGGTGCGGGCTCAGCTGGTTCGGTTGTGGCCAGCCGCCTGAGTGAGGACCCCAACGCAAGGGTGTTGGTATTGGAGGCAGGCGGTGATCCCCCACAGGAGTCCGAGGTTCCCGCACTATTCTTCGGAATTCAACACACGAACGCCACTTGGAATTACTTCACCGAACCGACGGGGCGAACTAGCTTGGCCACCAGAAGACAAAGTTGCTATTGGCCGCGGGGCAAGGTGATCGGCGGTAGCGGCGCCATCAATGGCATGCTTTACGTGCGCGGCAATCGCAAGGACTACGACGGCTGGCTGCAGCAGGGCAACCCCGGCTGGGGCTGGGATGATGTAGTGCCGTACTTTGAGAAATCCTTGCGTCCGTCGCGAAATAGTTCTTCGACGCAGCCGTATATCCGACTCAGTGAAGCCGTCCGGTTCAACGTCGACATTGAGGATATGATCTTTGCGGGCGCTGACGAGGTAGGCGTGCCTCGTGTTGAGCGCTTCGCTGAGGGTAGCGAAACGGGCTACAGCTTTTTGCCGGGCACAGTACAAAATGGTCAGCGCATGAGCACCGGTAAAACCTTTCTGGGTAAAGTCTCCGATCGGGCCAACCTGCGAGTAATAAAGAACGCGGAAGCGACCCACATCAATTTCGACGCGACGGGAAGAACTGTTCAGTCTGTGAGTTTTGTATTGGACAATAGCAAAGAACTCGAAGTGAAGGTCAACAAGGAACTGGTGCTGTCAGCAGGAACCATCGGTTCCGCTAAATTACTCATGCTCTCTGGCATTGGCCCGAAAAACCATTTGGAGAGTCTGGACATTCCGGTCCGGCATGATCTGCCTGTTGGCAAAAATCTGCAAGATCATGCCCTGGTACCCATTTTCTATCAGCTCGATACTGACACTGCAGACCCTTTGAAGGAGCAGGAAGTGCTGGATATGATCTACAGCTATTTGATCCACAGACGCGGACCGCTGGCCAGTCATGTTTCGTTGGCCTTAACTGCGTTCATCAATTCGGTCGAAAACTCCACAAGCCCCTACCCCGACATTGAGCACCATTACTTTATAATACGGCGTGGCGACTTCTTCTCTTTGAACCTATTCTTAAGAGGTATCGATATAGACGAGCAATATTGCAAACCCTTCCGAGATGCACTCAAATCCAGCAACATGATCCTCGTCCTTAATGTGCTCGCTCATCCGAAATCGATCGGTAAAATTGAGTTGCGAAGCGCCAACTACATGGACACGCCTAAAATTTACCCCAACTACTTGAACCATCCCGAAGATGGTCACACTTTGATTCGCGGTATCCATCACTTGATGAAACTGGAGCAAACAAAGGCTTTTCGGGCGAGACGGGCTCGCCTCCTTCACATTCCGATAGAAGAGTGCGATCAATACGCATTCAAGAGTGATCTCTACTGGCGCTGCTACATCAAGTACTTTACGTTTACGCTGTATCATCACACCGGTACAGTGAAGATGGGACCGAGACTGTCAAAGCGCCCCTCCTGCGTCAGTCCCCGTCTGCAGCTGTACGGCGTTGACAACCTGCGGGTCGCTGATGCCAGCATTATGCCGAACGTAACCAGCTGCAATACAAATGCGCCGACCATTATGGTTGGCGAAAAGGCGGCCGATTTCATAAAAGAAGATCAAGGGGCGGCTGAAGGGGAACGTCTCCCTGTGTAAGGCCGAAGTTAAAAACAACTGAGTTCTTGAATGTTTATTGTCAAATACTAGCTGTGTTTTTTTAATAAACTGTATAGGTTTTCTCCATACAAAATCGAAAACCCAGCTTTTATCCAGGTTTCTATCGAGGTTATGGGAAAATTTAAAGAATTTCCCACTTTTCGAAAGAAAACAGCCGAGGAAGCGTCATATGCTTGCTGAAATCGAACAAAAAAGAGCTGAAGCTGAAGCTGTTTTTAGTTGTTGTAATTTGATGTCAAATAGTTTTTGCCGTTTAAAAATTCCCCATAGTTTTTTTAATGAACTAAAAACCCAGTTCATTAAAAAAACACAGCTATTGTTTTTAAGCTATTGTTTTATTGTTTTTTGTTTATAATTTGTACATTTATCTACACGACATTTGTACTAATCTACAGCTCGTAGAAATTACAATAGAATAGTCGTGAATGATGGGAATGGTATGGATTTAGTGGTTTTCTATTTCTCCTGAAACTGTTGGCTTCCATTTTGATTGCAGTCGGGACGAGATGCGAGAGGAGACAGATAATTTTTTGATACAAGGATCTTCACAATGATCTTATCTCGCTGCAAAACTCTTTCTTTTTGGGCGAGAGAGGTTTTTAACCATTTTTCCCAAAAGCCAAAGATATCAAAAGATTGTGCCGAATACACAAAATATACAAAAAGATTAATGAGATAAATACAAAAGATTCTTGTGTATTAATCGTTTTCTTTATTTATGCGATAAAAAGTGATATAAATTTATGTGAACAAGAAGCTTTCCTAAAGCTTCTGCTTACTTACTTACGTAAATACTCGTAGATGCGTATCGTATATATGCATAAATCTTTTTTTATAATATATGTATGTATAATTATAACGCGAAAAAATAAAGTTTCATTTTATTATTTTCAATGCAGTTTTTTATACTTGTAAAATAACCCTTTTTTTCTATAGAGTTCATGTCTCTTGCAACGCGATTTCCTACTACGCGACGTTTTCTAAAAACGTATCTGTCGTGTTGTAGGAGGGTTGACTGTATGTCAGACAAAAGAGCACGGTCGAGGAGAGCAAAGCCAGAGAGAGACTCAGCCGAAGAGAGCAGTGCCAGTGAGTAAAAGAGCTATGAAGCTTTTTCGTTTCTTCTAACGCATTGTATATAGAAAGCATAAAGACAGAGAAGAGCTATAAGCAAAGCTGTCGTAGCTCGACGGTGAGAGACCAAATAATTAATAGGTTCGAAAGGGCCGTCACGTTACGATACGATTTGAATAATCGCTTACATTGACCATCGAAAGATTGGTTGCTCAATTTTTCAAACAACGTCACGTTACGTTTTGATTAATTGAACCTTTAAGCTGCAGGTAGTCAAATCTTAACGTGACGGGACATGACGGCGAGAGGGCAGTATCTTGCGGCGGCCACTGTAAACGATTACTCAAATCGTAACGTTACGGTCCATATGAACCTATTGAAATTTGGTCTGTCTCCGTCACGTCCCGTCGCGATACGATTTTACTACCTGCAGCTTTAGTCCAGACGTAACGTAGCGTAAAGTACATAGTGGCGATTAGTGAAGACGTCACAACAACATGTATGGTAAGGATGAAACCAAAATTTTCAACCGTGTGCTATAGTAACTCAAAGTTACGTAACTCCGACGTAGAGGAACCAAATTTAACTAAGAATTTCAATAATTTAAATAAGAATTTATAAGAATAAATAAGAAATTAAGTTTACGTAAGAAATACACTCGTAGGTTAAAGTCTACGTCACGCAACATTACGTTACGTCTGGAATAAAGCCCGATGCGGGCATCGTAAAGCCCTGCAAATTACGCTCTCAGAAAAATGTTGGATTTGAAAGAGAGTTGTTTCTTTGTTTGTGCTCGAAAGAGAGACACGGTTGTACAATTTTTTAGCTATTCGGGTGAAAAAAGTAAATATCTGCTCTTTTTCGTTTTTCTGAAGCCAAATGAATGCCACCATGATTTTAAGGTGCGCCTTTAAGATGCACGCCCAATGGTGGCATGAAGCGCTTCAGAGAAACCAAAAAGAGCAGATTGCGTGTATTCCTTATGGATAAATTGAGAGGAGCTTTGGTGCTTCAAAGCTCGGGAGAACACGAGCAGCGAGGCGCATCGAAGTTGAAAATTTTTAACTTCGCTGCTTCGGCACGTCTAAACAATGTTGCGTTTTTCGTAAAATGAAGAAAGAGAGAGAGAGAGAGAGAGAGCAGCAATGTGGCGTTTTTTCTCTTTAACTTATTTTTACTTACATAATCAATGTAAAATAAATATTGATGTAAAAAATTGCAACATATAATATATGTATGTTTTTAACTGCCTAAAATGTCTTTCTTTGACTTTACTGTTATATAAAATTATAAAGTAAATGTTTATCCTCTCCGCCTCTAGTCCAAGGGTGATGAACATTTTTGCCGCTCTTGTGTAGTTTAGGAGTTATAGGCCTTGGAGTGCCAAAAATCCAAGTACTATATTTTTAAAACGAGTTGAGATATCAACGTAACAGTGGCGCCGTTTGAAAGGTTATGCCAAGGCCTTTCTTTTATCTCACAACAACTTTTGTGATTACTGCCATAATTACGTAGATAATTCAACTTTAAAAAAAAAATTGCTTACTTCGTTTTACAAAATAATTTTTTCTCCCTTAAATGACAATTAATGTATTGATACATCTTTTTTACAGCCCATAATATTACCTTTCAAACGGTATATAATATGTTTAGGTATCTTTCGTGCTTTTGAGCAAATTAGAGTGTGTTCTATGACAAAAAAAGCACTGTTTAGGGTTATAATTAAACTGCTTTATATTAAAATAATAAGGCTTAACATTACCGAGAGGATTCTGCTGATTGAGGGTTATGATCCCTGCCGCGGCCGAAGGCCGCCAATACGCGGAAAAACCTGAATGCAAAAAACTTTACATTATCGAGAGGATTTTTCTAACATCTTATATATTAAATTAAATAAACTAAAGCTACATGAACTAAAGTAGAAAGTGGATCATATTATGCACCGTTTTCAAGGTAAAATAACAAGCTTTTGAGAAATATAATTTGTTTTGTATCGTAATGTATTAGTTAAGGAGAAAAAACTATTGTTTCGAGGAAAAATTTAAATGAATTGTAGGCAGTAAATATATCTTTCAAACGGTGTTTTACCGGTCGCGATGACTCTCTTGTATGCAGAGATATAAAGCTTTTACTAGTTGCATTTATTTGACATTTAAATCCTTTCTAATTTTAGTTCAGATAAAACAGATAAAACAGGTTTCATAATTATTTAATAAAAAATTGATAAACTTCAATTTATTGATTTAACCGATAACAGATATAAACTAGCATAAGAATGCTCTTTACTTGAAAGAATTATATTTTTCAAGTTTTTATTATAAACTTCTACTTTACTCACGTCCCTATATTTACCTTTTTCGCTCGAAAAGCCACAAAAACTTACAACCGTGTGTCTCTCTTTCGAGTAGAAACAAAGAAACAGCGCTCTTTCAACCCATAATTTTTCTGAGAGCGTCATTGATGATAATTTGCGGCGCTTCACGATGCCCGCACTGGGCGTTCAGCTCTCCAGAAGGCATAGTATTATGTCATAATTCCCTTTATTTGCATCTTTGAAACACCCTCAAGGTCACACATTTTTGTTATCTGCATCATTACTATATTGTATACTTATTATCTTTCGTTAATAAATTTAGTAATCTCTAAGATAATTCTTAAGGCCACTGAACTTCACTATCGTTGCGGATAAACTTGGATCCATTAATTTGCTTGAGCACAGAAGCGGATAAATACAGCTACCGTTGGTTGAGAAAACTCACTTGCATTAAGATTGTGTTATAGCGTTCCGCTGATTTGTAAGCAATGCGATTTCATTAAAACAAAACGACAATATCAAAACTTCTGATGGAGTTTCATAGCGCTGAGTGTGCCGCGTACAGTGTCGGACCGCTCGACACCCTTGTGGGCACACTGGTGAACGCATTGTTGGTGGCGCAATGTGGCATCTCTAGGTCCGAATACTGGCCACCCGATTACGCTTCGGCGGCCCTCCAGCCTGGCGGCTTGGACTCTTTCGACTACGTGGTTATTGGTGCGGGCTCAGCTGGTTCGGTTGTGGCCAGCCGCCTGAGTGAGGACCCCAACGCAAGGGTGTTGGTATTGGAGGCAGGCGGTGATCCCCCACAGGAGTCCGAGGTTCCCGCACTATTCTTCGGAATTCAACACACGAACGCCACTTGGAATTACTTCACCGAACCGACGGGGCGAACTAGCTTGGCCACCAGAAGACAAAGTTGCTATTGGCCGCGGGGCAAGGTGATCGGCGGTAGCGGCGCCATCAATGGCATGCTTTACGTGCGCGGCAATCGCAAGGACTACGACGGCTGGCTGCAGCAGGGCAACCCCGGCTGGGGCTGGGATGATGTAGTGCCGTACTTTGAGAAATCCTTGCGTCCGTCGCGAAATAGTTCTTCGACGCAGCCGTATATCCGACTCAGTGAAGCCGTCCGGTTCAACGTCGACATTGAGGATATGATCTTTGCGGGCGCTGACGAGGTAGGCGTGCCTCGTGTTGAGCGCTTCGCTGAGGGTAGCGAAACGGGCTACAGCTTTTTGCCGGGCACAGTACAAAATGGTCAGCGCATGAGCACCGGTAAAACCTTTCTGGGTAAAGTCTCCGATCGGGCCAACCTGCGAGTAATAAAGAACGCGGAAGCGACCCACATCAATTTCGACGCGACGGGAAGAACTGTTCAGTCTGTGAGTTTTGTATTGGACAATAGCAAAGAACTCGAAGTGAAGGTCAACAAGGAACTGGTGCTGTCAGCAGGAACCATCGGTTCCGCTAAGTTACTTATGCTCTCTGGCATTGGCCCGAAAAACCATTTGGAGAGTCTGGACATTCCGGTCCGGCATGATCTGCCTGTTGGCAAAAATCTGCAAGATCATGCCCTGGTACCCATTTTCTATCAGCTCGATACTGACACTGCAGACCCTTTGAAGGAGCAGGAAATGCTGGATATGATCTACAACTATTTGATCCACAGACGCGGACCGCTGGCCAGTCATGTTTCGTTGGCCTTAACTGCGTTCATCAATTCGGTCGAAAACTCCACAAGCCCCTACCCCGACATTGAGCACCATTACTTTATAGTACGGCGCGGCGACTTCTTCTCTTTGAACCTGTTCTTAAGAGGTATCGATATAGGCGAGCAATACAGCAAACCCTTGCGAGATGCGCTTAAATCCAGCAACATGATCATCGTACCCAATGTAGTGGCTCATCCGAAATCGATCGGTAAAATTGAGTTGCGAAGCGCAAACTACATGGACATGCCTAAAATTTTCCCCAACTACTTGAGCCATCCCGAAGATGGTCACACTTTGATGCGCGGTATCCATCACTTGATGAAACTGGAGCAAGCAAAGGCTTTTCGGGCGAGACGGGCTCGCCTCCTTCACATTCCGATAGAAGAGTGCGATCAATACGCATTCAAGAGTGATCTTTACTGGCGCTGCTACATCAAGTACTTTACGCTCACGATGTATCATCACACCGGTACAGTGAAGATGGGACCGAGACTGTCAAAGCGCCCCTCCTGCGTCAGTCCGCGTCTGCGGCTGTACGGCGTGGACAACCTGCGGGTCGCTGATGCCAGCATTATGCCGGACGTAACCAGCTGCAATACGAATGCGCCGACCATTATGGTTGGCGAAAAGGCGGCCGATTTCATAAAAGAAGATCAAGGGGCGGCTGAAGGGAAACGTCTCCCTGTATAAAGCCGAATATAAGAACAGCTGAGTTTTTGAAAGTTTATTGTCTAATATAGTTTTTATTGTCTATAATTTGTACATTTATGAACACGACATTTTGTACTAATCTACAGTTCGTAGCGATTACAATAGAATAGTCATGAATGATGGGAATGGTATGGATTTAGTGGTTTTCTATTTCTCCTGAAACTGTTGGCTTCCATTTTGATTGCAATCGAGACGAGATGCGAGAGGAGACAGATAATTTTTTGATACAAGGATCTTCACAATGATCTTATCTCGCTGCAAAACTCTTTCTTTTTGGGCGAGAGAGGTTTTTAACCATTTGTTCCAAAAGCCAAAGATATCCAAAAATTGTGCCGAATACACAAAATATACAAAAAGATTAATGAGAAAGAGCGTCGTAACCGTCAGCAAAAAACCATCTGTAGTTTGTTCTTTCTTTGTTTTAGTCCAAAAAAAACGGCTTTTTAAAACGATGATGTTAATTTTTTATCTTAATTAAGATCAGTCTCGTTAGAGGAGATTTCGGCAAGTAGCCCAAAATGTGTATCAGTTCAGATCAGAGATCAGGTCTGTTGTTTTTTTAGCCAATTTCGAGCAAATCAATTAGCAACTTTATGGCCGCCAAGAGTAAAATTTGAATAAAGCCGCTTCCTAAGAATTCCGAGGGCTTTCCGAGATTTACATACAAGCAGAGCCGGTAAGCGATCATTATTTTGTATATAATCGTACTCGTACAATATAGAAGACGGTACGAAGCGGCCGTATATTCTCGTTATGATTCGTGTGGAGCGCGGAATTGTTACAGTAACTGAGTTTCGTCTCATGATGTGTTGGCGGCCGAAAGACCTGGAGTTTTGAGGAAAAATTCCAAACATTCACAAAAGGTAGATGTTCTTTAGGCATGCTGATTGATCTGTCTTCAAAGACAGAAGTAAAATTCTTCCAACCATTGACAAAATAGGCGAGCTATTGACATTTTTGCTCTCTCACGTCGTTCTCTCTCATGTGTCGCAAATTTCTCTTACGTTCCACAAGTTCTCAGTAGCAGTTTCTCAGTAGTAGTTCTCAGTAGAAGTGTCTTTCTCTCTCTCTCCCTCTTTCTTTCTCTCTGGCTGATGAGTACCTTCCAGAAAAAGGACAACCATTTGTCATCCGATTTGCCTCTCGCTATTTCATCATTGAATATACTCGTATTTTTGAAATGAAACCTATTTTATTATTAACATGACTTGTCTCATTTCATGCACCATCAATCACGCACTCAGCAATCAATCATGCATCAATCTCTTCCCCAATTTTTATGCACGACGCTCTCTTCTGCCGGATTTTGGCGTTTTGGCTTTCTTCCCGCCAAATTTCGTGCTCATTAAGACCTCGGTGTGAGCAAAGCAATAGATTGCGCGCCCCTTCCAGATCAACAGATCAACCACGTGGCGGTACTCTCTTTGAAGTTGTTTGTTGGCCTCGCACGGCATCAGCAAGGACAATGACAAACAACCAAAAAAACCACTCCGAAAATCAAGCGTAAAATAAAGTTTGCTCCCATTCTGTCGGCGCTCTCTGCGCTTTGATCTTCAGCCAGTGTCGTCGTTAAATGATGGTGGCCGTGTGTGTGTGTGTGCTACTCGCGAACAAAATTGTTCACCTCCGCGCTGCACGCACCACGATGGACACCTTGCCATGGGCGGTCGGTCACACAATCAACACAAAGCATGTAATTCTTAGGTTCCACCTACTTTGCGTTCAGCTCTCTTTGATCGGTGACGCTGAGCGGTGACGGCAGCAGCTTATCTCGGGACACCTGCACACAGCGACCGACCACTGACGACTGACGACTGTCGGCAGAATCCTGTGATCTCTGTGAACACACACACATACACACATATGTATGCATAACCATAGCCATAGCCAGGGGCTGGCTCCTTTGTTACGCATCAAAAAGGTTCCCGCCGGTTTCGATTCGAGCCGAAGGATTTCTTTTGTCACACTTAGCGCTTTTGTCACACCTCTTTGTGCTCTGCCTTCGCCGGGCCATCCTTTGTACAGGCGCGGTACAGGTGCTTGTCATTATGATCCAGTGCAACCCGGATTTGCTGCGGCTGACAAGTTACTCACAGTGATTCGGTTCGGTTCGGAGTTGGTTCGATCACCGACCTTTCCAGGCGCAGAATTCACGTGAGGATTTGTGCAGGATTTCGCCATGAAAGGAAAGGAAAGGAAAGGAGCAAGGAGCATTCATGCATTGTGCATTTCGGGCATGGTTAATGGATTGAAGTATTATCCTATTTGATTGCTTTTAATAGTCTGCCTCTGACGCAGACGAAAGGGAGTAGAACATCCTCTTAAGCATCCTCAAGAATTGCTGCGTCGCTGCTCCGTCGTCATGCCGTGAACAACGCGATCCTACAGTAAAAAAGGCTGCAAAAAGGCGTCCAAGGCGGGACAATTTGGCGAATGCAAATCCGTTGCCTCGTCACACTTCTTTTCCGAAAGAAGTTACCTGCTGATTCGACTTCGGCAGCGGCTGTGGCTTCGCATGTGCCTGCGAATATGTCATTTGATCACCGGATCACAAGATCACAAGATCACACAACAAACGCCGGTCACTGAACGCGGCGGTGTATTATTTCTTTGCCTGCTGCTTGTTCTTATTCTTATTTTCCTTTTGCTGCTCCTGCCGGGGCAAATGCAGGGAATGCAAGTCCTCCTGACATGGCTCAGTGTAAGTAAGAAGAAGAAAATCGAAATTAATTTTTACAAACGCAAACGCGGCACGTCCAAGCAAGCGGTATTTATGGCATTTGAATGAAATACGTACGTATATTTTGTGTGCTTTGCGTATCGCACCAGACCGACACTGACCCATCGGTAATAAAACGACGTACGCAGTGCACCGCAGCTGTATGTAAAGGACCCAGAACAACCCATTCCGATGATATTCCGGTGAATATGAGTCAACTGCTGCAATCAAAGGCAATGTTGGCGGCAAAAGCGTATTTTCAAGCGTTGCAAGCAGGATGCCCGCAAAGGAAGCGTTTCAGAGAAACCAAAGACCCAGCACTGCCCTCTAGAGACCATTTTGATGTTATTTGTTTTTGTTATTGCGAATGTGTCACGGTGTTATTGAGAATGTATCACGCTGTGCCACAAACTATAGCTGAAATATCACCGCACTTTGATGTAGTTATTTTCTTCCTTGATATTGTTGTTGTTGTTGTTGTTGTTGTTGTTGTTGTTGTTGTTGTTGCTGTTGCTGTGTTGTCATCGTTTTCATGGGCACTTAAACGAAGGTGTTTCTCTGTCAAAACATCGTCGTGGTCGTCGTCTTGGTCGTCGTCTGCCCCACACGCACTCAAACATTCCACCGCCATGCGCCCCGCTGATCGGGCTCGGTCTACTTTGATACACCACAAGACGTGAGTCGCATACATGACCAGAGACTCTCCAGGACCAGGGACCATGAGTTGCAATTTTATTATGTGCGGCACAGTGGAACGAACGGAATACACCGAAAGTGTATGCGAAAGTTTACTCTTACAAAGCCGAGGAACATGATCATCATCTTAGTACGTTGTAGTATCGTACTAATAGAGTTTCTCTTTCTCAATTTTCCCCTTGAAAACCTATCGTAGCCCATTTGTGTCGTTTTTTGTACCCCTTTTTCTTGCTTAAAAAAGTATAGCAAAACCAGCACCATTTTATTCGAAAAACCCTCGCCAAAAAACCATATTTTTTCCACATTGTTCCACTGTTCCCCGTTGATACCGAAAGGTATGTATCGGAGTTGAAAGTTGAAACCTTTAAAGCAAATCCTTCCCTGAATTATTGCTTCCAATAAAGAGCTGCATGCAAAACGGTCTTCTCCGTACGTACATACGTACATATTTCTCAGCAAATGATGATGTCTATTCTTGAGTAATAACTTCGCAGAATTGGCCCAGCCCATTTCGAGGCGATTCGGACTGTGTGGCTCGGAATGCTCACAAACCAAAAATCGAACAAATCGCAATCGAAAGCATGGCGCGATCGCACTTTCGTTTCGGAGGAGCCGGTAAGAGCGACAAACAGAGCGCGACAGAGAAACCAACCGAAAGGAACCAACTCTTCTGAACCAATTGCAACGCGCCTAACAAGGATGAATTCATTCAACGACGAATGATGAATGATGAATGATTTACGATCGGTGATATCGATACTCGACTCTAGGCGAGCGTGATCGATTGGAGTCGTCTCGTATCCGGTAGTTTTTTGTTTACAATGAATGAAGTTTGAACTTTCATTCAAAACCGCGTGACGGAACCGCGTGAGTGATGTTGGTTGGTGGCCTGAACGACACCAAACGACCAACAACAACGACGACGACGACGATGACGATGATAATGATGATGAGTCAACGCTCATGGCGGTGGCTTCTTTTCATTCATGAAAGCCACCATTAAAAATACGAGTATAAAAATCTTTCCGACATTAAAGAAATTTTCAGAATTTAGTTTTGAAAAAGTACCTTGAAGTAGGATCAAACGATCAAACGATCGATCGATCGGTCGGTCGGTCGCATGAAAACCATGAGCGATGAATCAGAAGGAGATGCCACAAAAAAGTGTGGTAATGAACAGAAAAATAAAATGGTAACAATTTCGTATTAAACTCTAATCGTTGTTAGGCGCGCAATATTTGAAAATTCAATGATTAATGAAAACTAATCGCATCGAAGTGGTAGAATTTGTTGTTGTTGTTGTTGTTGTTGTTGTTGTGATCATCGCCGCAGCTCTAAGCGTTTTAAACAAAAGCGCCGCAAAGCAGAGCAATCGACGACGACAACGACTCTTAAATCTGTCGTCAAAGCGACACCGTCACCGTCACCGCCACCGTCGCCGACACCGTCACCGACACCGTCACCGTCACCGCCTATGATTTGGCTTTACTACAACTAAAACGACCGCGACTACTTTGCGTATCGACTACTACCGGTTCCGATTCTGTTTGTGTGTGCGACTCCATGAACGCGACCGTGCGTTCAGGCGATGTTAATTTACGAGATATCGCGACTACTGGTCTTACTTATTCGCATTTTGTATTTGCATATTTAATAAATGGCCTAATTTGCATTAATTGTGTATGCGCGGATTTATAACTTGATGTTATTGCTTTTTATGATCTTCCATTTTATTTATCACAACAGCTCCGCGTCAGCCTCCGGCATTGATAGAGTCAGTGAGACGCTAAGGCGGGGCGGGGCGGGGCGGGGCGGCGCATTCCTTGAAAGAGATCAATGAGTAACGATCTAAATTGGCGACAAAAGCACAAATCGTTTTTCGTTTTGTCGACGGAGAAACACAAACGATCGATCGATCGATCGATGGGTCGGATTGACCCATCTGTTAAGAAGGGTTAAATGAGAAGAGAACGAACGAGAAGAGAACGAAAAAATACAGCAAAAGCCAGCGTTAAATTGCTAAATAAGTGTAAAATATAAAAAAATAACATTTTTCTTCTATTTCGCAGCATTTGAAAACCATTTCAAAATGAAAAGAATTTTCATCTTCAATGAAAGGAAGAGAACAAAAATTAGAATATGAATAAAATACACGAAAATGTTACGCTACTGTTCCGCAGTCCGCAACGAAACGAGCGGAACCAATGCGAAGGAGGAGGACCGGACCCAGGAAGGACATGGTCGCAGCTCGGTTGCTCGCGCACCGGGCCGCGGCACTCTCGCAGAAATGAGTTTCTGTGCAACAGTGTTTTAAATGTAAAAAGAATAAAAAAAATTTGAGTGGAACAAATTCTTTATGATGAAGCGGCGGCAACCGCTTTGCTTTGCATCATGCCGCAACGGACGGGCCAAAAAAGCACCGGCTCGGCTTGGCCCGACTGACTGACTTGACAGGCAAATATCTACATAGCACTTGCATATATGTATCTACCTGTACGGATCACGGACCTGCAACAACAACAACAACAACACTAACCTTTAAAGTTTGTTGCAATGTTTCTCTGCGTGCCAAAGCAGCAGCACAGTGGAACGTCGCTGACGTTGCAGAAGAAGATGATCTGCCGCAACCTTTTTAGCGGCCACCACTAGCAGAACGACAGAAGGCCGCCGCGCCGTTGATCAGCGGTAGCGACGGAGGATGTTGAAGTTGTGAAGACCATGTTAAAAGTAATTTACGTTCAAGTCGCTACCGTGATACGCCGCGAACCGCTGATTATGAGCGCGGGCAGCACGTCGCTCCATGCGCCGCGATACCGATTACGGCTGCGTCCATTCGGACGGTTGCTCCCTTTCGCATCGTGCTCTTATAGTTTTCACCTTTACTTCATTTCATATTCACGCTTCACTTGACACTTAGAATCGTTGTCGTACAAAAAATCTGTTAAAGTTAAAATTGCTTTTGATGCTGACCGCCCCGGTTGAAAAAAAAAAAAAAAAAACATGTAACAATGTAAGACCACTCTTATAGAACCGCATACACACAGACATATTTTTAGTACACTTCTTTTAAATACTTTCTTCACTTTTTTTGCACCTTAATGCAAGTTGATGCAATAAACAGAGACAATTTTGCAACCTTCTTAGAAGTTAATAATTTTTCAATGATAAAATATCAGGCACAAAATTACATTGTTTGAGTTTTTACCAAATATTTTTAAATACAATACGCTAATATTGTTTTTTTCTTAAATTTCTTTTTTGAGGCAATAGTTTTTACAATCAAAATTACAATAAAAATTTGAAAATACTCGTGAATAAAAAATTAACGTACACTTTTGTTCGAAACTTTTACAAAACTTCTTTAAAATCCTTATTTGTACATTTCTCTCATTCTTCATCTTCTCATCGTTCCTACCTTTTCCTCTCTTCATCAGTCTTTTTTTCTCCCACCTCTCTCTCTCTCTCTCTCTCTGTTTTTTTCCAGTTTACCGTTTTATTTTTATCTCTATCTTTATTGAAATCTCTCAATAATATACCAATCATGTTCCATTCCATAATGTTCCTCTTGACCGTGCCGGTATTCTCCTTGTAATTGTACACTGAGAAGAAATTGAAAACCTTATGGAAAATTTTTCCTTGCCACAAAAAGAAAACATTGTAATCATAATTATAATAATTATTTTTTTACAAAGGCCTTAAGAAAAAATAGTTTTTAAAAAATTTAATCAAAGGCAGAAAAGCGCAACAATTTTATATTTTGTCATTATGTCAATATTCATTCATTCAGTCATACTCGTATATTCCTCTCCATCTCTTTATCTTTTTCTCAATTTTTTATTTTGATCGACTTTGTTTGAAAAAATTATATAAAAGAACCAAAAAAATCAGTATAACTCAATAAACAATACATATTTAGATTGAATAATAAAATGTTACCATTTAAAATATCGTGTTTTTTTTTACAGTTTAGAAGTTGCTTTTAAAAATAGAATTTTAAATGATATAATGAAAAATAATAAAAAGGGTAAAGAGGATAAAAAGGATAAAAGTAAGCAATAGTAATCGCAAATTAATTGCAATTTCCAATTTCCTGAAGACTTGAATATTTAACACTACTTACTATGTGAGAAATGAGAGAAATAGAAAATACTAAGTAATAATTTATGAAGGTAACAGGGTACTAGTATGTTGTATACTGTGTGCATACAATTGTGTATACAATTTGTAAACATTAAATTGTTTTTTAAGCGGTAGACACATTTCTCAGAAAAGCGCACTTTGCTCTCTTCCTTTTTGTTAGAGCAAAAAAAACCGTCTAACTTCTAAATCATCTGAAAAAATCTAAAGCTTCAGAACTGCACCAGTAAAACCGCGTAAAATCGGGATTGACTGTATACATAGTATACCGTTCGCTTAATTCATTACTCAATCGACTAAACTTTTTCTTTCAGTGTACTGGCATCTGTTGCAGCGCTGGTAGCGCGCTGTTGCTCATTGCCAAACACTCTTGTTGGCGCTGCCTGCGCGTAGGCTGCGGCGGCTTTATTGATCTGCTTTGCTCAGAGACCGCAGAAAATTCGTCGGCTGTCTTTGATCTCGGCAATGGCGTGTGCCTTAATGCACAGATTACGGTATGATTACAGCACCCGGAGACGTAGACAGTCGTCGGTTAATGTTAAGCGATCCGATCCCATCCGATCCGATCCTCTTTCGTTTTGCGTTTGCTCAAAGCAAGCAACGACGGTTACCGGCTTATCGGGATGATGATGCTACACGTATGCGTATCATCCACGTGTATACGCATATACACACACACACACGCAGGTATGTGGTCGTATGTGTGGATGTGGATCAGCTCACGGTCGAAGCGGTGTTGAGATGTGTTGAGGACACAAAACCTTAAAACCATGTTTTTGAGATTCAGCAGAGCTGATAACTTTCTTATTTACATACACTCGTAGTTATGTAAAAGTAGGTGTATATATGTACAAGCGAGTATGTATGTATGTATGTGAGAACGAATTCTTATGTGTGTTGGAGAGCGCGTTTGGGGCTGCCTGAGTTTCTTAATTAAAGTACGTAGCTCATAAAATTGAAGCAATAAAATCACTTAATTAAATTTCGTGTCTTCGCTGGCAACGAGCACCGGGCCAGCGAGCCCGAAATCGAATGCACGAATCCACCTGTTGATTTTCCCACAGTCCTTTGATGCGGCCCGACCGACCAACAAAAAAGCAGCAACAAAAAAAACGCGCCAGCCTAAACAAAATCATCACGAGCAACACGGTACAGGGTACACGGTACACGGTACAGCACAGCACGGCACGGCTTCGTGCATGGACATCACAGCACAGCGGTGGCAGCAGCAGCACCGCTTTAATCCTGTTTCATATCCTGCGGTTGTTTTGCCGGCCGCTTTTTGATGCGTTTCTTCGTCCTCTGAAACTTGAAGCGGAGTCAGCGCTTTAGGATCAAACAAAATTCGCAACTCGCCACCTGCTAAAAATCCTGCGAAGCCTTCTTCCCTCGCGACCAAAAGACGACCGAAATTCTGGTAACCATTTCGATTGAAATATGTACATTCGGATTCTGTCTACCGGATGTGGACCTTTTCTTGTCACTGATCTCTATCATTTCTCTTTAATGATCAATACGTATCGTATAAAGAATGTCAAGAACGAACTATATCGAAATTTTCTAGTATATCGTTCTCAGAAGATGTTACCAAGAAATCAATCTATCGATTGTATGTACATCTGTACATCGTTCAAAATCGTTTTTGTGTTGTGCAAATTCGTGAAACCATAATAAATAAATAAAGTAATCAATTTGATGGTAACGTTTTTAGCTTTTTTCCTGTATGTAAGCACAGCGCCATCTTTTATGTCGGTATGTAAACATTGTATAACTTTAACATTCAACAAACATTCGACAACAATGTACAATGTTTTTCAATACAATTTTAAACACGAATTGCTTTACACTGAACGAGCGCGCAAAATAGTGACGCTGCATTATTGAAAATAGTCTTGCATATCGTGGAAAATAGATCGTGGCCAAGAAGTACTGTTTTTTGAAATACTATTCGTTGTTTGGTGTTGAATTTTGTTGAGCACGGCGGAGTGAGAGATCGTCGATATGCCATTCATCCACGCCCAAGACGTTCCGACATAAAAGATGGCGCACTCTGTATTTAAACTATTGTATACATATACGATCAATACGACTACGTTGGTAGATAAAATGCAAGAAAACTTTTGTCATAAACCTATATTATTCTTATTAAGAACTTTATATATATACATATTTATAATTCTACCAATTTTTCAGATCAATTCATATTTCGAGAGATGACGAATGTAAAAAATTTTTAATAAAATACTTTACTTTTTATATTTTTTTTATGGCATTTTCTTTATGAATCATATATTGTCACATAATCCGTGTTAATTTTGTAATTTTGTGGTAAAATTTCTCTCTCTTTTTCTCTAAGGAGTCTGCCCCTTAAACGGGCACAATTGATAATGGCATTGGCCTACGATAATCTACCAGAACGCGGCGGTTACATCTATAATTATAGATAACAGTATCACCAAGTGCGCAAAGTACCCACCCCCCCCCCTCCCCCACGCCTTTACCGCCCCTGCACACTCCTTTCTAAACGGCAACACTTTTCAAACAATCGAGCCCAAACCAAGCCGCAGTAACTATGCCAATGGCCACAATTTCTGGCATGAAATAAATCTCCGGCTAAATTACAAAACAACATTCGAGCTTCCTGGAGGCGGCCGAGCAGGCGCTTCGGCCCAGCTTTCGCCTGCTGATCCACATTCTATTCCGTCATTCTTGGCGCTCAATTCCTCAAAGTAAGTATCACCGGATGGACGGTTGGACGGCTGGACGGCTGGACGAATGGGTGTCTGATTGCGGCCGTGTCAGTGGCACTGGATGGACATGCGGCCAGCTCGAAGACTGTGTGTCGGTCATACTTCTCGGCCCACAACAGTTGAGCGAACAACGCAGGCATCAGTCGTATAACTAACGCTTTTCAATGATCTTGGTCGGCGTGCGTGTGAGCCAGATCAACGGCGTATTCAACCGCGTGAGTACAGCGCGTTCCTGCTTGATGGAGTGTACCCCGAAGATGGAGTGTGTTGCTGCTGCAGCAAAACTGTTGTTGCTGCTGCTGCTACTCTTGCCACTGCCTCAGAGAGAGAGAGAGAGAGAGAGAGTGTAAAAGAGCGGCAAAGCAAGCAACAGCGGGGGCTGAGGCAGCGAATCGGCTCGGATTGGATCGGATTGGATTGGCTGCTGAGCGGTGTTGAGCATCAGCGGCCCGGACCGGCGCGGTGAGAGCAGTGCCGGGCGGCGACGAGCTGAGTAGTGGCGGCATCGCTTTGATGCGGTCGAGATCAAAGGCGCCGATTGTTTACATAATAGTGGCCTTTGAAACGAAACAATAGAACGGCAGGATCAAAGCAAGCCGCCTGCTGAAACGGCTGACGCTACGCTGCGCCACAACGTGGCGTCATTTCGCCACGCCGCGGCGTCGTCTTTTGCGCTGGTCGCTTTCTGTTCGATTCTGTGTGCCGATCTTCTTCGTCATCAGCAATTCCCATTCCTTTCATTCCTGGCTGCTGCCGCCGCTGGACAGTATTTATTTCTTACCAGGCAACAGCTGTGCTCTACTCAACGGCTCGTTCTGTCACTCAGGCCTCTCTGTCGGTCTGTCTGTCCGTCTGTCTGTCCGTCTGTCTGTTGTCAATCGAACAAGAGAACCGCCTGTCTTCGTGTTGGTAACTTTATCAGTCAGTCATTCGGTATTCCGTTCCTTCGGTCGTCTGCCGCCTGCCGCCTGCCATCTTCCATACTGCGCCTGAATGCGGCTGGCAGTCATCGCGTGCTGCAGCCGCATTCTTATTACTCTACGGCACCGTATGTGGAATTCCGTCGCACCACTTATGGCCAATTATACCGAGCTTGTCGGTACACTATGGTAGACCATAGTCTTGGGGATGAGCGTTGCCTGCTTCTTGACCACGAAGTGTTAGCTGGAGACGACGCAACAAGTGCTTTTGTTGGGTCGGAGTCATTGTATTGGCCCAGTCTCTGCGCGGCATAACTTTTTGGAGAAGTTGAGAAGTTCTCACTGACCAGAACCAATGACTTTTCACCGAGGAGTTTGACACAGCTGTCAAACTGAAGAGGTATTCGCTGGTAAAGTCCTAAAATAAATTTTGGCTGTCTTAAAAAAACAGACCTACATAATTTAGTTGCACTGAAGAGATAGATCTAATCTGCATCTTTTGGTTTTGGAGATATTCCATCAGACGCGCTCTACACATGCGGTCTCTCGACATTCTCCTCGAATGCATTGCGGTGTATTTTTTCTCTCATAACGAGTCGATGAGAGAGACTTCTAAAAACTCATTTAGCCATTGTCTAATCTAATAGCATTTCTTTGCTGTGTAAAACCTAAAGCCTCTACCATAAAATGTCCCATCAAAAGAGATATAAACCGGAATTACTTTCGAATTATTGCGAAATCTTGTGTTACTTACGTAATGAGAACCATGCGTATGATTGTTGGACACTCAAAAAACTGACCATAAACCTACATTTATTACCATCCAGCAGCTTAACGCTGCCAAAGGATATAAAATCAAAAATCAATGTATTTCCGAGTACTTTACAATCGATCTCAGTATGCATGATCCAAGGAATACACGGAGCAACACTCAAATCCAATTAATTGCAGTTGATGCCACACGCAAAGCCGGAGGCAGGAACCATAAAATTGGCCATACTTAAAAGAGGCTTTGGCCAATGGTGACGATATGTATGTATATCGTTAAGAACTGTACCAACGAGCGGCAGCTGCGTTGAATAGACGAAGAATATAAGAAAGTTGACATATTTTTTTAATTTAATTAATTAATAAAAGCCTAAAACAATTTGGAAAACGGCAGGCGGGCTTCCAAAAAAAATTGTCACTTAAGCTCTCACATAATGTGTGCGCGTTTTAAAAGAAAATACATATAAAAATTCATATATTAAATCAATGAAAAGATATCGTATAAACGTAAAACGTACTCTAAGACGTTTTAGGGCGCAATTTAAAGCATTCGCTTAAGTTTAAAGGACCTCTTCCTTCTCTGGCTGACACTAACTCAAGCTTATACATACATACGTATAGCGTATACAAGTGGCGATGAGGTTTCGAAACCTTCGCATAAAAAAAACCGACTGCAAATGTCTTTTGAGTCTTGCGAGACCATAAAATTGGTCTTAGTCGGGCTTAATGCTCACCAAATACATAAAAAGATTTCGCCGAAATCATCATACTATCATACAAACAACAATAACAGCAACAACAACAACAACAACAACAACAACAGCAACAACAACAGCAACCACAACAACAACAACATTAGTGAAAACACATTAAGTCTTATCTACTCAGAATAAAGCACAAAATAAACGACTTAAAAAACAAACGACAACAACAACAACAACCACAGCCGAACAACAACAACAACCACAGCCGAACAACAACAACAACAACAAAAACAACAACTTTATAAACGTAAAGACAAAAGAAATAAAAAAAAATGAAAAATTTGATCGGCAAAAACCAGAAGCACTTTCGGCATTCCATAAAGAAGATCACAGAGGCAGATAACATGGCTAATACGGTTATTAACAAGTAGCCAAAGCGGGGGGATTATGGCGATTATTAAGAACACGGGTCCGTCCGTCCGGGCGTCTCCTTCGACGTTCAAGTCGCCGAATTAATATGAAACAATTGGCCAATGATTGTGGTTGGCGGCGATGATGGAGTGGCGGGAAGGTGGTGGTACCATTATTTGCTGGAGGTAAAAATGGTGGGGGATGGGATGATACGGGGGACAATAGACAATATCACGTTTATTCTGTTTTAGGCGAGGTCAAAACGAGGTTGGTATCTCGTTGACCGTATTTAAGCAGACAATTTAAAATTTCTTAATACTCGTGATTATCTTAGCGTGAATACTTAATAATCATGAAGAATGTGAAGAGTGATTTTTTGAAGACAATTTAGTGACCATTCTTAGTAATCATGAAGAATGTGAAGAGTGATTTTTTGAAGACAATTTAGTGACCATTCTTAATAATCATGAAGAATGTGAAGAGTGATTTTTTGAAGACAATTTAGTGACCATTCTTAATAATCATGAAGAATGTGAAAAGTGATTTTTTGAAGACAATTTAGTGACCATTCTTAGTAATCATGAAGAATGTGAAGAGTGATTTTTTGACGACAATTTAGTGACCATTCTTAATAATCATGAAGAATGTGAAGAGTGATTTTTTGAAGACAATTTAGTGACCATTCTTAGTAATCATGAAGAATATGAAGAGTGATTTTTTGACGACAATTTAGTGACCATTCTTAATAATCATGAAGAATGTGAAGAGTGATTTTTTGAAGACAATTTATTGACCATTCTTAATAATCATGAAGAATATGAAGAGTGATTTTTTGACGACAATTTAGTGACCATTCTTAATAATCATGAAGAATGTGAAGAGTGATTTTTTGAAGACAATTTATTGACCATTCTTAATAATCATGAAGAATATGAAGAGTGATTTTTTGACGACAATTTAGTGACCATTCTTAATAATCATGAAGAATGTGAAGAGTGATTTTTTGACGACAATTTAGTGACCATTCTTAATAATCATGAAGAATGTGAAGAGTGATTTTTTGAAGACAATTTAGTGACCATTCTTAGTAATCATGAAGAATATGAAGAGTGATTTTTTGACGACAATTTAGTGACCATTCTTAATAATCATGAAGAATGTGAAGAGTGATTTTTTGAAGACAATTTATTGACCATTCTTAATAATCATGAAGAATATGAAGAGTGATTTTTTGACGACAATTTAGTGACCATTCTTAATAATCATGAAGAATGTGAAGAGTGATTTTTTGAAGACAATTTATTGACCATTCTTAATAATCATGAAGAATATGAAGAGTGATTTTTTGACGACAATTTAGTGACCATTCTTAATAATCATGAAGAATGTGAAGAGTGATTTTTTGAAGACAATTTAGTGATCAGCTGTTTGTCGTTTTTTTTTCTCTTCTTTTCCAAGACGACGAGACGACACCTACTAAATTGCTGTCGTCTTAAAATAGACTTTTTGACGTCTCCTGTCGTTTTTGTGAATAGCTTTGAGTCACCTCAATGTCGTGCTTAGTCGTGCCACTGCGATTTGTGCATGCTAGCACTGAAAATTTTATCTAGTACACAAACCTTTTAGCGTAAAATAACACTTAAAGAGTCACTTATAGGAAAAGTGAGCTGGTAAACACGCCTTCTGTCAAGAAGTGACTGTTCAGAGACGACGACGACGACGACGACGAGTGACTCGCTGAGCTGGTGCATGAGCTTTTAATTGTTGTTTTTAACAATTCTCTGCTCTCAGCTCGGTTTTAAATTTAAAATAGTCACAGTCCCACAAATAGTCACCGTCGGCTCGGCACGACTGAAGTCTACTGAAATCGACCAACTCTAAAATTAATTATTAACGCTAACTAGCAATAAATACGTACATATGTATACAAATATTTGTTGGCCAACAAGCTGTAGCTACGCTAAGATCATGCGGCAATACAAACGCGCGACAGTCGCCGCCGCCGCTGCCGCCGCTGCCGCCATCGTTGTTTGGTGTTTGCTGATAAAGATAATTATTTCCGTAACGATTGCGCTCTGTCAACATATTTATGAGGCACAAACATCATTTACCGGATCCGGTGTTTGAAGCGAACGAGAGAAGCGCGCCAACTAGGAATTCGTACAAAGCAAAACCGCCTCGTCCCTCGTTCTTCGCCCCTCGCCCGTAAGCAACGAGTAAACACGAGCACAACAACAAAAGAAAACACGACTTACTGGAAGCTGCCTGCTCATGCTCCATCGCGGAGCGCTAGAAGTGTCTCCGCTGGGAGTGAGAGCCTGCGCGCTCGCATGCGTCTCGTAATTAACGTACGCGGCTACTTGATAGCCGCCGCCGCCACCGCCGCCGCTGTCTTTGTGCTTTACTGCTGGCGGCTGTGGCAGCCGTTATAATCTTCCAAGATTCTACTTGTGTAATTCCTTTCACAGAGCCTCCCGCGGGCATTTCTTTGGCGGCGTAGAAACAGAGCCGTCGCGTGCACTTCACGCATAAATACCGACGAAACAAGACGCGTCGCAGCAACGCCGCGTTCAGGTAGGGGCTAAAGGCTTTATAGTACGTACGCGCCAGTGAGCCCTTTGTTCGGCTGGCCCTAATCTAAGTTAGAGCCCAACAATTTTGTTTATTTGATTGCGCCAAATCGTACTTAGAAGATGTGCCGTGCCGTGCCGCTTCCTTTGATACGAAATCCGACCTGAATGTTTGGCGGCACGTTGCGGCATGGTGCGGCACTTTGATATGAAGAAACTCTCCAGAGAGCCGCTTGGATTTGGAAGAGGTTTTGCGTTGTGGCCGCGAAGACGGTGCGTTCTGAAAGAAATCTACCTCGACAATAGATTATAATTCCCGATTTTTCTGGGTTCTATTACAAAGTTTGTAATACAACAAATGTAGGAACGAGATAAAGGCTGTACATACGCATCAAGAGATATTGATCAAATCATAATCGTTGATGGTCAAACTTTTTAGAGAAAAGAATTTGAAATTCTAACGAAATTAGATACGTTATATATACGTCTGTATGTATGTATATTGAATATGTAGTCAATATTCACATACCGACATAAAAGATGGCGCACCATCTGTATATAGCGCATAAATTCAAATTTTAATATTATTAAAATCTTTATACTTTAACTTTATTAAACAAGTATGTACGCATGTATGTATGTATGTGTGTATGTATGTCTGTATGTAGTTCTCCAACGGCAACTACTATTCTTTCAGGTTGTTGTTTTGCTCGCTGTCATTGCGTTGCCTCTTCTTTACTTCCTTCCTTCATTATTAGTTTTGTTATTATTTTTCATATTCTAAACAAATAGCGCCGCCCCGCCGCTCAGCTCAGCTCAGACAGCCAGCCAGCCAGCCAGCGCAATGCATGTCATCCGCATTGTTCCACATTCACGGCGTTCCGCCACGATTGCATTCTCGCAACAGGTCCATTTTTTACCTGCACGTTATGCGGCTTTCCGAACGACCAATGTCGTTGGCTACGGCGGCGGCTGCGGCTGCGACTGCGACTGCGTTCACGGCTACGCCAGGCAGCGGCGGCGTTTCACGAAAAGATCAAAGCGAGCAGCAGCGGCGCAATGGCAAGAAGTAAACAACACAAGGTTGACGAAGGCAGGCTCGTCGTTCATTCCGAAACGAGCATTCGACGTGGAAGGACGTGTCTTCGGCAAAACATATTTCGTAGTTGAATATTGTACAATATAAGAAAATCAATTCAAGAATGAACAAAAATTTTCAAAAATGAAAAATTTCAAATCCTGCAAGTATTGAAAAATTTAGCCGTAAAAAAAAAAAGATTTAAAGCGTTATCGTCTTTAAATTTCCAGAGTTCTTTTACAAATACAAGAAAAATAAAATATTTATGGGCAAATGTAAAGTGTAAAGAAATGTGTGTATTTATTAACTTATGCTTAACATAAGTTTAAAAGCTATAAAATATGAAAACTGACCGTTATTAAAAGCATAGCAAAAACAAAACGAGAGCAACAAAAATAAAAAGCCATTTATTTAAAACTATTAAAAGTTTGTGGAGAAAAATTGTTTGTTAAATAACAATAAATAATAATAATAGCACGTTGTCGTCGGCTGCAGTCACAGACGATTTTATAAGAGAATTCAAGGATTATTTTTAGCACAACGAAAATGGTAAGTATTTTTCCTCCAAGCCCCTTCCCGAACACCCCCCAAAGAGGAAGGTTTAATTATTTTTTTTAAAAATCGCGATTAATCTTATTTTACTACGTAAAATTTCAAGGATGACCATAACTTTCTAGTGGTCTTTTTCACGCAATAAAATTGCTTTCTTTCTAATCTCCCGATTTTTTCATCGCTCTTGCACACACCCACGCCCTTTTTACTTACATATTTGTATATATGCAAATCCCCGAAATCATCTTAAAGTCGCTTGAAATCTAAACATTAATCCGACGTGTCCACCAACCTAACAAAAGAACCGACGTATGTATTTATTCACGTAATAAAAATAGCAACGCTCTAAATAAGAACAAAAACAAACAGCGCAAATCTTATGAAACTTCTGGTCTTGCCACTAAGTACTATTAGTGGAGGAGGCGGAGGAGGAGGGGGAGGGGCAGCAGGCAGCAGCTGTAAGAAGGCCGAAAGGAAGGCTGAGACAAGCATGCCGACAAAAGCCCCGTCATCAATTGTATCATGTGGCAATAAAAAGTCGGAGTGCGTCACAGAGACGCATACGCGTCGCCGCGTTACGAGGCGGCTGTGTAATCAGCGGCACAGATCGAGCCCAAGTTCGCGAGGGGCCCAGCAGACGTCGCGCGCGTTGGCTACTGTTTTCTCTACGGTGGTAACGACTTAGATTCGGCGTCGTTCGGTTAGTCTGAATTAAGTTGAGTGCGTTGCGAGGCGATGCGAGGCGATGCGAGGCGATGAGTTAAGATCGATGCGCATTGTGGCTGTTCGGGCAGGCGGCTAAATAATTCAAGCGGTTGGATATCGTATTCCACGGTACGTACCTACTACGCGTCCGCAAGGTCCAGCTCATTGTCTGGGGCTGCGTGCCTTTGCGGCAAGCAGTCGCGTTCAGCGAGCAGCAAAGTGGCGGCGGCAAGAACAAAGCTAACAGCGGCACGGGCTTAGCGCGATTAAAAAGATCGCCGGATCACAAAGAGAGAGCGGCTGGGGGGAGTGCGATAAAGACGGCAGGTGAAAGGCGCGCAAGGCGCAAGAGAAGGCATGAACAAGCGGACAAATGAATGGATGGGCGGACAGAAGATCAGACTGTGGGCAGAAAACTCGTTGCGGTTGGCTTTTTATGAGCGGCTTCCGAATTACATTAGCGCGTTGGTGCGGCGAAAGAAATGATGGTCTTTGTGAAAAGTGGTCGGCCCTGTTCTTCTCACCGACTATAACGTGAATATATGTATGTATGTACGTATCTCTGATAAGAAGCAAGACGCGACAGGTAGTCCGAACCTCCAAATGAGCGGGACCATTTCATTTAGAGGTCATTTAAGTTGAGGACAATATACTACTATAGTCCGACTGTTACTTTAAAAAGGGCTTACTTGAAATCATGCCACTGAAGCCGGGCTCGCTGATGCTGCTCCAGAAGATGTGTTCGGGAAAAGGAAGTCTCCAAAAAGAGCTCCGATTTGGGGACAAATGCGCCAAATTGTACTCAGCCGCTTTTGTACTCGCGCGTTTATGTAAAATCACCAAAACGTGAAATAATTTAGTCCGCAATAATAACTTAATGGCAGCGTTGATGGCCGCGACGGCGGCATACTTCAACTGATCCACGTCCAGCCAACGAGAAAGAAAGCATCCATTCAACGAACCGACACAAAGCAACTGACCGTCAACAACAACAACAACCACCACCACAGCAGCAGCAGCAGCAGCAACAAAACGATTGGAGCAAACCAAGTGGGTCGATTCCACCGACGTGCGCAAATAAAAATTCGAACGACAACGCTGCCGCTGCCGCTGCTGCTGCTGCTGCGTTTCAGTTGAGGGCAGCTCGTTTGAGACCATAATATTTTTTGGTAAATAAGTTGTGCCAGCGTAACGTGCCTCCAGCAACAGAGACAGCAGCCGCCACGATCTGCACCAAAAGCATGCCGCTCATTTCGCGGCGGCGACAGCGACAACGACAGCGACAGCGGCGGCGGCATTTTCCCTTTGATGCCATTTGCCATTTCGTTCCGCGCAGTTAGTTCACGTTTTTATATAATTTAACATTTCAACAAAAGAACGTCGTCAGCGCCTCAGCCGTTGGCTTCGAGCTGCTCTTTCATCATGCCAATTTATGGTGTTGTTCCGCTTTTTGTTGTTGTCACAATTATGTCTTTGCAGTTGTTGTGCGGCGTGCGGCGTGCGGCCAGTGCAGCTTTGGCTAATTGCTGGGAGAGCGCCGCTACCTCTGAGTGGGAGCTTCCCACATAACCGGTGCTCGGCTGAGAGATCGAATTTGGCCAAAAGTGCGCCGCACCATCGGCAACAACCATCGTCAAAATGAAACAAAAACAATGAGCAATGAACGAATAAAAGAGCCGCCGCCGCCGCCGCCGCCGCTTTGTCGGCTTATCGCCGGCAACGTGATGTGAGCCAACATGCACCACATTGATCCGACGGCGAGACAAGTCACCAGCTGCGTGCGAGCCTGCAACGGGGCTTCATCGGCGTTCACGCTGTGCCTTAGATGTGCGCGGCGGCCTGGTCGCTCGCAGACCAACCGAAGCTCGTGCTCGGGGCACACGTCTCCAGCGGCGCGGTGCGGCGCGCACAAACAACAAGCAACAAGATCACTCAATATCTCCTTCCTAAACGGGTTTTTTTTTAAGGTAGCCGCCGGCGGCCATCTATCGATAGCTATTGGCCGCCTTGAAGTAACCGATCGTAGCGGTTCGCTATTCAAAGGCAACGGCGGCAAGTTTCCTCCGCCGCTCCACCGTTGAGGAGATCTTCGCCCATTTCTGGCGGCGGCGATCACTTCTCTTTTGGCCCATAATTTATGGCACATGGCACGCGCACTCACTGAACGGAATAGCAGCGACCGACGACGGGCTGGCTCACTAACTGCGCCACGGTCTTGCCGCCGTCTCATCCACCAGAATCGTGTCGGCATATGTACCGCCACGTAAAAAAACAGCCATATCCACAATTCAACAAATCGTGACGATCGTTATTGTGCGTAATTACGCAGCGCGCCGCCGCAGCAGCAACCTTTTATAAAGTGGCTCCGGCGGTTTCTTGATTCAGCACCAAGATCAAGTTTCATTCCTTTGGGAATAACCGAACATCAATAAATTAGTCCGACGACTCTCTCAAAGTGTTGTGCCGACAATGCATCGTTGTTGTTGTTGTTGTAGCCGGCCGACGTCGTTATAGATCATTTATAAATTGTGCGATATTAATTTGTCACAAGGTGAAACATTTCAGCTACCCTGCCAGTTGCCCATGCCCGGGCGGGGCTCACATCACAGCTGATCAAGATTTGCCATTGCTGAGATATTATAAAAGAAAAGTCATTACACAAAAGACAAAATTCTATACGGAGGGACGAACGACCATAACCAGCGAGCTGATGTGCCGAGTTGAGGCGCTTTTCATTACTTCAGACATTACTTAGACGATTACTGTGTAATAGCTACGATTAACACGGCGCTAAGGCTCCAAAGTGGCGGCAAATTTACCAAATTAGTATGAAAATTAGAAGAAATTAGAATTATTTCAATAAATACAATTTCACTCTCAAATAACTCGATATTAGTTTAAAGAAAACAGTAAAAAATGCATTTCAATTAAAATAAAAATACGATAAAATAAAAAGAATTAAAGCGCAGCAATTCCCAAGAGAGAGAGAGAGAGAGAGAGAGAGAGAGAGATTAAAATTCCTCTAGCGCCAGCTGGCCGCGCGCGCCATTGAGCAAAAAAGCAATTAATATCACATGACAACTTAATAACCATGACAAAAACTCGACTGGGTGACTAATAATTGCGCGGCCGGCCTGGCGTGGCGTGGCGTGGCCTGTTTGGGGGGAAAACTTGACGATGAAAGAACCAGCGGCGCCGCGAGCAAACGAACGGCCAGACTCGAAAATTGCGGCCAATAATTATTGCATTAGTAACCATTTTCCGCTTGCTCAGAGCTATGCTATGCAAACTGGTCACCACTCACCCGGTTGCGCTCTTTAACACACACTCTCTCTATCGCTCTCTCCCTCCTCTCTCTCTCTCTCTCTCTCCCGCTCTCTCTCTTCAGTCCAGTTGCGATTTCTGTATGCACTCTTAGTATGAGTATGAAGTATGAAGTATGAGTACTTAACTGTCTTCAGCATCCGAGTACTCGTTTGATATCATGGAGATACTCCTTAATCATGGACTTCTCGGCACCTTTCCCCCCCCCCCCTCCTTCTGCCCTATAAACCAGCGCACTTCAGGTTTTCTTGTGTACTCGTGCCGCACAATTAATACTGAATGAAGTGGCTCGTACTACACTTAGTATTTGTTTGTTTACCGCGCGGAGTGCGCTAGAACACCGAAGTGGCGGCCGTTCGTACAGCCAGTTACTGTTGCTGCTCCTTGCCCCTTTGGCCTCCTCCCCTAACGCCCACCGCACTTGGCGCCACTCGCGTGTGTGCGCCGCGGTTCTCGCCGCGCGGCCAGCATCAGATTAAGTTTTATCTTTTAATTTAAGTCTAAGTATGCGGCTCTCATGAATCAGTTATTCGGCGACGATCCTCCGCGCTACAATTACGTGTATAATTATGCGCGTGTGTGTGTGTGTGTGTGTTTGTTTTTTATCTACTGATATCTAATGTCGGCGGCTTCCATCATCCACGTCTGTGTTTCTCTTCATTAGACGATCGTTAGTGTTCGGCCTGTTGGTTGGTTTTTATGGAGCTCGTATTATTATTATTACCACATTAACACGAAGCAATGGCTGTTATTTTTGCTGTAAATCGTAACTAAGCCCGGCCGGCCGATGCGTTTCTTCTTCACCAACCTCGTCGTCGAGCGGCGGCCAATAATAAAAATCTCAAACATGCTGGCAAAATGACGTTAGACCGATGCCGCTCAACGCCGCAGCGACTCTTAGCGGCAACTTCAGAGAGAGAGAGATGTAAGGATGGTGGTTAGTGGAAATGGGCGACAATCCGATTGCTTGGCGCTAAATCTTTGTGATCTTTTTACATTTGTCTTTCACCAGTTTACATTTTTTTTTTCTTATTCTGTGCTGTCAGATCATTGATCGGTGCGGTTCGGGCTTATAAATTGTTTAGAAAACTAGGTACGTATTTCGTTGCGAGCGCTGAAGTCTGTTTGATAATTAAGGTGATGATTTAAATCGGTTCTTTCTTTGGTAATGCTTTCACATTGACTCCGCGTATGAAAGCATATAGAACAAGCTCAGTACAAGGATTGCATATTAATATTTATATAGTTATAATTATTAAGAAGTATTAGCGTTAATAAAAATAAAAGAAATTATCTTTGGGGCTGGCTTAACTGACAGCCGTCTTCTGGGTCTTCTGCCCGCAATTTTTAAAAAAAATTTATTTAAAACCATTAACCAAACCGACACGTAGTCATTTCTTGTCGCAACTTATGCGAAACATTCTATATATTCTATATATTCATATAAAAAACGTTATAATAGCAAGCCAAATATTTATTATTCTTTAAATTTTTTAAATAAGATTAAGTGTTACCGTTTTCCAGTCCATTCAGACCGTCATTTCATTCTAACAAGTTGTTATGATTTGGTCCGTTGTCCCCGATTTATACGGATTTTTTGGGATTGAAAAATAATCCCAAAACATTACAAAAGACTTACCCATTTGCTTAGCTCGACGCTGGTAACCCTGTTCTGGAACAATCGTTGAGTCTCTCTTTCTATTTATACTCGTTGCTGTTAATCGTTGCTGCATAACGAATATGTATTTTCTGTTTACCATTTTCTCTTTATCTATTTCAGACACAAACCTCAAACACACGACACAAATCGGGTACACATTCCTCGAGTGTATCCACCTCGCTGCGAGTTCTTCTAATCCACCTCACTGTGATACTTTCGAATGCATATTTCGCAGAATCGCGATCCACTTTACGCACGTTTTCGGCCGCAGCGCCATTGCTCGGCAATTCTGCTACCGGCGGTTTATCACCGGCACCCACACGCCAGAAGATTTCCATTGAAACGAACTCCATCCTGCATCAAGTCGTCGAGGTGAGTCCACAAACTGGCGACCGCAGCAGGGCGCTGAAGCGCGTCTTCCTCTCGAATCGTACCGTGACGTGCAACGACGGTTCGCAGGCGGGCTTCTATCTCCGAAAGAATCCCAGTTCGAAGAAGTGGATTGTATTTCTGGAGGGTGGTTGGCACTGCTATGACACAAAGTCGTGCCGAGCTCGCTGGTTGAAGCTGCGTCATCTGATGACATCCGCCGCATGGCCGGAAACCAGAAATGGTAAGTGCGCCACAACACACACACACTCCAAGCTAATCGAATCGCATCCGGTTAATATAAATTCCTCTCGCCCTTTGCAGTCGGCGGCATTCTATCTGCCCAGCAGGAGGAGAACCCTTTTTGGCACAAGGCCAACCACGTGCTTGTGCCCTACTGCAGCAGTGACTCCTGGTCGGGCACTCGAATCTCTTCGGCGCCTTGCGAAAACAATTGCCGCTTTATGGGTTCATTGATCCTGCGCCAAGTGATCGCCGATCTGATACCGCTGGGCCTGGGCCGAGTGCCGAATGCCGAACTCTTGTTGGCGGGCTCGTCGGCTGGTGGTCTTGGGGTCATGCTCAACCTAGACCGCATCAAAGACTATCTGCAAAACGAGCGCGGTCTACAGGTAACTGTGCGAGGCGTCAGTGACTCGGGCTGGTTTCTCGACCGCGAGCCCTACACACCCTCAGCCGTCGCTTCCAGTGAGGCAGTGCGACTGGGCTGGAAACTGTGGGGTGGACTTCTGCCGGACGAATGCGTCAAGCAGCACTCCGCCGAGCCCTGGCGTTGTTACTTCGGTTACCGTCTATATCCGACACTGAAATGTAAGACCACAAGCATCAAAAGCGACCTTGATACAGGAATATTCAAACGCCTCTCTCTTTTCAGCGCCACTATTCGTTTTCCAATGGCTCTTCGATGAGGCTCAAATGCGGGCTGACAACGTTGGCGCGCCGGTGACGCCGCAGCAGTGGAACTACATACACGAGATGGGCGGCGCTCTGCGGTCTTCACTGGATAATGTGAGCGCTGTGTTTGCGCCGTCATGCATTGGGCACGCCGTGCTGTCGAAGCGCGACTGGGTCAACATCAAAATCGACGACATTTCACTGGCCAGCGCGTTGCGTTGCTGGGAGCACTCAACACGCCCGCGCCGTGGACGACACGACAAGCTCAAGCGTTCGACCGAAGCCACAATTAATGGCAGAAAACGAGAAAATGCCCAAAGGCATAGAAAGCAGAAAACGCTGAACAACAATAACAATTCCGAGCCGAAGCAACGGCTAACCAAGGAGCAGCGTGAAGAGCGCAGGCGACGCCGTCAAGAGAATCGCGAAAGACGTCGCGAACGCAACCGTGAACGTAAACGGCACAATCGCATGAGGAACGAGCGGAACCTGAACATTGCTGGAATCTTCGACCAGCCAGCAGCGACGCAGAAGACCAAGCGTCGCAATCCGCAGCGAAGGAATAATCGCAATAAAACCACCAACTCCGGCACAACAAGGCGTTCCGGCAATAAGAGTTCACGGCACCAGGATCTCAAGCAACTCAGTGCGTCGGAAGATTCTGTTCAGCAGGAGCAGCCACAGTTGCAAAAGGAGCAGCCGCGGAGACAGCTGAACAGCAGCGGCAACCGGCGACGCAACCAGCGCGTTGCCAGAGTGCCCGAGAAGTGTGCCCTGCGGCTGCTCGAACGCTGCAGCTGGCCGCAGTGCAACTATTCTTGTCCGAGCCTCACGAATCCGCTCACCGGCGAAGAAATGCGCTTCCTGGAGCTGCTGACATCGTTCGGCCTGGACATAGAGGCAGTGGCAGCGGCCCTGGGCATCGACATCCATACGTTGAACAACATGGATCGCACCGAGCTCGTCAACTTGCTGACACAACAAGTAAGCTGATAATGAAAGCAAGGGAGGACTAAAGGCGAGAGGGAAAGGATCAGGTGCTGAAAAGTCCAACACCATTATGAGGAGTAAAAGCTGCGCAATTCGGTACAGCCTCGAAGTGGTGTTTCATTGCTATGAAAAGAAAGAAAGAAAGGCAAAGAGAGAGAGAGTAAAGCAACACGACAACGACGGGAAAAAGTTCTGCGCAAATGTCGTTGGACAAACCAGAAAATACTCAGGAAAACTGTGCAAAGAAGGACGACGCTACAATGAAAAACGCACAGGAAATATTAAAATCTGCTCTCCCTCAGAGAGAAGCTGAAATCCATAAGGAGGCAAAAGGCGAGCGCGGAGGAGTCACAGAAGAAAAAAAGGCTGCTCCGAAATATGCCGCAATTGTTTACAAGAATAGAGTGTAAATACTTTACTTTAAGATTAACTAAAGTTCAAACGTAGTCGTAAGAGAGCCAAGTCCTAGAGTAGCTATGGATGAGAGAGAGAGAGAGAGAGAGCAAGTACTCGTAGTTCTTCTGAAGATCAGCAGGTTGTAAACACGAATGTATATAGAAACGGCAGAATCTTTAAGGCAAAAACAACAAAACGAATTTTTCCAAAAAAGTTCTTAAAAAGATATCGGTATTAATTCAAAATTACCGATACGTAAGGAAAGAGTTTAAAAAAAAAAAACAGTTATCAAAAAAAAAGACACTGGCGAAAAAGTGTCTTCTAGCTTTTATTATTGTATAAATTTATGTTAAAGTTATTTATTTTTTATGATATTTTATTATGATATAAAACAAAAAAAATGCTGAGGGAATGAAAGACAAATTTCTTTTCATTATTTTTTTATAAAAATGCAACAATTAAAAAGAAAAAGCTATATCGCTATAAAAAAGGAGTTTAACATAACAAAAACTAACAACAGCGTATGATTTAAAATTATGTATGTATGTATGTATGTCTCTCAGTGAGCACAGAAATGCATCAAAAAAAGAAACTTTTCTTCCCTCAGACACACACACACACACACACGTCCATAGATACACACACACACACGTACACAAATGTAACTTCAAGACTGTTAAATATTCTCTTTTTTTGTTTTATACAATAAGAATACAATAAATAAAAATATGGCCAGTGTAAATGTATAAATATTTAGCAAAAAGCAATTTTGCCACCGGAAGTGAAAAAGAATTTCTAAAGATAATAAAAAAAAATATTGTAATATTGTAAGTTCAATTATTGTACTCGTATTTAATTGATATTTTTTTTTTTTCTATAACTTAAAATTGTACAGAAGCTAACTGCCGTTGGTTGGCAAACAATGTCAATGTCGGATGGATGACGAACGTCCGACTTCACTGACTTGGTCATTGTAACACGCATGCGACTTTGTTGTAGCTTGCCAACGCTCCAGCAGCCGATCGATCTACCTCATCAAAAAACAATAATTAAATAACTTGTTTTTTTTTTAATCACAAGCAGCCAATAAACCAACAAATAAACAGTACCTGCTCTGGGATGGAGTGTTGGCCAAGAGCAATCATTCCATTAAATCTTATGTATTTTAAACGAACTAATCGTATCGCATCGAAGGCATACAATCGATGTACTTACATTCCAAACATCAACATCATCATCATCATCATAAACTACAAACTATATTTTTGAAAGAATCATTAAAAAGCATTTTAACCGTCTGAACTTATTGAGTACTTAATTAAATATTGTATTTATTTTGTATATATCGTATCTACAAAAAAGTAAGAAAAATTTTATTGTTATATTATTAAAAATGTTGTATTATTGAATGAAATTTTTTTATGTTACACAAAATACAATGATTAAATTAAATAAACAAAAAAAGCAAACAAATTTTACTTTAAAAAATAAAATTTAATGCAAAAGATTTTCATTTGGTATAAAATTATTCCTTTTATTATGCTTTTGTAGTCCTAATAACTTTCCGAAACAGACGGACACAACAGTGACAGGAGACATATTTGTTCAATGGCTATAATAGCGTAAAGAGGGGTCCGCCCCGGGTGAAATCGTAATTTCTAAGTGTTGCCAAAGTTTTGGCGCGTTGGAATTTTTTAATTTCGGAATTTATAAAATAACCGGGATGTTGTTGTTTCGGGTTATTACCGCATCTAAAAAATCATTGATCATGGTGCCGTAGCGATGGAAAAATAAGATCCAATTGAAAAAAACGACAACTTTTTTATTTTCAACATTTTTCGCCCCATTAAACCTTATTCGTAAAACTTAAAGTTCCCAGCAACTGCTCGGGGTCCCAGATTCTTAATGATAAAAAATGCCAGAAACTGACTTAATCCAATCCAGGTAATTAGAAACCCGGGTAAAAACAATTATAGGTCCGCCGTTGACATCACCGCGAGACGATATTCCAACTAATTCGCCAGTCTTCTCCAAAACTAACGGTCCACCTGAATCACCCTTACAAGTTGCCGCCAGATTTGAAGTCACTGCCGTGCAAATATCCTTCTTTGAAATATTCAGAGATTGGCATTGCTTTGTACTCATGATCTTGAAACGTCCATATTGCAATACTTTCGCACAACGTCCATTGGGTGACGTCCTACCCCATCCAAAAGCTGTGGCATAGGCCTTCTCGTATTTGGGTTGAACACGACTCATTTTGGGAAGAGAAACGATTGCAATTCTCTTTGTCAAGTTGGTTTGTGGAACCTTCACCAGAGCGATATCATTAAACTCAACAGGACTGAGAAAGTCTGGATGAGGGTCAAAGTCTGGATGAATAGTAACATCGGAGATCGGTAAATCGTAAGTCACCTCAGCCTGGTCTTTCGAGATGCAGCCGAGAAAAACCTTAAGCCGTTCCAGACTACGATAGAAGGAAAATTTTTTATGGTGTTGTATTAAAAAACACGACTCACTTACTTGTATACACAATGACCCGCTGTCAGCAGCCAGGTAGCGTCGATTAGAGCTGCCACACACCGCTTTTTTCCCCGATCCGTTGTTTCTATACTAAGTCTTACAACGTACGGAAACTGACCGATTACTGCGTCATGTCCTCTGACAATACGTCCGAAATTGCCAGATTCCTCCGCGCAATCAAAGATTTTAAAACTGTGAGCGACTACAATAATGAAGGCAAAGAGTCGCATTCTTACATAAACCATCTTCGATAGTAAAACTGTAAAAATATTGGAAATTAGGCCGAGAAAAATACTTTAAAAGAAGGCAGAAACACTTTTCATTGGCTTGTATTGTTATTTTCTTAGAACTGACCCAAAGTACAAAGTTTGAGCAAATATTACTACCGAATTTTACCGAATCTTACAGAAGTACGCTTAACAGAGGCCTTAGGAATTAAGTTTTCTGCCAGATTTCATTCCCGAAATTTTTTTGTTGTTGATGAGGAGCGAAAATTTCTGTTCCTAAGACGATTTGTCTCTCTAAATTAGACAAAATAAAAACTTATCCTGAAGTCTAATCGAGCGAGGTTTATTTAATCTTACTCTTATAAAATGTTAGTACGTGGCTGTACTTACTGTGTCTTCTGCTAGTCTTTAAATAACAAAGTTATTGTATTTACAGACATCTTATATGGAAACAAATTGCTCACAATTATGTACGTCTGGTTAAATGTGTTTTCGTTAGTATTAGATGAGTTAGTATTAGATAGACAGTTATTAGTATTAGATAGACGTTAGTATTAGATAGACACGTAACGACACGTATACTGCACGGAACGACAACTGCACAAAAATAGTTTATATTTCCAAAAAGGAAACTACTTGTAGTTCAAACTTGCGATCTATTAATAATCTAGCTTTTATTAGTATTTCAATTTTTGTTAACTTTATTTATTTTTTATATTCTATTATTTTATGAATTAAGAAAGAAAAAAATAAAGCCTTATTATATTTACAATAAGGGCCAAAACGTACTTTGAAACATTTTCAAAATTTCTATTATTTTTTAATAGAATTTTTATATGACTTTGCACTGAAATTCTTAAGAAAAATTATTGATGTTTTAGTACGAAACGCTGCAGAATAAACTACAACAGCGCGAGTTACAATAGCGCAGAAGTATAAATATTATTTGTAAAACCGATGCTGAAACTTAAATTTTTGCAACGAAAAAACCAGAGAGCTAATAATGTAGATCTGCTGGCCTTAGCACTAACTAACTTTCGCATTGTTTAATTAAGCAATTTCAACAATTTCTCTATTGTAACACACGCTAATATTAATGATAATAAATGCCAGAAACTGATTTAATCCAATCGAGGTAATTGGAAACCCGGGAAAAAATTATTTTAGGCCCGTTATCGCAGTCGGCATTTCCGCGAGACGATATTCCAACTAATTCGCCAGTCTTCTCCAAAACTAACGGTCCACCTGAATCACCATTACAAGTTGTGGCCAAATTTGAAGTCACTGCCGTGCAAATTTCCTTCTTTGAAATATTTATTGATTGGCAAGCCTTTGCACTCAAGATCTGGAAACGTCCATATTGCAATACGTTCGCAAACTCTCCATCTGTTGACATTAAGCCCCATCCACAAGCTGTGGCATAGTACTTCTCGTATTTGGGTTGAAAACGTTTTATTTTGGGAAGAGGAACGATTGCAATTTTCTTATTCAAGTCGGTTTGTGGAATCTTTACCAGAGCGATATCATTGACCACAGCAGGACTGCTTAAGTCTGGATGGGAGTCAAAGTTTGGATGAATTGTAACATCGGAGGCCGGCACATCATAAGTCACTTCAGCCTTGTTTTCCGAGATGCTGCCGAGAAACACCTTAAGCCTTTTCAGACTATGATAGAAGGAATATTTATTGTGCTTTAATTCAAAAACCGACTCACTTACTTGTAAACACAATGAGCTGCTGTCAGCAGCCAGGTACTGTCGATAAGAGCTGCCCCACACCGAGTTTCTGAATGCTTTTTTTTTATATCGAGTCTTACAGCGTATGGCAACTGACCGATCACTGCGTCACGTCCCCTGACAATACGTCCGAACTTGCCAGCTTCTTCCGCGCAATCGAAAGTTTCAACACTGTTGGCGACTAAAATGATGAAGGAAAAGATTCGCATTCTTACACATAGACCACTTTCCGAACTGAAACTATCAAAATATGAGAAATTATTTCTTTACATGCGGACAAAGAAGAAAACTGCCGTAAATTACTGCCGTATTCTTATCAAAAGCCTCGGAAATTAAGATTCCGAACAAATTTTATACCCGGATTTATCGGTTGTTAATGAGGAGAAATATTTCCGTTATTAAGACGATGTGTTCAACAGTTCAGAAATCTAAAATTTTGGCCTACCTGTTGCTGTCTAAATGAGAGAAAATATATATCGGATATTCTGCAGTCCAATAGCACAAGGTTTTAGTAAATATACACATATGTTTTCATTAGTATTGGATAGATAGGTGTCAACACGCTTCAGATAGGTATTGGTTCGTTGTTTCGCAGCAGCTGCACAAATATTTGTTACGCGAGAGCAGTCCGAAAAATGCTCGGCCTAACAAGAAATGAAACTTTTTTTAACTTGAAAAAGGTTTTACTTTACAATATGATCTCCTGAAACTTTAACACGGAGTTATTTTAGGAATTTTTTTCTGGTTTAGAAAAAAGATAGAGAATCGTCAGAGACCCTTAACGTTTAATTTTTATGAATAAATGTAAATTTCTTGTCAAAAGTGGTTCGAATACTTTGATCATTTAACAAATTCCGAGAACGACCATAAAAAGAGTATTCAAAACAACTTAACAAATGTTAGCGAAGGCCATTCAAACTGAAGGACCTTTATTCAGGTTGGTTTTCTTTATAAATTTTGTTGAACAATAAAAATTGTATGCTTTATTAAATCACTAACTATCGGCCTTATCGACTGAACGAACGGCCGCCACCCATCGATTGCTCTGGCGACACTTTGGAATGCATTGCATTCGGAGCAATGTACACTTGATCGCTTTTAATAATTCACGCGTCCGCGGCACGTCACGTCACGTCAATGACGGTCGGTCTGTTGCTGTCGGTGTGGATTGCACTTGATTTACGATACGTTGTGGACCAGGCCAACCAGTCTAAAAATGCAAATTCTCGTATGATTCACCAACAGAACGTTTTCGAACCTGTTTCTTGTCTCAATAGCGCTAATAATGCAACAAAAGGGAAAAGAGAAAAAATTGGAAAAACCATCTGGTGGCTGCTGCCAGCAGACCATAGACAGAATAGAGGCCTAACCACACTACATAGACTGTAGAACACGCCTCAGTTTGGACACCATAATTGATGTTGATCTGACGAGTCCTTTAAAAAGGAAGTTTCTTTATAAAACTTAATCAATATCTGAGGATACTTTTCGCACTGCAAAGGCTTTCAAATTCACAACGATTTGGGAGAGCTTGAAATTGGTAAAATCAGCTTGAGAAACATCGACCCTTCCTCCATCATCTTCATACGAGATCTTTTAAAAAACGGCCAATATTCCAGAATAGTTTTAGTCCAGAATGGTTTCAGAACTGGGTTGGTTGGACTTTGCTGATATATTATCTATACTACAGAAAATTTCATTGATTGTAAAATGAAATGCAGAAAGCTTTAGCATCATCTGAATCATGGAAGCTACTCTCCATGAACTGAGATCATTGACTCGGTTTTTGCCTTTAGTCAATAGATGCGCCATAGTCTATAACTTCCTTTCCGAAACAGAAACCGAAACCGACACAAAAATAAAACAAACGGTTTTTCTTTTTTTGTTTTGTGTGGACATATTTCTTGTTATGTACAAACATTTTATTTCTTTAAATGGAGCCAAAGTATGGATCATCATGCATTCATTGTGTGCAATTCAAAAGAATTAATTATTGAAACTATTGTTGTTGTTGTTGTTGTGTCGAGTGTGGTTGTTGCGGGGCGGCGCGTTGTAACAAACAGCGGGCGTTGCGTTGGAGCGTTTTATTACTATCGTACTTTAAGAAGTTAGTTCATAAGTTAAAAACTACATTTTATGAAATAAGAGTTAAATACATACGCGTATATTAGTTATAGTAAATAATTTTTTAGTTTGTTGTTGTTTTCTTTTTTTAAATTAAAGATATTCAGTTGAAATTTTAGTTTATTTATGTGTTTTAAGACATTGTTTTTTTTTTTTAAAGGATTTTGCATTGTATCGTATGTTGTTGTTGTTTTTTTTTAATATACTATGTAGTAATAAGTTATACTTTACAGACGTTTTGTTGGTTTTTCTCGTTTTTAGTTTATAGGTACATAATATGCGAAAAATATTTAGATTTAGACTGATTTAGCCAGAAAACAGTGAAGTGAGTTGGACGAAAATAAATGAGAAAATGAGAAAAATAACAAAAACCTTTGCCCTTCATCAGTTACAATATTTGCTTCTTTCAAGACAACTAACTGTTGTGCTGTTATTATTGCAAATTGTTGAGACGTCGGCGCGATCTTCGTCGGAGTCGGATCTGTGCACGTTTTCCTGATGTGTCTATTGTTGTTTGTTTTGTGGAAGGATTGTACAAAATTGCCGAATTTCGATTTAGTTATAAAATAAATATTCAACTAACATAAGCCTTATACTCGAAAAGTGTTGCCAGTTTTTGTGATTTTGTAATTTTTGCCTTATTCGATAGGTGTGCGCCATGAGAAGCAAGCAACTTATTCGACGTAAACTTAATTTACTGATTTCTCTCCGACCTCGTCGGCGCTCATTCGCCATCGATCTAACAAATTAGGAGATAACGTTATGTTGGATAAAAGTCAATAAGAGCAGCTCTCGCTGGCTGGCGCGCGCCGTGGCTCTCAGCCAGTTTTTCCTCCTCACTCGCTGCTGCCTTCGTCTGAACTTGATAGACGCAGAATTGTTATGTACACGAAGCTCTTATTCTAGGAGAAGTAGACGCGCATGACGTCCGTGAACGGTTTCCGGCACAGCGGACACTTGGTCACCGACGAGGCGCACTTGGCGCAGGCGACCACGTGGCCGCACGGCAGAAACGCCGTGTTGTACTCGCCCGCATAGCAGATCTTGCAGAGCTTCTCCTCGGGAATGCTTGAGTGTGGCGCTGCTGATGGAGGCAGCTTCTGGGCCGCCACGGCAGCGAGACATTCGGCCGCCTTTTCAGCAGCGGCAGGCGTCACATCGCCAGCGAGTGTATTTGTTGCGGATTCGACACTCTCCGCCATGCCGCCACTTGCCTTCGGCATCGCTGGCTCCAGCGACTTTGCTGCCTCAGCCTCCTGTGCTTTATGCTTGGCCAGCACCGCCTCAATATAGCTCTGCCCCTTCATGAGATTCAAGTAGCGACACTTGCTCAGCCACAGGGCGTGCTGCTCCCACGGCTCGTCATGCTCATCCCAGTCCTTGAGGCCGCCGCCGCAGCTGAAGCATTTGACGCGATCGCCAACGCCAGTGTAAAAGAAACCGGCCTCGCTCAGCTGCTCCGGCTTCTGCTTCATGAGTCGCGGCCACTCGGCGAACGAACGCAAGCGGGCAGCCTCTATCGCATACTCGGGGTACTCGGGGAAGTAAGCGACGCCCGGCGAGCTGGCGCTGGAAGCGGCCGCTAGGGGCGACGCTGCGAAATTGGCGCTGCCGGGGCGCGGCATATTGATGGTGCCCTCGGCGTAGGCGAAGGGGCGCACTTCGATGGCGTCGTTGGCGCCGCAAAGGTCATAACTAATCGCCGGCAAGATGCGATCGAGTGCCTCAATGTCGATGGGAACATTGTTGGTGGTGCGGCGACGCAGGAGCGGGCAGTTGGGAGACCAGCGCAAGTGCTCCGGCACCGGCAGGTCGTGCTCCTCCCAGCGACCGATTTCGACCTCGCAGAAATAGCACTTGACCTTGTCGCCGTCGCCCGTGTAAAACATGCCAGTGCGAGCCAGTTCGAACTTGTCCAACCAGTCGAGCGGCCAGTTGTCGAAGGTCTTGACGCGCTCATCCTCGCGATGGAATATGTCGTTCATTCTGTAGATATGCTTGCCAAAGAGCGGCGGCAGCTCGCTATTCGTTTTGTTGTCGGGCTCGTCGCAGCCGCTGCTCGTGTTGTTGGTGTTGTTGGAGGAGGAGAAGCCAACGCTGTTGTTGGTGCTGGTGCTGGTGCTGGTGCTGGTGCCGGTGGTGGTGGTGGTGCCGATACCGATACCGACGCCGGCGCTGCTGCCAGCGGTGCTGCTAATGTAATTGGGCAGCACGGTGTAAGAGTAGATGGGGCAGATTTGGCTGGCGGTGTGACGCAAGTAGCCACTACCACCGCCGCTCAGACCGGCCATGAGGCCCATGCGCGGTGGAAGTGTTTCTGTAGCGATAGCAGGCATTTTTCAAATTCTTTCTTTTACGCTCTTCCTGTTGAGTTGTTGTTGTTGTTGTTGTTGGTGTTGCAAGTGGTGTTGCTTTTGTTGCAGTATAGAAGGTAGATAAAAACTGCAAATAGAGAGAGAGAAAAAAGGAAAAAACAAGGAGTCAGCAAAGAGTTTTTCAGCGAGCAAAGTCCCAAAAATTAAATAATAAATAATTTTAAAGGATGGACAAGTCCAGTCCAAGGTCCCACAAATACGAGGCAATATTAACAACTATTTATTTTTCGTTCGTCTATTAGTTTTTATGTTGAGGTGTCCAGACTGGTCACCAGCGTCACAGAAGGAGAGAAGGCAGGCTTTTAATACCTCGCCGATAATCGATAAAAATCGTTCTCACGAACTGGACTGCTTGCAAAGGTAGAGATAGAGTAATGGCGGCCTAGGACATTAGAACACTTAGTCCTTGAGTTTAGCCTTATGAAACCTTCTTGTTTATTCTCTCCCAACCCTTTTAGGTCCAGCCATAAACTCTATGCTCATTTGTTCAGTTTCGTTTGTTGAAAATTGTTGAAAGGATTTTGGAGTGAGCCCGGTTTTTCTCATTCCTTCCTTGCTTCCGTTGCTTCAGCTACATTCAGAGCTTCAGACAGGTCACCATAGTACCAACTTTATTCAAAATGATTAGTAATCTTAATCGTGCTTCGATACGTGCTTCGATAAGTTATGTACACAAAAAAAAGAAGAAATGAGTGCACTTAAAAAAACAAAAAAATGTACCCACCATTGAGTAGAAAACTCGATGATAAGGAAACAATAGACTAGACTAGACCGCCATTTTTATTTTGTAGTATGTAGTAAGAAGAAGAGTAAGTAAGTAAGTAAGTAAACTCTTTTTTAATGCGATACACTGCGTCCCAGTAGACGACGACGAACGTTACCCACGCAGACGAACAACGAAACTGAAATTTGTCCTGGCGTTACGTTTGTAATATCTTTACAAGCGACGATGAGGACAATGACAGCGACGGCAACAATGACGAAAACAACGACGACAACGACTACGACGACGACGACGACTGACGAAGGTTTTTGCACCCTTAAAATCCTAGAAAATCAATAAAATTGTGAGTACAAACGACGTATAGTAAGTGTTCATGAGTAGGTCTGGCTCGCTCCGACATTCTGTGAGCGTACAGGGAGCGTTAGAGCCAGAAGAGGACAAAGAGAGTGAGTGAGAATACCGTTGAATAATGAACTAGGGGTAGTTTTTTCTTTTAGACGTTTCTCATTGATCAGTGCAGGCAGAGGGTTAGTATTATTATTCTCTTCACTCTTTCCTATCCTCTCTTCAGAGTATAACTCTTCCTCATCCTCTCTTCAGCAAAGCAGTGAAGCAGTGAACCTACCCTTGTCATCTACCCTTGGCAACCCGGACCAGGCTCACTGCCGAAAAGCTTTATGAGATGAATTCTAGAAAATTATCAGAAATAATAAATTAAATATTGTGAATTTTTGGTGGCTAAAAATCGAACTTCTTTCCAGGTTTTAGACCACGATTTGAGAGGATTATATGAAAAGGTCGCAGTAGATTTATGGAAAACAAAAGCTAGTCGAAGAAAAGCAAAAGCTAAGGCTATAACCATGAAAATTACCCTTTTCGGACTATTTTCCCTTCAAAACTGTCTTCCCGAGCTTTAAGAAATGAAGACGCGAAAAGATGCTGAGGAGACGGTTACTTCCTAAAGAAGGTTTTTATGCTTCCTTGCATTCAATCCTTCCGTACTCTCCGTACTCTCCGTCCATCCTTGCCCCCTGAATGACGCTTTTAAACATTGCGCTGTTCATCGTCGCTACGTGTACTACTACCGAACGAGAAGAGTAATCGTACTCGACTCGCCGCCTGTAGTACGAGAGCACCCCAACCCCAAAGCAGAAGCTCCCGGGATTCTCACGCCAGCGCATTACCGAACAGAGTGTAGTACGCACTACTATTTTTACTACTTAATGCGGCCACAAACTGCGCAAGTGAGTATCTGTCGGTGCTTCGTCGTGTTCGGTGCTCGCGCGAATGAATACCGGACTGACGACGAATGGCTGACATAAAATCTGGAAAAATGAAGAGACAACTTTGCTAATTTTCTCTATGAAAAATATGGTCGAAACTGCGGCAGCTCGAAAAGAGTGACACATGCGCTTTTGCAAAGGCCTACCAAGCGACCAACCTGCTCTGCCCTCCCTCCCCTCCCCTCCGTCCGCCACTCCGCTGCGGCGAACGCCCACCAACTTCTAGTCGTTGTTGTTCATGGCGATTTTTCGTAATGGCGTCATGCGGCGTGAAAAGTTATAATCAATGGAGGAGATCCAACACGACGAAACCGAGAAAAACTTCGTGTGGGCGACGCAGGCTTGGCCGCGACTTTGGCTTCGGCTTCGGCTTCGGCTTCAGCGTCGGCGTCGATGGCAAGGAAGACGATGGTCGGCGGTGATGGCGTCTGGCGCGCTGCAAACCACTTCAAATGCGAAACACTTGAAAAGCGGGCGACGCGCGACGCGCGACGCGAGACGTACGATGAACGATTAAAATGAATGACTGCTGGATTGGTGGTCTGTCAGGGGGCGGGCGGAGGCGCGGGGAACGCGTGTATCCATGTGTGCAGCAGCAGCAACAGTCATGAAAGGAAAGGAAATGTTGCAACGACGCATTTCTTGGAATTCGCTTGCAGCACGGCGCACGATGCAGCGAAAAAAAACAGCAGCAACAACCGCAAACAACAAAATAAAACGCAGCAGCAGGCATGCACAAAAAGTGGCAAGAATGCTGTTCCGCAACCACCAGAAGAGAGAGCTCCAGTGCCGTGCGGCCGGACGGACGGACACACTGCTCAAACATGAATAACATCTGCGCGCCGCAAACGTTGGCCTCAACCAACGCCAGCACGTTTGCGACCAACGGCCGCAGCGGCGCGGTGGGGTTGTGGGGCGGCCGGGTGGTCGGATGTTCGTTAGGTGCAGATCTGGGTGCAGATGCACCGAATTTGCACTCGAAGCGGCATGCAGCAAATGCTTCACGAAGCTGCCGATGTGGCTGGGCCGCGGAACAAGCCCACGAACGCCGCTTACGGCCGACTGTGGTGGTTGCTAGTGCTGTTAATGTGGTTGCTGTTGCTGTTGTTGTTGTTGTTATTCCGTTTTGTTGTTGCTGGGCAGCAAATTGAAGAATTCCACCGCTCTTATTCCGGCTGATAACTGGCTTTAGTTAGTAGTCGTGGTCCATAAAGCAGACAAAGCAACAAACGGCTCACACAAAAGCAAAAACAAAGCATAATCAACAACTGAAACCCACACTCGGTGCACGAACGGGGCAAAGTCTAAACTTTGCAAGCCGCACCGCCGCGGAGCAGAGCAGAGCTGTACGCGATACTGATACGGCAGATCGTAGTCAAAATGCTGGGCACAAAACCAACGCCAACAAATTCGAAAGTAGCCTACAATTTATTGCAAGGCATTTGATTTGAAACAATTCGGGCGGGCCTTAGTTAAAGATTTCTCAGTTACGGGAGGAATATTCAGGAGGAAAAGACTTTTGAAAAGGGTTAATTTTCGGAAGGTTTGCTAGCTATAAATTTCAATAAACCTAGTAAAATTTTATCTGGCAAATAAAATATGAAATAAAATAAAAATTAGGAAAAATAAAATAAAAATTAAGAAAAATAAAATAAAAATCAGGAAAAATAAAAATAATAAATTAAATAAAAATAATAAATTAAATAAAAATAATAAATTAAATAAAAATAATAAATTAAATAAAGATAATATACTATTAATGAAAAAAAAATTCTTAAAAATTTTATGTTTTATAAAATGTTTGATGTTGTTCTAAAATATTTACGTTATAAAATAGAAAATCTTTATGTTCTAAAACTTGATCGTATTTCGACTAATCTGAAATTATTGCTAGTAGCAAACGAACAATAAAAAATTTTAAAAAAAATTTTATCTGTAAAATAAAATATAAAATAAAATAAAAATAAGAAAAAATAAAATAAAAATAATAAATTAAATAAAGCTAATATACGATAAATAAAATAAAATTCTTTAAAATATTATCTTTTATAAAATATTTGATGTTGTTCTAAAATATTTACGTTATAAAATAGCAAACCTTTATGTTCTAAAACTTGATCGTATTTCGACTAATCTAAAATTATTGCTTGTAGCAAACGAACATTTTAAGAATTTTTGTTCGAAATCGTTCGAAATCATTAAGTATTTCGCTAAATGAAATAATTCGTAACTGCATAAAGGAATAATGTAAACGAATTGTATTAATTGATAGCAAAGCGTTGACTCAGCATCGGTCAAGCTTTATAGACGTGCTCTCGATAACAATCTCTCTCTATGGACACTGCACTGCGCAAGCGTTAGAGACGTCACAGTCTAGACTTTAGACATTTGTAAAACACATTTTATAAATTACAAGTCATTGGAAAACGTGTAAAAAATATTGGACTTTTACCCCGTAACTGAGTCGTAAGATTTTTCACTAAAAAAAGGTCGCTAAAATTATAAATTTATAGCAAAAGGTCGCTAAAATGAATGATGACGTTCCTTTGCAGTTTGGTTCCTGTAGAAAGTGTTGTTCATGGGCGTGTGTGTTTCTTAACTTTTTTTCTCTCTCAAAAAATGACAACTTTTAACAAATTTACTTAAAATTTAAGGTCTAAGAACGACACTTCGTTCATCACCAAAACGTACTAAGACCAACTTTGTACTAAGCCAAAAGCTAAATCTATTGTCTCAATAATTTGGAAAGTGCCACCACGATTTGACTTTCTGGCTGCAGACAACAACACTCAAAGGCCACTGCGCTTCATCTCGCAATAAAGGTGGCAGTACCATGGTGGTCTTTTAAGGAAGGAGATTGTATTTTCTGCTTAAAGCATTATGTTTGCGGACTAGGAAAGAAGCTAAGCGGCCGGGGAAGGCCAACTGAGCCGTAACTCCAGCGGCCATCAAGCATAAACCGAACTACGGCTAACAACGGGACGGACTACGAGTAGAGCGCTCGCCTTCCGAAACCAGCTCAATCTGGTCTTTCGACCAAAGCGGTGCGGTACAGCCAGTAACCAACCAACCAACCAACCATTCCCAACAAATGAAAAATTAAACATACAAAAAAATATATTATGCTGCAGCAGTAACAACAACAACAACAACAACAAAAGACGACAACAACTTGGGGGTTTTTAAGACTGTGAGAAAGTTTCAATGGAATGCAGTCAAACAACTCATTGCGGCAGCGACAGCATACAACAACAACAAGAACATGCTCGTATGCAGCAGCAGCAGCAGCAGCAGCAAAAACAGCAACAGCATAGCAAAAGTTAATGCAACATAGCAGAACAACAGCAGCAGGCAACAAATAAGAAGGCTGTAAAACAACGTAAACGAACATATCTAAAGCAGCAGTCAGTTGGAGAGAGAGAGAGAGAGAGCGGCAGACAGCAAAAGCAGCATACAACAGATCAGAAAAACCATCAATGGAAATAACTACTCCTTGCACCGACGGAACGACGGACGGACGGACGGACAGTGCTTGGCCCAACGCAGCACAGCATCGGTGCAGCATTTGGGTGGTAACGGCGACGGCGGCGACGGCAGCGGAGGAGTAAGAAAAGATACACAATACACATTCATGGTTGGGGACTGACTCCCCCCCCCCCCTCCATCCCCCCCTAACCAAAAGAGTACGAGAGGATAAACGAACAAGTATAATAAACGGAAAAAACTACAATCCAAAACGATCCGAAAGACGGATATGGCATGAGGCGAGCCGGGTCGGGCCGGGCCGGGCCGATGTGGCAAAAATGGTTAACGAAACGACAGAGCAGCATGGCAGGAGAGCAAGACGCTTTAGGATGGTGAGCTGCTGCCCAACAATGAGCAACAACGCGTTCGTCGCGACGGCAAGAGAGGTTGAGGAATATTTCTCACGTTTATGCCACAGAAATGCTGGCGCACTGTGAACTGTGAGACTGAAGGAGGAGGAGGAGGAGGAGGAAGGGCGGAAAGTGGAGACACTGAGACTTGACTGGGGCGCGGAGGCTACATCTAGACGGAATAGATGAAGCGTTCTGTGGCAGAAATAAAAATTACGAGCGCACAAAAACGCCACCAAGTGTTCAAAGTGCAACGAGTGAACGACATGCAATGCAACGCAGCGCCGGGAATGGACGCGACGCAACGCAAATTGCAATGTCCAACGCCACCGCCACCGCCACCGCCATCAACAGAACAGAAATCGGCTGCCTGGAAATGGTTGGTAATAAATTTCGAAATCGTATTTAATGATTGGGAAGGCGAGATTTTTTCCGAAATGAGCTTTTGTTGCAATTGTTTGTTGTTTCTTTGGAATTCATTGAGCAGGCCGTGCGGTTTTTTGTTGGTGTAAACTCGTGTATATAATGAAGGTATTTCGTGGATTTGTACCAAGGATAGAGAAGTTAAGGGCTAAACAAGCCTAAAAAGGTACTAAAACAATCTTTTAAAATATTCTTAACCTTCACTTGATATTCATTCAATGTTTTAAAAAACAATGAATATCAAGAAATTATGGTCATACGTCTCAAGAGTAAGACTTTAGCTATGATGGAGCAATCGGGGCACCTCGCAATCGGGGTACACTCGATACACGCATTATTCGAAATGAGAAATGGCCAGATCGAGAAGATTAACGGCTGTTAAGTTTCAACGTTTATAAAGCCTTCTTTTCCTATAGAAAAAAACTTAAATATAAGTTTTAAATATAAGTACATAAAAACTTAGTCAGAAACTCTAACTTTTATTTCCACGAAATATTATTTAACAAAAATATGTTAAATACATTATAATACAATAAAATAAGCCTGTGTTATTGCATTATAGTATAAAATACAATACTAACCAAAATCTTTTGGCTATAATTAACACTTAACACTAAACCACTAAAACTCATCTCATCTCAGCTAATTTAAGATCCCAAACCTCGGCGTTTCATCTTTCGAGTGTGCGATGACACCACAAAAGCACCAAAATGTCAGTCAATAACTTACCCAAAAACGATTTGTGAACGGTCGAAGTGATGAGTGACACTTTTCCGAAGGAATTTCAGTAAATTTCTGTTTACCAAATTCTAAGACCAACGCGTTGTAACAAAAACTTTGAATTTTTTGGAGTTTTTTATTAATTTTTTTTTTTTTTTTTTTGGTGATTTCACGAAAGCGAATGTACGATGAATGATATTGACTACGTGCGTCCTAGCACCATCAGACTAAATGCACTAGTGAGGCGCTGTCTGCGCTGGAAAAACAGACCAAGTCGAAGAATGAAAGACCAGACCAGACCAGACCAGACCAGACTCTTTCTTGCAGCAGTGCAGCGGCGAAGAGGCCAAAAACTAAATAAAAAATCAATTGCAGCAGCAACCAACACTGCCACACACCATCACTGCCATGCCATGCCATGCCATGCCATGCCATCGCTGAGCATACAACACAACACTTTTCAGTTAAGTAAAAAGCATCGGAATGCGGCCGAGCAACTTCTCTGGCTCTGATTGTCTGAGGAGGTTTAGTGGTTCGTTGTTGTTGTTGCTGTTGTTGTTGTTGTTGTATTATGATTGCCTATTTCTATTTCTTGTGCTAAAGACTTTTTGACTTTGTCTTCTCTTGGTCTTCTGGCGCTGGCCACAATCAAGCCAGTTGTTGCTAAGTGCCAACATTCTAAGGAACAAGCCGGCCCGCACACCCACACACCCGTACATCCGCTTTGTTTGCCTCAACGATCGTGAGATTACGAGACGAACGCTTGAAAGGATATTGGGCAAAAGGACACTCTGAAGTTGAAAATACCGAGCCACCAGCGAGCGGCTCCTACACTCGAGGCTCTTTCACTCGTTTCGATGGGAATTTTTTAGGTTTTATTCATGCTCGTTTTTTTTCCCTTCTGCTTTTTCTTCTTCTTCTTCATACCTTCTTAATTCAATGCTCAGAATTTCCACTTCATTCTGAGATCGGAATGCGGTGATACGAGTCGAGTTGCCGGAGAAGAGCTCGACTTACAACGTCGAAAAACGAGTGCATGCAGCAACCACAGCGAGACGCTCAAATTGCCAAAGGGGGCCCTTGAGACAGCGAAGCCCGCCCCCTCCCGCCGCTCCGCTCCGTTGAGACGTGAGCGCGCTGAAGTGATCATGCGTCTTACGAATGCAACAGGCGTGCTGTGCGATGCCGCCGCACAGCATAAAATACCAAAAAGTAATCATAATAAGAAGAAAAGTAATGAAAAACAAAGAACAAGAACAAGAACAAGAACTCACAACATGCAGGAACAAAAAGCAAAAGGCGCAGAAAATATACAGCATTTTTCTGCTGCTGCTGTCCTTCCAAGAAATGCAGTCGCCGACTATCAAGTCGTGCACTTAAGAAGTAGACAAAACCGGCAGCAGCAGCAGCAGCAACAACAACACTAATAACAACAACAACAACAACAACAAGGAAGCCCGACAATAAATGCCCTTATAGCCTCTTAAAGGCCGAACCGCACGTACATAATGTGCGCTGCTGCGCTGCGGTCGGTAGAAACAGGCACTCATTCTCCCAGAGGGTTGGAGAGAGAGAGAGAGCGAGAGCGACAGAGAGGCAGCGGAAAAATTGTAAGAAAGAATGAAATCGATCGTGCAGAGCGATCGATCGGTTATCGTTAAAACCTTAGTTTGGAAAATGCGGCTAAGATCAATAAAAATCGAGGAAAATATTCCACTTAACAAAAATGGACAGGAAGAAAAACAAAATAGAATGAATAATCGAGTGAGTGGGAGAAAAAGAGACAGAGTCAGCAGACAAACGGAGAGAGAGAGAGAGAGTGGGGAAAATGATCTTATTGAGGTGTGCGGTCCAAGTAATGGCCTGCCTAACTTTTCCTATTTCGGCCATAATGAGCAGAAGACTTTTAGAAATATAATCGAAATTAGTAACTTTTAGAGAAAGGAATAGGAAGAAAAGGCATAGAAAGAAAAGGCATAGAAAGAAAAGGATAATTAACAAAAAGAATCTACAAAAGAGAACCATCCTTGTTAAGGAAGATCATTTCATAAATGCTGAGAAGCTGAGAGCTCAGGATTATGTTTAAGGTCGTTGATGTCGAAAGAATCCAACTCAATACACACACACACACACACACACACACACATACATAATCATTTTATCATTTTAATTCTGGGAATTCTTATTCTTGAATGCTTAAGGTTAAGTCTCACGAGGAGGCCGACAGGCCGGCAGGCAGCATAAAAACGACCAACGTCGCGTCGCGATGGCAGTCGCGACGGCAGGCGATAACGAAATATCTCGCTAAGCTGAGTTTGAGAATCGTGAGGAAGGAATCAGGGAGGAAGAAACACCAAATTGAACAGAAAACAATTCGTGAGAAGATTTTCCAACGAAGGAGTCTTTCGCCGACTCCTCGAAGCAGATGTTTCGAGAGCACTATAATAAAGGAATGCCACAAAACACTGAATCCTCAACAATATCGCGATCTATGCGGAGGCGACCACCAACGTTGGTTGAAGAGAAAAGAAGATCATTTACAAATATAACGGGTGCGCCATCTTTTATGTCGGTAAGTAAACATGGAATAACATGATTAACATTGAATTATCAACCAATTGACTTGAGTAAACATGTTTTTGAAACGTCAATTTAATTTGAACCATGAAACGCTTCACACCGAAATAAAGCGCCAAAATAATGGCGCTTTACATTGATAATAGTCGTGCATATTGTCGAAAATATCGTGACCAAGAAGCAACGTCTTGTGAAACACTATTCGCCGTTTAGTGTCGAATTTTGTTGAGCACAGGACAGTGGGAGATCGTCGACATGCGGTTCATCAACGCCCAAGACCATCCAATGAACTCGTTAAAGCGGTAAGAGAGTGTTGCCAAGAACCCACATGTCAGTGGAACCACCTTGCGGCGCATTTTAAAGAATAATTTGCATTTTTTTTCCTTATAAACAGCAATTGACTCAAAGAATATTGCCGACAGGCCGTCCACGTCGCTTCGAATACGGCCAAACAGTCAAATACTGACATAAAAGATGGCGCACCCTGTATGTATATAACTATATTGTATGTACTCCAAACCAAAGCGATTAAGTGTAAAGAGAAAAAAGAAAAATTTATTGTTTTTAATATAAATATTCAATTAAAAATTTACATAAATCGAAAAAATTCAATAAATTTACTTTACAGGCTTTAGACTTTATTTCATCCGATATATATGTATTTTATACTTTACAATGCTTTGTTTTGTGTCTTCTTTCTTTACCGCAAGACACCATTTTTTTAAGCTTTATGTTTTAGAAATTCAGAGCAACCATTTCTAAAAGCACAAAAACAAGTTGCAATAATACAATGCAACTGCAACGCTTTTTACGCGGCTCGTTGCACGTTATGAAAGTAGTTTTTAACGGATCTGTGGACTCAAAAAAAAACTGCCCAAGCTGCATTCGCGGCTGTTTCCACCACAACAGCTGCGGACGACTTTCTCTGGAAAGCGCAAAAAATATTGAGTTCAAAAGTGCAGGCAGCCTCAGAAGAAAAGGCATAGATGCAAATGGCGCAGTTAGCTTTCATCCAGCTTTTACGTTTATACTATATCTACAATATATGTATGTACAGACTATACAGAGTTAATCGAAAATAATAACTTGAAAAGAGATATTAAATAAATACTCGTATTACTTTTCTTACAGATTTCTTCATTACTTATTTCGTATAAAATGCTATATTTTTTTAATTAATTTAAATATGTTTGGTTTTATCATCGCTTGTATGAGTTTTGATGAAGTTCGATCTTTATATGGTGTTTCCATAAAATGGTTTTGGTTCTGGTTTTGGTTTTCGAATATCGACAAGTCTCAAGTGTTTCCATACAAAACTGGTTTTATTTTTGGTTTTGCTCGGCTTCGCCCCCTGCTATTGTTGTTGTTTTAGGCAAAAACAATGTTTTGTTTTGTACAAAATTTTTTTTTTACAATATTTATCTCTATCTACCACAATAACTATAGAAAGAGACAAAGCTATGGCGTCTAGTTTTCGAACTTCGAAACAGGGTAGAAAACTGTTAAAATCAGACAGTTTTAACTTTTTGGTTTTGCGCTTAACTTACAACAACAATTTCAATGGAGATTTATTGGTTTTATAATGATTTTCGCTGCAAAAACCAGTTTTGCGCTAAACCAAAGCAAAGCCGCTTTATGGAAAAACCATATTAGGGTCTTTTTTATATAAAGAAATAATTTAGATATCTTTTAATAACGTCTATAACGTCATTAAACCATTAATTCTCTGTAGATATTTCTTATCGAAATACCGCACCTGGATCCTGTTCCTTCATCGTTCACTTCGGTTTCATGCCGAGTTTCCAGTTGTTTTCCTTTAAGTGAACAAATCTTTCATAAAACCAGCAAGAAATGTAGAAGAACAAGCATGTAGCTACATAAGTACACAGATAATTACTTCGGCGGGAATGAAGTTGTTGCTTTTGTTGTTTGCAATACGATGATTTGCTTCATTACTTCCGGCTTCAGCGGAAGTCAGCAAACAATGAAACTCCGCTGCACACAATCAGTCTCAACAACGATGTAAACAACTGAGGTATTTTTAGGTTTTATGGCTTCTCACAAAAGCAACAACCAATTGATGAGACATCGAATGTATGCATGTATGTATGCACATATCTATATCGTATGTAACACATGTAAACATGTAAAACGTTATAAAACTTAATGATAACGAAAGAAAATTAAAATAACATAAAGTCGCTCTTTCAAGCGGAAATTGTTTGAGGATACTGGAAATTAGTTTCTCAGAAATATACATATTTACGAGTATCAGCTGCCATCTAGATACATGTATGTATGTATATCCATGTAGGTATGCATGGATGTCATCTAGATACATATATCTATGTTTGAATGCATGTACGTATATATTTCCACGTAGTATAATAAAAGAATATACACACATTCCTCCTCCGTATATACATATAAACATTCCTCAAAACGTACATACGTATGTATGTATATACGGGTACATATATAAAACATTGGGAATTCGTAAACGTAGTACGTCATCAGTTCAGACGAAAACCATTCATTCTCACACCCAGTAAAAACTGTCATATGATCTTGATCGTACAGGGTTGTAGAGATATCGTATAGTACAGAAAGTTATACTGGTGTGGTGAGGCGGTAGAGGAGTGAGTGTTGAATTTTATTTGCTGAACGAGCTAGTTGGCTTCACCGCGCACAAGTTCCACACGTACAATTCTCTGAACAGTGATGCCATCACCACGAAAAAAGTACGCACCAGTGTTAGAAGAAATGCGTATTTTGTACGTTTTTCAGTACTTTTTAGATTAAAAAGTACCGTAGTACGACCATGAACCGTTACAGTTCCTTTACATTTATTGAAAAAGCATTAGGTGCGATATAATTTTTTCCATTTTAATATATTGTATTTTATGCCTACACATATTTGCAACCCTCTGGTGTTTTGCTGAATTTATTATACAACTCTGTGAAAACTTCAATTTTACTGTTACAGGAAAAGTGAAAAATAATATACTTGTACTTAAAAAATTACTGCTGTTTGTAATTTATAATTTTAGTACTTTAAGCAGCAAAAAAAATACGTTTTCTTACACAATTCGATACCATTTTACCCAACCCTGGGACGCACATATTTATATAACAAAAATGTCCTTATTAAGAATTTTTATGTACGTGTTTTAATGTGTTTTGATATAGCAATAAATACATATTCATTAAACGGTACGCTACGATTCATCAAGAGCAGCTTTTTTTGGTTGCAGTTGATTCATTATTACTAACTGCACGTATTTACTTTTTACATGAATATATGTGAATGTTTTAAGAACTAGTTTTCAGTACTTCTATTCAAAACGAAAATTGTAAAGTATATTATTAATCCTCACCAGTGGTGTATACAGAGGCGGGGGAGATTCCAAAGTTATTTCAACTGAGAACATTTTGGATGGTTGTATAATTGGACTCAGTTTTGCAGACGACAACAAACCCACATTGCAAAAAAATCTGAGCTGCCGTAATTTTTCGACTGTTTATAAAATATTTTAAATTTTTCATTTTAAATATTTTAAATATTTAAACATGTGCCCAAGCAAATAGCAGTTAAAAATAAAGAAGAATATGCTAAGAACAGTCGAAAAATTAAGGTAGTTCAGATTTTTTTCTAGTTAAGAATTGAATAAAATAAATGCAAATATTGATTAATATATAAAGAAAATATATTCTAAAAAAAAACTAAAGTGGACTACTACAAATTTATGGGAGGAACAAGTTTACTCTAATTTAGCAAATTTATTCTGAAAGCGGTTAGCGGTATAAATAATTCAATGTCGTTCACAAATGAAATAATAAAAATTTTGATATTATTTGACTTTTTACTTCCCATCATAATTTCTGTTTAATTTCGTTATATAGTCGGTTTTTGCTTAAAGTGTTGCGACTAAATAGTTTATGTTTAAATACAGATAATACGAAACAAACAAATTAAATTGAATTTTTCTTATCAGAAATGGTCACAAATTATGAAAAATATAAACAATTGGCACGCATTAGTAGACCCATATTATGCAGGCACTAATCAGCATATCTGGGCTGTGTCTAATCTCTTTAAGCTATTATTTATATCATTATCCGTACATATAAACAAAAAAACAATTTTATATATTTCTTATCACAAATTTTAACCGCAAAAAAGAAGATAAGAAAATTGAAAGCTCCTACTACGTCATCACGAAGAGCTCTAAATTTTTTTTTACTCCCTTGAAAAAGTAGTAGCATAAACTCTCTATGAAATGAAACTCTGGGATATGGTTAGCAACAGCAATGTTTCAACAGAATATTTTCCATTGAGTCTTCCACAAAGAATCCATAAGGACATAAAGGAGCCAAATGTAGGAAAATTTCGTTGCCCTGACTTCCGATTATTCAATAAAATGTAACTAATTTATGTATTATTTTAAATGATTCGTTGAATTGACGTCGAATTGTAGTATGGCAATTGGGCAGCCATTTTTAATGTCAAGCAAACGACCTCACTGCTTCCAAGCAAGCTGCTTACGTAAAATTAAAATAACAAATTTTTTACCCAAACAGAGAGGGCGAGGTGGAAAAGGAGGCGGGCGTTCCATGGTAATTATATGATGATGTCAATTTTTTCCCCAAAATCTTTTGAAGCTTTTTGTAAATCTATAGGCGTATATTTTTATGGAAATGTACCTTGAGCAATTTTCTCTTTGAATTGAAAATTTCAAGTATATACTGATTCAGCAAGAAATACAGTTGGGCAATTTCAGTTTCTTCTTGACTTGAAATCAATTTCTGCCCATATTTTATTCGCCGTCCTCGTTTGGAGTAGTTCTCTGGCTTATTTTATCGATTTTCCTCTCACTTTTCCAGCAGCAAAAATTAATACGCACAATAAGAAATTTAACGCGTTATTAAATTGTTCTGCTCACAGTCTTTTGATGATTGAAATTTTGAAAAGTCCTAGATTTAATTTTCCACGGAAAATCAATTGGTTTGGTTTGAAATGAAAATGCTAAAATTCACTTTGTTTACGTTCTCAGATGATCGGAATTCGTCGACTGCACGAAGACTACTGATTTCAACGATTCAACTCAGCTCGCGGAACGAACGAGCACGAAGTTTTTCGTCGTAAATTTTTGCTCGTGTAGTGAGTTTGTGTGGATGTGTATGCACCAGTTGGTTGTGGAACATGAGCTGGAGAAAGAGAAGTTGTGGATGGATTTGAACAAAGCGCCATTGGACTTCGGAGCACAGTGGATGAATTTCATAATTACATAAATTTTAAATTGTATGGAATCAAAGTTTTTGTATTCTAATGAAATAATTCTAATTTTTCTTTTCAGTTTTAAACTTTAAGGTTTAAAAATATTTTCGTAATCAGACAACAATGTGTCCATTTTGTTGGGGCCAACGGTTTCTTCATGATTACATACTTCCTAACAGTCGAGGCAAATTTGAAAATTTTGTTTGGGGCTCTGTAGATAGTTTCCACAGTGCGAGTACAATAAATTATCGTTTGTGAAGGGGCTGAGAGCACGAGCCAGAAGATTCCATTCCCGGGCAAGCGATTTAAATTCATCCCTTGGTACCCAACCATACTCTCTACCCACATCCAGACACAAAACCAACTACTACTACGCAGCAGACTCGTACGCAAGCCATTTCGAGTACAATCAACACCACTACTAGCGCGCACACAACACCAAGAATCCTTTTATGGATGCTTTCAACTAAATGCAGGCGTTTCCCCTCCTTCTTGTTGACCCAACGCTCTGAAACCATTCAACCCATTGCAGCTCTAATCCTTTTGCACCTGGAGACAGCCATTGCCAGGCCGAGAAGCAGTCAATCGTCCGTCTGCAAAGTTATTAGTTGTACACAACTTGGATGGATTGTGAGTGGCGCATGCCAAATGCAAGGCAGCCAGCCACCAAGTCATTGCACCGAACCTACGAGAATTAAAATATCGTGCGTAGGGGTTGTAAACGTTGCAGAGCCAGAGCCTACGACGATGCGGCGTAGACAATATGGTGGTGGTTCTTCACATCGACAATTCGCCAAAGCCAATTCCTTCATGCCGACGACGATTTGTCGAGCGATAGTACAAGGCGACACGTTATCTTCACAGGTAGCCACATACACGCTTCATGGCTTCAATTAATACCGAAAATCATCTGCCGCTGCCTGATTATGCCGAAAACATCTGCAACAGATGTGTCTGGATAATTCTATTCACTCGCATTGTGCTTCTTGTATACGATATTTTGGAAGAATGTTCGTGTTCGAACTCAGCTTCAATAGCAGATGGTCGACCTTCTTGAAAGCGACTTTAAATATTTTGTTCCCCTAAAAATTGATAAACCGAAAAACTTGCCACGCTTCAGAGCATTTTAAAAGATCATCATCATCATCTGACTGGCTTTATATAAAACACTACAAATTCAGACTTTAATAAACTCTTACAAAGTCTACGTTTTGCACTTCAGAACAATGAAGAATTTTTTATGTGGCCTTGGGTTTATGCAACAGTAGATACGAGTATACTGTAAATAAATACGATATTAAAATTTGTAGAATATATTTAGAGATATGAATTATGTAATTGTATGTATTACATTTAGGGCCAATATTACAATGTCCGGTTAGGTACTAATCGGGACGTTTAAACGTTAAAATCTCTTAAAAATTGACATACCTTGGACTTAGAAAACGATTTTCCCATTTTAAGACCCAAAAGGGTTAAGAAAATCGGGAAATAACACTTGACCGCGATGATCTTCGAAGGATGTAAGCAAGAGAAATTTAAAATTCACCTTTTAATTACAATAACGTAAAAATTATTGGTTTTTCCCAACATTAAATGCTCGATAATAATATACTATATTAACAGGAAATTTCGGACTAATAAAATTTATTTGATGCCGGTAGAAGTTATTTTAAAATGTCTACTACTCTCTCTTTTTTTTAAACAAAACTCTGTATCTTTGTGTAAAATGTTCCTTTATTTTACATAAGTAATATATAGCAGTTGGAAAAGCATTACAAATAATTATACGGAAACGAAAACTTTACTCTGTCCAACGATGCGTACAATTCTGATTAGTACAGACATAGTAAAGACGCATCTCTTCCTCGGCACGTCTGGTTTGAGCCTGAAAGAATACCGATTCACTGTGCGAGCACTTGGGACAGGCATGATCCTCAGTACGCGGCAGCGTCGGATCCGAGATGACGTCAGGATTGATGTGCGTCAATTCATCTATCTCGTGCATAATTTTGTTGACGTAGATGCACTGAGAGTCGGCTTCCTGGCGATAATCGCAATTACGACAAGCATAAAGCAACACATTAACTTCATGGTCGGCTTTTGGGTACAGCATGTTGTTACATTCCTGACAGAAACGTATGCCAACGTATCCTTGGTCGACGGACGGACCAGTAGTTGTACAATCCAAACCAGGTGTCATATTTTAATATTTTTTGTCCTTTTGAAGAATTACACACAAGTTGTTGTCAAGTATTATATTATTAATAAATTCGGGCGAAGTTTCTATAAACAAATTTTTTTTTTCCAATTCAGAACTACGTTCCTTGACGTTTTGTTTTCTCTATTTTTTTTTCGTGGTTCTGTTTATGTCATAAGCTCTGTTCAACCAGGGTTGAATTATCTCATCTACAAGAATTGTAAAAGCAAGAAAAAAAGAGGAGTAGATTATAAAATAGTATTACGAAATAGTAATTTCGTAAAAGAGGCAAAATTAACGCGACAAGTTTTATATGTTATTTACAATTAATTACAATAATTTGTAAATGGCGATATTTTGAAGGAGATTTAAGTTATTTCTATAATACTGAAACGTCAGTAACTAAATTGATATTTCTTTTAAAAAAATCGTTATAGCAAATTAAAATTTTCTGCTTATATACACCTTATATAATACCTTAAGATAAAACATATTTTTTTTTTACACGTGCCAAAAGACTTTACGGCATGTCGGAAGACTTTTCGCCTTTAGAGGAATAAGTTTAAATTTGCAATGAAAAATGACAAATTCTGAAATAACCGCAAAATACTAAAAATGTTCTCGTCTAGACGAACGACTGTGAAAGTTCATTAGCCAGACGCTTGTCTGTTGAGCTATTTTTATCGAGCACTTCACATCTAGAAAGCCATTCAAAAATTGCCGCTCGGATTTTCGAGGAGCATGTAGTCGGAATGGCTTAAGAGCCATAGTACGAAATATTCAATTATATTTCGCAATGTTCAATTTTGGCATGTAAATGGTACAAAATAAAATAGAAATCGAAAAACAATATCTTTTAGTTAAAATAATGCTTTTTGGTAAAAGATTGTTTGAAAACTGAAGTATTAGAAATTCTTTTGATTGACTTAACTTTTTTAAAAGTTTTAACAAAACGCCTCTACATTGTTCTGTCCTACTATTCATGGGTAAAGTATTAAGAGAATTATGTATTATGCAACTTATTTCTATGACTAAATAATGTAAATATTAAATAACCATTGGTTTTAAGCTTCGGTTTTTAAATGAAAAAAAGTGTGCGTTAATGAAAAAAATTAAAACAAGATCAATAATAGGAATTTTCATAGAAGCTACAACCACTCTAAACTGTTTAATTTAAATAAATTGCAATAAAAATTAATTCCAAAAGTTCTTAAAAACATCTTGAAAAATAAAAGCAAGAAAATTTTTAATTTACGTTTATTTAAACTAACGTGCAGATAAATTAAATAAGCACTAAAAAAAATACAATAGCGCTTGGAAATTTGCTATTTATAGAAACTACATTCTAGAGAATCTTTTCTACTCGTATTGAGATTAAATTAAAAACAGTATAAACAATTTTCCCATTACCCTTCATCAACCACACTCACTCCCTTTCTCCGACGGGACTTTTTTGATAAATACGCAGTATACAATAAATATTTACACAGTTCATTAACTCGAGTGTCAAGATACTGGCAGTATACCTACGAGTAGATATATACGGTACACTTAGTCAGTCATAATATATGTAATCTTCATTGTGTACAAATAAACTGCATTATATTTACAAAACAAAAGCTTAAAATCTTGATTACATCGAAAATTGTTTATCTATAAGAATCATTTGCGGAAATGGTGGAATTTTTAAAATAAATAAGGTTTATTCAAGATATATAGAGGCACTATATATATTAAAGCAATTTTGTAAATATTCGTATATGTTTTATTATTTCGGAATGGCTTTGTACTCATTTGGAAATGAAGTTAAATGCATTCACAACCATTCACAGCATGTCGTTTTTTTAAACAATAGTTCCATTCTTTGAATATATTACGGTATGAATAGGATTGAATTGGAGGCATGATTTTAATAATATTATGTCATCGAAAGTTCCACAGAAATTATGGTATTCCTATCGTACTATGTATGTAGATATTAGTTATTAAATGCACAAAATGCATTTTTTAAACGATCACGTTTCAATGATACACTCAGGAAAATTTTTTTTAAAAATATAAAACAAAAATTTGTTTCTTTCTAAGTATATTAAATTTCCGAGTACGTATGTTTTGGACTTTGCTCCAGAAAAGATTCTTTAAAAACAAAATTAGAACGTAATTATTTGGAATTTTCAAAACTTTGAGCTAAAACTAAAGATTTTATTTAACTTTATTATTTATTTTGCTTTCAACTACAATAGCAAAATACAAAACAAAATACGATAATAACGATCCGCAAATAGTACTGTTCTATACGGTATCGTAACTATACGTTTATACTTGCAACTTTAGTTGAACGAAGTTCCTGCAAACTCCGGTATTGATTTTAAAAAATATTGACCCGCTAATTCTCGTCTTATTATTATTGTTGTTGGTTGGATTGAATTCAATTTTTGCGAAGGTGCAGCGGCATTTTGTCTTTTGCCGGATTTTAACTCTTTTTTTTCTTGTTCTTACCGGTTCTTATTAAAAGCCCGGTTTGAATGGTTAGCTAGCTACTTACCGTTTGCTGGAAACTTGTTAGCGATTTCAGTGCTTTGATTAATTACGAAATGCATAAAGTGCAATTTTTTCCCAACACAACGCTTGAATGCGTTCCATTTGAAATAGAATCGGCCTTGCAAGGCCTTTCAGAGAAGCTAGTGTTTGCTCGGTTTGTGTTTTTTTTTAGCCAGCTGCGACTGCAGCTATGAGTAATACTACTGATCGTGAGTGATAGCGATCGAAGTATGAACGTATACGAGTATATCGTATGTACTTGAGTGCCTGTAGCTGTTTGTTGATATATATGGATACCTTTGCGTGCGGATTTAATTATTCTGCTCAATTTTTATTACAAATGTAAATTCAAACTATTTTCAGTTTATATTACATACAATAATATTATAAATCCATACATACACACACTATAATATATGTACATATATACCCACTGCCAATTACATTTGGGTGTGCCATTTTGTTGTTGTTTTATGTGGAATTAATTGCTTGAAAACGGAGTGTTTGTTAGCAATGCTTACTAACGTCAGCAGAAGATCGTGTACGTACTCTTAAAAAATCATTTAGTGCAGACAACAACCAACATTTGGGGCGGAAGCGCATAAGAATTCGATTATTCACTTCGAGCACAGGGTGAACATAAAGTTTCGTATCTATTTTTGCGCAGTATCGAACAATTCACAGCCTTATTCTATAAAAACGACTTGTAAGGTTAGGGTACATTTTTCTTTGTGATTTTCTAAATTTGTTGTTGTTTGCCAGCAAAAGGTTAAAAAATTTAAAAGCTTTGACGCTTAACTGACGCAGATTTAAGCGTCGACGTCGAGCGGCTCGAAAGTGGAAATTTTCTTTCTCAAAAGCAGTTAATGAGAGATAATATGAGAGAGTGCTAATATTTTTTTCTGCGATAATCATGACCTGATTCTATAAGAGGTACTTGTCCGTATGTATGTATTATCTATATAATAAATACCTATATATTTGTTTGAAAAGATAGTTTTATTTCATGCAATTGCGATATCTTTCGCGATCGGACGATGATCGAAAAGTCACAATCATAAACTAACAAAGTTTTATCTAATTATTTATATAAAAGTTCTAAATGGAACTTTACAAAACTGGCGACCGTGAAGCGTTCTCGGTCTGTTCTCTCCAAAATCATTGCCGTAATCGCCCCCTAAAGTATTCCACATTGCGAAAGAGCTGGTAGATAACAAATTCCGAGGACTCTTGACGGGTAACCTCAACATGCACTGATTTTTACGACTTGGAAAATTCTGAGCGATAGCAAACATATTTTGTTTTTTTTAACTTGAAGTTTCTCAAGAGCTTTTCACAGACACAAAAACCAAAAACACTATAAAAGCTGCAACTTTAAATTGGTAAATTGGATTAAACGTTTCGATATCGCAGAGTGCAAGACACAGACCGGCGAAAGAAAAGTGAATGATTTGCCTAATAGTAATAAACCTGCTGCTTTGCTGTCTGGTGGTGGCACAGCCGACCAATTACGAGGGGTAAGTGGGACGGACCTACCCCCAACCTTTCCATTTATGCTTTATGCGCGCTAACTGCGAATTTGTAGTTACAAGATTTACGACATCAACGCCAAAAATGCCTTCGAGAAGGAGGCTCTGTTGCGGCTGGCGGATAATCCGGCCTACGATTTCTTTCTGTTGCCCCGCGCTCTGGGCGTGCCGGCTCGCGTAATGGTCCCACCCAATAGTCAGGCCGCCTTTGAAAATCTCTTGATTCAATTCGGCATCAGGTATTCGGTGATTAACGACAATCTCGGAGAGTCTTTGGAACTGCAGCGAGTCGGAACGAGTCGGCTGCGCTCCGTGACTGCAAGCGGTGACTCGAATCTGACTTTCCTCTCCTTTCCCCGCTTCAAAGCCATCAACGCCTACCTGGACGATCTGGCCCGTGAGTACTCCAGCCGAGTGACGGTCAGAACGGCGGGCAATTCGTATGAGGGTCGCCCCATAAAGGCTATCACAATAACCAATGGCGACGGTAATCCGGACAAGAATGCAATCTTCGTCGATGCCGGTATACACGCGCGCGAATGGATCGCCCCCGCCACTGCCCTCTACCTCGTCCAGCAGCTGGTGGAGAACTTTACGGTCAACGCGGAGCTCCTGCGCGACTACGACTGGATTGTGCTGCCGGTGGTCAACCCGGACGGCTACGAGTACACACACACCGGCACGCGTATGTGGCGCAAAACGCGCAAGCCGGTGTCGAAAGGCTGCTCCGGCACCGACGGCAATCGCAACTTCGACTTCCATTGGGGCGAGGAGGGAGCGTCGAGCATTTCGTGCTCCGACACCTTCCGCGGAGAGAAAGCCTTCTCCGAGCCAGAAACACGCGTGGTGCGCGACATCATGCACTCGCTGGCCGGGCGGGCCAAATTCTACTTGACCCTTCACGCCTACGGCAACTACTTACTGTACCCGTGGGGGTACACATCGTGAGTACACCAATTTAAATTTTTCAGTGCAGTAAAGTCTGTTGTCAGGGCTCTTTTTTTTACCCAGAGCCCTTCCGAGCACTTGGCCGGATATGGATGAAGTTGCTCAGGCCGGAGCGGCGGCTATACGCTCGGCTACGGGCACCAAGTACACTGTCGGCAGCTCGACGAACGTGCTTTACGCCGCAGCCGGCGGTAGCGATGACTATGCCTTCGCAAGGGCGAATATTCCGGTTGCCATCACCATGGAGCTGTCGCCTGGTGGTTCGGGCTTCGATCCGACGCCCGACCAAATCCAGCCATTCGTGCAGGAATCTTGGATTGGAATACGGGCCATGGCTAAGAAGATTGCAAGCAAGTACTGAATCATAAAACGTACCAGAAGCGAAGCGAAGTTAGCAACGCTTTAATAAATGAGATTGCGAGTGAAAACTTTCAAGAAAAATATGGTAATTTTATTATGGTATTTTTATGGAAATGAGAGTACATACCTACAATAACAAAATATTGTTTATTTTGTTACACATTTTTTTCTATTGCAATTTTTTTTTATCGTCTCTCAGAAAAGTATCAGCGTTTAGTAATAATGTTGTATGTACGAGTATATAACTTCATGTAAGAGACTATTTATTCTACGAATTTAGAAAGTTGTCAATCGAGCTTCTACCGTGTGAGAACGAGTGCACTGTGGAACAAAAAAAAAAAATTGACACTTGATTAAATTGAGCGATAGACTGACTCAGTCGCAATTAATTGAATAAAAGTAAAGTTTATAACTTTTAATTGAATCCAGTTTCGATGTTTATTCCGTACGAGTAAACGAGTGATGACTGTAGAAAGAATGACTTTGATAGGATCGACGTAGTAACAAATTATAAAGACATTTTGAAAATGATCTCATAGCAAATTATTTTACGAATACTTTATAACATTACATTGCTGTCATTTTAGTCGTCAATGAACATTACAAATATTCACTACAATCAATATTCAGCATGATGACCGTGATGAGAGAGTATGAAAGCTCATGGAGATCATGAAAAAATTGAAGGAAAATAATTTTAATATATTTTAAATTTGTTTTAATTAAAGGCATTTCCGTTTTTCCACAAAAATAATCACAATATATTAGATTATATATATTTTATATATATTTTTATATATAATATATTTATATATTTTTTTCAATATTTTAGATTTTAGATTAAACTAATTTTAGAAACTAATTTCGCAATCTCCGAAGGTAAATTTACACGCATGTATTGCAAAAACCAAATGAATGAATATAATTTTCACTATTGCCACAATCTTCTATGCCCCTGCCTCTCACCACCCTCACCTCTCCACACCCTACGACGCCTCATCATCCCTTTTAATCACACGCACTCGAAAAAACTTGCTGAAAAGGCTGATAAGACTGAAAAAATGTGAATGAACCTCGTTCACGAGAAAAATCATCCATCATTGATTGCAGCATAGACAGAAGTCTCCTTGTCTTGCTACGTGGAGCAAGGACGGACACGGACGGAGGACAGACAGCCTCTGCAAATGTGAATATCCTTTTAATAGCAAAACGTAAAAAAAGTAGTGAAAATCGTAGCAGAAGAGAAAAAAAAAGGAACAACAGCCTGCAGGCACAAAAACAAGCATACATACTTACACACAAACGTACATACTATATACAATATATCACGGAAAAGAGAGCGAGAAATTGTTTTTTGTGGAGTAAAAGTAGTAAAAATAGTTGAAAGAAAACCCATTTTTGCAGTGAGAGAGAAAAGAAGTTGCTGAAGTCCTTTCGTCCTCGACTCACTTCGGGCTATGGCAATACGAGTTACGAAGAAGAACTTACCCAAGACATTTTTTTTTCTCTTTTAACTATGATCGAAAGAATGCTGTACCGGAGGAGGATGCTGTTGGAGTAATCCTTTCTATGAAAAACCTATAGACCCAGCGAGAAGTGTAGCTCTTCTGCGAGACTTTTTGAAACAAAAAAATAGATCGTAACGCGATTATTTAAATCTTATTTCAAAAACGTTATTATATATGTTCTTTTTTAAATTTGTCTTTCAAATAATGCTTTGAAATTTCACACAAATTCACATTTACAAAGAGTAATGTATGTACATTCTGAAATAAATTTAATCATTCAGTCAATATTTTCACAAGAACTCGCGTCTATTTTAAATTTTAATGTTTACACTCTTCTTCAAACTGACAGCAGTGATGTTCTTGACTGAGGGTTGTTTTTGCGCGCCAAAATTCAACGAATCTTTTCTAATTTTATCTAATTGTATTCACATTAGTTCGTTCTTCCATCCACGACTTGGCTCGACGAACTGCCGCTAGTAGTTGTACGGAATTGGTTGACTTGTTTTAAACGTTTCGTAGTCACATACGTCAGCAGCGCTAACGTTGCGGCAAAGGCTGAGGGCGCATGAATGGCGCACCGGCCAACTAGAACGAAAAACGATGTCGCTGTTTGTAGCGCGGCATAGTTTTTCCCTCACCCTGAAATTGTGCATTCAGTTGAAAAGACTGTGATTATTATTTCATTCGCCGTTGTCGGTTTTGAATGAGCGCATCTCACCGCCACCCCCTCGCAGGGGTTGTTATTACCTTCTCTGTGATGCATGAAGGAGAGGATGCACGGAACTACATACATAAAGCCAACCGTATCAAAACAACTACAAATTTCGTTTAAAACTGATCATGATCAGTGAGAGAATGCCATTCTCTTGAACGAAAATCGTTAACGCTCTCTCATTAAGTTTTCTTCTCTGCCGTAAGACTGGTGTGAATTCCATACAACACTTGTGACATTTCAGAGCGGAGGCCATGTTTGTTTGTTTACTCAAGCGTTCAGAGCTGACACGTATGGATGTATTCATAATTTTATTGCTAATTGACATGATGAAAATGGTGATGATGATGATGATGATGATTACGATGATAGAAACTGCGTTTAAGATAATGAGAAATACATTTAAGTGTTCGTGTATTGGCCTTCCTTGGCCGAAGTTATCTTTACCGAAATAGACTTTTAACATAAATTCTCGTTACTTTCAAAAATCTTAAAACGCAAAGAGAATTTTTATAAACTGCATTTAGTATATTTTGTTCTACATTAAAACTGAAATTTAGCGCCATCTCTTAATCATATCATACACATTAAATGGAACGTATTGTTCTTTATATCAATTTATACTGGTAATACTGGCAGAATGTGGATGAAAATATAATAAGGAAAAAATTCTCTAAAGGTGAAAACACGCGCATTGCGAGCTCAACGTAGAGAAGACGCGTGAGGTTTATACAGAACCTAATGTAAAAAAATAATGGTTTACACAATAAATTTCTATTTTATAATCCTGTTCGGTAGGATTTAGGTTACGCTATAAGACTTCGAGGTGCTTAAATTGTAGATATAATTCGATATATAATGTAACTTTACGTAACGAAAAACAAACACGATGTTTTACTACAATTTTCGAGATTATTTTTAATTTATTACCACTTAAATGATCGCTAATATTTTAAAAATTAATTTAGTTTTTAAACAAGGTTTTCATTAATATGGGTTAAGAAGAATAAATAACTAACAAAACAATCCATATCCCAATGAAGAGGTTCACCACAATTTTTTGGCCTTCTCAGTCAGTCTGCCTACACCTTTAGGTATTTAATTTCCGAAGGGGCCAACTCGCACCAATGATACCAGCCTACAGTCCACGGCGTTGGGGCCATTGGAGACCCGCACACAACGAACTCTGTCAATTTCGTGTCAGTGGAGCAGCGCGATTCGCAAGATTCGGTAAAAAGCGGTCGCAATAGCCAGAAATAAAAATAAAAAAAGCAAACAACACAAAGAGGCAGGCTGGTTGGTGTTTCTTTTTTATCAAATCTGTTTAATTTACGAGATGCAGCATAGTTTTATTACTTACAAAGAACTTGAAAATTCATAGATATTCTCTATGAATCGAATATGTGAAATTTCGTGGCCGAAGATGCTTGGAAAGCAGCTATAAAATTGGAATTAAAAGAAATCGCGAAAAAATTCCATTTCGTCTTCACGAAGCTTCAGAAACAGAAGCAGTGTTCGCGCGAGCAGTGTAGTGGCAGCGAAAGAACGACCGCTCCCAGTCCTAAATATTGGATTTTGTGTGAAAAATAGCAACAGCTTCGCGTTTTACTTCGAGTGGTTTATATGGAAATATTATAATCTAAGAATACACAACACTTTTCCAAGTGAGAAAAAGTGACTACAAACCAAAAAAAAGATAATGAAATCCAACAAATCGTTTGCCGAAAAATAGCTCAAATTATTTTCTGACATACGCCTCCCCCCATCTTTCGGTTGTTGTTGTCGTAGCTTAATTGGTACGGCTGTTGAATTTATGTCAAGAAAGTGTCAAAAATTGCAATAGGCATTTACTGCAGGCGTATCTGCTTCTTATTGGAAGCAGCTGAAAGCATAAATTAAAATTAAGCGAGGCATTATTCAAGCAAAGTATCCTTAATTATATATAAAGTACATTGAAAATAATTTGAAGTGTTTATTAATTGCACCAAAGTAGTGTAGTCCAAATTTCAACTCGCTAGAAAGAGATGGGCATATAAAACCACGAAATGCAGTTTTATCACTCTTTTTGGCTGTGCCTCCTCCCGTTTCGTTATTTGCCTTGCCCGAGTGTTGCTGTGTTATAACGAGTTGGCGCTTTTTTACGAGACGATGTCAAAAAGGAATGTGTAGTGTTTAGTATTAATAAAATTTCTTTAGATTTGCCGAATATTTCGCTTCGGTTTTCTTTTATATTAAAAATGTCAATTTTATATTTTTATGATTAGCTTAATAATATTCTGGACGATAGCAAAAGTAATGTTATATTGTATTATTGATTTTATATGGCCCAATATATTGTGCAAACCAAATTCATGATGAAATAAAAGGGTGGACAATCGTGGCCCCTACGACGACGGCTTTGCAATTTCCTTTATGGCTATAAAAGAAGTCATATATGTATATCACTCTGAATAGGATAACAGTATTTTATTCAATGAACATAACCCAGTTTAATGTTAGTTCCTATGAATCATTTGAATATTTCTTTCAGTAGCTTTTAATTATTGGTAAATTGTAGTAAAAGAACAATTCGTTTAGTGATTTATGCGATTGTAATAAAGATATGTATTAGGAGCTTGTTGATCATGAGATATGTTCAGGAACTGAGCTGTAGACGTGGTCCCGAGATGGATTCAGATTACCGTGATCCTAAATAGGTCCATTCTTTTATTCGTCAAGCTTTTTAATTAATCTTCCACTTCAATTACGATACAGTCAAATCGTGACAGAACAATCAATAAAGAAAAATTTTAATAATATGAATATTTGTGAGGAAATTTTAAAATCGAATAAATAATACAAAATTTCTGGTGTAACAAAGAATATTTAAACATAATTCAGTTATTTTTTTATAAATTATTTGTGAAGAAAGAGCCAGCGAAGGAGCGTGTAAAATAGAGGAGAAAGAGATATAGTTTATACTCTGAAGTAGTACGAAAAGAGGAGTGGATAGTGGATAAAGTGCAGCGAATTGGAAAATTTGTGAATAGGTGCCAGCAGCTGTGCGAGCGACGTGTGTACGTGTGTGTATGTGGCTGTGTGTGTGTGTGTGTACGATAAAGGCCAAGAAAAATAGCCTCGAGATATTGTTCTTAAACTCAAAAGAAAGGAAAGAGTGGGAATAAACGTAAGATATCGGAAAAGTGAAAAGAAATTTGTTTGAAAAAGAGTTTGTTCTAATAATTTGAAAAATAAATATAAGAAAATATCAAAAAAGTGTAAAGTGTTAGTTATCGAATCGAAGTCACAAATCCGGCAACAGGTCCCCGGCAATTGCTCAGCACGGTTGTTAGCACGCATATCTTTGAAATAGTAGAGCAATTGCCTGCCACCCGTCTCAGTTGCCATCAGAAGTTTAACGCCGGAAAAATGTCAGCTTTGGACATACGCAACAACTCGGCGGTTATGAAGAGGGCCGAACAACTGAAGCGTTGGGAGGAGTCGGACACAAACCGCGAAGCGCCAACACCGCGGCCCGAGAAAGGTCGGAAAATAAAGTTCTCCTCCGGCTGTGTTTTTCTCGCCGCCTGCCTTGCCGGCGACAAGGACGAAGTGATCAAGCTGCTCGACAGTGGTGCCGATATAAACACGGCCAATGTAGACGGGCTGACAGCGCTGCATCAGGTGAGGATTGCCTGTAATTACATATTGTGGTATTAAAAGTGAAGCTGTTTCAGTTTCGCCTTGCAATGATCCGTCCGTCCGTCCGTCCTGAGTGTGTGACGGACGCACTGAGGAGCGGATACATTAGAAACTTTATTTACATTGCATTGAATTTTATTCTTCTATTTATTCTTTTTCGACTTTTCAATTTTTGTTCAATTTTGAACAATTTTTCCAAAATCTTGAGGATTTTTGATTTTCTCATGACAAAAACAAATTTGTTGCAACAGCGTTAACCTCCTGTAAATATCACGATATAAAAAATATAGCCATACAAAAAAGATGGATAATTTTTGAATTTAATTTTTGAATTTTTTTTTTTATTGGTTACAATTTTCGAGAATTATACTAACTACAAACGCTCTACCAAAACTTATGGCATTATCGTTAATTTGGCTAAAAGTTCAATGACGTATTTCATTTCGATTTAAGAAGAAAAAAAAAATTACAAAAAATTTCTAAAATGTTTTACAATGATTTTTGTTGCTGCTTTGATTTTGCTGTGTAAACATTTGCATGTACACAAACACACATACACACACACACACACGCGCGCGCATGTATAGCAAGCAGCACATTTATCTCTGCCTTGCGAGAAGATTTTGTTTTTATACTCGATAGAAAAAAACATACAAATATTCTAAAATTAGAAACTTGATTTTGTAATTTTTAGGATTTCCTCTTTTTCTTCTTAATTAGTTTGCTTATTTTTCTAAATTAGAAGTAATTTTTAATTTTCTATTTTGAATGTTCTTCGATGCTGGTGCTGCTGGCGTTATCATCATCAATGTGCGCTGCGCTGCGCTACGCCAAACCGTTTTCAATTCGAGAGAATGAAGAAGCAGAAAAAATTCCTTGATTTTTGCCTCAACCAAATAACATCTCGGTAATACTTATGTACGTGTGTGCGTGCCTGCGTGCGTGCGTGCCTCGGCGAGCAAAGCATTTAATAAAATGAAAAATTACAAAAGCTGTACACATTGCAAAATGCGCAGAGTGTGCTTAGAAAAGCATTTAACGTTGACGTAACTCCGCAAGAGCGTAAAATGGGCAGCAGTCGCGTCTGTCTGGCGATGTTCTCAATGTTCCAAAATAAACAATAAACATTTTCGTACCAGGAAAAGCAATGAACAAATGAGTTAAAAATACACAAAAATTAAAATGAATATTTCTTAAATTATACATATGTATGTATGTATTTATGTACATAATTTAAAGCCATGTCAGTAAACGCAAACATTTACAAAAGATTGATGAAATCCGCAATTTTGTTGATTAGAAATAATTGAAAGCGAGTTTGTAGAGTTTTAAGTCTTTCATAGATAAGTTAAGAATGGGTTTTCCTTAAAAGCAGCGGACTACACTGCACTATCCTTATGCTAACACCATCGTACCAGCATTGTCTGTTATAGACGTAAGGCACCAACAGCTATTAGTTGGGCGATTTCTCATTTGAAAGGTCTCCTCAAAAGCGACAAACGTATAGTATTTTGTAGAATGTTAAAAACCAAAATTGGGCAATAGTTACATAGTTACCAAAATTCACAGTATATTCAAATTGAAAGTTTGTTTCATAATACTTTAATAAATTATTCTTTTTCTATTCTTGCTTTTTTCCTTCCTTCCTTCCTTCCTTCCTTCCTTCCTTTCTTCCTTCAACCTCTTTGGTTGTTGGTCCCAACGAATTGGGCAAAGAAGAAGAAGATGAACAAAAAATCGGGAAACTTTTATAAATAAAACTTTTACACAGTGACGTAGGTATGTATGTACATATGTATTATGTGCATATTTAGCAAGATGAATAGAATGAAAAGCTTTAATCGACAGTTAGAATAGATTTTTTTTGTTTTTTTTTACCAACTATAAACGTTTAAAAAGAAGAGACCAAATTAAATTAGCGTGCGCTAATGCTTTTTTTTTTTTTACATCACAAAATTTGGTTTCTTAGAACAATCTAACATACGTTGGTTGTTCCTTTGATGAATGATCACGATCAGAAATTCAACTGAAATTTCATTTAAAAGAACGTGAATGATGAAAGCAAATGCAGACAGATTTATAACGAATTGAAGATTTTCAAAAAAAACTTAAGTCTATTTAAGAAAAAGCCGCCTGCAGCCAATTGAGATCTTCAGATCTTGTTGTTTGAGCTTATTCTAGTAATACATACTCGTATTCCATAAGTTTTATTTCCTTTCAAAGCTTTGTAAAAAAAAAAACTTCTTACTTGATTCTTCAAGAACTATTTTTAGCCTGCTTTGATGTTATTAAAATCATATTTTTGCTTCAAGTTCTCATACAAAGTTCTGCTTCTCAGTTGATCTTAATCTTTTACAGAATAAGAGGGGATTATATTTAAAAGAGTATATAAATATTGAACATATATATCTACTTATCTGAATTTATACTTCACATTTGTCTCAATCATGTTGTCTTCTTGTCACTTTGATCTTTCTGTCTCAATGTACATACATACGAGACATAACATATAAAAAATATGTCTCTCTGTTTGTACCAGCGCGCGCGCTGCAAGGCGCTTAAATGAAGCAACACCAAAAAAAAAAAAAAAAAAAATTAAAAAAAAACCAAAATCAAAATCAAACAGATAACTTGTTATATTGACGTGTTTTCCAACCTTGGCCCAGTTTTGTATTCTCAAAGATCTTTGCAATAAAATTCGAATATATTGCCTCAGGGGAAAATGACCGACGACCGTCCACAAGCGACAGCAATTGAAGCAAAAAACAACCAAAAAAAAAACGTACAAATAAAAATACTAATTTCTACTTATTTCAAGACAACTAATAAAAGTGTGTATGCAATGAATTATATTCTCTTGAGGTCAATAACATTGCAATATTTCATGGAAAACAATTTATAATTTTAAGTATCGTACCAGAAAGGTATCGTACAAATTTTGAAAACTAGAACAATTTGAAAAATTAGTATTAGAAATAAGATGGTTCTTTAAGTTGAGCTCATACTTTTCGGGGCGATTTTATTATATTTTAGCGCTTTTTGGGGAAAATTTTTAAGAACATTGCAATTATTAAAGGCAAAAGTTATAAGCTTCAAAATAATATTACGAGAATGGATAAGTTTTCAAGTCTGTGAGAAATAAGAGATATTTTATAGAGGTCTAAAAGAATAAAATATAGGACGACGGCTCTCTGCTTTTTGCTTATGAATTTCATAAACTGCGTATGACAAAATTTAGCCGACATTTCTTTGCCGAAAATGTAGTATTTTCTAGTTTTATGAAATAGTAGTATGTAGTAAACATACACCACAAGGATTTTTATACGATACATAATAAATAATTTTTTTTTTGGATTAATTCTAGTTATTATTCCTTAGATTATGCTTCAGCATGTTCTGATTGTTTTTTTCTTCTTAAAAGCAATTAGCAAAAGAAATTGTATGTAGAATAATGTAGGAGCGAAAAATTTTAACTCAAATTCAAATAAAATCCAAATAGACTTTTAAAAAATTTCAAGACTTTTCAAACAATGTATAGAAAAAAATATGTGCAAATTCGAGAAAATAAATAAATGTTTCCTTCAATACTAGCTATTTTTGGCCGCATTTAAAAATGGATGATGATAATAGTAGAAATGGTTTCATTGTGGGTGGGCGTCGGCAATTTTAAATGTATCATATGTAGCGTATATGTATATTGTATATGTGCGTGTATACGAGCTGTGCTTTTTTTTGTGTTTATAAATATTTTTTTTTAATATTGTTTTAATATTTACTTAAGATTATAATAAAATCCAACAGACAATCGTTATAAATACAGTCGTAAATTTATGCTGGATTTTATCTGCCTTCACGTTATTATTACAATTTACAAGTACATTTTTATTTTTATATCATCTTTATATACAATTCATATTATTTATTAGTTTTAACATGGTACACAAAGTTATTATGTACACTTTGTGTATAATTATGGCTTCTATTGTAGTTTTTTAATTTTTATTAATTTAATTTACAAATTAAATGTATTTGCCAACAACAACAACAACAACAACAACAATTTGTTCTATAACAAATTGCAAAAAGTTATGAAATATTCAACAAATCAAAAATTGCTGCTATTGCCTGAATGCTCAACGTGATAAAAGTTGTGCAATTTTTTGTTGGTGTTTCTTTTTTTTTTTTTTTTTTTTTGTGTTTTTATGTAAGAAATTCCAAAGTGTTGTTCCAGCGTGAATTATTTGAAAATTGTTGAGATTTTTTTTTTATAGATTTCAGCTTAATATGGTCATTAATAAATAGACAATAAATAAATGTATAGAATTATTTGTTCGCGCTGGGATAAAAAGTATCGAGCCTAAGCGATCTATCTCCTTTTACGCGTTAAATAAGTGTAATGAACGTTGCTTTAGAATGCCACGCAATTGAAATTCGTGTTAAAGAAGCTTGACTTCTTGAAGAATTAATCATAATTTTCTGCTGTATCAGAAGCAAACTTTCATTTTTCGAAAGTTCATCAATTTGTTAATATTCGATTTCGATTTCGAATTTCAATTTGGATCATTTTCGATTTGAATAATTTCGAATTTGCGTTTAGTGAAATATTGACGAACTGAATAAAGAACTGAACTGAAATGAGGTAAAATTAATGCAGAAAATAGTTCAGAAACTCTCGAAATTCTAAAGTTTTAAACACAAACATTCGCTTACGAATTTCGAATATGCAAGGTGCCCAAGTGCGTGTGTGTGTACAATCAAGTGAGCTTCAAAATTCGAAAAAACTGTTTTTTATATTCCAAAACCAACTAACTATCAATAAATAGTACGCCATAGTTTTCGATTAAAGCCATTATTCATGCCATCCTTGTACTATAATGTCAACGAATAGCGCAGCACCACCTTTTTCGGTTTCAATATGTCAGCATTCTCGGCGTTTCTGCTCTGTTTCATCTTCTACAATTAATTTTGGAACTTATAGCCAGTTTTAGCCAGTCTTGATTTGGTTTCTAATACTAAGTGTTATTGCTAAAGGCGTTAAATCGTATTTCATTCTATTAAGTAAGCAAATAATTGTTGTTGTTCTTCTACTTCTACTTTTTCTATTGGCTTGAACTATTCTCTAGAAGGTCATCAACAGGTCATCAGCTTAAAAGAAAACATACATGCATACACACGTGAAAAGAATTGTAATGGAACGAACAGAATTGAATTCTCTAGAGCGCCGCTTCACATCAAGTAACGGAGCGTGTGTGGTAAAAATAATGCAAATGTAGCACATTTAGTAAAATTTTACCTTCGCCCTTCGTCTGTCTGGTATGCGCACGTACCATTTGTTACTATTGGATTAAAAGATTTTGTGGATTTTTGGAATTTTTTCCTTCGTCTATCGTGTGACCCATTGAAGGTTATTTATTTACCTTTAGATGTTTGTCGCTTTAAGCCGAAAGGTATGTAAATTTTGACTCTTGCCAAGTCTAAAACTAAAAAGGTTTTCACTGTGACAATGCAAGACCACAACGCAAGTGAGTTTATGGAATATGTTGGAAAATTCTTTTTTTGAAAGAAAGGCTGTGTAGAGGCCATTTGATTCCTCTGAGAATTCCACTCACTTCGTGTGACTTGAATTAAGAGAATTGTTATAAAAGCATTTTACTCTTACTTTGCAAACTATATTTTTCGGTTTTGCAATAATGTTTTCTTCTCTGATAAGTCTTCTCTTTTACTTTTACTCTTCTTTTAACTTGCAAATAAATAACATAATTACCCATAATTAATTGAATTAAGCTTTCAATTTATGTTAAGAGCGCTCAAAACTTTCTATTGATGAAAAAAACTGAACATTTTGCGGTGACTGTGTTGCAAAATGTTCAGTTTTTTCTATGGCAATATTCTACGGTTTGGGACCGAATTAAATGAAATACTTCTCTCGTATTTATTTAAAAACGGCATTAAACGGCTGCCCTCAAAACGAATGCAGCCAGCCGGCTGCAATGATATTAAAGAAAAGAAAAGCAAAAACAGAAAAAATCTGGATGTCTGCCAATTAATTATCAACGTACTCGTTCGTAGTACGTTGAAGACGAGATCAACTGTTCAATGATTGACTGACTAACTGACTGACGGACTGAGACTAATCAACCGATCTCCCACGCATACATACATACATACTTACGCATTTATCTCTTGCCGGCGCATGCATGTATTCTTCGTGAAAAAAGAAGAAAACTGAAAATGTAAGCAAGCCAAGCCAGAGCCGTCCATGATTATGGAAAATGCACATGCACGACGAAACACATTTTTAAATCATCAAATCAACATCAACAGCGTTAAAAAAGCGTTTAGCGCAGAGTCAGAGCGACTGAGTGAGCTTCAGGGAAACAGAGTTGTCATCGTCGTCGTCGATGTCGTCCGTCGCGTTGACAGCCGAAATGAAACTACTTTGACTGACACTTTCAAAGGTTCATTTTATTCGGTCGCATGCTTGGCGACTGACAGCTGTTTACTTTTAATGTTGTTGGTGTTGTTGTTGTTGTTGTTGTTGTTGTTGTTGTTGTTGTTGTTGTTGTTGTTGTTGTTGTTGTTGTACTACTCTTGTTGCTGTGGTTTTTTTTTATTGGGCACGCTCTTTATTGTTTATCTCAGAACTTTACACGAAGTACTTACTATTTTTTAATCAAATTTTTTTTAATCAAATAAAGTGTTATTCACCTCAACTTTTGAGTGTGTGTGTGTGTGTGTGTGTGTGTGTGTGTGTGCTTGTTCCTTTACATATGCGTTAGGTGTACTCGTACATATTCATGTTTACACAAGTATGGTCATTTGTGGGCTTGTGCCGGGCAGGCCACAAAAATATTGATTAAAACACATCAAAAAATTGAAAACATAAATTAAATAAAATTACGCATACGTCAGAGTGCATCGTCATACATACATACATACATACATATCGCACACAATTGTACAAGGATGAACGGAAAAGTCCTTTGTAGTGCAAACTTTGCTTAGGCGAGAGAAAGAGAGAGATAGAGGGAGGGAGAACACATTATGGTTATGTATAGGGTGCGCCATCTTTTATGTCGGTATGTGAATATTAAATAACTTTTGGGGGGGAAAACCCACCGATTTCCATATATAAGGTATTTTTATTTAATTTGGTCCTTTGCCAAATTTATTTGGACTAGTTTTTGAATAGACCAATCAATCATGTCATGGCCGCCTTTATTGGTCAAAGCAAAATGTGCCCTTTTTGCTGCGTTTTCCAGTACTTTTTCGAGCGATTCATGATTAATTGGCACTGAATTGACGTTTCAAAAATACATATGTATGTCTACTCCAGTCAATCGGTTTGATAAATGTTTTCAAGTTATTCAATCTTTACATACCGACATAAAACATGGCGCACTCTGTATATTTAAAGTTATTTATATTTAAAGAGTTCATTTAAAAAATTTCATGATAACTAATTGTGCTAAATATTTTATATCTAGCTGTTAGCTTAGATATTGATAGTGTTAATAAAAATGTTATTCGCGACGACGGCGGCGGTGTAGGTTCCTTTATGAGCTCTAACATTGTTTCTCCTCTGAATTATTACCACTTTTTTAGTGTTGTAACAAAAACACAATACACAAAAAAAAAATCCAATTCACAGCATTCAAAAAACGTGCACAGCATTCAAAATTATTAGTTAAGAAAAAAAAAAATCCCAAAAAAAAAAAAAATTAACAATTTAATTGCTGTTAAATGTAAAAAAAAAAACTAAGAGCTATTTTTTAAGTACTTAAGTACTGTCGAAGAAGCCTAAAACCGACCGACCGATTGGTTACGTCGCGCTATCTCTTCAGTCCATTATTTTGCAAACTCCTCGATTGTAATCACAAAAAGTTACCGCAAAAGTAATCACAAGTAAAAAAAAAAATTAAAATTAAATACAAAAAATAGGGAAAAAATAAAGCTCCCGTCAATAAAAGTAACAGACGGATAAAAAGTTTATACTTTTAAAAATATGTTATTTATTTAGACGCTAATATTCTTATAATTTACAATAATAATCCGTGTAATTTTGGATAATTAAACGCTTTCTTATTTGTGTCTCTTTATACGCGATAAACCTGGTGAGCGTCTTTGCTCTCTCTCTCGATTTTAAGTCCACCATTAACTTTAAGCCTCTGCTGTTTTTGAATTAAAACCGAAAAAATTCTCAGTGCCACAACTCTTCGTCGTAATGACGCTCGTAGCATTCTGAAAAGCTGCAGGCTGCAGTGTAGTGAAGTACGAAGAAGAAGAAGAAGAAGGAGTGAAGTAAGTGAGAAAGTACTTGAGAAAAGCAACGAAGCTGTTTCCACAATTTTGTTATCGATTTAAAAAAAATAGACGAAGCCAAGCTATTGTTTATTGTTCTTGTTTATTGCACCTTAAAAAAAAAAAAAGGGAAAAGAAAAGAAGTTTAGAAAAAACAAGAGCAAAATGTTGTTTTTTTTTTATATAGCTTTTTGCTTTTGTTTTTTCTCTGTGCATACACTCGTTAACATAATCGTTTCCTTAATTATGCTCACTTTGAGGTTTCGTAAGGTTTTCCTTCGGTTTAGCGGCGGCTATCATTATTTGAGGCTTTGTTTACGAGCCTCACAGAGCTCGTCTTCGCGTCATTTCTTCATTCTTTCATTCCTTCTCTGCCTACATACATATTAATGCGCTGTTTTGAATATGAATTTCTTTGTTTTTCCGTTGTTTTTTGGCTTAACTGAAAGGAGTTACGACGGTCGCGTGCAGAAACTGCAGTTATTAGTCTCTTTTGTTAACCGTTTTTTTTCTTTTTTTGTGGCTTAATTTGGGAGTGTGCCGGTATTTGGAATGTGCGTACGTTCATTCTTAATAGAATGCAATTTTTAGAGAAATAAAAATGGAGTTAAAAAGCCTTAAAATTAAAAACATATTTTGTACAGAAGCTGTTTCTAAAACGCAATTTCGAAAAGTGTATGGCAGCCTTTTGGTAGCTGCCGATCTTGTAAATTTCGCTGCGTTGCGCTGCTCCTCCTCAATTCCTTGCTGGCTGCTATTTTTGTCTGAAAAAGATTTCAAAGACAAATACAAATTACAATATTAGATAAGTTTTTTTTTTTTCAAATTTCTTAATTTTTGCCATTTTGCCATTTCATCATCATCATTGAAAAATAAATAAAACTTTGCAAGAATTTTAGAATTCTTGAAATAATAAAAAGGTCAGCAGAGTTTCTTCTCATCCTCTTAATTTCTCTTCTTCTCTTTTCTATGGTGGCGAAAAATACGCCATTCTGAATTATTTTTAGAAGAGTTTTGTTCATTTTAGTTCGTCTGAATTGAAATAGTTTCAGTTTGTGTGAATGAATGGTCGTGAGGTCAAAAAAAATGTAACCTAAAAGCGTTAATAAATGTTTTTTTTTTTTTTTTTTTTTTTTCCAAGAAAGAATGAGTTTAGAAAAAAAAAAGAATTTATGTTAATGACAATAAAAAATCCATCACCTTTGCCATTAATTTGTCTTCTTTGCTTATATTCTCTGGTCTCGTATAAATTCTATTGTGTTTTTATTGCACTTTTTAAAATGGTTATTCGTTGGGCTAAAGAAACTTCCAACTAAATCAATAAATTGCAGCAGACAATATGAGAAATGTAAAAATAAACGCGCTTGCTTTGCTTTGAAAACCAAATGTGATAAAATAAAGTAAACAAAGAAAACCAGAATGATATCATAGCTTCAAAAATAAACCACCATCAAATGGAAAAGATTGGAGAAATTCGAATAATCGAGCACGTTTCTTTCTGTCCGTCTTGTCCATTTCTAATTCTTTCAAATTTAAACAGTTTAGTTAATACATAAACCCCCCTTTCTCTCTCTCTATCTCTCTCTCTCTCTCTCTCTCTCTCTCTCTTAAGTGGCAGAGAGAGAGAGAGAAATTTCGCTGGAGAAAAAGGGTGGGCGCATTCGTTGTTATTTCTTGACTACATTGTATATTTGGTTTGTGTCTCTGCTAAATTCGTTGTTTCTGCTGAATAATGATGAGACTTTTTCTATAATTTTCTATATTTTCATTCTTCCTGCAGGCCTGCATCGATGACAACCTTGAGATGGTCGAGTTTCTGGTCGAACACGGTGCCGACATCAACAGACAAGACAACGAAGGTTGGACACCATTGCATGCCACATCATCCTGCGGGTAAGATTCTACTTTTGCTCTACATCTCGTAGTTTAGTCTAAACAGAATTGAGTTAAACACTGTGGTGTTTTTGGGTTGGTTGTTCTAGCTTTGTCAGCATAGCACGCTACTTGGTGGAACATGGTGCTGATGTCGCTGCTGTAAACAGCGATGGCGATCTGGCCCTGGACTTGGCGGTCGACATTCAACACCTGGGCATGATTGATTTCATGCAGAAGATGGTCGCCGAACATAACATTGATTGCGAGAAGGCGCGCCAGGGAGAGGAACAGCAAATGCTCAACGATGCCAAACGTTGGCTGCGCAGCGATGCCTCCGAAGTGGACCGACCACATCCGAAAACTGGAGCAACAGCTTTGCACGTGGCCGCTGCAAAAGGTTACACAAAGGTGAGATGAAATCAAAAAGATTGGATTATTTTTTAACGAAAATCGGGTTCGTTGATTTGAATGCGTTTGCTTTTTCTGCCTTCCTTCAGGTCTTAAGTTTGTTACTCGCTGGACGTGCTAATGTGGACAAACAGGACAACGACGGCTGGACACCGCTGCACGGTGCCGCTCACTGGGGCCAAAAGGAAGCCGCCGAAATGCTCGTCGACGCAATGGCCGACATGGATGTGCGCAACTATGCCGGCCAGTCGTGCATCGACGTAGCCGAACGCAAAATGGTGAAATTCCTGGACGAACTGCGGGCGACTAAACGCATTAAGCGTCGGCCTTCTAGTCAGATCAGGTTAGTCCAGTGCGCACGTAACGCAGCCACAAAAATTCCGCCCCTAAACACTGTGTTTATTCTCGTTCAAGCAGCAGCCGCATCTCCGATACTATAGAAAATCACTTGGAAAATCCGGCCACAAAAATTATACGCGTCGAAGTGCGGCCCGACCAGTCTAAGGATCAGACGAATGGTAGGTTTTGTTGGTGAAAACTATCGAGTTAAATTCTTATTTACTTCTTCTTACTAAAGTTCAATTCAATTTTCTTATTTTTTTTGTTTGTTTGTTTTTTTTTTACTCCTACACACTCTTTCATTTCTTCTTTGTTGTTGTTGTTGTTGGGCCCGTTTGTGCGCTCATTTGTTTACTGATGTTGTCTGAAAAGGTTCTCATGCCCGTTAGGCGTTAGCATAATTTATTAACAATTTTTTTTATACGATACCTAACAACTAAGTAATGTTACTTGAACATGAAACACATTTAGAGAAACATTGTTCATTTTAGTTTTTAAACTTAAATAATCTATTTAGTATAACGACCAACACTACGCGCCACAATTTACGTCATATCTGTACTCCTTTTATTGAAATTAATTCACTCAAACTTCCATTTTCATTATCCTTGTGCGTGTCCGGTGCTGTTGTTGTTGTCGTTGTTATTGTTGTTCAACATGACACCGCAGTGGCGCAACAACTCATTGCCCTCGATGGTAATTGTTCTGGCGACGATGGCGGTGGCGATGGCGGTGACTCCACTGGCGTTGAAGGTGGCGACAGCGATGCCGATTCCATTCAAATTAATCTCTCTAAGATAACAGAATCGGATGAAACGGACACCGAACTAACCGACTCCACGGAAAGTTCTCACTCGACGAGCATTTCAGAAGCAGAAGGTACCTAAGTTCAACAGAAAGAATGGCCGCTCTTTAGTTTTGCCATCTTTTCCATCCTTTGTGTAGATTGTTTCTGTTCTGTTTCTGTTTTTCGTATGAATATGATTATGAGTTGGTTCGAAGCGATTCGGATTTGATTCACTTGCGTTGAAAGTTATTGTATTATTTCAGTTCGTTTTCTATTTGTATGGAACTGTTTAGTGGTAATGACTTTAATTGAATTTTAATTTAGTAAAAATTTATGATGTTAAATGAGTAAAAAGAGATTATTTCGATATTTAGTTTTTTTCTAACAAAAATTTTCAGTGTTGAGAATTCCAAAATATTGAAAAAGAAGCGCCTTGTTGAAGTACGAATAGCATAGGATTTGACGCCCTTAGAACCAATTTTTAGAAGATTTGCATTAAAAAATTCTAACTTTCAAAAGTTGATGAACGTTTTTTAAACACGAAATGAAACACGAATTTAAGTGGATTCTAAATATATCCATAGAAATTGTGTCCTTTGTTTTCTGTTTGTTGTCTTTCTGTTCTTTTCTTTTCGTTTTGTGGACTAAAAATTCCATTATTCTATAGTTTCAATTTCGTTAATGAAATCGTAATGTAGATAGATCTAGATCATCAGCATTGTTTAAAATTAATTAAATAAATTTTAATTTCACTTGAGACATTTACAGATTCATTTCATTTATTGTTTTCATCTGGTTTCATCAACCAGAAGTTTTGTAAAGCACAGAAAATTAATTGTATAATTTATACACAATCCCGTTTATTTAGTCGAGTCGAAGCCTGCGGCAGCATTGAACACGCAAACTCAACAGTCCCATAAAGAAACAAATTCAAGTGAAGACGAGGCGCCTTGGCGACGTAACAATACAGCAGCATCACGTACGCGCTCTCAGCCCGAAAGTCCAGCTAAAAATCGTAAGAATAAATAGTTTCAAATGAGATTATCGTTATTGATGTCGATTTCTTTCGTATTTTCTATCACAGAAGTTCCTGATAAAGATATAAAAATTAATACAACATCATCTACTGAATCATCTGATGTTATTCTGAGGCGAACACAAAGTTTCGAAAATGATGAAAAGTAAGTTAAAGAAAACTTTGTATAACACATACATATATTTTTTTTTTCTTATCATCGACTATATGTATACGTACCATACTATAATTAAAGTATTATGCATTTTCCGTCGTGATTGCAAGTAAACTTTTCATTAAATACTTTCCAACTTATTACTAAACGTTACTTGCCTGATGATTAGGCAAAATATGTTCAGGGTGTTGCTTTTGTAATCATCATATGGAGCGTTAATTTTGAAAATTATGAGAATTCATATTGTGAAATGTTATGCGATAATATTGAATAAATAAGTTCAATTTTGTAAGCTCAAAGTCGTTCATTAGCAACAACAAGAAACCTAAGCTTCTTTTTATCTACTAATTTAATACATTTAATACGTATTAAAAAATAACTTTTGTTTTATATTCTGATAGCATTTGATAATTTTATTTAAAACTTATATTAACTAAATTATCCTATTTTTATGTTTTCAACCCAACAACAATTTGCAAATTTAAACTATTGAAAAACAACAACAATTGACTCATTTTGCACAACATCATTCATCGTTCGCTCGCTCGCCTGCCCGTTCGCTCGCTCGTTCGCTTCCACTAAAACCAACAACAACATGAAAAAAATTTTGAAATTATCAATTTATACATAAACAAACAATGAACACACAACATTGAGAAATGATAACAGATTCTATCAAAAATATAATGAGCTGCGTGCACGCATCAAAGCTAACTCATGTCCCATTCTGCCGGCCTCACTTACCAATAACAATCCCAGCGTTTTAGGAACCGTTAACACGACAATTCAAAATTATTCCGTACAAAGATCGGCCTCACTCAAAGATCATAGAAATTTCAGGTTTGTTTGATTGCATTTATAATTTTCGTATGTACAAATTTCATTTATTTTAAATAAGTATTGTTTATAATTTTTTACTAAGTGTTTTTTTTCTCAATTTAAATAATAAGAAATTACGAGTACGACGAATATCAGACTTATCATTCGTTATCATTCATTAATTGATTAATTTTTAAGCTTAACCTTATTCTTTTCTCTTGTTTCTTTTGTTATCTAGAAAACCCGCAACAACAACAACAACATCAACAGCTACTAATACCATCCCAACAGCAGCGCCCACGACTGCGAACACCGTAACGCCACCAACACCAACACCACCAACAACAGCTCCAACAGTTATCACTACGACTCCTGTGAGAAGGTTTGTATCACGATAGCGAAATACGAGTGTTGTAGATCAATGATTAAAGTTGATAATTGTGTCCGACCGAATAGTATGAATTCTTTGCCAAAGGTGCTCTCAAAAATTGTTTAAAAATTGCGTACAATTAAAACATAAATTCATATAGTAACTATTTCATAAAAAAAGTAAGTGAACTTTTATACTTTTTTATCACTTGAAAATTTTTCGTCTGCTGTAAACTTCTATCAAGAGTTCACTATTTTTGTCTCGGGGTTATTTTAAAGTTTCTTTATGAATTTCTGAATTTTCTGCTGAGGCTAAACCGAATAACTTTTATTAAGAGCTCACTACTTTTGTTCTTGTGATTATTTTAAAGTCTCTTTACGAATTTCTCAATTTTCTTTTAAGGCTAAACCGAATAGTTTCTATCAAGAGTTCGCTATTTTTTTTAGTAATTATTTTACAGTCTCTATGAATTTCTAAATTTTCTTCTCAGGCTAAAGGCCAAATAACTTTTACGAAGAGCTCATTACTTTTGGCTTGAAAATTGAATTTACATTTTCTATTATTATAAAAGCTCTTATAATTTAGTTTTGTGTGTGTATATATTTATTGCAATTTGATTATATTCGTACAACAGCGAAAGTAATGTGTCGATGGTAGCACAGGAAAACACTACTACTGCAACGGCAACTAATGCCGGTAGTAGCGGTGACCACAAATCGTCTAGTGTCCCCTCCGATGAGGGTAGTACTAAACAGACCAAGCAGTCCGCCGGGAATATATTCAAAAATTTCTTCAAGTAATTATATTAATGTACTGTACGTTGTTGTTGCTTGTCCGCTGCCAATCGCTGTGTCCCGAAATTCTTATAAAATACTTAACAATTTGTTCTTTTTTGTGTGTTGTCACCAATCAATGGAATTTATTTCAATTGCTTTGGGCTGTAATACCAATTTTTTATAAAAGAAATTTTACTTTTGTTTTAAGCTAATTTTAGTTTTGATTTAAATAAGTTTATAAGCAAGTTGTTTTGCCCTGAACTAAAATAATCTTAACCCTTATATCAGTACTCACTCTACAGTGAGTGTACTCAGTACTTTAGAAGCCTCGAATTTAGACAATATTTAAGCACGTTTTGCCAGCAGAGTTTTATTGTGGTACCTACAATTTGTGGTTTCAATAACAACAACTGAAGAGATATAGGTTCTAATTAAAGCTTATCTTATTTTCAACAACGCAAAATCGATATGAGAAATGTGTCGGTCATTATAAGTTTGACAACCGCTGTCTGCTGCATTTTTATTTCAAACTGATCAGTGTGGTTGACATTTAAGTAGAAAATAAAACTGATGCTGAGTTAAAAAAATTCACTGCTTCGATCTACTTCACTAACTGGAATAATTTAAAGTCTGTTGTTAACTGTTTGCTGCTAACAAAATTAATTAATTTGCTCTGCTACAACAAGTTCTCATCTCAATAACTTTGTACGCGTTAATATTGAAAGCTTTAGATATAATTTTTTTAATCGGACCCTATTTTCTGTTTCTCTTAGATCCTTTGTACCGCCCGTGCGCGACGAAGAGAGTGAAACTCAACGCAAAGCGCATGCGAAACGGGTCCGTGAGACGCGCCGCTCCACACAAGGCGTAACGCTGGATGAAATCAAGAGTGCTGAAGAATTGGTTAAGAAAAAGAATATGACTATGAACAACAACAACAACAGCAGCAGCAGCAGCAACAACAACAATAATAACAACAGCGGCACCATCACTAGCAACAGTAATAATAACAGTAACAGCGTAAGTACTTACTTCAACGTTAAAAAAGACAGACGCAAAAAAGATGCTGAAGTTTATGAGACTCAAACTCTCGAACACTTACTTAATGCGATCATTACGCGATCATATTCGTAACGTATTTATTTCAAAACTATTGTATTTCACAAAACAAAAGCAAGCAAACAAGAACATGAGATACAATTCAGTTTATCAACGTCATCACACCTCCTCACATCAGTCTCAGTACTCAATGCAGCCTAATCCAAAAACCATTTATTGAAAAATCCAATGACTTGATTGGTCCCTCCCCCGCGCCCAAAAGGAAACCCATTACCGTCCACTCGACACGTGATATCGTATATGACATGCTTTATGGAAGAGGACGCTTTCTTTTATCATTTCATTGTTTCTACACTTGACCTGTTTTTAACTGTTTGTCTTACCATGTACCATATAATCCTCTCGGCCAACACTCGGCAGCACTCAGCATTATTATTTTGCATAATATCATCATCATCATCCCGGTACATCGTGGTTTTATTTATTTAGACAGACCAACACACACACAAGAACACGGCGCCATAAGGTTTCAAAGGTTGCGGTGTAACGTAAACGATATTGTCTATTGTCCTTGCTGAAAATATAACTAAATAATCCTTAATTTCTCTTAAGAGTTTAAAGAAAAATCTTTTTTTTTTCTTTGTTGATGTTGTTGGTTTGCCATGCTAAACGCTGGCTGGCTAACTCCGTACGTCATAAGCAGAATGCTTTGCTGCAGCAACCTGCTTGTCGTGTATTATTGCACAAGACGCATTTAAATAGTTGTATCGTATAATATTTACTAACGTAATACGAGTAATTTTAGTTTCCGTTTAGCTTCTGATTAAATTTTTTTAGCATTACAACACAGTGCATCACGCAGTCGTATTTATGCAGTGTGCCGTTTTTGTGCGGGGTGAAAAACTTAACATTGTTGATAAATTGTTTTCTTTATAAAACAAAGTGTGATTTTTTAAAATTATTAGTCGATAAACCAACCGACCGACTTCGAAATCGAATGAGAGAAGGGTTTTTTCCCGTATTTCTATTGAATAAAATTATTTAGTTTTTTTTGAAAAGTTATAATAATTATAGATGTTAAGTAATGTTCACCTTGTAATTAATTGTTTATGCGGTAAAAAGCGAAACTTAATTGCCAAATCGATTAACTTTACTCTTGCTATCGTACTCTTTTATAAAATATTAGCTTAAAGGGACTTCAAAAACTTTTTACATAAGCCATTTTCTTTGAAAGTGGTGTAAGTCCTTTCTTTTTTATTTCGAGATATTTACAGTTTGGCAATTCTTATGTTTTGTTTTATGAAAATCGTATAGATTTCAAAAAGATTGTTCTTTTCATTAAATAAAAGTATAAAGATTATACCAGAATAAAAGTTTCCTCATAATTTTCTCATGAAATGGACTTTCCACATTTTCAAAGAAAACGGCTCATAATTTATATAAATGAAATTCTCTATCAATGAGTGTATTAACATCTTTCCATTGAAGTGACAGAATTTGTTTAGTTAGTAATTAAGTAGTTATTTGTTTTATGGAGTTAATCGATTTGACAAATCGTTATATATTTTTTATACTAGTGCGCCATTTTTTATGTCGGTATGTCACTATTTAGCCGTATTCTAAGCGACGTGGACAGTCTGTCGACAATATTCTTTAAATCAATTGCACTTTATACAAAAAAAAAAAAGGAAACCATTCTTCAAAATACGCCGCAAGGTGGTTCCACTGACGTCAAAATGGTAAGCGCAATGACGACACGACACATGTGGGTTCTCGACACTCAACACTCTTCTACCGCCCAGTAGAACGTCTTGGGCGTTGATGAACGGTATGTCGACGATCTCTCACTGTCCTGTGCTCAAAAAAAATTCGATGCTAAACGATGAATAGTGTTTCAAATCATTGGTCACGATATTTTCGACGATATGTAGGACTATTTTCGATGTACAGCGTCACAGCGTTTCGCCGTGAAGCGATTCATGTACTGAATTGACGTTTTAAAAACACGTTTACTCAAGTTAATCGGTTGATAAATGTTTACATACATAAAATATGGCGCACCCGTTATATATAGTGGATAAATATTTATATAGTGGATGCATAAATACTTTTCTAATTGATTAGTAGATAATGTTGGTCATGAAAAATATATTTTTGATACAATATTGCATCATAGAATACAATTTGTACTTTCTTTTTTCTTAAGAAAAAATTATATATTATAATTTTGGTACTCTATGTTTCCAAACGTAGACGAAGAAATAATTTTATTGATTCTTCAGTTTTCAATACACAATGATATAACAAAAGATTGATTGATAATGAAGCGTTACCATGGCTGATACGTCGTTAGTCTTCTAGTCTTTGTATAAACTAAAATCTATCGATTTTTTAAAGCAATATTAATTGTAACTCCTCAGAAAATACTGCATCTGCATAAAATTAGACATAGACTAATGTCTGTAATCATCGAAAAATCCTGATTCGTTGGATTGATTTTAAAAATTTTCTGATTTGATTTGATTTGATTTGATTTGATCTTGTCCTTGACCGTCTTGTCTTGAGTCTAGCAGTACAGCCTTTTTTATAGACTTATAATAATTACAAAAGCTGTTATAGCTCCTCATACACGCCCTTCAATGTTTGTCGAAACAATTTCGAAACTATTGGAATAAGTTTTGTGGAAAAAACCAATCCTTAGTTAATAAATTTTAACTTATAATACTCAACTTTTTAAGTTTTCGAACTTTTGTGTAGAATGACTTTTTTCCTTTTAATGTAAAAAATAAATTCTTTTCCTTAAAACTTTTTATTTTATAAATAGAATAGAAAGTAATTTAGAAGTTTTTACGTATTTTGTTTTTTGCACGATTGTATTTAATTGTTACTTACTAGAAGCTACTCCTTGGAGTGGCTCATCGCCTTCATCGCCTCGAGGCATGAACAAGAAAGAAGTTCAAGCTGAAATTATTTAATGATCATTTTTTTGAAACATTAGGAAAACTATTTGAAATGAAGTTTTGCATTAGGCGAAGGCTTGTTTGTAGGTTTTTTAGTGTTGTTCTTCTAAGAAACCATCTATCAATTAATTTTTTTGTTAATTAAATTTTTTACGAGAATTCTTTTTGCATTTTTTGCATACGATACTAAGAAATCTGTAAAATTGTGTGTTAATTGAAATAATTAACAGAATGATACCCAAACACCTGCAACAACAACAACAACAACAACAGGAACAACAATTTCCACAAATGCATCACAATTAGCGCCAGGAGAAGAGCCAACGCCAGCATTACCAACAACATCAAAAACAGCAACAACAACAACACCACCACCATCACCACCACCACCGCCGACAAAGACACCCACAATAGATGCTGAATGTGGCGTAGGGACAGCAACAACAACAACATCACTTGAAATTGAACAACAAAAAACGGCTGCAACAACTTCGCGACCGCAGCGAGAAAAAGGAACGACGGACATTTGGGAAAGAGGCGATGATGAAGCGGCAGCAGTAGCATCCGATGTGGAAAATGATGACGACAGCATCAGCGCGACATTCACAATCGTTACACCCATGGCTAGGCACCGCATTCCATGCCAAACGGATCAGGAGGAAATCAGCGATGAGATCAGCGCCTCCTTCACCATGACATCGCGTCGCGATGAATCACGTAGCCCGAGTCCCAGCAGCGAGGAGACAGAGGCTGCAGCAGCGGAGACGACGACAACGAGCGTAGTGATCCCGCCTGAAATAATCATTGATGGACCGCAAGAAGAGCAGGATCAGCAGGAGCCTGAGGATCTACCGAAGGTATGTGAGAGGCAGCAAGAGAGTGATGACGACAGCAAGCCAGTTGAAGACGAGGAGGAGCAGAAGGAGGAGGAGGAGGAGGATGAGCATCAGGAGATGGGCGCCAGTGCAGAGTTAAATGCGCAGCATGACTCCTCAACCTCACCCACGCCCTCCCTGGACTCGGAAGCAACAACAACAACAACATCATCATCATCATCATCATCGAAGGATACTGAAAACAAAGAGACTGATAAATTGCAAAAGTTGACAGCGACTGCTCTGCCCACAGTACGACTGAGTGTCTCTCAGCGAGCACAGGAGCTGCCAGTTGCAGCAGCCGTCAAGCCCACCGAGTCTTCGAGAGGTGCTGAGATGGTGCTGGACAAACGTCCGACAACGCCGACGACGACGACGACGACGACGGCACCAACACCAACAACAACGACAACAACCACGATTCCAACGCTTGAGAGTCCGAAACGCATGCGTGAGAAGCGTTCCGTATTCGATCTGGACCATGCAAATGCGCTGACGCTGGCGGAAAAGCTGCGCAACGAAGCGAACAAATACAGCCACGATGAACGCAGCTTCGCGACGATCAGCGATCAGATCAGTGCCAGCGCCAGCGACAGTGATCGCGACTCGGTTTTCAGCAACTACAGTCGTCGCAGTTTGGACTCGTCGCCGCTGCATATGAGCAGCAGCGGCGGTGGCGGCGGTGGTGGTTTTGTTGGCGGAAACAGTGCGGAGCGGCGTCCCTCGTGGCGTCTCAAGTTCGACGCTGGATGCAAGGTATGCTAACCCAAACCAAGTCTCAAAATCAACTCAACTCAAAATCAATAAACAAAATTACATACAAAACATATAGAAATACGTTAGAACGAGAACGAATTGCGAGACGAACTTCAGTGTAAACTACGCGCAGGACGCGCGCAGTATGCTAATTATGGTCACTTCTCTCGTATTCTCTCATACTCTGGTAGAAACAATATCTACATTCAAGAGTATTTTCTTGCTCTTCCGAGAGCAACATACATAGACCAAACCAAACCAAACCAAACCTTTCTACTGCAGACACTGAATCCTTCTTATTAAATCCAAGCATCCAAGTATTTGTATTTGTATTTGTATTAGTTTGTTTGTATCCAGAGTATGTTGTGTGTGTATGTATGTACGTTAAATGTTTACAACAAATCTATTGCGTGTTAAAATTTGTGATATGTTATGATATGATACCTACGAGTATACTATACTACACTCGTTTAACAATTTGTTTGTTTGTAACGCATTGTAAATAAATAAAATTGTTGTAATTTTAAATGTAGTTAGTGCTTTTATCTGCTATTGCTTTAAATTGAACTTTACAATATTGTTAGTAAATATTTTTTCTGCTTGCTTCACTAACTCAAGGTATGTCCTCTAAAATTGGTGTTGTTTTTTTGGTTATTTGTTTGCCTTCCAAAACAGCAAATTAAATGTTTTTGTTAATGATCTTTTCTAATTAAAGCTTGAGAGCATCATTCACTTGAGTAATAATTGACGAATTTGGAAACACTTTTTTATGGAGTAAACAACGTTGTCAACGTCAACGTCAGTGTCGTCGTCTTCCTTCTCAGACACATCTATCTTCTATATGACAAGTGTGTATGTGTAATGGCTGTGTTTGTGTATGTTTGAGAGTGTGTCTGTGTGTACATAGACATTTTTTTTTTGCCTTAACAAAATTTGAAATTTGTAAAAAAGTGATTTCCATTAAAATTAGTCTACAAAAAGCGCAGTACGTTTTTTGTTTCAATCGACATCAACATCATCCAAAGTATTTCTTCAACGCGTTATAATTATATTGTAATTATGTATTATTATAATTATTTTTTTTTTATTATTATTGAGTTCGTTTCAAGTGTAATTATTAAAAAGAAATTTATTGTTTTGCTCTGAAATTGCGCTGGAGCTTTTGGAGAAAAGTAGTCCGCCTACAGAAACGGTACTCAATACGATATGATGCAGGTAACCAATCAGGGATTACTTATTTTTTGCCTCTGGTACTCTAATAATTTATGATATGATCATAATTCTAATAATTTAAAACGAGCCTACCTGTAATGGAGCTGATTTTTCTGTAGCATCTGCTACAAGGATAGAACGAATGGTAGAAAATTAGATTTATAGATTATTGTATTCTCATTTATAAACGAGATGTTTAGTGCTGGATACTAGAGGGCTGCACGACACGTCTCGGAAGGCTCGAAACTTATATAGCAACATTTTAGCGTTGATGCAGTGCTTCCATTTGCTCTCAAGACGTCTTAAACAATCCTTCGAGACGTTCTCTAATGATTATAACTGAATAACTTCAGAAATCATTAGTTATAATAGTTTATCATGATGTCTATCGTGTCTACTACTGACTATTAAAATAAATATTAAATAGTTTTTTTAATTTTTTATACGACTGTGCCAAATTCTTTCTTGTTTTGAGGAAAATTAACTTATTCCTCATTATTTCCTTACTGTTTTTCTTTAATCTATTTGTGTCATTTTCGTGTAATTTTTGTTATTATTTGTCCTTACAATTGTTGACCATTTACCTTCTTGGATTTGATATGTTATTTATTAATAATTATTCGTATAAATTCAAGCCAGTTGAAAAGGTTAAGCTTTTGTTGCCCTAATGAATCATTTATTAACTTTCTATGTAGGCTTGAACGAAAATAATATGCCTCAAAAACGAATTGTTTTAATAAATAATTCCTCTTTGGTGTTTTAGTTAATTCCGCCCCTCTTTCAATTGGTTTCAGTGGTTTTTATTTGTACATACATAAATGCAAGGAGTGCCATGTTTTATGTCGGTATGTGACTATTGAATAACTTTTAGAAATACGCAACCGATTTCCGTATATGAGGTATTTTTATTTAATTTGGTCCTTTACAATTTATTTGTACTAGTTTTTGAATACAACATCAATCAAGTGGCCGCCTCTGTTGGCCAAAGTTAAATGTGTCCTTTTTGCGGCGTTTTCCATCACTTTCTCGAGCATCACTATTACGGCGCGTTTTTTCGGTGTAAAGCGATTCATAGTAAAATTGTACTTTGAATTGACTTTTAAAAATCGTGTTTACTCAATCGGTTGATATATGTTAAAGTTATTCAATGTTTACATACCGACATAAAATATGGCGCACCCGTTACATACTTAACATGTGTACATACCTACATCATATACTCTTACCAAAAAAGCAGAAGCCTCCTCCTCCTCCCGTTTTCGGTAGTTATACCCTTCTTGTGTATAATCAATCCTCTTATACTCGTATGTAAAAATCTAACCCGCCGAAATCGAATGATTTGATTATTTTTTCTACTACGATATATCCATTAGCTTTAATACACAATTAAACGCAAGCCTTAACCAAAAACATACATATTTCTTGCTAACCGTGTGGAAGTGACATTTTAACACCGTAAATACTGCCTTCACGCACATCACTAAAATACATACGATATAATACTATATACGATACTTTTTAATTACCCCAAAAAAACACCGCATTACGTTTTTAATACATATTATTTTAAAATCGTTTAATTTTGAACAGTTTAAGTTGGAGGACGCCTCCACCGGTGCCACTTTTCCACCAGCGAACAGCAGTACAATTATACCGAGTGCTCCGGCGGTTATTGCAGCCGCCAATTTGTCCTCATCCGTTGGACAGCGAAGGATTAACAGCGTCAGCAATCCGAGTAAGTTTTTTCAGTCCATAGACTCAAAGATCATCCCTTTACCAAGTTCTTTTTAAAATGATTACATATTTTTTTTTTGCATTTATAGTTCATTCATCGACTCAGTCGGTGAACTCTATTGGACGACCTGTCTCTGCTCCGTCTGCTGTCAGTGCTGCCGCCTCCGCCGCCTCTGTTACTGCGGCAGAGACCACAAGTAATGACCGATCCAGCGAGTCGTCTAGTAGCATCGGTTCGTATAGTGCGAGACGTTTTAATATGATGGCGTCTACAACAGCAACAGCAACAGCAACAACAACAACAACGACACCAACTCAAACATCAAACACGTCATTATATTCAACGGCTATAGCTCCACCAATAACACCACCGGCGCCGCCACCGTCTCTTTCCAAACGTAGTGATGATAAAGGTTTGTGTTTTTACAAAATTATTGCATAATTTAATGCATTTTATTAAAAATATGTATTTGCCATTTTCAGAAAACGATAAGGAAAATGATAGTCGAACTTCGGCGGCCACTCAAGCGGTCCTTCAAAGGAGAAGAAAGCCAAAACGAAGATCCACCGGTGTGGTGCATCTTGACATGGACGTAAGTTATTCTCTAACTCAACATTCAACACTCGAAGAGATTTAGTGATCCTAAAAGACTGTAGCTAGTTCATCTAATTTTTCCAAATGAGAATTATAACTAATAAAAATACTTATTGAATCGATATACATATGTCATTGTCTTAACATTGTCCGGAATTATCTCTGCTTATACGCTGTAATGAACACTGAAGTTCATTACAAATTTGAATACAATTTGAATTCAACAATTATTTTAACAGTTTATTGATTCTTTCAAACAGCTGCAATTTTCATATTTCTGTTTTTTAAATTATTATAATTTTTTTCTTCTAGGAACTCGATCCAGAACGTCAAGAATCAAACAATGAAAACCCAGAGAAAGAGGTAAGAAAGAGTCTCTTAAGCTCTACAATCTACAATATTTAATATACAAAATTATTATTT